>JAECXX010000001.1:6885320-8262385 GCA_018153305.1 Drosophila kurseongensis
TGTATTTTGTACTTTGTATTTTGTATTTTGTATTTTGTATTTTGTATTTTGTATTTTTGTATTTTGTATTTTGTATTTTGTATTTTGTATTTTGTATTTTGTATTTTGTATTTTTGTATTTTGTATTTTGTATTTTGTATTTTGTATTTTGTATTTTGTATTTTGTATTTTGTATTTTGTATTTTGTATTTTGTATTTTTTGTATTTTGTATTTTGTATTTTTGTATTTTTGTATTTTGTATTTTGTATTTTGTATTTTGTATTTTGTATTTTGTATTTTGTATTTTGTATTTTGTATTTTGTATTTTTGTATTTTGTATTTTGTATTTTGTATTTTTGTATTTTGTATTTTGTATTTTGTATTTTGTATTTTGTATTTTGTATTTTGTATTTTGTATTTTGTATTTTTGTATTTTGTATTTTGTATTTTGTATTTTTGTATTTTGTATTTTGTATTTTGTATTTTGTATTTTTGTATTTTGTATTTTGTATTTGTATTTTGTATTTTATATTTTTTGTATTTTGTATTTTGTATTTATATTTTGTATTTTGTTATTTTGTATTTTGTATTTTGTATTTGTATTTTGTATTTTGTATTTTGTATTTTGTATTTTATTTTGTATTTTTTTTTGTATTTTGTATTTTGTATTTTGTATTTTGTATTTTGTATTTTGTATTTTGTATTTTGTGTTTTGTTTTTGTATTTTGTATTTTGTATTTTGTATTTTGTATTTTGTATTTTGTATTTTGTTTTGTATTTTGTATTTTGTATTTTGTATTTTGTATTTTGTATTTTGTATTTTGTATTTTGTATTTTGTATTTTGTATTTTGTATTTTGTATTTTGTATTTTGTATTTTGTATTTTGTATTTTTGTATTTTGTATTTTGTATTTTGTATTTTGTATTTTGTATTTTGTATTTTGTATTTTGTATTTTTGTATTTTGTATTTTGTATTTTGTATTTTGTATTTTGTATTTTGTATTTTGTGATTTTTGTATTTTGTATTTTGTATTTTTGTATTTTGTATTTTGTATTTTTGTATTTTGTATTTTTGTATTTTGTTTTTGTATTTTTGTATTTTGTATTTTGTATTTTGTATTTTGTATTTTGTATTTTGTATTTTGTATTTTGTATTTTTGTATTTTGTGTTTTGTATTTTATTTTGTATTTTGTGATTTTGTATTTTGTATTTTGTATTTTGTATTTTGTATTTTGTATTTGTATTTTGTATTTTGTATTTTGTATTTTGTATTTTGTATTTTGTATTTTGTATTTTGTATTTTGTATTTTGTATTTGTTATTTTGTATTTTTGTATTTTGTATTTTGTATTTTGTATTTTGTATTTTGTATTTTGTATTTTGTATTTTTGTATTTTGTATTTTTGTATTTTGTATTTTGTATTTTGTATTTTGTATTTTGTATTTTGTATTTTGTACTTTTGTATTTTGTATTTTGTATTTTGTATTTTGTATTTTGTATTTTGTATTTTGTATTTTGTATTTGTATTTTGTATTTTGTATTTTTGTATTTTGTATTTTGTATTTTGTATTTTTGTATTTTGTATTTTGTATTTGTATTTTGTATTTTGTATTTTGTATTTTGTATTTTGTTTTTGTATTTTGTATTTTGTATTTTGTATTTTTGTATTTTGTATTTTGTATTTTGTTTTTTGTATTTTGTATTTTGTATTTTGTATTTTGTATTTTTGTATTTTGTATTTTGTATTTTGTATTTTGTATTTTGTATTTTGTATTTTGTATTTTGTATTTTGTATTTTGTATTTTGTATTTGTATTTTGTATTTTGTATTTTGTATTTTTGTATTTTGTATTTTGTATTTTGTATTTTGTATTTTGTATTTTGTATTTTTGTATTTTGTATTTTGTATTTTGTATTTTGTATTTTGTATTTTGTATTTTGTATTTTTGTATTTTGTATTTTGTATTTTGTATTTTGTATTTGTATTTTGTATTTTGTATTTTGTATTTTGTATTTTGTATTTTTGTATTTTTGTATTTTGTATTTGTTTTTTTTGTATTTTGTATTTTGTATTTTGTATTTTGTATTTTTGTATTTTGTATTTTGTATTTTTGTATTTTGTATTTTGTGTTTTGTATTTTGTATTTTGTATTTTGTATTTTATTTTTTTTGTATTTTTGTATTTTTGTATTTTGTATTTTGTATTTTTGTATTTTGTATTTTGTATTTTGTATTTTGTATTTTTGTATTTTGTATTTTGTATTTTGTATTTTGTATTTTGTATTTTGTATTTTTGTATTTTGTATTTTGTATTTTTGTATTTTGTATTTTTTTGTATTTTGTATTTTTGTATTTGTATTTTTGTATTTTGTATTTTATTTTGTATTTTGTATTTTGTATTTTGTATTTTGTATTTTGTATTTTGTATTTTGTATTTTGTATTTTGTATTTTGTATTTTGTATTTTGTATTTTTGTATTTTGTATTTTTGTATTTTGTATTTTGTATTTTTATTTTGTATTTTGTATTTTGTGTTTTATTTTGTATTTTGTATTTTGTATTTTGTATTTTGTATTTTTATTTGTATTTTTTATTTTGTATTTTGTATTTTGTATTTTGTATTTTGTATTTTGTATTTTGTGTTTTTGTATTTTTGTATTTTGTATTTTTATTTTGTATTTTGTATTTTGTATTTTGTATTTTTTGTATTTTGTATTTTGTATTTGTATTTTGTATTTTGTATTTTGTATTTTTGTATTTTGTATTTTGTATTTTGTATTTTGTATTTTATTTGTTTTTTTGTATTTTGTATTTTGTTTTTGTATTTTGTATTTTGTATTTTGTATTTTGTATTTTGTATTTTGTATTTTATTTTGTATTTTGTATTTTGTATTTTGTATTTTGTATTTTTGTATTTTGTTTTTTATTTTGTATTTTTGTATTTGTATTTTGTATTTTGTATTTTGTATTTTGTATTTTTGTATTTTTGTGTTTTTATTTTGTATTTTGTATTTGTATTTTGTATTTTGTATTTTGTATTTTGTATTTTGTATTTTGTATTTTTGTATTTTTGTATTTTGTATTTTGTATTTTGTATTTTGTATTTTGTGTATTTTGTATTTGTATTTTGTATTTTGTATTTTTGTATTTTGTATTTTGTATTTTTGTATTTTGTATTTTATATTTGTATTTTTGTATTTTATTTTGTATTTTGTATTTTGTATTTTGTATTTTGTATTTGTATTTTGTATTTTATTTTGTATTTTGTATTTTGTATTTTGTATTTTGTATTTTGTATTTTGTATTTTGTATTTTGTATTTTGTATTTTTGTATTTTTATTTTTGTATTTTGTATTTTGTATTTTGTATTTTGTATTTTGTATTTTGTATTTTGTATTTTTGTATTTTTGTATTTTGTATTTTGTATTTTGTATTTTGTATTTTGTATTTTGTATTTTGTATTTTGTATTTTGTATTTTGTATTTTGTATTTTTGTATTTTGTATTTTGTATTTTGTATTTTGTATTTTGTATTTGTATTTTGTATTTTGTATTTTGTATTTTGTATTTTGTATTTTTGTATTTTGTATTTTGTATTTTGTATTTTGTATTTTGTATTTTGTATTTTGTGTTTTGTGTTTTGTATTTTGTATTTTTTGTTTTTGTATTTGTTTTGTATTTTGTGTTTTGTATTTTGTATTTTGTATTTTGTGTTTTGTGTTTTTTGTATTTTGTATTTTTATTTTGTATTTTGTATTTTGTATTTTGTATTTTTGTATTTTGTATTTTGTATTTTGTATTTTGTATTTTGTATTTTTGTATTTTGTATTTTGTATTTTGTATTTTTGTATTTTGTATTTTTGTATTTTTGTATTTTGTATTTTTGTATTTTGTATTTTTGTATTTTGTATTTTGTATTTTGTATTTTTGTATTTTGTATTTTGTATTTTGTTTTTGTATTTTGTATTTTGTATTTTGTATTTTGTATTTTTTTGTATTTTGTATTTTGTATTTTGTATTTTGTATTTTGTATTTTGTATTTTTGTATTTTGTATTTTGTATTTTGTATTTTGTATTTTGTATTTTGTTTTTATTTTTGTATTTTGTATTTTGTATTTTGTATTTTGTATTTTGTATTTTGTATTTTGTATTTTGTATTTTGTATTTTGTATTTTGTATTTTTGTATTTTGTATTTTGTATTTTGTATTTTGTATTTTTTTATTTTGTATTTGGTATTTTGTATTTTGTATTTTTTGTATTTTGTATTTTTGTATTTTTGTATTTTTGTATTTTCTTATTTTGTCTTTTGTATTTTGTATTTTGTATTTTGTATTTTTTGTATTTTGTATTTTTTTGTTTTTTGTATTTTGTATTTTTGTATTTTTGTATTTTGTATTTTTGTATTTTGTATTTTGTATTTTTGTATTTTTGTATTTTGTATTTTGTATTTTGTATTTTGTATTTTGTATTTTGTATTTTGTATTTTGTATTTTGTATTTTGTATTTTGTATTTTTGTATTTTGTATTTTGTATTTTGTATTTTGTATTTTGTATTTTGTATTTTGTATTTTTGTATTTTGTATTTTGTATTTTGTATTTTGTATTTTGTATTTTGTATTTTGTATTTTGTATTTTGTATTTTGTATTTTGTATTTTGTATTTTTGTATTTTGTTTTGTGTATTTTTGTATTTTGTATTTGTATTTTGTATTTTGTATTTTGTATTTTGTATTTTGTATTTTGTATTTTGTATTTTGTATTTTGTATTTTGTATTTTGTATTTTGTATTTTGTATTTTGTATTTTGTATTTTGTATTTGTATTTTTGTATTTTGTATTTGTATTTTGTTTTTGTATTTTGTATTTTGTATTTTGTATTTTGTATTTTTGTATTTTGTATTTTGTATTTTGTATTTTGTATTTTGTATTTTTGTATTTTGTATTTTGTATTTTGTATTTTGTATTTTTGTATTTTGTATTTTTGTATTTTGTATTTTGTATTTTTGTATTTTGTATTTTGTATTTTGTATTTTTGTATTTTGTATTTTTGTATTTTGTATTTTGTATTTGTATTTTGTATTTTGTATTTTGTATTTTGTATTTTGTGTTTTTTGTATTTTGTATTTTTGTATTTTGTATTTTGTGTTTTGTATTTTGTATTTTGTATTTTGTATTTTTTTTTTTTTGTATTTTGTATTTTGTATTTTGTATTTTGTATTTTTGTATTTGTATTTTGTATTTTGTATTTTGTATTTGTATTTTGTATTTTGTATTTGTATTTTGTATTTTGTATTTTGTATTTTGTATTTTGTATTTTGTATTTTGTATTTTGTATTTTGTATTTTGTATTTTGTATTTTGTATTTTGTATTTTAAATTTGTATTTTGTATTTTGTATTTTGTATTTTGTATTTTGTATTTTGTATTTTGTATTTTGTATTTTGTATTTTGTATTTTGTATTTTGTATTTTTGTATTTTGTATTTTGTATTTTGTATTTTGTATTTTGTATTTTGTATTTTTGTATTTTGTATTTTGTATTTTGTATTTTGTATTTTGTATTTTGTATTTTGTATTTTGTATTTTTTGTATTTTGTATTTTGTATTTTGTATTTTGTATTTTGTATTTTGTATTTTGTATTTTGTATTTTGTATTTTTGTATTTTGTATTTTGTATTTTTTGTATTTTGTATTTTGTATTTTGTATTTTGTATTTTGTATTTTGTATTTTGTATTTTGTATTTTTGTATTTTGTATTTTGTATTTTGTATTTTTTTTGTATTTTATTTTGTATTTTGTATTTTGTATTTTGTATTTGTATTTTGTATTTTGTATTTTGTATTTTGTATTTTGTATTTTGTATTTTGTATTTTTGTATTTTGTATTTTGTATTTTGTATTTTGTATTTTGTATTTTGTATTTTATTGTATTTTGTATTTTGTATTTTGTATTTTGTATTTTATTTTTGTATTTTGTATTTTGTATTTTGTATTTTGTATTTTGTATTTTTGTATTTTGTATTTTTGTATTTTGTATTTTGTATTTTGTATTTTTGTATTTGTATTTTGTATTTTTGTATTTTGTATTTTGTATTTTGTATTTTGTATTTTTGTATTTTGTATTTTGTATTTTGTATTTTTGTATTTTGTATTTTGTATTTTATTTGTATTTTGTATTTTGTATTTTGTATTTTTGTATTTTTGTATTTTGTATTTTGTATTTTGTATTTGTATTTTTGTATTTTGTATTTTGTATTTTGTATTTTGTATTTTGTATTTTGTATTTTGTATTTTGTATTTTTTTTTGTATTTTGTATTTTGTATTTTTGTATTTTTGTATTTTGTATTTTGTATTTTGTATTTTGTATTTTGTATTTTGTATTTTTTTGTATTTTGTATTTTGTATTTTGTATTTTGTATTTTGTATTTTGTATTTTGTATTTTGTATTTTGTATTTTGTATTTTGTATTTTGTATTTTGTATTTTGTATTTTGTATTTTGTATTTTTGTATTTTGTATTTTTGTATTTTGTATTTTGTATTTTGTATTTTGTATTTTTGTATTTTGTATTTTGTATTTTGTATTTTGTATTTTTTGTTTTGTATTTTGTATTTGTATTTTGTATTTTATTTGTATTTTTGTATTTTGTATTTTTATTTTGTATTTTGTATTTTGTATTTTTGTATTTTGTATTTTGTATTTTGTATTTTGTATTTTTGTATTTTGTATTTTGTATTTTGTATTTTGTATTTTGTATTTTGTATTTTGTATTTTTGTATTTTGTATTTTGTATTTTGTATTTTTGTATTTTGTATTTTGTATTTTGTATTTTGTATTTTTGTATTTTGTATTTTGTATTTTGTATTTTTGTATTTTGTATTTTGTATTTTGTATTTTGTATTTTGTATTTTGTATTTTGTATTTTGTATTTTGTATTTTGTATTTTGTATTTTTGTATTTTGTATTTTGTATTTTGTATTTTGTATTTTGTATTTTTGTATTTTGTATTTTGTATTTTGTATTTTGTATTTTGTATTTTTGTATTTTGTATTTTGTATTTTGTATTTTGTATTTTTTTGTATTTTGTATTTTGTATTTTTGTATTTTTGTATTTTGTATTTTGTATTTTTGTATTTTGTATTTTGTATTTTGTATTTTGTATTTTGTATTTTTTGTATTTTGTATTTTGTATTTTGTATTTTGTATTTTGTATTTTGTGAAGAAGACGACTTTACTTGTAGGCGCCAATTCAAAAAATGCTGTTTATACCTGTAATAATTAATTAATTACTAAACCATCCGTGGGGCAGCATTAGGTGTTGCTCCACTCTTTCCTAGGCGCAACATAGAGCAGAACATTACAAATGAAATAAAATATGATATTATAATAAAACAAAAAACAAACATTTAGATATAATGAACTTGATTTGTTACCAGTTAGACAATATTGGGCAAAAGCGGTTAATATTTTTTCAGCAGGCTGGTAAAAATTTGCAGACAGATTAGTTCGATTTGGTTGTTCACGTAGATCACTTGCAGTCTGTTACCAAGTATCATTTAGAACGCTGTTGACAACAGCCTGTTGTGCTCATTTTAAATGTTGTGCAAAATGCAACGGGCTAAAATGATGAGCCACAGCTGTTCAGATCAGCTGTTATCGGATGGTGGATGGTGGATGTGCTCTGTGGGAATAGGAGTTTCACATTTGTCAAAAATCCCAACCGTTTCGAACGGATAAAATCTATGGAAAGAGGGCATATAATGAAAAATTTGAATATTTTTGGCCTATCGTAGGCATTGTTTTTACTAAAGCCTAGTACTCAGATCGACGAAAAATGTTCGTCAGTCATGAGAGAGAGCGAGAGGCTAACAGCTTGCGTTCTTTTATCGTCAGGCTTTTTTTCACCTGGGTACTCAGATCAACGAAAAAAATACCAGAAAATTACTTCGCGTTGAAAACACCTGAACCTTTTGGTGAACCCTAGCGAAGAGATTAAAAAATTTAATCTTTTGGGGTGCGCTTCTCACTGAACATTTCAAAAAATGTAGTACAAAAATAAAAAAACACGCAAAAGTCGATTGCAGGAGTTTAAATGTGAGGCCAAAATAACATTAATACTATCTGGGGTGCCTCTTGTCAGAGCAAAATGTTTCTTAGGTCAAAAACGTACGAAAAAAACAAAAAACAAGAGAGAACGCTATAGTCGGGTGCCCCGACTATCAGATACCCGTTACTCAGGTAAAGGGAGTGCGAGGGAGATGGAGATAGAAACTTTGATCACGCATAACTTTTTAACGAATGGTCCGATTTGGAAAATTTCTTCTAAATTTCGATAGGTATTGATAAACACAATAAAACTGCATTTTTACTTTTCCGAAATTTTTAAATTTTTAAAATCGTATACCAGCGATTGTGGGCGTTAAAGGGGGCGTGGCACCCTTTTGAAATAAACTTGCGCTGCGTAGGAACTCCTAGAATCTACATGCAAAATGCCAATCTTCTAGCTTTTATAGTTTCCGAGATCTCAGCGTTCATACGGACAGACAGACAGACGGACAGACGGACAGACGGACAGACGGACATGGCTAGATCGACTCGGCTAGTGATCCTGAACAAGAATATATATACTTTATAGGGTCGGAAACGCTTCCTTCTACCTGTTACATACTTTTGCACGAATACAATATTCCCTTTAACACTGTTAAATTTAAATTGTTTTGTTTTTTAATTTCTTTGAACAGCGGCAGACTTGTCTTTCCAAGGTAGTTGATAATATATTTTAAAGGCTCTTTCCCGCAAATACGATATTTGAATTTTAACTGCTTGTCAACAAACCCAGCTGATTGACAGTACGACCGTAGCACGCTTAATTCTGATGAACTCACGATATTTGGTCACACTGGAAAGATTAAAATTTTTTCCGCTAGAGAACTCGTTTGTCGATCTGAGTACTAGGCGACCAAAAAGAGAAAAAGAAACGTTGCATCAACGATGCAGCGCAGCCTGTCTGAACAAACTATTAGCAGAATATTTCATTATACGTTAAGACGTTTATCATTTCCTATCGAAACCAAAATCTCAATTTCGGTATATCGATACTATTGTGTGTGAATAACCCAGCTCTAGTCACGGATGCGTCCCTTTGATTTCTACCGAAAATAAATTTAGATTTATGTGTAAAATTAAAACTTTTGTGTTATACATTTTTCATTTGCCTAAAACCCAAAATTTTTCTTTAAAATTTTTGTTACAAAGCGACGTCGAAGCAAAAAAATGACTTCCGATTCTGAATTCGAGAAAACGTTGGTGGTAAACATAGGAAATTTTGAGAAGATCCAAAACATTCTAAATGACAAAGATAAGTACAAGGAGATACTTGAAAATAGCGAGAATTTCAACACTCGTCTGTGCATTGAACGAAGACTTCGTATGCCATTTCTCGACCCACAGACTGGGGTCGCACAGACACATTGTTCTTTGTTCATGAAAAAAAAACAACGTATGCCAGGATTCCGACATGGCCAGATATACACTTATCCATCGTCCCGCTGGCGCAAGCCCAAGCGTCAGTATTTACTTAACCCGAACCATAGCTACAAAGCGTTTCAGTACCGCGAACACCATATTCAACACTCCCACCATCAACCGCACCAGCATCAACATCACCATCCTTCTGGCGTTGCTATCGCACGAGATCTCCATTTAGCTGAAAGCGCAGGTAAGAAAATACAGTTTAAATGCATTTGAAACAACAAATTAGATTTTTCTGCAAGTTGCAGATTTTAAAATTACCCAAAAAGAGGTTTTCAATTTAAAATCTCCATACGTTTTCTTTTCTTAAACCAACTTGTCGCTTACCATCAAGTCGAGAAATCGGGCTATAATATATCTCGAGTTAACTGTGCATATTAATATTTATGTAAGACCTTTTTAAATTTTGTTTTCTTATACCCTGGAACACGGTAATTTTGGTCAGAAATTGGTAAAGCTCTGAAGGGTAAAGTAGTAAATTTTGAAAAGCTAAAAAAAAAGCAGTAAGTGTCGTTTTTGGCTGGTCGACAAACTGATACAGTAATCGATTCAGATTATCTGGATTCAAATATTACCGTTTCATGCACAGCTAAATTAATTGATTGCTGGATACTGCTCTTTTATGGGAAACGCTATAATTATCTATTCTTATACCGCCTTTTATGTACTATATTTGGTTTCGTCTTTAAATATGCTCTTAGAACAACCGATAGAGTGACATTATACGAGCTACAACTACCATTGATTACAAAAATAAAACCGCTAACACTTGGAGTCCAATTTTCATTTATACAATATATGTTTTTTTTTAAAACAATTATAATTTTTGTAAGGGTCTGAAATTTAATAAGCCCACCCTTTTGTCGTTATACCCTTGCTGAGGGTATTATAATTTTGGTCAAAAGTGTGCAACGCAGTGAAGGAGACATGTCCGACCCTTAAAGTATATATATTCTTGATCAGGATCATCTCCTAAGTTGATATAAGCATGTCCGTCTGTCTGTCTCTACGCAAACTAGTCTCTCAGTTTTAAAGATATCGAATTGAAACTTTGCACACACCCTTCTTTCCTTTACACGCTGTATATAAATCGGAACGGCCGGGATCGGCCGACTATATCCTATAGTTGCCAAATAACTGATTGATCGGAAATGCCATAACTTTGGTGTTTGTTAAGTTAGGAAGTTGGGATTTTTTATGAGTATTAAGAATGCATAATATGAATAATTTTGGAGAATATATTTTACAGAATATTCTGCAAGGGTATTTCAACTTCGGGTCCGCCCGAAGTTAGCTTTCCTTTCTTGTTTTTTTTAATATACGCTTACACTTGAGATTCAGTCTTTTTTATATTATAAAAAATTCAGATTTAATTTCATACCGACTATTTCATATTATTAAAACAATAGACAAAATTAAAACAAAAAAAATATAGCTACAATTTTTTTTTAAACTCATGCTTCTTTTCCGTTTTCGCCAGGAACCACGATTTTTTCATTAAATCACAATAGGGACAAAAAAAAAAAAACCAAGTGATTTCGGTTCTAGTCGGTAAGAGTCTCGGCGCGAATTAATTCTTTTTCAACAGAAAAATATTTTGTAAAATTTTTAAATATTGTGAAACATAAGAAAACATAAAGAGAAATAATTTAAAATTAAAAAAAGTGAATACAAAACAGTACAAAAATTTTGATTTTAGTAATTGCAATGTCTTGCGATCGCTCCCAGTCGCTTCAACTTAGAGCGTTGGCACAAGATGGCCATAATAATTAAGTTATTATATTAAATACATTTCAATAGTTTAAAAGTAACTTTTATTGTTTGCATTAAATTTCGTCTGGACGAATGTGTGATTCAAATTTTTATACCCTTGCAGAGGGTATTATAATTTTGGTCAAAAGTGTGCAACGCAGTGAAGGAGACATCTCCGACCCTATAAAGTATATATATTCTTGATCAGGATCACCTCCTGAGTTGATATAGCCATGTCCGTCTGTCCGTCTGTCCGTCTGTCTGTCCGTCTGTCCGTCTGTCCGTCTGTCTGTTTCTACGCAAACTAGTCTCTCAGTTTTAAAGCTATCGAATTGAAACTTTGCACACACCCTTCTTTCCTTTGCACGCAGTATATAAGTCGGAACGGCCGGGATCGGACGACTATATCCTATAGCTGCCATATAACTGATTGATCGGAAATGCCATAACTTTCGTGTTTGTAAAGTTAGGAAGTTGGGATTTTCTATGGGTTTTATATTTGGCAAATCAATCCGACCTACCAAATTTCATAAGAATCGGACGACTATATCCTATAGCCGCTATATAACTGATTAATCGGAAATGCCATAACTTTGGTGTTTGTTAAGTTAGGAAGTTGGGTTTTCTATGGGTTTTATTTTTGGCCAATCAATCCGACCTAACAAATTTCATAAGGATCGGCCGACTATATCCTATAGCTGCCATATAACTGAACGATTGGAAATGCCATAACTTTCGTGTTTTTAAAGTTAGGAAGTTGGGATTTTTTATGAGTATTAAGAATGCATCATATGAATAATTTTGGAGAATATAATTTACAGAGTATTCTGCAAGGGTATATCAACTTCGGCTCCGCCCGAAGTTAGCTTTCCTTTCTTGTTATATAATTATTTTTTCCTATTATATTAATTCGGCATATTTTCATGAATTTTTTCACACGATACGGTTAATGTCAGATCAATTATTTTGTAGGTATATCACAGAACAACATTTAAGCTATGTTTTCACAAATTTTCATCGAAAAAAAATAAGTAAATGAGCCGTTCGCAGCAAAGCTCCGTAGGAGCCTCCAAGAAAAAAGGTTTTAGCGGTGAACAGCATAACTCGTTACTGGATCATCAGAAATAACAAAAAACAAGAAAGGAAAGCTAACTTCGGGCGGAGCCGAAGTTGAAATACCCTTGCAGATTATTCTGTAAATTATATTCTCCAAAATTATTCATATGATGCATTCTTAACACTCATAAAAAATCCCAACTTCCTAACTTATCAAACACCAAAGTTATTGCATTTCCGATCAATCAGTAATATGGCGGCTATAGGATATAGTCGGCCGATCCTTATGAAATTTGGTAGGTCAGATTGATTGGCCAAATATAAAACCCAAAGAAAATCCCAACTTCCTAACTTTACAACCACCAAAGTTATGGCATTTCCGATCAATCAGTTATATTGCAGCTATAGGATATATTCGGCCGATCCTTATAAATTTATAAATAAAACCCATAGAAAATCCCAACTTCCTAACTTTAAAAACACCAACGTTATGGCTTTTCCGATCGTTCAGTTATATGGCAGCTATATGATATAGTCGCCCGATCCGGCTCGTTCCGACTTATATACTACCTGCAATAGAAAGACAACTTTTGGAAAAGTTTTAAGCAGATAGCTTTAAAACTGAGGGACTAGTTTGCGTAGAAACAGACATACGGACAGACGGACAGACATACGGACAGACGGAAGGACAGACGGACAGACGGATATGGCTAGATCGACTCTCCTGGTGATGCCTATCAAGAATATATATACTTTATAGGGTCGGAGATGTCTCCTTCACTGCGTTGCACACTTTTGACCAAAATTATAATACCCTCTGCAAGGGTATAAAAATAAATCGACGACAGATTCAAAATGGAAAATAATATTTAATAAATCTATTTCTCAAAAGAAAAATTCGAGGGAATTTTATTGATTGATTTTATTGATTTATTGATGATGATAGCTATGATAGCCACATTCTATGAGTAAGTAAAAATTTTATTATATGTACCAGTGCTCAATAACAATTCTAAAAGTTAAGATTGAAGAACACACCAAAGTTATCTCATTTCTAAACGTTCAGGTAAATAGCAGCTATACGATATAGCCAGTCCCATCTTTCTAACTTAAGAAACACTAAAGCTATGGCATATCCGATCAATCAGTTATATGCCAGCTATCGGATATAGTCGCATCGGTTGGCCGAAAATAAAACCCATAGAAAATCCCAATTTCCTAACTTTACTAACACCAAAGTTATG
This sequence comes from Drosophila kurseongensis, assembly GCA_018153305.1. Taxonomy (NCBI): domain Eukaryota; kingdom Metazoa; phylum Arthropoda; class Insecta; order Diptera; family Drosophilidae; genus Drosophila; species Drosophila kurseongensis. The sequence goes on from JAECXX010000001.1 coordinate 6,898,879, forward strand.
GAATTTGCGATCATTCAGTTATATGGCAGCTATAGGATATAGTCGGCCGATCCTTATGAAATTTGGTAGGTCGGATTGATTGGCCAAAAAAAAAAACCCTTAGAAAATCCCAACTTCCTAACTTTACTAACGCCAAAGTTATGGAATTTGCGATCATTCAGTTATATGGCAGCTATAGGATATAGTCGGCCGATCCGGCTCGTTCCGACTTATATACTACCTGCAATAGAAAGACAACTTTTGGAAAAGTTTTAAGCAGATAGCTTCAAAACTGAGGGACTAGTTTGCGTAGAAACAGACAGACGGACAGACATACGGACAGACGGAAGGACAGACGGACAGACGGATATGGCTAGATCGACTCTCCTGGTGATGCCTATCAAGAATATATATACTTTATAGGGTCGGAGATGTCTCCTTCACTGCGTTGCACACTTTTGACCAAAATTATAATACCCTCTGCAAGGGTATAAAAATAAATCGACGACAGATTCAAAATGGAAAATAATATTTAATAAATCTATTTCTCAAAAGAAAAATTCGAGGGAATTTTATTGATTGATTTTATTGATTTATTGATGATGATAGCTATGATAGCCACATTCTATGAGTAAGTAAAAATTTTATTATATGTACCAGTGCTCAATAACAATTCTAAAAGTTAAGATTGAAGAACACACCAAAGTTATCTCATTTCTAAACGTTCAGGTAAATAGCAGCTATACGATATAGCCAGTCCCATCTTTCTAACTTAAGAAACACTAAAGCTATGGCATATCCGATCAATCAGTTATATGCCAGCTATCGGATATAGTCGCATCGGTTGGCCGAAAATAAAACCCATAGAAAATCCCAATTTCCTAACTTTACTAACACCAAAGTTATGGAATTTGCGATCATTCAGTTATATGGCAGCTATAGGATATAGTCGGCCGATCCTTATGAAATTTGGTAGGTCGGATTGATTGGCCAAAAAAAAAAACCCTTAGAAAATCCCAACTTCCTAACTTTACTAACGCCAAAGTTATGGAATTTGCGATCATTCAGTTATATGGCAGCTATAGGATATAGTCGGCCGATCCGGCTCGTTCCGACTTATATACTACCTGCAATAGAAAGACAACTTTTGGAAAAGTTTTAAGCAGATAGCTTTAAAACTGAGGGACTAGTTTGCGTAGAAACAGACAGACGGACAGACGGACAGACATACGGACAGACGGAAGGACAGACGGACAGACGGATATGGCTAGATCGACTCTCCTGGTGATGCCTATCAAGAATATATATACTTTATAGGGTCGGAGATGTCTCCTTCACTGCGTTGCACACTTTTGACCAAAATTATAATACCCTCTGCAAGGGTATAAAAATAAATCGACGACAGATTCAAAATGGAAAATAATATTTAATAAATCTATTTCTCAAAAGAAAAATTCGAGGGAATTTTATTGATTGATTTTATTGATTTATTGATGATGATAGCTATGATAGCCACATTCTATGAGTAAGTAAAAATTTTATTATATGTACCAGTGCTCAATAACAATTCTAAAAGTTAAGATTGAAGAACACACCAAAGTTATCTCATTTCTAAACGTTCAGGTAAATAGCAGCTATACGATATAGCCAGTCCCATCTTTCTAACTTAAGAAACACTAAAGCTATGGCATATCCGATCAATCAGTTATATGCCAGCTATCGGATATAGTCGCATCGGTTGGCCGAAAATAAAACCCATAGAAAATCCCAATTTCCTAACTTTACTAACACCAAAGTTATGGAATTTGCGATCATTCAGTTATATGGCAGCTATAGGATATAGTCGGCCGATCCTTATGAAATTTGGTAGGTCGGATTGATTGGCCAAAAAAAAAAACCCTTAGAAAATCCCAACTTCCTAACTTTACTAACGCCAAAGTTATGGAATTTGCGATCATTCAGTTATATGGCAGCTATAGGATATAGTCGGCCGATCCTTATGAAATTTGGTAGGTCAGATTGATTGGCCAAAAATAAAACCCATAGAAAATCCCAACTTCCTAACTTTACAAACACTAAAGATATGGCATTTCCGATCAATCAGTTATATGACATCTATAGGATATAGTCGGCCGATCCTTATGAAATTTGGTAGGTCGGATTGATTGGCCAAAAAAAACCCATAGAAAATCCCAACTTCCTAACTTAACAAACACCAAAGTTATGGCATTTCCGATCAATCAGTTATATGGCAGCTATAGGATATAGTTGGCCGATCCCGGCCGTTCCGACTTATATACTGCGTGCAAAGAAAAGAAGGGTGTGTGCAAAGTTTCAATTCCATATCTTTAAAACTGAGAGACTAGTTTGCGTAGAAACAGACAGACGGACAGACGGACAGACAGACGGACATGCTTATATCAACTCAGGAGGTGATCCTGATCAAGAATATATATACTTTATAGGGTCGGAGATGTCTCCTTCACTGCGTTGCACACTTTTGACCAAAATTATAATACCCTCTGCAAGGGTATAAAAATAACTGAATCTGCAATCTGGGAATCTGTTGAAAGGAAAAGATTATGTCAGTATGCCAATTTTATTTGCGAGATCTATATGATTTGTATACAATCTTAAAACATATGATTTTTCCAAAAATGTCAGTAAATGTTTCAAAACGCTTAAGTTATGTTGATTTGCCTGTTATTTAGTGATCATTCTAAGGCATCTATATGATATAGTCTTAAAATTTTTATAAAATTAAAACTATTATTCTGAGATTGCTAAAATTTACTATACCTTGGAGTATATGAAAATATTTAAGGAAACGACAAAGTTATAGTTAAGAACTGACGGAAGTGGCTAATTCGAATTGCCTGATATAACAATGAAGCTAGGTCGATTTTACTCTCAAGTTTACGGTCATTTCTATGAAAGCTATATGATATTATTGTCCGATTTCAATAAAAACAAGAAAGGAAAGCTAACTTCGGACGGAGCCGAAGAATATTCTGTAAATTATATTCTTTAAAATTATTCATATGATGTATTCTTAATACTCATAAAAAGTCCCAACTTCCTAACTTTAAAAACACCAAAGTTATGACATTTCCAATCGTTCAGTTATATGGCAGCTATAGGATATAGTCGGCCGATCCTTATGAAATTTGATAGGTCGGATTGATTGGCCAAAAATAAAACCCATAGAAAATCCAAACTTCCTAACTTTAAAAACACCAAAGTTATGGCATTTCCAAACAATCAGTTATATGGCGGCTATAGGATATAGTCGTCCGATCCTTATGAAATTCGGTAGGTCGGATTAATTGGCCAAAAATAAAACTCATAGAAAATCCCAACTTCCTAACTTTAAACACACCAACGTTATGGCTTTTCCGATCGTTCAGTTATATGGCAGCTATATGATATATTCGCCCGATCCGGCTCGTTCCGACTTATATACTACCTGCAATAGAAAGACGACTTTTGGGAAAGTTTTAAGCAGATAGCTTTAAAACTGAGGGACTAGTTTGCGTAGAAACGGACGGACGGACGGACAGACGGACGGACAGACGGACATGGCTAGATCGACTCTCCTGGTGATGCTGATCAAGAATATATATACTTTATAGGGTCGGAAATGTCTCCTTCACTGCGTTGCAAACTTTTGACTGAAATTATAATACCCTCTGCAAGGGTATAAAAATAGTTTATTAGTGAAGATGTTGCTCAAGGTAACTAACTACGTTGAGTTTTTATACCCTTGCAGAGGGTATTATAATTTTGGTCAAAAGTGTGCAACGCAGTGAAGGAGACATCTCCGACCCTATAAAGTATATATATTCTTGATCAGGATCACCTCCTGAGTTGATATAGCCATGTCCGTCTGTCCGTCTGTCTGTCCGTCTGTCTGTTTCTACGCAAACTAGTCTCTCAGTTTTAAAGCTATCGAATTGAAACTTTGCACGCACCCTTCTTTCCTTTGCACGCAGTATATAAGTCGGAACGGCCGGGATCGGCCAACTATATCCTATAGCTGCCATATAACTGATTAATCGGAAATGCCATAACTTTGGTGTTTGTGCAGTTAGGAAGTTGGGATTTTCTATGGGTTTTATTTTTGGTCAATCAATCCGACCTACCAAATTTCATAAGGATCGGCCGACTATATCCTATAGCTGCCATTTAACTGAACGATTGGAAATGCCATAACTTTGGTGTTTTTAAAGTTAGGAAGTTGGGATTTTTTATGAGTATTAAGAATGCATCACATGAATAATTTTGGAGACTATAATTTAAAGAGTATTCTGCAAGGGTATATCAACTTCGGCTCCGCCCGAAGTTAGCTTTCCTTTCTTGTTTTTAAATTCAATTATTGGATTTTTGGTAACACTTTAAAGTCAAAAACGTGATTTTAGCCTTAAAATGAAAAATAATGAAACTCGACGTCAGTACCTGCAGATTTAGGTACAGAAATTGTGTGCAAAATTTAAAAACGATTCGTACAGTAGATTTTGCAGGATCGTGTTCACCGACTTTAAAATGACAACTTTTCAGGAGAGAGTTTTAATGTTTTGGACACCCAAAAATCGAATACAAAACGAGCTAACTTACCTACGTTCAACTGCCCATAACTTCGGAAGTTTTGCTCGGATCAAGCTAAAATTTTAACGCAATATTCTTCAAATGTTATTAAAATAATCGATGTGCATAGGAGAGATTATCTGAAGCGCAACAAAAACATAAAGGTTGTAAAATTGGCATTTCCTCATACAAGTTCGGAAAAAATCATTATGGTTCTTTTATTGAAAATGGCATAACAAAGTTCAGTTCTTACCGCATAGAATGATATAACTAATGTCATAGAAATTGAAAAATCATGGTATCACGGTTTTGCCATACTTTCCTTTACTTATTGTTATATTAAGAAAATGGTAGTTAAGAAACTAAGTACGACTGGCTTATTAATAGGGTCGAAAATGGCTTCTTCACAACGTTGCAAACTTCTGGCTATAATTATAATACCATCTGCCAGGGTATACAAATCAATGAAGTAGTAGCTTTATATTGTTTGCGCAGTAACCGCTTCTCAAAAACTGGAAAATAATAAATAACTTTCTTAGAATTCATAACAAAAACAAGAAAGGAAAGCTAACTTCGGGCGGAGCCGAAGTTGATATACCCTTGCAGAATACTCTGTAAATTATATTCTCCAAAATTATTCATATGATGCATTCTTAGTACTCATAAAAAAATCCCAACTTCCTAACTTTAAAAACACCAAAGTTATGGCATTTCCAATCGTTCAGTTATATGGCAGCTATAAGATATAGTCGGCCGATCCTTATGAAATTTGGTAGGTCGGATTGATTGGCCAAATATAAAACCCATAGAAAATCCCAACTTTCTAACTTTACAAACACCAAAGTTATGGCATTTCCGATCAATCAGTTATATGGCAGCTATAGGATATAGTCGGCCGATCCTTATGAAATTTGGTAAGTCGGATTGATTGGCCAAATATAAAACCTATAGAAAATCCCAACTTCCTAACTTTACAAACACGAAAGTTATGGCATTTCCGATCAATCAGTTATATGGCGGCTATAAGATATAGTCGTCCGATCCTTATGAAATTCGGTAGGTCAGATTAATTGGCCAAAGATAAAACTCATAGAAAATCCCAACTTCCTAACTTTAAAAACACCAACGTTATGGCTTTTCCGATCGTTCAGTTATATGGCAGCTATATGATATAGTCGCCCGATCCGGCTCGTTCCGACTTATGTACTACCTGCAATAGAAAGACAACTTTTGGGAAAGTTTTAAGCAGATAGCTTTAAAACTGAGGGACTAGTTTGCGTAGAAACGGACGGACGGCAGACGGACGGACAGACGGACATGGCTAGATCGACTCTCCTGGTGATGCTGATCAAGAATATATATACTTTATAGGGTCGGAAATGTCTCCTTCACTGCGTTGCAAACTTTTGACTGAAATTATAATACCCTCTGCAAGGGTATAATAATAGTCTTAATTAAATATTTAAATGATAGAACTAATTTATGTTTTCTAAAAAAACTTCTTATATTTATAGTAATTGTTGCAACTGATGGCAACTCCATGGGAGCCTCAGGAGACAATGATAGTAAGGACTCACATGCAAATGCGGAGAAGGAATGGTTTCACGAGGAAATGGACACATCTCATTATCATCATGGTGATGATTATGAAGATGACTTTGATTCAGATAACGATTTTGACGAGTCTTATACCAGTAGGGGTAAACGCAAAAAAGGTTCCAGACTTCGACGTACGAATGCAAACGTAGAAGGCACTCCAAAACGTGGTCGCAAGGGTGGTGGTAAGTGAATTTCATCCAGCTGAGTAAAGGCTAAATTCTTCATTATTGAAATATTAGGCAATCGTCGGAGAAACACTGTTGAAGGAGACTCAGATCGAAAACGTCGTGGCGGTGCTAATAGTGCAAATACATCAGCAGCTGCCGCGGCAGCTGCGGCAGCGGTCGCACACGCAGCCAGCACTGCAGCAGCGGCAGCTGCCGCCGCAACAGGGCTCTATGTATCTCACTCGAACTCGGCTTCGCCCATTGCAACAAATGACGATAATTCACAGTCAGCAATGATAATGCCAACACCTATAGCTTCTTCGTACGAAAAGACTTCGATCGACGCTGGAACTTCCAATGACTCATTGCCTCTAGCGACTATGGCTGGAATAAGCATAGGCTTGGTTGCAACTTCTAACGTCTCCAACTCCTCGTCGGTACACTTAACAACAAGTCCTCCAGGGTTTGTTACGGGAGCTAATCCTAGTAAGGCCAAACAACGCGTTGAACGCGACATAGCTCAACCGTCTCCTTACTGTGACTTTTGCCTGGGAGATCACCGGGAAAACAAAAAAACCAATATGCCCGAGGAGCTAGTGTCGTGCTCGGACTGCGGTCGCTCAGGTCATCCATCGTGTCTGCAGTTCACAACCAACATGATAGTATCAGTTAAACGTTATCGCTGGCAATGCATCGAATGCAAGTACTGTTCCATCTGTGGGACCTCAGATAATGACGACCAGTTATTATTTTGCGATGATTGTGACCGTGGATACCATATGTATTGCCTGTCGCCACCGCTCATTACTCCTCCAGAGGGATCTTGGAGCTGCAAGTTATGCATGGAGGAGTTCCACAAGAATAAATCATCTGAAATTTAAAATTTTAACAAATATGGAATGCATTCTTATGAATTAACAGCAATTCTCTTACTTATATATTTGTACATGGTAACGAATTTATTTTATTTAAATACCTTTGTTAATTTTAACAACTCACATATTTGTACATGATAACTATTTTATTTTCTAAGTTAATTGAATCTTCAAAGTATTTTTATAGTATTATATTTTTTTGAACTAATGTATTTCTTGACGTAAATTTCTACAAATTTTTATATTTAGAAATGCATATGTAAAAAAAAAAGAAAATAGTAAACATGCTTGTAGTGAGGATCTGCTCAAGTAAGTCGAAATATAATTAAGTATTATTCGGCATTCTGGCATCTAAGAATCCTAGGCATCCCTTCGATTAGTCTATAGAACAAGAGGATCAAATATGGACAACGATAACATATAACATTGTGTTGCACTAAAAATGTAAGTTTACGAAAGTATATTTTTATGGGTATTATAATTTTGGTCAAAAGTGTGCAACTCAGTGAAGGAGACGTCTCCGACCCTTAAAGTATATATATTCTTGATCAGGATCGCGTCCTGAGTTGATATAAGCATCTCCGTCTGTCTGTTTCTACGCAAACTAGTCTCTCAGTTTTAAGGATATAGAATTGAACTTTGCACACACCCTTCTTCCCTTTGCACGCAGTATATAAGTCGGAACGGGGTCGGCCGACTATATCCTATAGACGCCATATAACTGATTGATCGGAAATGCCATAACTTTGGTGTTTTTAAAGTAAGGAAGTTGGATTTTTATATGGGTTTAATTTTTAGCCAATTTATTCGACCTACCAAATTTCATAAGGATCGGCTGACTATATCCTATAGCTGCAATATAACTGAATGATCGGAAATGCCATAACTTTGGTGTTTTTAAAGTTAGGAAGTTGCAATTTTTTATGAGTATTAAAAATGCATCATATGGATAATTTTGGAGAATATAATTTACAGAATATTCTGCAAGGGTATATCAACTTCGGCTCCGCCCGAAGTTAGCTTTCCTTTCTTGTTTATTAATAGGTTTCGGTTTGTTGAAATCAATTCAAATGGCCAAATCTCGCAAGGAACTAATTTTACTATGTCTGCATTTTCAGAAAATGGAACTCAATGTTAAAACAAAAAATTAAGCAAACTTCGGCAGCTATAAAAATTGTTTTTTTTTTTAAATTTCAATACTTTTTTCAATATTTTCTAAGGCAGATATATGTTATAACATAACATTCTCAAATTTTTACCAAATGGAAATTTAATTTTTAATCGTTAAAAACATATATGTTGAGTTATATGTACAAAATTATGTCAATTTCCTTAATATTTTCCTATTAATTTTCGGATCTTTCCTATGACACCTACATGATATAATAGACGTCCAATTTTTATAAATTTAAAACTGAATTTTTAAAAATGCAATAAATAGAATTATCGGAAAGTATATGGTCTGCTGGGCCGCAATCGGCAATCAAATTAAGCTGCCAAAAATTTGAAATCTAATTATTATATTCGGAATATCTCTAAAAGCTCGGTGATACTAAAATTTTTAAGATTCTTGTGATTAATTTATTTAACATCAATTTTATCTAAAATTATGGGGCTTATATTTTCTCTTGCCAATGAAAATTTAGATTAGTTTTCTAAATATAACAAAACCGAAGACTTGGTGGGTAAACAAATGTATTTCGCAAAACGATGGCGAATGAGGGCTTATGTATTGGTTATCTATAGCGGATGGGATGATTTTCCCAACCTTTTTTTGAGTTACTGGGGGCGACAGTGATTGCAACAATATAACACAATTAAAATGTTGCATCCAATGGCGGTTCAAATAGGTTATGTAATGTGTATGTATGTCTCTGTGTAAATTTGTATATAATAATAATATAATTTTATTTATTTATGTATTATATTGTGTGAATGTAGGTTTTCAATTTGTTATTATAAATGAATGCATGCACAACTAGCTCTACTATATCGATACGTCTGTGCCAAGAATTGAAAGCGAGGTGCAATTTTTCAGCACAAGACAATAAACAATTAAATTGTTTTGTTTATAAACTCTAGCTTTAAATGAAAAAGAAATGTATTTCGCGACTTAATTTAATTTCAATGATAAAAACTATACTTCCGACAATTATTCTTAGAGCCTAGCTTAACGAAGGTTGGCGAGGACGGGGCGAGTTCGCAGAGAGCCAGAGAACTTTGTTGTGCTCCCGCCTTCGCCCTAAACTAACATAATTGGCTATATTTATTGGTTCTGCTTAAATTGTATCTCCTCCAAGGCATACAAATTCTAGTTTCATTCAATTGCGTTCAGTTAGTATGAGGTAATGTTCTTTAAGCCTAGTATCCAGATCGACGAAAACCGTACGCCAGTCATGAGAGAGAGCGAGAGGCAAACAGCTGGCGTTCACTTTTCGTCGGGCCTTTTTTTCACGTCGGTCCTCTGATCGACGAAAAAAATACCAGAAAATTCCATAGCGTTGCCAGTCTGCGGAAATGAACTTTGGGTGAACCCTAGCGAAAAGATTAAAGCCTAGTATCCAGATCGACAAACGATTTCGCTAGCGTAAAAATTTTAATCTTTCCAGTGTGACCAAAGTTTCGAGAGTTCATCAGATTTAAACGTGCTACGGTCGTACTGTCAATCAGCTGGGTTTGTTGACAAGCAGTTAAAATTCAAATATCGTATTTGCGGGAAAGAGCCTTTAAATGATATTACCAAATACCTTGGCAAGACAAGTCTGCCGCTGTACAAAGATATTAAAAATCACTACAATTTAAATTTAACAGTTGTTTTTTTTAATTTACTGATAATTATTTGCTAATGTTAAGTTCATAGCTCCACTTTTATTGTGTTTTTTCGTACATTCTTGACCTAAAAAACATTTTGCTCTGACAAGAGGCACCCCAGATAGTATTAATGTTATTTTGTCCTCACATGTAAACACCTGCAATCGACTTTTGTGAGTTTTTTGAGTTTTTCCCTCCATTTCTTATAATGTTCAGTGAGAAGCGCACGCCAAAAGATTAAATTTTTTAATCTTTTCGCTAGGGTTCACCCAAAGTTCATTTCCGCAGACTGGCAACGCTATGGAATTTTCTGGTATTTTTTTCGTCGATCAGGGTACCGACGTGAAAAAAAAGGCCCAACGAAAAGTGAACGCCAGCTGTTTGCCTCTCGCTCTCTCTCATGACTGGCGTACGGTTTTCGTCGATCTGGATACTAGGCTTTAGAGCGCACCCAAAATGAAATGTGAAGTTCTGCAAAAATAATAATTATTAATATCTATGTTTATATATACGATAATATTCTTACCGAGCATTTTTCAAACTTCGATATTTGGGTGGCTTTCCTACTTCTTTTTCCCTTGGCTGTTCATTTTGAATTGAAAGTCAAATGTGTTGCAAGTCCCGCAAAGTCAAACGAGGGCTGGGAACATTGCGTAAATTGTCTAAATATCGAATAACTATCGATGATTCACAGGGGTATGTGTCTTGGATATGCTGCCGTGTGGCCATTCACAAATTTTAATTACAAATTTTAATTCCAAAAAACTGTGGGTTCAAACTGATAAAAACTTTCCTCAAAGTTAGTTCGATTGCATATCAATTTTTGGGAATACCTCCCGATTTGGCACACGCTCTGTGAGGGGCGTAGGAATATTTCAAAAGTTAAGCCTAGTATCCAGATCGACGAAAACCGAACGCCAGTCATGAGAGAGAGCGAGAGGCAAACAGCTGGCGTTCACTTTTCGTCGGGCCTTTTTTTCACGTCGGTCTCCTGATCGACGAAAAAAATACCAAAAAATTCCATAGCGTTGCCAGTCTGTCTTTGGGTGAACCCTAGCGAAAAGATTAAAAAATTTAATCTTTTGGCGTGCGCTTCTCACTGAACATTATAAGAAATGGAGGGAAAAACTCAAAAAACTCACAAAAGTCGATTGCAGGTGTTTACATGTGAGGACAAAATAACATTAATACTATCTGGGGTGCCTCTTGTCAGAGCAAAATGTTTTTTAGGTCCAGAATGTACGAAATAATTATCAGTAAATTAAAAAAATCAACTGTTAAATTTAAATTGTATTGATTTTTAATATCTTTGTACAGCGGCAGACTTGTCTTGCCAAGGTATTTGGTAATATCATTTAAAGGCTCTTTCCCGCAAATACGATATTTGAATTTTAACTGCTTGTCAACAAACCCAGCTGATTGACAGTACGACCGTAGCACGCTTAAATCTGACGAACTCTCGAAACTTTGGTCACACTGGAAAGATTAAAGTTTTTACGCTAGCATAATCGTTTGTCGATCTGGATACTAGGCTTTAGCGTCGAATTGGTATTTTTTGATGGTTGCTGTCTGTAACGGCTCAAGTGTGGCCATCCAAGTGTTTTTGAGAAAGTTTCGATTCCAAAAAAACTGTGGGTTCAAATTGATTGAAACTTTCCTCAAAGTTAGTTCGATTGCATATTAATCTTTTGAAATACCTCCCGAGTTGGCACACGCTCTGTGAGGGGCGTAGGAATATTTTAAAAGTTAGCGTCGAATTGGTCTTTTTTGATGGTTGCTGTCATGGTTGCTGTCTGTAACGGCTCAAGTGCGGCTATCGACGTGTTTTTAAGAAAGTTTCGATTCCAAGGAAACTGTGGGTTCAAATTGATTGAAACTTTCCTCAAAGTTAGTTCGATTGCATATTAATCTTTTGAAATACCTCCCGAGTTGGCACACGTTCTGTGAGGGGCGTAGGAATTTTTTAAAAGTTAGCGTCGAATTGGTATTTTTTGATGGTTGCTGTCTGTAACGGCTCAAGTGTGGCTATCGACGTGTTTTTAAGAAAGTTTCGATTCCAAGGAAACTGTGGGTTCAAATTGATTGAAACTTTCCTCAAAGTTAGTTCGATTGCCTATTAATCTTTTGAAATACCTCCCGAGTTGGCACACGCTCTGTGAGGGGCGTAGGAATTTTTTAAAAGTTAGCGTCGAATTGGTATTTTATGACGGTTGCTGTCATGGACGGGACAATTTTGTGATTGTTGCTGTCTGGAAAGGCTCAAGTGTGACGTGATCATGAGAAAGTATTGATTTCAATTAAAGCCTAGTATCCAGATCGACGAAAACCGTACGCCCTTTTCGTCGGGCCTTTTTTCACGTCGGTCCCCTGATCGACGAAAAAAATACCAGAAAATTCCATAGCGTTGCCAGTCTGCGGAAATGAACTTTGGGTGAACCCTAGCGAAAAGATTAAAGCCTAGTATCCAGATCGACAAACGATTACGCTAGCGTAAAAACTTTAATCTTTCCAGTGTGACCAAAGTTTCGAGAGTTCATTAGATTTAAGCATGCTACGGTCGTATTGTCAATCAGCTGGGTTTGTTGACAAGCAGTTAAAATTCAAATATCGTATTTGCGGGAAAGAGCCTTTAAATGATATTACGAAATACCTTGGCAAGACAAGTCTGCCGCTGTACAAAGATATTAAAAAACAATACAATTTAAATTTAGCAGTTGTTTTTTTTAATTTACTGATAAATATTTGCTAATTTAAAGTTCATAGCTGTACTTTTATTGTGTTTTTTCGTACATTCTGGACCTAAAAAACATTTTGCTCTGACAAGAGGCACCCCAGATAGTATTAATGTTATTTTGTCCCCACATGTAAACACCTGCAATCGACTTTTGAGAGTTTTTTCCTCCATTTCTTATAATGTTCAGTGAGAAGCGCACGCCAAAAGATTAAATTTTTTAATCTTTTCGCTTGGGTTCACCCAAAGTTAATTTCCGCAGACTGGCAACGCTATGGAATTTTCTGGTATTTTTTTCGTCGATCAGGGGACCGACGTGAAAAAAAGGCCCGACGAAAAGGGAACGCCAGCTGTTTGCCTCTCGCTCTCTCTCATGACTGGCGTAAGGTTTTCGTCGATCTGGATACTAGGCTTAAAAAATTTAATCTTTTGGCGTGCGCTTCTCACTGAACATTATAAGAAATGGAGGGAAAACTCACAAAAGTCGATTGCAGGTGTTTACATGTGAGGACAAAATAACATTAATACCATCTGGGGTGCCTCTTGTCAGAGCAAAATGTTTTTTAGGTCCAGAATGTACGAAAAAACACAATAAAAGTGCAGCTATGAACTTTAAATTAGCAAATAATTATCAGTAAATAAAAAAAACAACTGCTAAATTTAAATTGTATTGTGTTTAATTTCTTTATACACCGGCAGACTTTTCTTGCCAAGGTATTTGATAATATCATTTAAAGGCTCTTTCCCGCAAATACGATATTTGAATTTTAACTGCTTGTCAACAAACCCAGCTGATTGACAGTACGACCGTAGCACGCTTAAATCTGATGAACTCTCCGAATTTTGGTCACACTGGAAAGATTAAAGTTTTTACGCTGGCGTAATCGTTTGTCGATCTGGATACTAGGCTTAAGTGCTTAAATATCAAGAAAATCCAAAAATAAAAACAGCCTCAATGTTCCACATTCCACCGTTCCGCCATCGACGCAAAGTCACCGACGCTAATTTGACGCACATATACCTTTTTCATTTTCAAAAAATTAATTTAATTATCTTTAAGCCTAGTATCCAGATCGACAAACGATTACGCTAGCGTAAAAACTTTAATCTTTCGAGTGTGACCAACATTTTGAGAGTTCATCAGATTTAAGCGTGCTACGGTCGTACTGTCAATCAGCTGGGATTGTTGACAAGCAGTTAAAATCCAAATATCGTATTTGCGGGAAGGAGCCTTTAAAAGATATTATCAAATACCTTGGCAAGACAAGTCTGCCGCTGTACAAAGAAATTGAAAAACAATACAATTTAAATTTAACAGTTGTTTTTTTTAATTTACTGATAATTATTTGCTAATTTAAAGTTCATAGCTGCACTTTTATTGTGTTTTTTCGTACATTCTGAACCTAAAAAACATTTTGCTCTGACAAGAGGCACCCCAGATAGTATTAATGTTATTTTGTCCTTACATGTAAACACCTGCAATCGACTTTTGTGAGTTTTTTGAGTTTTTCCCTCCATTTCTTATAATGTTCAGTGAGAAGCGCACGCCAAAAGATTAAATTTTTTAATCTTTTCGCTAGGGTTCACCCAAAGTTCATTTCCGCAGACTGGCAACGCTATGGAATTTTCTGGTATTTTTTTCGTCGATCAGGGGACCGACGTGAAAAAAAGGCCCGACGAAAAGTGAACGCCAGCTGTTTGCCTCTCGCTCTCTCTCATGACTGGCGTTCGGTTTTCGTCGATCTGGATACTAGGCTTAAAGAACAACTTTTTGAGAACATTTCCCCAAATTTTCATAGAGTTTTGAGCAGTAGAAAAAAATTACAGCGGTCCTAGCCGCGCGCCTCGTCCCCGCCCAAACCCAAACTTGAAACTTTAAACGCGAATATCTCGAAATGGTGTTTTTGAAAAATGTCTTTGCGGTGATATGGATTGGCGAAAAATTACTGAACCGATTTTCTTCAATTTTTTTTTCAAATGTTCGTAATGAATTTTATTAGTACTTGAACGATCGTTTTTTCATGTAAAAATTTTTATTTCGCCGAAATAGATAGTTTTGTAAGAATTTTAGCGTCCAAAAACGTAATTTTTTGCAAAAAACGTTCCCGTATGCACAAAAAAAAATAACTTTTTTAAAACGTTCGTTCAAGTACAGGATACTACTTTAAACTAATGAAATATTTTTATTTTTTCGGTATCAGTTGACCCGTTTGTCCTGGGGAATTATCACCGCAAGGCTCGTTAAAAAAAGGCGTTTAAGAGAAACACCCAAACCTTAAAAACTATTAAATATTTTTTCAAAATTTTTTGCATAAACATTGTCAACAATCTAAACTTTCAGAATATATAATCATTCATTTAATAAAAACAATAGTTACATACATAAAAAAATCCAAACTTTCCTATTTTTTTCGACAAAAAAAGGTATATACCCCCTTAAATCTGATGAACTCTCAAAATTTTGGTCACACTGGAAAGATTAAAGTTTTTACGCTAGCGTAATCGTTTTCCGATCTGGATACTAGGCTTAAGGGGGTTAATTCGGCCAAAAAAGGCCTATTTTCATGAATATATTCACGCGATACGGTTAATGCATATTAGAGTACAACATTTAAACTACGTTTTCACAAATTTGCATAAAAAAAAAAATAAATAAATGAGCCGTTCGCAGCAAAGCTCCGTAGGCGCCTCCAAGAAAAAAGGTTTTGCTGTGAACAGCATAACTCGCTACTTGTTCATCAGAAAAAAAAATCAAAAAAAAATAATTTCAAAACGATTCGTTTAATAGATTTTTCAGGATCGTGTTCACCGACTTTGAAATTGAAACTTTTCAGGAGAGCGCTTTAAATTTTTTTTTAAATTATGAGTACTGAACTCATAATTTTTGGTGAACCCTAGCGCAAAGATTAAAAAATGTATTCCTTTGGCGTGCGCATCTCAGTGAACATTTTAAAAAATGTAGGACAAAAATAAAAAAACACGCAAAAGTCGATTGCAGGAGTTTAAATGTGAGGACAAAATAACATTAATACTATCTGGGGTGCCTCTTGTCAGAGTAAAATGTTTCTTAGGTCAAAAAGGTACGAAAAAAACACAATAAAAGTGCAGCTATGAACTTTAAATTAGCAAATAATTATCAGTAAATTAAAAAAAAACACTGTTAAATTTAAATTGTTTTGATTTTTAATTTCTTTGTACAGCGGCAGACTTGTCTTGCCAAGGTAGTTGATAATATCTTTTAAAGGCTCTTTCCCGCAAATACGATATTTGAATTTTAACTGCTTGTCAGCAAACTCAGCTGATTGATAGTACGACCGTAGAACGCTTAATTCTGATGAACTCTCGAAATTTTGGTCACACTGGAAAGATTAAAGTTTTTACGCTAGCGTACTCCTCGATCTGAGTACTAGGCTTTAGAGAACGAGCTATTTGTTTGAATTTTCGACCTGATCATGATGTGAATAGGAAACTTAATACAGGGTGCTCCATAGTTTATGTCGGCATTTTATATAAGGAACCAAATCCTTCCGATTTTTTGCTGATGATGAACGGCATGTTGACGATCTCCTACTGTCCCGTGTTTCATATTCGACACGAACCGACGAATAGTATTGTCAGATGGTGCCTTTTGGCCTCGATATCTTTTCCGATATGCACGTTAAGTTTTTACAACGGAACGACTGTTTTTGATGTAAAGTGCCACTATTTCAGCGCGTTGTTTCGGTGTGAAGCGATTCATGGCAAACATTGTACTGAATTGACGTTTCCAAAACACATATGTATGATGCAATAAATCGGTTGGTAAATGTGAAAGTTGTTCAGTGTTTACATACCGACAGGAAAGATGGAGCACCCTGTATTAATAATAATATTACAGTATTTACTAAAATGGATTTAATAGTTTCTGACTTGAAATGACCTTTCATTTTCACAATATATTGTGGCAAATTTGGGCAAAATGTTAAAATATTTAAATCGGAGCTTTCTCGTCTAGACTAGCTCTTGATGCGATTGGTTATACAATGGCAAGTTTAATCTCTATATACATATATAATTCCGTTAAATCCTTTAAATAGAATTATATAGGCTATATATAGAATTGGAGTTTGACGACAGACTGTTTTGTAGGGTGTCGGCTGTATTTAGTTATAGAGCAAACCTCGCCATTTAAAGATACTTTTGACACTTAAGCCTAGTATCCAGATCGACGAAAACCGAACGCCAGTCATGAGAGAGAGCGAGAGGCAAACAGCTGGCGTTCACTTTTCGTCGGGCCTTTTTTTCACGTCGGTCTCCTGATCGACGAAAAAAATACCAAAAAATTCCATAGCGTTGCCAGTCTGTCTTTGGGTGAACCCTAGCGAAAAGATTACAAAATTTAATCTTTTGGCGTGCGCTTCTCACTGAACATTATAAGAAATGGAGGGAAAAACTCAAAAAACTCACAAAAGTTGATTGCAGGTGTTTACATGTGAGGACAAAATAACATTAATACTATCTGGGGTGCCTCTTGTCAGAGCAAAATGTTTTTTAGGTCCAGAATGTACGAAAAAACACAATAAAAGTGCAGCTATGAACTTTAAATTGGCAAATAATTATCAGTAAATTAAAAAAAACAACTGTTAAATTAAAATTGTATTGATTTTTAATATCTTTGTACAGCGGCAGACTTGTCTTGCTAAGGTATTTGGTAATATCATTTAAAGGCTCTTTCCCGCAAATACGATATTTGAATTTTAACTGCTTGTCAACAAACCCAGCTGATTGACAGTACGACCGTAGCACGCTTAAATCTTAAGAACTCTCGAAACTTTGGTCACACTGGAAAGATTAAAGTTTTTACGCTAGCATAATCGTTTGTCGATCTCGATACTAGGCTTTACTCTGCTATTTTGGGAACAAATACTCTATTATGCTATGTTTTACCACTAACCATACAACATATAGACTGGTCATTTCATACAAAGAAAATGGTCACAAAAATATTTTTGCGGGAGGCCCCACGGCTCTTAGCGGCAGGCCCCCATACAACCTTAGAGTAAGAAACTATATAGAGGTTTCATTTGCTCTGCCCGGGCCTCTGCCAAAGCTCTGCTGAGAACCATGTTCGAAGCTAACTTCTTCTAACTTCGGTTTCTCACCACTTCTAACATGTGCGAGCACAATCAATAGTATGGGGAGTTCTCGCACCTATCCTTAGGAATAAGAGCGAGCAGTGCAGCAAAAAGAATTCACCATGGGCATCGATTCAAGCTCGATTCGAACAAATGAAAAACTCTCCTATTTTCCGTTTTTACCCTACGTGGCATCACTGGCAAAGTCACTCGAGAGCGCGGGCAGAGCAAATGAAACCTCTATATAGTTTCTTACTCTATGATACAACATATAGACTGGTCATTTCATACAACGAAAATGGTCACAAAAATATTTTTGCGGGAGGCCCCACGGCTCTTACCGGACACTTCGTGTGCCTTCGGGTTTTTTGCGCTTTCATTCTTATTCTCATTTTTATGCTCGCTCCATAGAGTAAGAAACTATATAGAGGTTTCATTTGCTCTGCCCGCGCTCTCGAGTGACTTTGCCAGTGATGCCACGTAGGGGAAAAACGGAAAAAAAGAGAGTTTTTCATTTGTTCGAATCGAGCTTGAATCGATGCCCATGGTGAATTCTTATTGCTGCACTGCTCGCTCTTATTCCTAAGGATAGGTGCGAGAACTCCCCATACTATTGTTTGTGCTTCGCACATGTTAGGGGTGGTGAGAAACAGAAGTTAGTAGAAGTTTGATTCGAACATGGCTCTCAGCAGAGCTTTGGCAGAGGCCCGGGCAGAGCAAATGAAACCTCTATATAGTTTCTTACTCTATGCTATGCTTTGGTTGTTGTTCTGCGAGAGAATGGTGCCTAATGTTGTTGGAAGGCCTCAGTAGCCTTTTTTTTTTGTTTATTTATTTTTTGTACGCTTTTGCACCATGTGCTTGTTCTCCCCATGCCCCATGGAACGTAAAAACAAGATTTATGCCAAATTAGATCAAATTAATGCCTTTAAGATTGGCAAAGAGCCGGTAGTATAAATTATATGGTAAAGAGTGTTAGAGTCATTAGACAATTTTCAGAACCTTCATTCCTCTCACTTTAAATTTAAAGTGAGAAGAATTATTATATTCGAATAATTATCATATAAAGGCAATACAAAAATAAGTATTAGAAGCGGCTGGCTCTAGAGCGCTCTCTCGCTGGCTTTTGGGCAAGAGAGCGAAAAGCCAGTTGAAAAGCCAGCATACAAAATTCGAGTGCAAAAAAATCGTATGGCGTTACGCATCTTAGAGATTATATTGGTCTTTGGTAAGAGGCTGTTTTACGCTTAGTGTTAGCAAAATTATAAAACTGTTTTAGATCTTGTGAAAACTGGATCCTATAATGAGTCAGACAGCTTTTATAACACCGGGCGTTAAGCACTGTATAATTTAACCAATCTCTTAGGTATCAGGAAAAGGCAAATTTAAATCAGCACATTTTAAATCATTTGACTCGACATTTTTTAGGTGTGACAACTCTTTACTAAACCATGGAGGTCTCTTGTACTAGATGGAGTGAAAAGTAACCGCCTTGGGAATGAAACAATTTTGTTTTCTCAAATGTTTAGCTCCCCTTTTAGCTCGATACACTTATTCCACCGATTTTCCAACTTCTTGATCCCATCCGAAAAGTAATTTTTCGGAAGATCTGCAAAATACTCCTCCGTGGCGTCGATGACTTCCTCGCGTGAGCTGTTTCTTGTGAAGCCGTTTTGCAGCAATTTCGGCCTTAAATCGCTCCAACAATGCACAGTAATACCCTATGTTGATGGTTTTCCTTTTTCGAGGTAGTCCACGAAGAGTATGCCATGACAATCCCAAAAAACTGACGCCATAACCTTTCCGACCCATCGAGCCTCCCTCGGCCGCTTCGGACCACTCGTGCCGGCTTTGGTCCATTGCCGGCACTCATTCTATTCTCTGGTGTGTAATAGTGGATCCAGATTTCGTCAACAGTTACCCATCGGCGCCAAAAGTCCGCTGGATTTCACATCAGTTTGGACTTACGCTCTTTCGAACAGCTCTCGTTCGAGTTTTTGGTCCGGAGTGAGCATTCGCTGCACCCAGAGGCAGGATAACTTTTTCCTATGCAGAATCTCGCTCAAAATATGGCGTGTGCGCTCAGTACTGATCTTTGTAGCATATGCTAACTCGCGCACTTTCACTTTGCGATCAGCCAATACCATTTCCTGTATTTTTTTGACATTGTCCTCTGTAACCGCATCGGAAGGCCTGCCGCTGCGGACTTCATCGGTAGTGGAGTTGGGGCCACCACGAAACTCTCGAAACCAATATTTCACAGTGTAATCTAGGGTTTTTGGATTTTGAAAAAATATCGTATTGATGATATTTGCTGTTTAAAAAATATCACTCGATGATATTTAAAAATATCGTAAAAATATCGATATATCGAGTATTTTTGATACTTTTTAATGTTCAGCTAAATTTTAAAAAAGGTTTCCTGTTACTGTAAATTTGGGTCTTTTATAGGCCTAAGAATGTGTATAATCAAAAAAACCTTATAATACCTCAGGGAAAAAAGTATATGTGCACTTTTTAATTTGCTTTTATTTTCTCTAAAGTTAACGGTACAGTTTTTGTAAGTACGCAGTTTTGTATTAACATATCCTAATTCAATGGTCCTCTTTGGGAATCATTCGTTGTTCCGTTTTTAATAACATGTGCTGAAAATTGTGTTTTTAATAGGAAATAAGTATATGTGCAAATTGAGATTATTGTGTTATTAATAGCGAGTATGATATGAAGTGAGATCTAAAAATATTTTTTAATCAGCGGAACGTAAGTAAAATAGATTGTTTATCCTTGTAGAATAAATAAAATTAATATTAAGTTTGGTTTTACGGTAGATTGCCATGTGGTTTGTCAGAGGAAGATCGCGGCATGATCAAAGGACTGGCTGAATCTGGCCAGACCGTTTCTTATATTACTGCCAGATTAAATAGGCACAGGAATACAATTAGTAACTTCCTTAAAAATCCGGAAAGTTATGGAAAAATAAAGCGAAGCGGCTCGACGAGCGGTGCAAGAGACAAATTCGGCGTCTAGCTGGAGATAAAAGGTCAACTGAAACTTGACGTATCCAAAAGACGTATGTATA
This sequence comes from Drosophila kurseongensis, assembly GCA_018153305.1. NCBI lineage: Eukaryota > Metazoa > Arthropoda > Insecta > Diptera > Drosophilidae > Drosophila > Drosophila kurseongensis. The sequence goes on from JAECXX010000001.1 coordinate 6,919,818, forward strand.
AACCAAATTTTGAACTAGAACAAAATGGTTATATATGGTTCACGCGACGCTGTACCAAGGCTATTAAAGCGTCACATAATCGCTCGTCTACAATTTCCTGAGCAATACAAATTTTGGTGGGCGGAGGTATATTTAAAATTTAATCAAAAACCTAATATAATTATTTTGTTTTTTTTTCAATGCACATATACTTCTTTCCCTGAGGTATTTGATTTCTTCAACCATGAACTGCAAATAAAAGCAATTTGAGAGACAATAAACTATTTTTATACCCTTGCAGAGGGTATTATAATTTCAGTCAAAAGTTTGCAACGCAGTGAAGGAGACATTTCCGACCCTATAAAGTATATATATTCTTGATCAGCATCACCAGGAGAGTCGATCTAGCCATGTCCGTCTGTCCGTCCGTCTGTCCGTCTGTCCGTCCGTCTGTCCGTCCGTTTCTACGCAAACTAGTCCCTCAGTTTTAAAGCTATCTGCTTAAAACTTTCCCAAAAGTTGTCTTTCTATTGCAGGTAGTATATAAGTCGGAACGAGCCGGATCGGGCGAATATATCATATAGCTGCCATATAACTGAACGATCGGAAAAGCCATAACGTTGGTGTGTTTAAAGTTAGGAAGTTGGGATTTTCTATGAGTTTTATTTTTGGCCAATTAATCCGATCTACCGAATTTCGGACGACTATATCCTATAGCCGCCATATAACTGATTGTTTGGAAATGCCATAACTTTGGTGTTTTTAAAGTTGGGATTTTCTATGGGTTTTATTTTTGGCCAATCAATCCGACCTACCAAATTTCATAAGGATCGGCCGAGTATATCCTATAGCTGCCATATAACTGAACGATTGGAAATGTCATAACTTTGGTGTTTTTAAAGTTAGGAAGTTGGGACTTTTTATGAGTATTAAGAATACATCATATGATTGATTTTGAAGAATATAATTTACAGAATATTCTTCGGCTCCGTTCGAAGTTAGCTTTCCTTTCTTGTTTTTATTGAAATCGGACAATAATATCATATAGCTTTCATAGAAATGACCGAAAACTTGAGAGTAAAATCGACCTAGCTTCATTGTTATATCAGGCGATTCGAATTAGCCACTTCCGTCACTTCTTAACTATAACTTTGTCGTTTCCTTAAATATTTCCATATACTCCAAGGTATAGTAAATTTTAGCAATCTCAGAATAATAGTTTTAATTTTATAAAAATTTTAAGACTATATCATATAGATGCCTTAGAATGATCACTAAATAACAGGCAAATCAACATAACTTAAGCGTTTTGAAACATTTACTGACATTTTTGGAAAAATCATATGTTTTAAGATTGTATACAAATCATATAGATCTCGCAAATAAAATTGGCATACTGACATAATCTTTTCCTTTCAACAGATTCCCAGATTCCAGATTCAGTTATTTTTATACCCTTGCAGAGGGTATTATAATTTTGGTCAAAAGTGTGCAACGCAGTGACGGAGACATCTCCGACCCTATAAAGTATATATATTCTTGATCAGGATCACCTCCTGAGTTGATATAAGCATGTCCGTCTGTCCGTCTGTCTGTCCGTCTGTCTGTTTCTACGCAAACTAGTCTCTCAGTTTTAAAGATATGGAATTGAAACTTTGCACACACCCTTCTTTCCTTTGCACGCAGTATATAAGTCGGAACGGCCGGGATCGGCCAACTATATCCTATAGCTGCCATATAACTGATTGATCGGAAATGCCATATCTTTAGTGTTTGTAAAGTTAGGAAGTTGGGATTTTCTATGGGTTTTATTTTTGGCCAATCAATCTGACCTACCAAATTTCATAAGGATCGGCCGACTATATCCTATAGCTGCCATATAACTGAATGATCGCAAATTCCATAACTTTGGTGTTAGTAAAGTTAGGAAATTGGGATTTTCTATGGGTTTTATTTTCGGCCAACCGATGCGACTATATCCGATAGCTGGCATATAACTTATTGATCGGATATGCCATAGCTTTAGTGTTTCTTAAGTTAGAAAGATGGGACTGGCTATATCGTATAGCTGCTATATACCTGAACGTTTAGAAATGAGATAACTTTGGTGTGTTCTTCAATCTTAACTTTTAGAATTGTTATTGAGCACTGGTACATATAATAAAATTTTTACTTACTCATAGAATGTGGCTATCATAGCTATCATCATCAATAAATCAATAAAATCAATCAATAAAATTCCCTCGAATTTTTCTTTTGAGAAATAGATTTATTAAATATTATTTTCCATTTTGAATCTGTCGTCGATTTATTTTTATACCCTTGCAGAGGGTATTATAATTTCAGTCAAAAGTTTGCAACGCAGTGAAGGAGACATTTCCGACCCTATAAAGTATATATATTCTTGATAGGCATCACCAGGAGAGTCGATCTAGCCATGTCCGTCTGTCCGTCTGTCCGTCTGTCCGTCCGTCCGTCCGTTTCTACGCAAACTAGTCCCTCAGTTTTAAAGCTAAAACTTTCCCAAAAGTTGTCTTTCTATTGCAGGTAGTATATAAGTCGGAACGAGCCGGATCGGGCGACTATATCATATAGCTGCCATATAACTGAACGATCGGAAAAGCCATAACGTTGGTGTTTTTAAAGTTAGGAAGTTGGGATTTTCTATGAGTTTTATTTTTGGCCAATTAATCCGACCTACCGAATTTCATAAGGATCGGACGACTATATCCTATAGCCGCCATATAACTGATTGATCGGAAATGCCATAACTTTGGTGTTTTTAAAGTTAGGATGTTGGGATTTTCTATGGGTTTTATTTTTGGCCAATCAATCCGACCTACTAAATTTCATAAGGATCGGCCGAATATATCCTATAATTTTGGAGAATATAATTTACAGAATATTCTGCAAGGGTATTTCAACTTCGGCTCCGCCCGAAGTTAGCTTTCCTTTCTTGTTTTATTTAAAACTGGAACTGGAACAAGTCTTATTTATGTTCTTTGATTTTAAAAATAATAACAAAATTATGAAGGATATGGTATAGTATAATTTAATTTATTTAATATAATGAAAACAAATCAGTATTTAGTGATTTTAGAAATACTCGTTCCGTTACATGTTGGTTTGTCATACGACAACGGGAGTCACAAACGACACACTTGGTGCTTATTTTTAAGGTGGAATAACAAATTTTTCGTGCTTCTACTGGTATTAATCACTTTAAGGCACAAAGTAGCTTTTAGGCCTGTGTAATATTCTTTCGCCAAACTCATTTTCACTATTAAAATTTTTTTTTTCACCTTCTGGCTTAAGAGTGACCAAACATAAAATATCGGAAATATCATCTCAAAAAATATCAAAATCTCCTTTTTTTTGTCCAAAAAATATCGCGATGATAGTATTTATTTTAAGAGGAAAAGTATCGATACATTGATATTTTAATATATTTCCGACATCCCTAGTGTAATCTGACGGAGCATTTGCCCCATAATATTTGTCCAATTTTTCTTTTGTTTCCTTCGCCGTTTTGCCTCTCAAAAAAAAAATGTTTTATGAGCGAACGAAAATCGTTTTTGTCCATATTCAACATGATGCCAAGCACGTCAACAACAATCAGCTGCCGAAACAAAACTAAGGGCAGTATCGCTCTGAAATTTGGTATGCTTGCCTAAATATGAACGCACCGTAAGGAACCATAACTTTCTTTGCAGTAGTACCGCATTCTGGCGGGAAACAAGAGTTTCTGCAGTTTTTTTTTTTTACATATATGCTTTATTTATTGAAACCTCTCTTTAATAAGAATAGTAGATCATATCTTAAAAATATAACTTAACTAACCGTCATAAAGACTCCTTTGTCTAAAGGGCCCTAACAATTATTGCTGGGCTGGCAGATCGTTTCGATGTAGGCGAGTTCTGTTCGAAACCCGGTAGTTGAGAAGCTACAACCATAAACCAATGATCTGCTAGTTAAATTGTTGCTCTAGTTGGGCATTTCGAGCGGCTCAGGATTGCGGTGTCGTCAGGAATTGTAGACGTGGTCAGTCGAGTATAGTGTACAAATAGTGTAGGGCCCAGTGCGCTACCATGTAGAACTTCAGATTCGATGTTATACTCATTGGATGTTTTTGCATTGCATCTCACCGCGATGATTCTGTGGTAGAAGTACGACTAAGTAATGGCAGTAATGTTATGATTTAATGCATAAGGCTTTCAAGCCACACTCGGAAATATCGCACTACAATATTCCCCATGATCAAAGGCTGTACGAATTTATGATGTTATGCGCGTGACTTGCTAGACGGTTCCGTGGCTTCCTCGAAACCCGAATTAATGTGCCGGGATTACATTTTGAGCATTTAGATGTGGGTTGATGTGGGTCGCCTCGTCTTTTTTGTTCCTCTTTACTCCGTTGTCGTTGGCTTCGCGGCCGTGAGGGTTTAGGGATGCGTTACAGTGTTCAGACTAGGGTGAACAGGCACTGGGCTCTCAAAGCATTCGCCCTTTGCAGCAACAGCCTCCTGTCCCTTGCTCTGTTCCGAACGGTCACACCAGACGCCTACACAGTTTTTACCTGACGGTTTAAGCGAACGCCGAAAGGCCGCCAATGCAGTCCCTTTGGTAGGACTCAAGAACGTTTCAGCCCTCGCCTCTTCGCCGCAGACTGAATATGCAGGCTTGCTGCTGCCCACGGCGCGATGTTCTGGCTCTGCTCTCCGCTTGCTCTTACAGGGCCAGACGCAGCGAGGTCTTTGTCTCTCGGGATTCAGTCAGCTGCCCCTGTAGGACTCTGGCGGTGAACGGCAGTGTTCTTGACACATACGCCTCTCGAGATACCAATGGTTCGGAAGCGCGTCTTTTCTGGCTAGTCGCAGGGCCTGCACAATTCTTACCTGAACCGTCAGGCGTACGCCGGAATTCGATAAGGCAATCCTTTTCGCACGGCAGCTGGTTCTATACAACGTTTCTTTGTCGAAATACTCATTTTGTTCAACCCTGTAACAAAGCGCATGGACTTACCCGAGTGATGCCTTTAGGACCTCAGCTACCTGTGTCTCAATTCAGAGACTTCAACTCTTAAGTCCGGAACGTCTCGATGTAGCGATCTTCCTCCTTGTTGACTCGGGACCGCTCTGCTCGCTCTTCTTCTCTGGCTGTTATCCTTGAAGATCCTTCTAGTCTTTGAGTTCTCTCGATCTTCTGTTCCAGCCCGCAGATGATGGTCCTCCTTACCTCGACGTCGCTTCTTCTCGTTCAATTCAGTTCCCGCTCCAAGATGTCTCTCCCATCGAATTTATTTGCTTTTCTCCAACTTTTGTCTTTGTAACCTGTAACGAACTGGTTTTTATGGTTTGCTCGCTACGAAGTTCGTGCGGCTAGCTCAGTAGTTTGTGCGTTCGTCCCACCAAATTTATATAAACGTGACCGCCCGGTTAACAGTAACAACACTTCAGAATTTTGTTAAGGAGGCGTTTATTTACGGGTCCGGTTTACAATGCTTGTGAATATCTTATTCTTTTTCGCGCGGAGTCCCACGGCCCACTTACCCGCCCAACCGACCGAGGGGCGCAGCCGTGTATCGTACGGCACGATTCGCGATAAGATAGACGCGAGATAGGAAAATAAAGGTAAAGGTCCGGGGAAAAAAGTAATAGTTAGATCAATCTTGTGCCAATGAAGCAAGTATTAATCTTTTTAGGAGCGGCAGACAGTCAAGATTTGATATTACAGGAAAAAGTCTATTATAGTCAGAACATAATACTCTGAAAGGCTCATGCAAGGCATAGTTAGATCTACAATGATTTAAAGTTAGGGGAATATAATTTCTAGTTAATCTACTTGGCACAGAAAAGTTTAGCCGACTTAACAAGTCGGGGCAGTCAATATCACCATGTATAAGGTTATAAATAAAGATAGTACCAAGCATCGTTCTACGGTTGGCTAGGGATGGTAAATTAATCAAAAGAAGTCTACTAGAATAAGAAGGTAAGATAAGATTTGCATCCCAGTTTAGGCGCCGTAAAGCAAAAAGAAGGAAGTTTTTTTGTACAGATTCAATACGACCAATATGTATTCCGTATTGTCGACTCCAGACGGGAGACCCATACTCCAGAATCGGACGGACTAGCGAAATAAATAAAGTTTTAGTCAAATAAGGATCATCGAATTCTTTTGACCACCTTTTAATAAATCCAAGCACTCCTCTGGCTTTATTAACCATGGACGAAATGTGATTAGAAAATTTTAGTTTGGGGTCCAAGAGAACGCCAAGATCGTTTACAAGAGTTATTCCATCCAAAGAGCTGCCACTTAACGTGTAAGTCGCGTATATCGGATTGGCCCGATAAAAAGTCATCAGCTTGCAAATTTAAATTTAAGTAAATTATCTCGGCACCAGTTTTGAAAATTATCTAGATCGGATTGCAAGTCTAAATGGCAGGAAATGTCCTTATACTGCAGGCACAACTTAACATCATCTGCGTACATAAGTACGCGTGAATGACTTATAATTGAGGGAAGATCATTAATAAATAATGTAAAAAGTAACAGACCCAGATGGCTCCCTTGTGGGACACCGGAGGTAACACGGAGAATTTCAGAAATTGAATTTTTAAAAAGGACCCTTTGTGACCTGCCATTCAGATAACTTGAAATCCATTTAAGCAGATCAACTGGAAAACCTAAAAGGTCAAGTTTTTGAATGAGAAGTAAGTGATTTACAGAGTCAAATGCTTTACTAAAGTTAGTGTAAATGACGTCTGTTTGAAAACTACTATTGAAGCCTTTTATCACAAATGAAGTGAGCTCTAGAAGGTTTGTGATTGTTGATCTACGTTGAATAAATCCATGTTGACATGGAGAAATGATTGATCTGCAAAGGTGCTGCAAATGAGGAGTAATAATTTTTTCAAAAAGCTTAGGAATAGCTGACAACTTAGAAATACCTCTGTAGTTACCGGCTTCTAACTTGTTACCTTTTTTGAAAAGAGGAATAACAAATGATTCCTTCCAAATATTTGGGAATTGGGAGGTTTCTAGAGATAAGGTAAACAACTTGTGAAGAGGTTTGCACAGGGCCTTAGCGCAATACCTAAGCACGCACCCAGGAATACCATCGGGCCCTGGCGAATAAACAGGCTTAATACGAAGAAGATCCAAAAGAAGGGAGCTTTCTGTTCAAGTGGTACAGAATATGAGGTTTGACTTGGATATGGTGTAAGAATAAGGCTGTGATGAATAATCTAAAGTAGAGTAAGTCGTTTGAAAAAATTGGGCAAATAAATCGGCTATTGCCTGATCTGTGGTTGCCGTCATGTTTTCGAACGACAGCGAGGAAGGAAAAGAATTAGATTTACGCTTGGTGTTAACACAATTATAAAACTGTTTCGGGTCCTGAGAGAACTGGACCTTACAACGGTTTAAGTAACTGTTATAACACTGAGCATTAAGCACGGTAAATCTTGACCGAGCACTTAAATATCTAGTAAAAACAGATTGAGAACCGGTATTTTTATATTTCCTAAAAAGTCTGGACTTTACATTTCTTAAGTGTGTCAACTCTTTGCTAAACCAAGGTGATTTATTGGAAGTTGACGGATAGTACCACGGAACACAGGAATTAAAAAATGAGTTTATTGCAGTGTAAAACACATTAACTGCATCGGACATATTAATGCATAGGTAAAGATCAGACCAATTAAAGCCAGAAATAAAATTATTTAGCCTCAGAAAGTCTGCCTTGCGAAAACAATGTATTCGTTTGGATTTTTCTGATTTTTCTTCTATAACTCTACCCGTATCAAATGAAAGTTCGAATGTTGGGTGATATGGATCTTCAGGTTGCGTGAGTGGTGCTACTCTGGACAGAAACACACCTTCAGGATTTGATACAAAACACAAATCAAGTAGGCAACCTAATGAATTTCGAACATGGTTTACTTGAGATAGAGATATATCAAGCAGGCCATCAATAAAATCATGATGTGCTATAGGTAGTAAGACATTCGATCCATCCTCAGTGGACCAAGTAACTCCAGGTATATTAAAATCACCTAGAACTATCAACTGATCCCTATCGGAAAGCTTATTTGCAACGGACTCAATAACGGATAGGTGATTTAAATAATCAGGAAGTTCAGACAACGGCGGAATATATGAGCAAGTTATGTATATAAAGTTACCAGGAAGCGATAACTTTACACAAATAAATTCAATGGTATTGAAATCATCAAAAAATAACTCCTCAGACGGGAGGTTTGAATCAACTCCAATTAAGACTCCACCTCCCCGTCTAGAGGGACGGTCATACCTATATATTGTGTACTTACCTGGAAAAACTTCGGAGCTAAAGATCTCCGGCTTTAACCAGGTTTCTGTGAACACAATAATATGAGATGCAAAGGAAAGGCTATCGGAATACAATTTAGTAAGTTTGCTACGCAAACCTCTTGCATTCTGATAGGAAAGAAGGAGGTTAGAAGTTAGTTTTTTGAAATTGGTACACTGGTTTGGCCTCGACTAGGAGGTTTTACTCCCACGGGCCCCTTCTTCTTTATCTTAGCCTCGAACTCTTTTACAACCATATTATCCGGCCAAAAGTCGCCCGAGCATATGGCTTCAAAAAGCTCGTTAGGGACAGTTATCTTGAAAGATGAAATGTCCCTAGCATAAGAGAACTTAAACTTTTCCACCTTTACACTATTACAATCGGCTTTAGTTTTGTCTTGTATATAAGACAATACATCAGAAGATGTTTGATCAGGGGAAAGCCGAGAAACGAAGATTTGTTTCTTGAGTGGAACCACCGAAAGGGATTTTGGTGGAGCAGACATTGCCTCTGCCAAACCAACTTGAGCCGGTTGTCCGGACTCAGTAGTCCCTTGTGGTGGTGATGCTACATTCTGAGAGATAGGTGAATCCACTAATTGTGAAACCACTACGGACAAGTCGGAATTCTTAGAAGTCCCTGGTTGCATGCATTCTGTAATGGATTGTTCGGATACCGAATCTTTTTTAGCTGCCGATCTTAGCAACATTTGAGGGTTTGCTGAAATCGGCTGCTGATCCGCCGGAATGCTCTGTTGTTCTTTTGATTTCGGTTGCGGGGTGTTCCCCTTTTGCTCCTTACCACCAGCGGCCTTTTTGCGCTTAGGGGACTCTTCTAATAGCTTACGACTATTAAACTGCGAGTCCAGCGCAGAGAGGAGATCATCAGCTCGGCGAAAACTATCTCTAGCAACACCGAAACAGCTAATCAGTCATATTAGACTGGTCAGCCCTGATTACGAGGCTGCATTTCTTGCAGAAGCAGACTAAATTTTTATTATTCATTTTATTTATTGGGACCACTGTACCAAGAAAGCGAATTGAAATTTATAAGCGAGCAGTTATAAGTACCGCAAGAGCGCAGAAACTGAACGCTTAGAACTTTCAAAAAAAAGAGAGCAAGAGAGCGGGAGCGTAAATAAGTTAATGTGCATGCACAAAAGAGAAACGGTGGGGATAAAAGAAAAGAAAACACAGATAAGAATTACGAAAACTAAAACAATTTATTAGTATTAAGTACAAAGTGCACTCGCGAAGCGAACGGAGTTTAAATTTATGTTTAAATAACACGGAAGAAAATTAAAATTGTTTTGATAAAACCCACCGATGGGAATAAACGAAAACAAAATACAAAATTCGAAGCGCAGAAAAAAACACGACCGTTCACTTTGAAAGTCAAAGACGATATCTGGTGATGCTCCTGCGACGCCGCTCGGTGATTCCTCGCTGCTGGTGGTCCTGGCCGCTCCGAGTACTTTCGCTGCCACTCATAGACGTGGGCGTGGAGTTGGGCCGTTAGGCTTAGGGAAGCGTCACCGTTCTCAGACTAGGGTGAACAGGCACCACGCTCGCAAGACCTTCGTCCTGGCAGCCGCAGCTTCCTGTCCCTTGCTCTGTCCCGGCCGGTCCCGCTAGACGCTTACTCAGATTCCTTTGACGCTCCGGTACTACGGCCAGATTACGTCAGCAGTCCCTGTAGCTAACGCCCAGAGAAAGAACGTTCCACCCCGGCTTTCCCTCCCGACTGTGGCGACCGTACCTGAGGTTCGGTTCTGGGCGCGACCCCTGGCTGCTTGTCCTCGTCGTCGTCCTGCGTGACTGGCTGCGGCGTTGCTCCACGTTTCTCCCTTGAAACCCGCTGCTCGCGCTCTTCACTCTGCTGATGGTGGTGTGCTGTGCTAAGTCTGCCTATAACCGGCGCAGCCAATGTAGCCGGACTAGTCGGTATTACAGCCCGCACAGCTAGCCTGATCGGTATTACAGCCAACGCAGCTAAGCTGACCGGTATTACAGCCAACGTAGCCGGACTAATCGGTATTACAGCCAATATAGTCTGGATGGTCGTTATTACAGCCAACCTTGATATCCTGCAGACTTAGTCGTGTGTTGCCTTGAAGGACCTCAGCTACCTGTGTCTCAATTCGGTGACTTGCTTGGTCCCGAACGTCTCGACGTAGCGATCTTGCTCCCGGCTGGTTTTCACGGTCTTGACTTTGACTTTTACTAGACGTTGCTCACTCGCGGTTTGATGCTCGTCCTGATTCCAGCGCTGGGCCCGCTTATATAGGCCTCCGGGTCCCGTTAATCCTCGGCCTCTCCTTTTCTTCTCTCCAATTCAAGGTCCAAAGTCCGCAGTTTTACCATTTGACCTTTCGCCCACTGCGCACGGCACCACACTGAAGTCCAACGTGCAGCGCTGTACCGTTCCTTCCTTGCTCACGGCACGCCTGCGCTCTCTCGTCTCTCGCTCTGACTAGTGCCGTCTCGCTCTGACGCCTCCCTCCGCTCCGTCTCTCCCAATCTCTCCAAACTCTCTTTGGGTTCGTCCTCTGTACTTTCTCTCCCCGTACTCTCCAAACTCTCCGTACTTCTCTCCACTCTCTCTTCAACTGCTTTCTCCAAACTCTCTTTTCCTGCGTTGCCGTTACTACGCGAAGTAGTTGCGTAAGTAGCAACTGGCCGGTTTCCATGCAGTTATATTTTGGGATATTTGTGCGGAGTTATTTATCTCCTCACATTCCCCCCATTCTTCGGATAACGAAAGTAAGCTCGATCCTCCTCTCCGGCTGTTACCCTGTGTATCCTTGTAGCCTTCGAGTCCTCTCGCTCTTTTCCACGCTCTGGTTCCATCCTTAGACGTACGAATTCTCGTTGTTCCTCTCAGGCTTTTATCCTGTGTATCCTTGTTGCCTTTGAATCGTCTCGATCCTTCCATCGACGCCCACAGCTCCTTGTTGAGTTGAAATTTTTAAATATCCCGCTCCAACCTGTTTCGCGGTCTCCTGTGGTTCGTCTTGGTCACACGAATCCTTTGCGATCGATAACATGACTTGCATATCGATATTACCTTAGGGCGGCGCTGCCACCTCATCATCGCGATGTTTATTAGTGTGACCCCTCATATGCCGATAATTCCAATGTCTCGTGCCCATCGATCGGCTGTTATACGATAGTGCCAATCGACCGCCAAATATCGGTGGCGCCCCCTTCCCTAAGCACATGGTGACGAGGAGAAGTTTTCTCCCGGTAAGTTTTCTCTTTAATTTCCCATTTCCCCTTTCTCTTATCCTGCTTTCTCTTTCAACCCCCCCTTGCCCTTGACCTGCCCTTGGACTGTGGCCCTCGCCTACGAGTGGAGATGAAAAGAGAGAGGACCTGGGGTTTGACTGTCGCCACGATCGCCCCCCCCGATTCAGCAGCTACCCCTCCCCACCATTTTTCAAAGTACACGTGAGTTGGTGCCTTCAATTTTTTTTTTGTTGCTCAACTGATTGGCTTTTGTTTGCGATTTCAGATGAACGGTTTTTCCAAGGAGATGAAAAGAGAGATGACCTGGGACAGAGATTTGATCGTCGCCACGATCCCCCCGCGTTTCAGCAGCTACCCCTATCCACCATTCTCTAATGTACATGTGAATTTGTGCCTTCGACCTTTTTTTTGTTGCTCAACTGATTGTCTTTTTCTTTTTTTTGTTTTGAGATGAACTGCCTTTCCAAATACACTCCCCAGCTTTTTATGGTGTTATTATTTTAAGTGTTTGTGCTAGTTCTGTCCGCGTTTTACGTCCCCGTGTCAGTGTTTACGTGTGTAATAGTTTTTTTTTTTTTTAGGTTTTTATTCTTTTGCACGGTTAACAATTAAATCGGCGAACACTAACTTGGCCAGAGGCTGCCAAACGGATTCTGTACTTCCTCCATCCTACCTCGGCCATCACGCAGCGTCGGCCTCCTCGTCGAATGGCATCCTTGACGACCGGCTGCTCCAATAGGCCAGCTGGCCACTCCTCCTCGGCGATGTCCTGCCATGATCCGCCCTCCGTCCGGGACGCCATCCGCACCAGTGCGGGCCTGGCCACTGGGCCGCGTGCTTCCGGAGCAGAGACCTGCCGCTGGAGTTTGGGCCTCTGATTGCCCACGGGTGTCGGTCACACCCAAGGGCCCTTCTCCAGGACATCTCCTTCGGTCCCTTCAGTTTCAGGCGTCGGCGGCACCCACCCGGCATCTTCGCGGCGCACCCTTGGGTCCCGCGGATTGGATTTCAGTGAGTCCCGTGCTGGGGTCTCCGCTTCATCCGTGGCTTTTGTTTCGTCGCCGACGGGCCAGGTCCATGTCACTGTGTGCTGCCGCCACTGGACTCCGCCGGCCACAAACGCATTTAAAGCATGCGCAACGTGGGCCTGCGGGATCTCCGTGCGGCAGTACTGCCACTGCTCCTCTCTTTCTCCTGGCCTTGGAGCCTCTTCCTTGGTGGGATCCTCCGGCTCCTCTTCTAGGACCTCATGGCCCTGCTGAGGCGATCCCATCCATCCGATTGGACCCATTGGCTCGGGGCTTCGGATCCCTAGCTGGCTTCCTCGGTGTCGCCGGGTCGGGGAGTCGGGGGAATTCCTTGCATCCCTCCTGGGATTAGGGGCACTGCCTCCACTAGGACCTCACTCGTCCACAACTGGCGTTCCTGCTCCTCCCACTTTTGCAGCCGTTGTTGCCATGCGGTGTGCCTCTCCTCCTCCGCCTTTCGCCTCTCCTCCTCCGCCTTTCTCTTGGCCTCCTCGGCTTCTTCCGCTCCCTTACGGGCCTTCTCCTCTTCTTGCTTGAGGCGGTATGCCTCCTCTACAATGACTTCGTAGGCGGCCTGCTTCATCCGCTTCCACTCCCGATGCGCCGTCTCGAAGTCCTCCTCGACCGCTCTGCGGTCCTCGTACGGGGCCCTCATTGTCCGCATCCGCTCGACCTCGTCCCTTAGCATCTTGGCTCTTGCCTCGGCCATCTTCACCGAGGTACTTCCGCTCCCCCTTGGCCTCTTCACCGCACCCTTAAAGGTCCGGGTGTATCCCGGCGGGATTGCGTCGACCTCCGGATCCCTGGCCCTTCTTAGGCGCCACTCCCGCCTCTCCTTAACTGGGTCTTCGGCCCACTCCATGTCACTCTCCTCCGAGGTGACTACCGGCTCGGGTTCCGAACGAGCTCCATCGTCCTCGGCACCACGCCGCGGAGTTTGGGTGGACCGGAAGATAGGCAGCGACCTACCCTCCGACCGTCCTTGCTCCGCGACGGGTCCTTCATGACCTCGCTGAAGCGCGGCATGCCTCCTCGCTGCTGCTCGTGTAACTCGGCTACTCATGCTGACTTCTTGGTTTGGTTTGTCCGTTCCCTTGCAATTTCCTTTACCATGAAGCCTCGGTTTTGGGGATTCCTTTTGTGCCGTACCGTTATGTCCCCAGCGGCTCTCTTTGCGGCTTATGTCTTCTCTTTGGGGTCCCGTTTTCTCTTAACTCCGCGTGTCTTTCCTCCGATGCCTAGGTCTTCTCTCGTTTTGGCTTGGTCTTTTCAGTTAGTTCTTGGCGGCCGTCGCTGACGCGTGTTCTTCCTAGCTTTACGGTGCCCCGTACCGTCTCTCCCCTTTCCTCGATGACATGTATTCCGTCGTTGTTATCCACCTGTTTTCCTTGTGATCGTTTCGCAGGTCCGGTGAATGCATTCGTTGATAGAGTCCCTTTCTATTGGTTGTATGCTCCGTTGACTCCGGTCTTTGGCCTGACGTAGAAACGGTTGCCTCTGCTCCATCTAGTCTTCATTTGCAAGATCGTTCTTCTTGTCTGTCCAACTCCCTTTTCTATTGACTCCGGCTTTGTACTGACGATTAAACGGATTTTCGCAATCCCGATCCTTTGTTCGTCGTTAACTTAGGTGTGTGCTGGCATGATCAGAGTCCTTGCTCGTGTGTGGCGTGCTCCGTTGACTCCGGCTTTGGCCTGACGATTAAACGGTTGCTACTGTCCCATGTGGTCTTGGAGACTGGTTGTTCTGCATTCGCTTGACGATTGAACGATATCTTGTCTGTATGCCCACATCCCCTTTCCGTTGACTCCGGCTTTGTCCTGACGATTAAACGATTCTCGCAATTCCGATCCTTTGTTCGTCGTTGACTTAGGTGTGTGCTGGCATGATCAGAGTCCTTGCTCATGTGTGGCGTGCTGCGTTGACTCCGGTTTTGGCCTGACGATTAAACGGTTGCTACTGTCCCATGCGGTCTTGGACACTGGTAATTCTGCATTCGCTTGACGATTAAACGATATCTTGTCTGTCTGCCCACATCCCCTTTCCGTTGACTCCGGCTTTGTCCTGACGATTAAACGGATTCTCGCAATTCCGATCCTTTGTTCGTCGTTGACTTAGGTGTGTGCTGGCATGATCAGAGTCCTTGCTCGTGTGTGGCGTGCTCCGTTGACTCCGGTTTTGGCTGACGATTAAACGGTTGCTACTGTCCCATGCGGTCTTGGACACTGGTTATTCTGCATTCGCTTGACGATTAAACGATATCTTGTCTGTCTGCCCACATCCCCTTCCCGTTGACTCCGGCTTTGTCCTGACGATTAAACGGATTCTCGCAATTCCGATCCCTTGTTCGTCGTTGACTTAGGTGTGTGCTGGCATGATCAGAGTCCTTGCTCGTGTGTGGCGTGTTCCGTTGACTCCGGTTTTGGTTGACGATTAAACGGTTGCTACTGTCCCATGCGGTCTTGGACACAGGTTATTCTGCATTCGCTTGACGATTAAACGATATCTTGTCTGTCTGCCCACATCCCCTTTCCGTTGACTCCGGCTTTGTCCTGACGATTAAACGGATTCTCGCAATTCCGATCCTTTGTTCGTCGTTGACTTAGGTGTGTGCTGGCATGATCAGAGTCCTTGCTCATGTGTGGCGTGCTCCGTTGACTCCGGTTTTGGCCTGACGATTAAACGGTTGCTACTGTCCCATGCGGTCTTGGACACTGGTTATTCTGCATTCGCTTGACGATTAAACGATATCTTGTCTGTCTGCCCACATCCCCTTTCCGTTGACTCCGGCTTTGTCCTGACGATTAAACGGATTCTCGCAATTCCGATCCTTTGTTCGTCGTTGACTTAGGTGTGTGCTGGCATGATCAGAGTCCTTGCTCGTGTGTGGCGTGCTCCGTTGACTCCGGTTTTGGCTGACGATTAAACGGTTGCTACTGTCCCATGCGGTCTTGGACACTGGTTATTCTGCATTCGCTTGACGTTAAACGATATCTTGTCTGTATGCCCACATCCCCTTTCCGTTGACTCCGGCTTTGTCCTGACGATTGAACGGATTCTCGCAATTCCGATCCTTTGTTCGTCGTTGACTTAGGTGTGTGCTGGCATGATCAGAGTCCTTGCTCGTGTTTGGCGTGCTCCGTTGACTCCGGTTTTGGCTGACGATTAAACGGTTGCTACTGTCCCATGCGGTCTTGGACACTGGTTATTCTGCATTCGCTTGACGATTAAACGATATCTTGTCTGTCTGCCCACATCCCCTTCCCGTTGACTCCGGCTTTGTCCTGACGATTAAACGGAATGTCTCCTGTTTGTGAACTTTCCCGTTCCTTTTCTTCTACTGCTTAAGACCTGCCCGTATCTCCGTCCTCGTTCGCTTCGTGTGCCTTTTCCTGCTGCTTTAGGTCGCTGATCTGCACTGTGCGTTCCTTCTTGCTTCTTTGGTGGCGAATGTTCCAGATTACGGGGGATACAAAATCGACCACCTGATATGGACCATCATATCTCGGCGCTAGTTTGGCCGCGAAGCCGTCTGCCGCTTTAGACAAATGGTTCTCCTTGGCCCAGACGACATCGCCGATTCGTGGATTCCACTGTCTCCTTCTGAGGTTGTAATGCCTGGCTTGATCCTGCGCTGCCCTTTCTTAATTTCGTCGGACAACTTCGAAGATTTCTTTTAGTTTTTCGGCATTCCCCTCTGGTGACTCTGTCTGCCTTCCTGTGCCCAGTGTTTCTCTGTCGTATAACGCGTTTGGCAGCCGCGGTTCTCTGCCCTGCGTTAGAAAGGAAGGCGAGTATCCTGTGGACTCGGATACGCTGGAGTTAACTGCTAGCATTATCTCTGGCCACTTTTCGTCCCAGTTCCTTTGGTTTTGTCCGGCGAACTGTGCGATCATGGTTTTTATGGTTCGTTTCGCGCGCTCGGTGGGGTTTTCTTGAGGAGTGTATGGTGCCGTGAATTGTTGTTTTATTCCCATGTCGTGAAGAAACTTCTTAAATGCCCGACTGGCAAACTGCACCCCGTTGTCCGTACTCACCACTTTTGGAACTCCGAACCGAGCGATTATTCGTTCTCTGAACGCCTTTTGTAGGGTTTCTGCTGTTGCGGTTCGTAATGGCACCAATTCTGTCCATTTTGAGAAATGGTCGATCAGCACCAACAACATTTGGTTACCGTGCTTCGATCTTGGCAGGGGGCCCACAAAATCCGCGCACAACGTTGCCCATGGTTCCTCAGGGACTTGTGTCAGCATCTTACCCGCCGCCTGTCGCTGGTTTCCGAACGTATGCTCTCGCGTCCCTTTGCATTCCTGGCCTGTAGTATCTGGCAGCTAAACGGGCAATCGTCTTTCGGCTTCCTACATGGCTGGCCGCTGGGGCGTCGTGATTTTCTTGTAGGATCTTTCCCCTTAGCTCCGTAGGGACGCACAGCTTCCAGGCCACCACATCTTCGTTGCCAGCTCTGTTTGGGTTCTGGCTGTACAGCGTTTTGCCATCGAACACATAGTCCGGGAATTTCTGCGGGTGTGTTTTTATCTTCTCGCGCATGTTCCTGATCCAGTTACATTCCGAATTTGGCACCAACTCTTTCGCTCTCCGGAGGGTTTCCGGCATCGGCTGCCTGGACAGCGCGTCGGCTACCACGTTCAATTGGCCCTTTCTGTATGCAACCTCAAAGTCGTATTGTTGCAATTCAAATGCCCACCTGGCGATTCTTCCGGACGGGCTTTCAATGCTGTTCAGCCATTTCAGTGCCATGTGGTCCGTCTTCACCTTAAAGTGGTAGCCTTCCAGGTAGGGCCTTAGTTTTCTAATTGCCCAGACAACGGCCAAGCACTCTTTCTCCGTTGTCGAATAGTTTTTCTCGGCTCCGTTTAACGTCCGACTGGAGTACGAGAGAACTTTCTCGCCGTCTTCCGTGTTCTGTGTCAGAATCGCACCTATGCCGTAGTCGCTGGCGTCTGTTTGTTCTTCCAAAATCTGTACACGCTAACACTGAGTCATTCACCAGCCTCGCCTTCACCTCCTCGAATGCCTGTTGATGGTCTTGCGTCCACACCCATTTTACGCCCATGCGGAGTAGGTCGTTGAGCGGCTTAACGATGCGTGCGAAGTCTGGTACAAATCTTCGGTACCACGATGCCACTCCTAGGTATTGCCTTAGCTCACTGACGGTTGCAGGTGGTTCTCACTGGGATATGGCAGCGACCTCGTCTGGGTCTGTACCGATTCCTTGGCTTGTGACTCGATGTCCCAGGTAAAGCAGCTCCTGTTTGAAGAACTGACACTTCTCGGAGTTTATTCTCAGGTTCGCTTCTTTCGGACGGCGAAACACTTCTCTGAGATTGTCCTTGTTTTCTCGCTGAGTGCGTCCGATAACGATTATGTCGTCCTGATACGCGAACGCGTGTGGAGACATCTCGGGTCCAATCACTTGGTCCAAGGCCCTTTGAAATGTTGCGGATGCCGAGTGTAATCCGAATGGCATCACTCTCCATTGGAAGAGTCCCTTTCCTGGCACCGTGAACGCCGTAAATTTTCTACTTGCTTCCTCCAGCGGAATCTGCCAGTACCCATCCTTTAAATCCAGGCTGCTGATATAGCGTGCTTCTCGTAGTTGGTCTAGGATGTAGTTGATACGTGGCATTGGGTACGCGTCCGTCACCGATTTCGCGTTTATCTGTCGGAAGTCGACGCACAATCTCCACTTGCCGGTTTTTTTCATCACCATCACTATGGGCGAGCTATACGGACTCTTCGAGTGTTCTATGAAACCCATTTCCAGAAGTTCGTCCACCTTTGTATTGATCTCCCCTTGAACTTTGGGGTTCTTAGGGTAGTATCTTTGTTTTATAGGTTTGTCGTCCTTCATGGTGATCTGGTGCTCGGCCACATTCGAAGTTCCGCTCATTGTTCGGAATTCTGCCAGCTCTGCTTCTAGGAATTGCTCGATGTTTACTTCCTCGCGGTCGTCATGAACAACTGCTACCGACAATTTTTCCTCCAGCCATCCGTTGTGCCTGTTCCTGGCCGGTATGCGGATTTCATGACCTGCTTTATCTCAGCCCCAACCTGTGTGAGAAAATTCCAGCCCAGCACCAGTGCGTCTACTACTCATGGTAATATCAGCAGGCTTATGGTCAGTCGTTTGTTGCCGAATGCGACATCTACCTCGAGCTGCGCGCTTATTCCTCTGCACCTCCCGTCTGCCAACCTAACTTGCCGTCTCGTCCGTGTACTTCCTCGAGTACTTTCCCCGGACTGTACCCGAGTGGCCTTATCATGGTCTGCATGTCCACCATGTAATCCTTGAATGGCTCTCTGAATCCCTGCTTCCGAGCTTTGACTTGGTCCTCTAGTTTTGCAAAATATCCTCTGGGCAGGAAGAACGCTTGGAAACTCTCAATAAAGTCTTCCCATGTTTTCCAGTGCTGATTGTTCGAGATAAACCACTTTAATGCTCTGCCTTGTAGTAGTTCTGGCATTGCTCGAGGTATCATGTTCAAGTCCAATCCGTAGGTACTCGCGGACCATTCCACCTGTTCCAAGAATTCAAGAGGTTTTTTTACGCCCTCGAATCTAAATGACCATTCTCTGACCTGCTTCGCGACTTTAGCGAAGTCGGGCTCGCTAGGTCTTTGTGCCTTCGGGACTGTCTTTCTATCTTGGCTTGAATCTCTTCGCTGGCCTTCTTGTTGCAACTCTCCCGGCTGGTTTTCACGGTCGTATATCCTTGACTTGGACTTTTACTAGACGTTGTTCAATCGCGGTTTGATGCTCGATGACTCGTCCTGATTCCAGCGCTGGGCCCGCTTATATAGGCCTCCGGGCCCCGTTAATCCTCGGCCTCTCCTTTTCTTCTTTCCAATCCAAGGTCCAAAGTCCGCGGTTTTACACTGAAGTCCAACGTGCAGCGCTGTACCGTTCCTTCCTTGCTCACGGCACGCCTGCGCTCTCTCGTCTCTCGCTCTGACTAGTGCCGTCTCGCTCTGACGCCTCTCTCCGCTCCGTCTCTCCCAATCTCTCCAAACTCTCTTTGGGTTCGTACTCTGTACATTCTCTCCCCGTACTCTCCAAACTCATTCGTACTTCTCTCCACTCTCTCTTCAACTGCTTCCTCCAAACTCTCTTTTCCTGCGTTGCCGTTACTACGCGAAGTAGTTGCGTAAGTAGCAACTGGCGGGTTTCCATGCAGTTATATTTTGGGATATTTGTGCGGAGCTATTTAACTCCTCACAAACCTTCGAGTCCTCTTAATCCTCCAGGTGGTTTCCTCGGCGCTCACAGCTCCTTCTTGAGTTTCACAGCGCCCATACTCCTTTCCTCTTGAATTTCCCGCTCAAGATGTTTCCCCACAGACGTTTTAGAAAGTTCCATATCTTTCATGGCATCATACTCCGTGTAACTGCTTGTTATATCCTTTCTTCTTGAATTTTCCGCCCAAGATTTTTAGTTTAGTGGTACCTTTTACCTTACCTAGGTATACAAATAATTGGATACCTTTTACCTTAGCTAGCTACAGATTTGTATATAGCTTTGGAATTGTTAAGGTACTTACATAGGTATTGAACAATGCTCTGATATAAAATAGCCAAATCTGACTGTGACATTGAAGTAAGAAAGCATGTTGTCTCAATAAAACAATAAAATTCGATGATAAATTGACAGGAAATCTCCACAAACACCTTAAGCTAAGCAAAATGCGTTTTTGTATGTGTAAAATATATAAGTTAACTAAGTTAACCGGACAATAAGTCCGCGACCATGCATCGGATTCTTTGCTGACCCAGTATTGGACTGTTTGCATCCGCACAGACGGCCAACTCAGCATATTTGCGTAGCCGCTGTGAGAAAACCTTTTGTTAGCTTTAAGTTTATATTCCTGTATTCAGTTATGATTTGATGAAGCGAGCGAGCTGTTCCTCCTCGCAATAAATATAAATAAACTTAACTCAACTTTGTTTCTCTGTGGCAGCTCCGCTCCACATAACAATTATTAAATATCCAAATATATGGAAATATCTTAATTGGCGCTCAACTAGTGGTTCTTTTCCACTTCCAAAACAAAAAAAAGAAAGCGGATTTTGTTAAAACATAAAATCCAAATCGAACCGAAACAAATACAAGTGAAAACAAAAGTGTCTTATCTCTGCGAGCGTTATATTAAAAACAAATGAAAATGTGTTGCTCGCAATAGAGAAAATCTCGAAACACAGTGACACAAAATAACAATTACAACAAAATACTTTTCCAAAACAAAAAATATTATAAAATCCTACAACGACATACAAAATTTAAACTTCGGAAAGGAGAACAGTGGTGAACCAACGGCGAAAATTTTAGTCACCAGGAAATTTTTAAGGAAGGAAGAATTGCAAAAATAATGTGAGTGGAATCTTAACGTTACATTGATTTTATATCTGCAGTGGTCAAAAATAAAAAACAAATTACAGTTAGTCGAGTTAATTGAATTACTTCATTAATATTTTGCATTAGGACAACTTTTTTCCTTAACACTTACAAATAATTATTGAACCAATTTCTCATTGTGATTTTTTACGCCACTACAGAGGGAAATACGTTTTGTTTTCTTTTGGAAAGACTGTCAGAAATCGAAATAAAGAACATCCAACTCAAATAATTTCAGCTATAAAAGTGCAAGTA
This sequence comes from Drosophila kurseongensis, assembly GCA_018153305.1. Lineage (NCBI taxonomy): Eukaryota > Metazoa > Arthropoda > Insecta > Diptera > Drosophilidae > Drosophila > Drosophila kurseongensis. Next base: position 6,941,065 of record JAECXX010000001.1, read on the forward strand.
AAAATTAATTTAATCATTAAATGCAACGTAAACATTTTTTTGGTTTTGTTATTTCCTTCTTTGGTTGTTATTTCGCTGCCTCCGTGCGGTAATACGAACCTGCAACAGGTTCGTTTTATCTTAGTTTATTTTTGTTCCCTTTTATTGGGTCTGCCCATGCAAACTGTTGCTCGTATGTGTCAGTCTGACTGAAGCGGTGCGCGTCGCACCGACCTCAGCTCCGGCCCCAGAAATAAGGGTGTATGAAGCCATAAAGATTATGGATGAGGTTCGTTGTGATGAGCCTCTAGATGCCAAATGTCAAATGTCTCCCGGAATTCTCGGGAGCCCAAGAAGCATACGTCTCTTGGAGACAAGCGGCCGTCGCTGCTTATGAAATATTCAGACGGCACAATGGCAGTTCTCGCCATTATCAGGCTGTAATAATTATAAGAAGCAAAATCAGGGGCCCCGCCGATGCGGTCCTTTCATCATTCGGCACTGTACTGAATTTTGATGCGATAATAAGTCGCCTTGATTTCACTTACAGTGACAAACGTCCGATGCTCGTCATCGAACAAGAATTGGGCACCCTAAGACAAGGGGGCTTAAACTTGTTGCAGTATTATGACGAGGACGAGAAGAAGCTCACCTTGCTGACCAATAAGGTTAATATGTCCTATGATACAGGTATGGCAAAAATCCTGTGTGAAAAATTCCGTGACGATGCGTTGAGGGTCTTCATATCGGGTCTCAGACGAAACGTAACAGACGTACTTTTCGCAGCAAAGCCAAAAGATTTACCGTCAGCCCTGGCTTTGGCACAAGAAGTCGAATCTAATCATGAGAGATATGCCTTTGCGGCTACTTTCGCTAAAAGCCAAGAGGATAAGGACCGTAGGCCGGTTGAAAAAGGGCAAAAGGGCCAGCAGGGAAGGGCACCTCAGGAAACAGACGCCCAGGTTTTCAGCGGCAAAAATCCGCATTATAGTAAACAACAATATAAGGCACAGGTCCACTCAGACCAAAACGCCTATAAGCACCGCAATAGTAACGTCTTTAAGACGGAACCTATGGAGGTTGATCCCTCCCTTTCGAAAATAATTCCACCCACTCACGCGCAGGCCTCCCAAAATAGAAGACCTGCTACATCCGAACGGTCAGGTGGCCCGAAGAGGCAGCAGACGCTTCATCATACCACGCAAACTGTGGAAAGTGGCCCACAGTCCTATGACCGCACTGCCGCCAGCGCGGCGCGAGCGATCGACGATGACGTCAGTTGCGATTACGATTCCGACGCCATCAATTTTTTAGGGGAAAATCCATGCTACCTTTTATCAGACGAAGAGTAGCAGGGATAGAGATGAAGTTCCTCATCGACACCGGGGCCTCCAAAAACTTTATTCGGCCCCACAAGGTGTTAAGAGGTGTCCGCCCAGTGGAATCACCGTTTTCAATCCACTCAATTCATGGCGGGACTATGATAACAGAAAAATGCTTCGTCTCACTATTTAATATAAAGGCCACGTTCTTTATACTACCAGACTTGTCGTCCTTTGATGGGATAATCGGCCACGACCTGTTAAAACAGGCAGGGGCATCTCTTTGCTTAGCTTCTGGTCAGCTCAAATGGGGCACAGAGGTTGAAAGTATTTCGTTCCAAAAGTGGATTGCTCAGATGCACCGCCTTTGGTAAAAAATGCGTTCTTGGAAATGCTCAAAAGTAGGAGTAAAGCTTTCGCAGACCATGACGAAGCTTTACCCTACAACACTTCGGTGGTAGCCACCATCAGAACAGAGAGCGAAGATCCAATTTATGCTAAGTTATACCCGTACCCCATGGGAGCAGCGGACTTCGTCAATAGGGAGATCCGAGACCTGCTAAAAAATGGTATAATCCAAAAGTCGGCCTCTCCTTACAATAACCCGATATGGGTCGTAGATAAGAAGGGTATTAATGAGGCGGGAAATAGAAATTTGCGACTGGTCATAGACTTTCGCAAGCTAAACGAGAGGACAATTGCCGACAGGTACCCCATGCCGAATATCTCGATGATACTTGGTAACCTTGGCAAAGCCAAGTACTTTTCGACGCTGGATCTAAAATCCGGCTATCATCAAATTATTCTCGCAGAGAAAGACCGCGAGAAAACTTCCTTTTCCGTAAACGGGGGAAAATACGAATTTCGAAGGCTCCCATTTGGCCTGAAAAATGCCGCCAGTATTTTTCAAAGAACTATTGACGATATTCTGCGAGAGCAAATCGGCAAGTTCTGCTACGTCTACGTAGACGATGTCATCATTTTTTCGGAGGATGAAAACTCTCATCTTAGGCATGTGGATTGGGTTCTTAAGAGCCTATACGATGCAGACATGAGAGTATCCACCAAAAAATCACCTTTTTTTAAGAACAGCGTAAATTTCCTTGGGTTCATCGTCACCAGTAGTGGCACCACAACAGACCCGGAAAAAGTAAAGGCTATAAAGCCAAAGAATGTATTTGAGGTAAGGTCATTCCTAGGTCTTGCAAGTTACTACAGGTGCTTTATAAAAGACTTCGCAACGATTGCCAGACCTATCTCAGAAATCCTGAAAGGAGAGAATGGAAGTGTATCCAGGTACAGATCCAGAAATATTCCAGTGCAGTTTTCTGAAGCACAGCAGCAGGCTTTTTATAAATTGCGCAACATATTAGCGTCTGAAGATGTCATGCTTAGATATCCGGACTACAAAAAGGCATTCGATCTAACGACGGATGCCTCAGCCTATGGAATTGGTGCGGTGCTCTCTCAAGAGGGTCGACCTATCACAATGATTTCGAGAACATTGAAGGATAGGGAGGTAAACTACGCCACCAATGAAAGGGAACTTTTGGCCATTGTTTGGGCACTTGGAAAATTACGGCATTACCTATATGCAGTAAAGGACATAAATATCTACACCGACCACCAGCCGTTAACGTTCTCGGTATCGGAATCAAATCCCAATTCCAAAATCAAAAGGTGGAAGGCGCGCATAGACAAAGCCGGCGCAAAAGTTTTTTACAAACCCGGCAAAGAGAATTTAGTTGCTGATGCGCTATCAAGACAGCAACTGAACGCCATGGAAACGCAAGATGCTGAGTCTTGCGTGGCGACAATTCACAGTGAGATATCACTAACTCACGCTATAGAAACAACCGACAAGCCGCTTAACTGCTTCCAGAACCAAATTGTTCTAGAAGAGGCGCGCTTCTTGCTAAAACGCAGTTTCGTACTCTTTGGAAACAAGAGACGACACGTAATTAGCTTTCCTCACGAGCAGACATTTTTTCCACGGATAAAAAATACTTTCTCACCTGCATAGACAAGTTCTCAAAGTTTGCCGTGGTACAACCGGTTGCTTCCAGAACAATCGAGGATTTAAAAACAGCCTTACTACAGCTCATGAATTTCTTCCCGAATGCGAGGACAATTTACTGTGACAATGAACCATCACTAAATTCGCATACGATTTCGACTATGCTAAGTGATCACTTCGGTGTTGCCATTGCAAATGCACCACCTCTGCACAGCGTCTCAAATGGTCAAGTGGAGCGCTTTCACAGCACTTTATTAAGCAAAAATAGCCACTTGGCATTAGTTATAAGACCCATCTTCGAGCCTAAGATTTATCATTTAAGACATTCCTTTTGGTGGTGGGAAGCCTCTGCATGAGTAAAACAGAAAGTAAAAAGTACTCATTCCATTTCGCAAGTTCAGTCTTGCCATCCTCCTTTCCCTATCCTTGGCGCACATTAACGACTTTTCTCAAGCCAAGTACATTCCAGTTGTGGAGGGCCGCATTCTAGTATGGGAGGAATACGCACGAGTCACCAACTCTTCTAATCTTTCGGAATTCAGACGAGTTTTGGAAGAGACCGCCGACATGAGCGACTTGTTTCCACGGTCGCACATGAAGATGCTTCTGAATGCGGACATCGATCACCTTCGGGACCTACTGGACTCATTAGGAGTGCACCACAGAGTGGCAAGAAGTCTAGACTTCTTAGGGTCTATACTTAAGGTTGTAGCGGGAACTCCAGATGCTAATGATTTGGAAAGAATTAATTACTGTATATGTATAAATTAAGATATTTCCATATATTTGGATATTTAATAATTGTTATGTGAAGCGGAGCTGCCACAGAGAAACAAAGTTGAGTTAAGTTTATTTATATTTATTGCGAGGAGGAACCGCTCGCTCGCTTCATCAAATCATAACTGAATACAGGAATATAAACTTAAAGCTAACAAAAGGTTTTCTCACAGCAGCTACGCAAATATGCTGAGTTGGCCGTCTGTGCGGATGCAAATAGTCCAATACTGGGTCAGCAAAGAATCCGATGCTTGGTCGCGGACTTATTGTCCGGTTAACTTAGTTAACTACCCCCCCTTCAAGATTTAGGCCGCCCTCGGCCGACGCTATCTCAGCGATTACCTCCCTCAATTGGGCTGCTGATTTCTTTGCGTTAATGACTCGCTGGCAGGTGAGCAAAATACAGATCAGAGCACAGCATACCGCTACTACGATTAGCGCTACCTGATACGTTTGGGTGTTGTTGACCTCTTCTCCCACTTTCTGGATGAACCTCAAGTTACGTTCATTGAGGCGATGAAGTTAAGGGAGGCTCAAAATTTCGTGGATGCCGGTTATGTTCAACAAAGGTGAGCTTGCCACTCCCGGATTCCTTATCCGGATGTTGTCATGGTTGATGAACATGGTTCCGTTAATCACAACACGATCGTTGAATGTTATGAGATACGTGCCACGTAAGGAAACATCCGGGCCATTGTTAACTCGAACCTGCGCTAAACAGTCATTAATTATGATAGTGCCTTCATCCACTTGAGTGACCGGGTGCAAGTCGCTCGGTTGGGTATCGCAATGCGCAACACCTCCTGCGTGAAGATCTCTGGCGCATGAGCCACTCACAGATAGCTGACAGAATGTGGCACCAGGTGTTGCGGTGCAGTTTTCAACTTGATGGACTCTTCCATCACATTCCGCAACGACGTTGTTCTTCATCCGTACGATCACATCATGGTGGGCGACTGGGAAAATGGTGACCTTCCTACATACAAACTTTATTACAGGAAATTTTATTATAAAGTACAAGACATTGGTAGATTGAAGTATTTTTACGGACGCAACGGACAAAATATCCCTAATGGGGGTGTTGGTGGGGTCTTCCAGCCAAACTGATTCTAAATCTGCATGGTCTAATATGTTAGGGCTGACAATATCGACTTTAGCCAATGCAATGGCGAGCATTAAATTTTGCAATTCCATCATTAACATTCTATTACGAGCAAGAAGAGTTTCATATAAATGTTCGGTGTTAATTTCTGATTTTATTGCCACATTCAGAATTTGGTTAACTGTAACTGTTAGTTGATTAATTTGATTTTGGACTTTGTTATTTATTTCTATCTGTCTGTTATTCGAATTTACTAACTGAGATTCCGTAAATTTAATTCTTTCCAAATCATTAGCATCTGGAGTTCCCGCTACAACCTTAAGTATAGACCCTAAGAAGTCTAGACTTCTTGCCACTCTGTGGTGCACTCCTAATGAGTCCAGTAGGTCCCGAAGGTGATCGATGTCCGCATTCAGAAGCATCTTCATGTGCGACCGTGGAAACAAGTCGCTCATGCCGGCGGTCTCTTCCAAAACTCGTCTGAATTCCGAAAGATTAGAAGAGTTGGTGACTCGTGCGTATTCCTCCCATACTAGAATGCGGCCCTCCACAACTGGAATGTACTTGGCTTGAGAAAAGTCGTTAATGTGCGCCGACGCCAAGGATAGGGAAAGGAGGATGGCAAGACTGAACTTGCGAAATGGAATGAGTACTTTTTACTTTCTGTTTTACTCATGCAGAGGCTTCCCACCACCAAAAGGAATGTCTTAAATGATAAATCTTAGGCTCGAAGATGGGTCTTATAACTAATGCCAAGTGGCTATTTTTGCTTAATAATGAAAAATGAATAAAAATTACGGGAGTTGCCTGAAGTTGTTACTTTAGGTTGTCCTTGTGGACCACCCTCCCCTTAATGAGGACCGTGGTCCCCAGGTCCGCTTCAACGATTTTTTCTTCACATAGTGGCGTTAGCTTATTGCCAAGTGTCCTGTTGGACTTCACAAGAACTTTGTCGCCAACTTCGAAAACCCTGTTCTGTCGCGAAGCGTTTTCCCTGGTCCTAAGCACGTTTTGGGCGCTTTTAATTTTGTCACAAACATCTCGAAGCATGTCTTCATCCTCACCCTGTATAACGTCAGCTGGCCTCTTATTGATGACCGAGTGGATTGATTTGTTATACTTTGTGGTGGCTAACAGGATCACCTCCACGGTGTCACTTATGCCTTTATCGATTTTCAGACATCTTGCCAGCTCAAGAAGAGTGCTGTGAAAGCGCTCCACTTGACCATTTGAGACGCTGTGCAGAGGTGGTGCATTTGCAATGGCAACACCGAAGTGATCACTTAGCATAGTCGAAATCGTATGCGAATTTAGTGATGGTTCATTGTCACAGTAAATTGTCCTCGCATTCGGGAAGAAATTCATGAGCTGTAGTAAGGCTGTTTTTAAATCCTCGATTGTTCTGGAAGCAACCGGTTGTACCACGGCAAACTTTGAGAACTTGTCTATGCAGGTGAGAAAGTATTTTTTATCCGTGGAAAAAATGTCTATGAGTAACATTTCTCCCACATGAGAAGGGATCGGTGTTTCGCCTAACTCTTGCTTCCTTGGGTGCCTGTCATATTTAGCCTTAGCGCACGTTTTGCAGTTAGCGACAATTTCGTTAGCTAACTTAGTCATTTTTGGGAAGTATTACTCAGTGAGCACCTGCTTTACATTTTCTTGGGCTGCTCTATGGGCCCTATTATGTTCGGCCGTAAGGATTTCTCTTCTTTCATCGGCCGCAAAAATGTCCGTGACCCTATTCTTGCAGTGCCAAAACTTGGTGGCTGGGAATGCCCGGACCAGATCGTCTTAAATCAATGCAAGTGTGTGTAGATCGCAATGTATTGCATTCACACCTTTGGGGACTATTGAGCCTGCGAGTTCATCGAGTAATGTCTGCTCGTGAGGAAAGCTAATTACGTGTCGTCTCTTGTTTCCAAAGAGTACGAAACTGCGTTTTAGCAAGAAGCGCGCCTCTTCTAGAACAATTTGGTTCTGGAAGCAGTTAAGCGGCTTGTCGGTTGTTTCTATAGCGTGAGTTAGTGATATCTCACTGTGAATTGTCGCCACGCAAGACTCAGCATCTTGCGTTTCCATGGCGTTCAGTTGCTGTCTTGATAGCGCATCAGCAACTAAATTCTCTTTGCCGGGTTTGTAAAAAACTTTTGCGCCGGCTTTGTCTATGCGCGCCTTCCACCTTTTGATTTTGGAATTGGGATTTGATTCCGATACCGAGAACGTTAACGGCTGGTGGTCGGTGTAGATATTTATGTCCTTTACTGCATATAGGTAATGCCGTAATTTTCCAAGTGCCCAAACAATGGCCAAAAGTTCCCTTTCATTGGTGGCGTAGTTTACCTCCCTATCCTTCAATGTTCTCGAAATCATTGTGATAGGTCGACCCTCTTGAGAGAGCACCGCACCAATTCCATAGGCTGAGGCATCCGTCGTTAGATCGAATGCCTTTTTGTAGTCCGGATATCTAAGCATGACATCTTCAGACGCTAATATGTTGCGCAATTTATAAAAAGCCTGCTGCTGTGCTTCAGAAAACTGCACTGGAATATTTCTGGATCTGTACCTGGATACACTTCCATTCTCTCCTTTCAGGATTTCTGAGATAGGTCTGGCAATCGTTGCGAAGTCTTTTATAAAGCACCTGTAGTAACTTGCAAGACCTAGGAATGACCTTACCTCAAATACATTCTTTGGCTCGGGGAACTCCTTTATAGCCTTTACTTTTTCCGGGTCTGTTGTGGTGCCACTACTGGTGACGATGAACCCAAGGAAATTTACGCTTTTCTTAAAAAAGCGTGATTTTTTGGTGGATACTCTCATGTTTGCATCGTATAGGCTCTTAGGAACCCAATCTACATGCCTAAGATGAGAGTTTTCATCCTCCGAAAAAATGATGACATCGTCTACGTAGACGTAGCAGAACTTGCCTATTTGCTCTCGCAGAATATCGTCAATAGTTCTTTGAAAAATACTGGCGGCATTTTTCAGGCCAAATGGGAGCCTTCGAAATTCGTATTTTCCCCCGTTTACGGAAAAGGAAGTTTTCTCGCGGTCTTTCTCTGCGAGAATAATTTGATGATAGCCGGATTTTAGATCCAGCGTCGAAAAGTACTTGGCTTTGCCAAGGTTACCAAGTATCAGCGAGATATTCGGCATGGGGTACCTGTCGGCAATTGTCCTCTCGTTTAGCTTGCGAAAGTCTATGACCAGTCGCAAATTTCTCTTGCCCGCCTCATCAATACCCTTCTTATCTACGACCCATATCGGGTTATTGTAAGGAGAGGCCGACTTTTGGATTATACCATTTTTTAGCAGGTCTCGGATCTCCCTATTGACGAAGTCCGCTGCTCCCATGGGGTACGGGTATAACTTAGCATAAATTGGATCTTCGCTCTCTGTTCTGATGGTGGCTACCACCGAAGTGTTGTAGGGTAAAGCTTCGTCAGGGTCTGCGAAAGCTTTACTCCTACTTTTGAGCATTTCCAAGAACGCATTTTTTACCAAAGGCGGTGCATCTGAGCAATCCAGTTGTGCAATTGACATCACATTTTGGAACGAAATACTTTCAACCTCTGTGCCCCATTTGAGCTGACCAGAAGCTAAGCAAAGAGATGCCCCTGCCTGTTTTAACAGGTCGTGGCCGATTATCCCATCAAAGGACGACAAGTCTGGTAGTATAAAGAACGTGGCCTTTATATTAAATAGTGAGACGAAGCATTTTTCTGTTATCATAGTCCCGCCATGAATTGAGTGGATTGAAAACTGTGATTCCACTGGGCGGACCCCTCTTAACACCTTGTGGGGCCGAATAAAGTTTTTGGACGCCCCGGTGTCGATGAGGAACTTCATCTCTATCCCTGCTACTCTTCGTCTGATGAAAGGTAGCAGGGATTTTCCCCTAAAAAATTGATGGCGTCGGAATCGTAATCGCAACTGACGTCATCGTCGATCGCTCGCGCCGCGCTGGCGGCAGTGCGGTCATAGGACTGTGGGCCACTTTCCACAGTTTGCGTGGTATGATGAAGCGTCTGCTGCCTCTTCGGGCCACCTGACCGCTCGGATGTAACAGGTCTTCTATTTTGGGAGGTCTGCGCGTGAGTGGGTGGAATTATTTTCGAAAGGGAGGGATCAACCTCCATAGGTTCCGTCTTAAAGACGTTACTATTGCGGTGCTTATAGGCGTTTTGGTCTGTGTGGACCTGTGCCTTATATTGTTGTTTACTATAATGCGGATTTTTGCCGCTGAAAACCTGGGCGTCTGTTTCCTGAGGTGCCCTTCCCTGCTGGCCCTTTTGCCCTTTTTCAACCGGCCTACGGTCCTGATCCTCTTGGCTTTTAGTGAAAGTAGCCGCAAAGGCATATCTCTCATGATTAGATTCGACTTCTTGTGCCAAAGCCAGGGCCGACGGTAAATCTTTCGGCTTTGCTGCGAAAAGTACGTCTGTTAGGTTTCGTCTGAGACCCGATATGAAGACCCTCAACGCATCGTCACGGAATTTTTCACACAGGATTTTTGCCATACCTGTATCATAGGACATATTAACCTTATTGGTCAGCAAGGTGAGCTTCTTCTCGACCTCGTCATAATACTGCAACAAGTTTAAGCCCCCTTGTCTTAGGGTGCCCAATTCTTGTTCGATGACGAGCATCGGACGTTTGTCACTGTAAGTGAAATCAAGGCGACTTATTATCGCATCAAAATTCAGTACAGTGCCGAATGATGAAAGGACCGCATCGGCGGGGCCTCTGATTTTGCTTCTTATAATTATTACAGCCTGATAATGGCGAGAACTGCCATTGTGCCGTCTGAATATTTCATAAGCAGCGACGGCCGCTTGTCTCCAAGAGACGTATGCTTCTTGGGTTCCCGGGAATTCCGGGAGACATTTGACATTTGGCATCTAGAGGCTCATCACAACGAACCTCATCCATAATCTTTATGGCTTCATACACCCTTATTTCTGGGGCCGGAGCTGAGGTCGGTGCGACGCGCACCGCTTCTACTCGAGCGGCGAGCACATCAATTATTTGCCGTAGCTCTTGTTCCTTACGCTCGTTCTGGGCGGCCTGCTCTGCTAGTGCTCTGCCGACGGCAGTTTCAATGATGGCTTTAAGCTGTTCTGAGTCCATGGCTGTGGCCTTGGGACGTTCTACGATTGCTAAATTTGCAAGCGAAGCTAAAATATCTCCTTCACCCCCAGATTCCGAATCGCTAGAATAATGTTTTCCGCTTCTATAGCAATTGAATGCGTCATTCATGAGTAGTCAGACAGTCAGACTGACACATACGAGCAACAGTTTGCATGGGCAGACCCAATAAAAGGGAACAAAAATAAACTAAGATAAAACGAACCTGTTGCAGGTTTCGTATTACCGCACGGAGGCAGCGAAATAACAACCAAAGAAGGAAATAACAAAACCAAAAAAATGTTTACGTTGCATTTAATGATTAAATTAATTTTTACTTGCACTTTTATAGCTGAAATTATTTGAAAACGTATTTCCCTCTGTAGTGGCGTAAAAAATCACAATGAGAAATTGGTTCAATAATTATTTGTAAGTGTTAAGGAAAAAAGTTGTCCTAATGCAAAATATTAATGAAGTAATTCAATTAACTCGACTAACTGTAATTTGTTTTTTATTTTTGACCACTGCAGATATAAAATCAATGTAACTTTAAGATTCCACTCACATTATTTTTGCAATTTTTCCTTCCTTAAAAATTTTCTGGTGACTAAAATTTTCGCCGTTGGTTCACCACTGTTCTCCTTTCCGAAGTTTAAATTTTGTATGTCGTTGTAGGATTTTATAATATTTTTTGTTTTGGAAAAGTATTTTGTTGTAATTGTTATTTTGTGTCACTGTGTTTCGAGATTTTCTCCATTGCGAGCAACACATTTTCATTTGTTTTTAATATAACGCTCGCAGAGATAAGACACTTTTGTTTTCACTTGTATTTGTTTCGGTTCGATTTGGATTTTATGTTTTAACAAAATCCGCTTTCTTTTTTTTGTTTTGGAAGTGGTTGAGCGCCAATTAAGATATTTCCATATATTTGGATATTTAATAATTGTTATGTGGAGCGGAGCTGCCACAGAGAAACAAAGTTGAGTTAAGTTTATTTATATTTATTGCGAGGAGGAACCGCTCTCTCGCTTCATCAAATCATAACTGAATACAGGAATATAAACTTAAAGCTAACAAAAGGTTTTCTCACAGCGGCTACGCAAATATGCTGAGTTGGCCGTCTGTGCGGATGCAAACAGTCCAATACTGGGTCAGCAAAGAATCCGATGCATGGTAGCGGACTTATTGTCCGGTTAACTTAGTTAACTTGTATAAACCAAATTTTGAACTAGAACAAAATGGTTACATATGGTTCACGCGACGCTGTACCAAGGCTATTAAAGCGTCACATAACCGCTCGTCTACAATTTCCTGAGCAATACAAATTTTGGTGGGCGGAGGTATATTTTCGGACAAAAAAATTTAATTTAGACGGTCCTGACTCCTGTCATAAGTTCTGGCGCGACAAAAGGCAACCACGACAGTTCTGCCATAAACGAAACCACGGTGGAGGAGCATTAATGGTTTGGGCCGGATTTGGGTATGCTGGGAAGTCTCCACTTTGTTTTATACCGACTAGAACAAATACAGAAATTTATATAGAGTTACTAGAAACAGTGCTCATCGAATTTGCTAGAGACATTTATGGGGATAAGTGGATATTCCAGCAAGACAACGCGCCAATCCACACAGCTGGTAAAATTAAAGACTTTCTGGCAGCTAGAAAAATAGCGCTATTGCAATGGCCAGCGATCTGCCCGGACCTAAACCCAATAGAAGATCTTTGGGGAATACTTTCTAATATAGTTTACAAGAATGGTCGCCAGTTCGACACAGTTAATGACCTCAAAAAGGCTTTGATCAAGGAAAAGGGATCAAACTCTGCAAAACTTGGTAATGCCCAATCGGATTAATCAAATTTGTATAAAGAAAGGAAATCATATAAATTATTAAGAATATTAATATTATATTCAAAATTGTTCAACTTGTATTTCGAATTTTCGTGCACATATACCTATTTCATTTGAAATTAAAGTTCTTTATTTAATTTAAATTTATTCTAAACGTTTACGAAAAATATATTGTTATTTTTTTGTTAATATGTATTCAAGCAATAAAAAAAAATTTAATCAAAAACCTAATATAATTATTTTGCACATATACTTCTTTCCCTGAGGTATTTGATTTCTTCAACCATGAACTGCAAATAAGAGCAATTTGAGAGACAATAAAGTATTTTTTTGTTTAAAACTGGAACTGTAACAACTCTTATTTACGTTCTTTGATTTAAAAAATAATAACAAAATTATGAAGGATATGGTATAGTATAATTTAATTTATTTAATATAATGAAAACAAATCAGTATTTAGTGATTTTAGAAATTCTCGTTCCGTTACATGTTGGTTTGTCATACGAGAACGGGAGTCACAAACGACACACTTGGTGCTTATTTTTAAGGTGGAATAACAAATTTTTCGTGCTTCCACTGGTTTTAATCACTTTAAGGCACAAAGTAGCTTTTTTTCGCCAAACTCATTTTCACAATTACAATTTTTTTTTTCACCTTCTGGCTTTAGAGTGACCAAACATAAAATATCGGAAATATCATCTCAAAAAATATCAATATCGCCTATTTTTGTCCAAAAAATATCTCGATGATAATATTTATTTTAAGAGGAAAAATATCGATATATTGGTATTTTGATATACTTCCGACATCCATAGTTGAAAGATTATTTAGTTGTGGAGGTCAAATTCTAACCACAAAACGAAACAGGCTGGAAGACGAGTTTTTCGAAACATTAGTTATGTTAAAAAAATACAACATTTAAATTATGATTGTTATAATAAAATGAAAAGAAAATGTTACATATTTTTAAGAGGATTAAAACCTTAAACATAGACTTATTTTAAGTTGAATTGATTTGCCTTGTAAAAACAATATTTTTACCGTGTACCTTTACCTAGGTACTGGGAAAATGAAGTACCTTTACCTTTCCTGGGTATTTATTTTTTCCCAATAGCTTTTACCTTACCTAGGTAAAAAAAACAGTACCTTTCCCAACGATGCAGCTCTGCTGTGCCGTCTCTCCCTTTTCTTCGGCCGCCAATATATTTAGCCTGATCCCTTCCGTATAGACTCTACCGACGCAACGGGCTTATTCTTCGCGGCGTATTGACGCTGAATCCGTCTGCCTCGTTTTCGGGGTCCTTGTACACCCTTTCTTTTCCCTGTGTACACCTTGTACGCCACTATATTGAATCTGGCTTGAATCCCAGTTTGTCCGCTTGTTGTAGCTAGCCCAAGCCGTGCGTTTGCTGTAGCTTTAGTTCGTTGACATGTACGGTACGTTCCTTCTTAGTGCTTTGGTGACTAACTTTACAAATGTCTGGCGATACAAAATCCGTTACCATGTATGTCCCGTCATAACTCGGTGCTAATTTTGCAGCAAAACTGCTGCTTTATTCCCATTTCGTTGAGAAACCTTTTAAAGGACTGGCTGGTTAACTCCACTCCGTTGTGGGTTATCACTACCTTGGGAACCACGAACCTTGATAGTATGCGTTCTTTAAACGCTTTTTGTAGGGTATCCGCTGTTGCTGTCCGTAGTGGCACAATTTCTATTTGGAAAACCGGGCAATTAATACAACTAGCATTTGGTTTCCGTGTGTTGACCTTGGCAATGGCCCGACAAAGTCAGCACATACTGTTGCCCATGGTTCCTCTTGTATCTAAGTTAACATTTTGCCGGCAGCCTGTAGTTGACTGCTTGTACTTCAGGCAAGCTCTGTGCATTCCTTGCCAATATTACCGGGCTGCCAACCGAGCTATGGTTCTTCGACTTCCTGGCAATGCTGTCTGCTTGCTCTTAAAGTAGCAGAAGCAGCGGGGTCTTTGGCTCTCGGTATTCGGTCAGCTGCCTTTCTGGGACTCTGGCGGTGAACGGCTGTGTTCTGGACGCATTCCCCTCTCGAGACACCAGTAGTTCGAACGTGCGTCCTTCCTGGCTAGTCGCACTAGGACCTGCGCAATTCTTACCTGGCGATTTAGGCGTACGCTGGAGTTCGTCAAGGCAATCCTTTTCGCACGAACTCGAGTCAAGCTCAAATCGCGACAGTAGTTGTAACAAAGCGCCGGGCCTTAGCCGAGTGATACCTTAAGGACCTCAGCTACCTGTATCTCAATTCGGAGACTTAAAATCGAAGTCCCGAAAGTCTCGTTGCTCCTGACGTTGACTTGATGCGTGTTGTTTACTCGCGTTCGGTGCTTCCAGCGCTCGGCATGCTTTTATAGGCCGGAGTATACCGTTATTTCTCGGCGTCTTCTTGCGTCCTCGTCCAAAGTCAACGGTTTTACCGTTCGACCTTTCGCCCTTTACGCACACCACCACGGTAGAGTCAAAAATCCGTGTCGTACCGTTATTCCCTTTTGCAGACGGCACGAGGACTCTCCGGTATTGTCATCTCGCTCTAACTACTTCTTTTTCTTTCTGTGCACACTCTCTCGCCGCTCTACCGTTACTACTGGTGAATTCGCCGCATATCTTGCATAATCACCTTGGTGATTATTCACACCCCTTTCCTCATTTGTGCGAAGTTATTTAACTCCTCACACGTTGCCTGATTGTAATTTGAAGGATGTAGCTTGCAAATAATTGGTTGCAAATCTCTGGTGAAAGTTGCCTGATTATGATTACGACTCCAGCGTGCGCTTTACCATCCGGATGATCTGTGCAATACGAATTGTAACCTCTTACTGGGAAGTTGTTTTTACTTGTGTGATCCGTTTCTGCCAGCAGCATTACTTCTATGTGATTTTGCATAAGGTTTTGCATTGTTGTTTTCTTAGGGACATAATGTCCATAATACTTTGTTGTAAAGTCAGCATCATGGCTTCGATGTTATTTGGTATTTCTCCCATTGCTTGCTGAGAGGTTATTATATTCTGGACAGAGCATCGAGCTTGTGGGATGGTCGTCGGATTGTTAAGTCCTGTTTTTACGGCACTGTGTTTATTTGTGTTTAGGGGGCCAAATGAAGATCGGCTGCTTTCGCAAAGAAAACATCAGGTGTGGTTTGAGATTGCACATACGCATTTTGAGCATTCTGGGAGCGTGCAGATGTTGCTTGTTGAAGCCGGCTCTTTACCTCTGTAGTTTGCGGTATGGTTTTCTCCACAGTTTGCGCTTCTCTTCGTCTTTCGGTCTTCTTTGTTTGCAGGACAAGGTTCAGAGTTGTGGAAGCTACTCAGACTGATCGAAGCCTGCAGTTGTTTCTGGTGCGTCCATACTCTTGTCAGTTTGTGCATTGCTGCAACCGTTCCGCTTATGCGGTTCTTCAACAGTAATCCTTCTATGCAACAGGAATTGCAGTATGTAGATCGGGTGCACTTGCGTTTTCTTCAAGGCTCTGCTTTCTGGCTCTAGTTCGATCTTAAAAAGTGGTTGCGGCTTTTTATTTCTGTTTATAATGTTATATTTTGTAGTTTTTCCGGCTCTAGGTCAACAATTGAAACAATTTTTTAAGCAGAAGTTTAAAAAAATTTTTTTTTTCCAATATATTTCGGTTCCACTTTGGCAACCGTCTTCAGGGCAACTATAAACTTATGTTGCACATAAAAATAACATAAATTTAGACAATGAAAAACAAAGTTTTTTTTTATACATTACGCGTACATCATTTTACACGTCTGCACCGTCGGACGAGGAGATTAATACTAGTTTTTATTTAAGTAAGTGTCTGTAAATGTGAGCACAATATTCAACGTCTGTTTTGTAGTTCAGTCTTATGCTAAATTTCTCTTGCGATAGTGACGCCATCGGGCGGTGAGGCTAAGTACTTATCGGACTGCCCTCGTATATGCTGTCACATTTTTCACTTTTATCTTCATTGCATGGTATTTTATATACAACATTGTTTTTGTCAAACATTTGTATTTTGGACTTGGTCTTGTTAAATATTAGTCATTTTAAATTTTTTTGCGAAAAAACCTTTTTCCTTTAAAGTCACTATTATCGCAGTGGTGGATATATCGGGCTCTATGCTCTTCATCACTACTTGCTGCTCTTGAGCTGAAAGTAGGGTTTTCTATTCTCATTCAGGTATTTGGTTACAGTTCGGAATTGATCTTCAGTTTTAGTTTGAAGTTTTATTTCGTGAATATTGCTTTGACAAAAGGAGTAAAATAAAAGTTGTCATTTCCGACCACCGCAACAATTTCCTTTACTAGGGCATTAGAGTTCTGTTCAATTATGTAAATTGGTGGGGGCTTTGACCTCTGTTGAATCTGTTGTTACTAAGTGCTCCTGGTTGTTCGCTGCTTTTATTAGGGCAGTTTGGTTTTGGTCTATATCCAACCATTTTATTTTGCTGGTTAAGTGTCCGTTTGAATTGAATGCAACGATCCATGCCAGTCTGTATAGCCGGACCCGCTTGTTGTTGTTTGTTATTGCCGATATTGACACTCTAACTTACAATTGATGTTTTAATTTGGCGCATTTTATTTCGCGTGACGGAAAACGTTGATGTTGTTGTTACAGTTGCTGCGGTTGCAGAAATTAATGAGCTCACATTGCTCGGAGCTGGTGACCTGTGAATGGGGTTCTACACTGCAAGCTCCATGAAGTGGGAGTTGGGGTGCGTAGGGCGGGAGAACAAGACCGTGCTTTTGTACTGTCAGTGGTCAGTAGGGCTGGGCTTCTCTTTGAAGAAGTACTTTTTACTTCTATATCACGGGTTGAGAAAGAAGAGACATATCCACTCATTGAGCTATTATTCGTGGCACTTCTTATTTTTTGTATAATAATTTAGCATATGTTTTATTTAAAGCAATAATTATTATTTTACTTTCTTTATTATTGTTTTAGCGTTTTTTCGTCTTTTCTAGACTATTTCAGTATTTATAGTTGTTTGTTTTTTTTTTTATGTGTTTTTCCGGAGCTCGCGCAAAACGCGTTTGCACTCTCCAAGTAAAGAATATTGTTCTTACATTTGCTTCTTTTCAACTCCAACCCAAACTCAGTTAACTTTCTTAAAACTCTACAATAAAATGATGTGCTCCTTAAAATACCAAAATAATATATACACATTGAAATTTTCTTTCCTGATTAAAGGCTGAAAGACATATAATGCTGCCGGAGCAAAAATATTTTAAACATAACACCGCTGTTTGGGGGAAGACAACAAAAATGCCACCCTTAGGTTATGTAATAATAACGCTTTTAATATTATAAGTTTATGTACGTGTCGTGTTTATTCTGCCAGTCGAATCTGCACTGCTGCAGCCGAAAGCCTGGCTTCATATTTTAATTCAGGTTTTACAAATGTAGTCGCTGAATAGGTAGCGCGACATCTTAGCGAGATAAGGCAAATATAAAGAGGAGAGCGCAAGACCGCTACAAGTTCAGCCATACACCTATGCGCACTAGACTAGGCGCTGGCGGGCTGCTCCGAACATACTCCCCCCGTTGGAGGAAGTACGGCTCCAACTAAATGGGAATCGATGGGCAGAACGGCTAACTTGGCGACGGCTCTCTTGACTAGACCCGTAGCTGTACGGACCATAGCTACTCTGACGACACCGTCCTCGCCTGGAACGACTCCTTGGATGCACCCCAGCTGTCATTTCAAGGGTGGAAGGTTGTCCTCCTTCAGCAACACGATGCTTCCGACCTTGATGTTGGATGTTTCGACGCGCCACTTACTCCTTTCTTGGAGCAAGGATAAATACTCGCTGCTCCACCGCTTCCAGAATTGCTGCTGCATCTGTGTCACCCTTTGCCATCTGCTGAGGTGGCCTTCTCGGAGATGCATGATATCAGGCTCGGGAAACCTTGTGTAGCTGGAGCCTTTCAGGAAATGGGCCGGCGTTAACACGTCAAGACTTTCAGCGTTTTCTGAAATTGGACAGAGTGGACGGGAGTTAAGGATGGCAGAAATCTCATAAGCGAGAGTTCTCAATTCATCGAGGCCCAAGATGGAAGCACCGACGACTCTATAAAAGTGAAATTTGGCCGATTTAACAGCCGCCTCCCATAAACCACCGAAATGTGAAGCACGCGGAGCTATGAACTTCCAATCAATCCCATCAGCTAAGCAGGAGGAAGCTATCGCAGCCGTGTGGGGTTCGCTTAGAAATAGATTCTTCAGCTCGGTTAGCTCGCTCTTAGCGCCGACAAAATTCGTCGCATTGTCACTCCAAATAGTGCGCGGAGTGCCTCTCAGGCTGGTGAATCTTCTCAACGCTGCGATGAAAGAATCCGTTGTGAGATCCTGGACGACTTCCAAATGCGTGGCCTTCGTAGAGAAGCAGACAAAGACGGCGATGAGGCACTTGTGAGGCGCCTTGTTGCGGGCCTCAGCCCTATGATAAAATGGTCCACAATAATCCACTCCCGTGGTATGAAATGCTGGGTTAGGCTGAACTCGATTTGCTGGCAGGCTGCCCATAACGTGCTGCCAAGTGACAGGCTTCATCCGAAAACATCTGACGCATTTGTTAATGACGGTAGCCACGAACTTTCGTCCTCCAATTGGCCAATACCTTTGCCTTAATGTGGCAAGTAACGCTTGCGATCCTGCGTGCAAGTATTTTATATGAAAATATACGATGATTGCCTTGGTAACTGGATGATCCTTGGGTAACAATATCGGATGCTGAGTATCGTAGTCCAGGTTTGCATTCTGGAGTCTTCCACCAACGCGAAGTAATCCATCGGAGCCGATTATTCGTCTCAGCGAAATCAGCTTGCTCTTCTGTGGACACGGCCTGTCCTGGCTAAGACATCCATACTCCTTGGCTAAGTGAACCTGTTGGATGCTCCTCAGAAGAAGTACGGTCCCCAAATTGAGCTCCTCAACGGTAACACGGTTCCTTGAAGGTGAAGATTTTGCTCTGCAATTCGAAATGAACCGATAAATGTACGCAAATACAAGCTGCAACTTATGAAAGGAGTTAAGGAATTTGCAGTTGATCGAAATGTCAGTGCAAACAGTTCAAACTAGCGCTGCGGAACGACGTTCTGGAAGATCCTTAACTGCATTTGGAAGAGAGGACCATTTTGACGAGCTTTGCAGCAGGAATGGAGGCCCGTTAGCCCACAGGGAGTGCTCCAGCAATTCTCTCGGGGTACAGCCTCGCGATACGACATCCGCCGGATTTAAGCTTTTTGGAACATGGTGCTAAGTCAAGCCTTTTGTCATCTCCTGAATTTTCGCGATTCTGTTGGATACAAATACGTTGAAATCCCTCGGAGGCTGCCGAATCCACGCCAGTACGATAGACGAGTCGGACCAGCAATGAAAGTCGCATTCGAAATCGATGGTTTCCTTGACGCTTACGATAAGCTCCGCCAATAAAAGCGCTGCCGACAACTCCAATCTTGGAATTGTCAAAGCCTTTAAAGGGGCCACTCTCGACTTGGCGCAGAGCAAATGGACCTTTGCTTCTCCATTGGCCTCCGACCGCAAGTATAAACACGCTCCATAAGCCGCTATGCTAGCATCGCAGAATCCATGCAACTGGATGGAAGACTGAGGTTGCATTACGAATCGTGAAAATTTCAAGTTTTGGACGATCGATAACTGAGAGGTCAACTCCCCCCATGACGAATGAATAGGCTCTGGTAATGGGATGACACCAATCCACGTTAGCATTCCATAGGGATTGCAAAAAGATCTTGGCCTTTGTGACAATCGGTGTTATTAAACCGAGCGGATCATAGAATTTGGCTATTGTTGAAAGTGCAATACGCTTGGTGACTCGATGATTTACAGATAATTGAGAAAAGTTGAACAGAAGTTGGTCAGAAGAAGGATCCCCGGCTAATCCCAGTGCCTTGGTAACAGCTGATCCGTCGTAAAATTGAATTAGCTTCTCCTTATCGCAGTCAGACTCTCCTTCGAGGGCGCGTCCATCATTGGAACACCATTTGCGGATTGGAAAATGGCCTCGCGACAATAGATCCTCCACCTGACGACGAATTTCCCTAACCTCTTCAATTGACTCGCCACCAGAAATTAAATCATCCACGTAGAAGTCCCTACGAACAATTTTTGCTCCAATTGGAAACGAATCTTATAGCCAAAAATGCAGCTGGCTTGGTACCATAAGTCACCGTGTTCAATTTGTAAGCACTCAACTCATCCGTGGACTTCTCTCGCCAAACAATACACTGCAAAAAGTCATCCGGGTGCGACACACGCACGCAGCGGTACATCTTGCAGATGTCTCCACAGAGAGCAACTTTAAAAAATCGGAAGCGAAGTAGAATGTTAAAGATTTTTTGTTGAATAGTTGGCCCTGCAAGAAGCAAGTCGTTCAGAGAGCTGCCAGAAGTAGTTCTAGCAGACCCATCAAAGACGACCCGAAGCTTTGTGCTCGTACTTTCCTGCTTATGCACACAATGGTGGGGCAAGAAGAATTGTGGTACTGGTGGATCCTTTGGTGCGAGAGACATGTGGCCTAAGTTGATGTACTCCTGGAGAAAGGCCGAATACTGAGCTTTGACAACAGGGTTTCTATCTAGCTTAGCTTCCAAACTCCTAAAACGACGACGAGCTAGGCAATAGGAATCACCTAAGCTTTCGAATCCCGAAGTGTATAAGAGACGAACAGAGTATTGACCATTCCCAAGTCTAGTGCAGTTTTCCTTGAACAGTTGTTCGCATTGCAAGTCCTCAGGCAACAGTGCTGGCTTTGATGGATTACAATCCTCAATTTCCCAAAATCGCTTTACTATGGCAGCAAGTGCGTCATCCTCAGAATGATCCGTAGTATCCTTGACAATGGCGGCTAAGACAGACATATAATTTGGAGTAGTTGACATCCCACCAGAAACGATCCAACCAAGTTTTGGTGTTTTGGAGTGCTGCCAACATGCTATCCAAATGTATTTGCTCCATAGCAATTATTTCGAAAAACAGACCAGCGCCAATTAACAAGTCGATTCGTTGTGATTGGTTGAAATAAGGGTCAGCGAGCAAAATGTTTTGTGGAATCCTCCATCCTGATGTATTTAGGTTGAAATTCGGCTGATAATCAGTGATACTGTGAGTCACAACAGCTGTGAATGACGCACGATAGCCTGCATCCCGTGATTGCGCAAAAATATCCACTGATTTATCAGAGTTCATAGAGGACTAACCGATCCCAGAAATGAGTGTATGCCTATATTTCAAATTTAACTGGCTAGCTAGGCGCGTAGTTATAAAGTTTAATTGAGAAGCGGAATCTAAGATTGCTCGACAGGGCATACATGAACCAACCCTATTTTTTACATAGACGATAGCAGTAGGCAGCAACACGTAATTTATTGGCACAGTATTTTAAGCATTTGGTGGAGGGTGCGATACCTGACGATCAAGTTGTGAGCCTGACACCAGTGCTGATGAAGTAGATGGTGATGGCTGAGAGCTCGAGAGTGGGTCTGATGATGGAGCTGATGCGGATGAGTCAGGGGTCATATGCAATAGTGAGTGGTGTTTTTTTTTTTTTTTTTTTCGCGCGGAGTCCCACGGCCCACTTACCCACCCAACCGACCGAGGGGCGCAGCCGTGTATCGTATGGCACGATTCGCGATAAGATAGACGCGAGATAGGAAAATAAAGGTAAAGGTCCGGGGAAAAAAGTAATAGTTAGATCAATCTTGTGCCAATGAAGCAAGTATTAATCGTTTTAGGAGCGGCAGAGAGTCAAGATTTGATATTACAGGAAAAAGGGTATTATAGTCAGAACATAATACTCTGAAAGGCTCATGCAAGGCATAGTTAGATTTACAATGATTTAAAATTAGGGGAATATAATTTCTAGTTAATCTACTTGGCACAGAAAAGTTTAGCCGACTTAACAAGTCGGGGCAGTCAATATCACCATGTATAAGGTTATAAATAAAGATAGTACCAAGCATCGTTCTACGGTTGGCTAGGGATGGTAAATTAATCAAAAGAAGTCTACTAGAATAAGAAGGTAAGATAAGATTTGCATCCCAGTTTAGGCGCCGTAAAGCAAAAAGAAGGAAGTTTTTTTTTACAGATTCAATACGACCAATATGTATTCCGTATTGTGGACTCCAGACGGGAGACCCATACTCCAAAATCGGACGGACTAGCGAAATAAATAAAGTTTAAGTCAAATAAGGATCATCGAATTCTTTTGACCACCTTTTAATAAATCCAAGCACTCCTCTGGCTTTATTAACTATGGACGAAATGTGATTAGAAAATTTTAGTTTGGGGTCCAAGAGAACGCCAAGATCGTTTACAAGAGTTATTCTATCCAAAGAGCTGCCACTTAACGTGTAAGTCGCGTATATCGGATTGGCCCGATAAAAAGTCATCAGCTTGCACTTGGAACCGTTTAAATTTAGTAAATTATCTCGGCACCAGTTTTGAAAATTATCTAGATTGGATTGCAAGTCTAAATGGCAGGAAATGTCCTTATACTGCAGGCACAACATAACATCATCTGCGTACATAAGTACGCGAGAATGACTTATAATTGAGGGAAGATCATTAATAAATAATGTAAAAAGTAACGGACCCAGATGGCTCCCTTGTGGGACACCGGAGGTAACACGGAGAATTTCAGAAATTGAATTTTTAAAAAGGACCCTTTGTGACCTGCCATTCAGATAACTTGAAATCCATTTAATCAGATCAACTGGAAAACCTAAAAGGTAAAGTTTTTGAATGAGAAGTAAGTGATTTACAGAGTCAAATGCTTTACTAAAGTCAGTGTAAATGACGTCTGTTTGAAAACTACTATTGAAGCCTTTTATCACAAATGAAGTGAGCTCTAGAAGGTTTGTGATTGTGGATCATAAATCCGTGTTGACACGGAGAAATGATTGATCTGCAAAGGTGCTGCAAATGAGGAGTAATAATTTTTTCAAAAAGCTTAGGAATAGCTGACAACTTAGAAATACCTCTGTAGTTACTGGCTTCTAACTTGTTACCTTTTTTGAAAAGAGGGATAACAAATGATTCCTTCCAAATATTTGGGAATTGGGAGGTTTCTAGAGATAAGGTAAACAACTTGTGAAGAGGTTTGCACAGGGCCTTAGCGCAATACCTAAGCACGCACCCAGGAATACCATCGGGCCCTGGCGCAATACCATCGGGCCCTGGCGAAATACCATCGGGCCCTGGCTTCATGCGACTATATCTGCAATGAGTTGATTTACATTGCTGCAAACTATGCCCCTTGTGCAAACAGTTTAGACAAAGGTGCATTTTCTTGGCTTCTCTAAATCGAAGATGCGTGCTCAAATTTTAAAATCGAGAGCACTTTGGCAAATAATGATCTCTCGCATCGCAAAATAGGCATATTGGATGATTTAGGTTAGTAGAAGACGCAATGAGTGCACTTGGGTTATATTTATGCACATTTTTTCCCACCTGATGGCCTGGTGTTTGCGTTACCAAAGCTTGATCCAAATTTTCCATCATCCTGCATCTCCTCTCCAAAAACGACTCCATAGCAGTCCATGAAGATAACTCAGCGATTGGCAAATCCTCTTCCCATTTTTCCCGAGTCCGTTGATCCAGCTTGTGAACGACGATATGAATCAGTAATCCATCCAAAATTTGCTGTGTAGTGGCCAGCGTTTGGATTGCCCGAAGATGAGCAGATTCAAAGCCTTTTTATAATTGTCATTTGAAGGTTAGAGCGAGCGTATGGTCTCCAGAGCCACGCCGCCTAGACTAGACCGTAAATATTGCAGCTTCTCAATGTCGCTTAGCTCGTCATCATTTCCAATGACCGCGGTGAACGTTGCGAGAAAGTCCGGCCACTCAGCATAAGATCCATGAAGACGAGCAATCTCCAGGTTGGGTAATCGAGGCTTCCGTGTCCGAAAAGAAAGATCAGAATGGTGGTTGATGTCTATAGATGTGGAGTTGGCAGCTGTGCTACCCAACAATTGCAATTTGCGCTGGGCCGCTAAGCCTCTATTGAGCTTCGCCTTCACATCCATAAAAACCTCCGAAAATTCTATCACTAGAAGTCTCCTTTAAATCCAGCCGTTTCAGCGATGTCTGTGCGGAGTCAAATGACGAATTTAAGGAATTGACCCAGTCCAATCGCGCGAGAAGATCAGCTTCATCCAACTGATCTATAGACTCAGTTGCTAAATACAATTTCATCGCATTGCACTTTGGCGCGAAAAAATTCTATTTCATTTGGCGCGTCATTTTGAGGCCGAACCGCGTTTTCTGGAGCAGCCATTTCTTAGTCGCACACAAAAAAAATAAAAGAAAAATGTCCGATCCGGTTAAGAGGGGTGAATAACCTTTTAACTTTTGCCGCGAAAAATGCGCGTCACCAAGCGTCTTCGAAAACGCAACGGAACTTTGTTGTTGTTGTTCCGCCTTACAAAAGCGGACTTGAAATTATGTATATGTATGCACTGCACTTTGCACTTTTAGAATAGTTCAATGTTATTCTCCTTTTGTTTATAATTTGCAGCACAACACTGTTTTGATTTTTTCACAGCGCGAAATGTACGAAAAGATCAACCGCCTGCCGGCTTTTCACAGCGCGAAATGTAAAACTTAAACGGCCAGCTGTGTGCACTTGTATGTAAGTCCGTGTGTTTGTGACCGAATGCCCGCAAACGACAGCGAAACCAAAATAACGATATTAAACAATAATAAAACCGAGTTGCAGACGGCAAATAAAACAGCGATCACGTCGGGGTCACCAAAATGTTTGGGGGAAGACAACAAAAATGCCACCCTTAGGTTATGTAATAATAACGCTTTTAATATTATAAGTTTATGTACGTGTCGTGTTTATTCTGCCAGTCGAATCTGCACTGCTGCAGCCGAAAGCCTGGCTTCATAATTTAATTTGGGTTTTACAAATGTAGTCGCTGAATAGGTAGCGCGTCAGCTTAGCGAGATAAGGCAAATATAAAGAGGAGAGCGCAAGACCGCTACAGGTTCAGCCATACACCTATGCGCACTAGACTAGGCGCTGGCGGGCTGCTCCGAACAACCGCATTTTTCTTTGTAACAATTACTATAAGTGACGAATATTGAGATGATCTAGGCCGTATATGTACAGCTGTCAATAACTCTTAATATTCTGCGGGGAGCTGGAAATACAGGAACATCATATTTTACCTATATTTGCATTTCGTAATCGTGTTCGATAAGCGAAACAATTGCATTATTATTATAGGTGGAGTCAATAACTTGGCTTATCGCTTAATGTCTAGGTCAAGCTTAGGTGCATCAAAAAAATGTATATTAAAACCAGAAAGGAAGCAAAATTTGGCACGCCCGTCCGGCTCGTTCTTACTTATATACTACCTGCAATATAAAGACAACGTTTGTGAAAGTTTCAAGCAGATAGCTTTAAAACTGAGGGACTAGATTGCGTAGAAACGGACGGACGGACAGACGGACATGGCTAGATCGACTCTCCTGGTAATGATGATCAAAAATCGGCAATGTCTCCTTCACTGCGTTGCAAACTTTTGACTGAAATTATAATCTGCAAGGGTATAAAAAGGTCATAAAATAGCTCATATATATATGTACCGTTCATCTTATTATTGACTAGGCTTTCACAAGCACAACACGAATCGCATGATTCTGATTCACAAATACAATCTTTTGAAGAATGGAAACTACAATTGGCCTAAACTCCTAAAACATTACCGGAACGCTAAATATATTCGGCGGAAGGTTCGGAAGTTTCGGCACGGGTTTCGGAATGATTCGCAGAAGAATTTTGTTCGCTGTCAAATATATCAGCACCTAATGTGCTACAGATGCAATGATATTTCTACTCAGAAACTAGTAGATAGTCTTTATTTACCTTATATAATATTTACCTTATATATATTTTAATATACGATTTTAATTGAATTAAATATTTTCTAAAAATCTTTTCCAAATAGAAAATGAGTTGCTGAATATATTTATCCGGAACAATTTAAACAATATAGGGTTCACCACACGAAGTGTAACCTAATAAAATGTTAAATTCAGCAATGCAATTCAAAATACAAAACATGACAACCTTTTTAATTGACATTGGTTTTGAAGCTTTGTCTTTGACGGTCCAAAATGTGAAATGTCCCAAATGTGATGTAAGGATTTAGTATTTAATTTGAGAAAAATATGTATTGTTATTGAAAAGGAAAGAGGTTTGTTTTGTTATGAGCTGGTCATACTGGCAATGTGAAGAAAAGAGTTGTGAAAAGTAGACGCGCTAAAGAAGCACAAAATTGAAACGCAGAATAAAGATTGAAAACGAAAAAGGACGCCAAGTTTGTGTATGTATGAGTACGTGTAGTCACAGAACCCGTTGCGCATTAAGTGTTGGTTTTCAAGTCTGTTCGAAAATTGTCTCAGGAAGCGGAGAGCGTATTTTTGGTGACCAAAGACGGCTATGAACAGGGGCGTAGAATAAAACACCCCCAACGTGTCGCTAAAAAGTCGTAATCCATAAGCAAGATTCTGTTGAATCTGATCAGGAAAATTTGGACGACACCATACTCGAAAGTATACATCAAGATGTAGGAGAGGATGTACATAACAAAATTGTACATCAGGGTATGTATGTATGTATCGCACAACAGAAGATAGGTAAGAGCGACAACTCCGAAATTGTGAACATGCTAGCAGCGCTCCGAACAGACATGAAAAGTGTTAAACATGATATTCGAAATGCACATTTAGAAATACAGAGTAATCAACGTGAGATTAAATCTCTATCTGATCGACAATTAAGGCAGTTTGAATGTGTACGCGATACGCAATACGATGAGACTAAACATAGAACGGGTGAAGAAAACAATACTAACTCCAACGGATGCCATGATCAACTTTTGTACGCGAATATTCAAAATCCTCAGGGATCCACCGTAGTCCTTCATGATCTGCCTAAGTTTTCTGGAAATACTGAAGAATGACCGCTGTTTAAAAGAAGTTTCAATGACTCAACAACTCTTTTTCAGTATAATAATTTGCAGAATCTAATGCGTTTAAGAAAATGCTTGGTTGGAGAAGCCAATGGCATCCCTACTTATATATTCCGACAACGTACGAAATGTCATGGAAGAACTGGAATTCAGATTTGGTCGGCCGGAATTACTAATTCGCGCTCAATTAACAAGAATTCGAGAATTCCCGAAAGTGCCATATAATAAGCCTGAACAGGTTGTAACTTTCTCAACGAATGTTCGTGGAGTGGTTAATTTTTTATCAGCGTCCAACCAACAAAACTTCCAACTCATTTACAGATGGAATGGCTCAAGAGCGCAGAGAGTAAAGCCGTGTCTACTTCTATAACGGAATTTTCCTCTTGGTTGAGCTCTACTGCAAGAATAGTTGGTCGATTACCAGCAGTGGTGGTACTTCAGGAAGACAATTACTTACAAGCAACTCGAAGCCAGTATTTATCGCGAATACACACACAGTCTCAGGCTGCATTTTGTGCAAAGAAGAAAATAATTTGGACTCATGCAAAATTTGGAATGAACAAACTGATGTCAAATCGCGATGGGACATTGTGAAAGAGAACCGTTTGTGCTTCGCATGCCTTTAAAATGGGCATAGCATGCAGGTTTGCAGAAACAAGCGAATTTGCGAAATTCAAGGTTGCCATCATTCACATCATGTTAGTCTGCACAATTCTACACTCTCGGAACTTCCTCAATCCACGGATTCGAAGCCGGATGCCGCCAAATATTGTAAAAAAAGAAACTACACAGTTAGTAGCAATCAACACAAAGCTGGGATGGTTAGCTTATGGCCCAGGCCAGCAAATGTCAAAAGAACGCAATGTAGAGACATTTCACGTACATTTCGTGGAAACAGAGACCAAATGGCAGGATGTAGTTACCGAGTTCGTGAAATCTGAAAATTTTGGATTGAATAATTTGCCTCCAATAGAATCCATTGATGATATTAGAGCGAAAAAGCTGTTGACCGAAAAAACAATTCGATTTGGAAAACATTTTGAAATGGGATTACCATGGAAGGAAAACGTAATTATGACTAGTAGATACAAGATGGCAGAAAAGAGGTTACATGGAATCGAGAGGAAAATGAACGCTAAGTCAGAGTTAGCTAAAAACAAGAGAGAACGCTATAGTCGGGTGCCCCGACTATCAGATACCCGTTACTCAGGTAAAGGGAGTGCGAGGGAGATGGAGATAGAAACTTTGATCACGCATAACTTTTTAACGAATGGTCCGATTTGAAAAATTTCTTCTACATTTCGATAGGTATTGATAAACACAATAAAACTGCATTTTTACTTTTCCGAAATATTTAAATTTTTAAAATCGTATATAAGCGATTGTGGGCGTTAAAGGGGGCGTGGCACCCTTTTGAAACAAACTTGCGCTGCGTAGGAACTCCTAGAATCTACATGCAAAATGCCAATCTTCTAGCTTTTATAGTTTCCGAGATCTCAGCGTTCATACGGACAGACAGACAGACAGACAGACAGACGGACAGACAGACGGACAGACGGACATGGCTAGATCGACTCGGCTAGTGATCCTGAACAAGAATATATATACTTTATAGGGTCGGAAACGCTTCCTTCTACCTGTTACATACTTTTGCACGAATACAATATACCCTTTTACTCTACGAGTAACGGGTATAAATACAAATCGGAAATGGCCAAATATCTCTCAAAGGACTACGCTCGAGAACTTAGTACCTCTGAAATTAGTGACTTTTCCAATCTTTTATGGTACATACCCCATTTCGCGGTTCAAACAGTACACAAGCCAGATAAAATGCGAATTGTCTTCGACGCTGCTGCTGAGGTCGAAGGTATGTCCCTTAACAAAGCGTTACTTAAAGGTCCTGACAACTTAAAGTCTTTGGTAGCCATTCTTATGCAGCTCAGACAAAAAAATTTTTGGTTCGAATTCCGATACATTACAGAGCGTCATGAATGGTAAAAACTTCCAAAAGCAGTCAAGTTATCTACAGAACCAATTGAGCAGTGAAAAGGTCTTGGGCATGTATTGGAATACGCAGCAAGATGTCTTTCAATTCGAAACTAAGTTTCATCGAATACCGAAAGAAGTAATAGATGGAGATTGAGTACCAACTAAGAGAGAGCTACTAGGCATAGTGATGACAATATTTGACCCATTTGACTTGATTGCGGACTATCATATATCTGCCAAAATTCTTGTACAGAATACATGGAGCTATGGTGCAAATTGGGATGAGGCTATACCAACAGAGTTACATCAAAATTGGAACTACTGGCTATCAGAACTGTGTCATATGCACCACTTCAAAATTCTGCGAGTATACTCTCCCAACTTAAGTTGTTATGAAAAATTGGAAATGCATATTTTTGTTGACGCAAGCCATGCCGCTTTTTTATTTGTTGTATGTATTCTTAGTTTCTTGCATATGTATTCTTAGTTCAACTAAAGTTGATGTTGCCTTTGTCATGGGAAAAACGCGTATAGCTCCGAAGAAACTCCTTTCTATCCATAGGCTGGAACTGCAAGCTGCCATTCTTGGGGTTCGATTAAATCGCTTGATACAAGAACATCTTCAGCTACCTATAGAAGACATCTTGTTTTGGAGTGATTCTAAAACCGTACTACAGTGGATTTTTTCGAGAGCAAGAAAGTTTAAACCATTTGTCGGCCACCGAATTGCCTAGATCTTATCCAGTACTACATCAACGCAATGGAACTGGGTACCGTCAACCTTGAACACCGCGGACGCTGCCACTCGTTTGAGTAATTTACCAAAAATATGTAACGACAGTCCTTGGATACGTGGTCCAAGCTTCTTGAAATCGCCACGTTCAGACTGGCCACAGATGATTGACATAGCTTTAACGGAACCATTGGAAGTGGAACTTTGCGAACGCAAAATGCTGAGGTGTCAGGTAGAAGTCTCAGTAATAGATTTTAATCGATTCTCTTCTTACTGTAATCTGAAGCGAGTTGTAGCCTGGGTATTGCGTGCAAAAATAATTTGGCTTAAACTTGCACCCAAGAGAGGATCTTTGACTGCCGACGAACTATCTAATGCCGAAAACGAGATATCTAGACTGGTCAAGCAAGAGGCATACGCAAATGAGATAACGTAATTGCTAAACAACAAAGTGCTGTTAAAGGACAGTGCAATTTATGGACTTTCGCCTTACATAGAGACAGATGGCCTGTTACACCTCGCGGCGACCTATTCTGCTTCCGAAAGATCACAAAGTGTCCACCCTTATTATGAGATATTTTCATGTAAAACATCATCATCAAAATCAGGCGGTTATAATCAACGAAAGTCGACACAAGTTTTGGATTCCGCATGCCAGGAAATTGCTTACCGAAAACCCCACAGATGGGTCAATTGCCACCTGATCGGCTGACGCCCTACGTTAGGCCATTTACACATACAGGTGTGGATTTGTTTGGTACACTAACCGTATCAGTCGGTCGCTGCCATGAAAAAAGCTGGGCATGACATGCAGAGCAACTCATCTTGAACTAGTTGCTGACCTTTCAACAGATGCATTTATAATCTGTCTACGAAATTTCATCCACCGTAGGGGCACACCTATAATTATTCGAAGCGATAACGGCACAAACTTTATCGGTGCTAATAAGGAGCTCAAGGATCATGAGAGTTGGTTGGATTTCGATACTTTAGCGAACGAAGCGGCTCAAAAGGGTATTGAGTGGATCTTTAACTGCCCACTTCCACCTAACGCCGGTGGGTGTTGGGAAATGTTAATTCGAATCATAAAGGATTGTTGAAGAAAACGCGATATTTACCCACGCGTTGAGACTCTTCAGTCAGTATTGATAGAAGCTGAAAACATTCTGATTGCGCGACCTTTATCTGAAATACCCTTAACACATAAAGCAGAAGAGCCTTTGACACCAAACCACTTTCTAATGGGATGCACAAATTCAACGCACACCCCACACCCACCGGATGAAGCTCTTTGCCTAAGGAAGCAATGGAGGATCGCTCAAGCCCTTAAGGATCGCTTATGGAAGATATCGATAGTTGAGTATCTCTCTCAATTCATGTGTAGAACTAAATGGCATCTTAAAACAACTCCATTTCAAGTTGGCGACTTAGTACTTGTCATGGACGCCACTGCACCGAGAAGTACTTGGAAAAAAGAAAGAGTCATAAATGTGTTTTTCGGGAAGATTCAACAAGTTCGTTCTGCCGACGTCAAAACTGAAGACAACGTGCTACGCCGGCCAACATCCAAGTTAATTAAACTTCAGTTAAATGGTGAATCCTAGGACGATTCACGGGGAGGGAGGATGTACGGATTTAGTATTTAATTTGAGGAAAATATGTATTGTTATTGAAAAGGAAAGAGATTTGTTTTGTTATGAGCTGGTCATTCTGGCAATGTGAAGAAATGAGTTGTGATAAGTAGACGCGCTTATGAAGCATACAATTGAAACGCAGAATAAAGATTTAAGACGAGAATTTTTGTGTATTTGACTGAACATGTGACTTGCAAGGTTTTTTTAGCGCCTCAGACTGGTGTATCTTTTAGTTCATACCTTGCACGCTCAAAGAGAATAACCGGTGAGTCCAAGAGCCATTATTAGGTTATGAAAATCATGGTTTCTCCGCCATTTTTGATTCACTCGAGCTTGATGAGAAGGTTGTCATGTCAAAACGTCCACGTCTCCAAAGCAAACTCCAAGTATGAACGTTCCGTCATATAAACACTATCGTTTTGAGAGTTTACAAAGTTCTTAATCGCTGCTTCGGTGTGAGATCATGGGCCTTATAAATCTTGTAAGGCTTGACCGTGAGATCGTTTTTAAATATGTGGCGGATGCTATGTAAAATATTTTCAGTTCTTTTGCCATTTGATTTCTTTTGGTCGGGGATTTCGCTTAAGTCGCTTCTTTACTTTTTGAACCATCTGACGTCTTTTGATGACCACCTCCATAACTTTTTGGGATGCTACCAGTTATA
Source organism: Drosophila kurseongensis (assembly GCA_018153305.1). Taxonomy (NCBI): domain Eukaryota; kingdom Metazoa; phylum Arthropoda; class Insecta; order Diptera; family Drosophilidae; genus Drosophila; species Drosophila kurseongensis. The sequence continues at coordinate 6,973,287 of JAECXX010000001.1, forward strand.
ACGAGTTATGGTGCGTAAAACAAACAAATTTTGGTTGTGATTATTCAGCTAAATACAATGGGATCACACTATTACTTATGAAATCCATTAATGAAATTTTTTTTATATCGTTCATTCGCAACAAAATGCTTACTGTCATTTAGCTAACTTACCGACTGCTTATGCCCGTGCGTCAGCTCCGTGACCGATCTGAAGTTGGTTAAACCTTAAGTGCCATACCCTGTATTTAGTTCTTTTGAAAAGAGTCATAGTGTTTAATATATTTCCAAATTTGCATAAACGAAAATTTCCAAGCCCCTGATTTTGGTGTTTGCAAGGCAATCCTTCATCAAATTTGGTGACCAATTATATTAAATTATGCTTTTAGCGCACGAAGGGCTTATTAAAAACAAGAAAGGAAGCAATCTTCGGCAAGCCGAAGTTTATATATCCTTGCAGTTATTACAAAACGACTACATTTAAAAAAATGAAACTATGTCCATTTTGCGCTACATTTTTCCATCATTTCTCGCTCGCTTTCTCGCAACGTCCGCACTCCGGAGCGCGATCCGAACTCCTCGGTCGGCCCCTGCCGATCTCCCGCTCTCTCTTCAGCGGAGTAAAGCGGGCGGGAGCGCGGTTTTATGTTTAAGTTAAGTTTAAGTTAGTCTCATGTATGCAGCGTAATAAAGCTGACCACCATTGAAGTACCACGACGCCCCCGACTTCTTCATTTCCCTTCTTTTTGCGTTCGTGCCGTGGGTTTTTTGTGGTGCCTTACAAGGAGTCTTTTAGGGGCAAGATCGCCCCCTACATCATTTGATCCTTAGAGCCGGATAAGGATATCCTTCCGCCATTCAACCAGCAGTTCAGGTGATTTTTCCGCTAAAAGATAATTACGATCCTCTTGCTGCCGGTCTTCAGCAGTGGTCCGAACATTAAATTTCGGTCACACTGCTGCGGGATCAATTTTTTCGTGTCAACTCCACATCCCAGTTTTCCCGACACAACGGCAGTCGAGAAATTTATATTCCTTCGATTCGATTAAATTTTCTATCCGTCTCTGCTTTGTGTACCTTGCCATATTCCTTGCCGTTTTTTTTTTTCGTTCCCCGTTGTACATCAGCTTGCCAACGGTCAAGGCATATGTGCATTCAGACATACACACACACGCGCGTGTCAACTTGTGCACATAGTTCACTGCAATTTCGCCTCCGAGAAAAATGAAATTCGACAAAAAGTGAAATTGTGTGTTGGAAAATAAAAAGGCATAACTAATATCAGCCACTCGAAGTGATTTAATTTTGGGAGTTCGCCGAACAGACCGCCGCTGTCGCGATATTTTTTTTGTCTTGTGTTTTTTTTCTCCCCACAAAATTTTTTCTGTTCCGTCCCTTCAAATACAAACCACTCCTCGACGCTCTACTGTACCAATACATGCCCTTACACATACATAAATATATACATAATTGCTTGCATGCCCATATATACATAAATATATTTTCTGCCTTCATAAGTGTTTTGTATGCCCTCACGACTACAGTCCACTTATCGGGTTTCCACTGTACGACAAGGAGCAGCATTCAACACTTACGCTCACACATACATATTGTGCAGGCTTATCCCAAATTTATATATTTTCTGCCCTAACATACAGGAACTAATCTTCGCACAGTCAAACCAAGCCAAATAAAATTAGAGGGAGACAAAATAGCAAACATTAAAAATAAAATAAACGTCGATCCAAATCCACACGGGTGTGACCGCGATTGTTTTTTTTTTCCAAATCACGCATACACTGCGCTGCCGACGGCATAACCCATAACATTTCTTCCGAACCAAAGCCAAGGTATTATTTAATTATTTAAGGCCAATGATTAGTAATTAATTAATTTATTTTTTATTGCAGGTCTTCCTGATTTTTTTGAGACCGAAAATATTTCCCACCCCCCACAAAAATTAATAAATACAATTAATTTATTGGGCAAACAATAATAAAGTGTGAGAATTTGTGGAATTCCTTGCGTGGATTACCCCCCAGTAAATCTGTTTCGAAATAATGACGCCACGAGTGAACGTTAAGTTCATAGGAAATTATAACTATATTTTCTAATAAGCCGTGCCTCTTCTTTTTACGGTGAAATACAAAGTCAAAGTCTTTTAGTGTGAGTGATGTGTCCAGTTTGTTACTTTGTAAATAATACTCCAAATTACAACACGCGCCCTCAAAGTAACCAAATATAAATTAATTGATATAAGTGATGCCTAGCCAAGAAATACAATTCGAATGCTTTAAACTATTAAGCCCTTTGGTCATGATATCAGCTGGCATCTTATCGGTTTGCATATACTGTATATCGATGTCACCACTCTTGTACATATCCTGTATAAAATGATGACGTACGTCTATGTGTTTCGTGCGTGGATGGAAACCGAAACCTTTGACCAATCTCTGAGCGCTTTGGTTGTCGTTAAAAATTTTGACAGAGTCGCAGGTCCAGCCAAGACTATTTAGAAGTGCCTTTAAATACACAGCTTCCTTAGCTGCGCTAGACATTGCCAGATATTCAGACTCCGTGCTGGATAGTGCCACGGTCCTTTGCTTGCGTGCCTCCCAGCTCACAGCCGCACCTGCTAGGATGAACGCCTGGCCTGAGTATGAGCGCCGATCGGTTAAGTTTGCACCCCAGTCTGCGTCGACAACGCCATACAAATCTTTGCCTGAGCCATGAAAAAGTAGTCCTAGGTTTCTCGATCCGCTTAGATACCGAAGAACTCGCTTAGCTGCTTTCCAGTGGTTAGCATCTTAGCTCGAGTTGAACTGACTTAAGAAGTTCACTGCGTAGGCGATGTCTGGTCGAGTCATAACTGAAATAAACATTAAAGTGCCAATTAAACTTTGATATGGATACCTTTCCATTTCATTTTCGTTGGGTTTTTCCGGTCGTTTAAGTGAGCACTTCGCCTCGATTGGAGTTGCAGCAGGTTTGCAATCAACCATTCCGAATCTCTTCAAAATTATATCAATGTACTTTTGCTGTGACATTGAAACAGTACGCTTTTGCAAGTTTTGATCAAATGCGATACCCAAACAGTCTTTAACAGGACCAATATCCTTCATTTCAAACGCCTTGCTTAAATGATCTTTCACTTGAATAAGCCATTTTTGATGATTAGTGGCTAACAATAAATCGTCGACATAAATAGTGATAAACAAAATTTTCTGCCCTTCTCTCTTTGCGAAAAAGCATGGATCCTGTTTCGTTGGCTCGCATCCAATTTCTTTAAGTTTTTCGGTGAGCTTGCAGTACCAGCGCAAACCTGATTGCCGTAATCCATAAAGCGCCTTTTTGATTAGGCATGTGGGATTTTTGGCTCTCTTTTCTCCTGCGGTCATCTCATTTGCCATAGCCACAATTTTGGGATCAGCTGCAATCTGTTTGGATCCGATGGGTTCACCTGCTTTTAATCGCCGCGCAAATTCCATGAAGTCATCGGGAACACTCATGTACACCTTTTCTTCTAGCTCGCCGTTGAGGTAAGCAGTGACGACGTCCATCTGATGGATTTGCATGTCAAATTCTGCTGCTAGAGCTGTCAATAGCCTTATTGACGTAGATCGCACCACCGGGGAAAATGATTCCTGAAAATCCTCTCCAGGACGCTGAGAGCAGCCTTTGGCTACAAGTCGAACTTTCTTCTTTCGTGTATTGGAGTCATCGTCCTTGGTTCGAAACACTAATTTGTTTCCGATAACCTTTCTGTCACTTGGCCGTTCAACTATCTCCCACGTTTTGTTGATAATGTGGGCCATGTATTCGTCCTCTTTTGCCTGGGACCAGCCGATAGAATTAACGGAGCTCTTCGCTTCGTCAAGGGTTTCCGGATCATCCGTGATGGCTATGTAAGCACTTTCGCATTCCTCAAATGCGTCTTTCGGTGGCAAATCGGCATCTTTAACTATTTCTTTCTGCGTTGGATGATACATTTTCCGCGGTCTACCGGGTTTCCCATTTCTTTCTATTTTGGGACGTCCTCTACCATGTTTCGGCGCATTTGGTTGCAACATTTCGTCGCTTGATGAATCATCATCGTGGTCTTCCGGATGACTTAGATCGGCTTCTTGGTTTGTTTGGATTTCAACGCTGATTTCTTGCTCGTCATCGTAGAACTCGGAGTAAACGCTGTTAAATCCTGGAATATTCAAAAATTTAACGTCTTTGCTTACGAAAGTCACTCGCCTCTTCGGCGAATACAAACGATACGCTTTGGACTCTAAGTCATATCCAACCAGAATGCACTCTTCAGACCTTGATTCGAACTTGCCTTGATTTTTGCCTTTAACAAGTGCATATGCTTTTGTACCGAAAATACGCAGATGCCATACAGTCGGTATTTTACCTGTCCACTGGGTATAAGGAATTCCGCCATCTAAAGCCTTTGTCGGACATCTGTTCGGATGTAGCTTGCCGTGTTTACCGCTTCTGCCCAAAACGATGGCGGCGCCCCAGACTGCCTCATCATGCATCGGGCCATTTCGATTAACGTACGGTTGTGCCGCTCCGCAATCCCATTTTGTTGCGGCGTGTGCGGTGTAGTTAGTCGTCTCCTTATTCCATGTGTCTTTAAAAAATTCTCTATTGCCTTATTGCAATACTCGGTGCCGTTGTCCGATTGAAGAGCCTTAATCTTCCTACCTGTAAAGTTTTCCGCCGAGGCTTAATAGGCCTTGAAAGCCTCGAATACATCAGATTTCTGCTTAAGAAAATGTGTCTCACAATAGTGGCTGTAATCATCTATAAAGGTGACAAAATATTTGCGGCCACCATTGGATTTGGTTCGCATTGGACCGCATAAATCGCTGTGTACAATTTCTAATAAACAGCTGGTTCTCTTATCTTCCGCCCGTTTGTATGAAGACGCTGTTTTTTTTTCACTGATACAGACTTCACACTCGGATGGGTTTAAGTTCTCACCAAGCTCCAAACCATGCACTTTTCCTGATCTTGCCATACTTATTAGATCACCTCTATTTAGGTGACCCATTCTGCGATGCCACAAATCGAAATTGTTTTGATTTTCTGTCATGGCCTGATTTGCCTGATGCGCCTTCGTGTCCAAATAGTAAAGATCTCCAAAACGTTTAGCAATTAACCATTCTTTCCCGTTGTTTAAAACGACTGCATAATTTTTCCGAAAATGCACTTCAAAACCTTTGTCTGTCATTTTCGACACAGATAATAAATTTTGGCGTAGATCAGACACATACAGAACTTCTCTCAGTGTTACTTCGCTCTCACGTTTTACGTCGTTTGTTCTGATTTGCACGTTTATATCGCCGACTCCGTTTACTTGGGTTGTTTCCTTATTTGCCAAATGCAGCTTTTTATCAGTGTTCTCTATATTTTTAAATAGTCTCGCGTTCGAACTCATATGAGATGTGCACCCACTATCAATACACCACATACTGCCTAGGGCTGATGCGCCGTTTGCCTCTTCTGCAATATTTAGCGTTGTGGCCATATTCCCTTTTTCGTCGCACTTCTCACTCTGTCTAGTGTTTCGTCTCCACGTGCAGTTCCGCGCTAGATGCCCAATTTTATTACAGGCGAAATATTTTCTGTTCTCCTTTGGTGCCGTTTCCTTCGCATAGCTGTACTTCTGCTTGCTGTACTTATGCCGGCTCGCGTACATTGCGCTTTGATCGTCTCGTTCGCTTTTTGTTTTACGCGCACTGGATTCTTCTAGAATTTTAACACGAAGTACACTTGGACCTGGCAAGTCGTCTCTGGATTCCATTGCGCACCGAAATGTTTCGTACGATTCCGGTAAACTGTATAGCAATAGTATTGCTAACAGATCGTCACCTATTTCAACTCCAATTTCCTTGAGTTTGGCCACGGCGTCGAAGAAATCATGGATATGTTGGCGTACATCTCCATCCTCAGACATTCGTGATAGCGCGATCCGTTTCAATAGGCCAGCTTTTCGCACGGGGCCTCTTGATTGAAACTGCTCCTGAAGTCTTAGCCAACAAGCATGTGAGGTTTCACAACCGTCCAGTAGTGGCAATTCGGACGCGCAAATGGACAATATTATGTCCGCTCGGGCCTTTTCATCTTGCCGCCACCATGCCACCTTTTTGTCTTCTTCAGACGGGCATTCTTGTGTACCGCTTACATACTGCCATAAATCGTTTTTCACTAATACGGCACGCATCTTTAATTTCCACGTATCGTAGTTTTCTGCGTTAAGCGCCTCGATCTTGATGAACGCACCCGCCATTTTTGATTTCGCGACTTGGTTCGTCCGTACAATATTTAGAAAAACTTCCTGGGTTCTCTTGGTTAGCCAGGGCCCATAACCTGTGAGAATTTGTGGAATTCCTTGCGTAGATTACCCCCCAGTAAATCTGTTCCGAAATAATGACGCCACGAGTGAACGTTAAGTTCATAGGAAATTATAACTATATTTTCTAATAAGCCGTGTCTCTTCTTTTTACGGTGAAATACAAAGTCGAAGTCTTTTAGTGTGAGTGATGTGACCAGTTTGTTACTTTGTAAATAATACTCCAAATTACAACATAAAGGCAATAATTAAAATAAAGAAAAACAAGAAAGGAAAGCTAACTTCGGGCGGAGCCGAAGTTGAAATACCCTTGCAGAATATTCTGTAAATTATATTCTCCAAAATTATTCATATGATGCATTCTTAACACTCATAAAAAATCCCAACTTCCTAACTTAACAAACACCAAAGTTATTGCATTTTCGATCAATCAGTAATATGGCGGCTATAGGATATAGTCGGCCGATCCTTATGAAATTTGGTAGGTCAGATTGATTGGCCAAATATAAAACCCATAGAAAATCCCAACTTCCTAACTTTACAACCACCAAAGTTATGGCATTTCCGATCAATCAGTTATATTGCAGCTATAGGATATATTCGGCCGATCCTTATGAAATTTAGTAGGTCGGATTGATTGGCCAAAAATAAAACCCATAGAAAATCCCAACTTCCTAACTTTAAAAACACCAAAGTTATGGCATTTCGGATCAATCAGTTATATGGCGGCTATAGGATATAGTCGTCCGATCCTTATGAAATTCGGTAGGTCGGATTAATTGGCCAAAAATAAAACTCATAGAAATTCCCAACTTCCTAACTTTAAAAACACCAACGTTATGGCTTTTCCGATCGTTCAGTTATATGGCAGCTATATGATATAGTCGCCCGATCCGGCTCGTTCCGACTTATATACTACCTGCAATAGAAAGACAACTTTTGGGAAAGTTTTAAGCAGATAGCTTTAAAACTGAGGGACTAGTTTGCGTAGAAACGGACGGACGGACGGATAGACGGACGGACAGACGGACAGACGGACGGACAGACGGACAGACGGACAGACGGACATGGCAAGATCGACTCTCCTGGTGATGCTGATCAAGAATATATATACTTTATAGGGTCGGAAATGTCTCCTTCACTGCGTTGCAAACTTTTGACTGAAATTATAATACCCTCTGCAAGGGTATAAAAATAAATCGACGACAGATTCAAAATGGAAAAAAATATTTAATAAATCTATTTCTCAAAAGAAAAATTCGAGGGAATTTTATTGATTGATTTTATTGATGATGATAGCTATGATAGCCACATTCTATGAGTAAGTAAAAATTTTATTATATGTACCAGTGCTCAATAACAATTCTAAAAGTTAAGATTGAAGAACACACCAAAGTTATCTCATTTCTAAACGTTCAGGTATATAGCAGCTATACGATAAAGCCAGTCCCATCTTTCTAACTTAAGAAACACTAAAGCTATGGCATATCCGATCAATCAGTTATATGCCAGCTATCGGATATAGTCGCATCGGTTGGCCGAAAATAAAACCATAGAAAATCCCAATTTCCTAACTTTACTAACACCAAAGTTATGGAATTTGCGATCATTCAGTTATATGGCAGCTATAGGATATAGTCGGCCGATCCTTATGAAATTTGGTAGGTCGGATTGATTGGCCAAAAAAAAACCCATAGAAAATCCCAACTTCCTAACTTTACAAACACTAAAGATATGGCATTTCCGATCAATCAGTTATATGACATCTATGGGATATAGTCGGCCGATCCTTATGAAATTTGGTAGGTCGGATTGATTGGCCAAAAAAAACCCATAGAAAATCCCAACTTCCTAACTTAACAAACACCAAAGTTATGGCATTTCCGATCAATCAGTTATATGGCAGCTATAGGATATAGTTGGCCGATCCCGGCCGTTCCGACTTATATACTGCGTGCAAAGGAAAGAAGGGTGTGTGCAAAGTTTCAATTCCATATCTTTAAAACTGAGAGACTAGTTTGCGTAGAAACAGACAGACGGACAGACGAACAGACAGACGGACATGCTTATATCAACTCAGGAGGTGATCCTGATCAAGAATATATATACTTTATAGGGTCGGAGATGTCTCCTTCACTGCGTTGCACACTTTTGACCAAAATTATAATACGCTCTGCAAGGGTATAAAAATAAATCGACGACAGATTCAAAATGGAAAATAATATTTAATAAATCTATTTCTCAAAAGAAAAATTCGAGGGAATTTTATTGATTGATTTTATTGATTTATTGATGATGATAGCTATGATAGCCACATTCTATGAGTAAGTAAAAATTGTATTATATGTACCAGTGCTCAATAACAATTCTAAAAGTTAAGATTGAAGAACACACCAAAGTTATCTCATTTCTAAACGTTCAGGTATATAGCAGCTATACGATAAAGCCAGTCCCATCTTTCTAACTTAAGAAACACTAAAGCTATGGCATATCCGATCAATCAGTTATATGCCAGCTATCGGATATAGTCGCATCGGTTGGCCGAAAATAAAACCCATAGAAAATCCCAATTTCCTAACTTTACTAACACCAAAGTTATGGAATTTGCGATCATTCAGTTATATGGCAGCTATAGGATATAGTCGGCCGATCCTTATGAAATTTGGTAGGTCGGATTGATTGGCCAAAAAAAAAACCCTTAGAAAATCCCAATTTCCTAACTTTACTAACACCAAAGTTATGGAATTTGCGATCATTCAGTTATATGGCAGCTATAGGATATAGTCGGCCGATCCTTATGAAATTTGGTAGGTCAGATTGATTGGCCAAAAATAAAACCCATAAAAAATCCCAACTTCCTAACTTTACAAACACTAAAGATATGGCATTTCCGATCAATCAGTTATATGACATCTATAGGATATAGTCGGCCGATCCTTATGAAATTTGGTAGGTCGGATTGATTGGCCAAAAAAAAACCCATAGAAAATCCCAACTTCCTAACTTAACAAACACCAAAGTTATGGCATTTCCGATCAATCAGTTATATGGCAGCTATAGGATATAGTTGGCCGATCCCGGCCGTTCCGACTTATATACTGCGTGCAAAGGAAAGAAGGGTGTGTGCAAAGTTTCAATTCCATATCTTTAAAACTGAGAGACTAGTTTGCGTAGAAACAGACAGACGGACAGACGGACAGACAGACGGACAGACGGACATGCTTATATCAACTCAGGAGGTGATCCTGATCAAGAATATATATACTTTATAGGGTCGGAGATGTCTCCTTCACTGCGTTACACACTTTTGACCAAAATTATAATACCCTCTGCAAGGGTATAAAAATAACTGAATCTGCAATCTGGGAATCTGTTGAAAGGAAAAGATTATGTCAGTAAGCCAATTTTATTTGCGAGATCTATATGATTTGTATACAATCTTAAAACATATGATTTTTCCAAAAATGTCAGTAAATGTTTCAAAACGCTTAAGATATGTTGATTTGCCTATATGGCAGCTATAGGATATAGTCGGCCGATCCTTATGAAATTTGGTAGGTCGGATTGATTGGCCAAAAATAAAACCCATAGAAAATCCCAACTTCCTAACTTTAAAAACACCAACGTTATGGCTTTTCCGTTCGTTCAGTTATATGGCAGCTATATGATATATTCGCCCGATCCGGCTCGTTCCGACTTATATACTACCTGCAATAGAAAGACAACTTTTGGGAAAGTTTTAAGCAGATAGCTTTAGTTTGCGTACGGACGGACGGACGGACAGACGGACGGACAGACGGACAGACGGACGGACAGACGGACATAGCTAGATCGACTCTCCTGGTTCAGCATCACCAGAATATATATACTTTATAGGGTCGGAAATGTCTCCTTCACTGCGTTGCAAACTTTTGACTGAAATTATAATACCCTCTGCAAGGGTATAAAAAACAGAAGTGAACAAAGGGAGTAACAACATCCATATTTGGATGGGTGCTGACAGGCCCCATATCTCCAGCGGCCCCCCGGAATTTGTCCGCCCTCTCCACTCGAGTTACCTGCGGACTCGACGATTCGTTGGATCATCTCCTTACCAAATTCTGGGAGGTGGAGGAAGTGCCCACACAGATAGTCCCCGAGTCTGATTCCCTCTGCGAACACAATTTTGTCCAGACTACAAGAAGGGACAATCGTGGCAAATACGTTGTGATGCTCCCCTTGCGCGATCCCGAGCATAATGGTTCCGAGGTCGCATCTTCACGATCCTTTGCTCTGGCTCAATTTCTGCGTAACGAGCAGCGCCTAAAAAGAGATCCTCCCCTGAAGGCCCGGTATGACTCTGTAATTCAAGAATACCTCGACTTAGGTCACATGGCCGAGGTCCCTTTGACGAGCAGTTCCGCCACGTACTACCTTCCACATCACGCCGTTCTTAAGCCCGAGAGCACAACCACTAAAGTGCGGGTGGTTTTCAACGTCTCTAGCCCTTCCGCAAACGGGACCAGTCTGAATGACATACTTTACGCGGGCCCGGTCTTACAATCCGATCTCACAATTCAAATCCTGAAGTGGCGATACTTTATGTTCGTTTTCAACGCCGACATCGAGAAGATGTATCGGCAAATTTGGGTAGACCCCCAGCATACTCCCTTGCAGCGTATTCTATTCCGCAATTCCGATAGGAAAATCCGCGACTACGAGTTGAAGACAGTCACCTTCGGGGTCAATTGTGCCCCGTTCCTAGCGATCCGTGTCCTGCAACAGCTCGCCGACGACGAAGAGTCGAGGTATCCGCCGGCGAGTCGGATTATCCGACAGTTCATGTACGTCGACGACGTACTCGCGGGGGCAGACTCCAAAACCGAAGCGCAAGCGGCTATCCGCGAGCTCCAGGGGGCCCTGGATTCAGCAGGATTCCCCCTTAGAAAATGGACATCCAATAGTAAAACGATTTTGGCCAACATCCAGAGTGACCATTTCCTGCGCGCTGTTTTCTTTGAAATCGGCGCAGAAAGAACGTCTAAAACTCTTGGCGTGCGGTGGAAGGCGACGTCTATTGAGTTTTTCTTTCTTCCGCCCAAATTAACCTTGGGTTCATCGTTCACGAAGCGTCAAGTCCTATCGCAAATTGCCAGACTATTTGAGCCAGCGGGCTGGCTCGCCCCCTTCATAGTCCGGGCAAAGATTTTCATGCAGGACTTTTGGCTCCAGAATCTAGGATGGGGCGATGCCCTCCCTCGAGATTTTTGCCAAAGATGGGTTGACTTCCTGGAAAATTACTCCGCTCTCGATCAGATCCGCATTCCCCGATGGGTCGCTTTCCGACCACATTTGACAATTGAGCATCATGGGTTCTGCAACGCCTCGCAGAAGGCGTACGGCGCCGCCATTTACGTCCGAGTTGAGGCTGGGTCCGAGGTAGTGGTGAACTTGCTAACGGCAAAGACGCGGGTGGCCCCAGTGAAAACGGTGTCGCTCCCGCGGCTCGAGTTGTGGGGAGCCTTGTTATTGTCCGAAATGGCCAACGCCGTTTTTTCGAAGATGCCCGGGCCGGCGTCGGCCCTGCACTGTTGGACGGACTCGACGATTGTTCTTGCCTTCTTTGAATAAGCTGGCGTGCCACTGGACAACGTTCGTGTCAAATCGGGTGACCAAGATCACCTAGTTCACCGAGGTGGAGAAATGGGGACATGTCCGCTCCTAGCATAACCCGGCAGATCTTGCTAGCCGGGGGCTAGCGCTTAAAGACCTCGGGGACAGCCAGCTGTGGTGGCATGGTCCTGCCTGGCTGCAAAGGCCTCGCTGAGAGTGACCCTCCTGTGACTGGACTCGAGAAGCAAGCAGTCAAAGTCCATGTTGCGAAGCCTCCCTCGAAGACATTCTTGAGTGTTTTTCCACACTCGACAAATCGTTGCGAGTCCTCGTTTACGCTCATCGATTCATCAAGCGCTCGCGAAAGCTCATGTCTCCGTTTAAGGATCTCTTGACAGCACCTGAAATTGCGTCGGCCGAGCGTTTCCTGATTTCCGTCACGCATTGCAGGCACATTTGTCCTTGAGATTGGCTGCTTAAGCCAAAAAGGGCCAGTGCCAGCATCCGGGTCACGGCCTCCGAACTTCTCCAGTATGATGAACGGCATCCTGTCATCCTTCCATACGACTGCCATCTGTCTCGACTCCTCGTCCATTTGACGCATCGCATAACTGTGCACGGCGGCAATCAGCTGATGATCCGTCTGATCCGTTCCAAGTTCTGGATCCCGAGGGTGAGGAATTTGGTCAAGTTCGTCATTTATTCGTGCAGGGTATGCCTCATCCACAAAAATAATTTGAAAACGCATCTCATGGGAGACTTACCCAAAAAACGGATGTCTTTCTCGCGCCCTTTCACATATATTGGTGTGGACTATGCCGGTCCGACCGTGTCTCATTACAAAAGGGTATGTGTTGGTGTTCGTGTGCTTCGCCACTAAGGCCATCCATTTAGAGCCCACGTCCGACCTTATGACTGAGAGGTTCCACGCCGTCTTCGCTCGTTTCGTTTCCCGAAGAAGATCCCCTGTCAAATTCAGTCGGACAATGAGAAGACCTTTGTGGGTGCGGCTGCCCAACTCTCCCGCGAGTTTCTCCAAGCTCTCAAAGAAGCTGTGACAGGTGTCTATAGTCACCAGCAGCTGCTCTGTGGAGGCTTGTGGGAAGCAGGTGTTAAGAGCTTCAAGACCCATTTTTTCAAGTCTACGGTGACACAATATACGTTCGAAGAGCTGTCCACGCTTCTAGCTAGGATCGAAGCATGCCTGAATTCGCGTTCGCTTGCGTCGATGTCCGAAGACCCCACTGACCTCTTGGCACTTACGCATGGGCACTTTCTTGTTGGAGGAACCCTCCTCGCCATGGTTGAAACCGAGATAAAGGGGGACACCACATCCATTATAAACCGCTGGCAACATCTGAAGGCTCTTCATCAGCAATTTTGTCTGCGAGGAGGAGTACCTCATGGAACTCTTTAAACGGAATAAGTGGCGAACCCATACAAGAAATCTCAGTCCCGGGGAAATGGTGGTAGTCAAGGAAGACAACCTTCCGTCCAATGAGTGGCGATTAGTCAAAATTGACGCGGTGTTTCCATGTTCGTGTGGTCGACATCCGCACTGCGCGGGGACTCATTAAGCGTCCCATAGCAAAGGTCGTCCTTATTCCGATAAAAACGTCCACCTGCCCGCAATAACCAGTCGCCCCTCCACTCCGGTGTTCTAATTCATCACTCCGATTCGTAGCTTTAATTCATAGTTCCAACCCGTAGTTCCAATTCGTAGTTCTTATCAGTACTGATCCACATTTTTCATTCGTCCTATTCCGCCAATCAGATCTCATACGATGTCTCCAAGTCCCCGCAGCGCCATCGCATTGGAACACAGACGAACTCGAGGTATGCAATCCTACCGTTGCCGAGTCTGTAGCGGGATCCATCCGCTTCGGAAATGTCGTCGGTTCCTCCGTCTGAGTGCCGAGAAGAGGCTTCGGGCTGTCCTTGCCAACCAGTACTGCCACCGCTGTTTGGCCCACGAGCACTCCGACGGAGCGTGTCGACGAGGTGATCGCTGCAAAACGTGCGGCCAGGATCACCAAACGCTTCTCCATCTCCGTGAACCACCGATGTCATCACGGCAGTCCTGCCCGGCGAAACGCAGGTCGCAGAGCACCGTTGCCACTCCACGGCACTCGTCAGCCGCTCCTCGGCCTTCGTCCGCCACTCCACGGCACTCTTCAGCTGCTCCTCGGCCCTCGTCCCCCACTCCACGGCATTCTTCAGCCGTTCCTCCGCCCTCGTCCGCCACCCCACGGCACTCATCCGACGCTTCGCGCCAATTTTCTGCTACTCGTCGGAGTGCCACGCAGCACGCGGTCGATGCTACGTCCCTCCTGCAGCGGCACAGCATCAACCTCCTCCCCATGGCTTCGGTGCGGTTAGATACCGGGGCTCGAGTCTTCGACACTCCACGGCTCGCATCGACCCGTGTACCCGTGCTTCGACGCTTCGCTAGCGTCGAGTTTCCGCTTGCCGACGACCAACGTGGGAGGCGAACAGATTTGTTCGGCAACCGTGGGGTCCAAGATCGACAGCGCTGTCCGGCTCGACATCATCTTTAAATACGCGGTACGGACCCACTTCCGGGACATTACGCTGGCTAACGAGCGTTTCTATCTCCCCGCGACGATCTCCATCTCCATCATCCTGGGCGCGGATATGTATCCGAGCGTGATGCGGCCGGGCTTCCTCAAAATACAGGATGGACTACCAGTGGCCTATAGCGCCGTAAGAAGAGCAACCAGGCCATGTTGCAACCCGAGTAGTTGCAAGAGGGGGCGGAATGTTTAGGTCAGTGGCCCACTGCACCGCCGCTGCACACTGAGCTCTCCGAGCATTCGCTCTCGCCCCTCTTGCGCTCGCTTTCTCGCAATTCCGCGCTTTGAAGCGCGAGCCTCGGGTTTCGGATCCGAACTCCACGGTCGGCCGCTGCCGATCTCCCACTCTCGCTTCAGCGGAGTAAAGCGGGCGGGAGCGCGGTTTTATGTTTTAAATTTAGTCTCATGTGTACAACCGAATAAAGCACACACTGAATTACACCACGACGCCCCCGACTTATTCATTTCCTCTACCTTTGCGTTTGCGCCGTGGGAATTTTGTGTATCTTTAAGGAGATTTTTTTTGTGGCAGGATCGCCACCCCTACAACATTTTGGTCCTTCGAGCCGGATAAGGATATCCTTTTGCCATTCGACCAGCGGCTCCGGTGATTTTTCCGCAAAAAAGATAAGTGCGAGCCTTTTCCGTCTTCCTCTCGCTGCCGGTCTTCAGCAGTGGATTTTTCGTGTCAACTCCGATTTTGCCCGACACAAAGGCAGTTGTCTCCGCTTTGTGTGCGTCGCCATACTCCTTGCCGTTTTTTTTTTTGTTCCCCGTTGTACACCAACTTGACAATAGTCAAGGCATATGTGCATCCAGACATCCACATACACGCGCGTGAAAACTTGTGTACATAGTGTAGTGCAATTCTGACTCCGAGAAAAAAGAAATAAGACAAAAAATGAAATTGTGTGGCGGAAAATAAAAAGGCATAACTAATATCAGCCACTCGGTGTGAACTAATTTCGGGAGTTTCCCTGTTTGCCGAACAGTCCGCCGCTGTCGAGATATTTTTTTGTCTTGTGTTTTTTTTGTCTCCACGTAATTTTATCTGCATGCCATTATCTACATAAAAAATATTTTCTGCCTCCACATACAGGAACATACACATATCCATAATCGCGTGAATGCCCTTATCTACATAAATATATTTCCTGCCTCCACATACAGGAACACAAAATAAAATTAATTCGACCGCGATTGTTTTTTCCAAATTGCCGAATTAACCGCCCCAGCGGCTGTGTTATTATAGTTGCTGTTTTTCCCTTCTCTCTCTCTCGCGGGTCCCACACGCATGCATTGCGCTGCCGACGGCATAACCCATAACATTTCTCCCGAACTAAAGCCAAGGCTTCAATTCCACCGTTCCGGCTCCGTTCGAAAATAATTATTTATAATTATAATTATTATTATAAATATTATTAATTTATAATTATAATTATTATATAATTATGCGGTTTTCCTGATTTTTTTTGCGATCAAATTTATTTTTCAACCCCAAAAAAAAAAATTAATAATTAAATAAATACATTTTCATCGATGTACAAATATTTGTTCCGACACTTCCTGTTTTTACGGCACTGTGCTTTCTACTCCGCACAAATTAACAGTGTGACCGTTCTCTGTGGTTTTTTTTCCATCTCTGGTTGCGTTTTAAGCTCTGTTTTTATACTACTAAAAATAAAAAAAATATAATTTCAACAGGCGACGAATATGCCGAATTGCTCATCATGTGGCAGCATTTGACTTGGGTTTTTTTTTCTCGTTCGTCATTTGCAGCGACGACCAACTCGTTGGCGACTCAGATCGCGCCGAGAGCTTAACGGTGAATATCCTCATGTTCCGAACGAAACGCCCCTTGCTCAGGTCAGTCGACAAGAGCTGATGCGCAGAGTTCGAGTCCGAGAATGCTTACGGGAGACGACAAGAAACCGCGGTCGATCCCATCTATCCGTTTGGATAGGTCCCAATCCGCGTCTCCGCGGCCGTCTCAATTAACGCCAAAGGCTGCCATTGCCATTCTTAGGGCAGGTCGAGACTATCCTCGGTCCCCCGTCAAGGCTTTCTCGGTCGGTGTCCAAGATGGCTCAAACTGCGATAGACATCGCCCTCAAAAAATGTTTATTGCCACAACAGACCGGGTTAGCCAATTTCAAGCGGATATTCAGACTCCCAGCGCCGTTGAACCAGAACGACTTTCCCCTGGCATGTGCCAAGTCCATCGGGACCAAATCCGGGCCCTGTGGGAAAAGTTGGAGAAGAGCTATGAAAGTTGCTCCGATCTTCATTCCGCGTCCATTGACAGTACGGCCTCCTCGACAGTGCTTGAATCCAAGTACATTTACTGGTACTCCGTCTATTCGAGATGTTTGTTCCAGCTTCAGGACATAATAGACAAGGCCGCCTCCCAGTCCACTCAGGCTTCTGTCAGTCTTCCAACACCCCCGTCTACAGGCTGTCGTTTGCCACCAGTGGACACCGAAGTTTTCGCTTGTGATTAGCTGCGTTGGCCCACCTTCAGAGATCTTTTCTCCGCGATATACATCCACAACTCGCGTCTTACACCGGTGAAAAAGTTGTTCCACTTATTGTCCAAAACAAGTGGCGATGCGCACGGCATTGTTCCCAAAGCCCCGCTGACCAACGAAATGCTCACTCTATATTTGATGAGCTCGAGACCGAGGCTTGATCGTCAGAGAACTCAAATCAATAAGTTAGGTTCAGTTTGAGATCTCAGAACAATAGGACGATGTGCTTCAACTAAAATACAAAACGTTTGTAAATTTTAAAATTAAAATAAATAAATTATTGTATTAATAAGCCCTTCGTGCAAACGTGTAATTGGCGCAGTCGGTAGGATTTGTTTAAAAGTGCTTTCAACAAAAGGATATAATTATACACTAGTAGTCCTAATCAGCGATTAAAGGAAGTGACTTAAACAGATCCGCAAAAGAAACTACGTGCGACGGCCTAAACCATGTGACGAAAAACCTACGTGTGTTCACGCAGATTAAAAATCCAATTCGGTCAGAAATCAACATTCTGAAAAAATCCAAATAAAGTGAATTAAATTTTAATCAAAATAAAGCAAAGAACACTAATTAAAAATGGCAGAACCACAACTATCAGAAAACCATCTAAACCAGCTACTGGAAAAGCTAAAAGAACTCCAATATTTGTATGGAACCTCTAGAAAATTGTCTGGTTTCATAAACCAGATAGAAAACCTGTTGCAACTCTACCCAACCAAGATTTAATTTACAAAGCAATCGGACGTGTGGTAATAAATGGAGCGCAGGAAACTGTTGCGCGGGCCCGAGCGAACATTTGGCCCTCAATGAAAGCGGCCCTGATGATGTGGAGAGACTGAGTATCCAAGCAGAGACTGAGTATTCCGGAAGTAAAAGTAAGTTCATCTTTGAATTAGAAAATATTCTGTAAATTATATTCTGCAAAACTATTCATATGATGCATTCTTAATACTCATAAAAGTCCCAAGTTCCTAACTTTAAAAACACCAAAGTTTTGGCATTTACAATCGTTCAGTTAAATGGCAGCTGTCGGATATAGTCAGCCGATCCTTATAAAATTTGGTAGGTCGAATTGATTGGGCAAAAATAAAAACCATAGAAAATCAAACTTCCTAACTTAACAAACACCAAAGTTATGGCATTTCCGATCGATCAGTTATATGGCGGCTATAGGATAAAGGATAGGCCAAAAATAAAACCAATAGAAAATCCCAATTTCCTAACTTAAAAAACACCAAAGTTATGGCCTTTCCGATCGTTCAGTTATATGGCAGCTATAGGATATAGTCGGCCGATCCGGCTCGTTCCGACTTATATACTACCTGCAATAGAAAGACAACTTTTGGGAAAGTTTAAAACTTAAAGACTAGTTTGCGTAGAAATTCCAACCTCTATATAAAAATCACATTTCATAATAAAATTTATAAAGGTATTATTGACACCGGTTCTTCAATTAATATTATAAAACATATTTTTTGCAAATAAAAAAGAATTAATTAAAAATTGAAAAGTTTATACTATAAGAGGACCTGTACAATTACAAAAAAGTATTGTACTATAAACAAAATTCTCTCTCTTTTCGTTTCTATCTCGTTTCGTGGTGCCTAACATCAAAGTTAATCGGTGCTTCGCTTCCGCTCTGTCGCTTTCCTTTCTCTCTCATCAAAATGTTCTTAAGCGCTTTCGATTTCTTTGTCCGCTATAGTGCACAGTGGTCCGTGGTCAGTGATAATGGCTTTCTGTTCATTGAAAAATTGCAAAAAAGTTATCTCGGCTGGACAGCAAAGTATTCCCTGCCATACATGTGACAAAATTTATCACGCAAAGTTTCTTGGCTATTGCGATGCCACCGATAAAAGGGTGGCCTACGCTACTACTCCGATGAATGCATCGTATATGAGCACCAGGCAATATCTATTAGGCGGCTCACAAAATGCAGTGTTACGGAATTAATCCGGAACTGCCGTAAAAATGCGGACCTGCTCGTGGAGCTTGAATCGCAGATAAATTGTCGCATGCTAGCTGAGCCCGATTCCCAAAAGCGCCAAAAAGTCGCGGTAGGTGGGCATTCTATGGCAGGTGCCGTGCAACCTGCTGCCAATCTTAGGCGCCACTCAAATGGTACTAAGATCGAAGGCAAAAAGTGATTCGGTACCCGAAGTTGCTGGAACCGATGTGGCGCCGCTAGGAACTTCCGCTCTGTCTGATCAAAATGAAGTACTGGCCCCAACACCTCATGTGGACTTAACGTCCGGATTACCGGCCGATACTGGTAGTACAGATACAAATTCCGTAGTACCAAAAAGGGTTGCATTTGTTGTATCAAAAATGGTTATTGTGTTCGGGTAGTTTTTCATACCCATATAATATTATGGTATGTACAGAGACCTGGTTAAGGCCGGATATTCTTAGCTCCGAAATTCTCCCGGGTAAGTACACAATTTACTAACTAACTTTCGAAGAATTTTATGACATCGAATTCCTAGGTATAAAATTATCGTTTCCCGGTAGTTTTGTATATATTACTTGTTCATATATCCCACCATCATCTGAGTTCCCAATTTACGCGAATCTCCTTTCCGTTATACAGTATGAATTTATACAATTATTGTTTCCTATAAACGTCCATGGTTTAATAACACCTAAAAAATGTTAAGTCAAATAATTTAAAATCTGATGTTTACAATTTGCCTTTTCCCGATACCTAAGGGATGGGATACATTTTACAGTGCCTAAGGACCGGTGTTATAAAAGCTATCTGACTCGTTGTAGGGTCCAATTTTCACAAGATCCAAAACAGTTTTTTAATTTTGTTAACACTAAGCGTAAATCAGCCTGTTACCCTGCATCACTATCATTTGAAAATTCTACGGCAAATACTGATCAGGCAATTCCCGATCTGTTTGCCCAGTTTTTCCAGACAACATATTCTGTTTCATCCCGTCCAAATCCGTCTTATTCAAATGCCGGAGCCAAGTCAAACTTAATTTTTTGTCCGAGGTTATGCGAAAGCTCCCTTCTCTTGGATCTCCATAAAGTTAAACCAGTCTACACACCTGGTCCGGACGATGTTCTTGGCTGCGTGCTTAAATACTGTGCTGAAACTCTGTGTAGACCTCTGCACAAATCTCACAAACTTCTCATTTCCCACGTATCTGGAAGGAGTCATTTGTTATTCCCCTTCATAAGAAAGGAAATAAATCGAATACAAGTAATTACAGAGGTATATCCAAATTATCCGCCATTCCAAAGCTTTTCGAAAACGTTATTACACCCCACTTGCAACATATATCAATTATATTTCCATGTCAACATGGATTTATAAGGCGAAGATCTACGACGACGAACCTCTTGGAGCTAACGTCTTTTGTAATAAATGGCTTAAAAAAGAACATGCAGACTTACGTAGTTTACACGGATATTAGTAAAGCGTTTAATTCAGTAAATCACTCGCTTCTTGTATTAAAGCTAGAATTATTAGGGTTTCATTCTAATATCCTTATCTATGGTCTACACAGAGACCACATCTGTAAGCCTGAGCGGGAGCCTTATCAACGGTCTCCCGCAAGGCGACCTTTTGTGCAGTGTGAGAACTATATTTATGGTCAGGCTCAAGTGGCCTGTACTTAAGATTACAATTGTTCGGCACTGCACTCTTGTAGGTTTTAAGTTACAGATCGTTATTAGCGGCTCTAGATAGATATACATGTTGACAGAACCAGAGCTCGTAAAATCTTATATTTATGATAATTAGTATTCTTCTTGAACACAGACCATTTGCAGAACACCTTGAAAGTGTGTTTCAACCAAATCCTACCACAAATGAATTTACTCTACCGCTTGTAACAAATGACTTTTAGCTTCAACGCTTCAATTAAATTTCGACCAAACGAAATCGCCCATATCATCAAAAATTATCTGGACCTGAAAAAATCTTCAGGCTCTGATAGAAGAACGCCAAAAATAATTGGGCCCCATATGGCGCAGTTTGTACTATCACCTAGCTCTTCAAAGCCATTATAAGGCTTGTCCACTTTCCAGAGAGATGGAAAAATCAATGATAATAATAAAACCGAAACCTGGCAAAAATCGCACAATTGCCTCGTCGTACAGACCCATAAGCTTTTCGAAAAATACGTGCTAACTCGGATAAGTTTATTTATAAGAATCCATAATAAAATCCCATCACACCAATTTGGGTTTCGTTAAAGACACGGAACTATCAAACATTTCAATCACATAACTTCTGAAATATGAAGCGCATTCGAAAATCAAGAATATTGCAATGATGTAGCCCAAGACTTCGATAGAGTTTGGTTAGAAGGTATAATGCATAAGATTAGAGCAACGTTTCCTTATAATACTCACAAACTATTAGAACCTTGCCTATACGACAGGAAATTCGCAGTGAGATTGAATTCTGCTATGTCTGAAGATTACTCGATTAGAGTTGGAGTCCCCCAAGGCAGCGTACTTGGGCCAGCACTATATGTTCTCTACACAGCAGACATCCCTACAAGCAGACGATTAGTAACATCTACCTTTGCTGACGATACAGCTATTCTCAGTCGTTCTAGGTGCCCTTTGCAAGCATCAGATCAATTGGACCTTCATCTAGTCGAAGTGGAAAAATTGCTATCCGACTGTCAAGCAAAATTGCCACAGCTCAGACAAAAAAACTTCGCACTTCCACAACCGAACGACGTGACTTAATTAGGAGTACACTCACTTTTCAAAATTACATCGAAGCCAGAACACAATTAAACTTAAGGCAAAAGCTAAACTAATTGCCTTAAATGACCTCTTTTAGTCCTGAATACAGTTATTGTCCAGCGAGCTCAATCGATGATCCTGAGAACCATCACCGGGGCATCGTGGTACGTTCACAACGAAAACATACAGAAAGACCTCAATATTCAACCATTAGAATATTTAAAAGTTCAATTGATGAAACCAACGTTACTACAATATCCCGACTTAAATAACGAATAAATATAACAACAGATGCAAGTAAACGAGCATGTTCAGCTGTTTTGGCACAAGACCATAATGGAACTCAGCTACCAGTGGCATATGGATCAAGATCATTTACAAAGAGAGAGGTTAATAAAAACATAACAGAACAGGAAGTAGCAGCATCCATTGGGCAATAAACCATTTCAGACCATACATTTATGGCAAATATTTCAGAGTAAAAATAGACCATAGGTGATTAACTTACTTATTTTCATCGACTAACCCTAGCTCAAATACAACACGCATGAGATTGGTCTTAGAAGAATAAAATAAATAATGGGTAAGAGAAAGAAGCAATACTGTTTACATTCCATGACAATCCAATTCAAGGAGTTCATAAAGGTATAGCTAGAACCTTAGGAAAAATAAAAAAAATGATTATTGGAAAAACATGACAAAAGAAATCTCAAATGCCAAAAACAAATTTAACATAGCAAGACTCCATTAACTATAACCGAAACCCCACAAATGGCTTACGACAGAGTAATAATTGATACGATCGGTCCACTACCCAAATCTGAACAAGGAAATGAATATGTAGTAACCTTAATCTGCGATTTAACTATATACCTTGTACCCATAAAAAACAAGTGATAAAAGAAGATTTTATTGTAAAGTACGGTCCAATGAAGACGTTCATTAAGGACATGGGAACAGAATAAAAAAATTACATAATTGAAAACTTATGCAAAACTTTAAATATTAACAAGAAAGGAAAGCTAACTTCGGGCGGAGCCGAAGTTGAAATACCCTTGCAGAATATTCTGTAAATTATATTCTCCAAAATTATTCATATGATGCATTCTTAACACTCATAAAAAATCCCAACTACCTAACTTTACAACCACCAAAGTTATGGCATTTCCGATCAATCAGTTATATTGCAGCTATAGGATATATTCGGCCGATCCTTATGAAATTTGGTAGGTCGGATTGATTGGCCAAAAAAAAAAACCCTTAGAAAATCCCAACTTCCTAACTTTACTAACACCAAAGTTATGGAATTTGCGATCATTCAGTTATATGGCAGCTATAGAATATAGTCGGCCGATCCTTATGAAATTTGGTAGGTCAGATTGATTGGCCAAAAATAAAACCCATAGAAAATCCCAACTTCTTAACTTTACAAACACTAAAGATATGGCATTTCCGATCAATCAGTTATATGACATCTATAGGATATAGTCGGCCGATCCTTATGAAATTTGGTAGGTCGGATTGATTGGCCAAAAAAAACCCATAGAAAATCCCAACTTCCTAACTTAACAAACACCAAAGTTATGGCATTTCCGATCAATCAGTTATATGGCAGCTATAGGATATAGTTGGCCGATCCCGGCCGTTCCGACTTATATACTGCGTGCAAAGGAAAGAAGGGTGTGTGCAAAGTTTCAATTCCATATCTTTAAAACTGAGAGACTAGTTTGCGTAGAAACAGACAGACGGACAGACAGACGGACAGACGGACATGCTTATATCAACTCAGGAGGTGATCCTGATCAAGAATATATATACTTTATAGGGTCGGAGATGTCTCCTTCACTGCGTTGCACACTTTTGACCAAAATTATAATACCCTCTGCAAGGGTATAAAAATAACTGAATCTGCAATCTGGGAATCTGTTGAAAGGAAAAGATTATGTCAGTATGCCAATTTTATTTGCGAGATCTATATGATTTGTATACAATCTTAAAACATATGATTTCTCCAAAAATGTCAGTAAATGTTTCAAAACGCTTAAGTTATGTTGATTTGCCTGTTATTTAGTGATCATTCTAAGGCATCTATATGATATAGTCTTAAAATTTTTATAAAATTAAAACTATTATTCTGAGATTGCTAAAATTTACTATACCTTGGAGTATATGGAAATATTTAAGGAAACGACAAAGTTATAGTTAAGAACTGACGGAAGTGGCTAATTCGAATCGCCTGATATAACAATGAAGCTAGGTCGATTTTACTCTCAAGTTTTCGGTCATTTCTATGAAAGCTATATGATATTATTGTCCGATTTCAATAAAAACAAGAAAGGAAAGCTAACTTCGAACGGAGCCGATGAATATTCTGTAAATTATATTCTTCAAAATCATTCATATGATGTATTCTTAATACTCATAAAAAATCCCAACTTCCTAACTTTAAAAACACCAAAGTTATGACATTTCCAATCGTTCAGTTATATGGCAGCTATAGGATATAGTCGTCTGATCCTTATGAAATTCGGTAGGTCGGATTAATTGGCCAAAAATAAAACTCATAGAAAATCCCAACTTCCTAACTTTAAACACACCAACGTTATGGCTTTTCCGATCGTTCAGTTATATGGCAGCTATATGATATATTCGCCCGATCCGGCTCGTTCCGACTTATATACTACCTGCAATAGAAAGACAACTTTTGGGAAAGTTTTAAGCAGATAGCTTTAAAACTGTGGGACTAGTTTGCGTAGAAACGGACGGACAAACGGACGGACAGACGGACAGACGGACGGACAGACGGACATGGCTAGATCGACTCTCCTGGTGATGCTGATCAAGAATATATATACTTTATAGGGTCGGAAATGTCTCCTTCACTGCGTTGCAAACTTTTGACTGAAATTATAATACCCTCTGCAAGGGTATAAAAACGCAACTCCTACCGCACACCATCACCAGACTGTTCGAACCTTGCACACTGGTCCCAATGCCCAAAATTTTTGCAAAAACCCATTTTTTTTTTTTGAAGTTATGAAAAAAAAAACATTTTATCTCCTTAGAATAATATACGTTACATTTAAAAATCGCAATTTCGTTACTGAAATTGCAGCCCTGTTAAATTTGGTAGCCCTGAAAGTCAGCCGTTCGTTGATCAGAAATGTTGACTTTTTGGCGCGCTAAATAAAAGCACACTTTAAAGTAAGATTGCAGAAGTTCTACTTAATATTTTAAAACAAAGTAAAATGGAAAATATTAGTGGAGGTATGTAAAATTTAAGTGTTTAATGCAATATTTGTTTAATGTGATTTGTCTTTATGTATATGTGCTTTTGTAGAGTTGTATGTTTAACAATTTTAGCCTAGCATTATTCGTGTTTCGTGGAACAAAAGTAGGTTGGATTGTGCCGGATTATAAAAACTATTAACGCAGTTTTGTTCTTGCATTTATTTACAATACGATGACATAAACCTTTTTTGCTCGTTTTTGCTCCATTTTACAAAAAAAAACTTTTTGCTAGACAACATAGACCTATCTTATGGAGAAATGCTGGAGTATTGGCTCGCACATGGACGCGAAACCGAAAGCCTTTACAACTTTGTGTTGCAGCATCGAATTGGAAACATAAAGCAAAACATAGAGGATCCTTTAAAAAAGAGGATTAAGAACTTTGTTGCTTATGTGGATGCTGGAATAAAAAAATGCTCTCGGATAGTTCCAAGGTATAAGGCGCAGAAAGAAAGTTTTCTTGCATTACGTTTTCAAGCGAAATTTCAGCCATCAGATTATTTTAAAGAATCCCCCAATAGTGGAGGACGGCCACGATTAAGCTATGATGATTCATCAGATCCGATGGTTTCCAGCATCCACATCAAGGAAAGAGTTCATCAAAACAAAAAATGCAGCAGTTACCCATTAGAAGTTATTGATCTTTTAACACCACCAAATGTCGATTTCCTAAATAGTTATCCTACTGCAGATAATGATGAAGATGACTTGGATACATTTGAATGTAACGATGCCTATTCCTTTGATTTAGATGTTGAAAGTGATTAAAAATTAATTAAGTAAATATATAATAATTTTTCAAGATGCATTATTTAGTTTGGAAGTTGAAAATTGGTAGGGCGGGAGGGGATAGGGGATTGAAAGGATATTTACTAAAGTTATTTTATATATATTTAAAATTTATTGGATATATTGGCTATTGGCTTTACTAAAGTTTTTTTATAAATATTTAAAATTTATTGGATATATTGGCCCAATTTTCATGAATGTTTTGTAAATCCCAGGGTGCATTTCTATGGGGCGGAAAGGAAGGCGTGGCCCGATCGGCACAAAATTTTGTCCAGACTTTGCATATATGTATAGTAACTATATAGTGTGCCAAGTTTCAAGTCTGTAGCTTCATTTTTCTAGTTTATGCAAAAATATTGGTCATTGGGACCAGTGTGCCTTGGAGCGAAACCACAGAACATTTAATGAGTTCATTCGCTCATACATCTCAGTTGATAAAACAGATTCTTACATTGTTTTAAAAAAAACCCCCTCCATGGCACACTACTATTGTCCATATGAGTTAGTTTTTGGTAAAACTCCAAATTTGCCTAAACACATTAATAGAATAGAAAGATAGAACCACCATAATATAAAAGATTATGCTAAAGAATCTAAATTTGGACTAGAAAAAGCTTTTAAATGAGCAAGATTAATGTTGAAAGTGCAGAAACAAAAACAACGAGGTCGGAAGCTAACTTTTAATACCCTTTCAGACATATATAAATAGAAAAAAAGGATATTTTCACAGCTTTTAATAATTGTTCCTATGGAAGCTATAAGATATAGACGTCCGATAGGCAAGCGTTTTTACCCTGATCAAGGAATGCGTAAATAAAAAAGACTTGGAAATGTCAGTATGTCAATAGCTTATACACTGCGCGAAATATCCTTAAAAACATCAAATATGGACCGATTTCACCCTATTATTCCTTTGGGAGCTATAGGACATAGATGTATGATCGGCACGCTCTTTTACCCTGATCAAGGTATGCATAAAGAAGTACGATTTGTAAAGACGCATGTCAAAAGCTTATATACTACGTGAAATATCCTGAATAGTATACAATGCAACGATTTCTCCCTATTGTTCTTATGGGAGCTATAAGATATACCCGTCCGATCGGAAGGTAGGAGAAATGAACGAATGGCAGGGTTCGGCTGGGAAACGTTTCGGAGATGTGAAGCAAAAGTTTCGGCTCTATCTTCGTCGCTGCGGGCCCAGCACCTGATGTGTTTCTTATCGGATTGTTCCTATGGGAGCTATAAGAGATAGACATCCGATCGGCCCGCTTTTACCCTGATCAAGGTATGCGTTAATAAATACGATTTCGAAAGATTTATGTCAATATCCTGAAAAACATCAAATTTTAACCGATTTCACCCTATTGTTTCTATGGGAGCTATAGGATGTAGATGTCCGATCGGCACGCCCTCTTACCCTATTCAAGGTATGTATAAAAAGATAAGATTTGGAAAGATTCATGTCAATAGCTTTTACACTGCGCTAAATATCCTGAAAAGTATATATTTCACCCTATTGTTTCTATGGGACCTATAAGATATAGACGTCCGATCGGGACGCGCTTTTACCCTAATCATGGTATGCATAAAAAAATAAGATTTGGAAAGATGCATGACAATAACTTTTACACTGCGCGAAATATCTTCAATTCTTGCAAGGATATAGACGTCCGTTTAAACTTGATCTGCGTACACATGTTTTAAGACGAATGTGAAAGTTTCAGATCGCTTGCTTTTAAACTGAGATCGCAAACAGTATTGAAACAGACGGACGGGCGGACGGATGGACAGACGGACATGGCTATATCGACTCCCCTTTTGATCCTGATCAAGAATACATATGCTTTATGGTGTCGGAAACGTCTCTTTCACTGCGTTACAAACTTCTGACCAAAATTATAATACCCCCTGCAAGGTTATAAAAAGTTAACTATGACTAAATTAGTTGAAATTTCGGCTCTAAATAGGAGATTAGTTTTTATTAAAAAATTAAACGGGGTATGAGTTAGAATTTAAATATACTTTACCATATATGTAAATTAAATTACCGCTTATCGAATTTGTTAAAAAAATATTTTATTTTTTTTCTTTTTCTTATTCACTAGTTTACACAACTTTTTAGTATCGAACTTATTAATTTACACTGCTCACAATTTTCTCATTGTCAACCGATCTATTCGGATCCCAAAACGGACTGCCTCATAAAGGGCTGATTATCTGATAAGCAAACCTCGGATTAAGAGAATCTAGGGACTCGTTAAGAATTGGATAAGAGATGGATGCAAGAGAGTCGAAATGAATTGAATGATGAAATTATTAATTTGATTTTTGAAATCGATTAAAAAGATTACTTCTGCAATTTTGGGCCTCGCTGGATGCTGACCGGATGTTAATGTTTACATTTGGGAGACCCGGCTTAGTTTACAGTAGAAGGCCCGCGGCGCAATTGTTTACAGTAGAAGGACCGCGGCGCAATTGGAAATGAATTAATGAATTCTAATTGGAGTGGGGAAGATAAATAAGAACTCTGGATTAAGTGGGAAAGCTGAGTAATAAGTTCCCAGCTAGAAATTGTTTACAAATTGGGTAAGGAGCCTGGGTTCTCGGGTTGGATAACTCCCCCCATCCTAAATTGGATCGTCCCGATTCATTGGAACTGATGGATAAAGCGAATTTAAATGAGTGGTTAACTCGACTACAATTTCATCTTCAATGGTATTTGCATTGGTATTTGCATTGTTGGATATAATATTTTCGGGTTCCGCTTCAATATGAGCTTGTCGTGGTTTGCATATTAGATATTTTTTGAATTTTAATAAAATCGTGATAATTAAATATATTAAAATAAATATGATCAATATTAACGTTATTGGGAGTTGTTTAATTTGAATAAAAGGGTTTAATATGTTAATGTTATCAAATGTAAGTTCCGAATCATTTGACATAAGATATTCGGATATTAGGAAATTATTATATTGTTTAGCAGTGATATATTCCAATATCTTATGGTCTACATTAGTGTAGGAAATATTATTTATTAAAGTAGTGCTACTGAAAGTAATTAAAAATGACCCATTTAAATGAGTATCATTAACAGTATTATGACCATTTATAAAAATGGCTCCTTCTTGGATTACATCAATTTTTTTATTATATTCTCTGATTTTATTCCATAGAGATTTTTCTCCATTTAGTAATCTGGTAAAACAAGTGCTGTCTGGGCTTAAAGTGCCATAATTATTAAATAGTTCTGTCTTAAAATTAGAGATTACATAATACTTATTTTTACATTTAGCGACATGATTATCAATTAAAAGTTTTCCTTCATGGTGTGAGATGGATCGTGCGTTATACACTTCACACCGGCTTGTAATAATGGGGTATTTTATATTATAATTAACTCTTGGTGTATGGCGATTTTAAATTTCGAAATATCTAATATGTCTGTAATTACTTCAGGCTTTTTTTCGTGTGTAAAAATTTCCTGGATGTCTTCAGTGTTTAGAATTTTTGTGTTGAAAATATCTATTTTTGCTAATGTAATTGGGTCCATTAAATTCATAAGATCGTAAGTTAGCAAACGAAGGCGGTGTTTTCTAAGTGGGAATTCTTGTTTAGAAAATACTGATTGAAGATTTTCAGTTAGGGTTTTTATTTCTTTGAATAATTTTGAATTAATTACAAATTGATTGTTATTATTACGGATTAAATCGTTAATTTTATTACGAACTGTTATGAAATCATCATGATCTGGCGTTCCTGCTATCCATTTCCAAAGTGTACCTAATTCGTTGATTCCCCTTTTAGCTCTATTGGGTGTAATTTGCGAGAAAGAATTTTAATAATGTCTAAGTCATAGGAAATTTCCCACTGCGAATCCTGACTGCTTTTATTTAAGTGAGTTGATTCGAGTTGAATAATGTTTAGTTAGATTAGTTATATGGAATAGGTCAGCGTAAGATTCATAAGTTAGAACATCTTTAGTATCCTTGTAAAGAAAGAAATCATGGTTCGTATAGTCCATTATTTCGGAATTGGTGGCGACTATCATCTATAATACGTATATTATTGAATTCATTTTCTGTAATTTAAAAGAAATTGTGTTTAAAATTTGATGTTGTCTTTATGAATAGTACGGTTTCTATTGTTTATGATAACCTTATTAGGTAGATTTTCCTTAACTACTTGTCTCTTATATCGAGAATTAAGCTTGTTTCTTTCCCCATACTTCCCCTACGAGATAGTCATTCTCCTTTCTGTCTTTATTATGTCCCTCTAACATTTTCTCTTGTGTAGTTTTTAGCAACAGAGGAATAGTATCGTGCTCGATTTTATTATAAAGTATATCAAAGGGCTTTTGGTTGGTTGTTGAATGAATAGTCTTATTATATTCTTGCGCGGCTCGTATTACAATTTCGGTATAGTCGGTTAAATTAAATTGCTCTTTAAGACAGCGGGCTAATTCTGTTAATGTCGAATGTGCCCTTTCGACTTGACCGTTTGAGGTACTGTGCCTCGGGTCTGCGTAATGTAAAGTTAAACCGCTTCTTTGTGCAAAAGATTTAAATTAAGCTGAAGTAAAGCTCGGTTCATTATCGGTCATTATTACTTTGGCTTAAGGAAATTGTTGGAGTAATTCCATTACTTTATTTTCAATATTTAATGTATTTTGGATTTCTTTAACTACTAGAAATTTTGAATAGGCGTCAATACAAGTTATAAAAATGAGACCTTGCGCATAATATATATCAATATGTAAATTTTCGCCCTCTTTAGATGGAATTGGGGCTTCACCAATCGGAATTTTAATTGGGTGTCTGTTATATTTGTTTTCATTGCAAATATTACAGTTTTTAATTTATTCTTTTAATTTTGAAAATAACTTGGGCCAGTAATACAATCTACAGATTTGTTTGTAGTTTTCATCTAGTCCTCGGTGAGCTCTACTGTGTGTTTCTTCTATTATGATAGCCCTGTCTTCATTGTTTTCTACATCTTGAAGGAATGTTCTTGTGTAAAGAAATTTATTAACGAAGTTTTCCTTTAAAGGTTTTTGAATTATATAAAAATCTTTAAGTGTACAATGTATACCGACGGTGACATTTGGTTGTAAATATTCTCATAGAATTGAAACTAAATTTTCTGGAGTGTCATACTCGATTATATGTCTGGTATTATTAAATACGTTAATAGGTTCAAGGACTGTGAACCTAGCCTTAGCTATTAATAATTGAATCATAAATTGGTTTAAAGGTTTTTTTGTTTCTTCAATTACATTTTCGAAACTACTTTCTGCTGAGTGCAAAGTATTTTGATCAGATTCGGATGGTTCCGACTGATCTCTATCGGACAAATTGTTAATCTGTATTCGTGATAATGCGTCGGCAACTACGTTAGTTGCACCTGGTTTATATACGACCTTTGGAGTGAAACTTTCTATAAATGAATACCAGCGTTTCATTTCTATATTTGGATTTTTATCCGAGATTGCGAAAGATAATGGTTGATGATCGGTTTGAATTTCAATTCCAATCACTCCGTATATGTAATTTCTCAAATTTTTCAGAGCCCACACTATTTCCAAAAGCTCCTTTTTGTTAGTTGCATAGACTTGTTCAGTTTAAGATAGGGTTTTTGAAATAAATGTTATTGGTTTACCTTCTTGAGATAATACCGCACCAATAGCGACGTCTGAAGCATCTGTGGTTAATGTAAATTTTGTATTATAGTCTGGTTGGACCAGTTCTATTTGAGCGACAAGACTTTCTTTTAGCTCGTTAAAAGCTTTAATAGCTGGGTCATCCAGCTGAATTAACGTTTTAGTTGACATTCTTTTTGAGATTTTGCCATGATGTCCTCCTAAATACTTCATTAGTGGTTTAGCCTTGAAGGCATAATTGGGAACAAATTTTCTATAATAGCCGGTAAGGCCGAGGAAACTTCTTAGTTCTCGAATATTTTTTGGAGGAGGATATTTAATAATGGTGTCGATTTTTTCCGGGTCCGTATTGATGACGTTGTAGGATACAATGTATCCCAGGAAACTGGGAAACTCTTAAAAAACTTTGATTTCTCCAAAGATATCTTCATATTATCTCTAAATAATATATCAATTATTTTAGTTAAATCTACATAATGTTGTTCGAGTGTATTAGAGAAAATTATTATGTCGTCCATATAAACATGGCATGTTTTTCCTACTTCTTCTCTTAGAATGTCGTCCATTGCTCTTTGGAAAATTCTTGGTGCATTAGTTAATCCAAATGGCATCCTTAAAAATGTATACTTCCCATTATTTATTGAGAAAGAAGTTTTTCCTACATCTGATTCTTTCATTAGAATCTGATGAAACCCTGATTCTAAGTCCATGGTTGAAAAATATCTAGCTTTTCCCAAATTAGCTAGAATTACAGACGGGTCTTGCATGGGATATCTGTCGGGTATCGTACTTTCGTTCAACTTTTTATAGTCAATAACTAGTCTTAATTTAGGACTTCCGTCCTCATTTTGGCCTTTCTTTGGTACCACCAATACTGGAGAATTGTAAGGACTGCGACTTGGTTGTATTATTCCTTCTTTAAGCATTCTACTGATTTCTTTATTAACGAAATCGGCGACTGACAACGAGTACGGATATTGTTTTCCGTATATGGGTCTGTCGTGATCTAAAGTGATTTCCCCTTTTATATCAGTACGAAATAGGATTTGCATGTTGATTTTCGAATGCTCAGTTTCTACTTTCTTTAGTATTCGGTATCTCATATCGGAAATGTTTTTACTGATTTCACAATTGAGATTGTTTAAATTGTCAGTGACGGATACTTCAACGTCGGCGTGTTCAGGATTTTTGTATCCCAAACTATTATTAAAGACGGATAATTCAACGTCGGCGTGTTCAGGATTTTTGTATCCCAAACTATTATTAAAGACGGATAATTCAACGTCGGCGTGTTCAGGATTTTTGTATCCCAAACTTGAATTTTTGTCGGATAATTCTACGACGGCGCGTTCAGGAGTTTTTGTATCCCAAACTTGTTATGCTTTGATTTGCTTTTAAAGAGTCAGTTCTGATTTTGGCCTTTTCATCAAAGTATTTTTATACCCTTGCAGAGGTGTTATAATATTGGTCAAAAGTGTGCAACGCAGTGAAGGAGACATCTCCGACCCTATAAAGTATATATATTCTTGATCAGGATCACCTCCTGAGTTGATATAAGCATGTCCGTCTGTCCGTCTGTCTGTCCGTCTGTCTGTTTCTACGCAAACTAGTCTCTCAGTTTTAAAGATATCGAGTTGAAACTTTGCACACACCCTTCTTTCCTTTGCACGCAGTATATAAGTCGGAACGGCCGGGATCGGCCGACTATATCCTGTAGCTGCCATATAACTGATTGATCGGAAATGCCATAACTTTGGTGTTTGTTAAGTTAAGAAGTTGGGATTTCCTATGGGTTTTATATTTGGCCAATCAATCCGACCTACCAAATTTCATAAGGATCGGCCGACTATATCTTATAGCTGCCATATAACTGATTGATCGGAAATGCCATAACTTTGGTGTTTGTAAAGTTAGGAAGTTGGAATTTTCTATGGGTTTTATATTTGGCCAATAAATCTGACCTACCAAATTTCATAAGGATCGGGCGACTATATCCTATAGCTGCCATATAACTGATTGATCGGAAATGCCATAACTTTGGTGATTGTAAAGTTAGGAAGTTGGGATTTTTTATGAGTTTTAAGAATGCATCATATGAATAATTTTGGGGAATATAATTTACAGAATATTCTGCAAGGGTATTTCAACTTCGGCTCCGCCCGAAGTTAGCTTTCCTTTTTTGTTTATAATAAATTCTTTCAATGGAAGAATTGAAAGTTGGTTACGAGAGCTGCCGTTATCATGTATCAATTTTTCTTCTTTGTCCCCATATTTCATTACCCCTTTTTCGGTGTTAATTACAGCTCCGATTTTTTTTAATAGATTGTAACCTATTAGTAAATCTGAATTTAACCCATCTATTTCATAGAATGTATAACGCGTATCAAATATTGTTACCATGTGATAATATTTAATTATTGAATATCCATTAACCGTGGATACTCTTTTATATATAGGAAGTTCGTTTTTATTTTTATAAATCCCCGTTCTGATATAGCATAAGGTTGCCCCTGTGTCAATTAAAATCTTGAGTTTTTTATTTAGCTTACTATCATTCCGTACTATGTAGGGTAATCCTACTCCGGATTCTGGCCTAAAAAATGGTCCTCTTCGATGTTATTTAAACGCATTGTTTTATTAGCCGGTTGGTTAACTGTCCCTGCTGGTTGTCTTTTATTCTGTGGTATATCTTGCTGAGTGTGTGCCTCTGGTTTTTTATACTGATTCCATTTATTCTGATTATAATTAGTGTTGCTAAAATTTTTATGACCCTGATTATTTTTAAACGTTCGCCTATTCTGAAAGTGTATGGATTCGTCAACATCCATCGGTTCAGGTTTATTCTGTTGAGGTTATATGAATTCCTTTGATTTTGAGTATTATGTTGGGGATAATATTGTCTGCCCTGATTCCAATTTTGATTTTTATTTTGATTATAATTATATTTATTTTGATTTTCAGGTTGATTAAACCTCAACTTGTTAGTATTCATAAAATCACTATTATAGTTATTATAGTTATTCTGCCTGGGTTTAATTTTTGGCCAATCAATTCGATCTACCAAATTACATAAGGATTGGCCGACTATATCTTACAGCTGCCATATAACTGAACGATTGGAAATGCCATAACTTTGGTGTTTTTAAAGTTAGGAAGTTGGGATTTTTATGAGTATTAAGAATGCATCATATGAATAATTTTGGAGAATATAATTTACAGACTATTCTGCAAGGGTATATCAACTTCGGCTCCGCCCGAAGTTAGCTTTCCTTTCTTGTTTTTTAATTTTTTCAGTTAAATATTATTTATTTTTCACCCAAAAGCGCACGACTTGCAAATCAAATTAAAAGGCACAAAATCATTAAACCAAATTTCATTTTCATAAGAAATACTAAAAATGGGTAATTTCTAAATAACTAAAGTAGTTAATATACAAATACTTACAAATATAAATTTAATTTATATTATGATAATAATTTTATGTTATGTTTTGTTATTATGTTTTTATGTTATTATAATACGTATAATATTAAAATACCACATATTTTTAAATCCATATATTTAAAAGACAATAATATCAAAATATTCATCCAGTTCAATCGCAAAATTTCTGAGGCCCCTAAAAATCGTTCACACGTCGGTCGCTGAATACCCTAATGACAATAATTCCAATTTGAAGTCATGTATGTAATAAATTATGTATCTTTATATACGTAGATTTGGTCATTACTAAAAAATATTCTACATTTGAATAATTATCATATAAAGGCAATACAAAATAAGTATTTTTAATAATGTTAGAATTTTAAAATAAAGAGTGTATTTCGACATCGCGCTGCAGCGAATTTCTTCGCTTGTGAATACAACTGGCTTTTCGCTCTCTTGCCCAAAAGCCAGCGAGAGAGCGCTCTAGAGCCAGCCGGTTGAAAAGCCAGCACAAAAAATTTGTGTGCAAAAAAATCGGATGGTGTTACGCATCTTAGAGATTATATTGGTCTTTGGTTTGACTCATTAGTTTTTCGTTGTGATGTTAAAAAATTGTTTGCGAATTGAGCCCTCAAATTGTTTCTCTCAAGTTCTTGTACTATTACCATTGCGTTCGGTAAATCTGGTGGATTCATTGAAAATATTACATCTGAAATACGGCCGTTGAGGCCTGTTATGAACACCCGTAGTGCTGTCTTTTTATGTTTTTCATTAAGAACAGATGTAATTGGCTTATTTCGCCCATGTGTCATAATGGTTTTATTAATTAAGAGAGTTAATTTTTTATTTACCAAATTATAAAATTCCATAACCGATAGTTTCCCCTGGTCGTTTGTCACTAAAAACAAAATCTAGTCTTGCCATTATGGCATCAAAATTCAATACGGTGCCATTATGAGTTAAGGCATCATTTGCAATGCCTGTAATTTTATTTCGAAGGATAGATAGTGCCGAAAAGTATTTTTCACTTCCCCATTTTGTATTGTCCCATAGCTATTTCCGCCGATTCTCTCCAACTAACATAGCTATCTTCTTCGCCTTTATATTCTCGGACCGACTTAATGATTTCATAAGAAGTATCGCACTTTACGTTTTGATCAACAACTTCTATTTGAAAATCCTCAACCTTCTTTATATTGTGATTCAATTGTGTCTTTAAACTCGCGATCTCATTCTTCAAAGGACTCAATTCAATATTCACTATTTGTGCTATTAAATCGCTTACATTAAACGTCTGTGTATTTGCCTGGCTGCTAGAAGCCATTTCAGGTAAGGGTGGAGTCATGGTGAAAAATTTTTCAAAATCGTTAATTAATTCTTCCACCTTGTTTGTTTTTATTTAATTTATTTTGAAGTATATTTTTTTAAATTTAAAACTATAATTAAACAGCTCACTAATTTTCTTCTTAGTTTTGTGATTGATGATCCTGTTTGGGGTCGTCGTTTAGCGAGGGATGGCCCTCAGCTCTTCCTTCAATTTATTTCTGTGTAGCGAGGGATTGCCCTCAGCTCTTCTTTTTTGTTGTATTTGTATTTTTGTATTTATATTTTTGTTTTTTTTCCGTTTGATTTTGTATTTTTGTTTGATATTTTTTTTTTGAGAGAGTTTTAGTTTTTGGAGCAGTGTGTTTTTTGTTACGATCACTAATTAACTGGTTGTTGTAAACAAAGGGGGATTATTGCATTTATTGTTTTCCTCCTTTAGCTATTTTCACGATGCAAACACTTTTTATACCCTTGCAGAGGGTATTATAATTTTGGTCAAAAGTGTGCAACGCAGTGAAGGAGACATCTCCGACCCTATAAAGTATATATATTCTTGATCAGGATCACCTCCTGAGTTGATATAGCCATGTCCGTCTGTCCGTCTGTCTGTCCGTCTGTCTGTCCGACTGTCTGTCCGTCTGTCTGTTTCTACGCGAACTAGTCTCTCAGTTTTAAATATATCAAATTAAAACTTTGCACACAGCCTTCGATCCTTTGCACGCAGTATATAAGTCGGAACGGCCAGGATCGGACAACTATATCCTATAGCTGCCATATAACTGATTGATCGGAAATGCCATAACTTTAGTGTTTGTTAAGTTAGGAAGTTGGGATTTCCTATGGGTATTTTATTTGGCCAGTCAATCCGACCTACCCAATTGCATAAGGATCGGCCGACTATATCCTATAGCTGCTATATAACTGATTGATCGGTAATGCCATAACTTTGGGATTTGTAAAGTTAGGAAGTTGGGATTTTCTATGGCTTTTATATTTGGCCAATCAATCTGACCTACCAAATTTCATAAGGATCGGCTGACTATATCCTATAGCTGCTATATAACTGATTGATCGGTAATGCCATAACTCTGGGATTTGTAAAGTTAGGAAGTTGGGATTTTCTATGGGTTTTATATTTGGCCAATCAATCTGACCTACCAAATTTCATAGGGATCGGCCGACTATATCCTATAGCCGCCACTTCACTGAACGATTGGAAATGCCATAACTTTGGTGTTTTTAAAGTTAGAAAGTTGGGATTTTTTATGAGTGTTAAGAATGCATCATATGAATAATTTTGGAGAATATAATTCGGAATATTCTGCAAGGGTATTTCAACTTCGGCTCCGCCCGAAGTTAGCTTTCCTTTCTTGTTTTATCATGTCATCGGTTAGGTTTTTTGAGCAGCGCGAATTCCCTTTGTTTTTGAAAACTGTTTTGTTTTAAAATTTCAGGAATTTTTTTAGTAGCACCACGTTGGGCGCCAATTAAATTACCGCTTAGCGAATTTGTTAAAAAAATATTTTATTTTTTTCTTTTTCTTGTTCACTAGTTTACAGAACTTTTTAGTATCGAACTTATTAATTTACACTGCTCACAATACTCTCATTGTCAACCGATCTATTCGGATCCCAAAACGGACTGCCTCATAAAGGGCTGATTATCTGATAAGCAAACCTCGGTTTAAGAGAATCTAGGGACTCGTTAAGAATTGGATAATGAAATTATTGAATGATGAAATTATTAATTTGATTTTTGAAATCGATTAAACAGATTACTTCTGCAATTTTGGGCCTCGCTGGATGCTGACCGGATGTTAATGTTTACATTTGGGAGACCCGGCTTAGTTTACAGTAGAAGGCCCGCGGCGCAATTGTTTACAGTAGAAGGACCGCGGCGCAATTGGAAATGAATTAATGAATTATTATTGGAGTGGGGAAGATAAATAAGAACTCTGGATTAAGTGGGAAAGCTGAGTAATAAGTTCCCAGCTAGAAATTGTTTACAAATTGGGTAAGGAGCCTGGGTTCTCGGTTTGGATAACTTGTATGTAAGTTAGAAAGCAGATATATATATAGTAGCATATATACACACACATATCTACCACAAAAACAAAAGAACCCTAAATTATTAATTAATTAATAATAATGAGTGTTTTCTGACTGTTATCTGATACTTTTTTCTGATATTTTTTCTGAGCATTTACAGTCATAAAGTGTGCAAAAAAGAGTCCGGAAAGAGTGTTTTTTTCTTTAAAAACGGTCGGACTTTAAGAGAAAGATTTCTGAGTCCGATCTGACTCTTTTCTGTTACAGATATCCGATGAAAGCATAGAAAACCTTCAGAAAAGGCACAAAAAAGTACAATTTTTAGGCACTTAAATCTCTACGAAAAAGGCTCTTTTCAGACTCTTTTTCGTTTGAACACGAATTGAAAAAATATAAATTTGTACACTTTTTATAATTAATATTTATTTTACTCAGAAATTAACAAGATACTTAGGAATACAAATTAAAAAAAAGCATATGTTCAAGATGATAAAATAAGATTAAATGTCGAACTCACAGTGACATGTTTTAAATTATGAAATATTAGAAACTTAAACATTAATTCTTAAATTTAAGCCTGTAAGCATGAACGTTTTATATATTTTGTTTTACTTTTTTTGGGATTTCTTATAATATTTAATTCTTTCATTGGCAGTTTGGAACCATTTGCTGCATATTAACGAGAATTTCTTCTCGTCGACAGCAAATTTTTGATTGAAAGTACCTAAAAAGAGTATCTTAGTATTATAAGCTTCCAATTCAACCAAGCGTTCTTTAAGATCTATAAAAAATATAGCTTGGTTTTGTCCGTAAATTGCAAAGTAATTATTATCTACCTTATACATTTTTATTCAATTTTTGCATCTGGTTGAAAATTAACTGCAACATAGCTGAAAAAATACAAATTTACTTTATAGTCTTTGTAAATAACTTTTCATAATTATACTTACAAATAGCAAATATATTTAAAAGCACTAATGGAATGTAGATTGTCTTGGTAAAATATACGTTATTCTGCCAAATACGACAGGCAATGAAAAATATATCTCTGGAAATTTACTCATAAAACAACGCATTAGTTCTTTGGCACATACATTTTTTTAGTCAGGCAATATTTGTGACTTAGGAGAATTCTAATTGCAATGCTAAGCTGAATAAAGTGTTCACATCTGCTTTCTGTTAAAACTCCTCTCAAAACTACTGGTCCTGTATACAGTAGGAATTGCCTAAACTCAATGGCTTTCCACCTATCCATATCAAAAATACTCCTCGGTTTTCTGGCAAATTCCTTACAAAAATCTGCCGTTAAAGACATGAACTTGTTGTTTAAATAATCAATTTTTTCTTTTGATAGGGAGTAACCCTTTTCTCTTATTTTAATCCATCCTTTCAACATACTTTTCATAACTCCTAAGCAAACTGTATGCATATAATCAAATGGGAATTGACGCACTATATCTAATGGAAGCTCTTCAATTTTAATTGGAGAAAGAATATTGTGATGCTCTACCTGTGCTCTATTTCTAAATTGGTCGCCTGTTCTTGGTTAACTGTCTTGAAGTTTCAAAGTTCTCACCGCGTTGATGGCACTTGAGGCAACCACAATAGGCGCAGTGACTTTTAATTCCAAGAACAAAAGCTCTTGCAGGCGAGTCGCAAATAAAGGCTCTAACTTTTATATCAAAATGATTTGATTTATACAAAAAAACCAGTGGAAATAAGAGAACGAAGCTAAGAAATAAATAAATTAAGATATTCGTGAACATCTTTTGGCTTGCCGTCTCCACAAAAAAAGCTAACAATGCAGGGGAAGTTTTATAAATATTTATTAGTATCGGCCTTGCCAGCATATTGCTGCTTTTAAATAGTGGCAGGCCATCAATATTTATATTGATAAATATTGTCTTTTCTTTAAAAGTATATTTTTCAAAAAAATCTGTCAGGCAATCAGCGATTCCATAATGTATAGTGTTCTCTTTAAAGTTCTAAAATCACATGGCAAATCAGGTGAAATACGGCGCAGGATGTGCAGAAGCTCATTTAAAGCAGAGCACGATATATTGAATGCAACTGCCCAGTTTGACAATTCCTCGCGCAGGGATTTGATCTCATGCTCTTAGGAGTCTTCAGAAAGGTTACTTTCATCACTTAAATATCCATCGCTTTCAATATGGTTTTGCTCCAAATAAGGCCCTGAATCCAATATTGGTTCATTCACTTCGCCGAGCTCCGGTGGCAGAGACTCACAGCGACGTAGATTCCTGGTGTTCAGGGCATTTAATATTTTTTTACATTCATTTCGGCTTGATCTTTGCACACTCATAATTTATAATTTATCAAATTTTAAATTATGTTAACACATTTTTTTTGTACTCACTGGACATGTCCGACTTGCACTTCCAAACTAAGTAAACTTGTGCATTTTAATCATCTTGCTTATCGCAGGAATTTGCATTTCGTTATTTTAATCTTTTTAAAACTCTTCTTTTTGCTTTGAGTTTTGTAAGGAAGTTCTTGGGCTGGGATTTCGTGCTCAGGGCTCCCAGGGTCACTTACAATAATTTATTTAAGTTCAAGGACTTAAGGGAGGGGCGAGATAAAAATGGCCCTATTCAGACTCCGTGGCCGGAACTCACAGCGGGTTTGGATCCGACAATCGAGCAGAGCTCCGTCGTAATCTCTACCCGCCACGCGCATCGGAACCCGCAATGATCCTTGGATCCGATAAACGAGGCTAACTCCGTCGTAATCTTTGGCCACCACGCGGTCCGACCACGATCGGCAGAAACAGCAAAAAGAAAAGGAAGGGGGGTTTTGTGGGTACTGTCACCCAGAGATGCCGACCATGGGCCGAAACCTGCATCGGATTTAGATCCGACAATCGAGTACAAGACTCCGTCGAAATCTCTATCAGCCGCACGCTCCGGAACACGCACTGACCCAGGACCCGACAAACGAGCCTAGCTCCGTCGTAATCCACGGCCACTACGCGCTCCGGGACCGGCAATAGCTTCGAATCCGACAAGCGAGTGCAAGGCTCCGTCGTAATCCTTGGCCACCACGCGGTCCGACCACGATCGGCAGAGTAGGGGGGTTTTCCTAGATGGAGGAAAGAGAAAATAATTTAATTCCCCTCCTACGTTTACTCACATTTTGGTTTTCTAACACTTTTGTTTCTTTATTGTTCTTTGCTTAGGTTTGTTTCTTCGCCACTGTCGGTTGACATCGTATTACACGTTTTTCACACACTTGTCGAATTTTTACGGCGGGGCGGTTTCCCGGGTTTTTGCAAAGTCTCACGATTTTAATCTGGCACGCGCAAAGCCTCAAGAGTAATTGCCTTTGCTTCTCTTTGATATCGGCGCACGCACCCCATGCATTGCGTCGGCGTCGCTGCCGCTTCGGCATTTTTCATGCAAAATTATTTCCCCTTGCTCGAAAACATCGGTCGGGTTGGTGGCTATTTGGTTCGATCGTGCGAAATTAGTTTCCCCTTGCTCGAAAACATCGGTCGGGTTGGTTGCAACTAGGTTCGATCGTGCGACGAAAAGCTTGTGTGTGTGTTAGCTTTGTGCAGGTGTTCAAACTGTTCGATGGTTTAGGTGTGTGCAGCTGCTGATGTTCGAAGTGTGTGTGGAAGAGAGCGAGATCGTGTTGGAACTGTTCGCTCAGGCGTTCGATGGTTCAAATGTGTGCAGCTGCTGATGTTCGAAGTGTGTGTAGAAGAGAGCGAGAGCGTGTTGGTTGCGCTCAGGCGTTCGATGGTTTGGCGGTGTTGGGTACGTTGGCTATGAAAAAGCTAAACTAATAATAATATTACATGGCTACAAAATATTCCTACGTGGCTACATAAATCCTACATGTCTACAAAAATCCTACATGGCTACAAAATATACAAAATAAATTGTGAGGGCCGTCTTACGGTTCCT
Source organism: Drosophila kurseongensis (assembly GCA_018153305.1). Classification (NCBI taxonomy): domain Eukaryota; kingdom Metazoa; phylum Arthropoda; class Insecta; order Diptera; family Drosophilidae; genus Drosophila; species Drosophila kurseongensis. Next base: position 7,015,515 of record JAECXX010000001.1, read on the forward strand.
CACAGTTTACTTACCATCGTTCAGAATATGCTCCGACATAAGAGCTTTTTATGAGCCTATGCTTAGAGTGCACCAAATGTGCTTCGAAAACGCTCTTATTTATGTGCCGACTCAGAAAACACTCTGAAACGAGGCTCTTTTCAGACACACAATTAAGAGCGCTCCTAACTTTGCTTGCTGTGTACATTCACCGTACCGGGTAGGCCTCATTACCACTTTGGTGTGATGCCCTTCGCGCTTACCAATGAGGCTCAGCGCCTATATCGGTTGATGAACCAGGTAATTTTACAGAAACTGAGAGAAAAGGTTTTTGTTTACTTTAACGATCTACTGGTAATCTTACCGACTTTTGAAGATCACATTTAAACTTTAAAAGAAGATTTATTATGACGAAAGAAGTCAAAAAGTCAATAGATTTGATGACGCCTGGACTTAGCGCCCGTCTTGAAGAAAAGATTATTTGTGCAGTGCGATGCTTCCGACTCAGCAATAGGAGCTGTGATGTTTCAGTAAGATGGTCGATTGCACTCTTTTCCCAATAACTCAATGCTTAGCAGAATGTCTATAGCGTGAACAAAAAATAATGTTTCTCGGCAGTATTCGCGGAAAAGTGTTTTAAGCCAAACAAATAAAACTTCAATGCCACCCGTATTCTTTAATATATGTATTTATCAAAACGCACGATAGGTATTAAATTGCGAAAAAGACGTGTTTAATTATTCGAGATCGGAGCTGCACTGAAAACATAAAAAAAACAATGCAACCGCCGGCGGATATTGTAAGCGGCGCTCGGCCTTTTATAAGATTAGAGATAAAAGCGAGCCGACGAGAGAGGCTCGAAAGCTCTGGCGTGTAACAGCTTTTAGTACAGTAGGCTTCTTTCGCATATTTAAATGTTTACAAATTTTCGGCAAAACAAACGTTGGCCAATGGCATTTATTATTAATGAATTTTGTTTTGGTTCTGCTCCGAACAATGACCTTTACAGTCATCACCGACCATTCCAGCCTGAAGTGGCTAATGTCTTTGATAGAGTAGGCTCCGAAAACTTTGCATCGCCTAAGGCAGCGTTTTCACTGTCAAGAAATCGTAGCACAAGTGAGAAGATCTGTGTTAAATTAAAAATTGAATCAATTTCATACCTTATATTTGAGAAGAAAAGGAATAAGCGAAATTGTTGAGGCCAGCGCCACCCTGTCCTCGACTTTACTTAGCACGTCCCGTTCTTAATAAAACTGACAGGTTAACATATATCCAATTTATTATTCAGTATATAACTGCTGGCTGTATGGCGTTACATAAAGCCGTGAAAGAAAGAAATAAGGGAACCGCTTTAAAAATAATCGTAGCAGACGGTGGCTAATGCTGTACTGAATAAGCATGGGCGAAGCAAGTACTTCCTTACCCGACAAGTGCGCTTAAAGCTTATGTTGAACGGTACAATTTCAGCCACTCATCTGGTGATTGGAACATTAACCCACTAAATTATAGCGGGCTCATTGGATCTGTCTATTGTAACAGATTTCGGCGGCGACATTCTCTCCCCGGTAAGCTTGGCTCTTCTGGGTCTGGGTTACCCTCAATCTTGCCGACGTTCAATACAGCCAGCTTTGCTACGGGTCGTCGTAAGAAGCCGTGGGCAGTCTTGATCGAAGCGCTTCTTACTTGCTGGTCCTTAGCTAAGGCCACATCGGTGACTATTCCTTTCGGCCACGTGTTCCGTGGTAAGTTTTCGTCTACTATGAGGAAGACGCTGCCAATCGTTAAGGGTGGCTGCTTGGCGTACCATTTTCCTCGGCAAGCTAAGTCGGGAACGAACTCACTGACCCATCGTTTCCAGAAATGGTCGGCGAATAGTTGAGCCGACTGCCACATGCATCGAACCGAGAGGTTGTTGTCGAAGATGGGCTTATATCCGCTTGCTGACCCCAGTAGTAAATGGTTGGGTGTGATGGCTTCGCCGTCGTTGGTGTCCAGCGAAACGAATGTGAGCGGCCTTGAGTTTATTATAAATTCGATCTCCCAGATTGCGCTTTGTAGACTCTCGCTAGTGAACTTCATCGCTGGGCAGATGGCGGACAGGACTTATTCACGGACAACGGCACTAATTTTAAAGCTTCCGAGAAGGTGATCTGCGAGGAGCTTCAAAGGGTTAACTTCGACGAAGTGTACGGATCGTTTGACACAATTAAGTGAAACTTCAACCCGCCAGCAGCGCCCCATATGGGGGGAGCGTTTATGGATAAAAAGTATGGAGCCTATAAGGCGCTCCCACGCTCCCCCCATATGGGGCGCTGCTGGCGGGTTGAAGTTTCACTTAATTGTATCAAACGATCCGTACACTTCGTCGAAGTTAACCCTTTGAAGCTCCTCGCAGATCACCTTCTCGGAAGCTTTAAAATTAGTGCCGTTGTCCGTGAATATTTCTCTAGGTGTCCCACGGCGGTTGAAGAATTTGCGGATACACATAATGCAGGACGAGGCGTCGAGTGAGTGAGCTATTTCTAGATGCACTGCTCTGACAGTGAGACAGGTGAAGATTACTCCCCATCTCGAGCAATGGGTAGTTGGGCCATTTGCGGCATTTTTGGGGAGGCATTATCGTTTCTGCAGCGTTGGCATGCTCGTCGGGCTGACTTATATAAAACTCGTAAGCGTGGTATTGATGCAGGCCTCGTGCATGGTGTGGTGCATCTGACGGTGATACCAGTTGACAATTAGGCGTGTTACGTAATGTCCGTAAGGGAGTATTATTTGCTGTTGGGGGCACAAGTTTTCAGCTCTCCCTCGGATTCGTAGCAGCATTAAGACAAATTAGTTTTGAATTTGCGTTTAGAGCTTTACCTTTGGAGAGTAAACATATTTCTTTTCGGAACTCTGATACTTGCGCGTAGCGTATCAGTGTTGTTTGAGCGCGTCGTATCATCTCGGCGTTAATGCTCGTAATCGGAGGCGTTTTCCGGGCTGTTGCTTTCAGCTTTTCGACGTATGATATGAACGTTGCTACCGCTCGATATAGCCTCCGCCAGTCGGAAAAGTGTTCTACGTTCACAATGGGGTCCGGTGGCCTAGTAGCGACAAAAATACCTGCTTCACTTCGATGTTGGTTGGGGCTCCTAGGTCGGTACAGGTGGGCCAACGATAGCGTTCCTGGAGAAGGTACTCCGGGCCATCAAACCATTTATGCATGGAAGTGAAACTCGAAGTCTTAGTGGCGATGTCAGCAGGGTTTAAGTCCGATGGCACCCAGTGCCATTGGTCGACATTGGTGAGCTCCAACACTTCTCCTACTCGATGCATTACGTACTGCTGGAACTTGCGCGGGTCCATTCGCAGCCATTTGAGAACTGTTTTGGAGTCCGTCCAGTAGTAATGGGAGTTAACTGAGGGCCGAGAATTTGTTTGAATTAGCTGGCTAAGCTTGACACCAGTGACTGCTGCCTGTAATTCCATACGGGGAATGGACAGCGCGCTTAGCGGGGCAACTTTAGTTTTGGCTGCTAGTAGGCTAAGATAAACGGAGTTGCCTTGGTGGATGCGAAGATACGAGACTGCTGCATATGAGAGTTCACTCGCGTCTACGAAGGTGTGGAGCTGCACGTCATGGATGTCCTCGTTGGTTCTGAAGAAGCACCTCGGAATCTTAACCGTGGCGATTAGGGTTAATGCCTGCTTCCATCGCTTCCATCTTGGGAGCAGGCTTTCTGGTATGCAGTCGTCCCAGTCGGTGGGGGTCCGCCACACTTCTTGTAATAATATTTTCAGCTCTATAGTGTAGCAGGCGATGAGGCCGAGGGGGTCGTACATTGACATATGTACTTGGAGGAGTTCCCGCTTCGAGGGTGCATCGTTTTCTGTCCATATGTCGCGTTTCAGACGTGAGAATTTGAAGATAAACGTTAGGTCGTCCGTTTCCGGGATCCAGTATAGGCCGAGGACTTTTTCGGCGGTGGTGATTTCGACCTCCGTTGACGATGGTTCTCCGCCTAGTTCGCTAAGCACAGTCTTCGAGTTCGATGCCCAGTTGCGAATATAGAACCCCCCTGCGGCGTGAATATGGCGAACTTCTGTGGCGATTTCTATCACCTCCTTATTGTCATTGCCGCTGTAGATAAGGTCGTCGACGTAATGGTAAATTTTTACGGCTTGTGTGGCGGCGGGATATTGCTGTTGGAACCTATCAACGTTTCTGTCCCGTATGAAGTGTGCGATACATGGTGCGCAGTTTATGCCAAATGTGAGCGCTTCCATTGTGTAGACGCTTGGGTGGTGTAGCTCGTCATCTTGGTACCAAAGGAAACGCTGAACATGGGCATCTTCCGGCTTGACTCGAATTTGATGAAACATCTCCGCGATGTCACCGATGATCGCCACCTTTCCGGCGCGAAATGAGATCAGCAGATCCACCAATGGTTTCAAGAGATCGGGACCGGCGTGTATGAAGTCGTTCAGGGAATGTCCCCCTGACTGCGCCGCTGCGTCCCAAACTAGCCGAACCCTATTAGGTTTGTTCGGGTTTGTAATTATAAAGGTTGGTAGATACCATACCCTCGCGTGTTCTTCCAGTATCTCGGCGGCATTTAGCTTACGGGCATATTTCTTTTGCACGAGATTATCGATCTCCCTTTGGGTTTGAATCTTTAGTGCTGGTTCCTTGATGAATTTCCCGTTGTAGGCACATCAGTCGTCTAAGGGCGTTTGGGTAACTATCTGGTAGAGCTGCGTTCTCGCTCTCCCACAGCAGTCCAATTTCAAATCTGCCGTCCTTAAATTTGGCTGTCGAGTTCATGATGGCTAGGACACGGGAGTCAGCTTCAGAATATAGGAGGGCACGTCGGGGAGTCTCTACTGCGAAGGTTTGCTTAATGGCCTCGTGTAAGGCGGTGTCGGCTTCGTAGCATCTGCACTCATGGATGTTAACGTGGCTCTCCCACAGCAGTCCAATTTCAAATATGCCGTCCTTAAATTTGGCTGTCGAGTTCATGATGGCTAGGGCACGGGAGTCAGCTTCAGAATATAGGAGGGCACGTTGGGAAGTCTCTACTGCGAAGGTTTGCTTAATGGCCTCGTGTAAGGCGGTGTCGGCTTCGTAGCATCTGCACTCATGGATGTTAACGTGGCCCTCTGCGTTAGTTCATTCGCTCCCTCCCGGATTCTAAGAGGTCCGGCTAAGTTCCAGTTATCCGCTCCAACGATTATAGTTGGTCGCACGTTGGCATATGAGGCGATCGGTAGTCCTTTAAGGTACGGGAACTTCATAGCGAGCTCCTCCATGTTGGCGGACTGCATTGGCAAGTTTAGGCTTCTGACGCTGCGAACATCTCTCAGTTTAAATTTGGCTCCGTTCTGCGTGTTGATGACACGTAAAGTCGCTGTCTTAGAAGTTTCTTCGACACGGGTTGTATTGTCGGTCCATTTCAGGCAGAGTGGGTGTGGTACGCCTGTCACCCCCAGGTGCTGAAAGATAGTTTCTTCGATCAGCGTTACTGATGATCCTTCATCTAGAAAGGCAAAGGTGTTAATTTGTTGAGTCTTATAATCAATTTTGATTGGTACGATACGGAAATTAGTTTGATCCGCATGTCTATGGGCGAGAATGTGACCGCTCTCCAGCTCGGGTGCTGTTGGATGGCGCGTATGTTCGGCGCGGTAGAGTTCTTGCTCCTGGCTCAACATTCTTTAAAAATAATCGTAGCAGACGGTGGCTAATGCTGTACTGAATAAGCATGGGCGAAGCAAGTACTTCCGTACCCGACAAGTGCGCTTAAAGCTTATGTTGAACGGTACAATTCCAGCCACTCATCTGCTGATTGGAACATTAACCCACTAAAGTATAGCGGGCTCATTGGATCTGTCTATTGTAACAGATTTCGGCGGCGACATTAATAATAAAGTAGAAATTTGTTGAATGGAAGGGGCATTGGCAGATTTGTCCAAGCTGGATGCTCTGATGGGAGGTCAAGCATATAAGCTCTCAATCCTGGGATGCGCGGTGAATATGGGTACAGTTGTTTATATGAATTGCATTGTGCATCGCGGCAGGCAGACGTGTTTTACTGAGCTCCGGGAAACAAAATAAATGACACAAGTTTACAGCGCAGTGGAAGTCGTATTAATAAGTGTACAACAGGAAATATTTACCTAATTGATTATTTACTAATTGAATAATTAATATTTACACCCAATAAAATACAATAAACTAAGCCGCGGTTAAGAAGATGAGTAAATTGACATTCGTAAGCAAAGGCAGCTTGAGCAAGACGAGCGCCGGCTCTCTTTGCAACGAAATAACGCGTATATCTCTTTTGTAGCTGAACTAACCAAAAAATCTGCTGGCGCAAAACCGCAGCGGTCAATTACCCCAACCCGACGAAAGAACTCTTGCATTTAGCAAGTGAGCGACCTCGTTCATGGACTCCAGCGCTACGGACTGAGAGCGCAGAGGGCATGTAACGAACTGAGTGCCCTGCTCTTACCTACGGTGACTACCACAACAGTCTCTCTAACTCCTACAACAGCAACAACAGCGGCTGCCCGCTCGATCCCATCGTCATCAACAAACGCTCTTTTTTTGTCATCGATGCCAACAATAAAAGCCCTTTACAATTCACCGATCAAAACAAACCCAACTAAATCAAATTGTACGACTGCAACATTGCCGATAAAACAAAAAGCAAACAACGTAAGTACTGGAACGCTTGTGCAGACTGGATTGGTTCGTTATATTCGAATTAAACAAAAGTTAAGCCCTTTAAACTAGAACCAGATAACAGTTCCCTTAAGAAAAAAGAACTGCACCCTATCTACAAACTTTAGTTTCTTTACATCGTAGAACCACTGTATAAGAACCACACAAACGCGAAGGACCTGTAAAATGTATGAATTTTCAAGAATATGGCCATATACGGTCGTTCTGCACACTGCACCCAGTGTGAATAGCTTGGGGAGAGCTTCATAACTCCGCCCATCAAGCAAAGACGATTCAAAAAACAAAAGGCGAGTGACTACGCCGCGCCCTGCAAACGCACGGTTTACACCATATAAATCGAGCCCAGACGTATTCTTTTCGACTTTGACTCCGAGTCCTACACAAGGAAAAATGTGACATTTGCCGGCGCCTTGAAATCTGGATTGAAGCCTCCTTCCTTAAATACATCGAAAATCGAGAATATTGCAATGATGTAACCCAAGCATTCGATAGAGTTTGGTTAGAAGGTATAACGCATAAGATCAGAGCAACGCTTCCTAAAAATACACACAAACTATTAAAAACTTACCCATACGACATGAAATTCGCAGTGAGATTCAATTCTACTATGTCTGAAGATTACTCGATTAGAGCTTAGGGGGCTCCAGCAGGCAGCAAACTTGGGCCAACACTATATTTCCTCTACACAGCAGACATCCCTACAAGCAGACGACTAGTAACATCTACCTTTGCTGACGATACAGTTATTCTCATCCGTTCTAGGTGCCCTTTGCAAGCATCAGATCAATTGGCCCTTCATCTAGTCGAAGTGGAAAAATGGCTATCTAAGTGACAAGCATTGTACGTTTACCCTATATAGGCAAATTGAAAACAATTTCGCACTCCCACAACCGAACGACGTGACTTAATTAGGAGTACACTCACTTGGCAAAATTACACAATTAAAACTAAAGGCTAAAGGCTAAAGGCTAAACTAATTGCCTTAATTGACCTCTCTTAGTCCTAAATACAGTTATTGTCCAGCGAGCTCAATCGATGATCCTGAGAACCGGGGCACCGTGGTACGTTCGCAAGGAAAACATACAGAAAGACATCAATATTCAACCAGTCCCAGATGTAAAAGCTGAACAAAAAGATAAATACCACAGTAAGCTTTCCTTGCACCTTAACCCCCTCGCGCGAGGGCTAACACGGCTATGCAGCCGCTCCCGTCTTCGTCGTATGATCTACCAACCATGCGACAGAAAATAGATTTTATTACTTTTTGTTAGTCAATGTATTAAAAAAAAAATCTGTTTATAAATACAACCGTGCAGACGCTTTATACAACATTTTTCTGATTATTCACGCCACATCACGAGATTATTTAAAAAGAATGTTAAATTTGAATGGACAGATAAATGCTAGAAATCATTAGAATATTAAAAAGTTCAATTGATGAAACCAACGTTACTACAATATAGCGGTTTAAATAAAGAATAAAGTGATATACAGATGCAAGTTAACAAGCATGTGGAGCTGTTTTGGCACAAGACCATAATGGAACTCAGCTACCAGTGGCTTATGGATCAAGATCATTTACAAAGAGAGAGGTTAATAAAAACACAACAGAACAGGAAGTAGCAGCATCCATTGGGCAATAAACCATTTCAGACCATACATTTATGGCAAATATTTCACAGACCATAGGTGATTAACTTACTTATTTTCATTCACTAACTCTAGCTCAAATACAACACGCATGAGATTGGTCTTAGAAGAATAAAATAAATAATGGGTATGAGAAAGAGCAATATTGTTTACATTCCATGACAATTCAATTCAAGGAGGTCATACAGGTATAGCTAGATTTTTAGGAAAAATAAAAAAAAATTATTATTGCAAAAACATGACAAAAGAAATTGTAATTTCTAATTCAAAATGTCTCAAATGCCAAAAACAATTTAATATAGCAAGACTCCATTAACTATAACCGAAACCCCACAAATGGCTTTTGACAGGGTAATTATGGATACGATCGGTCCACTACCCAAATCTGAACAAGAAAATGAATATGCAGTAACCTTAATCTGCGACTTAACTATATACCTTGTAGAAATACCAATAAAAAACAAAAGTGCAAAAACAGTGCCTAAAGCTATATTTGAAGATTTTATTCTAAAGTACGGTCGCATGAAGACGTTCATTACGGACATGGGAACAGAATAAAAAATTCCATAATTGAAAACTTATGCAAAAATTCACATATTAAAAACGCAACTCCTACCGCACACTATCACCAGACTGTTCGAACCTTGGAGCGAAACCACAGAACATTTAATGAGTTCATTTGCTCATACATCTCAGTTGATAAAACAGATTTGGATGTATGGTTTCAATACTTCGTACATTGTTTTAAAACAACCCCCTCTATGGCACACTACTATTGTCCATATGAGTTAGTTTTTGGTAAAACTCCAAGTTTGCCTAAACTCATTAATAGTATAGAAGGATAGAACCACCATAATATAGAAGATTATGCTAAAGAATCTAAATTTGGACTAGAAAAAGCTTTTAAAAGAGCTAGATTAAAGTTAAAGGTACCGAAAAAACAAAACTGTTAAAATTGATTAAAGTAGTTTAAATTTCGACTCTTTATAGGGGATTAGTTTTTACTAAAAAATTTAACAGACTATGAGTTTTTTATGTATGCGAAAGCATATATTATATTTATTTAAGTGATAACAATAGTATAATATAGGAAAAAAATAGTTGTACAGAGATTGATTATAATGACGGGGAATTGATAATATGCCCGTGACTGCAGCTCGATCTGCATGGGCTCACGATTGAGTGAAGACTGACTTCAGATGGCGAGATTACTGCGTACATACATAACACCCCTTAACACCCAGACGGATCGTAGAACTGCGGGCGGCGACGGTCACGGGCCGAACTGCGCGGCGGTCCTCCAGTTTCGATTGGCTCAGGCGAGCGCTGTGGCCCAACTGGTGTTGTATATTCGCCAGCTACCGCTTCAGCTGGGGTTAGAGGGGAACAGCAAGTTGGTGATGATATCTCTTCTAGTGTTGGCTGCTGCGAAGGACTGCGCAATCGCAGCTGATCCAGATGCCGACTGACTGTTCGGTCGTCCTCGAGACACACCGAATAGGAAATCGGTCCCGTATGCTTCGAGACGTGGCCCTCAATCCACTTGGGACCGCTTGCATAGTTTCGGACCCAAACGGGGCTGCTTAATTGGTCTAAGAATGTCTAAAGCTCCCTTTTGAACAGTAACTCCGCTGGCGAATGCTTTGTGACGGAATGTGGCGTAGTATGTTGGAAAGACAAGAAACGAGCTAAAGCTAAGTTGATGTCAGTGTGACGATCTAGTTTCTTTAAGTAACTGTTCGTGGATAGAACCATTCGTTCGGCCCGCCCGTTGGTTGCAGGGTGAAACGGCGCTGATCGGATGTGACCTCACAAATATACATATGTATATATTTAAAAATATATACACTAGTCGGCATAATTATTTTGACGAAAAACAAATGATGCATTTTTTTATGTAACTTTATAATGGCTTAATATAACTTAATGATTTTTTTTTCTGTTTTACTTAGTGCTAATACAAACTTAAAAATAATGAAATCAACATTTTTTTATATGAACTTAGAAATTTATAAACAAAAGTGAATTTCATGTTGTGGCATAAGTATTTTGACAAGTACATTTTAATATTAATAAGATAGCCTAAGCTCAAAAAAAGTAAAGGAAACAAATTAATTTAGTAAAATATATAATTTCCTTTAGTTTCTATAACTTTTTGCAGGCGTCGTGGAACAGATTCGATCAAACTTTGGAGAATCTCTGGAGATATCTCTTCCCAAAGGGAAGTGATCTCAGAAATTGCCTCCTCTCTGGTTTTGTTTAACGATACTGCTCTTTTGCGTTTAACAAGAGCCCAGACGTTTTCAATAATATTTAAGTCTGGACTTTGAGGTGGCCAATCCAAGGTTGTAACGCCAACATCCTTCAAAAATGCTGTTATCATCTTGGCTTTGTGACATGGGGCGTTATCCTGTTGCAGGATAAAGGATTGCCCAATAAGCCGGTCTCCAGAAGTAAAGGCGTTTTCGTTTAGAACCGACAAATATTTGTGTTGGTTCATTGAGCCAGTGACAGGAACGAAGTCACCCAGTCCGTTATAGGCCACACATCCCCAGAACATCACAGAGCCTCCACCGTGGCTTACTTTTTGGCAAACGGGCCGCCTTTTTTGCCTTTGTACCTTTGGTAATCTTACATAAAATGTATTTTTTGATGAATTATATTCAAAGGAGATTTCATCTGTCCATAAAACGCTTCTCCAGAATTCCTTTGGCTTATTGATATATTTTTTTGCAAAGGACAGTCTTTTAAGCTTGTTTGCTTTTGAAATGTATGGCACGTCCTTGGCTTTGTAGGTCTTAAAATCACTTTCTTTTAGTCGTCGACGGACTGTGCGCTCACTAATTGGGGTCTTCGCTGTTAAATTAAATTGATCGGCAGCAGACTGAGGCTTCAGAAAAACATTTTTTTTTAATTCCCGTATAAGGACTCGGTCTTCACTAGGTTTTGTTTTGCGCTTGGCACCTGATCTTCTTAAATTACGCAAGTCGTTATTCTTTTCAAACTTCTTAACTTGGTAGTGCACTGTCTGACGCGACATATCAAACTCCTTGGCAATGTCTTTGACTGCAATTCCAGCCTTAAACTTCGCTACCATTGAAGATCTGGTAACCAAACTTAACTCAGCCGTTTTACCCATGTTATTTAATATTATTTAACACTTTTGTATTTTAATAACAACATATAATTTTGATAAAGGCTAAGCACAAAAGCTGTTTGATTCTCGCGTGCTCAAAAATGTGAAAATATTTCCATAAAGATGCTGTCAAAATACTTATGCCATTCAAAAAACCGTTGTCTGCTTGCATTCTTATCAGCAAAAAGAGAATGCAAAGGGTAAACGAAACAAAATTGGGAATGTACATAGCTAAAAATATATTCTTTGCTTTGCACTTACTTTTTAAACCGTTATTTGACGATTTTAAGTAACGCTAAGTTTAATAGTCAAAAAGAGGTTTCGTCAAAATAATTATGCCGACTAGTGTAGGTTAAGGATAGGATTAAAGTTAGAATAGGGCCGTAGGGCCGAAATAGAAAGTCCCAGGAAGGGCATCTAAATGGTAGCGTAGGGGCTACACCGCCAAATCGACATGTACATGGCCAGGACTGGCTAGCCCGCCGTCAGCGCCAACAGACACGTAGTGGCAGAGCCAACATCGGCAGAGCCACACCAGAACACAGCGGCAGAGCCAACATCGGCAGAGCCACACCAGAACGCATACCGGCAGAGACATACATACCGGCAGAGCCACGGCAGAGACGCACACCCGGCAAAGCCACGGCAGCGCCAGACACCCGTCGCAGCTGACTTCGCCCGAAGTAGGAAGCATAGGGCCGATCTCGCTCGTACGCCCGAAGTTCTCTCCGAGGAGGACACCCGAGGTCAGCCGTGCCGGTATATAAGGCCCGCGGATCAACACAACCGCAGTCAGTCAACCCGGAGTCAGTCAACCCGTAGTCAGTCAACCCGGAGTCATTTAATCCGAGTGTCAGTCAATCCTGAGTCAGTGAATTCCAGATTTAATCCTGGGACACCAAACCGTGGACATTAATCCGTCCTCCGCGATCTACCAAAAAGACAACCATCTCCAAAGATCGTCGAAGGATCACACAGGACTACACATAGTCAACAATCAACGAAGGACTACACACAGTCGCCAGCAACGAAGGACTACACTTACAGTCAACCACCGAGCTAGGATAACGAATCCTATCCTACCCTATTAGACCATGGGAGTCACATGGATCTCGTACCGAAGGAAACATGAGCTCGTAGCCATCCTTCTGGAGCTAGGACTGGAACACAGCGGTACAGTCGAGGAGCGACGAGCTCGGGTGCTGTCAGAGCACTCTGACACCCCTTCCTGGGACTCGAAACCACTGTCGCCGCTACCACACGATGCGGAGAAACCCAGTGGTAGTCACACACTCACGATTCCACGCAGGGTGAAACGACTCGGAAGTCGGAAAATACAACAAGTGCAGCCACCGCACCACCCGAATCAAATACTTGCTCCCTTCTGATGGACAAGGTATCTAAGTGGGGACTCACATTCAACGGCACCTCAGATCCGCTCAGCTTCATCGAGCATCTGAAGGAACGGGCTGATATCTGTCCCATGCCCTCATCGTCCTGCTGACCGGACGAGCTGAAAATTGGTTTTGAACCAGCGGTCTACAATGAAAAACATGGACCGAGGTACGACGAGAGTTCCTTAAGTTATTTTTGCCGCCGCGCTACTACCAACGTGTGGAAGATGAGATCCGCACTCGATACCAGAGAATAAACGAGCCTTTCAAGGAGTACCTCGTCGACCTCAAACTACAAATGAGACGCGCAGGGATCTCAGGAGAACAAGAACTGGAGCGAATTTACGACGACAGGACTTCAATACGCTGGCCGAGTTAACGCAGCTCGCCGTTAACTTTGAAGTCGCACGCAGCCGCAGAAGCCGAGCACTCCGAGGTTACACAACCGGCCGAGCCGACTCTAAACACCCACACAACGCTTCGACTCCGAGGAACCGGACGAACTTCGGATATTCAGCAGTCCATCCGACACAGCAACTACGGCCGGCAAATGCAATAACCGACGTCACACGCCAGAATCCATCATCAACGCATCTGCAGGGACCCCAACCCCCAGGTCGCATCAACACAAGCAGGGCCTGCCGCAATTGCGGGCAGGAAGTACACAGCGCGACAGTGTGTCGAAATCCCAGAATCATGTTCTGCTGGGATTGTGGCCGACAGGGCATTTGGACTGTCGACTGCTGCATGAACCAGTCGCCGGGAAACGGGCAAGGGCCTCGGGTATCTGGGAGCTACCCGAGGACCCCTTCGAACGCCCAGAGACACTGACAACCACGATCCAACAGGATCATAACCGTATCCGCGCAAGGGTTATGGTCAAGGGACGATCCCTCACCGCCACCTTGGATACGGGGCCCTCACACAGCTTCATGAGTGAGCGCCTTGCCAGACAACTCGTCGATGGAAGTATTCTCCGAGCCGTACGCTCCCACGTCAAGCTAGCCGATGGGACCGGCCGTGAGGTAAACCAAACACTTAGGGTGACCATTCAGCTAGGAGAAGCACGGGTCAGCATCTCCTTCCTCCTTGTGGCGGATGTGCTGGACGACCTCTTACTTTGGATGGATTTCCTGTGTTACGGAGCAGCCACGCTTCAGTGGGGTGGACTTGGACTCACGCTCCAACCGCCCCCTCAACTCAGGACCCGAGGAACAACCCAACAGAAAGCAACGACAGAAGCCGCTCCACGAGCGCAACCGCAGCGTGATAAAATCACGGCTGCCCCACAGCGTCCCAACCACGGGAACACAACGACACACGTCATCCACGCAGGTCCAGGAACAGCCCCGCGCTGGTTTTGGAGCCTTGCCGTAACCGTTTCGTAAGGAAGCGAAACGAGTTAGCAGCAATGACCACGAACATTCCCGCGTGTGGAATTGCAGACGCCGAGTACGAATGGATACTGGCAGATACCAGAAGCGCCTAACAGCCGTTAATGGAAGGTGATGCCTTTCGGCCTACACTCGGCCCCGGCGACCTTTAAAAGTGCGCTCGACACAGTCATCGGCCCGGACATTGAGCCACACGCCTTCGCAAACCTCGACGATATCATCGTAATCGGTTCCACGCTCAACTAGCTTCGCCGATGCCTCGGCATAGCGTCCTGGTACAGACGCTTGGTACCGAATTTCGCCGACGTAGTGGAACCAATGACTTTCCTCCTTAAAAGGGACCGATAGTGGGAATGGTCAGCTAAGCAGAAGCAGGCTTTCCAGGGACTGAAGGAGCTGTTCACGGAATCCCCGATCCTTGCCTACTTGGACTTCGCGGAGAAATTTGTTCTCCAAACCGACGCCAGCGACTATGGTATTGAACCCGTGCTGACCCAAACCATAGAGCAACAAGAGCGAGTCATCGCTTATGCAAGTCGCCGGCTCAACAACGCCGAGCAAAATTACTCCGTAATGGAGAAAGAGTGCCTTGCGATAGTGTAGGCAATCCGCAAGATGCGATGGTACCTCGAGGGATACAGATTCGAGGTAATCACCGACAACCCCACGGACCGGATAGCTCGGTGGGCGTTGGAGCTACAGCAGTTCCAGTACGATATCAACTATCGACGTGGGACACAAAACTTGGTCGCCGACGCCTTGTCGCTCCAACCGCACGCAACCAACCAACAAGCGCAGTTGCAGGACATCACCTGCAAATGGATCAACAAGATGCTTCGCCGGATTGAGCAGGAACCCGCAAAGTATACCGACTATCGCGAGGAGAACGGACAGTTATACCGACGTATATGCTTGCGTCCGGAAGAGGAGGATTACACCCCCTGGAAGCTGTGTGTGGGCACTAGTTTCCGCAGGAGGGTATTAAAGGAGTGCCACGATCATCCAACCGCCGGGCACCTGGGGGCATGAAAAACATGTACGCGGGTGGCCCAAAAATATTACTGGCCCGGACTGTTCCGAGAAGTAGCCGTTTACGTACGACGATGCCTGAGCTGCCAACGCTTCAAGGTTAGCCAGGAGAAGGCAGCTGGAAAAATGTTCACACGACAGGTCGACGAACCTTTCCAGATCCTCTGCGCTGAACAAGGGAATACGGTTCTCCTTGTATTCCTGGACTCCTTCAGCAAGTTTGTCAAACTAATCCCCTTGCGACGGGCCACAGTGCCGTATTTGGAGCGATCCTTTCGAGAACGGATCCTCAGCCGATTCGGAATCCCAAATACGCTGGTTTGTGACAACGGGACTCAGTTCACCAACAGAGCCTTTCAGGCTTTCTGTAAATCCCAGGGAATGGAATTACAGCATACCGCCCCATACACGCCGCGACAGAACCCTACAGAGAGGGCTAACCGCACTATAAAAACCATGAGAGCGCAATATCTTGGCGACGATCCGTAGAATACCTGGGATTAGCTACTCCCGGAGATATCTCTCGCGGGAACAGCATTAATCCCGCCTGAAGAACGAAGCCAACAGCTGCACGGCATCTTCAAAGTTGCCCGTGATAATGCTGAGCGTGCCACCGCCGAGCAGGGTCCGCACTATAATTTGCGACGACGAGAATGGAGGCCAGCTTTGGGTGCTCTCGTTCTCGTGCGCCGGCATGTGTAATTCAACGCCGCAGAGGGATTTGCTGCTAAGCTCGACGGCGCCCTACAAGGTCGTATAGTTCTTGTCCCCAAACATAGTTCGACTACAGGAGCCAACAACACGCCGACGCCGTACCGCCGAACCGTATCAACAATTTGAAACCATGCCACCAAGACGGTGACGAAGACAGTGACAACGATCTGGAGCAGAGAGGTCAGGCATATAAGACCAGCATCAACGACGACCATGGTGTCTACGACGCCACGGCCTAGCAGTAAAGTCGCCACCAAATTTTCAAAGATTTAACGGCCGTCACAGACTTGCCATACCGCGCAATATCAATCGAACACGATTTATCGATATCCATTGCCATCGAATGGCTACTCGATCCCGCCATCGACAAAATACGTTTCAAAGAACAGGACACACAAACTTCAAAGATCACGACGAGTTCACATTATCCAAGCAGACACAAGGAAAAGGAGATATGGGAAAGCCTAGGAAACCACCCCAGGAATACGAGTCGCCGCCACCGTTGGTTGCGATACGCGCTCCGCCCAGACGGAACCCACGTACGCCCACCACCAACGAAGTAGCGTCGACACGGCCTTTAGCCAACGCCAACTCCGCAGAGCTTTCTCCGCCTATCAGCCCCTCCTGGTGCGAAGGGTTATCCCTGGAGGAGATGGTATCGGCGATCGTGGATGAAGAGGTATAGATCTGCCCATAGATCTGCTATTCGGGCACCTCCACCTCACGGCGACGCCCCCCCGCCCGGGCACCGACCTGCCAGCTCTGGTGCCGGTTCAGCGGGCCACGACTACACCGCTCGACGCGGTGTACGTATTGGTCTCAGACGATGAGGTCGTCGAAATCAGATCCACGAGCAGCAAGAGGGGAGGCGGTGAAAGCGACTCCACGGATGAGCGCCTCAGCCCGGAGCCGGCAGCCCAGCCCCCTCCCATGGGAGGACGAAGCACCTCCGACGCCTGACGTCCACTACGGCCCTTTGGCCGGCTGGTCCGCCGACTGCACACCGATGCTTGCCGCGCCAAAAACGGACACACTACACAAGCCGCTCTGCATGCACGCAACGCCGGAGAGACGCCGGACGCCAACATCACGGGACTCTGAGGCGATCCAGAGGCGCCTACAACAGGTCCTGGCCCGACGACATCGGCTTCCGCCAGAAGCGGCGCCGCGGCCAGAGCTGCTATCGCAGCCGCAACTACCCGCGCGCCGCCAGCCCGAGCTCCGTCTCCGCGAGGGAGTTTTGACATCGTGCTAGGGGGCGCACGGTACACCCATCCAGCGTGTAGCCCAGCTACCCGCCACGGACGCATGGCGACGGAGGTTTCGCCGGGCTGAACAACGCCCCGCAGCCGACCATGAGCACGAGCCACCGGGTATTTTGGCAAATGGCAATCGCCGCCGCGATTCACCATGGTCTACCGAGGAGGCGCCCACCGACGAGGACTCAGCGACGGGTTCAGAGCCCGAAGAACCGGAGCTCCTCATACGGGCACCCGAAGGTTGGCACGTCACCGACGGATGGATTCCGGTCGAGCTCCACTACCAGGTGCAGGAGCGTATCCAAAGCGCGAACGGCCGGAGCCTGCGCTTTTTGACCGAGATCGGAGGGGACCGTTTCCACGTCCGGGTATCACGACGAGGACCCTACGTCCGTATTCACCTCCGAGGTAGGGATAACAGCCTTCACAAATAAACATATGTACATATTTAAAAATATATAGGTTAAGAATAGGATTAAAGTTAGAATAATAAGTTAGTAGATTATAAGTTAGCGTAGGCCCGATATAGAAAGTCTCATGAAGGGCATGTAAATAGTAGCGTTAGGGCTACACCGCCAAATCGACATGTACACGGCCGGGCCTGGCAAGCCTCTCATACCGGCGGAGACGCACACCCGGCGAGCCGAACAGCATCGGCGATCAACACCCGAAGAGCGCCCTTAACAACAGCGCCGACGTGCAGACAACGGGCCGAGGCAAGAACGCCAACGAGCAGCAAAGGGATCGGACCCTCTGCTCGCCGATCGGGGAGTATATCTCAGAGCTGAAGAAAATAACGAGGACACCACGTGTCCTGGACTTAGTGGCGCCCAACCGAGCGCCACCACTAACGGCCGCACACGGGCCCCCATGATGGAGGAACAGTAGTAGCCGGTGAGACAGGCCTCGAGCCGAGCCCTACGGGGAACAACTCTCGTGGCGGCGAGGCAGATTGGAGTAAGAGCTAGGAACCATTCATGTTAGGACCGAGTAAAAAAGGGGAAATAAAATACTTTACGAAGAATTTCTATTTCGGTGCTTTCTGGCAAGGTTTCCTCCAAGGCGCAAGCCACACCCGGGCTCTCGGGGTCGTGAACGCTGAGGCCATGGAGGCCACTCCCACCTCTTTCCGATTTGGATACGGCTCCCGGCTGACGGGACCGCTATCCACCTCGGCTTTCCACGGAGCCAGGCCGGCGGCTCACGGGTGACGTAGCCGTCGAACCTGAGCCCCAAAACACTTTCGTTTGGTCAAACGAGCCCGACACCCGGCGCACGGGATCGGGCCCGATCCCGCAACATCCGGGTAGGGCAGCGGAACAGTCAGAACCCGGACTCACGGGACCGGCTCAACTGCACCCTTTTTCCACCTCCTAATCTCCCCATACCCAACAACTCCGGCCATTTGGCCACCCGTCCTGTCTGTCCCAGCAAATATATAAATATTTCTGTGAAGGACCCTGGTACGACTTTGTATGTATCCTGGCCCGTGATTAGCATCCTTACAGCGTCCAGACCGGGCCACCAGACGTAACTGCGGGCTTAAAGCCGTCATTCTAACGATTCCCGGGTGGTGCTCGTGTAACGCATAAGGGGAATAACTGCGCGATTACCCCAAAATAATATTTCTTGGTTACTGGTCAGTTCGTTTCCCCGAACGAAGAAAGGGTACACAGGTCATCATTGTAGTATGCCCACATATCGTATGTACCCGTTACCCGTACATTAATAACGTTAAATTATAAATACACAAAAGCCCAACGGCCAGCACATTTTCAAGTGCATTGGTAATATGATCACCCCTGCAGACAACTGTCGCTGTGTTGGTATGTTACACACAGGCCGACTTACTTGAATATGATTTATATGTCGCGCACGCTGCAAACCCCTGTTTGTTTAAACAGAGAATATTAATATATTCGCATACAACTAATGGGCAAGAAGTTGTCTATAAGAATATTGGCATCTCAAATGCCCATTCAGCTCAAGCCGCCTTAAGGGGCTGTGCTTCGACTTAATTGGTTGCCAGCGTGGTGAATATATGTAGAACACCACGGTCAACATATTTCCCCGCTGCTGCCAAATGCCCAGCAACGACACTTAAGCTTAAGCAAAGACATTGATAATTTACGATTAATAAAGAGAAGACCTGTTGGTCTATAAAACAAAATAAAAACGAACTGTTATTAATGAAAGGAATGTTTCTATAACAACAAGACCTGTTGGTCTGCGAATGATAATGAAAACTGAATAATAAAGGAAACTGAATTATCTTCAAGTATAAAAACTGGCGTTCGACTTATTGAGGATTGAGGACCTCGTTGCGATCTACATCATAACACTGAACTTTAACACCACCCCATCCCCTTAACACCCAGTTGAGCACCTTCCTGAGGCTGCAATCCTCAGACGTCTTGGTTGCTAAGGTGTTCGCGGTGACAGTGGGATCAGTTGCCCATTCGATCATTAAAACTTCTTCTACTCGTAGCATATGGTGTATAACTGATGTTGGGCAGCGGCTTAGGAAATCTGCATTACTAATTTTGATTCCAGGCTGATGAATTAATTTAAATAAATACGCTTTAAAAAAAATTGCTCGACGCTTCATCGGGCTGGAAACGATTTGAGGAACTGGCTTTTCGGTTGAAAAGATTCCCATCAGTGGGCGATGGTCTGTAATAAGCCTGTAATTCCGTATAAATATTTATGAAATTTTTTAACTCCCGCGACTAACGCTACAGCTTCTCTGTCGATCTGCGCGTAGTTCCTCTCTGCTTTTAACAGCGTGCGAGAGTAAAACGCAATCGGTTTTTCTGTCTCGTCTTCCATTTCGTGGCTAAGTACTGCTCCTAACTCGTATGGTGACGCATCGCAAGTTAAGATCAGTGGGCGGTCTGGAGAGTGGTGTATTAGAACCGCATCCGATGCGATCAAATTCTTTAGCTCTGCGAATGCTTTTTGGTGCACTGGACGCCATATTCAAGGTACGTTCTTGTCTAGAAGTCTATGTAATGGCTCCGCAATGGTGGCCTTCTGGGGCAAGAATGAGTGATCAAAATTGGTTGGTTCCAGAAACGCTTTCATCTGTTTTTTTTTTTCTTTTTGGCGGTGGCCCCTCATGGATGGCTCTAACTGTATCGGCTGATGGCCTAATGCCGAGAGCGTCAACTTTGAATCCAATGAATTCGGTGGAAGAGACTCCAAACTGACATTTTTCTTTGCGCAGACGTAATCCAGCCTGATCCATACGGGCTAGAGCTTCGTTTAGTCTACCCGCAAGTTCTTCTTCTGATTTCCCTATTAATACAATATCGTTCTGTAGTATTCTTTCAATTCAGCTTTGGAATATTCCTCGGGCTGATGAAATTCCGAATTGTAGTCTTGTTACCTTAAATGCTCCTTTGTGAATAACTATTGTTTGCATCAAAGCTGAATTTTCGTCTACCACCAACTGTTGATACGCCTGCGCCAAATCTATTTTGGCGAAAATTGAGCCTTTTATCGATGCTAATAGCGTATTGATTGCAGGAATTTGATGGCAATGCAGCTGCACCGCTCTAGTAATCTCCACAAATGGGAATGGACCCATCCTTCTTGACTATGTGCATACTCTACAGGCTCAAGTATTACTTGCGCACAAAGACGGTCCAACTCTTCTTCATATGGCTTGATGAGTGCGTAAGGAATTCGACGCGGAGGCAGTTTGACCGGCGGAACTTCCCGTATACCGACCAAGTTCTGATGAAAACAAATGGTCGATTTTCCTTAGAATTTCTGCGTTACCATTACCGCACTGCATGCCATGAGTGCCTTCTATGCGGATTCCGAGGGGTTCAAACCAGTTGTATCCTAGGAGGTTTGACCCGGTGCCGGACGTGATGATCAGTGGCAGGTTACTGATACGGCGATTGTTGTAGCGGATTGACGTGTCGGTGATTCCCTTGACCGGAATGGGGTTACGCTGATAGTCGCTAAGCGTTGGGTGGCACTTGACGAGATCGGGATTACCGTTTTGCCAGATGTACCGATACGAAGATTCTTTCATAATAATGACGGGCGAGCCGGAATAAACTTTGAGCTGGCATGAGCGACCGTTGATGACGACGGCCACGGATTTCTTGGCGCTGACCACCGGAACTATTTGATGAACGCGTCCGTGCGATGCCTTTGCGACGCGTGTTACTGGGAGTAGGCGATGATGATTTGGTTGCCCCAGCTTGACTGTGACTGCGGCATACTCAACGTATGTGGCCAGTTCGGCCACAGGAATGGCAGGTTGCGTTGCGGAACACTTACGGACGTGCCGACCAACACAACCCGCGCAACACGAAATTATTCCGTGGATGGAAGGTGCTCGAGGGAACTGTCGCATCGAATCGACAACGCACTTGCGGCAGCTGCTTCACTACTGACAGCTCGTTCCATGGCCCGCTGTACAGTCACCCTACCGCTAAACTCCTTAATGCGGCCATGTAGTTACCGACGGAGCTGATCACGCTTGTGGAAATGGTAGAATGCAGCAATCTCCGATTGGCGGGGCGCCAAGTGACTGGTTAATATGTCATACACATCTGTCAATTTCAATTCACTGACTTGCTTGGGTGATGCTAACGACACTTGCAGCTCATAAATGGGTGCGCCCGCTAGTGTAAGAAACGCCGCCTTCTTCCGGTTCTCGTCCACGACGCTATTCGCTAAAAAGTACAGCTCGAGACATTCT
Organism: Drosophila kurseongensis; assembly: GCA_018153305.1. NCBI lineage: Eukaryota > Metazoa > Arthropoda > Insecta > Diptera > Drosophilidae > Drosophila > Drosophila kurseongensis. The sequence goes on from JAECXX010000001.1 coordinate 7,037,520, forward strand.
CGGTACGCGTTCCATTTTCCAAGGGCTAGCAAGTCGGAAGGTTCCAGAGTTCCAACTCCTGCCATGGCGACTCCGCAAGTTTGGAAGACCGCTTTTCGCGTATCAGAACTAGGCGCAGTATTTAGCTCAACTGTACAGCCGCTCTCAGTGAGACTTCTCCGTGGAGTTAATTAAATATCGCTTATCTCTGGTTTTACTTCTTCGCCGGCGCTTTTTTCAGCTTGATCGACAGTTCGGCGCTTATCCAAGTGTTTGCTTCAATAAGTACGCAGTTGGAAGTACGGTAAATACTGGTGACCGTTAATTCCGTCTCTCTCTCTCTCAAGTAGTACAATTGTGGAATTTAATATGCTTACGCACAAGGGATTAACATCCCATCCTCCTCGCCAATTTTATATATGCGCAAGCATATATTACATTTATTTAAGTAATAATAATAACGCAACTTCTAAGTTATGAGACCAGCGACAGCGATGCAGCGACGGCGACGCAGCGACCGAAATATCTGAGTCAAAGAAGGACGAAACGGCAGACCCACAAAGGAAGAAGAGCGATGCAGCTAACCCTAACTAGGATATATTTGGGAGGACACTCCCCCTCTGGCCAAGTCTGACCATAACGTACATATAGACATATATAAGAGTAAACGGTATATATTAATAAAAAAAACTTTGTATACATCGACATTTTATCCTTAAAAAAAGGAAAACCCAAATCTAAAAAAATATCATACTTTATAATTAAATCTTAAAAAACAATATATTTAAGCAACAAAATATATTAAAACGTTAGGACAATTATATTTATATATGTATTATTAATCAGGATCGCGCCCGTCTGTCCGCCTGTCTGTCTGTCCGTCTGTCTGTCTGTCCGTCTGTCTGTCCGTCCGTCTGTCTGTTTCTACGCGAACTAGTCTAGTTTTAAAGATATCGAATTGAAACTTTGCACATACACTTCGTTCTTTTGCACGCAGTATATAAGCCAGAACGGCCGGGATCGGCCGACCCACCGAATTTCATAAGGATCGGCCGACTATATCCTTTAGCTGCCAAATAACTGAACGATTGGAAATCCCATAAATTTGGTGTTTCTAAAGTTAAGAACTTGGGATTTTCCAATCAATTCGACCTACCTAATTTCATAGGGACCGGCCGATTATATTATAGCTGCCATGTAACTTAACGATTAAAAATGCCATAACTTTGGTGTTTTTAAAGTTGGGAAGTTAGGATTTTTTATGAGTATTAATAATGCATCTTATGAATAATTTTGGAGATTTTATTTTACAGAATATTACAATATTACAATTCCGCCCGAAGTTAGCTTTCCTTTCTTGTTATATTCAGACATTTGTAAAAATAAAATATAATATATATTAAATAACTTAATTATATTACGGTTTTCTTCAAAAGAAGGGAGTACTTGAGTTATAGTTATCGACAATATCGACACTTTGCCGTTGTTTTCAAAACTCAAGTGGCCAGCACATGCTACGAAATATGAACCCACTTTTATGTAGCGGGCAACGAGCAGAAGCCTACGCAGCACTTGTACAAGTCTCTGTCCGTTAGGTACATACATCTCTCTTGCTTTATATACCTACACAATTGTGTATTAAATGTAACTCTGCTGCTCTGCCGGCCTGCCGCTCTGTCGCCGGCTTCCAATAGCGTTTAAGATATTTCCGTCCGGAAACCAAAGTAGATAACGAGTGGATAGCAAAGGCAGCTAAACGCAATATTTCCGAGCCTATGAAACAGTGGGTCTATCCGGTGAGAGTAGTCTTGAGAATATGCAGAATGAATGCCGGGAACGTGCTTTTGATGCTAAATGGAGAGGAAAGTGGTCGCGAATTCCCATTGGAATTGTTTCTACTGGAATTGCCTACAACAAGGGCATGGGTTTAAAATGCAAAGCTTTACAAAAAAAAAAAAATTGTCAAAATTGCCGTCAGGGAAACCGTGAAAGAGAAACCGCTCAAATTAGAGGTGGCCAAAAGGTCGAGTAAGGTATTTCTATCCCTGCAGCTCCGAGTGAGCAAGTACAAGGGGGCAATAAATAGAATAAGATAACGATGACAACTAAGCGAATTAAAAAGGTGAGATATCGCTTTAAGGTGCGTAAAATGGAACGCAAGAAGGTGCAGCAAACAGTGGTGGCAATGCAAAAGCAGGGTTTTGGTAACGGCCACCCTTGTCACGGTGCACATAGCAGGATATAAATATAACAAGATTTGTTTCAAGTGTTGATCTGTAGCATGCTTAAGTGCAAATAGAGGAGAAGACCAGAAAACTGACTGCTTTTATCGTACCGAGTAGGCCTCATTACCACTTTGTTGTGATGCCCTTCGCGCTTACCAATGAGGCTCAGCGCCTATATCGGTTGATCAGGTAATTCAACAGAAACTGAGAGAAAAGGTCTAAGTTTACTTGAACGATCTACTAGTAATTTCACAGACTTTTGAAGATCACATTTAAACTTTAAAAGAATATTTATTATGACGGAAAAAGTCAAAAAGCCAATAGATTTGATCACGTCTGCACTTAGCACCAGTCTCGAAGCATAGTGCGATGCTTACGACTCAGGAATAGGAGCTGTGCTATTTCAAGAAGATGATGACGGTAGAGAGAGGTCGATTTCATTCTTTTCCCAATAACTCAATGCTTAGCAGAAAGTCTATAGCGTGAACAAAAAGGAATGTTTCTTAGCAGTATTTGCGGTAAAGTGTTTCAGGCCAAAGATAGAGATGATGACCTTTACAGTCATCACCGACCATTCCAGACTGAAGTGGCTTATGTCTTTTGCATCGCCCAAGGCAGCGTTTTCACTATCAAGAAATCGAAGCACAAGTAAGAATATCCGAGTTAAATTAAAAATTGAATCAATTTTATACGTTATATATGAGAAGAAAAGGAATAAGAGAAATATAAAAGTATAAATTTTTTGAATGGAAGGAGCATTGGCAGATTTGTCCAAGTCGGAAGCTCTGATGGGACATCAAGCTCATAAGCTCTCAATTCTGGGATGCGCGGTCAATATGGGTAGCCTTGTTTATTTAAATTTAAATCTGTTTTTTTCATTGTGCATCGCCGCATGCAGACGTGTTTTACTGAGCTCCGGAAAACAAAATAAATTACAAAAGTTTACAGCGCAGTAAAACTAGTATTAAAAAGTGTACAACGGAAAATATTTACCTAATTGATTATTTATTAATTTATAAATTAATATTTACACCCAATAAAATACAATAAACTAAGCCGCGGCTAAGAAGATGAGTCAAAACGACATTCGTAAGCGAAGGCAGTTTGAGCAAGACGAGCGCCGGCTCTCTTTGCAACGAAATAACGCGTATTTTTCTTTTGTTAATTACCCCAACCCGACGAAAGAACTCTTGCATTTAGCAAGTGAGCGACCTCGTTCATACTCTCCAGCGCTACCGTCTGAGAGCGCAGAGCGCACTGATAAGCAAGCATGCAACGGACTGAGTGACCTGCTTTTACGGTGACTACCACAACAGTCTCTCTAACTACTGCAACAGCACGACAACAGCAACTGCAAAAGTATCGGCTGCCCGATCGATCCCATCGTCATCAACAAACGCTCTTTTTTTGTCATCGTTGGCAACAACAAAAGCCCTTTACAATTCACCGATCAAAACAAACCCAACAAACACAAATTCTACGACTGCAAGGTTTCCGGTGAAACAAAAGCAAACAACGTAAGTACTGGCACGCTTGTACAGGCAGGAATGGATATATATCGGATAAGTTTATATCCATAATATCCATTATATCCATAATAAAATCCCATCACACCAATTTGGGTTTTGTGAAAAACACGGAACTATTGAGCAGGTCAATCACATAACTTCTGAAATACGAAGCGCATTCGAAAATGTAGCCCAAGAATTCGATAGAGTTTGGTTAGAAGGTTTAATGCATAAGATCAGAGCAACGCTTCCTATATATACCTATACGACAGCAAATTAGAAGAGTGATGCAATTCTGCTATATCTGAGAATAGTCTTGAGAATATGCAGAATGAATGCCGGGAACGTGCTTTTGATGCTAAATGGAGAGGAAAGTGGTCGCGAATTCCCACTGGAATTGTTTCTACTGGAATTGCCTACAACAAGGGCATGGGTTTAAAATGCAAAGATTTACAAAAAAAAAAAAATTGTCAAAATTGCCGTCAGGGAAACCGTGAAAGAGAAACCGCTCAAATTAGAGGTGGCCAAAAGGTCGAGTAAGGTATTTCTATCCCTGCAGCTCCGAGTGAGCAAGTACAAGGGGGCAATAAATAGAATAAGATAACGATGACAACTAAGCGAATTAAAAAGGTGAGATATCGCTTTAAGGTGCGTAAAATGGAACGCAAGAAGGTGCAGCAAACAGTGGTGGCAATGCAAAAGCAGGGATTTGGTAACGGCCACCCTTGTCACGGTGCACATAGCAGGATATAAATATAACAAGATTTGTTTCAAGTGTTGATCTGTAGCATGCTTAAGTGCAAATAGAGGAGAAGACCAGAAAACTGACTGCTTTTATCGTACCGAGTAGGCCTCATTACCACTTTGTTGTGATGCCCTTCGCGCTTACCAATGAGGCTCAGCGCCTATATCGGTTGATCAGGTAATTCAACAGAAACTGAGAGAAAAGGTCTAAGTTTACTTGAACGATCTACTAGTAATTTCACAGACTTTTGAAGATCACATTTAAACTTTAAAAGAATATTTATGTGGGATTTTTAAGTTTATTAGTTGAATATTAAAGTTTATTTGTAGTTTAGATTTAGTTGAGTATAATATAAAGAAATTAACATGGGTAAATTAGAATTTCACTCGTCTTTTTCGTCTTCTGGCCAACGTCTTAGGACCGTTCTCTTCAAAGGCTCGAACTCAACTCCTCCTTCGTTTCTCGTCGTCTTCCCGTCGTCTTCTCGTCGTCTCCTTGTCGTTCATCTTTCATCTCTCTTACTTCTCGTCTTTCATCTTTACTTCTTCATATCGTTCTTGAATTTCGTCGTTCGTCTTGATCAGCTCAAAAAGGTTGTTGTCTAGGGTAAACTTATTGTGGAATGGTTGCTACCCAAAGCAGACACACCCCACATTCGGCCATCCTGCTATGCTTTCGCCTCGAATGCATCTTCGTCGTCATCAGGTGTTGACCAGCGCTTTAAATATTCAGCACAAGTCGAAGAATTAATAGGGCCATCAAAATTGCCGATCTTCTTGACATCGTACGAGTTATTGCTTTTGGATTTGACAATCTTGTACGGACCCAAGTATTTAGGTTTCAACTTCAGGCCGCTGCCAAATTGTGTCCTTTTAATTGCGACAATATCACCGACGTGATACTGATTGGCTTGCTTGCGACGCAAGTTGTAGGTCTTTCTATTTTCGTCCTGGACCTTAGAAATTTGAGTCTTAGCTTTGCTTCTCAAATCGGTTCGCTCGTCACTGTACGCTGCTATCGCCTCCTTGTTGATCAAGTTTTGTAGCTTGACGTCCTCTTTGGTACGCATTTTGGTGCCTATCAAAAGCTCGAATGGAGTTGTGACGATCGATCTAGCAAATGTGGAATTGATCGCCTGCTGAACTTTGTGGACGTGCTTATACCACTTGGTTGGGTCGTCAATGCTTAGTTTTGACAGAACTTTTATTATAGTGGCGTTCAATCTCTCGACTTGCCCATTCACGCGTGGAAGTCCTGTGGTCGTCTTGATGGGTTTGATGTTTTCCTCGTCGCAATACTTTAAGAAGTCCTGCGATGTAAATGCAGACCCTCTATCGGAAATGATGATGGCAGGGTTGCCAAATACTGCACTTTGGTTATGCAGCTTTGTGATTACGTCGTTCGAGGAAGTCGATTTAGTCGGGTACAGCCAGCAGAATTTGGTAAACGAATCTACAACGGCTAAGATGTGCTTGTAGTCTTTATTTGTGGAATCTAACGGACCTAAGAAATCCACATGAAAGGTATGCAGAGGGACGTCTCCTTTGTCCAGAGGATGCAGTAGTCCTTCCTGTTTGCCTTTCTTACGATTGCTCAGAATACACGGGATGCAGCAATCTATGACCTTCTGAATTTTTTCCTCAAGACTTGGAATGTAATACTCTGTGCAAATCAGTTCCTTGACCTTCTTCGATGCGAAATGACCCTTCTCATGAGCTTTTGTGATGATTTCCCTTTGCATGCCTCTGGGCACCACAACTAACTCAGTGTCGTTGACAAGCTTGTGTAGTACCCCGCCCTTGAGAAAGTAGTCGTTGTAGGAGTCTTTTCCATCGTTGAGAATATCGCATATCGCTCTGAGATGATCATCTCGCTCCTGCGCTTTTTGAATACCTATCGAAATACTTTGGTCAACTATTGTCATGATTGGGTAACGGCTGAGGGCGTCGACATGTTTCATACGAATTCCGGATCGATGCTCTACCTCATAATCGTATTCCTGTAAAAATAGGACCCAGCGAGCGACACGTGTGCAAAGATTTTGCTTCTCCAAAGTTTTTGTGAAGGCGTTACAGTCGGTAATAATTTTAAAGTGGATGCCTAACAGATATACTTTGAACTTTGTGAGTGCTTCGATGACTGCAAGAATTTCAAGCTCGTAACTTGTGTACTTTCTTTGAGCGTCGCTTGTCTTTTTGCTCATAAAGTATACCGGATGCATCTGACCGTCGTCTAAGGACTTCTGCAAAAGGATCGCACCAAATCCGTCAATGGAAGCGTCTGTGTGCACTTCTGTCTCGAGCTTCTGGTTGTAGATGCTCAGAACTGGATTTGCGGTCAATACCTTTTTTAAATTTCGTACTGACGTTTCTTCTTTGGGGCCCATGATAAATTTTGTGTTGCTCTTTGTTAAATCAGTGAGTGGCTTCGAAATAATGGCATAATTTTGAATGCATTTCCTGAAATATCCCGTTAAACCCAAAAAACTTTCTAACTGCTTTAAAGTTTGTGGTGATTTGAATTTTGCCACAGCATCAATTTTCTCAGGGGTTGGATAAATCTTCTGATTTTCTATAATATGGCCGAGGAACTGTACACGCGTTTTTAAAAAATGACATTTTTTAATATTCAACTCAAGACCATATTCTGAACAGGTGTCAATAACCTCCCTCAGGTTCAGCAATGCGCTTTCTTCATCCATAGCCGGTATGATGACGTCATCGATGTAAGGCAGAGTGATGCCTTTGCGAGTCAGCTCACGAAAAATTGCGTTAACATGTCGCTGGAAAACGCCAGGAGAGTTTGAAAGTCCAAAAGGTACCTTTAAAAACTGATATTGTCCACTTTGAGTGACAAAGGATGTGTATTTTCGGCTGGGTTCTGAGACAGGAACATGAAAAAATCCATTTTTCAAATCGATCGTGTGGAAAATCTTGGCATCCTGGAGTCTGTCCAGCTGGTCGTCGATTAAAGGCAAGGGGAAATGATCTTTAACGATTACCTTATTGATCCTACGAAAATCGATGCAAAGTCTTGGAGAGCCATCACGCTTTTTGATCATTACCACTGGGCTTGTGAACTCGGAGTCAGACACTTCTATTATACCAGTTTGAAGCCATTCGTCAACCTGCTCCTCTACCAAACGCGTCTCAGCAAAAGGCAAACGCCTTGGTCTGGCAAATATTGGAGTCTCGTCCTTCAGGATAATGCGCATCTCGATTTTGGTGGTCTTCAGGTGAAGTGGTTTGTAGTTGCTTATGATTTTGCGTACTTCGTTTTTGGCAAACATACTTGCTTGCTCGTTGATATTAAGTTCATTGTCATTCTCTGCGACGTCGATTTTCATAACGTTTATAAAATCACTTTCTTCTACCTGACTCGGCATCTTACGCACTTGCAAACCGTCGCGATTGAAAATAATTTCAGCATGCAAACAAATTTCTTCGCCGACAATCAATTGGAAATCCATGCAACCGATGGGAACAACGTAGAAATCCAACTCGAACTCGTTATTGTCGATGAGAATGGTCTCTCTGAAATGTCCAATTGGATTTATTTTGTTTGCGTCGCGCTCGCTACCGAAACCAATTAGAGCCACACTACAGTTTTGCAGTCTCGGACGTCGTAAACCGTTATAGAGATCTTCGCGAACCAAGTTGAATTTGCTTCCGGTGTCGAACAGAGCTACGCACTTTTCGTTAGCGAGAACAACTTCTTTGCTTGTAAAATTACTTTTAGACCGCACTCGATGAGTGTTCACTTTGTTGCTCTCCGTTTTTTCGTTTTCTTTACAATTGCGCGAAATATGTCCGTACTGGTTACACTTAAAACATTTAGTGCCGCGCTCTTTGTTCTTGCAATTATTAGACAGGTGTCCTTTTTCGCCACAGTTATAACAAGAAACCTCTTTTTTAAAATTCTTGTTAGGTGTTGCCACTTTCTTGCTATAAAGCGCATCGTCGTTTCGCTTTGGCTTCTCACGGTCGTACCCTTTCTCTCGCTCATTTTTAATGACATAACATTTCATCTTCTCTTTGAATTCAGTAATATTTCGGGCACCGTATAGGAGAGTTTTGTCAATTGAGCAATCGTCTATGCCATCAATTACGTACTGTATCAAAACCGAATCACAAATGTCTCCACAAATTGCCAGATCCTTCATTCGGTACAAGTATGCGAAACAACACTCGCCCTTTGCGCGTTTGCTTTTGCTCAACTGCTCGTGGATTTGTTTGCTGTTCACAATAGTTTTAAACTCATTTAAGAGAGCAATTTTTAGCGCATTCCAGGTGCTCAGACCTCTTTCACTCATAATGAACAATTTAGCAGTTCCTCTCAGCGATTTTTTCGCAAATATCAACTTCTGAACGTCATTCCAGCACATTATTACGGCTTGCTCTTCGAATTCAGTTAACCACGACTCGACGGAAATTGAGTTAGTACCGTCAAAGGTGCGAATCGAATCTTCCATGTCGCGAAAACTAAAAGAAAATCTTGGTGATGCCACTTCGTTGCCAAATTTTGACGACTTCTCTTTCTCTGCCTTTTTTGCAAAATTAGGCGCATTTTGCATTTCGTTTTGTTCTGCAACAAACTCGTCGCTTCGTGTGGATCTTCCGCTTACAAATACATCGTCATTTTCATCTTCGTCGTCTGAGGAATCAATTTGATTGTATGCGAGGAGTTTGTTTTGCACCAAATTGCGAAATATGTGGAGTCCGACGTCGTCTACGTTGTAGGTTATGTTCAACACATTGCAAATTGAAGCCAGATCGCGTTCGTTTAGATTTTCCTGCACATACCTTTCCTTCGCTAAGTAATTTTCCGAGCTTTCGTCGAAATCGAAACCGGAAAAATTTCGAAGTCGTTGGCGGTTGCTTCTATCACCCACGCTCTCAAACACGTACTTGTGAAGGGCTACAATGTTCTCCCTCTTGCTATTGCGCAAATTTTCACTTATGAAAGCATTTAAACAACTCATGGTGGTGAATAATTAAATTTTAAGGCGTCGAATTATTGTTTTAAATTATGTGTGTAATTTCGTCTTTTCTCAATTTTTTTTTTTTTTTTTGTTTTTGTTTTTCACTTCTTCGTTTTTTGCTGGTTCACATCGCACATCGCACTCGGCTTCGGTTTTACTTTTAACTTCTTTTACTTAATCCCGGACGAGCTCCCAAATGAGGGATTTTTAAGTTTATTAGTTGAATACTAAAGTTTATTTGTAGTTTAGATTTAGTTGAGTATAATATAAAGAAATTAACATGGGTAAATTAGAATTTCACTCGTCTTTTTCGTCTTCTGGCCAACGTCTTAGGACCGTTCTCTTCAAAGGCTCGAACTCAACTCCTCCTTCGTTTCTCGTCGTCTTCCCGTCGTCTTCTCGTCGTCTCCTTGTCGTTCATCTTTCATCTCTCTTACTTCTCGTCTTTCATCTTTACTTCTTCATATCGTTCTTGAATTTCGTCGTTCGTCTTGATCAGCTCAAAAAGGTTGTTGTCTAGGGTAAACTTATTGTGGAATGGTTGCTACACAAAGCAGACACACCCCACATTTATTATGACGGAAAAAGTCAAAAAGTCAATAGATTTGATCACGTCTGCACTTAGCACAAGTCTCGAAGCATAGTGCGATGCTTACGACTCAGGAATAGGAGCTGTGCTATTTCAAGAAGATGATGACGGTAGAGAGAGGTCGATTTCATTCTTTTCCCAATAACTCAATGCTTAGCAGAAAGTCTATAGCGTGAACAAAAAGGAATGTTTCTTAGCAGTATTTGCGGTAAAGTGTTTCAGGCCAAAGATAGAGATAATGACCTTTACAGTCATCACCGACCATTCCAGACTGAAGTGGCTTATGTCTTTTGCATCGCCCAAAGCAGCGTTTTCACTATCAAGAAAACGAAGCACAAGTAAGAATATCCGAGTTAAATTAAAAATTGAATCAATTTTATACGTTATATATGAGAAGAAAAGGAATAAGAGAAATATAAAAGTATACATTTTTTGAATGGAAGGAGCATTGGCAGATTTGTCCAAGTCGGAAGCTCTGATGGGACATCAAGCTCATAAGCTCTCAATTCTGGGATGCGCGGTCAAAATGGGTAGCCTTGTTTATTTAAATTTAAATCTGTTTTTTTCATTGTGCATCGCCGCATGCTGACGTGTTTTACTGAGCTCCGGGAAACAAAATAAATTACAAAAGTTTACAGCGCAGTAAAACTAGTATTAAAAAGTGTACAACGGAAAATATTTACCTAATTGATTATTTACTAATTTATAAATTAATATTTACACCCAATAAAATACAATAAACTAAGCCGCGGCTAAGAAGATGAGTCAAAACGACATTCGTAAGCGAAGGCAGTTTGAGCAAGACGAGCGCCGGCTCTCTTTGCAACGAAATAACGCGTATTTTTCTTTTGTTAATTACCCCAACCCGACGAAAGAACTCTTGCATTTAGCAAGTGAGCGACCTCGTTCATACTCTCCAGCGCTACCGTCTGAGAGCGCAGAGCGCACTGATAAGCAAGCATGCAACGGACTGAGTGACCTGCTTTTACGGTGACTACCACAACAGTCTCTCTAACTACTGCAACAGCACGACAATAGCAACTGCAAAAGTATCGGCTGCCCGATCGATCCCATCGTCATCAACAAACGCTCTTTTTTTGTCATCGTTGGCAACAACAAAAGCCCTTTACAATTCACCGATCAAAACAAACCCAACAAACACAAATTCTACGACTGCAAGGTTTCCGGTGAAACAAAAGCAAACAACGTAAGTACTGGCACGCTTGTACAGGCAGGAATGGATATATATCGGATAAGTTTATATCCATAATATCCATTATATCCATAATAAAATCCCATCACACCAATTTGGGTTTTGTGAAAAACACGGAACTATTGAGCAGGTCAATCACATAACTTCTGAAATACGAAGCGCATTCGAAAATGTAGCCCAAGAATTCGATAGAGTTTGGTTAGAAGGTTTAATGCATAAGATCAGAGCAACGCTTCCTATATATACCTATACGACAGCAAATTAGAAGAGTGATGCAATTCTGCTATATCTGACGATTACTCGTTTAAAGCTGGTGTCCCCCAAGGCAGCGTACTTGGGCCAACACTTTATGTCCTCTAAACAGCAGACATCCTTACAAGTAGACGACTAGTAACATCTACCTTTGCTGACGATACAGCTATTCTCAGCCGTTCCAGGTGCCCTATGCAAGCATCAGAGCAAATGGCCCTTCATTTAGTTGAAGTGGAAAAATGGCTATCTGACTGGCAAATAAAAGTAAACGAACAAAAATACCTTAATATTAAACCAGTCAGAGATGTAAAAACTGAACAAAAAGAAAAACACCACAGCAAGCTTTCCTCGCCTCCTAAGCCCCTTCCGTTAGCGGTAAACCGGGCTGTCAAGCCGTTCTCGTCTTTGTCATAATGATATAGCACTCCAGCGATAGCATTTAGGGACGTGCCAGCCTAAAACAGTTCAATTGAATTGTTAATAATAAGATTTTATAACTTATGTTAAGTCTCAGCTTAAGAGAAGATCCAATCAATAAAAAGCAAAGCTTTAAAAAAAAACAAATAATAAATATTAATATTTGCAATTATTACAGACGCTATATACAACATCTCTCTGATTATTCACGTCACATAACAAGATTGTTTAAAAACAAGAAAGGAAAGCTAACTTCGGGTGGAGCCGAAGTTGAAATACCCTTGCAGAATATTCTGTAAATTATATTCTCCAAAATTATTCATATGATGCATTCTTAACACTCATAAAAAATCCCAACTTCCTAGCTTTAAAAACACCAAAGTTATGGCATTTCCAATCGTTCAGTAATATGGCAGCTATAGGATATAGTCGGACGATCCTTATGGAATTTGGTAGGTCAGATTGATTGGCCAAACATAAAACCCATAGAAAATCCCAACTTCCTAACTTAACAAACACCAAAGTTATGGGATTTCCGATCAATCAGTTATATGGCAGCTATAGGATATAGTCGGTCGATCCCGGCCGTTCCGACTTATATACTGCGTGCAAAGGAAAGAAGGGTGTGTGCAAAGTTGAGAGACAAGTTTGCGTAGAAACAGACAGACGGACAGACGGACGGACGGACAGGCGGACATGCTTATATCAACTCAGGAGGTAATCCTGATCAAGAATATATATACTTTATAGGGTCAGAGATGTCTCCTTCACTGCGTTGCACACTTTTGACCAAAATTATAATACCCTCTGCAAGGGTATAATAAGGTTAATTCCAAATTAAACCATTCAAATATTTAACAGTTTAATTGATGAAACCAACGTTACTACAATATCCCGATTCAAAGAAAGAATATAGTATAACAACAGATGGAAGTAAATAAGCATGTGGAGCTGTTCTGTCACAAGACCATAATGGAACTTAGCTACCAGTGGCATATGGCTCAAGTTCATATATAAAGGCAGAGGGTAAAAAAACACAATAGAACAGGAAGTACAAGCTATTTATGGCAAACATTTCAGAGTAAATACAGACCATAGGCCATTAACTTACTTTTTTTCATTGACTAACCCCAGCTCAAATTCAACACGCATCAATAATATTTTACAGTGGAATATCTTAGTGGCACTGAGCGGGAAGATCTTTGAAACGATTTCAAAAGCATCTTGTAAAATAATTTGGCAATTCAATATTAAAATCATTAAGGTTAGCGCTACCCTATTAAATAATAAGCAATAATGTTTACATTTCATGTTAATTCAATTCAAGGAGGTCATACAGGTATAGCTAGAACTTTAGCAAAAATAAAAATGAACTATTATTGGAAAAGCATGACAAAAGAAATTTGGAATTATAATTGAAAATGTCTCAAATGCCAAAAGTCAATAACAACTTAACATACCAAGACTCGATTAACTATAACCGAAACCCTACAAATGGCTTTCGACAGGGTAATTGTGGATACGATCGGTCCACTACACAAATCTGAACAAAGAAATGAATATGCAGTAACCTTAATCTGCGATTTAATTATATACCTTGTAGAAATGCCAATAAAAAACAGTTGCAAAAGCTATATTTTAAGATTTTATAGTAAAGTATGGTCCAATAAAGACCTTCATTACTGACATGGGAACAGATGTGAGGATGCTTAAGGCACCTCACATTTAAATATTTAAAAACTTTCGCATCTCGGCCACTGAAGGCGTCGTTACCTGCCGTGCCGTTGGAGGCGTAAACAATGTAGATCTCACTATCGAAAATATAAATATTAAAGTTTAAAGTCTAAGTCAATCTATTTTTAAATACGCGCACGCCAGGGTCGCTTGTGTTGGTCAGCAAGATCGGTCAGCTGATCAGTCGAAGCGAATGCCGATAGTATCGATAAGTTATCGTTGGCTGTAATGCGCAAACTCCGTGCTGTAAACCGCAAGCCGAACTAACATGGAACAGCAATCACGGAAGCTCGCTCTCATTTTTTTCCGGCAGCGGAGGTGGACGGACCTCAGACACCCAGAGCGGAAGGACACGGCAAAAGGGCAAGGCGGTAGGATCCCCGAAGTAAGTTAGGTAGTTGAAAATAAAGGTGAAATAAAAAAGATATAAGTGCAAGCAAACTAGCCCACACTTGTGAATTTAACAGAGAGCGGTGAGCTTTGAGCGGTGTCTCGTTTCAGGTAAGCTACTGTGTTGCGCCTCCGAGCGGTTTTCTCTGCGTAACGCGGCCACCAAACTATCGAGGAGCGCTGAGAAGAGGATCACTTTCGGTCTCCTACGTTCGATCTCTCTCTCTCTCTCGGGCCTTACAGAATTTCTCTGTTCGCTAATTCGTCTCGGTCAAGTTATCGTGTTGCGCTTCCGAGCCGTTTTCTCTGCACAATACGAACGCCTGACTGACTACGACAAAGAGCGGGAAAAGATCACTCTCACCGATCTTTTCTCCCTCTCTCTCTCGGTTGCTTGTGGGTTTTCTGTACGTTACCCCGTGTCGATCAAGTTGCCGTGTTACGCCTCCGAGCAGCATTTTCTCTGCGCAATACGACCGCCGACCGACAACGGAAAAGCCCCTGCCAAGTAACCGTGTTATGCCTCAGAGCCGTTTTCTCTAAGCAACACGACCTTTTGACTGACGCTTAAAGCGCGGGAAAGAAAAGGGCGCCCATTAGCATTTCAGGGCACTCTGATAAGATCGTGCTAGTCGGGTTTTTACGTGGCGCCTTCGAGCTGCTTTCTCTGTGCTGCGTTAAAACTCCGAATCACCTCCCGGCAATTTTCTCTCCTCGAGTAACTACGTTGCGTCTCCGAGCCCCCTACTCTACGTAAACGTGGAAACCCAGGGCCCGGTACCCCTAAACATCCCGGCGGAAACTCCCAGACCCCGTGCTCGTCTCCTGTATTTCTGCAAATTTAACTGTAGAGGACCCTGGTCGGATTCAATCCTATCGCACCCTAAGAAAAGGTCCTTACATTTTGGTGCCCGAACAGGGACGATTCAGGGACGTCCTAGGTATCCTATAGGAGTTGGGTTTTCGTTATAAGCCACATGACCTAAAGACCCATGTTCAGCCACAGTGATTTTCTGGAGAAAGACTTGTGCAGGTAAAATAGGGAACTCCGTATCGCCGCTTACGCTGATCTACGCCGATCTAAAGCCGCGAAAACGCTCCGTAGCCCTCGACGCTCTCACACCGGAATCCGCTTCGTCGGCCACCGGACTAGTCGATTAACGAATTTTTCCCAAGTCCGACGACGAGTCCACGACCCGAGCCATGTGGTCAGGTGGATTTGCTACCGACGAAAAGATTAGCTGCAAGCTCAGCTCAATCAGTTTGGCTTAAACACACACGGAAAGTGGACGAACTGCGAAAACGGCATGCATTGTTCCTAAAGTAGTGACCAATCGGGCCACCTCACCGATGCCAGGCTCAGGAACATCGCCAAACGAGCCAAGGATGCGATGCACAAATATCGAACTCTGCACTCCACTCTCCGCCGCGGGCGGCGACATTCCACGGACATTCCACGGACTATCGCCGGACTACTCTCGGGCCGCGCCGAAGGCTGGTACCGAGCCTACCAGATGCACGCTGTGCTCTGGGAAACATTCCGGCGGGAGTTTCTGGAGTGTTTCCTTCCTCCGCGGTACTACCAGCTAGGACGCGATCACGTGGAAAGTCTTAAGAGGCGGACAGCTGGAGTGGGTGGTATCACCCACGCGAAGAGCAACCAGACGTCCCTACGGAAGACACTGACCATCACGTACCCGACAATGTGGCAGATACAACTCTACAAGGACGTAAATGGTGTATCAGGCAACGAAGCTAACTTTAAGCGGGAAATTGTACCGACTAGGCTAGTTACATCCAAATAGTTTAATCTTCGCCCTTAGGCCAGGCAGAGAAAACCCTAATAACAGACATGGAGCCAGTGTAGTATGTTCACATATCGAATGCGCACTGTACTCAGTGTTATGCATTAAGGGGTTACACCATTGTAACCCTTGTTTTTTGAGCGATTGTTCGCGATTTTTTTTAGACCAGAAGGAGGAGTATTAAATGAATAAAACTTGGTGATGTTGTTAATCATGTATTGAAGTGTACAAAATAATTTTAAAAAAATAAATAAATAAAAATTGCCGCGATATGGCCGGCGCCCTGAGACGTGTTTCGTGGGAAGGCCTCCGCGACACGCAGCATAAGTGGAGTAAATTTGAGCCTGCAAAAAAAAAAATCCTGTTGATCTACATTAGTAAAGCTAGAAAAACATTTTGAATTGTGATTCTTGTGAATTTGGCGAAGGTTTTAAGAAAACAGACGAGCCTGAAGGATAACGACTACACAAAAAATCTGGACTATTAAATCTAAACTCCACAACAAAAAAAAAAAAAAAAAGATCTGAGTGAGTAGAGTGATGTAATGGGAAAGAAACGCGGTGGAGCGCAGAAAAAAAAAATATATAAAAATGGTTGCTCAAAAAAAAATTCCAGCACCCGCATGATCGACGGCTAAAAGCCACAAAGAAATTAAACAAACAAAAATTCCCAACACGTCTACTCACTCAATTAAAATTAAACAAACAATTAATAAAACACCTAAAAATAAAAATAAAGGTTCCCTATCCAATGAAGGGGCGACCAAACTACTACTACAGACCAAATCATAATCAGCACCGGTGCCCCAACAATAAAGTGGTAATAACCTGTGCAGCCAGCACCGGTCCCGTCCGGTGCTGGACGAAGAAAATTAAAAAAAAAAAATTAACTATAAATTCCTAATACAACAAAAATCAATAAGAAAAAAAAAAGGAGGTCAGAAAAACTTCCTAAATCTAAAGAAAAAGGAATTGAATAGGCAGCTATATGCTGAAAATACCACCCCAGTACCCTGGGAGGAAAATTTAAAAATTTAAAAATAGCTAGAGAATACGTATAGAGAGTTAGATGCGTATAAAACAAGAAAGATATGAAAGAAGCAAGAAAACCAAAGTGCCCTGCAGATTGTAAAGGACCTTTTGAAAATATAGATTGCGGATATACATGTATCAGCAAAAATTAAATAAATGAAAATAAAATAAACATTCAATATGAATGAACATTTTTTCTTAAATGCACAGTAACGCAACTTAATACAGGCAAAACAGCCTAGAAATTTACAACAGAAATAGAAAACTGACGAAAGCTCCTTGAAGCTTCGTACATTGACGAAGGCCTACCGAACAAGCCGAACACGCTGACAAATTCAGCACAAAGGAAGCCATCGCCACAATGGTTACAAATTGTGACCATGGCCGCCTAAAAACAATTTTAGAGGCAAGCAACTTCTCAACTATGAATGAAGCCGTCACTAAGTACCTACAATGCAGTCCTGAAATGACGGGCAATGCCAACGCAATACTGTACACACAAAGAGGAAACAACTATCGCGGTAACAATTTCAGAAATAATTACCGCGGTAGAGGTAAAAACCGAGGTAATTATCAGAATAAGGGATATTACCAAAATAATGGCTATAACGGTTATAACCCAAACTATAATAATCAGACCAACAACAATTATAGATGTCGTGGCAATTTTAGAGGAAGCAACCGTGGTGGAAACACCAATAATAACAGAAACAGTAACAACAATAACAATACATTTACAAACAGTCAAAATAATAATAATGTCCGACAGGTACAAACCACTTCGGAAAACCAATAAAGACTCTTAAGATAAACCAAGTAAAGAATACGGTTCAAACTAACAACCTAAACTTCAATCTTTTTGTTTCACTTAAAAATGAACACACAAATTACTTATATACATTATTAGTTGATACATGTGCAGACATCTCTTTAATAAAAGAAACTGCAAATATTACCCAAATATCAGGTGTTGGTGAAGGAACAACTAATTCAAAAGGATTAGTATCAATAGAACATCTTTCAAGCAACTATGCTATACCGCATAATTTTCATATAGTAGCATCAAATTTTCCTATTCCATGTGATGGAATAATATCTATATCTTTATCTGATGGACGTTGATGCACTACGAGCAGTACAAACAAGTGGCCCAACGACACCAAGCACGTGCTTGTTACGCGCGGGCCCGGTTATCAATTTGGGCAAAAAATGCGAGTTCGCGAGGAAAATACATAAATTAAGTAGAGACAAGACACAAGTGAAAATAAAAGGCACAATTAAGAGAAAAGCAAATGAGTTAAAATATTAGTTTTTAATAACGGGATAGAAGTGGAAATGCAAATTAGTTGATAAAGGTTGTTATAAGTATTACATAGAACGCGAAAGGGCTCGTGCAGACAAAAATTTGATGAACATCGTGGCAAATTTAGAGGGATATAATTTCGTGTTAGTCTAACAGGAACATTGAAAGTTAGGCGGTTTACAAGTTCTGCAGAATCAATATCACCTCTTATAAGATTATGCATAAAAATAGTACCAAGCATTTTTCTACGATTTACAAGTGTAGGTAAATTAAGCAACAGTAATCTACTCTGGTAGGAAGGTAGCCTTACGTTTTGATCCCAGTTCAAACTACGAAGGGCAAATAGAAGAAACTTTTTTTGTACCGACTCAATACGGTCAATGTGCACTTGATATTGTGGACTCCAAACCGACGAACAATATTCCAAAATAGGACGGACAAGGGAGGTAAATAATAATTTGGTCGTATAAGGGTCATCAAATTCTTTTGACCAACGCTTTATAAAGCCAAGAACACTCATGGCTTTATTAACAGTGGACATTATGTGGCAGTCAAATTTAAGTTTAGGGTCCAGAAGAACACCTAAATCGTTAACTGAATATATACGGTCGAGTGAACTATTTTCAAGAGAATAACTAATAAACGTAGGAGTACCCCTATAAAAAGTCATAACGTTGCATTTAAGGTAGTTCAACTTTAAAAGGTTGTACTCACACCATTCATGAAAACAATCAATATCTGACTGTAAGTTAAGTCCCGACGCTATATCATTATATGATAAACAAAGCTTAACATCATCAGCATACATTAGTACACGAGAATGTGTTATGATAGAGGGAAGATCGTTGATAAACAAAGTAAACAGCAAAGGGCCTAGATGACTTCCCTGAGGGACTCCAGATGTCACGTAGATCAATTTTGAAACAGAATTCTTGAATATAACCCTCTGAGTCCTACCATTCAAGTAACTTGAAATCCAAGTTAATAGATTACCAGGAAACCCAAGCAGATCTAATTTGAATAAGAGAAGAGAGTGGTTGACGGAGTCAAAGGCCTTACTAAAATCTGTATATATAACGTCAGTCTGCATTTTTTTCTGAAATCCATTTATTACAATAGATGACAATTCAAGAAGGTTGGTGGTGGTCGATCTTCGCTTAACAAAACCATGCTGACACGGTGATATAAGCGAGGAACATAAATGTTGCAAATGAGAAGTGATAATACGTTCAAATGCTTTAGGAATTGCCGACAATTTGGAAATACCTCTATAATTCTTGGCATCAGCCTTCGCACCCTTTTTATGAAGTGGAATAATAAAAGAGTCCTTCCAGATAGTTGGAAAAACTGATGATGAAATAGACAAATTAAAAAGTTTAAGAATCGGTTTACAAATGGTTGACGCACAAAACTTGAGCACACATCCAGGAAGTCCATCTGGACCGGGAGAATAAGTCGGCGTTGTTGTTTCTAAATCTATTAAGAGAGAGTTTTCGGTAATTAAAGGGGTAAAAATACAATTTGCCCTATTTAAGGGATTAGGGTAGTTAGAATTTGACCAAGCTGTCGAACTATAAGTGGTTTGGAAAAACTCAGCAAATAAATCAGCAATGTCGGAATCCGTCGATGCCTCCGTTGAGTTTAGACGTACCGATGAAGGCAATGCCGATGACTTACGCTTGGCATTAACAAAGTTGAAAAACTGTTTCGGATCATTTGAAAATTCAAATTTACATCGATTTAGATACATAGAATAGCAATGACTGTTGAGAACATTAAAATCCGATCGAGCCACTACATATTTCGAAAAATCTGATGGCTTACCCGATTTTTTATACTTTTTATAAGTATTTGATTTAAGGTTTTTAAGTCTTTGAAGCGCATTGGTAAACCAAGGAGGCCTGTTTAGGTTTAAAGGAAACCTATCAGGAACGCATTCATTAAAAAAAGTATTTAACGCTATATAGAATAGTTCAGTGGCACTTTCAATGTCTGTACAATTGTACAAGTCTGTCCAATTATAATGAGAAATCATATCGTTAAGTTTATTATAGTCACATTTACGAAAACATCTCATTTTAGTTGGGGGCACTAAAGGAGAGAGGGTATCAGAGCAGGGGAGGCAAATTGTCAATTCCATTGTTGGATGATATCGGTCTTCAGGTACAACAAGAGCGTCAATTCTACATACCGTGACCTCGGACGGGTCTGAAACAAACACAAGATCTAATTGTCTATTTAAAGAATTTCGTATAAAGCTTACTTGCTGTAACGATAATTCTAAAAGGCCATCTACAAAATCATTGGCGGATAAAGGTATAGCGACAAGTGAGTCAGTGGGAGGAGACCAAGAAATATCAGGTAGATTAAAGTCACCCAAAACAATCAAAAGGTCTCTATTAGAAAGAAGGGATAGTACGGATTTTATTGCGGACAGATGGTGCTCATAAATTACTAGATCAGAGCCAGGTGGAATATAGGAACATGTAACAAAAATAGATAAAGATGGCAAGGAAACTTTCACACTTACAAATTCAATTTCGTTTGGGATATGAGTGAGAATTCTTTCGGATGTTAGGCTAGAGGTAACGGCAATCAGTACACCGGTCCTATAAGTATTAAAGTTATTTGACAGAACTTCAGAGTCAGATATCTCTGGTTTTAGCCAAGTTTCCGTTAAAGCCAAAATATCTTCGGTGAATGCAGAGGAGTCGGCAAAAAGCTTGTGTAGCTTCATATTTAGTCCCCTAACATTTTGATACGCCAAGAATAAACTTTTTAGTTTTTTGGCACAGTGGAAGGCCTGTTATTTGTTCTCGGTTTATTTGGAACAAATTCTTTAATTACTAAATCATCATTAAGCCAAAAACTTTCAGAAAGTAACACATTAAACACATCAGGCGGAGCAAATATTTTAAAAGACGATATCCTACGAGCGTAAGAAAATCGAAATTGTTCAACTGCAATATCCTCGGATGGGAATTTTTCACGTATAAATTCCAAAACATCCTCAGATGTAGTATCTGGGGTGAATCTAGAAACAAATAATTGCTTCCTTTGAGGAACAACTGAAAGTTTCTTACGCCCCCCAGCAGCAGTCTGAACCACATTGGGCTGAGAACCAGGAACGGTGCCTACTGTACCTGTAGGTACGGTCGGCAACGAATTCTTTGACTTAGGCCAGTACTGTAGATTTTATTCTGGAAACAGAGGTTCCACCCGAACTAGCTGTATCCATAGGCACAGTTGGTTCATTTACCCCTGTGTCAACAGAAACTGCTGCTACCAAGTTCGGATTTGGGGTGGATTCCACAATCATATTAACGGCGGTTAAACTGGCTTTTTTACGTTTAGGCGACTCGGTTAATAATTTTTTATTATTAAACTGGGCACAGACGGAATTGAACCCCTCATTGAGCTGTTTAAAAGCTCCTGAGATATTCAATAGGCTGTCTCGAGTCTGCTTCATAAAGCCGCTCATCTCAACTACCATTTCCTTGCAGGACCCACATGACCACATGAGACCAGAATTAAGATCAATGAAATCTTTGACTCTGCCAGTAAATCCTGCACATTTAACGTGCATCATCGAATCGCAGAGCCAGCAAAAAATAAAAGGGTCTTTAGTTGAAGACGCAAGAGTACAATTTTTTTTAGAACAGACAAGAGCCATTGTAAGTTTAAAGCAAAAAATAAAAAAATAAGAATATGAAAAATACCTCAAAGTAAATTTGGCACTGGGATCAAATTCAAAAACCACAAGGGGACAAAACACAAGAAAAAAGTAAGAGCGCGAGATCACGAATTAAATCGAATAAAGAGAGCACGAGAGAATAAATCTTATATCGACTGAGCGTGGCTTGTGCAACACAAACAACTTTAGTCAATAAACAAATGCAATGTAAAGCATGCAAGAGAGAGAGAGTTAGATAAATAAACGAAAAAGTCTACCAGAAGTTCATAGAGAGTAAATTACAGTTATAAAATAAAGGGGAGAGATTGAGAGGGAGTAAAAGAGTTCTAGCAAGTATAGAGAGCGTAATTTACACTAACAAAGCTACAAGATTAAACAAATCTAATAGAAATGTTAAAACAATTAAAAACACATACCCGTTAACTGGGAGATCTATTTAAAATTTCTAACACAAATATTAAATTGAGCTTTGTAAATAAATAAACACAAAACACTCGCACAAAATCACTAAAAAAAATACAAAAACTCAGAGCACAAAGGTAAACACAACTGTTCACAAGCGACGCTAAATCGGCATAGATTTTATGAAAAAATACAATTGTCAAATAGATTTAAAACCAGAAAATGATTGGCTCATACTGAGACCAGATAACCTCTATAATCTCATTCATATTCCAATAAACCATACACTCGAAAATAATTTGACAATTCTACCAGCAAGATCCGAAGTCAACCGAAAAATTGCAATAAATTCAGCAACCAGGTATATATTAATTCCGAAACAAGAAATCCAAAATGGAGTATTCATTGGAAATTCCATCGCAGATTCTAGAAACACTTTTGTCCGAATTTTGAATACAACAAATAAAACTGCAATCATTCAACTAAATATACTAAAAGTTGAACCATTGAATGATTATGACATAAGAAGAAATCTAAGACAAGAAGAAATCTTAGACAAATTGAACAAAAATTTTTCACCTCAGTTCTAAGAAATACTTAAAGAATTATGCACCAAATACACAGATATATTTTGAATAGAATCCGAATCAATAACAAATTTTTATAAACAAAAAATAAGAATGAAATATGATGAACCGGTATACATAAAGAATTATAGAATTCCTCACAGTCAAAAAGAAGAAGTAGAAAAACAAGTAGAAAAATTAATTAAAGACAAAATAGTAGAACCTTCAGTTTCTAAATACAACAGTCCATTATTAATCGTCCCGAAAAAATCATTACCAGATTGCGATACTAAAAGATGGCGTTTAGTAATTGATTACCGCCAAATTAACAAAAAAAATTATCAGATAAATTTCGGCTACCAAGAATAGACGATATTCTTGACCAATTAGGTAGAGATAAATACTTTTCATGTCTAGATCTGATGTCAGGATTTCATCAAATAGAACTCTATAAATATAACGGCCTTTTCCACGAGCTCCTATCGCTTCACGCGATTACCTTATGGTTTAAAAATAGCGCCAAGTTCTTTCCAATGAATGATGACAATTGCTTTTTCAGGTATCGAACCTTCCCAGGCATTCTTGTATATGGATGACCTAATTGTCATCGGTTGTTCAGAAACGCATATGATTAAAAATCTTACAAACGTTTTTGATTTATGTCGGAAACACAACCTTAAACTGCACCCAGAAAAGTGCACATTTTTCAGACACGAAGTGACTTTCCTTGGGCACAAGTGTACTGACAAAGGTATTTTGCCAGACAGTAAGAAATAGGATGTAATAGAAAAATACCCAGTCCCAACGGACGCAAACAGCGCTAGAAGATTCGTTGCATTTTGCAATTACTACAGACGTTTTATTAAAAAAAATTTCGATTACTCACGTCAGATAACTAGATTATGTAAAAAGAACGTTAAATTTGAATGGACAGATCAATGTCAAAAAGCATTCGAATACCTTTAAATTCAATTGATGAAACCTACACTACTGCAATATCCAGATTTTAATAAAGAATTTTGTATAACAAGAGATGCAAGCAAACAAGCGTGTGGAGCTGTTCTTACTCAAGATTACAATAACACCCAGCTACCAATAGCCTATGCATCAAGATCATTTACAAAAGGGGAAAGCAACAAAAATACAACAGAGCAAGAGTTAGCAGCTATCCACTGGGTGATAAATTAATTTCGACCATATATTTAGAAGAGACATTTCCAAGTCAAAACAGACCATAGGCCATTAACTTACTTATTTCCAATGACAAACCCGAGCTCAAAACTAATGTAAGATTTAGAAGAATATGATTTTACTGTAAAATATCTTAAGGGAAAAGACAATCATATAGCCGACGCGCTTTCAAGAATAACTATAACAGACTTAACAAGAAAGGAAAGCTAACTTCGGGCGGAGCCGAAGTTGATATACCCTTGCAGAATACTTCGTAAATTATATTCTCCAAAATTATTCGTATGATGCATTCTTAATACTCATAAAAAATCCCAACTTCCTAACTTTAGAAACACCAAAGTTATGGCATTTCAAATCGTTCAGTTATATGGCAGCTATCGGATATAGTCGGCCGATCCTTATGAAATTTGGTAGGTCAGATTGATTGGCCAAATATAAAACCCATATAAAATCCCAACATCCTAACTAAAGAAACACCAAAGTTATGGCATTTCCGATTAATCAGTTAGGTCGGCTATAGGATATAGTCTTCCGATCCTTATTTTGGTTTGATTTGGTAGGTCGGATTGATTGGCCAAATCTAAAACCCATAGAAAATCCCAACTTCCTAACTTTACAAACACAAAAGTTATGGCATTTCCGATCAATCAGTTATATGGCAGCTATAGGATATAGTCGTCCGAAGAAGGGTGTGTGCAAAGTTTCAATTCGATAGCTTTAAAACTGAGAGACTAGTTTGCGTAGAAACAGACAGACGGACATGGCTATATCAACTCAGGAGGTGATCCTGATCAAGAATATATATACCTTATCGGACTTTGACCAAAATTATAATACCCTCTGCAAGGGTATGAAAAGGGATATTTTCGGAGCCTTTAACAATTTTTCCTACGGAAGCTATAAGATGTAGACGTCCGATCGGCAAGCGCTTATACCCTGATCAAGATATGCGTAAATAAATTAGACTTGGAAAAATTGATGTCAATGGCTTTTACACTGCGCGAAATATTCTGAGTTATGCATAAAAAATACGATTTGGAAAGATTCATGTCAATAGGATATAGACATCGGATCGGGGCAGTTTTTAAACTTGATCTGCGTACACATGTTTTAGGACAACTGAGAAAGTTTCAGATCGCTAGCTTTTAAACTGAGCTCGCAAACGGTATTGAAACAGACGGACAGACGGACAGACGGACGGACGGACAGACGGACATGGCTATATCGATTCCCCTATTGAACCTGATCAAGAATATATATACTTTATGGGGTCGGAAACGTCTCCTTCGCTGCGTTACAAACTTCTGACTAAAATTATAATACCCTCTGCAAGGGTTTAAAAAATATTCAAACGAATAATAAAATTCTGAGAGTCACTACCAGAAACCAAAGTAAACAGAAAAATTCCTGCGCAGGAACAAAAAAAGAAAAAATAGATTTGCCTAGGCAAACTCTAAAAAAAGCTTCTCAGCCCAAAGTATACAAAGTCATTGTAAATGACGAGGTACGAAAAGTAGGGACCTTGCGAATAACATATTCACTAGGTTTACTAAAGCATGGAAAAAAAGTTATAGCAAGATTTGATGTTCGCGATATTATTACTGAAAGGCCACAAATGGCTTTTGACAGGGTAATTGTGGATACGATCGGTCTACTACCTAAATCCGAACAAGGACATGAATATGCAGTAACCCTAATCTGCGATTTAACTTAATACCTTGTGGCAATACCAATTCAAAACAAAAGTGCAAAAAGAGTAGCAAAAGCTACATTCGAAGATTTTATTCTGAAGTACGGTCCAATGAAGACGTTCAAAACGGACATGGGAACAGAATATAAAAATTCGATAATTGAAGATTTATGAAAAAATTTAAATGTCAAAAACATAACTTTCACCGCACACCATCACCGGACTGTAGGAATTGTGGAGCGAAGCCACAGAACATTTAATGAGTTCATCCGTTCATATATCTCAGTTGATAAAACTGATTGGGATGTATGGCTCCAATACTTCGTATATTGTTTCAACACAACACCCTCTATGGCACATGACTATTGTCCATATGAGTTAGTTTTTGGTAAACCTTCAAATTTACCTGAACCCACTATATAATATAGATGACTAGATTAATGTTAGAATCTCAAAAGCAGAACCAAAAAATTAAATATACAAAAATACTTTAGATATTGATTTAAAAATAGGAGATCAGGTTTTATTGAAAAATGAAACAGGGCATAAGCTAGACTAACTTTAAATATACTGGACCCCAAAAGGTTGAAAGTGTAGAAGAAAAAGATAACATAGTAATTTCAAATAATAACAAGAGAGAACGCTATTAGTCGGGTGCCCTGACTATCAGATACCCGTTACTCAGGTAAAGGGAGTGCGAGGGAGATGGAGATAGAAACTTTGATCACGCATAACTTTTTAACGAATGGTCCGATTTGAAAAATTTCTTCTACATTTCGATAGGTATTGATAAACACAATAAAACTGCATTTTTACTTTTCCGAAATATTTAAATTTTTAAAATCGTATATAAGCGATAGTGGGCGTTAAAGGGGGCGTGGCACCCTTTTGAAATAAACTTGCGCTGCGTAGGAACTCCTAGAATCTGCATGCAAAATGCCAATCTTCTAGCTTTTATAGTTTCCGAGATCTCAGCGTTCATACGGACAGACAGACGGACAGACAGACGGACAGACGGACAGACGGACAGACGGACAGACGGACATGGCTAGATCGACTCGGCTAGTGATCCTGAACAAGAATATATATACTTTATAGGGTTGGAAACGCTTCCTTCTACCTGTTACATACTTTTGCACGAATACAATATACCCTTTTACTCTACGAGTAACGGGTATAAAAATAAGAAACAAACAATACATAGAGGAAGCAACCGTGGTGGAAACACCAATAATAACAGAAACAGTAACAACAATAACAATACATATACAAACAGTCAAAATAATAATAATGTCCGACAGGTACAAACCACTTCGGAAAACCAATAAAGACCCTTAAGATAAACCCAGTAAATATGAAAAAAAATATGAAAAATGAACACACAAATAAATTATATACATTATTAGTTGATACATGTGCAGACATCTCTTTATTAAAAGAAACTGCAAATATTACCCAAATATCAGGTGTTGGTGAAGGAACAACTAATTCAAAAGGATTAGTATCAATAGAACTTTGTGACGCTGCGCGCACAAAACCAAGTTATAAATAAAAGAAAGACTAGAGAAATTAAATGAAAGGAGCCTTTACCCAAATTAAAAACAAAAAACGCCCCCGCCAACGATCGCGCATGTAGGGGCACACTAGACCAAGAGAGATGGTCACACTTAGCCCGGCAAATCCCACAGACGACGGTCACACTAGATCTCGCCGAGCCCTATATAAGACGGACCACGGGCCATAGAAGATCACTTAGCAGCCAACCGTCTAAGGGTGAAGGATCAACTCCCCAGTGGTGGTAAGCAGCGAAGTCACTTTTTGGTGGACTGGATCATTCGATCCAAGTCCGCTTATACATAGTAGTTAGCTCCTTAGCTTAGTAGTAGTCCCTCCTCCTGGAGGTATCCCTCGGAGACGTCTGATTTTAGGATCACACCTCCTTACGGCACGGTTCACCGGCTGATTCTCTCTCTCTTGTGGCTGACTTCAGGGTCCCCAAGTATCTCTCTCTCTTGTGGCTGACTTCAGGGTCCTAGTCTCTCTCTCTTGTGGCTGACTTCAGGGTCCCCAAGTATCTCTCTCTCTCTTGTGGCTGACTTCAGGGTCCCCAAGTAACTCTCTCTCTCTCTTGTGGCTGACTTCAGGGTCCCCAAGTAACTCTCTCTCTCTTGTGGCTGACTTCAGGGTCCCCAAGCAACAAACTCTCTCTCTCTTGTGGCTGACTTCAGGGTCCCCAAGCTCACTCTCTCTTGTGGCTGACTTCAGGGTCCCCAAGCTCTCTCTCTCTTGTGGCTGACTTCAGGGTCCCCAAGTAACTCTCTCTCTCTCTTGTGGCTGACTTCAGGGTCCCCAAGTAACTCTCTCTCTCTTGTGGCTGACTTCAGGGTCCCCAAGCAACAAACTCTCTCTCTCTTGTGGCTGACTTCAGGGTCCCCAAGCAAAACAATCTCTCTTGTGGCTGACTTTAGGGTCCCCAAGCAGCGCTCTCTCGCTCGTGGCTGACTTCAGGGTCCCCAAGCACCCCATTCTCATTTCAGGCAATACATCCCGTGCTGGTCCTCTCGAACAGCGGAACGGCTCCCGATACCAGGTATTCTAAGTGGACGAAGGAAGCAAAGGCAGCAAGGGCGGCACCCCGTCAAATCGGAGAACTCGTTAGTTGTTAATCAAATGTCAAGATATTTACTGAAATAAAACCTAGTCTTAATCAATTACTAAGTAATTTCCCACGACTTCTACTCTGGGCTGGGTCGGAACTCTCTTTCAGCAACCACGCCTGACACAAACAAATTCTTGTGACAAACCCTGGCCATCCCTGAGCCACATGACAGCGACGAACCGTCACAGTGGCGCCCGAACAGGTTAAAGTGGTTGCAGGAGATAAACCGACACCAGCGGAGTAATGTCGAGCTAGGTATATCTGGCACCAAAGAGCGAACTAACGAAATACACGGAAGAGTTCGGATTAGGAACGGCAGAAAGAAGCGAGGATTTAAGACGTTTGTTGGCAGCGTTCGCAAAGAAAACGGATCATACAGAAACGGTCAGACAAAGACTCGCAGAACTGTCGGAAAAATATAAGAGAGAAAAAAAGCCCGGCGAAAGAAACAATTCCGGCGATCGTGGTAACCAGGCAAAAGGAGGAGATAATGGACATCAAAGGAGCAAGTCCAGGGGTCGAAACGGAAGGAAAGTCAGAAATAAAAATGGAAACAGATGTCATAGACCGGGTACGGGGATGGGGCATCCGGTACAAAGGAACAACAAACCCACTGGAGTTCCTGAGCAAAATGGAACAGTGGGCAGGAGGATACGGAATACGGAAGGACCAGCTGATACAGACGATGCCATTCATCCTGGAGGGGATCGCGAGTGATTGGTGGAACACCACGCCAAGCAGGATCGTAACGTGGACTCAGCTCAGAACGGAACTGCTGGAATACTTTTTGCCGCCGAGGTATGAGGAACAGTTGGAGACTCAGATTGCACAGATGAAACAGAGAGAAACGGAGCCCGTAAGAGAATACGCGATGGGACTAAGAAAACTGATGCAATTCATGAAACTCTCAGAAGAGGCCAATCTGGACCGAGTATACAAAAACAGCAGGAGCAAGATAAAGCTGTACGCTAGGAGGGCAGGATTCAACTCATTGACAGAGTTCCTTAAACTAGCGGAGGAAGTAGAAGAAATAGAGGCAGATGACCGGACACAGACAAGCCAACCTGCACAGCAGCAACTAGAACCGGAGATATGCATGCGCTGCGGAGGAACCGGACATGCGGGAAGCACGTGCAGCAATCCGCCGAGGCTGTTTTGCTGGGTCTGTGGAAGAAACGGTACGAGAACCAAGGAGTGCTGCAGGAGACCTGAGCAGTTGAAGCTGGCAGCTCAGACTGCAATAAAGGAACCACCAGCAGGAGAACAGCTGTGTTGCGACGGGTTCCAAATAGTAGCCCGGATAAGGGTCGGAAACACGACAGCGAAAGGAATTGTGGACACAGGAGCATCAAGAAGCGCTATAAGCAGAAACAGATATCAAGATCTGAAACAACAAGGTAAATGGTGTGGAACCCGAGCAGAAATAACAATGGCCAACGGAGTAACGCAGAAGGCGATAGGAGAATTCGCGGCAGAAATCCAATTTGGAGGAAGAGCGTTCAGGGTAACATTCATGATACTAACAGAAGTGGCAGGAGGAATACTGTTAGGAATGGACTTTCTAGCCGGGGCACGCAGCACGCTGAGGTGTGGAGGCTTGGAGTTAGAGATGAGAGCAGCCGGAGACAAAGTGGACCAACCGGAGACAAAAACGAATACCAGGGACTTAGGCGTAGTCCAGTATAGAAAGGGAAAATGGAACGAGGTAGCAGACGCCTTACCCAGAGCAGCACAGGACGAGTTGAAAGCAATAGAGGTCACGGACACCTGGATCAAGGAGAAGTACAAGGGATCGCAGCAGAAAAAAGCAAGGAAGACGCGGACGAAAGTGGCAGTAAATAGGGTATACATTGGAGACACTAAGCCGTACGGAGGAACAAATACAATACAGAACGAACACGAAAACATGAACAAGTTCGCGGAGGCAGCGCTGAGATTCCGCGAAAAACATGCAAAGAAAGCAGCAGCGCAGACTAGGGCCAAGTTGGTGGAGCCGATACCAATGGCGGAAGCCGCATGGAAAAGGACGGCACCGGCGAAGAAGAAGACTACGGCACCGCAAACAACCAGGGACATCCAGTCCGGGCAGGGCAACAGCCAAACCATAAGTACGGTAGCCAGAACCGCCCAGGAGAGCAGAGCAACCGAGACACCGGACAGAGATATCCTAGAGCTCCATGAGGAGGAGCGCGGCGACGAAAACTGGACAATACCAGAAGGAGCGGTAGTGTCACCGACGGCAAGAGCCAGGATACGGGAGAAGCTGGCGGAAAAAAGAAGTGGAAGACAGCAGCGATGGCTTATTAAGGACGGAGAAGCAACCTGGCGGGTGGTATCGAACAGAGGAAATTACGTCACGATACTATACCACTAAAAACCATAACGGGGGGGGAGTGTGACGCTGCGCACAAAAAACCAAGTTATAAATAAAAGAAAGACTAGAGAAATTAAATGAAAGGAGCCTTTAACTCAAATTCGAACCGAGAACGCGCGCGCGCCAACGATCGCGCATGTAGGGGCACACTAGACCAAGAGAGATGGTCACACTTAGCCCGGCAAATCCCACAGACGACGGTCACACTAGATCTCGCCGAGCCCTATATAAGACGGACCACGGGCCATAGAAGATCACTTAGCAGCCAACCGTCTAAGGGTGAAGGATCAACTCCCCAGTGGTGGTAAGCAGCGAAGTCACTTTTTGGTGGACTGGATCATTCGATCCAAGTCCGCTTATACATAGTAGTTAGCTCCTTAGCTTAGTAGTAGTCCCTCCTCCTGGAGGTATCCCTCGGAGACGTCTGATTTTAGGATCACACCTCCTTACGGCACGGTTCACCGGCTGATCTCTCTCTCTTGTGGCTGACTTCAGGGTCCCCGTAACTCTCTCTTGTGGCTGACTTCAGGGTCCCCAAGTAACTCTCTCTCTCTCTTGTGGCTGACTTCAGGGTCCCCAAGTAACTCTCTCTCTCTCTTGTGGCTGACTTACTGTGACTTCAGGGTCCCCAAGTACTCTCTCTCTCTTGTGGCTGACTTCAGGGTCCCCAAGTAACTCTCTCTCTCTTGTGGCTGACTTCAGGGTCCCCCAAGTAACTCTCTCTCTCTCTTGTGGCTGACTTCAGGGTCCCCAAGTAACTCTCTCTCTCTTGTGGCTGACTTCAGGGTCCCCAAGTAACTCTCTCTCTCTTGTGGCTGACTTCAGGGTCCCCAAGTAACTCTCTCTCTCTTGTGGCTGACTTCAGGGTCCCCAAGTAACTCTCTCTCTTGTGGCTGACTTCAGGTCCCCAAGCAACAAACTCTCTCTCTCTCTTGTGGCTGACTTCAGGGTCCCCAAGCAAAACAATCTCTCTTGTGGCTGACTTTAGGGTCCCCAAGCAGCGCTCTCTCGCTCGTGGCTGACTTCAGGGTCCCCAAGCACCCCATTCTCATTTCAGGCAATACATCCCGTGCTGGTCCTCTCGAACAGCGGAACGGCTCCCGATACCAGGTATTCTAAGTGGACGAAGGAAGCAAAGGCAGCAAGGGCGGCACCCCGTCAAATCGGAGAACTCGTTAGTTGTTAATCAAATGTCAAGATATTTACTGAAATAAAACCTAGTCTTAATCAATTACTAAGTAATTTCCCACGACTTCTACTCTGGGCTGGGTCGGAACTCTCTTTCAGCAACCACGCCTGACACAAACAAATTCTTGTGACAAACCCTGGCCATCCCTGAGCCACCCGACAGCGACGAACCGTCACAACTTCTTTCAAGCAACTATGCTATACCGCATAATTTTCATATAGTAGCATCAAATTTTCCTATTCCATGTGATGGAATAATAGGCATAGATTTTATGAAAAAATACAATTGTCAAATAGATTTAAAACCAGAAAATGATTGGCTCATACTGAGACCAGATAACCTCTATAATCTCATTCATATTCCAATAAACCATACACTCGAAAATAATTTGACAATTCTACCAGCAAGATCCGAAGTCGTCCGAAAAATTGCAACAAATTCAGCAACCAGGTATATATTAATTCCGAAACAAGAAATCCAAAATGGAGTATTCATTGGAAATTCCATCGCAGATTCTAGAAACACTTTTGTCCGAATTTTGAATACAACAAATAAAACTGCAATCATTCAACTAAATATACTAAAAGTTGAACCATTGAATGATTATGACATAATTAAATCTAATAAAAATGAAAACCAAGAAGAAATCTTAGACAAATTGAACAAAAATTTTTCACCTCAGTTCCAAGAAATACTTAAAGAATTATGCACCAAATACACCGATATATTCGGAATAGAATCCGAATGGATAACAACTAATCATTTTTACAAACAAAAAATAAGAATGTAAGATGTTGAACCGGTATACACAGTCAAAAAGGAAAAGTAGAAAAACAAGTAGAAAAATTAATTAAAGACAAAATAGTAGAACCTTCAGTACAACAGTCCATCATAAATCGTCCCGAAAAAATCATTACCAGATTGCAATACTAAAGGATGGCGTTTTGTAATTGATTACCGCCAATTTGACAAAAAAAATTTCTCAGATAAATT
Organism: Drosophila kurseongensis; assembly: GCA_018153305.1. Classification (NCBI taxonomy): domain Eukaryota; kingdom Metazoa; phylum Arthropoda; class Insecta; order Diptera; family Drosophilidae; genus Drosophila; species Drosophila kurseongensis. Next base: position 7,070,450 of record JAECXX010000001.1, read on the forward strand.
TCGGCTACCAAGAATAGACGATATTCTTGACCAATTAGGTAGAGATAAATACTTTTCATGTCTAGATCTGATGTCAGGATTTCATCAAATAGAACTCGAAGAAACGTCTATAAATATAACGGCCTTTTCCACGAGCTCCTATCGCTTCACGCGATTACCTTATGGTTTAAAAATAGCGCCAAGTTCTTTCCAATGAATGATGACAATTGCATTTTCAGGTATCGAACCTTCCCAGGCATTCTTGTATATGGATGACCTAATTGTCATCGGTTGTTCAGAAAAGCAAATGATTAAAAATCTTACAAACGTTTTTGATTTATGTCGGAAACACAACCTTAAACTGCACCCAGAAAAGTGCACATTTTTCAGACACGAAGTGACTTTCCTTGGGCACAAGTGTACTGACAAAGGTATTTTGCCAGACAGTAAGAAATAGGATGTAATAGAAAAACACCCAGTCCCAACGGACGCAAACAGCGCTAGAAGATTCGTTGCATTTTGCAATTACTACAGACGTTTTATTAAAAAATTTTTCGATTACTCGCGTCTGATAACTAGATTATGTAAAAAGAACGTTAAATTTGAATGGACAGATCAATGTCAAAAAGCATTCGAATACCTTAAAATTCAATTGATGAAACCTACACTACTGCAATATCCAGATTTTAATAAAGAATTTTGTATAACAAGAGATGCAAGCAAACAAGCGTGTGGATCTGTTCTTACTCAAGATTACAATAACACCCAGCTACCAATAGCCTATACATCAAGATCATTTACAAAAGGGGAAAGCAACAGAAATACAACAGAGCAAGAGTTAGCAGCTATCGACTGGGTGATAAATTAATTTCGACCATATATTTATAAGAGACATTTCCAAGTCAAAACAGACCATAGGCCATTAACTTACTTATTTCCAATGACAAACCCGAGCTCAAAACTAATGTGAGATTTAGAAGAATATGATTTTACTGTGAAACATCTTAAGGGAAAAGACAATCATATAGCCGACGCGCTTTCAAGAATAACTATAACAGACTTAAAAAATATTCAAACGAATAATAAAATTCTGAGAGTCACTACCAGAAACCAAAGTAAACAGAAAAATTCCTGCGCAAGAACAGAAAAAGAAAAAATAGATTTGCCTAGGCAAACTCTAAAAAAAGCTTCTCAGCCCAAAGTATACAAAGTCATTGTAAATGACGAGGTACGAAAAGTAGGGACCTTGCGAATAACAGATTCACTAGGTTTACTAAAGCATGGAAAAAAAGTTATAGCAAGATTTGATGTTTGCGATATTATTACTGAAAGGCCACAAATGGCTTTTGACAGGGTAATTGTGGATACGATCGGTCTACTACCTAAATCCGAACAAGGACATGAATATGCAGTAACCCTAATCTGCGATTTAACTAAATACCTTGTGGCAATACCAATTCAAAACAAAAGTGCAAAAAGAGTAGCAAAAGCTATATTCGAAGATTTTATTCTGAAGTACGGTCCAATGAAGACGTTCAAACCGGACATGGGAACAGAATATAAAAATTCGATAATTGAAGATTTATGAAAAAATTTAAATGTCAAAAACATAACTTTCACCGCACACCATCACCGGACTGTAGGAATTGTGGAGCGAAGCCACAGAACATTTAATGAGTTCATCCGTTCATATACCTCAGTTGATAAAACTGATTGGGATGTATGGCTCCAATACTTCGTATATTGTTTCAACACAACACCCTCTATGGCACATGACTATTGCCCATATGAGTTAGTTTTTGGTAAACCTTCAAATTTACCTGAACCCACTATATAATATAGATGAATATGCAAAAGAATCTAAGTTTAGACTTGGACAAGCATTTAAGAGAGCTAGATTAATGTTAGAATCTCAAAAGCAGAACCAAAAAATTAAAAATGACAAAAATACTTTAGATATTGATTTAAAAATAGGAGATCAGGTTTTATTGATAAATGAAACAGGGCATAAGCTAGACTAACTTTAAATATACTGGACCCCAAAAGGTTGAAAGTGTAGAAGAAAAAGATAACATAGTAATTTCAAATAATAAAAATAAGAAACAAACAATACATAGAGGAAGCAACCGTGGTGGAAACACTAATAATAACAGAAACAGTAACAACAATAACAATACATACAACAATCAAAATAATAATAATGTCCGACAGGTACAAACCACTTCGGAAAACCAATAAAGACCCTTAAGATAAACCCAGTAAAGAATATGAAAAAAAATATGAAAAATGAACACACAAATAAATTATATACATTATTAGTTGATACATGTGCAGACAGCTCTTTATTAAAAGAAACTGCAAATATTACCCAAATATCAGGTGTTGGTGAAGGAACAACTAATTCAAAAGGATTAGTATCAATAGAACTTCTTTCAAGCAACTATGCTATACCGCATAATTTTAATATAGTAGCATCAAATTTTCCTATTCCATGTGATGGAATTATTTTTATAAAAAAATACAATTGTCAAATAGATTTAAAACCAGAAAATGATTGTCTCATACTGAGACCAGATAACCTGTATAATCCCATTCATATTCCAATAACCATACACTCAAAAATAATTTGACAATTCTACCAGCAAGATCCGAAGTCGTCCGAAAAGTTGCAACAAATTCAGCAACCAGGTATATATTAATTCCGAAACAAGAAATCCAAAATGGAGTATTCATTGGAAATTCCATCGCAGATTCTAGAAACACTTTTGTCCGAATTTTGAATACAACAAATAAAACTGCAATCATTCAACTAAATATACTAAATGTTGAACCATTGAATGATTATGACATAATTAAATCTAATAAAAATGAAAACCAAGAAGAAATCTTAGACAAATTGAACAAAAATTTTTCACCTCAGTTCCAAGAAATACTTAAAGAATTATGCACCAAATACACCGATATATTTTGAATAGAATCCGAATCAATAACAACTAATAATTTTTATAAACAAAAAATAAGAATGAAAGATGATGAACCGGTATACATAAAGAATTTTAGAATTCCTCACAGTCAAAAAGAAGAAGTAGAAAAACAAGTAGAAAAATTAATTAAAGACAAAATAGTAGAACCTTCAGTTTCTAAATACAACAGTCCATTATTAATCGTCCCGAAAAAATCATTACCAGATTGCGATACTAAAAGATGGCGTTTAGTAATTGATTACCGCCAAATTAACAAAAAAAATTATCAGATAAATTTCGGCTACCAAGAATAGACGATATTCTTGACCAATTAGGTAGAGATAAATACTTTTCATGTCTAGATCTGATGTCAGGATTTCATCAAATAGAACTCGAAGAAACGTCTATAAATATAACGGCCTTTTCCACGAGCTCCTATCGCTTTACGCGATTACCTTATGGTTTAAAAATAGCGCCAAGTTCTTTCCAAAGAATGATGACAATTGCATTTTCGGGTATCGAACCTTCCCAGGCATTCTTGTATATGGATGACCTAATTGTCATCGGTTGTTCAGAAAAGCATATCATTAAAAATCTTACAGAAAAGTGCACATTTTTCAGACACGAAGTGACTTTCCTTGGGCACAAGTGTACTGACAAAGGTATTTTGCCAGACAGTAAGAAATAGGATGTAATAGAAAAACACCCAGTCCCAACGGACGCAAACAGCGCTAGAAGATTCGTTGCATTTTGCAATTACTACAGACGTTTTATTAAAAAATTTTTCGATTACTCACGTCTGATAACTAGATTATGTAAAAAGAACGTTAAATTTGAATGGACAGATCAATGTCAAAAAGCATTCGAATACCTTAAAATTCAATTGATGAAACCTACACTACTGCAGTATCCAGATTTTAATAAAAAAATTTTGTATAACAAGAGATGAAAGCAAACAAGCGTGTGGAGCTGTTCTTACTCAAGATTACAATAACACCCAGCTACCAATAGCCTATGCATCAAGATCATTTACAAAAGGGGAAAGCAACAAAAATAGAACAGAGCAAGAGTTAGCAGCTATCCACTGGGTGATAAATTAATTTAGACCATATATTTAGAAGAGACATTTCCAAGTCAAAACAGACCATAGGCCATTAACTTACTTATTTCCAATGACAAACCCGAGCTCAAAACTAATGTGAGATTTAGAAGAATATGATTTAACTGTGAAATATCTTAAGGGAAAAGACAATCATATAGCCGACGCGCTTTCAAGAATAACTATAACAGACTTAAAAAATATTCAAACGAATAATAAAATTCTGAGAGTCACTACCAGAAACCAAAGTAAACAGAAAAATTCCTGCGCAGGAACAGAAAAAGAAAAAATAGATTTGCCTAGGCAAACTCTAAAAAAAGCTTCTCAGCCCAAAGTATACAAAGTCATTGTAATTGACGAGGTACGAAAAGTAGGGACATTGCGAATAACAGATTCACTAGGTTTACTTAAGCATGGAAAAAAAGTTATAGCAAGATTTGATGTTCGCGATATTATTACTGAAGCCACAAATGGCTTTTGACAGGGTAATTGTGGATACGATCGGTCTACTACCTAAATCCGAACAAGGACATGCAGTAACCCTAATCTGCGATTTAACTAAATACCTTGTGGCAATACCAACTCAAAACAAAAGTGTAAAAAGAGTAGCAAAAGCTATATTCGAAGATTTTATTCTGAAGTACGGTCCAATGAAGACGTTCAAAACGGACATGGGAACAGAATATAAAAATTCGATAATTGAAGATTTATGAAAAAATTTAAATGTCAAAAACATAACTTTCACCGCACACCATCACCGGACTGTAGGAATTGTGGAGCGAAGCCACAGAACATTTAATGAGTTCATCCGTTCATATATCTCAGTTGATAAAACTGATTGGGATGTATGGCTCCAATACTTCGTATATTGTTTCAACACAACACCCTCTTTGGCACATGACTATTGCCCATATGAGTTAGTTTTTGGTAAACCTTCAAATTTACCTGAACCCACTATATAATACAGATGACTATGCAAAAGAATCTAAGTTTAGACTAGGACAAGCATTTAAGAGAGCTAGATTAATGTTAGAATCTCAAAAACAGAACCAAAAAATTAAATATGACAAAAATACTTTAGATATTGATTTAAAAATAGGAGATCAGGTTTTATTGAAAAATGAAACAGGGCATAAGCTAGACTAACTTTAAATATACTGGACCCCAAAAGGTTGAAAGTGTAGAAGAAAAAGATAACATAGTAATTTCAAATAATAAAAATAAGAAACAAACAATACATAAGGATAGGTTAAAAATTTTTACTTCATAATCACTTTAATTCTCTTATATATATCACGTATGGCAATACATAAAATTATAACCATAATTATAATGGCAAAATATTACTTCTTGATTCAAAATAATGCTTTCTGATTCGAACAAAAGAGGAAGCAACTATCGCTGTAACAATTTCAGAAATAATTACCGCGGTAGAGGTTATAGCCGATACAATGTTTCTCCGAGCCAGAGCAGTTGTTAAGGGCTTTTTCAGGAATCCGTTTGCCGGAGCGCAAGCGAGGAGGCATTTCTTCGAAGGATTTATCCAGAAAATTTGCAGACAACAAGGATTTGCGATGCGCCAATTGCAATTCCAAAGGGCATTTTGCAAAGGACTGTCTTTAGCCGAAAAGGGAGCCTGGTTCCTGCTATGCCTGCGGAGCGTTTGGACACTTCGTTGGGCAGTGCCCGGAGCGCAAAAGCGCAAACACAAACAACTATGTAAGATATTTTAAAATATTTTTTCACAATAATTCTAATGCTCCATTAGTTGCAGCATGCCTCATAGACACTGGGAGTCCAATCTCTTTTGCTAAAATAAGCAGTTTATCTAATATAGTTAATTTGGAATCCGTTTCGGAAAACTTTTTCGGGCTAAATAAGAGCCAACTAAAAATATTTGGAAAAATTTTATGTTACGTTATAAAAGCAAGAATAAAGTGTTATTTTGATCTTTACTTAGTCCCAAAAGAGTCTATGAGCCATGATGTAGTTCTTGGAAGAAATTTTATGGAGGCGTGTCAGCTAAAAATAGATCTAGGCACCTTGAAGATGGTAACGGTAGAGCCTGTGAAACAAAAATGCAAACTAAAACTAAATAATAATGCAAATGTGAATGCATACAACACAAAACACACTTTAAATGTCAATATTATACAAGAAGATGAATTTGAAATTAATAAGGATACAGTTAGTGAAACAGTTAGTGATACAGTTAGTAATTCAGTTAGTAATACAGTTAGTAATACAGTTAGTAATACAGTTAGTGAAACAGGTAATGAAACAGTTAGTGAAATAGTTAGTGAAACCGTTAATAATACAGGTAATGAAACAGTTAGTGAAATAGTTAGTGAAACCGTTAGTAATACAGGTAATGAAACAGTTAGTGAAATAGTTAGTGAAACCGTTAGTAATACAGGTAGTGAAAAAGTTAGTGAAATAGTTAGTGAAACCGTTAGTAATACAGGTAGTGAAACAGTTAGTAAAACAGTTAGTGAAGCAGAGAGTCCCAGATTTAATCAAACAGTTAGTCAAAAGGAAACAACGAAATCTACAGTTAATAAAACGGTTAGTCCCAAAATTAGTAAGGCAGTCAGTCCTACGGTTAGCGAGATAATTAATAACTATGAAGAAACGGTTAGAGAGATGTTTAGTATAAATTGCCTAGAAACTGAAGAGGCGAATTACATATGCGGCACAAATGATGACCAGGATTTAAATCGTCGTTTAAAGGAGCTTACTGAAAGCAATTATAAGACATTAGAAAGGCCAAAGGAACCTTTTATTAAATGCGAAATTAAATTAAATTTAGAAAACTTCGAAACCATTTAGTTGTGCTCCAAGACGACTCGCTTATTCAGAGAAAGAAAAATTGCAACTTTTACTAGATGATTATTTAAATAACGGTATTATACAACCCAGCAAATCGGAATACGCTTCACCGATAGTATTAGTCAAGAAAAAAACCGGAGACATAAGATTGTGCATAGACTTTAGAAAACTTAACAAAGTATTAATTAAAGACAATTATTCCATACCGCTCATCGATGACCTATTAGACAAATTAGTTAACAAAAAAGTTTTTACGAAACTTGATTTAAAAAATGGTTATTTTCATGTTTTTGTTGATAAGGAATCGGTCAAATACACCTCTTTTGTTACACCGTTTGGTCAATTCGAGTTTCTCAGGATGCCAATGGGTCTAAAAACTGCATCAGCAGTATTTCAGAGGTTTGTAAACAAGATTTTTGAAGATCTTATTAGAGACAACAAAGTAATTGTATACATGGACGACATAATGATCGCCAGCAAGGATACCGAGGAACATTTACAGGTTTTAAAAGAAGTGTTTCTCAGATTAGTTCAAAACAAATTAGAATTACGTATGGATAAATGCGAGTTCCTTCAAACTAATATTAAATATTTAGGATTTATCATAAACGGTGAGGGTATCAGAGCTGACGACAAGGGGATAGAAGCCATAAAACATTTTCCAACCCCAGACAAAACACAGTCCGTTCAAAGTTTTCTTGGTTTGTGTTCATATTTCCGTAGATTCATAAAGGACTTTTCAACGTTAGCCAAACCATTATTTGATCTTCTGAAAAAAGATGAAAAATTTAAGTTTGGAGAAAAGGAAATGAACTGTTTTTTAATTCTTAAAGATAAGCTAGTGCAAGCACCGGTATTGGCAATTTACAATTACAAAGACGATGTGGAACTGCACTGTGATGCCAGCGCTCTTGGTTTTGGTGCTGTTTTGTGTCAAAAGAAAGAAGACGGAAAATTACACCCCATCTTTTATTTCTCCAAACGCACATCCGTCGCAGAATCAAAATATCACAGCTTCGAGCTGGAGACAATAGCCATTATTCACGCATTGCGTAGATTTCGAATATATTTGTATGGAAAACGATTTAAGATTATTACTGATTGTAATTCTCTCACTTTAACGCTTAATAAAATTGAGCTTAACCCACGAATAGCTAGGTGGGCGTTAGAGCTCCAAAATTATGACTACGAGCTGATACATAGAGAAGGTAATAAGATGCAACATGTTGACGCTCTTAGTAGATGCACAAATATTTTAATAGTAGAATCAAATACGTTTGAGGACAATTTAATAATCTGCCAAGCCAAGGATCCAAAAATTCAGGAAATTAAAAAACATCTAGAGAAAAACGAGCATAAATTATTCGAAATGAGAAACGGAATAGTGTATAGGAAATGTAACGATGGCAGACTATTATTTTATGTTCCTACGGATATGGAAGAGCATGTTATGTACAAGTACCATAATGAAATCGGACACATAGGCAGGGACAAAATGTTAGATATCATTTCGAAAACTTATTGGTTTCCTAACGCTAAAGACAAATGTTTAAGTCACATTGAATACTGTTTAAAATGTATTGCATTTTCCCCTAAGACAGGCAAGGAAGGATTTTTACATTGCATTCCAAAAGGCAACTTCAGGTAGATCAAAGAAACATATTTTTGTAGTCATCGACGGTTTCACAAAGTTCGTACGGTTATATGCCACTAAGACCACCAACACAAGGGAAGTCATTACAGCATTAAAGGACTACTTTAGAGCATATAGTAAACCAAAATGCATAATTTCAGACAGAGGAAGCTGTTTCACGTCCAAAGAGTTCGATGATTTTTTATTAGAGTTTAACGTTAAGCATATGAAGATAGCAACGGGATCACCGCAGGCAAACGGGCAAGTTGAAAGAGTCAACAGAAGTCTTGGACCAATGATAGCTAAGCTAATAGAGCCGGAGAAAGGCATATATTGGGACACAGTAATAGATAAAGTAGAACACGTACTGAATAACACCCAACATCGCAGTATAAAACAAAGTCCAAGCAAGGTGCTTTTTGGGATGGAACAAAGAGGTCAGATAGTGGACGAGTTGAAAGAAAAGTTAGAAGAATTGGAAAATATGCCAGAAAACAGAGATTTAGAGAAAATTAGAAATGAAACCGAAACAAGAAAGGAAAGCTAACTTCGGACGGAGCCGTAGTTGATATACCCTTGCAGAATATTATGTAAATTATATTCTTCAAAATTATTCATATAATGTATTCTTAATACTCATAAAAAGTCCCAACTTCCTAACTTTAAAAACACCAACTTTATGGCTTTTCCGATCGTTCAGTTATATGGCAGCTATATGATATAGTCGCCCGATCCGGCTCGTTCCGACTTATTTACTACCTGCAATAGAAAGACAACTTTTGGGAAAGTTTCAAGCAGATAGCTTTAAAACTGAGGGACTAGTTTGCGTAGAAACGGACGGACGGAGGGACAGACGGACGGACAGACGGACAGACGGACATGGCTAGATCGACTCTTCTGGTGATGCTGATCAAGAATATATATACTTTATAGGGTCGAAAATGTCTCCTTCACTGCGTTGCAAACTTTTGACTGAAATTATAATACCCTCTGCAAGGGTATAATAAATCAGGAAAAAGCACAAGCGTACAACAAGGTACATTATGACAAGACAGCCAAAAAGCCTTCAGAATACAAAATAGGAGACTACGTAATGGTAAAAAATTTCGATAGCACAGCAGGAGTTTCTAGAAAATTAATTCCAAAAAATAAAGGTCCTTACGTAATTTTAAAATTATTAAGAAATGACAGATTCTTATTAAAAGACGTAGAAGGATTTCAAGTATCCCGTAACCCGTACCAAGGTGTCTGGAGCATTAAAAACATTAAGCACTGGTTAAAAAAGAAAAAGGGAAAAAGTAAATAAATAAATAGCAGAACATAAATATTAAGGAACAATTTTGTAAAATAATTGTATGTATTTGTAAAAACTATTCACGTTTTGTAACTAAAATAAGTAATTTTTTTTGTAATTAAAAACCTAATGTAAAAAAAAAATTTTGATACCAAAACAGTGAACAGGGGATCATTCAGTCAGGACGGCCGAGTTGTAGCAGTATAGATACATGCAAGGCCCACTGTACCATATACATTTAGATAATTACGCATTAAGCCTTCTGTATAACAATAAGATAGATTCTCCGTTAGATTTAAGCATTATACTGTCATCCCTTTCTAGCACGTACACTTAGCATTTAAGGATAAAATGTATGCCCACACTGACACAGATAAAATGTATGGAAGCCTAGAGAAAGATCGAGACGCGGCATTCGGTGGCTTGCGTTTGAGAAGAACAGTCGACAGAAATTGAATAAAGAAGTTGAGATCATTAAATATAATTAAACGAGTGAAGTGATTTTATCCTTTTACAAATTATAGAGGTCGTGGCAATTTTAGAGGAAGCAACCGTGGTGGAAACACCAATAATAACAGAAACAGTAACAACAATAACAATACATATACAAACAGTCAAAATAATAATAATGTCCGACAGGTACAAACCACTTCGGAAAACCAATAAAGACACTTAAGATAAACCCAGTAAAGAATATGGTTCAAACTATCAACCTAAACTTCAATCTTTTTGTTTCAAATAGATTTAAAACCAGAAAATGATTGGCTCATACTGAGACCAGATAACCTCTATAATCCCATTCATATTCCAATAAACCATACACTCGAAAATAATTTGACAATTCTACCAGCAAGATCCGAAGTCGTCCGAAAAATTGCAATAAATTCAGCAACCAGGTATATATTAATTCCGAAACAAGAAATCCAAAATGGAGTATTCATTGGAAATTCCATCGCAGATTCTAGAAACACTTTTGTCCGAACTTTGAATACAACAAATAAAACTGCAATCATTCAACTAAATATACTAAAAGTTGAACCATTGAATGATTATAACATAATTAAATCTAATAAAAATGAAAACCAAGAAGAAATCTTAGACAAATTGAACAAAAATGTCCCACCTCAGTTCCAAGAAATACTTAAAGAATTATGCACCAAATACACAGATATATTTTGAATAGAATCCGAATCAATAACAACTAATAATTTTTATAAACAAAAAATAAGAATGAAAGATGATGAACCGGTATACATAAAGAATTATAGAATTCCCTACAGTCAAAAAGAAGAAGTAGAAAAACAAGTAGAAAAATTAATTAAAGACAAAATAGTAGAACCTTCAGTTTCTGAATATAACAGTCCATTATTAATCGTCCCGAAAAAATCATTACCAGATTGCGATACTAAAAGATGGCGTTTAGTAATTGATTACCGCCAAATTAACAAAAAAAATTATCAGATAAATTTCGGCTACCAAGAATAGACGATATTCTTGACCAATTAGGTAGAGATAAATACTTTTCATGTCTATCTGATGTCAGGATTTCATCAAATAGAACTCGAAGAAACGTCTATAAATATAACGGCCTTCACGCGATTACCTTATGGTTTAAAAATAGCGCCAAGTTCTTTCCAAAGAATAATAACAATTGCATTTTCAGGTTTCGAACCTTCCCAGGCATTCTTGTATATGGATGACCTAATTGTCATCGGTTGTTCAGAAAAGCATATGATTAAAAATCTTACAAACGTTTTTGATTTATGTCGGAAACACAACCTTAAACTGCACCCAGAAAAGTGCACATTTTTCAGACACGAAGTGGCTTTCCTTGGGCACAAGTGTACTGACAAAGGTATTTTGCCAGACAGTAAGAAATAGGATATAATAGAAAAACACCCAGTCCCACCGGGCGCAAACAGCGCTAGAAGATTCGTTGCATTTTGCAATTACTACAGACGTTTTATTAAAAAAATTTTCGATTACTCACGTCAGATAACTAGATTATGTAAAAAGAACGTTAAATTTGAATGGACAGATCAATGTCAAAAAGCATTCGAATACCTTAAAATTCAATTGATGAAACCTACACTACTGCAGTATCCAGATTTTAATAAAAAAAATTTGTATAACAAGAGATGCAAGCAAACAAGCGTGTGGAGCTGTTCTTACTCAAGATTACAATAACACCCAGCTACCAATAGCCTATGCATCAAGATCATTTACAAAAGGGGAAGGCAACAAAAATACAACAGAGCAAGAGTTAGCAGCTATCCACTGGGTGATAAATTAATTTCGACCATATATTTATAAAAGACATTTCCAAGTCAAAACAGACCATAGGCCATTAACTTACTTATTTCCAATGACAAACCCGAGCTCAAAACTAATGTGAGATTTAGAAGAATATGATTTTACTGTGAAATATCTTAAGGGAAAAGACAATCACATAGCCGACGCGCTTTCAAGAATAACTATAACAGACTTAAAAAATATTCAAACGAATAATAAAATTCTGAGAGTCACTACCAGAAACCAAAGTAAACAGAAAAATTCCTGCGCAGGAACAGAAAAAGAAAAAATAGATTTGCCTAGGCAAACTCTAAAAAAAGCTTCTCAGCCCAAAGTATACAAAGTCATTGAAAATGACGAGGTACGAAAAGTAGGGACCTTACGAATAACAGATTCACTAGGTTTACTAAAGCATGGAAAAAAAGTTATAGCAAGATTTGATGTTCGCGATATCGTTACTGAAAGGCCACAAATGGCTTTTGACAGGGTAATTGTGGATACGATCGGTCTACTACCTAAATCCGAACAAGGACATGAATATGCAGTAACCCTAATCTGCGATTTAACTAAATACCTTGTGGCAATACCAATTCAAAACAAAAGTGCAAAAAGAGTAGCAAAAGTTATATTCGAAGATTTTATTCTGAAGTACGGTCCAATGAAGACGTTCATAACGGGCATGGGAACAGAATATAAAAATTCGATAATTGAAGATTTATGAAAAAATTTAAATGTCAAAAACATAACTTTCACCGCACACCATCACCGGACTGTAGGAATTGTGGAGCGAAGCCACAGAACATTTAATGAGTTCATCCGTTCATATATCTCAGTTGATAAAACTGATTGGGATGTATGGCTCCAATACTTCGTATATTGTTTCAACACAACACCCTCTATGGCACATGACTATTGTCCATATGAGTTAGTTTTTGGTAAACCTTCAAATTTACCTGAACCCACTATATAATACAGATGACTATGCAAAAGAATCTAAGTTTAGACTAGGACAAGCATTTAAGAGAGCTAGATTAATGTTAGAATCTCAAAAGCAGAACCAAAAAATTAAATATGACAAAAATACTTTAGATATTGATTTAAAAATAGGAGATCAGGTTTTATTGAAAAATGAAACAGGACATAAGCTAGACTAACTTTAAATATACTGGACCCCATAAGGTTGAAAGTGTAGAAGAAAAAGATAACATAGTAATTTCAAATAATAAAAATAAGAAATAAACAATACATAAGGATAGGTTAAAAATGTTTACTTCATAATCACTTTAATTCTCTTATATATATCACGTATGGCTCTGGGAGGCCCAGGAGCGTCCCCCGCGAGCCCGACTTCCTCGAAAGGCTCATCTGTCGCGTACGACGGCCGGTTTTGGACGGATAGACCGCGAGCCCCACTCGAACGCGCGTTAGCCGAGGCGAACAGAGCATATGAGCACTACGGCGGCGACGTTGCCCAAGACCCCGAGGTATTGGAGCCGGAGAGTGAGCTCAGCTCCCGTCGTGGAATCAGCAAGGACGAGGATGACGTGCCGGACGTGAACGCACAGGAGGGACCCATCGCACCCGAACCCCAAGTCTTCGATGAAAATGTCCTTCGAAGACCCTCACGACCGTACCCCACCGAGGACACCAAAGCGCGCCACACCGCCATCCACGCCAAGGCGCAGCAAACAAGGCTCCCCTTGTACCCCGGAGAACACCGCCCGGCCACCCATAAAGTTGTCGCCGTGCTCGCTCTCGCCAGGCCTTTGACCATTCTCCTACGCCGCTTACGTCCGGGAAGACGATTCCCTCCGCAGTCCTGGACCAGTTCCTGGGACCCTCGACGCAGACGACATCACTAGCCGGGGACGTGGATCTGGACCTACAACTTTTCCTGACCGGCGGTGAGGAGAACGAGATACTTAAGGCTTTCCGGGAATGTCTGGACGAAAGCCAAGTCCTGGACGAGTACCAGTGGGTGGTCGCCCCAGCAGACAGGAGGGTGGACACCCACCAAAGCCGGATGCCTCCAGCTCTCATCGCGTACACCCAGGCACAGGATCGCAGTCGAGTCCGGTGAGCTACCGTGTTTCGCCTCCAAACGGGTTTTCTCTGCGTAACGCGTCCGCCAAACTGTCCACTTGGAGCGCTGAGAAGAGGATTACTTTCGGTCTTTCACGTTCGTTCTCTTTCTCTCTCTCTCTCTCGGGCCTTAAGGGAGTTCTCTGTGCGCTAATTCATGTCGGTCAAATTATCGTGTTGCGCTTCCGAGCCGTTTTCCCTGCGCAATACGAACGCCTGACTGACTTCGACAAAGTGCGGGAAAAGATCACTCTCACCGATCTTTTCTCCCTTTCTCTCTCGGATGCTTGTGGGTTTTCTGTACGTTGCCGTGTTGCGTCAGCCAAGTTACCGTGTTGCGCCTCCGAGCCGTTTTCTCTGTGCAACACGGCCGATTGACTGACGCCAAAAGCGCGGGATAGAAAAGAGCGCCCATTAGCACTTCAGGGCACTCGGTCAAAATCGTGCTGGTCGGGTTTTAACGTGGCGCCTCCAAGCCGCTTTCTCTGTGCCGCGTTAAATCTCCGGATCTCCTACAACAGTCCCCTCCCGGCAAGTTTTCCCCCTGGGGTAACTACGTTGCATCTCCGAGCCGCCTACTCTACGTAAACGTGGATACCTGGGCTGACTGAATCCTACTCAGCCTATGAAAAGGTCCTTACACTACTGTTGAGCGCAGCGGCAAACCACTCCAACTAAATAGAGAGTCAGAATCACTCATTTCTAAGCGGCTCCTCTTATCTCTCTATTAATTGGACTTGTCAGTCTGAGCCCGCCTCTCAACGCCTACGGTCCGTCGCCAGCGCATACATTTGTTGTTGTTGATAGCAAGCTGCGGTGTTCGCAAAGCCCGTAGACCTTGCATACATATATAAACGTTAAAAAACTGAAATATTGAATTTATCTCGCCTTGTGATTTGTTTTTTAAAATAGCTGACAAAAAGGCTTGTTAGCTCAACATTTGGAGGCCCCGGCGAGATTCGTAAATTCAAGTCTGTGGAAATTCGTTTGCGCAAAAGAAACAGTGCACAAAGAAGACAAAAAACAACTGTTACATTAGGCTGGTTCCGCTTTAAGCTGGTCCTAATACATTTTCTGCCTCGCCAACTGGTGACTGTACTTTCTTGCCGTTACAAAAACAAAGACTTCTGACAATTGTAACTGTAAACTCCCGAGTTGTGCAGTGCGTTTCGGTTTGCTTTATACAAATACATACGCACAGATGAGTTCAGACGAAGGCAGCACAGTGGCAGACCATAATATTATGACGGCTGAAACTAAAGTGCGGTTCTTGAAGTGCAAAGCCGAATCGGTGTACAATGGCTTAAAGCGCATGGATATTTCGCTAGCTAAAGACGCGATTTGCCTGTTTGGGTCTGCGGAGTTGACAGTTCGGCTAGAACTTCTTGAGCATACTCAAGCCTCCTTCAGGCTTGCCCACAATGCGCTGGAGGAGCTAGACTATTCGGAAATCGGCAGTGAGCTTAGCGACAATTTTGAAATGCTCATGGTATCGGTCAAGTCACGGCTAAGACGGCAACTTGACAACTGTCAGCTTCGAATGCCAACATCTTCCACTATGCACCTTGATCCCAACCTGGATCAGTCAACTGTCATGGTTGATCGAGGGCATAGGACTCGCCTGCCCGAAGTAAAACTGCCTACATTCTCTAGTGGATACACCGAATACTCTGATTTCCTCTCCATGTTTACCTCGGTGATAGATAAGGACCCCTACTTGGCTGACATAGAAAAGCTTCAACATTTGCGGTCATGCTTAGCTGGAGCTGCGCTGGAGTCGGTTCGATCATTAGAAATATCTTGGTGCCATTAATAATAAACGTCTTGTTTTCCAGGCACACATCAATGAAATTCTTGGGCTCAAGAGGCTCGAGTCTGCGTCTGCTGTGGCATTGCGGGATTTTTCGGACAAAATTATTGGGCATATGCGAGCGCTTCAGGCCTTGGGAGATTTAAAACAAATCTCAGGCTGCATGGTTGTATACATGATAGTGCAAAAATTGGATGCAGCAACCCAAGCCAACTGGGAGGAAAGTTTGTCAACGGATATGATTCCAAGCGAGGAGGATTTGCTCTCGTACCTTGAAGGGCGATGCCAGAAACTGGAGAGCGTTCAGCATGCCTTGGCTTCCAACATGGCCCATGACCATTCAGCTCCAAGGCCTGCCAGAAGGACGTTACTTGGTGCCCAGGTCAGCCAGAGTAGCTGCGTTTTTTGTGATACTCCTGGTCATGGAATATACTCCTGTAGCTCTTTCGCCGGTCTGTCTCCTAGTCTACGGCAAAGGGAAATAAAAAGACTTTCCTTGTGCTTCAATTGCCTAAAGAAGGGGCACCACACTCGAACGTGCAACTCCGGCCATTGCCGCACATGCGGTGGAAAACACCACACGCTGCTCCATCTACGCCCTGATGATTCACCACCCTCGCAGCCATCTGCCTCGCTTGCGGCCCAAGGATTTCATTCTGATGTTGTGCTCTTGGCCACCGCTATAGTTCTTGTAAAGAACAGAGCTGGTTTCCCGGTACCTTGCCGAGTCCTACTGGATTCTGGATCTCAACTACACCTAATTACATCTCGCTTCGCCCAGGAGTTGCAGTTAAGGAAATCTCGGTCAGCAGCAACGGTAACTGGTCTTGGTGATACAGCTGTTTCTTCAGAAGGATCTACAGTCAGCATCTCCCTCCAGTCGCGTTCTTCTGAATACTCTGTGGCTCTAACGGCGCTGGTCGTGCCAACGATTACGGACAGTCAGCCTAGTTACATCATTGATATCGCTGATTGGAATATGCCATCTAACATACAGTTGGCTGACCCTACATTCAACTGTCCCCAGCGCGTTGACCTGCTCCTTGGTGCCGGCCTATTTTATGACCTGTTATGCGTGGGCCAAATTAAGCTGGTTCATGGATTGCCTCTACTGCAGAAGACTCGCCTTGGCTGGATCGTGACTGGTGGTGGAGATAGACTTCGCGGCAATACATCTCTTTTAGCATCTCAAGGCTTGGAAAATGGAGCTACACTACATAATGTCCGCTTGGAGGATCTGGTTAGGCGATTTTGGGAAGTCGAAAATTTGGACAGTGGAGTCATAATGGCCAGCAAGGAAGAGCTGGAGTGTGAGGATCATTTTATCAAAAACTTCTATCATCTTCCCTCTTCTTACTCTGTTCGCCTGCCGTTGAAGCACCATGCTAAAGCCCTTGGCGATTCCTACACACAGGCACACCGAAGATTTCTTAATCTTGAACGCAAACTGCAAAGGAATCCCCATTTAAAGCGTCAATATGTGGCCTTTATTAAGGAATACTTGGAGCTAAACCACATGTCCAGAGTCAGCCCCGAGGCTGTGGGTCCTTGTAAGTATTTCCTGCCGCACCATTGTGTTCTAAAGGAGGATAGCACAACAACCAAGCTTCGCGTTGTTTTCGATATATCGGCGTTAGCCTCATCCGGGTCGTCTCTTAATGATGTCCTTATGGCTGGGCCCGTTATACAGCCAAGGCTGTTTAACATTTTGATAAAATTTCGTACTTATCAGGTGGCCCTGACTGGAGACATTTGCAAGATGTATCGGTGCGTAAGGGTGAGTGAACCCGATAACTACTTGCAATGCATTTTATGGCGAGACGAACCGGACAAAGAGCTCGAAGTTTACAAACTGGATACAGTGACCTACGGAACCAAGCCTGCCTCATTCCTTTCTGTTCGTGCAATGCACCAGCTGGCCATTGATGAGAGGGATTCCTTCCCTGCTGGCTCAGTTGCTCTGCAACAAGATTTCTATGTCGATGATTTCATCTCCGGTGGAAGCTCTGTTGCTGAGGCTATTAAGAAAATGCGACAGACCACTGAGATACTTGCTCGAGGTGACTTCAAGTTACGAAAGTGGTGCACCAGCCACCACGAGGTTTTAAAGGATGTCTCAGATGATGACAAGGAGAAGTATTTGAAGTTCGACGATGGCAGCGATATAACCAAAACTCTTGGTCTTGCATGGGATCCGGCAACAGACGAGCTGCTGTTCTCTTTATCGTCTCTAGATCCCGGCTCCAAGGCCTGCCGACGATCTGTTTTGGCCACCGTTGCTCGTTTCTATGACCCGCTAGGCCTTCTTGGTCCAGTAATCACAAAGGCCAAGGTGTTTCTTCAACAACTCTGCAAGGATAAATTGGATTGGGATGAAAGTTTGCCCTTAGACCGTAACACCTGCTGGATTGAAATGTGCATCAGTTTTCAGAGCGTCCAACGCATATTATTCCCAAGATTTTTGCTTCTTTCAGAAACTGATGTTGAAATTCATGGTTTCTGCGATGCCAGCGAGGAAGCTTACGGAGCTTGCATATATGTGCTGTCTAGGGGCACTTCTCCAGCCAGCAGCCATCTCTTATGTTCCAAATCCCGATTAGCGCCTCTCAAAACGATATCTGTACCTAAGCTGGAGTTATGTGGCGCCCTGCTACTAGCCAAGCTGATGAATGAAGTTATGAAAATGGGTATGTTCAATGGTCCTTTTCACTGCTGGTGTGATTCCTCTGTGGCGCTATCCTGGATCGGTAATGAGCCTTTCAAATTCAACGTCTTCGTGGCAAACCGAGTGGCTTCTATACAGGAATTGACTACTAATATGAAATGGCATCATATTCCGACTACACTGAATCCTGCCGACATTTTGTCCAGGGGGTCTACTCCGGACTTACTGGCGCTTTCTGAGATCTGGTTTCATGGCCCACGTGTCTGCATTATGGCGATCCGAGCCTTGAGTTACGTAAACAGGTGCTGATGGTCAAGTCGCCTCACGTTGATGTTACCCTTAGATCCAAGTATGGCAACTCGTTTCCTTCCATGCAGCGCGTGTTCGCGTACATTTACAAATTTTCTTACCGCTTGTGGCATCGTGGTCTCGAAATATCTGAGGTGCAACGTGGGACATATATGCTCTGGCGAGGCGTCCAATTGGCTCATTTATGGGAGAATATAAAGGAGCTTCGTTCAAATAGCATTGTTAAGAAATCAAGTTCTATTGCTTCGCTCTTGCCCTTCATAGATGCATGTGGCCTCCTTCGAGTTGGTGGACGCCTCGAAAATTCAACACTTGCGTATGAGGCTCGCCATCCTATAATAGTGCCACGTCGTCACCCACTCACCTTAGCGCTCATCATGCACTTCCATAAGATGAACCTGCATGCAGGACCGCGCGTTCTGTTGGCAAGCATCCGACTACAATACTGGCCTATTGGAGGACTGCGAACGGTCTCAAATGTACTGAAAGGCTGTGTGGAGTGCTTCCGGGCCAGGCCCAAATTTCTGGAACCAATCATGGCTAATCTTCCGAAGGAACGTTTGGAGTGCGTACGGGCCTTTGCTGTTTCTGGCGTCGACTATTGTGGACCTTTCCTTTACAAATCAGAAGTTCGCACCAGGTCTCCCATCAAGTGCTACGTATGCGTGTTCATCTGCTTTACAAGCAATGCTGTGCACTTAGAGCTTGTCAAGGATCTAACAACTGCGTCGTTTTTAGGTGCTTTGAAAAGATTCATTTCTACACGTGGAAAGCCTAGTCAAATTTGGTCGGACAATGCAACCAACTTTGTAGGAGCAAAAAATGAGTTGGCGGATTTGAAGCGGCTGCTGCTTAGCGATTCTCATATGCAGTCTGTTCATCAAGCTTGCTTGGCTGAGGGAATCGACTGGCAATTTATTCCGCCTCGCTCACCACACTTTGGCGGATTGTGGGAGGCAGCAGTCAAGACGGCCAAACACCATTTCTACCGCTCTGTTGGCCGCCAAACGCTTAGTTTTGATGAGCTTCGCACTTTGGTTTGTCAGATTGCGTCAATCATTAATTCTCGCCCCTTGCTATCCATTTCAGAGAATCCAGATGATCTTGATGTTTTGACTCCTGACCCACCTACTTTTTGGTGGCCCTTCTACTACTATCATTGAGCCCGATCTAACCAAGCTTAACTATAACCGCTTGGATGGCTGGCAGCGTGTAACATATCTGCAGCAACTATTCTGGTCCCGATGGCAGAAGGAGTATCTTACTCTTCTGCAACAACGCACCAAATGGCGGTCTCCTGAACGAATGCTGAAGGTCAACGACGTAGTTTTGATAAAGGATGAAAATCTACCTCCCATGCGGTGGCCCTTAGCTAGGGTGACCGCACTTATTCCTGGACGAGATGGTGTTTGCCGAGTTGCTGATCTGAAAACGTCCACGTGTGACATCAGGAGAGCTGTCAATAAGTTGTGCCTGCTGCCCACCAATGATGAAGTTGAAAGACAGGCTTCCAACGGGGGGAGTATGTTGAGCGCAGCGGCAAACCACTCCAACTAAATAGAGAGTCAGAATCACTCATTTCTAAGCGGCTCCTCTTATCTCTCTATTAATTGGACTTGTCAGTCTGAGCCCGCCTCTCAACGCCTACGGTCCGTCGCCAGCGCATACATTTGTTGTTGTTGATAGCAAGCTGCGGTGTTCGCAAAGCCCGTAGCCCTTGCATACATATATAAATGTTAATAAACTAAAATATTGAATTTATCTCGCCTTGTGATTTGTTTTTTAAAATAGCTGACATAAAGGCTTGTTAGCTCAACGACTACATTTTAATGCAAACATTTATAAATTGAAAACGTAACTCCTACCGCACCAAACTGTTGGAACCTTGGACCGAAACCACAGAACATTTAATGAGTTCATCCACTCATACATCTCAGTTGATAAAACAGATTGGGATGTTTGATTTTAATACTTCGTATATTGTTTTAAAAACAACCCCCTCTTTGCTAGCTTTTGCTTAAACTGCAAATTTGCCTTAAAAGAATTACATTGTTTTAAAAGAACACCCTGTTTGGCACACGACTATTGTCCATATGAGTTAGTTATTGGTAAAACTGAGAAGGATAGAAGGTTAGAACCACTATAACATTGAAGATTATGCTAAAGAATCTAAATTAAGACTAGAACAGGCTTTTAAATGAGCTAGATTATTGTAAGTTCTGTACTACTAAACAAACCACAAGCAAAAAGTTAACTTTGATAAAGTTAGTTTAAATTTCGATTTCAAAATAGGAGATCAGGTTTTATTAAACAGGGTTTAAGTTAGACTTTAAATATACTGTACCAAGTTAGAAAGCAAAAGAGAAAATGTAACATAACAATATAAAAGATAAAAGATAATACTCAACTCAAATTAAACGGTTGTCGCATGCAGACGTGAAGCTATGTAGTTTGTGAAGAGCTTCATGACTCCGCACACTGCCCCGCGAGCAAAGATGACTGCAAATCGAAAAAGTGCGGCAACTGCGGTGGCAATCACACTGCTAACTACAGAGGCTGCCCAGTTTATAAGGAGCTGAAAAGTCGCATCCACCAGAGAGTAACTACTGCCCGCACCCAAAATAAACAGATGACAGCTTTCAGATCAAACCCTGAAGTCTTCTTCTCGACTGCAGCCAGATCCTCAATAGGACCCATTAACTCTAACAAAAATGTGACATACTTAAGCGCTTTAAAATCAGGACTGGCTATCCCTGTCTCAAAAAATCATTTCTGCAATCAGTATACCAAGAACCGAACACGCAGCAACAGCCAAAAAGCAACTTTGAAGCTATGATATGCAGCCTGCAACAAAGCCTTACGGAGTTTATGTCGGTTATGCGCACAACTACGCAAGATTTAATGCGAAACCAAAATCTATTGATTCAAATGCTGGCTTCACAACAATCCAAATAATGTCTTCCCTAAGGATATCTACGTGGAACGCTAACGGCGTTTCACAGCATAAACTTGAGTTAGCTCAATTCCTACTCGACAATCATATCGACGTAATGCTGCTTTCAGAAACACACCTTACAAAAAAAAACAATTTTCAACTACGAGGCTATTCATTCTACTGAACAAGTCCCCTCATAACTCCCAAAATGATCATTGAGCACCCATATTGCGCCGTTTGCACTTTTAATGCCTTCGCAAAACTTGGACACTTTCTAGTGAGATGGAAAAAGTCGATTATAATAATGATAGCAAAGCCAAGGAAAGTCCACACAATCCCCACGTCGTATAGACCTATAAGACTACTTTCATGATTATCTAAACTCTTTGAAAAATGCGTATTGACTCAGATAAAAACATATCTACGAATCCAGGAAGGAATTCCGTCACATCAATTTGGGTTTCGTGAAAAGCACGGAACAATTGAGCAGGTCAACCGGGTAACATCAGAAATTTTGCAACGCGTTTGAAAAACGAGAGTACTGTACTGCCATATTTTTAGATGTCTCTCACAAGCTTTTAGAGTCTTACCTCTACGACAGAAAATTTGCTGTGAGATGCAACACTGCTATAACTGACGATTTCTTTATTGGAGCTGGAGTTCCCCAAGGTAGCATGCTTGGGCCAACATTTTATGTCCTCTACACAGCAGACATCCCGACAAGCACACGACTAACAACATTTACGTTTGATGATGATACAGCTATGATACAGCTATTCTCAGCCGCCAAAATGCCCGATGCAAGCAACTGCGCAGCTAGCTCTTAATCTGGTCGATATTGAAAAGTTAATATCAGATTGGCGAATCAAAGTGAACGGACAAAAATGAACAAAACCCTTAACAGGCAAATCTGCCCGCCGCTCATGTTAAACCACACTCTACTCCCACACTCTACACAGAAGACTCACATGGCGCCGGAACATTGAAGCTAAAAGAACACACCTAAAGCTAAAAGCCAGTAGCCTTCATTGGCTTATCAACGCTCGGTCTCCCCTGAGCCTTGAATATAAAGTCCTGCTGTATAACTCGGTACTAAAACCTATATGGATGTACGGCTCTCAGTTATGGGGGAATGCCAGCAATAGCAATATTGACATAGTCCAGCGAGCTCAGTCGAAGATCTTGAGAACAATCACCGGGGCACCTTGGTACGTACGCAACGAAAACATACATCGCGACTTAAACATTCTACCAGTCAAAGAAGTGATCGCAGAACATAATGAAAGTACTTTACCAAGCTATCGTTGCACCCTAACCACCAATCGACAGACTTGTGAGACGCGCAACCAGAATGCAGTCTTATTATACTGTTAGTTAAATTGTAATGTTAAGATTCGTCACTTTTTGTTAGTCTCAAAATTAAGAGATGATTCAAAAAATAAAAGCAAAGTTTATAATAAAATATATATTTATTTTTTTTTTTTTTCGCGCGGGGCGCAGCCGTGTATCATCCGACACGATTCGCGATAAGATAGACGCGAGATAGGAAAATAAAGGTAAAGGTACGGGGAAAAAAGTAATAGTTAGATCAATCTTGTGCCAATGAAGCAAGTATTAATCGTTTTAGGAGCGGCAGAGAGTCAAGATTTGATATTACAGGAAAAAGTCTATTATAGTCAGAACATAATACTCTGAAAGGCTTATGCAAGGCATAGTTAGATCTACAATGATTTAAAATTAGGGGAATATAATTTCTAGTTAATCTACTTGGCACAGAAAAGTTTAGCCGACTTAACAAGTCGGGGCAGTCAATATCACCATGTATAAAGTTATAAATAAAGATAGTACCAAGCATCGTTCTACGGTTGGCTAGGGATGGTAAATTAATCAAAATAAGTCTACTAGAATAAGAAGGTAAGATAAGATTTGCATCCCAGTTTAGGCGCCGTAAGGCAAAAAGAAGGAAGTTTTTTTGTACAGATTCAATACGACCAATATGTATTCCGTATTGTGGACTCCAGGCGGAACACCCATACTCCAGAATCGGACGGACTAGCGAAATAAATAAAGTGTTAGTTAAATAAGGATCATCGAATTCTTTTGACCACATTTTAATAAATCCAAGCACTCCTCTGGCTTTATTAACCATGGACGAAATGTGATTAGAAAATTTTAGTTTAGGGTCCAAGAGAACGCCAAGATCGTTTACAAGAGTTATTCTATACAAAGAGCTGCCACTTAACGTGTAAGTCGCGTATATCGGATTGGCCCGATAAAAAGTCATCAGCTTGCACTTGGAACCGTTTAAATTTAGTAAATTATCTCGGCACCAGTTTTGAAAATTATCTAGATCGGATTGCAAGTCTAAATGGCAGGAAATGTCCTTATACTGCAGGCACAACTTAACATCATCTGCGTACATAAGTACGCGAGAATGACTTATAATTGAGGGAAGATCGTTAATAAATAATGTAAAAAGTAACGGACCCAGATGGCTCCCTTGTGGGACACCGGAGGTAACACGGAGAATTTCAGAAATTTTTTTTTTTTTTTTTTTTTTTTACTTTGTTCTTATTTATTGGATCTTCTCTATTACTTAAGAGACTAACAATAAGTTTTCAAATCTTAATCTATGTTACGTTAACTTATGTTATTGAAAAAGGGATGGGAAATCATTCCGCTGTAGACGGGAATGATAGCTTAGCCGGTTGAGTTGTCTGGCAAGCAGGTTTGGGTGATTTGATAATCTGGCTTCATATTTAATTTTTCTGGAAACAATTTCTTCTTTTACGGGATTTATGTCCAGGTCTCTCTGGATGTTTGCATTGCGGATGTACCAGGGGGCTCCAGTTATTGTTCGTAGGGTCTTTGATTGTACTCTTTGAATAATTTCTATATTGCTGCTGCTTGCGTTTCCCCAGAGCTCGGAACCGTAGGTCCAGATCGGCTTTAAGCACGAGTTATACAGTAGTACTTTATATTCGAGTGGAAGGGGGAGCGGTAGTTCATGAGCCAGTGAAGGCTGCTGGCCTTTAGTTTTAAATGGGTCTTCTTTGCTTCTATATGCTTTCTCCAGGTAAGCCTCCTGTCTAGGTGTATGCCGAGATAGGTGACTTCGTCTGCTTGTGGAACCGGCTTGTTGTTTAGCGTCAGTGGTGGGCATTTCGACAAGTTTAGTGTAAATGTAATGTGCTTACACTTTTGCTCATTGACTTTGATACGCCAGTCTGCGAGCCATTTTTCTACAGCTACCAGGTGTTCTTTTAAATGGGCTGTAGCTGTTTTTGGGCATTTTGAGCGGCTGACAATGGCAGTGTCGTCAGCAAAGGTTGAGATGAGGGTCTGGCGGCTTGTTGGAATGTCTGCCGTGTAAAGGATGTACAAGATTGGTCCAAGCACACTTCCTTGGGGTACTCCAGCTTCGATGTTACGGATGGTTGAAGTAAAGGTTTTACATCTCACGGTGAAAACTCTGTTTCTGAGGTATGACTCAAGCAACTTGTGAGTGTTTTCCGGTAGGAGGGTTTTGATTTTGTATACCAGACCGTCGATCCAGACGCGATCAAATGCCTGTGATACGTCCAGAAATAAGGCACTGCAATATTGCTTGTGTTCGAAAGCCGTGCGAATTTCAGATGTTAAGCGGTTCACCTGTTCGATAGTTCCATGCTTTTCCCTAAATCCGAATTGGTGCAGAGGGATCGTTCTGTTGTTTTGAAGATGTGTTACTAGATGAACAAGAAGCAGTTTTTCAAATAGCTTTGATAGACATGGGAGCAGACTGATGGGCCGGTACGAGGAAGGCTGGGATTTGTCTTTTCCTGGCTTCGGGATCATTGTAATGACAGACTTTTTCCATTGGTCAGGAAAGTAGCCCCATTTCAATATTGAGTTAAATATAAATGCGATGCATCTGACTGCGCATGCAGGTAATTCAATTATCATTTTTGGAGAAATAAAATCGTGACCAGGAGCCTTTTTTGGGTTTATGTATTCTTTAATAGCCTTAAGTATTGTGCTGGTTTCAAGGGTAACTGGGGAGGACGGCGACGCTAGCGAGACATTCGGTAGAGTGAATTGGTTGGATGGCGGGTGGGGCTTGAAGACGTTTTCCAAGTGATGGGCAAAGGTGTTAGCTCTTTCTTCGTCACTGCGCGCCCAGGCACCTGTTTGTGATCGAATTGGCCAATCGGGATCTATTGGTGGCTGCATGTTTGGGTGCGCTCTCCATAGTGGGAATTTATTACCCGTCGGGGATAGTTTCGCAATGTAGGCCCGTTGGGCCTGGTTCTTTTCGGTAGAGAGGGCCTTCGACAATTTTCGAGATGCTTCATTAAGTCTTTTCTTAGTAGCTGGGGACCGATGAGTCTGCCAGTCTCTGCGAAGTCTACGTTTTTCAAGTAGGAGAGACTCGATCTGGATATTTGAGCGTCCAGTTCTTAGCGGGTTTGTGGATGAGGGTTCTGGCGTAGAATGTTTGGCGGCAGAGGACATTACGTCCGTGAGGTGTTTAAGCGACTTGTCAATGTCAGATTCAGAGGAAATTTCAGGATCAAGTTCGATGTGTGCACTTACATATTTTTTGTACTTCAGCCAGTTTGTTTTGTTTGATGTTAGATGTTGGGGGCGTTCCAGAAGCTGCGGCTGTTCAGATAGACAGAGGAGAACTGGCGAATGGTCCGATGTAAGCTCTTCTAAGGTTTTTATGTTTATCAGCCTGTGCGAGACTCTTCTAATAACAGCGAAATCGATAATGTCAGGTTGTTTATTTGGATCTGTGGGCCAGTATGTAGGCCTAGCTGGTGAGACAAAGTCAAGCGCATTACCAGGAGTGATAATAGCGTTGTATAATTGGCGGCCTTTGGGGTTGATAAGACGAGATCCCCAGTGGGGATGCTTTGCGTTATAATCACCGGCAGCTATAAAGCAGCGTCCTAGTGAGTTGTAGAAATTTATAAACTCATTTTCTGCAATACTGAAGCGTGGGGGGCAATATATGGCGGATAGGGTAAGTGGGCCGCCAATTAGGTTTATACGTAGGGATGTGGCCTGCAGGTAGTTAGTAGCGAATGTCTCCAAGGGATGATGTTTTATGCGTTGTTTTATGAGTATACCGGTACCTCCGTGGGCTTTACCGTCCGGGTGGTTGGTCGCGTGGAATATATATCCGATGATATGGAAGTAGTTTTTATTAGTTAGATGGGTTTCAGAAAGTAGCATGATATCGATATTGTGGCTGTTTAGGAACTGTAGGAGTTCGTTTTTGTGCCGGGAAACGCCGTTTGCGTTCCAGAAGCATATTCTTAAGGAGTCCATTTATACAGACTTTTGTTTGATCAGCAGTTCCATTAGAAGACTCTGGTTTCGCAGTAGTTCTTGAAGGGAACTTTGAATCGTCATCATTTCAGAAATTGAATTTTTAAAAAGGACCCTTTGTGACCTGCCATTCAGATAACTTGAAATCCATTTAAGCAGATCAACTGGAAAACCTAACAGGTCAAGTTTTTGAATAAGAAGTAAGTGATTTACAGAGTCAGTGAAAACTACTATTGAAGCCTTTTATCACAAATGTAGTGAGCTCTAGAAGGTTTGTGATTGTGAATCTACGTTTAATAAATCCGTGTTGACACGGAGAAATGATTGATCTGCAAAGGTGCTGCAAATGAGGAGTAATAATTTTTTCAAAAAGCTTAGGAATAGCTAACAACTTAGAAATACCTCTGTAGTTACTGGCTTCTAACTTGTTACCTTTTTTGAAAAGAGGAATAACAAATGATTCCTTCCAAATATTTGGGAATTCGGAGGTTTCTAGAGATAAGGTAAACAACTTGTGAAGAGGTTTGCACAGGGCCTTAGCGCAATACCTAAGCACGCACCCAGGAATACCATCGAGACCTGGCGAATAAACAGGCTTAATACGAAGAAGATCCAAAAGAAGGGAGCTTTCTGTTAAAGTGGGACAGAATATGAGGATTGACTTGGATATGGTGTAAGAATAAGGCTGTGATAAATAATCTAAAGTAGAGTAAGTCGTTTGAAAAAATTGGGTAAATAAATCGGCTATTGCCTGATCTGTGGTTGCCGTCATGTTTTCGAACGACAGCGAGGAAGGAAAAGAATTAGATTTACGCTTGGTGTTAACAAAATTATAAAACTGTTTCGGGTCCTGAGAGAACTGGACCTTACAACGGTTTAAGTAACTTTTATAACACTGAGCATTAAGCACGGTAAATCTTGACCGAGCACTTAAATATCTAGTAAAAACAGATTGGCAACCGGTATTTTTATATTTCCTAAAAAGTCTGGACTTTACATTTCTTAAGTGTGTCAACTCTTTGCTAAACCAAGGTGATTTATTGGAAGTTGACGGATAGTACCACGGAACACAGGAATAAAAAAATGAGTTTATTGCAGTGTAAAAAACATTAACTGCATCGGACATATTAATGCATAAGTAAAGATCAGACCAATTAAAGCCAGAAATAAAATTATTTAGCCTCAGAAAGTCTGCCTTGCGAAAACAATGTACTCGTTTGGATTTTTCTGATTTTTCTTCTATAACTCTACCCGTATCAAATGAAAGTTCGATTGTTGGGTGATATGGATCTTCAGGTTGCGTGAGTGGTGCTACTCTGGACAGAAACACACCTTCAGGATTTGATACAAAACACAAATCAAGTAGGCGACCTAATGAATTTCGAACATGGTTTACTTGAGATAAAGATATGTCAAGCAGGCCATCAATAAAATCATGCTGTGCTATAGGTAGTAAGACATTCGATCCATCCTCAGTGGACCAAGTGACTCCAGGTATATTAAAATCACCTAGAACTATCAACTGATCCCTATCGGAAAGCTTATTTGTAATAGTTAAAAGTAATAGTTAGATCAATCTTGTGCCAATGAAGCAAGTATTAATCGTTTTAGGAGCGGCAGAGAGTCAAGATTTGATATTACAGGAAAAAGTCTATTATAGTCAAACCATAATACTCTGAAAGGCTCATGCAAGGCATAGTTAGATCTACAATGATTTAAAATTAGGGGAATATAATTTCTAGTTAATCTACTTGGTACAGAAAAGTTTAGCCGACTTAACAAGTCGGGGCAGTCAATATCACCATGTATAAAGTTATAAATAAAGATAGTACCAAGCATCGTTCTACGGTTGGCTAGGGATGGTAAATTAATCAAAATAAGTCTACTAGAATAAGAAGGTAAGATAAGATTTGCATCCCAGTTTAGGCGCCGTAAGGCAAAAAGAAGGAAGTTTTTTTGTACAGATTCAATACGACCAATATGTATTCCGTATTGTGGACTCCAGGCGGAACACCCATACTCCAGAATCGGACGGACTAGCGAAATAAATAAAGTGTTAGTTAAATAAGGATCATCGAATTCTTTTGACCACATTTTAATAAATCCAAGCACTCCTCTGGCTTTATTAACCATGGACGAAATGTGATTAGAAAATTTTAGTTTAGGGTCCAAGAGAACGCCAAGATCGTTTACAAGAGTTATTCTATACAAAGAGCTGCCACTTAACGTGTAAGTCGCGTATATCGGATTGGCCCGATAAAAAGTCATCAGCTTGCACTTGGAACCGTTTAAATTTAGTAAATTATCTCGGCACCAGTTTTGAAAATTATCTAGATCGGATTGCAAGTCTAAATGGCAGGAAATGTCCTTATACTGCAGGCACAACTTAACATCATCTGCGTACATAAGTACGCGAGAATGACTTATAATTGAGGGAAGATCGTTAATAAATAATGTAAAAAGTAACGGACCCAGATGGCTCCCTTGTGGGACACCGGAGGTAATACGGAGAATTTCAGAAAACTGAATTTTTAAAATGACCCTTTGTGACCTGCCATTCAGATAACTTGAAATCCATTTAAGCAGATCAACTGGAAAACCTAAAAGGTCAAGTTTTTGAATGAGAAGTAAGTGATTTACAGAGTCAAATGCTTTACTAAAGTCAGTGTAAATGACGTCTGTTTGAAAACTACTATTGAAGCCTTTTATCACAAATGAAGTGAGCTCTAGAAGGTTTGTGATTGTGGATCTACGTTTAATAAATCCGTGTTGACACGGAGAAATGATTGATCTGCAAAGGTGCTGCAAATGAGGAGTAATAATTTTCTAAAAAGCTTAGGAATAGATGACAACTTAGTAATATCTCTGTAGTTACTGGCTTCTAACTTGTTACCTTTTTTGAAAAGAGGAATAACAAATGATTCCTTCCAAATATTTGGGAATTCGGAGGTTTCTAGAGATAAGGTAAACAACTTGTGAAGAGGTTTGCACAGGGCCTTAGCGCAATACCTAAGCACGCACCCAGGAATACCATCGGGACCTGGCGAATAAACAGGCTTAATACGAAGAAGATCCAAAAGAAGGGAGCTTTCTGTTAAAGTGGGACAGAATATGAGGTTTGACTTGGATATGGTGTAAGAATAAGGCTGTGATAAATAATATAAAGTAGAGTAAGTCGTTTGAAAAAATTGGGTAAATAAATCGGCTATTGCCTGATCTGTGGTTGCCGTCAGGAGGACAGCGAGGAAGGAAAAGAATTAGATTTACGCTTGGTGTTAACAAAATTATAAAACTGTTTCGGGTCCTGAGAGAACTGGACCTTACAACGGTTTAAGTAACTTTTATAACACTGAGCATTAAGCACGGTAAATCTTGACCGAGCACTTAAATATCTAGTAAAAACAGATTGACAACCGGTATTTTTATATTTCCTAAAAAGTCTGGACTTTACATTTCTTAAGTGTGTCAACTCTTTGCTAAACCAAGGTGATTTATTGGAAGTTGACGGATAGTACCACGGAACACAGGAATTAAAAAATGAGTTTATTGCAGTGTAAAAAACATTAACTGCATCGGACATATTAATGCATAAGTAAAGATCAGACCAATTAAAGCCAGAAATAAAATTATTTAGCCTCAGAAAGTCTGCCTTGCGAAAACAATGTACTCGTTTGGATTTTTCTGATTTTTCTTCTATAACTCTACCCGTATCAAATGAAAGTTCGATTGTTGGGTGATATGGATCTTCAGGTTGCGTGAGTGGTGCTACTCTGGACAGAAACACACCTTCAGGATTTGATACAAAACACAAATCAAGTAGGCGACCTAATGAATTTCGAACATGGTTTACTTGAGATAAAGATATGTCAAGCAGGCCATCAATAAAATCATGCTGTGCTATAGGTAGTAAGACATTCGATCCATCCTCAGTGGACCAAGTGACTCCAGGTATATTAAAATCACCTAGAACTATCAACTGATCCCTATCGGAAAGCTTATTTGCAACGGACTTAATAACGGATAGGTGATTTAAATAATCAGGAAGTTCACACAACGGCGGAATATATGAGCAAGTTATGTATATAAAGTTCCAGGAAGCGATAACTTTACACAAATAAATTCAATGGTATTGAATTCATCAAAAAATAACTCCTCAGACGGGAGGTTTGAATCAACTCCAATTAAGACTCCACCTCCCCGTCTAGAGGGACGGTCATACCTATATATTGTGTACTTACCTGGAAAAACTTCGGAGCTAAAGGTCTCCGGCTTTAACCATGTTTCCGTGAACACAATAATTGAGATGCAAAGGAAAGGCTATCGGAATACAATTTAGTGAGTTTGCTACGCAAACCTCTTGCATTCTGATAGGAAAGAAGGAGGTTAGAAGTTAGTTTTTTGAAATTGGTACACTGGTTTGGCCTCGACTAGGAAGTTTTACTCTCTTTATCTTAGCCTCGAACTCTTTTACAACCATATTATCCGGCCAAAAGTCGCCCGAGCATATGGCTTCAAAAAGCTCGTTAGGGACAGTTATCTTGAAAGATGAAATGTCTCTAGCATAAGAAAACTTAAACTTTTCCACCTTTACACTATTACAATCGGCTTTAGTTTTGTCTTGTATATAAGACAATACATCAGAAGATGTTTGATCAGGGGAAAGCCGAGAAACGAAAATTTGTTTCTTTAGTAGAACCACTGAAAGGGATTTTGGTGGAGCAGACATTGTTTCTGCAAAACCAACTTGAGCCGGTTGTCCGGACTCAGTAGTCCCTTGTGGTGGTGAGGCTACATTCTGAGAGATAGGTGGATCCACTAATTGTGAAACCACTACGGACAAATCGAAATTCTTCGAAAACCATGGTTGCATGCATTCTGTAACGGATTGTTTGGATACCGAATCTTTTTTAGCTGCTGATCTTAGCAACATTTGAGGGTTTGCTGAAATCAGCTGCTGATCCGCCGGAATGCTCTGTTGTTCTTTTGATTCCGTTTGCGTGTTCCCCTTTTGCTCCTTACCACCAGCGGCCTTTTTGCGCTTAGGGGACTCTTCTAATAGCTTACGACTATTAAACTGCGAGTCCAGCGCAGAGAGGAGATCATCAGCTCGGCGAAAACTATCTCTAGCAACACCGAAACAGCTAATCAGCCCCATCAGGCCGCCTTTAGTTTGGCGCAAGAACGATTTCATCTCGTTCGCAACCTCGACACAAGCGTCACAACAAAACTGCAAATTGGCCCCCTTTGAAAGGTCATCACTTGTACGGCCAGTAAAACCGGCGCACTTGGTGTGCACCATATTTTCACACAGCCAGCAAGTCATATTAGACTGGTCAGCCCTGATTACGAGGCTGCATTTTTTGCAGAAGTAGACTAAATTTGTATTATTCATTTTATTTATTAGGACCACTGTACCAAGAAAGCGAATTGAAATTTACAAGCGAGCAGTTATAAGTACCGCAAGAGCGCAGAAACTGCACGCTTAGAACTTTCAAATCAAAAAAAGCAAGAGAGCGGGAGCGTAAATAAGTTAAAGTGCATGCACCAAAGAGAAACGGCGGGGA
The DNA here is from genome assembly GCA_018153305.1 of Drosophila kurseongensis. Classification (NCBI taxonomy): domain Eukaryota; kingdom Metazoa; phylum Arthropoda; class Insecta; order Diptera; family Drosophilidae; genus Drosophila; species Drosophila kurseongensis. The sequence continues at coordinate 7,103,220 of JAECXX010000001.1, forward strand.
TATAAGAAAAGAAAACACAGATAAGAATTACGAAAACTAAAACAATTTATTAGTATTAAATACAAAGTGCACTCGCGAAGCGAACGGAGTTTAAATTTATGTTTAAATAACCGGAAGAAAATTAAACTTGTTTTGATAAGACCCACCGATGGGAATAAACAAAAACAAAATAGAAAATTCGAAGCGCAGAAAAAAAAACACGACCGTTTACTTTAAAGGTCCAAACACTAAGTTGATATAAGAGTAAACGGTATATATTAATAAACAAAACCTTTTATGATTCGAAAAAAAGAGAAAACCCAAACCTAAAAAAAAATACTTTATAATTTAAACCTTAAAACAAAAATATTTTAACAAAAAAATATATTAAAGCTTTAAGACAATTATATTTTAATATTCTGACATTTGTAAAACCAACATATAATCTCTATAAAATAACTCCAATATATTACGATATTTTTCAAAAGGAGGGAGAGTATGTAGTATGCGCATATATCGAGAGTACACTGTACTCCAACAATAACTAAAGACCAACACATTGTTGCATAAGCATAAGCCCAATATCGTTGTATCGGGCAAACGGCCAGAAGCCCAGTCAGCCCTTCTACAAGGCTCTTGATGCACATAGTAGCATACATTTCTCTTGCTTTACATTCCTACACAATTATGTATTAAATATAACTCTGCTGCTCTGCCGGTCTGCCGATAGAGCTTCTCCCAGCACCTGATTCTCAGAAAGCCACCCAGAAATTGGGTCGAACAATAGGATGCATTCGGGCGTTGGTTCTACGACACCAGAAGCGACAACGACAGAATCCAAGATATTTCCGGCCGGGAGCAGTGCGCTTGTTGCTAGCATCTGTAGGGCTAAGGGTAGATAACGAGTGGGTAGTAAAGCCAACTAAACGCAATCTATCCGAACCTTTGAATCAATTTGTCCATCCTGTGAGATCATGCACTCTTGAGCATTTGCAGGATGAATGCCGGGAACGTGCTTTTGGTCCTAAGGAAAGACGGGGGTCGCAAATTCCCATGGGCACGTCCGGAAATACGATTTATAGGTGTCGAAGATCGACCCAGAAATTGGGTCGAACGCCAGGATGCATTCGGGCGCTGGTTCTCCGACACCAGAAGCGTCTAAGATATATGCATCTGGAAACCGGGTAGATAACGAGTGAATAGCAAAGGCAGTTAAAGGCAATCTATCCGAATCTATAACAAAATGAGAATATATCACTGCCGCCAACTTTTGATTAAAAACAAAGCTGTATTCAACTGGAGAAAAAAAAACTGAATATTTTCAGAAAAACACACAAAAATGTATTTGTTTTAGGTTTTAATATTTTTTAATTTTCGTATTTATAAGATATTTAGCAAGTCATCTAATTCGTCGCGACTATCAGTAGTTTCGCTATCGTAAGACATGTTCGTTCCGATCATGTGCCATACTTTGTAGTCATAGCAGCATTTTCCCAGTCTTTGTAAGCCATATCTGTATATTAAAATAAAATATTTAAAAATCGGATTACGAAAGGATACAACATCGAAACTTCAAACAAAAAACAATGAATTAGCGGAAAATCTATTTACAAAAGGACTTATTTCACGGAGCGAAAGGAATTAGTTAGTCACGCCAACGGCATTACCCCCACGCATATACGGACTACCAAAAATCCACAAGGAAGGGACTCCATTAAGAGCCATATGCTCATCTATTGGATCACCATCACACGGACTTTGTAACTATATTTCAAACACATTAAAGAACATCACCATAGACTCTAGCTACAACATCAAAAACTCAACAAAATTTAAAGAAAGAATTAAATTTGTGATGATGAAAAATTAATATCATTTGATGTAGTCTCACTATTTTCCAGCATACCTATAGACCTTGCACTAGACACAATTAAAGAAAAATGGACAAAAATAAAATTTTACAATTTTGCATACAAGACAACAGTTATTTTAAATTTAATGACGATATATACACACAACTGAAAGGAATGCCGATGGAATCCCCTGCTTCATCATTCACTGCAGACATAGTAATGGAATAGCTATTAGACAATACTTTGAAAAAACAATGACATAAGCCAAGACTTTTGACGAAGTATGTGGATGATTTATTCGCAATAGTAAAAGAAGACGAAATACAAAACACACTTGACGCTTAAACTCTTTTAATAAAAATATAAAATTCTTACTGGAACAGGAATGGAATGGTTCATAGACAGGGAAATATTCTAAAACTAAAGTGTTATAAAAAACCAACAGCGTCAGGACAAATCATTAACTTTAACTCCAGACACCCTAAAACAATGATTATTAGTACAGCAGTAGGTTGTATGTTATACAACGGATGCTAACCATTTCGGACAAAATTTTTCATGAAGAAACCAAAGATGAAATAAGAACGATTTTAAAAGACAACGACTTCCCAAACCGTCTAATTAGAAAATTAATCAAAAGACACCAAATCAAGGAACAAAAAACAAAATGTAGAGAACCTACACAATACATGTCCGTACCATATATACCAAGACTATCAGAGCGCCTTAAAAAGACAGAATTTTACAATAAACAAAAAATAACAATAGCACATAAGCCCAACAATACCCTGCGACCAATATTCAACAAGACCAAGTCCAAAACACAAATGTTTAACAAAAACAATGTTGTATACAAAATACCATGCAATGGAGATATAAATAAAAAATGTGACAGCATACAGTGGAGAGCAAAAGTGAGTACATGTTTGCATATTTCACATTTCGGAGCGATTTATGAAGAAAACAGTAAAGCAAATGGAAAAAATTCTCTTTATTCTATATTTAATTTACTGTAGATTAACAAGAAAAGATCAACGAAGAGGTGCACAAAGAAGAACAGAAAACTTGAAAACAAAAACAACTCGTATGTACTCATTTATGCACCTTTGAAATTGTAAGCTTCTTATCTGCAAATGAATCAATAGTTTACCGTTAATTGTCATCTTATTGCTTTTGCTTTGTTTCTTAGACTTATTGTAATGGGCTTATTATGATTTAAAGTGTCGACGTGGTTACATTGGAAGCTAAGAGCGATTTTGATTAATATTTCAAAATTATGCGTAAATTGAGTCAGGACGTTGAGAATTCTATAATAACTCTTACCGAGAAAGGCTGTTCTTCCCGGTTAATATCTAGAGAACTTGGAATAAGTCAGTCGGTGGTCATACGCGTCCAAAAAAGACGCAATGTTTTGGTTAAATCTCCTCTGAGGGGCCGTCCTCGACTTTTAACAGATGCGGATGCTCGTCATATTATGTCTAATATGAGAAAGAACAAGTTCTTAACGCCTAAGGTGGATTCTTTAGAGATTAACAAAGATGTAAGTCGTTGGACAGCTCGAAGAGCACTTCAAAAAATTAAGTATGTTGCAGCAGTGAAAAAAAAATAAACCTGCATTGTCGGATAAAAATGTGAAGGCACGGTTAAGTTTTGCCAGACGGCACCGAAATTGGTCTATAGATGACTGGAAGCGGGTAATTTGGTCAGACGAATCGAAATTTAATAGATTTCAATCAGATGGAAAACAATATTGCTGGCACCGGCCCGGTGAATCAATCCAACGACACCACGTTAAGCAAACGGTAAAGCATGGTGGAGGCAATATAATGGTTTGTAGCTGTTTTACCTGGAAAAAACATTGGACCAATGCACAAAATAGAAGGGATTATGAACAAAGAGCAATATCTAAATATATTGAAGAACAATCTTCCCGAGTTTATTGATCGCTGTGCTTACAACGAAGCTGAAATCGTGTTTCAGCAGGATGGAGACCCGAAGCAAACTGCAAAAGTCGTCCGGAAATGGCTAGTGGACCAAAACTTTCAGTTGATGCAGTGGCCTGCTCAAAGCCCTGACCTTAGCCCAATAGAAAATTTGTGGTCAATAGTCAAAAGACGATTGGCACAATATCAATCAGCTCCGTCAAGCCTTGCCAAACCGTATGGAAAGCGTCATAAAACATAAGGGCTTATGGACCAAATATTAATATTAAACTATAAATAAAATTTAACATTCTTGTTTGCAGTTAAGAAGTTTAAAATGTCAAAGGTGCATAAATGAGTACATACGAGTTGTTTTTGTTTTCAAGTTTTCTGTTCTTCTTTGTGCACCTCTTCGTTGATCTTTTCTTGTCAATCTATAGTAAATTATATATTGAATAAAGAGAATAAAAATTTTTTCCATTTGCTTTATTTTTTTCTTCATAATTCGCTCCGAAATGTGAAATATGCAAACATGTACTCACTTTTGCTCCCCACTGTATATGTAGGAACAACTAAATCCAAACTAAAAACTCGATTATCACAACACAGATCAACACAGACTTCAAATTAAGACACCACGCTAATATACAAAAAACAGCACTTATGGCCCACTGTAAAACCAGCGGTCACTCGCCAAATTTTGAAGCAACGACAATTTTGGAACAAGAACAACATTACCGAAAACGCTTTAGCATAGAAATGTTACAAACACACCCACAAGCATAAGACTGAACTACAAAACAGACGTTGAAAATTGCGCTCACATTTACAGAACTTACTTAATACAAACTAGTATTAATCTCCACGTCCGACGGTGCAGACGTGTAAAATTATGTAGGTGTAATATTTTAAAAAAACTTTGTTTTTCATTGTCGAAATTTATGTTATTTTATGTGTTTTGATGTTGTTTATAGTTGCCCTGTAGACGGTTGCCGAAGTGTAACCGAAATATATTGGAAACAAATAACAAATAAAATTTAAAAACTTTTGTTTACAAATTTTTTCAATTGTTGACCTCGAGCCAGAAAAACTCAAAAAAAAACAATCATCAAAGGTCGCCAACAAACAAAATTTACTTACAATAAAATATTACCCTATACTAAGAATGCTGTTAGTCGTGCTTACGCTCATTGAGTTTCTCAGCTTGGATTTTACCGCGTTGGACCATGGCAGCGATAGCATTTGCATAGCGAAAGATGACAGTTCAAGGAATCTGCAGTTGCCATCAGAGTCCTTGTAGGTGGAAACTTCATTCCAAAACTTTGAGGGGTTTGCTAGAATCCGGTGAGTTTGTTAGGAAAGGGCTGCCGAGGGCAAGTGAAATGAAAAATATTGAATGGAAACCGTATTATGCGAGGGTGCGCACGACAAATAGCGAATCTCAGCCGATACTGGCCAGGATCAACGTATGATTTGGATACAATGCAGAACAAATAACATTTGACATTTTTGTATGTCCATCTCTAGAACTGAGAAACTATCTCGCTGTAAATTTCTGGAAAGGATTCAGCATAGTTACCGACTCTGACCGTATCTCACTGTGAATTTGTGAATGCCGATGGAATCCCCTGCTTCATCATTCACTGCAGACATAGTAATGGAATAGCTATTAGACAATACTTTGAAAAAACATTGACATAAGCCAAGACTTTTGACGAAGTATGTGGATGATTTATTCGCAATAGTAAAAGAAGACGAAATACAAAACACACTTGACGCTTAAACTCTTTTAATAAAAATATAAAATTCTTACTGGAACAGGAATGGAATGGTTCATAGACAGGGAAATATTCTAAAACTAAAGTGTTATAAAAAACCAACAGCGTCAGGACAAATCATTAACTTTAACTCCAGACACCCTAAAACAATGATTATTAGTACAGCAGTAGGTTGTATGTTATACAACGGATGCTAACCATTTCGGACAAAATTTTTCATGAAGAAACCAAAGATGAAATAAGAACGATTTTAAAAGACAACGACTTCCCAAACCGTCTAATTAGAAAATTAATCAAAAGACACCAAATCAAGGAACAAAAAACAAAATGTAGAGAACCTACACAATACATGTCCGTACCATATATACCAAGACTATCAGAGCGCCTTAAAAAGTCAGAATTTTACAATAAACAAAAAATAACAATAGCACATAAGCCCAACAATACCCTGCGACCAATATTCAACAAGACCAAGTCCAAAACACAAATGTTTAACAAAAACAATGTTGTATACAAAATACCATGCAATGGAGATATAAATAAAAAATGTGACAGCATACAGTGGAGAGCAAAAGTGAGTACATGTTTGCATATTTCACATTTCGGAGCGATTTATGAAGAAAACAGTAAAGCAAATGGAAAAAATTCTCTTTATTCTATATTTAATTTACTGTAGATTAACAAGAAAAGATCAACGAAGAGGTGCACAAAGAAGAACAGAAAACTTGAAAACAAAAACAACTCGTATGTACTCATTTATGCACCTTTGAAATTGTAAGCTTCTTATCTGCAAATGAATCAATAGTTTACCGTTAATTGTCATCTTATTGCTTTTGCTTTGTTTCTTAGACTTATTGTAATGGGCTTATTATGATTTAAAGTGTCGACGTGGTTACATTGGAAGCTAAGAGCGATTTTGATTAATATTTCAAAATTATGCGTAAATTGAGTCAGGACGTTGAGAATTCTATAATAACTCTTACCGAGAAAGGCTGTTCTTCCCGGTTAATATCTAGAGAACTTGGAATAAGTCAGTCGGTGGTCATACGCGTCCAAAAAAGACGCAATGTTTTGGTTAAATCTCCTCTGAGGGGCCGTCCTCGACTTTTAACAGATGCGGATGCTCGTCATATTATGTCTAATATGAGAAAGAACAAGTTCTTAACGCCTAAGGTGGATTCTTTAGAGATTAACAAAGATGTAATTCGTTGGACAGCTCGAAGAGCACTTCAAAAAATTAAGTATGTTGCAGCAGTGAAAAAAAATAAACCTGCATTGTCGGATAAAAATGTGAAGGCACGGTTAAGTTTTGCCAGACGGCACCGAAATTGGTCTATAGATGACTGGAAGCGGGTAATTTGGTCAGACGAATCGAAATTTAATAGATTTCAATCAGATGGAAAACAATATTGCTGGCACCGGCCCGGTGAATCAATCCAACGACACCACGTTAAGCAAACGGTAAAGCATGGTGGAGGCAATATAATGGTTTGTAGCTGTTTTACCTGGAAAAAACATTGGACCAATGCACAAAATAGAAGGGATTATGAACAAAGAGCAATATCTAAATATATTGAAGAACAATCTTCCCGAGTTTATTGATCGCTGTGCTTACAACGAAGCTGAAATCGTGTTTCAGCAGGATGGAGACCCGAAGCAAACTGCAAAAGTCGTCCGGAAATGGCTAGTGGACCAAAACTTTCAGTTGATGCAGTGGCCTGCTCAAAGCCCTGACCTTAGCCCAATAGAAAATTTGTGGTCAATAGTCAAAAGACGATTGGCACAATATCAATCAGCTCCGTCAAGCCTTGCCAAACCGTATGGAAAGCGTCATAAAACATAAGGGCTTATGGACCAAATATTAATATTAAACTATAAATAAAATTTAACATTCTTGTTTGCAGTTAAGAAGTTTAAAATGTCAAAGGTGCATAAATGAGTACATACGAGTTGTTTTTGTTTTCAAGTTTTCTGTTCTTCTTTGTGCACCTCTTCGTTGATCTTTTCTTGTCAATCTATAGTAAATTATATATTGAATAAAGAGAATAAAAATTTTTTCCATTTGCTTTATTTTTTTCTTCATAATTCGCTCCGAAATGTGAAATATGCAAACATGTACTCACTTTTGCTCCCCACTGTATATGTAGGAACAACTAAATCCAAACTAAAAACTCGATTATCACAACACAGATCAACACAGACTTCAAATTAAGACACCACGCTAATATACAAAAAACAGCACTTATGGCCCACTGTAAAACCAGCGGTCACTCGCCAAATTTTGAAGCAACGACAATTTTGGAACAAGAACAACATTACCGAAAACGCTTTAGCATAGAAATGTTACAAACACACCCACAAGCATAAGACTGAACTACAAAACAGACGTTGAAAATTGCGCTCACATTTACAGAACTTACTTAATACAAACTAGTATTAATCTCCACGTCCGACGGTGCAGACGTGTAAAATTATGTAGGTGTAATATTTTAAAAAAACTTTGTTTTTCATTGTCGAAATTTATGTTATTTTATGTGTTTTGATGTTGTTTATAGTTGCCCTGTAGACGGTTGCCGAAGTGTAACCGAAATATATTGGAAACAAATAACAAATAAAATTTAAAAACTTTTGTTTACAAATTTTTTCAATTGTTGACCTCGAGCCAGAAAAACTCAAAAAAAAAACAATCATCAAAGGTCGCCAACAAACAAAATTTACTTACAATAAAATATTACCCTATACTAAGAATGCTGTTAGTCGTGCTTACGCTCATTGAGTTTCTCAGCTTGGATTTTACCGCGTTGGACCATGGCAGCGATAGCATTTGCATAGCGAAAGATGACAGTTCAAGGAATCTGCAGTTGCCATCAGAGTCCTTGTAGGTGGAAACTTCATTCCAAAACTTTGAGGGGTTTGCTAGAATCCGGTGAGTTTGTTAGGAAAGGGCTGCCGAGGGCAAGTGAAATGAAAAATATTGAATGGAAACCGTATTATGCGAGGGTGCGCACGACAAATAGCGAATCTCAGCCGATACTGGCCAGGATCAACGTATGATTTGGATACAATGCAGAACAAATAACATTTGACATTTTTGTATGTCCATCTCTAGAACTGAGAAACTATCTCGCTGTAAATTTCTGGAAAGGATTCAGCATAGTTACCGACTCTGACCGTATCTCGCTGTGAATTTCTGGATAGGATTCAGCCTAGCTCCGGATATTTCTGGAGGAGAGGCCATGGTAGATCAAGCAAAAGAAATTTCGAATGCCAACGGCGAAAGAGGACCTACTCAGCTTAACCTGGATGAGAAGCAGACTAGACCTTTTACGAAGAAAGGCATCAAAAATGAAGATGGATATTTGAAGAAATCGACGAAGTGCTTTAGTTAAGAGATATCGAGTAAAGTAAAAAATAGCTTCTTAACATTGGCCAGGAATCCCGAAATAACCGTATGTGCTTTGATGCTAGAAAACTAAATTAGGTTACGGGCAAAGACGCTTATTCGCACTAGAATACTGAGGAAATATTAAGGCGGATAAATTTGACAAGATTTATCTCAAGTGTTGACCTGGCAAAAAGAGCTAGAGGAGAAGACCAGAAAACTTACTGCTTTCACCGTACCGGGTAGGCCTCATTACCACTTTGTTGTGATGCCCATCGCGCTTACCAATGAGTCTGATGGACCAGGTAATTCGAAATAAACTGAGAGAGGAGGTTTTAAATTACATGAACAATCTGCTGAATTTTGAAGAACACATTTAAGCTTTAAAAGAAAATTAATTCTAACGGGAAAAGTCAAAAAGTCAATAGATTTGCCGACATCATCACTTATTGAAGAGCCAGTCTTGAAGTATCCAGATTTTATGAAAAGATTATTTGTGGATTGCGATGCTTCCGACTCAGGAATAGCAGCTGTGCTGTTTTAGGAAGATGATGATGGTAGAGAAAGGTCGATTGCATTCTTTTCCCAATAACTCAATGCTTAGCAGAATTTTATAGCGTGAACAAAAAATAATGTTTCCCGGCAGTATTTGCGGTAAAGTGTTTCAGGCCAAACATAGAGAATGGTCGGTGATGACTGTAAAGGTCATCTTTACAGTCATCTTCGACCATTCCAGCCTGAAGTGCCGATACTGGCCAGGATCAACGTGTGATTTGGATACAATGCAGAACAAATAACATTGGACATTTTTGTATGTCCATCTCTAGAACTGAGAAACTATCTCGCTGTAAATTTCTGGAAAGGATTCAGCATAGTTACCGACTCTCACCGTATCTCGCTGTGAATTTCTGGATGGGATTCAGCCTAGCTCCGGATATTTCTGGAATAGAGGCCATGTTAGATCAAGCAAAAGGAATTTCGAATGCCAACGGCGAAAGAGGACCTAAGCAGCTTAACCTGGATGAGGAGCAGACTAGACCTTTTACGAAGGAAGACATCAAAAATGAAGCATGTTATAGAGTTGGTCAATGAAGCTGGATATTTGAAGAAATCGACGAAGTGCTTTAGTTAGGAGATATCGAGTAAAGTGATAGCTCCTAAAGCAACACAATAACATTGGCCAGGAATCCGGAAATAACCGTATGTGCTTTGATGCTAGAAAACTTAATTAGGTTACGGGCAAAGATGCTGTTTTAGGAAGATGATGGTGGTAGAGAAAGGTCGATTGCATTCTTTTCTCAATAACTCAATGCTTAGCAGAATTTTATAGCGTGAACAAAAAATAATGTTTCCCGGCAGTATTCGCGGTAAAGTGTTTCAGGCCAAACATAGAGATGATGACCTTTACAGTCATCACCGACCATTCCAGCCTGAAGTGGCTAATGTCTTTTGCATCGCCCAAGGCAGCGTTTTCACTGTCAAGAAATCTTAGCATAATTGAGAAGATCCGTATTAAATTAAAAATTGAATCAATTTTATACGTTATATCTGAGAAGAAAAGGAATAGGAGAAATAATCAAGTAGAAATTCTTTAAATGGAAGGAGCATTGGTAGATTTGTCCAAGCCGGAAGCTCTGATGGGACGTCAAGCACATAAGCTCTCAATCCTGGGTTGCGCGGTGAATATGGGTACCCTTGATAATTTGAATTTAAATCTGGTTTTTTCATTGTGCATCGCCACATGCAGACGTGTTTTACTGAGCTCCGGAAAACAAAATAAATTACACAAGTCTACAGCGCAGTGAAACTCGTATTAATAAGTGTACAACGGAAAATATTTAACTAATTAATTATTTGCTAATTTATAAATTAATATTTACACCCAATAAAATAAAATAAATTAAGCCGCCGCTAAAAAGATGAGTCAAAACGACATTCGTAAGCATAGACAGTTTAAGCAAGACGATCGCCGGCTCTCTTTGCAACGAAATATTTTTCTTTTGTTAATTACCCCAACCCGACGAAAGAACTCTTGCATTTAACAAGTGCGCGACCTCGTTCATCCTCTCCAGAGCTACCGTCTGAGAGCGCAGAGCGCACTGATAAGCAAGCATGCAACGGACTGAGTGACCTGCTTTTACGGTGACTACCACAACAGTCTCTACTGTAACAGTAACTACTGCAACAGCAACAACAACAGCAACTGCAACGATATCGGCTGCCCGATCAACAAAAGCCCTTTACAATTCACCGATCAAAACAACCCCAACAAACACAAATTCTACGACTGCAAGGTTTCCGGTGAAAAAGTGCACGCTATCTACAAACATTAGTTTCTATTACATCGTAGAATCACTGTAGAAGAACCACACAAACGAAAAGGACCTAAACAATGTATGAATTGTCAAGAATATGGCCATACACGGTCATACTGCACACTGCGTCCCAATCAATGTAAATATTTTCTGGAGAGTTTCATGACTCCGCACACTGCCGATCGAGAGATGGAAAAAATCAATGATATTAATGATACCGAAACCTGGCAAGATCGAACAATTGCCTCGTCGCGCAACCCATAAGCTTTTCGAAAAATGTGTGCTGACTCGGATAATTATTTTTAAGAATCCATAATGAAATCCCATTACACCAATTTGGGTTTTGTGAAAAACACGGAACTATCGAGTAGGTCAATCACATAACTTCTAAAATACGAAACGCATTCGAAAATGAAGCCCAAGCATTCGATAAAGTTTGGTTAGAAGGTTTAATGCATAAGATCAGAGCAACGCTTCCTATATATACCTATACGACAGAAAATTCAAAGAGTGATGCAATTCTAATAAAAACTAGTATTAATATCCACGTCCGACGGTGCAGACGTGTAAAATTATGTAGGTGTAATATTTAAAAAAAACTTTCTTTTTCATTATCGAAATTTATGTTATTTTATGTGTTTTTATGTTGTTTATAGTTGTCCTGAAGACGGTTGCCGAAGTGTAACCGAAATATATTGGAATCAAATAACAAATAAAATTTAAAAACTTTTGTTTACAAATTTTTTCAATTGTTGACCTCGAGCCAGAAAAACTCAAAAAAAAAACAATCATCAAAGGTCGCCAACAAACAAAATTTACTTACAATAAAATATTACCCTATACTAAGAATGCTGTTAGTCGTGCTTACGCTCATTGAGTTTCTCAGCTTGGATTTTACCGCGTTGGACCATGGCAGCGATAGCATTTGCATAGCGTAAGATGACAGTTCAAGGAATCTGCAGTTGCCATCAGAGTCCTTGTAGGTGGAAACTTCATTCCAAAACTTTGAGGGGTTTGCTGGAATCCGGTGAGTTTGTTAGGAAAGGGCTGCCGAGGGCAAGTGAAATGAAAAATATTGTATGGAAACCGTATTATGCGAGGGTGCGCACGACAAATAGCGAATCTCAGCCGATACTGGCCAGGATCAACGAGTGATTTGGATACAATGCAGAACAAATAACATTTGACATTTTTGTATGTCCATCTCTAGAACTGAGAAACTATCTCGCTGTAAATTTCTGGAAAGGATTCAGCATAGTTACCGACTCTGACCAGGGAGAGGCCATGGTAGATCAAGCAAAAGAAATTTCGAATGCCAACGGCGAAAGAGGACCTACTCAGCTTAACCTGGATTAGAAGCAGACTAGACCTTTTACGAAGAAAGGCATCAAAAATGAAGCTGGATATTTGAAGAAATCGACGAAGTGCTTTAGTTAAGAGATATCGAGTAAAGTAAAAAATAGCTCCTTAACATTGGCCAGGAATCCGGAAATAACCGTATGTGCTTTGATGCTAGAAAACTTAATTAGGTTACGGGCAAAGATGCTGTTTTAGGAAGATGATGGTGGTAGAGAAAGGTCGATTGCATTCTTTTCTCAATAACTCAATGCTTAGCAGAATTTTATAGCGTGAACAAAAAATAATGTTTCCCGGCAGTATTCGCGGTAAAGTGTTTCAGGCCAAACATAGAGATGATGACCTTTACAGTCATCACCGACCATTCCAGCCTGAAGTGGCTAATGTCTTTTGCATCGCCCAAGGCAGCGTTTTCACTGTCAAGAAATCTTAGCATAATTGAGAAGATCCGTATTAAATTAAAAATTGAATCAATTTTATACGTTATATCTGAGAAGAAAAGGAATAGGAGAAATAATCAAGTAGAAATTCTTTAAATGGAAGGAGCATTGGTAGATTTGTCCAAGCCGGAAGCTCTGATGGGACGTCAAGCACATAAGCTCTCAATCCTGGGTTGCGCGGTGAATATGGGTACCCTTGATAATTTGAATTTAAATCTGGTTTTTTCATTGTGCATCGCCACATGCAGACGTGTTTTACTGAGCTCCGGAAAACAAAATAAATTACACAAGTCTACAGCGCAGTGAAACTCGTATTAATAAGTGTACAACGGAAAATATTTAACTAATTAATTATTTGCTAATTTATAAATTAATATTTACACCCAATAAAATAAAATAAATTAAGCCGCCGCTAAAAAGATGAGTCAAAACGACATTCGTAAGCATAGACAGTTTAAGCAAGACGATCGCCGGCTCTCTTTGCAACGAAATAACGCGTATTTTTCTTTTGTTAATTACCCCAACCCGACGAAAGAACTCTTGCATTTAACAAGTGCGCGACCTCGTTCATCCTCTCCAGAGCTACCGTCTGAGAGCGCAGAGCGCACTGATAAGCAAGCATGCAACGGACTGAGTGACCTGCTTTTACGGTGACTACCACAACAGTCTCTACTGTAACAGTAACTACTGCAACAGCAACAACAACAGCAACTGCAACGATATCGGCTGCCCGATCAACAAAAGCCCTTTACAATTCACCGATCAAAACAACCCCAACAAACACAAATTCTACGACTGCAAGGTTTCCGGTGAAAAAGTGCACGCTATCTACAAACATTAGTTTCTATTACATCGTAGAATCACTGTAGAAGAACCACACAAACGAAAAGGACCTAAACAATGTATGAATTGTCAAGAATATGGCCATACACGGTCATACTGCACACTGCGTCCCAATCAATGTAAATATTTTCTGGAGAGTTTCATGACTCCGCACACTGCCGATCGAGAGATGGAAAAAATCAATGATATTAATGATACCGAAACCTGGCAAGATCGAACAATTGCCTCGTCGCGCAACCCATAAGCTTTTCGAAAAATGTGTGCTGACTCGGATAATTATTTTTAAGAATCCATAATGAAATCCCATTACACCAATTTGGGTTTTGTGAAAAACACGGAACTATCGAGTAGGTCAATCACATAACTTCTAAAATACGAAACGCATTCGAAAATGAAGCCCAAGCATTCGATAAAGTTTGGTTAGAAGGTTTAATGCATAAGATCAGAGCAACGCTTCCTATATATACCTATACGACAGAAAATTCAAAGAGTGATGCAATTCTAATAAAAACTAGTATTAATATCCACGTCCGACGGTGCAGACGTGTAAAATTATGTAGGTGTAATATTTAAAAAAAACTTTCTTTTTCATTATCGAAATTTATGTTATTTTATGTGTTTTTATGTTGTTTATAGTTGTCCTGAAGACGGTTGCCGAAGTGTAACCGAAATATATTGGAATCAAATAACAAATAAAATTTAAAAACTTTTGTTTACAAATTTTTTCAATTGTTGACCTCGAGCCAGAAAAACTCAAAAAAAAACAATCATCAAAGGTCGCCAACAAACAAAATTTACTTACAATAAAATATTACCCTATACTAAGAATGCTGTTAGTCGTGCTTACGCTCATTGAGTTTCTCAGCTTGGATTTTACCGCGTTGGACCATGGCAGCGATAGCATTTGCATAGCGTAAGATGACAGTTCAAGGAATCTGCAGTTGCCATCAGAGTCCTTGTAGGTGGAAACTTCATTCCAAAACTTTGAGGGGTTTGCTGGAATCCGGTGAGTTTGTTAGGAAAGGGCTGCCGAGGGCAAGTGAAATGAAAAATATTGTATGGAAACCGTATTATGCGAGGGTGCGCACGACAAATAGCGAATCTCAGCCGATACTGGCCAGGATCAACGAGTGATTTGGATACAATGCAGAACAAATAACATTTGACATTTTTGTATGTCCATCTCTAGAACTGAGAAACTATCTCGCTGTAAATTTCTGGAAAGGATTCAGCATAGTTACCGACTCTGACCAGGGAGAGGCCATGGTAGATCAAGCAAAAGAAATTTCGAATGCCAACGGCGAAAGAGGACCTACTCAGCTTAACCTGGATTAGAAGCAGACTAGACCTTTTACGAAGAAAGGCATCAAAAATGAAGCTGGATATTTGAAGAAATCGACGAAGTGCTTTAGTTAAGAGATATCGAGTAAAGTAAAAAATAGCTCCTTAACATTGGCCAGGAATCCCGAAATAACCGTATGTGCTTTGATGCTAGAAAACTAAATTAGGTTACGGGCAAAGACGCTTATTCGCACTAGAATACTGAGGAAATATTAAGGCGTATAAATTTGACAAGATTTATCTCAAGTGTTGACCTGGCAAAAAGAGCTAGAAGAGAAGACCAGAAAACTTACTGCTTTCACCGTACCGGGTAGGCCTCATTACCACTTTGTTGTGATGCCCATCTAACTTACCAATGAGGCTGATGGACCAGGTAATTCCGAATAAACTGAGAGAGGAGGTGTTAATTTACATGAACAATCTGCTGGTAATCTCACCGAATTTTGAAGAACACATTTAAGCTTTAAAAGAAAATTAATTATAACGGGAAAAGTCAAAAAGTCAATAGTTTTGCCGACATCATCATTGAAGCGCCAGTCTTGAAGCATCCAGATTTTATGAAAAGATTATTTGTGGATTACGATGCTTCCGCCTCAGGAATAGGAGCTGTGCTGTTTTAGGAAGATGATGATGGTAGATAAAAAAATAATGTTTCCCGGCAGTATTCGCGGTAAAGTGTTTCAGGCCAAACATAGAGATGATGACCTTTACAGTCATCACCGACCATTCCAGCCTGAAGTGGCTAATGTCTTTTGCATCGCCCAAGGCAGCGTTTTCACTGTCAAGAAATCTTAGCATAATTGAGAAGATCCGTATTAAATTAAAAATTGAATCAATTTTATACGTTATATCTGAGAAGAAAAGGAATAGGAGAAATAATCAAGTAGAAATTCTTTAAATGGAAGGAGCATTGGTAGATTTGTCCAAGCCGGAAGCTCTGATGGGACGTCAAGCACATAAGCTCTCAATCCTGGGTTGCGCGGTGAATATGGGTACCCTTGATAATTTGAATTTAAATCTGGTTTTTTCATTGTGCATCGCCACATGCAGACGTGTTTTACTGAGCTCCGGAAAACAAAATAAATTACACAAGTCTACAGCGCAGTGAAACTCGTATTAATAAGTGTACAACGGAAAATATTTAACTAATTAATTATTTGCTAATTTATAAATTAATATTTACACCCAATAAAATAAAATAAATTAAGCCGCCGCTAAAAAGATGAGTCAAAACGACAGTCGTAAGCATAAACAGTTTAAGCAAGACGATCGCCGGCGCTCTTTGCAACGAAATAACGCGTATTTTTCTTTTGTTAATTACCCCAACCCGACGAAAGAACTCTTGCATTTAACAAGTGCGCGACCTCGTTCATCCTCTCCAGAGCTACCGTCTGAGAGCGCAGAGCGCACTGATAAGCAAGCATGCAACGGACTGAGTGACCTGCTTTTACGGTGACTACCAAAAAGTCAATAGTTTTGCCGACATCATCATTGAAGCGCCAGTCTTGAAGCATCCAGATTTTATGAAAAGATTATTTGTGGATTGCGATGCTTCCGCCTCAGGAATAGGAGCTGTGCTGTTTTAGAAAGATGATGATGGTAGATAAAGGTCGATTGCATTCTTTTCCCAATGCTTAGCAGAATTTTATAGCGTGAACAAAAAGAATGTTTTCCGGCAGTATTCGCGGTAAAGTGTTTCAGGCCAAACATAGAGATGATGACCTTTACAGTCATCACCGACCATTCCAGCCTGAAGTGGCTAATGTCTTTTGCATCGCCCAAATCAGAGTTTTCATTGTCAAGAAATCTTAGCATAATTGAGAAGATCCGTGTTAAATTAAAAATTTAATCAATTTTATACGTTATATCTGAGAAGAAAAGGAATAAGAGAAATAATAAAGTATACATTTTTTGAATGGAAGGAGCATTGGCAGATTTGTCCAAGCCGGAAGCTCTGAGGGGACGTCAAGCACATAAGCTCTCAATACTGGGTTGCGCGGTGAATATGGGTACCCTTGATAATTTGAATTTGAATCTGGTTTTTTCATTGTGCATCGCCGCATGCATACGTGTTTTACTGAGCTCCGGAAAACAAAATAAATTACACAAGTTTACAGCGCAGTGAAACTCGTATTAATATGTGTACAGCGGAAAATATTTAACTAATTAATTATTTACTAATTTATAAATTAATATTTACACCCAATAAAATACAATAAACTAAGCCGCGCCTAAGAAGATGAGTCAAAACGACATTCGTAAACAAAGGCAAGACGAGCGCCGGCTCTCTTTGTTAATTACCCCAACCCGACGAAAGAACTCTTGCATTTAGAAAGTGAGCGACCTCGTTCATACTCTCCAGCGCTACCGTCTGAGAGCGCAGAGCGCACTGATAAGCACGCATGCAACGGACTGAGTGACCTGCTCTTACGGTGACTACCACAACAGTCTCTCTAACAACTGCAACAGCAACAACAACAGCAACTGCAACGGTATCGGCTGCCCGATCGATCCCATCGTCATCAACAAACGCTCTTTTTTTGTCATCGTTGGCAACAACAAAATTCACCGATCAAAACAAACCCAACAAACACAAATTCTACGACTGCAAGGTTTCCGGTGAAACAAAAGCAAACAACGTAAGTACTGACACGGTTGTGCAGGTAGGAATGGATCGTTATATTCAAATTAAACGAAAGTTAAGCCCTTTAAACTAGAACCAGATAACAGTTCCCTTAAGAAAAACGAAGTGCACCCTATCTACAAACTTTAGTTTCTATTACATCGTAGAATCACTGTAGAAGCACCACACAAACGCAAAGGGCCATACACGGTCATACTGCGCACTTCATCCCAATCAATGTATATATTTTCTGGAGAGCTTCATGACTCCGCACACTGCCGATCGAGAGATGGAAAAAATCAATGATAATAATGATACCGAAACCTGGCAAGATCGAACAATTGCCTCGTCGTACAGACCCAAATAAATAAATACTAAAATAAATAATTCAAAATGAATTAAAGCACATGATAAATTAAATCTTAAGTTAAAAATTGAATAAATGTTATACGTTATATTTGGAAAGGGCATCGGCACATTTTTCCAAGCCCGATGCTCTGATGGGACGTCCAGTTAAAAGCTCAAGGAATCTCAATCCTAGGATGCGCGGTGAATATGAGTACCCCTGTTTATTTGAATTTAAATCTGTATATAAATGCAACTGTGCAGTTAATAGTGTTTCTCAATGTTGAATTTCAATGTTGATTTATTATTTTGTGTGCGAGTGCACATAATGTTTAATAATTGTTTTGTGTGTGAGGGCAGGGTTTGGGGAACCACGGCCCTGAAAACTGAGCTAAAAGCAGACCATCAGGCGAATTTCTTCGACGAACTGTTCGTCGAACAAGAATTTCATTGGCCCACCAACGAGGGCAAACATATTCATTCGCCGAAAATTTTCAGAGGAAGCATGTCAGCGGACGAAAGCAAAACAAAAAAATAAATTTGTAATTTATGTAATAACATTAGCCATCCCTTGTTTCGCCTATTTTTGTTTTTATTCGCCTCACTTTTTGCTTGCCAAAAAGCGGGCTCATTTTGCAGGGAATATATAAACTCTATCAAAAACTGTTTCGACATTGAACTGTTCGTGCGAGCATTACCATCCACTGTCAAATTTGTTCTCGCGAACACAGCAAAGTTAGAATCGTTTCTATCTCTTCCCTGTCCGCTCTAGCCCTTTCATCAGCAGCCGACTGCGACGCCGGCAGATCCAAAAACAAAGCCGACACTCTCAGTCGACAATCGTAGGAAACGCAGAAAAATTTCCATCTCCCTACCTTGCCATGTCTCTCTAACCATAATATGAGCTGAGACGAGAAGGACAATCTATTTAAATCACAACGCCTGTTGAACACCCTTGAAATTTAAAAAACATAATTTTTTTTGTAATAAATATTCGAGTCGATACTTATACAATTTATTATTTTATGAATATACATTTAAAAAATAACATTCAATATGACCGTTTTGAAAAAAAAAGGATTCATTTATTAGGTAAATTTAAATGATTTAAATATTTTGCATAGTCGGACATGTTTTATATACCCTGCTTTGATGGGAAGAGAAACATGTAAAGACAACTTCGGCAAAGGAAAGAACTAGGTTCAACGGTGCCATTGTTTTTGTTCGAAGTTGATATCGCGGTTTTTACATGCACTTGCATTTGAGAGAACGAAGAAAACTGATCGAAGCTGAGATTTTTTGTGAAATATTACAAATTAAATTTATCAGGTTTGTTTGGCCCCCTTGGAACTTAAAAAAATATTTTTATCGCAGTTTCGCGATCTAGTCTCTCAGGTTTAAAGATATCGAATTAACACTTTGCACACACCCTTCGTTCCTTTGCACGAAGTATATAAGTCGGAACGGCCGGTATCGGCTGACTATATCCTATAGCCGCCATATAACTGATTGATCGGAAATGCCTAAGCTTTGGTGTTTGTAAAGTTAGGAAGTTGGGATTTTCTATGGGTTTTATATTTAGCCATATTGTGAAGTGTCGGCAAAACGCTTATTATATATATATTCTTGATCAGGATCACCTCCTGAGTTGATATAAGCATGTCCGTCTGTCCGCCTGTCTGTTTCTACGCAAACTAGTCTCTCAGTTTAAAGTGATCGAATTGAAACTTTGCACACACCCTTCTTTCCTTTGCACGCAGTATATAAGTCGGAACGGCCGGGATCGGCCGACTATTACCTATAGCTGCCATATAACTGAACGATCGGAAATACCACTTTGGTGTTTGTAAAGTTAGGAATTTTGGACTTTCTATGGGTTTTATTTTTGGCCAGTCAATCCGACCCTCCAAATTTCATAAGGGTCGGCCGACTATATCCTATTGCTGCCATATAACTGAACGATTGAAATGCCATAATTTTGGAGTTTGTAAAGTTAGGAAGTTGGGATTTTTTATGAGTATTAAGAATGCATGCTATGAATAATTTCGGAGAATATAATTTGAAGAATATTCTGCAAGGGTATATAAACTTCGGCTCCGCCCGAAGTTAGCTTTCCTTTCTTGTTAAAATTAATTTTTTCATTTTAAATATAATTAAGATTTATAATTATAATATTCAATAACAAGAAAGGAAGCAAACTTCGGCAAGCCGAAGTTAATATACCCTTGCAGATATTACAAATCGACTACATTTCGATTTCTATGCCTATATTACTAAAAACAATGAAACTATGTATGTCGATTTTGCGGTGCATTTCGCCATCGTTTCTATGGCAGCTATATGATATTGTTATCCGATTTTAATAAAATTAAAACCGTAATTCCGAAGTTGAAATACCCTTGCAGAATATTCTGTAAATTATATTCTCCAAAATTATTCATATGATGCATTCTTAACACTCATAAAAAATCCCAACTTCCTAACTTTAAAAACACCAAAGTTATGGAATTTCCAATCGTTCAGTCATATGGCAGCTATAGGATATAGTCGGCCGATCCTTATAAAATTTGGTAATTCAGATTGATTGGCCAAATATAAAACCCATAGAAAATCCCAACTTCCTAACTTTTCAAACACCAAAGTTATAGCATTGCCGATCAATCAGTTATAAGGCAGCTATAGGATATAGTCGGCTGATCCTTAGAAAAATTTGGTAGGTTGGATTGATTGGCCAAAAATAAAACCCATAGAAAATCACAACTCCCTAACTTAACAAACACTAAAATTATGGCATTTCCGATCAATCAGTTATATAGGATATAGTCGGCCGATCCCGGCCGTTTCGACTTATATACTGCGTGCAAAGAAAATAAGGGTGTGTGCAAAGTTTCAATTCGATATCTTCAAAATTGAGAGACTAGTTTGCGTAGGAACAGACAGACGGACGGACAGACGGACGGACAGACAGACGGACCTGCTTATATCAACTCAGGAGGTGATCCTGATCAAGAATATATATACTTTATAGGGTCGGAGATGACTCCTTCACTGCGTTGCACACTTTTGACCAAAATTAACTTAAACTAAACTAACTAAACTAAAAAACAAGAAAGGAAAGCTAACTTCGGGCGGAGCCGAAGTTGATATACCCTTGCAGAATATTCTGTAAATTGCAATATTGGTTTTCCAAAAATAAAATCAATAAAAAATCGCAACTTCCCAACTTAAAAAACACCAAAGTTATGGCATTTCCGATCAGTTATATGGCAGCTATAGGCTATAGTCGGCCGATCCTTATAAAATTTGGCAGGTTGGATTGATTGGCCAAATATAAAACCCATAGAAAATCGCAACTTCCTAACTTAAAAAACACCAAAGTTATGGCATTTCCGATCAATCAGTTATATGGCAGCTATAGGAATAGTCGGCCGATCCCGGCCGTTCCGACTTATATACTGCGTGCAAAGGAAAGAGGGGAGTGTGCAAAGTTTCAATACGATATCTTTAAAACTGAGAGACTAGTTCGCGTAGAAACAGACAGACGGACAGACAGACGGACAGACGGACATGCTTTTATCAACTCAGGAGGTGATCCTGATCAAGAATATATATACTTTATAGGGTCGGAGATGTCTCCTTCACTGCGTTGCACACTTTTGACCAAAATTATAATACCCTCTGCAAGGGTATAACAACAAAGTTTTTTTTTTTTCAATTTTTCCGATTTTTCCTATGGGAGCTATTTGATATATACGCCCGATCCGGCTCGTTCCGACTTATATAATACATGAAATAGAAAGACAACCTTTGGGAGAGTTTCAAGCAGATATCTTTAAAACTGAGGGACTAGTTTGCGTAGAAACGGACAGAGGGACGGACGGAATTCATCGCATTTTAATCAGCAATTACTGATTAAAATGCGATGAATTGCTGATTATGCTTGACCGTAGCTTTTAGGTGTTTGTTTTCAAGCTCCGTATAAGGTCGCCGCCAAACATTTTGAACCAAAAAGGTTACATTTTGACTCGTCAGCAAGTAACACGTCATCCCAAAACGAAAGAAGAATATGCTCCCTTGTCCCTGATACAGAGCTCGAAATCTAACACCCAAAGGCTACGATCAAGCATGGCGGGGGTCATGTTATGGTTTGGGCCTGTATGGCAGCTTCTGGTGGGCAACTTCGTTTTTATTGACGGGATCATGGCCAAAATGTACCTACAAAGTTTAAAGCTGAAAAACGGTATTACCAGGATAACGATCCTAAACATTCAGCAGCAATTGTGAAGACTTGTCACCAGACCTTAACATCATTGAAAATTTGTGGTCAATTTTGTATCTGGCCGCAAGAGGTCAATATCTAATAAAAATGATCTTAAAAAGGCCCTCTTGGAAGAATATGTCAAGATTCCCAAGGGAACTACAGAAAAGTTGGTTCCATCGATGCAATCTCGATTGAAGGATGTCATCAAGCAGAAGGGAGGCTACACAAAGTATTAAGTTATTAACATTTTTAACATGAAGTTCCTTGCACGAAATATGCTGTGACATAAAAAAAAAGTCGGTATGATTAGTTCTTCTTAGTTTTAAGTTTTATCTAATGGAGTTTAAAAATAATGAAGTGCCTTAATATATGCCGAAATACTACCAAACATAACTTCATTTAAATCTTTTTTATATTCCGTATAGTTTGCAGCTATATGATTTTGAATTTTAAGTTTACGTCTGCACGAAATAAACTGAGCCAGTGTTTTCCGCAAAATTAATTCGTCTAAACCGATGACATATGTATTTAAACTTGATTTATACACGCAAGCCATGGTGCAGTTTTAATTTAAACATAAATAAAAGATAAACAATCGCTTAGCAATATCGACTTTTACTTTGGCTGCATTAAATCAATTTATTTTTCAAACACAAATTTCGGTTAACAAACTTTTAATGTGTTAAGTATAAATTGTGAAGATGGCGCCTCATTTAATTAAGATGGTTTACTTCACCTCCTTGACTTGCAGTCCTGGCGGTAAAGACTGCTTAATTTTGTCGGCTTTTTCTTTATCCTGCACGACAAGAGTATAAAGAAACCGTGAACAACGGATCTTAAATTTAGTGTTTGTCAGATTCTTCTTTATTTTTACAGCACGAGCATCTGAACGACGTGCTTTATTAAGAAAGTCTTTAACTTCCTTAATTTCACGCGGCATCTGCTTAAAAAATGATAAATAGAGGTTACAAACTGTTTTCTTTGAAATGCAAAAACTTACATTGAATAAAATTCCGAAAATTCAACAATATCCACAAAAATAGCTCACTGTTCGATCTGAAACAGCAAAGGAAAGAGAAATGGGTTTATTTCCGGTTGTCAAAGTGTATTTTCACTGTTGCATTTCATATGTATATCGAATGGTGAACAGGCCAAAAAATCGTCACACCACAGTGTGATCTTACATCCTTTTCCCACAAAGCCCCATCTGTTGCAGTGTCTCAACACTGTTCAGAAACACTGAAATCATGTAAATTTAAAACTATACTCAAGCCTTAAACTGAGATCGACAAGCGAGTTCGCTAGCGGAAAAACTTTAATCTTTCCAGTGTAATCAAAATTTTGAGAGTTCATCCGAACTGAGCGTACTACCACAGTACTACAGAGTACTGTCAATCAGCTGGGTTTGTTGACCAACAGAAAACCAAACAAATTTGAATTAATCGAAAATGTCGAGTTCAAAGTATGTATTGCGTGTATTGTGTATAGAGGTAACTATTATCTGAACATTAATATAGTATATGTCATTGTTAACAAATATTTAATAATGTACAATTATGGCTTACTATCTTTATCCATTTCCCAGGCTTTTTCCTCCCACGCTCTTCTTATAACGGTTGCATTAAAATTTATTTTATTTGACAAGTCCTACAATTCTGGGCGGGACTTCACTGATCGTATAAGGCATAATTTACCGACGCTAATTTGACACTCATTTAATGCCCTCTTTCCATAGAGTCCATCCGTTCGAAACGGTTTGGATTTTTGACAAATGTGAAACTCCGATTCCCACAGAGCACATCCACCATCCACCATCCGATAACAGCTGATCTGAACAGCTGTGGCTCTTCATTTTAGCCAGTTGCATTTGGCACAACATTTAAAATGAGCCAAACAGCGTTATAAATGATACTTGGTAACAGACTGCAAGTGATCTACGCAAAGAACCAAATCGAACTAATCTGTCTGCAAATTTTTGCCAGCCTGCTGAAAAAATATAAACTGCTTTTGCCCAATATTGTCCAACTGGTAACAAATCAAGTTCATTATATATAAATGTTTGTTTATTGTTATATTATAATTTCATATTTTATTTAATTTTGAATATTTTGCTCCATGTTGTCAGTACGGTATGCGCCTAGGAAAGAGTGGAGCAACACCTAATGCTGCCACACGGATGGAGCAGTAATTAATTAATTATTACAAGTATGAGCAGCATTTTTTGAATTGGCGCCTTCCTTTTCCAAAAGTTACCCGCCATTTTTTTTTAAATTTTCGTAGTGAATTTTTTTAATTTTTACTGTCGAGAAGAAGAACTCAGAGTTGCACCGAAAAAAACATCGCCTAACTATCGCATAAAAAGTCCGTTAAATTTGGATGGGGAACTAACTGGGAATTTTCGGAACTGCAAAACCTTATGGACCATCCGTTCAACGGATGGTGGATGGTGGATGGATCTCTGTGGGAAGAGGGCATTAAGCGATTTTCTCAAAAACTGTGGACACGATTTTTATAAAATTTTGAGTTTATCCTCGAAGAAACGTCCTTTAAGCTGATGTAGCGTGCGACTTGGCACACGCTATGTATGTTGAGATATTCTCCAAAGTGTCGGGAGTCGATTTTTCAAATGCAATTTTGAAATACTAGCAGATATTCCAATATTCTAAAATCTTACATATATAGTTAGGACTTTCTTCTCTTAATATTTTTGCGTTTAAAAATGTATATTACGTGCCTAAATAGCGAAAAAATCAAAAAATAAAAGCAGCCTCCATGTTCCAAATTCCACCGTTCCGCCATCGACGCTAAGTCACCGACGCTAATTTGACGAACTTGAAAACTGTGTATACGAATTGATTAAAACTTTTCTCAAAGTTAGTTCGATTGACTATAATTTTTTTAAATATCTCCTGACTTGGCACTCGCTCTGTGAAGAGCGTAGGAATTTTTCTAAAGTTAGCGTCGAATTGATATTTTTTGATAGTTGCTGTCTGGAAAGTCTCAAGTGTGGCTATCTACGTGATCATCATAAAGTTTAGATTCTAAAGCCTAGTACTCATATCGAAAAACGAGTACGCTAGTGTAAAAACTTTAATCTTTCCAGTGTGACCAAAATTTCGAGAGTTCATCCGAATTAAGCGTGTACGGTCGTACTTTCAATCAGCTGGGTCTGACAAGAGGCACCCCAGATAGTATTAGTGTTATTTTGTCCTCACATGTAATCCCTGGAATCGACTTTTGCGGGTTTTTTGATTTTTTCCCTCCATATTTTAAAATGTTCAGCGAGAAGCCAAAAAATTAAATTTTTTAATCTTTGCGCTAGGGTTCACCAAAAGTTCATTTCAGGTGATCGGTCGATATGAATACCGAGGTGAAAAAGAAGCCTGACGAAAAGTGAACGCCAGCTGTTTGCCTCTCGCTCTCTCTCATGACTGGCGTACAGTTTTCGTCGATCTAAGTACTAGCACTAACCATACAACATATAGACTGGTCATTTCATACAACGAAAATGTACACAAAAATATTTTTGCGGGAGGCCCCCCGGCTCTTAGCGGCAGGCCCCGGACACTTCATGTGCCTTTTTTGCGCTCTCATTTTTATTCTCATTTTGATGCTCGCGCGCTCATTGCACAAGTTCGATCGTTCGTAGTGAATGTTTCAATTTTCACTGTCTAGAAGAAGAACTCAGAGTTGCACCGAAAAAACATAGCCTAACTATCGCGTAAAAAAGGCCGTCAAATTTGGATGGGGAACAAACTGGGAATTTTCGGAACGGCAAAACCTTATGGACCATCCGTTCAACGGATGGTGGATCGATCTCTGTGGGAATAGGGCATTATTTAATAACTGATCCATCCGTGTGGCAGGATTAAGAGTTGCTCCACTTTTTCCTAGGCGCATACCGTACTCACTGGAGCAGAACACCTTGGAGAACGACAGTTTGTCCCCAGAATTATATTTGTGGTTTACAATTACTAATAATTTCATTTATCATTTTATTTTTAATGTCTAGGATGGCAGACAGCCAAGCTCAGATCAATGACTTGATCTCGGTCTGCCCTCGCTGCTCCTCCAGCCTTTCTCGAGCACTGTCTCCACAAGCTCGGCCTAGTAGTCCACCTTTGCGCGCTTTGCAGGGGCCGCAGAGCTGCCTGTGCGTTAACTTCCGCTCCAGAGGCTTCCTGGTAAGCGGGGTCCACATCCAAGACCTTCAAAAAAATTCCCTACTTCCTGCAATAAATATATTTTAGTAATTGTAAACCACATATACATATAAGTCTGGGGACATACTCTCGTTCTCCAAGGTGTTCTACTCCATGTTGTGAGTACGGTATGCGCCAAGGAAAGAGTGGAGCAACTCTTAATGATGCCACACGTCATATTTTTTTAAATTTTCGTATTGAATGTTTCAATTTTCACTGTCTAGAAGAAGAACTCAGAGCTGCACCAAAAAAAACATCGCCTAACTATCGCATTAAAAAGTCCATCAGATTTGGATGGGGAGCAAACTGGGAATCCACGGATGGTGGATGGATCTCCGTTAAACGGATGGTGAATGGTGGATGGATGGCATTAAGCCCTCTTCCCATAGAGTCCATCCGTTCGAAATAGTTGGGATTTTTGACAAAGGTGAAACTCCGATTCCCACAGAGCACATCCACCATCCACCATCCGATAACAGCTGATCTGAACAGCTGTGGCTCATCATTTTAGCCCGTTGCATTTGGCACAACATTTAAAATGAGCCAAACAGCGTTATAAATGATACTTGGTAACAGACTGCAAGTGATCTACGCAAAGAACCAAATCGAACTAATCTGTCTGCAAATTTTTGCCAGCCTGCTGAAAAAATATAAACTGCTTTTGCCCAATATTGTCCAACTGGTAACAAATCAAGTTCATTATATATAAATGTTTGTTTATTGTTATATTATAATTTCATATTTTATTTAATTTTGAATATTTTGCTCCATGTTGTCAGTACGGTATGCGCCTAGGAAAGAGTGGAGCAACACCTAATGCTGCCACACGGATGGAGCAGTAATTAATTAATTATTACAAGTATGAGCAGCATTTTTTGAATTGGCGCCTTCCTTTTCCAAAAGTTACCCGCCATTTTTTTTTTAAATTTTCGTAGTGAATTTTTTTAATTTTTACTGTCGAGAAGAAGAACTCAGAGTTGCACCGAAAAAACATCGCCTAACTATCGCATAAAAAAGTCCGTTAAATTTGGATGGGGAACTAACTGGGAATTTTCGGAACTGCAAAACCTTATGGACCATCCGTTCAACGGATGGTGGATGGTGGATGGATCTCTGTGGGAAGAGGGCATTAAGCGATTTTCTCAAAAACTGTGGACACGATTTTTATAAAATTTTGAGTTTATCCTCGAAGAAACGTCCTTTAAGCTGATGTAGCGTGCGACTTGGCACACGCTATGTATGTTGAGATATTCTCCAAAGTGTCGGGAGTCGATTTTTCAAATGCAATTTTGAAATACTAGCAGATATTCCAATATTCTTAAATCTTACATATATAGTTAGGACTTTCTTCTCTTAATATTTTTGCGTTTAAAAATGTATATTACGTGCCTAAATAGCGAAAAAATCAAAAAATAAAAGCAGCCTCCATGTTCCAAATTCCACCGTTCCGCCATCGACGCTAAGTCACCGACGCTAATTTGACGAACTTGAAAACTGTGTATACGAATTGATTAAAACTTTTCTCAAAGTTAGTTCGATTGACTATAATTTTTTTAAATATCTCCTGACTTGGCACTCGCTCTGTGAAGAGCGTAGGAATTTTTCTAAAGTTAGCGTCGAATTGATATTTTTTGATAGTTGCTGTCTGGAAAGTCTCAAGTGTGGCTATCTACGTGATCATCATAAAGTTTAGATTCTAAAGCCTAGTACTCATATCGACAAACGAGTACGCTAGTGTAAAAACTTTAATCTTTCCAGTGTGACCAAAATTTCGAGAGTTCATCCGAATTAAGCGTGTACGGTCGTACTTTCAATCAGCTGGGTCTGACAAGAGGCACCCCAGATAGTATTAGTGTTATTTTGTCCTCACATGTAATCCCTGGAATCGACTTTTGCGGGTTTTTTGATTTTTTCCCTCCATATTTTAAAATGTTCAGCGAGAAGCCAAAAAATTAAATTTTTTAATCTTTGCGCTAGGGTTCACCAAAAGTTCATTTCAGGTGATCGGTCGATATGAATACCGAGGTGAAAAAGAAGCCTGACGAAAAGTGAACGCCAGCTGTTTGCCTCTCGCTCTCTCTCATGACTGGCGTACAGTTTTCGTCGATCTAAGTACTAGCACTAACCATACAACATATAGACTGGTCATTTCATACAACGAAAATGTACACAAAAATATTTTTGCGGGAGGCCCCCCGGCTCTTAGCGGCAGGCCCCGGACACTTCATGTGCCTTTTTTGCGCTCTCATTTTTATTCTCATTTTGATGCTCGCGCGCTCATTGCACAAGTTCGATCGTTCGTAGTGAATGTTTCAATTTTCACTGTCTAGAAGAAGAACTCAGAGTTGCACCGAAAAAACATAGCCTAACTATCGCGTAAAAAAGGCCGTCAAATTTGGATGGGGAACAAACTGGGAATTTTCGGAACGGCAAAACCTTATGGACCATCCGTTCAACGGATGGTGGATCGATCTCTGTGGGAATAGGGCATTATTTAATAACTGATCCATCCGTGTGGCAGGATTAAGAGTTGCTCCACTTTTTCCTAGGCGCATACCGTACTCACTGGAGCAGAACACCTTGGAGAACGACAGTTTGTCCCCAGAATTATATTTGTGGTTTACAATTACTAATAATTTCATTTATCATTTTATTTTTAATGTCTAGGATGGCAGACAGCCAAGCTCAGATCAATGACTTGATCTCGGTCTGCCCTCGCTGCTCCTCCAGCCTTTCTCGAGCACTGTCTCCACAAGCTCGGCCTAGTAGTCCACCTTTGCGCGCTTTGCAGGGGCCGCAGAGCTGCCTGTGCGTTAACTTCCGCTCCAGAGGCTTCCTGGTAAGCGGGGTCCACATCCAAGACCTTCAAAAAAATTCCCTACTTCCTGCAATAAATATATTTTAGTAATTGTAAACCACATATACATATAAGTCTGGGGACATACTCTCGTTCTCCAAGGTGTTCTACTCCATGTTGTGAGTACGGTATGCGCCAAGGAAAGAGTGGAGCAACTCTTAATGATGCCACACGTCATATTTTTTTTAAATTTTCGTATTGAATGTTTCAATTTTCACTGTCTAGAAGAAGAACTCAGAGCTGCACCAAAAAAAACATCGCCTAACTATCGCATTAAAAAGTCCATCAGATTTGGATGGGGAGCAAACTGGGAATCCACGGATGGTGGATGGATCTCCGTTAAACGGATGGTGAATGGTGGATGGATGGCATTAAGCCCTCTTCCCATAGAGTCCATCCGTTCGAAATAGTTGGGATTTTTGACAAAGGTGAAACTCCGATTCCCACAGAGCACATCCACCATCCACCATCCGATAACAGCTGATCTGAACAGCTGTGGCTCATCATTTTAGCCCGTTGCATTTGGCACAACATTTAAAATGAGCCAAACAGCGTTATAAATGATACTTGGTAACAGACTGCAAGTGATCTACGCAAAGAACCAAATCGAACTAATCTGTCTGCAAATTTTTGCCAGCCTGCTGAAAAAATATAAACTGCTTTTGCCCAATATTGTCCAACTGGTAACAAATCAAGTTCATTATATATAAATGTTTGTTTATTGTTATATTATAATTTCATATTTTATTTAATTTTGAATATTTTGCTCCATGTTGTCAGTACGGTATGCGCCTAGGAAAGAGTGGAGCAACACCTAATGCTGCCACACGGATGGAGCAGTAATTAATTAATTATTACAAGTATGAGCAGCATTTTTTGAATTGGCGCCTTCCTTTTCCAAAAGTTACCCGCCATTTTTTTTTAAATTTTCGTAGTGAATTTTTTTAATTTTTACTGTCGAGAAGAAGAACTCAGAGTTGCACCGAAAAAACATCGCCTAACTATCGCATAAAAAAGTCCGTTAAATTTGGATGGGGAACTAACTGGGAATTTTCGGAACTGCAAAACCTTATGGACCATCCGTTCAACGGATGGTGGATGGTGGATGGATCTCTGTGGGAAGAGGGCATTAAGCGATTTTCTCAAAAACTGTGGACACGATTTTTATAAAATTTTGAGTTTATCCTCGAAGAAACGTCCTTTAAGCTGATGTAGCGTGCGACTTGGCACACGCTATGTATGTTGAGATATTCTCCAAAGTGTCGGGAGTCGATTTTTCAAATGCAATTTTGAAATACTAGCAGATATTCCAATATTCTTAAATCTTACATATATAGTTAGGACTTTCTTCTCTTAATATTTTTGCGTTTAAAAATGTATATTACGTGCCTAAATAGCGAAAAAATCAAAAAATAAAAGCAGCCTCCATGTTCCAAATTCCACCGTTCCGCCATCGACGCTAAGTCACCGACGCTAATTTGACGAACTTGAAAACTGTGTATACGAATTGATTAAAACTTTTCTCAAAGTTAGTTCGATTGACTATAATTTTTTTAAATATCTCCTGACTTGGCACTCGCTCTGTGAAGAGCGTAGGAATTTTTCTAAAGTTAGCGTCGAATTGATATTTTTTGATAGTTGCTGTCTGGAAAGTCTCAAGTGTGGCTATCTACGTGATCATCATAAAGTTTAGATTCTAAAGCCTAGTACTCATATCGACAAACGAGTACGCTAGTGTAAAAACTTTAATCTTTCCAGTGTGACCAAAATTTCGAGAGTTCATCCGAATTAAGCGTGTACGGTCGTACTTTCAATCAGCTGGGTCTGACAAGAGGCACCCCAGATAGTATTAGTGTTATTTTGTCCTCACATGTAATCCCTGGAATCGACTTTTGCGGGTTTTTTGATTTTTTCCCTCCATATTTTAAAATGTTCAGCGAGAAGCCAAAAAATTAAATTTTTTAATCTTTGCGCTAGGGTTCACCAAAAGTTCATTTCAGGTGATCGGTCGATATGAATACCGAGGTGAAAAAGAAGCCTGACGAAAAGTGAACGCCAGCTGTTTGCCTCTCGCTCTCTCTCATGACTGGCGTACAGTTTTCGTCGATCTAAGTACTAGCACTAACCATACAACATATAGACTGGTCATTTCATACAACGAAAATGTACACAAAAATATTTTTGCGGGAGGCCCCCCGGCTCTTAGCGGCAGGCCCCGGACACTTCATGTGCCTTTTTTGCGCTCTCATTTTTATTCTCATTTTGATGCTCGCGCGCTCATTGCACAAGTTCGATCGTTCGTAGTGAATGTTTCAATTTTCACTGTCTAGAAGAAGAACTCAGAGTTGCACCGAAAAAACATAGCCTAACTATCGCGTAAAAAAGGCCGTCAAATTTGGATGGGGAACAAACTGGGAATTTTCGGAACGGCAAAACCTTATGGACCATCCGTTCAACGGATGGTGGATCGATCTCTGTGGGAATAGGGCATTATTTAATAACTGATCCATCCGTGTGGCAGGATTAAGAGTTGCTCCACTTTTTCCTAGGCGCATACCGTACTCACTGGAGCAGAACACCTTGGAGAACGACAGTTTGTCCCCAGAATTATATTTGTGGTTTACAATTACTAATAATTTCATTTATCATTTTATTTTTAATGTCTAGGATGGCAGACAGCCAAGCTCAGATCAATGACTTGATCTCGGTCTGCCCTCGCTGCTCCTCCAGCCTTTCTCGAGCACTGTCTCCACAAGCTCGGCCTAGTAGTCCACCTTTGCGCGCTTTGCAGGGGCCGCAGAGCTGCCTGTGCGTTAACTTCCGCTCCAGAGGCTTCCTGGTAAGCGGGGTCCACATCCAAGACCTTCAAAAAAATTCCCTACTTCCTGCAATAAATATATTTTAGTAATTGTAAACCACATATACATATAAGTCTGGGGACATACTCTCGTTCTCCAAGGTGTTCTACTCCATGTTGTGAGTACGGTATGCGCCAAGGAAAGAGTGGAGCAACTCTTAATGATGCCACACGTCATATTTTTTTAAATTTTCGTATTGAATGTTTCAATTTTCACTGTCTAGAAGAAGAACTCAGAGCTGCACCAAAAAAAACATCGCCTAACTATCGCATTAAAAAGTCCATCAGATTTGGATGGGGAGCAAACTGGGAATCCACGGATGGTGGATGGATCTCCGTTAAACGGATGGTGAATGGTGGATGGATGGCATTAAGCCCTCTTCCCATAGAGTCCATCCGTTCGAAATAGTTGGGATTTTTGACAAAGGTGAAACTCCGATTCCCACAGAGCACATCCACCATCCACCATCCGATAACAGCTGATCTGAACAGCTGTGGCTCATCATTTTAGCCCGTTGCATTTGGCACAACATTTAAAATGAGCCAAACAGCGTTATAAATGATACTTGGTAACAGACTGCAAGTGATCTACGCAAAGAACCAAATCGAACTAATCTGTCTGCAAATTTTTGCCAGCCTGCTGAAAAAATATAAA
This sequence comes from Drosophila kurseongensis, assembly GCA_018153305.1. Taxonomy (NCBI): domain Eukaryota; kingdom Metazoa; phylum Arthropoda; class Insecta; order Diptera; family Drosophilidae; genus Drosophila; species Drosophila kurseongensis. Next base: position 7,136,229 of record JAECXX010000001.1, read on the forward strand.
CTGCTTTTGCCCAATATTGTCCAACTGGTAACAAATCAAGTTCATTATATATAAATGTTTGTTTATTGTTATATTATAATTTCATATTTTATTTAATTTTGAATATTTTGCTCCATGTTGTCAGTACGGTATGCGCCTAGGAAAGAGTGGAGCAACACCTAGTGCTGCCACACGGATGGAGCAGTAATTAATTAATTATTACAAGTATGAGCAGCATTTTTTGAATTGGCGCCTTCCTTTTCCAAAAGTTACCCGCCATTTTTTTTTTAAATTTTCGTAGTGAATTTTTTTAATTTTTACTGTCGAGAAGAAGAACTCAGAGTTGCACCGAAAAAACATCGCCTAACTATCGCATAAAAAAGTCCGTTAAATTTGGATGGGGAACTAACTGGGAATTTTCGGAACTGCAAAACCTTATGGACCATCCGTTCAACGGATGGTGGATGGTGGATGGATCTCTGTGGGAAGAGGGCATTAAGCGATTTTCTCAAAAACTGTGGACACGATTTTTATAAAATTTTGAGTTTATCCTCGAAGAAACGTCCTTTAAGCTGATGTAGCGTGCGACTTGGCACACGCTATGTATGTTGAGATATTCTCCAAAGTGTCGGGAGTCGATTTTTCAAATGCAATTTTGAAATACTAGCAGATATTCCAATATTCTTAAATCTTACATATATAGTTAGGACTTTCTTCTCTTAATATTTTTGCGTTTAAAAATGTATATTACGTGCCTAAATAGCGAAAAAATCAAAAAATAAAAGCAGCCTCCATGTTCCAAATTCCACCGTTCCGCCATCGACGCTAAGTCACCGACGCTAATTTGACGAACTTGAAAACTGTGTATACGAATTGATTAAAACTTTTCTCAAAGTTAGTTCGATTGACTATAATTTTTTTAAATATCTCCTGACTTGGCACTCGCTCTGTGAAGAGCGTAGGAATTTTTCTAAAGTTAGCGTCGAATTGATATTTTTTGATAGTTGCTGTCTGGAAAGTCTCAAGTGTGGCTATCTACGTGATCATCATAAAGTTTAGATTCTAAAGCCTAGTACTCAGATCGACAAACGAGTACGCTAGCGTAAAAACTTTAATCTTTCCAGTGTGACCAAAATTTCGAGAGTTCATCCGAATTAAGCGTGTACGGTCGTACTTTCAATCAGCTGGGTCTGACAAGAGGCACCCCAGATAGTATTAGTGTTATTTTGTCCTCACATGTAATCCCTGGAATCGACTTTTGCGGGTTTTTTGATTTTTTCCCTCCATATTTAAAATGTTCAGCGAGAAGCCAAAAAATTAAATTTTTTAATCTTTGCGCTAGGGTTCACCAAAAGTTCATTTCAGGTGATCGGTCGATATGAATACCGAGGTGAAAAAGAAGCCTGACGAAAAGTGAACGCCAGCTGTTTGCCTCTCGCTCTCTCTCATGACTGGCGTACAGTTTTCGTCGATCTAAGTACTAGCACTAACCATACAACATATAGACTGGTCATTTCATACAACGAGAATGTACACAAAAATATTTTTGCGGGAGGCCCCGCGGCTCTTAGCGGCAGGCCCCGGACACTTCATTTTCCCTTTTTTGCGCTCTCATTTTTATTCTCATTTTGATGCTCGCGCGCTCATTGCACAAGTTCGGTCGTTCAGTAGCAGAGACGCGCATTTTGAAGAAGGTTGCCCTGCGCTTGAATTGGTGTTTGTATGTATGCGTGTTCATGCATTCTCATACAGGGGTGCATGTGTGCGATCATTTCATTTCGATGCAGCAAGAATTTTTTTTCTTTTGATACTTTTCAGACTTGGTACCCTAACAATATGGGCGTATTCACTATTGGGTTAATGATAAAAATAAGAATATTATATGTTATAGTATATTTTTTAATATTTCAGCATCAATTTCATTTTGTAAATGTAAAATGTTTTTTTATATATGTATGTATGTATTCCAATTAATAGAAATCAATATACTGAGATAGGAACAGGGCAAATCGCAGTCGGTGTCACTTGAAACACCCACTTTTAAGTGGTTCATCCCTGCAGCAGGGCTGCCAGTTTAGCTATTTAGTTGCTAGATCTAGCATCTTTTAAAAAAATTTGCAACTTTTTTTTTCGATTTGCTATTAGCAACAAATCTAGCAACTTTTCATTTTTTTTTAGAAATTTTAGCAACTTTTTACAAAACTAAACATTTTTTTATTTTTCTTCATCATTTTGAACTTTTTTATACCTATTCCAATTTACTGAACCAATTACGATCGAAAATGGTTCACAAAGATATCGGAACTAATTTTTAACTCAGTGGTTCAATCATATGAACACTTTTCATAATTTTTGTGCTGTGTTGTGTCGATAAAGATGCCAAAAATTTACAAACAACATTTTCCGGATGCCTGGCTGAATTGGATAACATTATAAGCATTCTTAAATTAAGTTCCTTTTAATTTTATTTTGTATTTTTAGTTTCATATTTTTATTTTTAATTTTTGTTCTCTTTAAATATAATAATATATAATATAATCATATTTATTAAAAGACAGAAGGCTCGTTATTTATTTGTATTTTAAATTTCTATTTTTTTCTTAAATATATGCATAATTAGTTTTAAAGTTAAATTTAACTGATCTAGCATTTTTTTGGCTATTTTCGACGAATTTTTAGCAATTTCTAGCAACTTTTTTTTCAAAATCTAGCAATTTCTGCTTGGGAGTTTCTGGCAGCACTGCCCTGCAGCACTCTACAATACACCTTTGACCATTTTTCCTAACACTATACTGATTCAATGCAAAAATAATTAAAAAATTATATTTAGATAAATTAAAATATTTTTATACTTGCGAATTGAAGATTATACAACCACGGACACTCGGAACATCAAGACAGGCGTTTTAAAAAAAACACGCTGTATTGTAAATAATAACTTTAACTTTTGCACCGTAAACACACTCAAAACAGCAACTCAGACGTTTTGAAAAAAACACGCAGCAGTGTAAATTAAATTATTTAACTTTTTTTAATTTCTATCTGTTTTTCACTGTAAAAATCACCGCACAGAAGCACATTCAAAAGCCAATTGAAAGAGGCTTGACTTTTTCTATCATATGGCAACATTTTACGCGCGCAAATTAAGCTATTTACTAATGCATCCATATGTAAACCAAGTGTCAACCAAAAATCAAAAAACAACAAAAAAACGCGTGCCAAGTTCATAATCAAAACAAACCAAACAAAAACAATAGAATTGGCGCGCAAGTTATAAGTCGGCCTATTACATGCATTGCCAAAAACAACATCTTCATAGAAATAGCAAAGGAAAAAGACAATTAAAATTACACTGCGAACCTTAAGAAAATAAATCAACCAAAGGTCATTAAACATAACATTCAAAACAAGTGTCCTAAAAAATGTAAACAAAACAAAAGCCAAACAGCTGTTTTGTTTCTGCCCGCAACCCTAAAATTCAATCGTCGGTAGGGTATGCAGAAAAGGGCTGCACTGCCGCATTCAAAACGGCTTATGAGACATTTAACTGCCAATGAGTTGAATGAATTCGGCTGCGAATTGCAATGAATATGAATAAATGTGTGCGCCGCCGCTGTACTCAACTCATCGAACTCACACGTAGAGAGAGCGAATTGAATGCCGAAAGAACCGGGTAAAAATAGTGAGTGCGATGAATGACGCATTGTTTCCTTTTACGTGAGCTGTATTTACTATTGCGAAATTAAATAAGAGACAATATTACATAAAAACTAATTATTTATTTTTCCTTATTAAATATTATTTATAATAGAATGTAGAAACAATACAAAAAATCTTACAACTAGTCTTAATTAAAAGGGGGAACATTTTTTTATGGTCGCTCCACCAACTAACGCAATCAAAACTATCTGAAAAAATTACACTTGTGTTAGCCTAGAACTCAAATCGACGAAAACTGTACGCCAGTCATGAGAGAGAGCGAGAGGCAAACAGCTGGCGTTCACTTTTCGTCAACGTTTTTTTCACCTCGTTCCTCAGATCGACGAAAAAAATACCAGAAAAATGCATAGCGTTGCCAGTCTGCGGAAATGAACTTCGGGTGAACCCTAGCGAAAAGATTAAAAAATTTAATCTTTTGGCGTGCGCTTCTCACTGAACATATTAAAAAATGGAGGGAAAAAATCTAAAAACCCGCAAAAGTCGATTGCAGGAGTTTACATTTGAGGACAAAATAACATTAATTATACCCGTTACTCGTAGAGTAAAAGGGTATATTGTATTCGTGCAAAAGTATGTAACAGGTTTCCGACCCTATAAAGTATATATATTCTTGTTCAGGATCACTAGCCGAGTCGATCTAGCCATGTCCGTCTGTCCGTCTGTCTGTCTGTCTGTCCGTATGAACGCTGAGATCTCGGAAACTATAAAAGCTAGAAGATTGGCATTTTGCATGTAGATTTTAGGAGTTTCTACGCAGCGCAAGTTTGTTTCAAAAAGGTGCCACGCCCCCTATAACGCCCACAATCGCTAATATACGATTTTAAAGTTTAAACATTTCGGAAAAGTAAAAATGCAGTTTTATTGTGTTTATCAATACCTATCGAAATGTAGAAGAAATTTTTCAAATCGGACCATTCGTTAAAAAGTTATGCGTGATCAAAGTTTCTATCTCCATCTCCCTCGCACTCCCTTTACCTGAGTAACGGGTATCTGATAGTCTGGGCACCCGACTATAGCGTTCTCTCTTGTTTTATCTGGGGTGCCTCTTGTCAGAGCAAAGTGTTTTTTAGGTCAAAAATGTACGAAAAAACACATCAAAAGTGCAGCTATGAACTTTAAATTAGCAAATAATTATCAGTGAATTAAAAAAAAACACTGTTAAATTTAAATTGTATTGTTTTTTAATTTCTTTGTACAGCGGCAGACTTGTCTTGCCAAGGTAGTTGATAATATCTCTTAAAGGCTCTTTCCTGCAAATACGATATTTGAACTTTAACTGCTTGTCAACAAACTCAGCTGATTGATAGTACGACCGTAGCACGCTTAATTCTGATGAACTCTCGAAATTTTGGTCACACTGGAAAGATTAAAGTTTTTACGCTAGCGTACTCGATGTCGATCTGAGTACTAGGCTGTTACAATAACCGTTTATTTCCTTGTCTATTTGATCTATTGTGGTTGTAGCTTTTTGGACTTCGATGAAATCAATAAATGCATCATCATGCAAATTTTGTGCATTGCCATCATTTTCGTTGAAAACCTCATCTAATAAAAAACCCACCACGATTTCTTTGCAGTCATCTATAATGGTATTTTTCTCATTTTATGAAAATTGGAGCAATTTATTTGTTGGTGGAAACAAAAACAGGGCTATTTTATGAAATTTTGAAATATATTGCGGAATGGTTTCTGAAATATGGTTTAGCAAAACTAATTTGACTTTGGCAAGAAGATCACTATCGGCTATGTTTGCTTGGCAAGATTTTTTCAATTTATTTACGTAGGGTATAGTCAAATGAATTGTTGGATATTTATTACCTTCCAATTTTGTCGATATCTCTGCAAATGTTTCTAGAAGACACTTTATTGATCGAAGCTCATTTAAGTGAATTAGTTCTATTCTAATTGTTTCATTTTTTTCTTTTAGAATCTTTGTGATATCAATCCAATTTTGCTCTATCGACTTCAATAAATAAAAAACAGTATTCCAACGCGTTGGGCTAAAGCTTTTTAAGGAAAGATTTAAATCTGAATTGGAGCCGGATTTTGTAAAGTATTTCACAAATTTGCTGCACTCAACTACTATTTGTGATAGCTCTGGTACTGTCTTAACAGAATTTTCTACTACGTTATGTATTAAATGGTTGATGCAGTGAATTTGATCGTTCCAAAAGCCGTTTTCATATTCGATCCCCTACCTGTAACAATCACGGGATGGTCTTCTTCAAGGTGGCAAGAAAATTTTTCCAATATTTCTATCAACTTAGCGCGAATGTTCACACCTAATAAAAACAATTACAACTCTTAATCAATGTAAAAACTGGGACGAGCTTCTTATAATTACCTGTGCAGGCTTCTCCTTTCATGCTTTTAACAGCCAGTAGACGGTTCATCAATATGCCGTCCTTAACATAATGCATAGTACAAGACAAGTATGATAGTCTTAAATGATAAGCGGCGCACAAATTGTAGTCTGAGTATTCAGTCAATTCTATGCTTCATTCATTCATTCATTCCGTTTTGCACACACATTCATTCAATACCATTTCATATGAATACTCAAAATTGCGCTCAAATGAGAGTACAGTGCGATGCGAACTCGATCAGCTGAATGCGTTGTGCTCAAATTAGTACTAAAATTTGAGTGCAGCCGTACAGCTCTCTAATATGTAAATTAATTAATTTGATTATCCCACGGGTGATCCCTCGCAGTTGCTGATTATCCAGGGGGGTGCGGGTGGCAAGGTCCGCCGCTGTGGTAGTTGGCCGGCTGGCCGTAGAATTCTCGAAGATGAACTTAGGGAGATTACGTTGGAAGGGTGACTGCCCTTCTTACCTGCTGGCCTAGAGACTCAGACAGTATTTTAAATGATAAGAATTTAACGGCTGATAGCCGGAGTTTTATTTGTATAAGCTTGTGCTCTTTATTCAATGAATGCCAAATTTGAACTGAACTTAAAGATAACAAAAAAGAGACTCATAGCGGCCACTCCAATGGGTAGTGTTTGCCGGCTATGCACGAGCTTCCTGCCAGACGCTGTGTCAGCAATTTGGCCGGAGCGAGCCTTCGGACGATCGGTCATTGCCGTCGCCCGGTTAACTTAGTTAACTACTCCCCCCTCAGAATTAAGGCCGCCCTCGGCCAACCCTATTTGGGCAATCACTTCCCTTAGTTGGGCCGTAGATCTCCTGGCCTGGGTGACTCGCCGAAAAGTGAGGCCGATGCAGATCAACGCGCAGCATATCTCTCCTGCGATTAGCACTATCTGGTGTGAACGATAGCCGTTGATATCTTCCCCGAATTTCTTAATATGTTCTAGGTTACGTTCACTCAAGCGGTGAAGGTATGGAAGGCTGAGTATGCTGTGCTCCAGGGTGATGTTCAGGGAGGGCGAGCTAGCCACTCCTGGTACCCTTTTCCGGGCCACGTCGTGATTGACGTAACGGGTTTCGTTAACTGCGGCACTCTCAATGAAGGTGATGAGGTGAGTTCCTTGTATGTGAACATAGGTGCCGTTGTCCACACTCACGCGAGCCGGTCGATCGTTTACGATGATAATTCCTTCGTCGACGTAGGTAATGGGCTGCAAGTCGCTTTGCTGGGTCTCGCAATGCGCGACGCCTCCAGCGTGGAGTTCTTGCGCGCACGAACTTCTTAGTGCCAGCTGGCAAAACGTAGACCCTGGTGTTGTGGAGCAATTCTTCACTGTGTGGAACTCTCCATTGCATTCTGCCACTACGTTGTCTACTAGCCGGAGCATCGTGTCGTGATGCGAAACGAGAAAAATGGTAACTTTATTACAGGCTGCCTTAATTTTTGGAAATTTGATAATAAAATACAAAATGTTAACGGACTGTAAGATTTTAACGGACGCAACGGACAATACATCTTTAATAGGAGTATCGGTGGGCTCCTCCATCCACACATTTTCCAGGTCTGCGTGATCTAGTATGCTTGGACTCACAACATTGACCTTTGCAAGAGCTATCGCCATTATTAAATTTTGCAGCTCCATTGTAATCATCCTGTTTCGAGATAATAACATCTGGGATTTTTTGGCTGACCTCAGAAGTTGATTGACGGTTGTGGAAATTTTATTAATTTGGTCTTGTACCTTATTATTAATATCTATTTGCCTATTGTTTGCATTTATTAATTGGAATTCCGTGAATTAAATTTTTTCCAAATTATCCGCATCTAATCTAAGCTCCTAGCTACTCTATGGTGGATGCTCAACGAGTCGAGCAGGTCGCGCAGATGAGCGACGTCGACGACCAAGAGTTTCTGCATATGTGATTGTGGGAACATGTTGGTCATGCCATCAGTTTCCTCTACCACGCGCCTATATTCCGACAGATTCGCAGTGTGTCTTACGAATGCGTATTCCTCCCACACTAAAATCTGACCATCTACGATGGGAATGTATTTAGCCTGTGAGTAGTCCGTGACGTGTGCCGACGTCATGGTCAAAAGGAAGATAATTTGGATAAATTGTTATGTCTGTTCTAAATGGGATAGCCCACCACCAAAGTATAAAGAATAATCTTTGTAAAATACTAAGAATAAAAGCGGTCAAAAAAATTATGCCAAGATGCTAGTGGTGAGAGTAATAAAAAATATTAAAATATAAAAATATAAAATTTTAGGAACTATCTGGCGAGCGATGACAGGGTTGTGATTCGCCTACCTAAGGTTGTCTTTATGGACCACCCTCCCCAATGAGGACTGTGGTCTCCATGTCCGCTTCAACGGCTTTCTCTTCACACAGTGGTGTGAGCTTGTTGCCAAGTCTCCTGTTGGATTTCACTAAGACTTTGTCGCCAACTTCGAAAACCCTGTTCTGGCGCGAAACGTTTTCCCTGGCTCTAAGGGCGTTCTGGGCACTTTTAATTTTGTCGCAAATGTCTCGTTGCATGTCCTCATTCTCATTTTGTATAACGTCGGCTGGCCTCTTATTGATGACCGAGTGGATCGACTTGTTATACTTGGTGGTGGCCAGCAAGATCACCTCTACGGTGTCACTTATGCCTTTATCAATCTTTAGGCATCTTGCTAGCTCGAAAAGAGTGCTGTGAAAGCGCTCGACCTGACCATTTGAGACACAGTGCAGGGGTGTTCAGCGTAGACGAAATCGTATGCGAATTCAGTGACGGTTCATTGTCACAGTAAATTGTCTTCGCGTTCGGGAAGAAATTCATGTGCTGTAATAAGGCCGTTTTCAAATCCTCAATTGTTCTGAAGGCAACCGGTTGTACCAAAGCAAACTTTGAGAACTTGTCTATACAGGTGAGGAAGTATTTTTTATCTGTGGAAAAAATGTCTACATGTAACATTTCTCCCGTATGAGAAGGAATCGGTGTTTCGCCTAACTCTTGCTTCTTCGGGTGCCTGTCATATTTAGCCCTGGCGCACGTTTTGCAGTTAGTAACAATTTCGTTAGCTAACTTAGTCATTTTTGGGAAGTAGTACTCGGTGAGCACCTGCTTTACGTTCTCTTGGGCAGCTCTATGGGCCCTATTATGTTCAGCCGTGAGAATTTCTCTTCTTTCGCCGACCGCAAAAATGTCTGTTACACGATTTTTGCAATGCCAGAATTTTGTTTCCGGAAATTGCCGAACTAGTACGTCCTGTACCATTGCGAGCGTGTGTAAGTCGCAATGGATGGCGTTTACGCCTTTAGGAACAACTACGTCTGCGAGCTCATCAAGTAATGACTCCTTGCAGGAAAAGTTGATCGCATGCCGTCTCTTGTTTCCGAAGAGGACGAAGCTGCGTTTTCACGGTAAGCGTGCCTCCTCCAAAGTTATTTGGTTTTGGAAGCAGTTCAAGGGCATATCCGTTGTTTCTATTGCATAGGTCAGGGTGAGTTCGCTGTGTATAGTGGCTGCGCACGATTCAGCCTCCCGTTCCCCTATGACATTTAGTTGTTGCCGAGAAAGTGCATCGGCAACAAGATTCTCCTTTCCAGGTTTGTAGTAAATACGCGCACCTGACTCGTCAATGCGCGTTTTCCACCTTTTGATTTTTGCATTCGGATTGGATTCCGATACTGCGAAAGTTAGTGGCTGGTGGTCGGTAAAGATATTTATATCTTTTACCGCGTATAAGTAGTGCGGCAATTTGGCCAAGGCCCAAACGTTGGCTAACAGCTCCCTCTCATTTGTGGCGTAATTGATTTCTGTCTTTTAACGTCCTCGAAATCATTGTGATGGGGCGTCCTTCTTGAGATAGGACTGCACCAATACCATAGGCAGAGGCGTCCGTCGTTAGATCAAAGGCCTTCTTGTAGTCAGGATATTTCACATCTTCAGATGCCAGGATATTTCGCAGCTTCTGAAACGCTTTTTGCTGCGGATCAGAGAACTGTACCGGAATGCTACGTAACCTATGCCTACTAACACTTCCGTTTTCCCCTTTTAGGATGTCTGAAATGGGTTTTGCTATTGCTGCAAAATCCTTTATAAAACATCTATAGTAGCTCGCCAGGCCGAGGAATGATCTGACTTCAAATACGGATTTTGGTTCTGGGAAGTCTTGGATGGCTTTGACCTTCTCTGGTCGGTTGTTGCACCGTTACCGGTGACTATGAATCCGAGAAAACTTACGCTCTTTTTGAAGAAACGCGATTTTTCTACTGACACTCTCATATTGGCTTCGTAAAGACTCTTTAACACCCAATCTACGTGCGTGATGTGGGATTCCTCACAAAATTCCTAACAAAACTTGACGATTTGTTCGCGTAAAATGTCGTCGATTGTCCTCTGAAATATGCTGGCTGCATTTTTCAGGCCAAAAGGGAGTCATCGGAATTCATACTTTCCTCCATTTACCGAAAAGGAAGTTTTTTCACGGTCGCGTTCTGTGAGCATGATTTGGTGATATCCTGACTTAAGGTCCAATGCCGTGAAATATTTGGCCTTGCCCAAGTTTCCCAATATCATAGAGATATTCAGCATGGGGTCAGACACCGTTTTCTCATTCAGTTTGCGAAAGTCAATCACTAGTCGCATGTTCTTGTTGCCCATCTCATCAGTGCCCTTCTTGTCCACTATCCATATCGGATTGTTATACGGAGAGACTGATTTTTGAATTATACCATTACTTAATAGACTTTGAATTTCTTTATTGACAAAATCGGCCGCCCCCATGGGTTCTTCATTTTCTGTCCTAATAGTGGCTACTACAGAGGTATTGTACGGCAGAGCCTCATTTAGCATTTTCAGGAATGCGTCTTTTATAAAAGAGGGTGCACCAGAACAATCTATTTTAGTAAAATTGACATTGGTGCAGGTGTGGAAGGAAATTTTTTCGATTTCCGTGCCCCATTTAAGACTTCCCGATTCTAAGCAGAGCGACGCCCCGGCCTGTTTTAACAGGTCGAAGCCGATTATCCCATCGAACGTTGATAAGTCTGGTAGAACAAAAAAAATGGCCGTGATATTAAAAATTGAGACAAGGCATTTCTCTATTATTTGGGTTGTGCCGTGAATCGATTGAATGGTGAAAGGGGCTTCTACTGGACGGACGCCTTTAAGCCCCTTATTAGGCCTAATAAAGCTCTTAGAGGCGCCCGTGTCTATAAGAAATTTTAGAACAGTCCCCGCCACTCTTCGTCTGAGAACGGGTAGCAGGGATTTTCCCCTTAAAAATTGACAGCGTCGGAGTCATATTCCTCAATGTCGTCCTCGATTTTCGTCGCCGCATTGGAGGCTACGTTGGTGTAGTTTTTTCCTGCCTGTCCGTCACTCTGAGTGACATGGTTAACCCATTGCCTTTTTTGAATATTTGTGCGGTCAGTCGCAGCTGGCCTTCTATTCTGGTAGGCTGGGGCTGGGGGGTGCGGTAGCATTTTAGAGAAGGATGGGTCAACATCCGTGGGCTCTTGTTGAGGTTTAATGTTACGTTGTTCTGGTTGGGCCTGCGCTTTTTGCTGCCTATTAAAGTGCGGATTTTTACTCGGACCAAACTGCTGGTTTGGTTGGGAGGGGATCTTGTCTTGTTGACGTTCTAGCGTCTTTGGTATTGACGTTGCGAATGTGTACCTCTCATGATTTGATTCCACTTCTTGAGCCAATGCGAGCGCAGACGGCATGTCTTTCGGCTTTGCCGAGAATAGGACGTCAGTGAGGCTTCGTTTAAGTTCTGAGATGAATACCCGGAGGGCATCATCCTGGAATTTATCACACAAAACCTTCGCTGCAGATGCCTCGTAGGACATGGCTTTGTTGGTGAGCAAGGTGAGCTTTTTTCTCAACCTCGTCATGGTATTGTAGCAACGTAAGGCTACCCTGCCTGAGGGTGCCCATATCCTGCTCTATAACGTGAATTGGCCGTTTGTCACTATATGTGAAGTCGAGTCGATTTATGATCGCGTCGAAATTTAACACAGTGCCAAACGAGGACAGCACGGCATCGGCAGGGCCTCTTATTTTGCTTCTAATAATGATCACCGCCTGATAATGGCGTGAGCTGTTAACATACCTCCTAAATATGTAGTAGGCGGCTACTGATGCCTGTCGGCAGGACACGTATGTTTCCTGTGTGCCCGCAAACTCGGGCAGGCACTTAACGGCGTCCAATGGCTCATTGCACTGGACGTCGCCGCTTAATGCTACTGGCTCATATATTTGGATCTGAGGAGCTTTCGCTCGGGTTGGTGCAATCTGCACCGCCGCTACTTGGCTGGCCAGATTGTGTATAGTCTGGCGTTTTCCCTACGGTTGTCTTCGGCGGCCTTTTCTGCTAAAGCATGGTTAACGGCCGCCTGAATGACAGCTTTAAGCTGTTCTGGATCTATAGCCATTTTGCTAACTGTTGGGGAATTCTGGGATATCTGTTTTGGAGTGGACGTAATTGGAGTCTCTTCACTATCGGACTCTGAGTCGTTGGCGAACTGTTTACTATTCCTATAATCGAGGAATGGGGAGCTCATATGGAGCTATGTACATAAATTCAATTAGACCCAAAAAAAAATTGCGTAAGCCGCTACAAATTCTCAATTATTTGTTATAGTAAAGGGTATTGTATTGTATACCTGTTAACTATTCGTCTAAGTCGGGTGTAGCCCATGTTTCTGCCCTGTGGTTATTCATTACTTTTTAATATCAAAGGCGCTGAATTTAACGCGCAGCGGTTTGCGTACGTAAACAAAAGCGTTGCATAAACAAAGACGTACAGCTTAACAAAGTTGCGATGCAAACGTCGCTGTATCGGGTTAGTAAAGTGGAGTGAGGAGTCGGGAGAAAAAAATCCGAGATTGCTCGAAGCTAACACAAAGAATTCATATACAAGTACATAAACGACCATGTATAAGGGCCGAATAAAGTGCACCTGATTTTATTAAGAGGTTTATTTGCGCATTAATGAATTATTTTTCAACAGGGCTTTCGCGCATCTGTTGAGACATTTAATGTTTATAATTTTTGCAATTTTATGTTGGCAATTAGTTTCAATGCCAGTATTTCATTCCAAAAAAAAAAAAAAATGCAAACAACACACAAAATTCGATATTTCGTTATTTAATATTTAATTCAAATCGTCAATCAATTAGTGAGTGTATTGGGAATACATATGTTAATTATGATGTAAAAATGGAGCTGCAGAAAAATTTCTGGCAGTGTATTTAATTGTTTTTAGTGACATGCAGATGTTCGGAAAATATGCGAAAGGAATAGCTCATTTACATGATTTCCAAACTTTAACCTGATGGGTTTTTTTACACTGGGCGCCAATTAATTAATTTGATTATCCCACGGGTGATCCCTTGCAGTTGCAGATTATCCAGGGGGGGTGCGGGTGGCAAGGTCCGCCGCTGTGGTAGTTGGCCGGCTGGCCGTTGAATTCTCCAAGATGAACTTAGGGAGATTACGTTGGAAGGGTGACTGCCCTTCTTACCTGCTGGCCTAGAGACTCATTATTTTAAATGATAAGAATTTAACGGCTGATAGCCGGAGTTTTATTTGTATGAGCTTGTGCTCTTTATTCAATGAATGCCAAATTTGAACTGAACTTAAAGCTAACAAAAAAGAGACTCATAGCGGCCACTCCAATGGGTAGTGTTTGCCGGCTATGCACGAGCTTCCTGCCAGACGCTGTGTCAGCATTTTACTGCTACCACTGATACGAATTTGTAAACCAAAATGAAATGCTGAAATATAAAAAAAATATACTATAACATATAATATTCTTATTTTTATCATTAACCCAATAGTGAATACGCCCATATTGTTAGAGTACCAAGTCTGAAAAGTATCAAAAGACAAAATATTCTTGCTGCATCGAAATGAAATGATCGCACACATGCACCCCTGTATGAGAATGCATGAAACGCATACATACAAACACCAATTCAAGCGCAGGGCAACCTTCTTCAAAATGCGCGTCTCTGCGACTGAACGACCGAACTCGTGCGATCATCAAAATGAGAATAAAAACAAGAGAGAACGCTATAGTCGGGTGCCCCGACTATCAGATACCCGTTACTCAGGTAAAGGAAGTGCGAAGGAGATGGAGATAGAAACTTTGATCACGCATAACTTTTTAACGAATGGTCCGATTTGAAAAATCTTCTACATTTCGATAGGTATTGATAAAGACAATAAAACTGCATTTTTACTTTTCCGAAATATTTAAATTTTAAAAATCGTATATAAGCGATTGTGGGCGTTAAAGGGGGCGTGGCACCTTTTTGAAACAAACTTGCGCTGCGTAGGAACTCCTAGAATCTGCATGCAAAATGCCAATCTTCTAGCTTTTATAGTTTCCGAGATCTCAGGGTCGGAAACGCTTCCTTCTACCTGTTACATACTTTTGCACGAATACAATATACCCTTTTACTCTACGAGTAACGGGTATAACAAGAAAGGAAAGCTAACTTCGGGCGGAGCCGAAGTTGAAATACCCTTGCAGAATATTCTGTAAATTATATTCTCCAAAATTATTCATAATTCATAACACTCAAGAAAAATCCCAACTTCCTAACTTTACAAACACCAAAGTTATGGCATTTCCGATCAATCAGTAATATGGCGGCTATAGGATATAGTCGGCCGATCCTTTTGAAATTTGGTAGGTCAGATTATTGGCCAAATATAAAACCCATAGAAAATCCCAACTTCCTAACTTTACAACCACCAAAGTTATGGCATTTCCGATCAATCAGTTATAAGGCAGTTGTGGCCGCTGTGAGCTTCTGTTAGCTGTAAGCCATATTCTTATGTTTAGTTCTGTTTTGGATTTACTCAAATAAAGAGCTTATGCTCGTGAACTTTACTCCGTTAAAAATATGTATTAAAACTTATCAAAATTAAAATTTTTTTTAGCTTCAATAACTTAATCTTTAGGATTTCGAATATGCCAAAATTAACTACGTCACTTCTTCGTGAGCATTACAGAAAACAAAAAAATCCCACCAAAAAAATTTACGTACACACGTCATCTTTCTGTTTTCTTGGAATTTCCCTTCCAAATCTAACGGTGATGGCGAATTCTTCCTTCAGTCTACTTCTGATGTTTGCCTTTTTAACTTCATTTCATTTCATACGTTTTAACTTCATTTCAATCGATTTTGCTGGAGTGAGAGGACAAGATGGGACGAGGAAGCGAAATTCTCCGTATCACCGGGAGCCACATTCAGCCGTTTGGCATCAGAGAGTTCTTGCGCCAAAGAACAGCATGCAGGTGTGGTGGCGCATTGCCGAATACAGAGCGACCTGCACCCAATCACCTACGTGAACTGGATACATGGCACACACCTCATCACCTTCGACAAAAAGACCATGATAAACGGGACCCTCTTTATCAACCATGCTAATGCCCAAAAGCGAACTCCAGGGGCAGCAAGTAAATCGAGAGCCAAAAGCTATGATTTTTAATTTTGAACCCTACAAGGGAGCGGTGTTAGCACTTGTAATCTGTAAGTGCAGGCCACTTGAGCCTAACTGAAAATAATCGCTTGAAATGTTTCTCACGCTGCACCAAGGGTTCCTGCGGGGGTCAAATGATAACTCTCCCGCTCAGGCAGACGCGTCCTCTGCGTAGTCCACAGATAAGACCAGAATAAGAATTCCATGTTAGTTTCCTAAGCAGGGACTTAGAAAATAAAATTCAGTTTTCAAACAGAACTCAACTGAAGAGGTTGTTTTATTAAATCAGTAATTCATTCCTTTCATTTTGCTCCTTCGACAACTCTGCAGTTTTCCGCCACCAGAGTTTCAGAATTTAGGCCAGCACCTTACCTTAATGAATAATTGACACTTATTTCCCCCACCAGTGATAGAAACAGTGTATTAATTTAAAAAAAAAACAAAAAGATACAAAAGAATCTTTTATGTTGTTATAAAAATGTAATCAATTATAGTATTACAACAAATAAGTTCAAATTTGTTGTAAAAATGGTCGAAAAATCGACAAATTAAAAAGACAAATAATTCATTCCATTAAGCAATTAAATTATTTAGCGTTTTTTAGGCCTTTAAGCATCGAAAAAATGATTAAATAAAATCAGGCGTATTCGAAGCCGACATCAAAATAATTTTAAAGTTACCACGATGATATGAATTAAGGTGAAATTCAACAACAAATAAAATAAAAATAATAATAAAGTGACTGCCAATATTAAAAAGAAATAATAACAACTAAAGACTTCCAATGCTGTACTCAAATTAATTTGAAGTTATGTATGGATTTGATGGATCAACTGGACAAAGTGCATACAAGCAGAAGTTTGAAATAAAAACAACTGACGTTCAGGTCTCAGATCAGTCTTTGTTTGTAACTTCTGTTATACCCATAAAAATGATTGACTCATTTCAACGAAATATCTGGGTTAACAGAACACCGCAATCCATTCGATTTAGCAGGCCGCTGAAAATTCAATTTGAAAAAGAAACTTCTGAGCATATACTTATGGAAAAAAATCAGTTAGATTATCAAATAGGTAATCTAAAACCGTTTTATTATACACTGAATGAGGGTAATAACATAACAGTTACCTTTGAAATGCTTAGTAATGGAAATCAAAGATTTCAATTCAAAAATCTTTACGCCCAAGCTGGAAGCTTTTAAATTTGTGGTAAGTTTTCTACATGCTTGGTTTTGGTTTCTAGAATTTGTTCTGAATATATCATATAAAATGGAAATACAAAAATGGCATAAAAAAGGGTATGACAAGATTAAAATGGGTGCGCTGAAAAAATATATTCAAGAAAAAATGTGGATTCCACTTCTTGAGCCAATGCGAGCGCAGACGGCATGTCTTTCGGCTTTGCCGAGAATAGGACGTCAGTGAGGCTTCGTTTAAGTTCTGAGATGAATACCCGGAGGGCATCATCCTGGAATTTATCACACAAAACCTTCGCTGCAGATGCCTCGTAGGACATGGCTTTGTTGGTGAGCAAGGTGAGCTTTTTCTCAACCTCGTCATGGTATTGTAGCAACGTAAGGCTACCCTGCCTGAGGGTGCCCATATCCTGCTCTATAACGTGAATTGGCCGTTTGTCACTATATGTGAAGTCGAGTCGATTTATGATCGCGTCGAAATTTAACACAGTGCCAAACGAGGACAGCACGGCATCGGCAGGGCCTCTTATTTTGCTTCTAATAATGATCACCGCCTGATAATGGCGTGAGCTGTTAACATACCTCCTAAATATGTAGTAGGCGGCTACTGATGCCTGTCGGCAGGACACGTATGTTTCCTGTGTGCCCGCAAACTCGGGCAGGCACTTAACGGCGTCCAATGGCTCATTGCACTGGACGTCGCCGCTTATTGCTATTGGCTCATATATTTGGATCTGAGGAGCTTTCGCTCGGGTTGGTGCAATCTGCACCGCCGCTACTTGGCTGGCCAGATTGTGTATAGTCTGGCGTTTTCCCTACGGTTGTCTTCGGCGGCCTTTTCTGCTAAAGCATGGTTAACGGCCGCCTGAATGACAGCTTTAAGCTGTTCTGGATCTATAGCCATTTTGCTAACTGTTGGGGAATTCTGGGATATCTGTTTTGGAGTGGACGTAATTGGAGTCTCTTCACTATCGGACTCTGAGTCGTTGGCGAACTGTTTACTATTCCTATAATCGAGGAATGGGGAGCTCATATGGAGCTATGTACATAAATTCAATTAGACACAAAAAAAAATTGCGTAAGCCGCTTCAAATTCTCAATTATTTGTTATAGTAAAGGGTATTGGATTGTATACCTGTTAACTATTCGTCTAAGTCGGGTGTAGCCCATGTTTCTGCCCTGTGGTTATTCATTACTTTTTAATATCAAAGGCGCTGAATTTAACGCGCAGCGGTTTGCGTACGTAAACAAAAGCGTTGCATAAACAAAGACGTACAGCTTAACAAAGTTGCGATGCAAACGTCGCTGTATCGGGTTAGTAAAGTGGAGTGAGGAGTCGGGAGAAAAAAAGTATTTCATTCCAAAAACAAAAAAAAATGCAAACAACACACAAAATTCGATATTTCGTTATTTAATATTTAATTCAAATCGTCAATTAATTAGTGAGTGTATTGGAATACATATGTTAATTATGATGTAAAAAAATGGAGCTGCAGAAAAACTTCTGGCAGTGTATTTAATTGTTTTTAGTGACATGCAGATGTTCGGAAAATATGCGAAAGGAATAGCTCATTTACATGATTTCCAAACTTTAACTTGATGGGTTTTTTTACACTGGGCGCCAATTAATCAATTTGATTATCCCACGGGTGATCCCTCGCAGTTGCAGATTATCCAGGGGGGTGCGGGTGGCAAGGTCCGCCGCTGTGGTAGTTGGCCGGCTGGCCGTTGAATTCTCCAAGATGAACTTAGGGAGATTACGTTGGAAGGGTGACTGCCCTTCTTACCTGCTGGCCTAGAGACTCAGACATTATTTTAAATGATAAGAATTTAACGGCTGATAGCCAGAGTTGTATTTGTATGAGCTTGTGCTCTTTATTCAATGAATGCCAAATTTGAACTGAACTTAAAGCTAACAAAAAAGAGACTCATAGCGGCCACTCCAATGGGTAGTGTTTGCCGGCTATGCACGAGCTTCCTGCCAGACGCTGTGTCAGCAATTTGGCCGGAGCGAGCCTTCGGACGATCATAAGTCATTGCCGTCGCCCGGTTAACTTAGTTAATTTGTATATGAAAATCATTTTACTGCTACCACTGATACGAATTTGTAAACCAAAATGAAATTTATGCTGAAACATAAAAAAAATATACCATAAGATATAATATTCTTATTTTTATCAATACGCCCATATTGTTAGAGTACCAAGTCTGAAAAGTATCAAAAGAAAAAAAAATTCTTGCCGAAATGAAATGATCGCACACATGCACCCCTGTATGAGAATGCATGAACACGCATACATACAAACACCAATTCAAGCGCAGGGCAACCTTCTTCAAAATGCGCGTCTCTGCGACTGAACAACCGAACTTGTGCAATGAGCGCGCGAGCATCAAAATGAGAATAAAATGAGAGCGCAAAAAACCCGAGGGCACACGAAGTGTCTGGGGCCTGCCGCAAAGAGCCGCGGGGCCTCCCGCAAGAATATTTTTGTGTCCATTTTCGTTGTATGAAATGACCAGTCCATATGTTGTAAGGTTAGTGGTACTAGGCTTAAGCCTCTAGCACTCTAACGCCTACATATAGTATAAAGACGTGTTAACTAAGGCATTGCATGTACTCAAAATACGAACACAATTTTACATACATATGTAGATTATAGATAGTACAATCAGTGCTTATTGGTATGAATTGCCATTTTTGGCATAAACTGAAATTTTTAAAAACGGAGTCAAATGATGCACCTTAATATTAAAGCCTACTCAGATCGACGTAAACTGTTCGTCAGTCTTGAGAGAGAACGAGAGGCAAACAGCTGGCGTTCACTTTTCGTCTTTTTTTCACCTCGGCACTCAGATCGACGAAAAAAATACCAGAAAATTACTTCGCCGTCGCCCGGTTAACTTAGTTAATTTGTATATGAAAATCATTTTACTGCTACCACTGATACGAATTTGTAAACCAAAATGAAATTTATGCTGAAACATAAAAAAAATATACCATAAGATATAATATTCTTATTTTTATCAATACGCCCATATTGTTAGAGTACCAAGTCTGAAAAGTATCAAAAGAAAAAAAATTCTTGCCGAAATGAAATGATCGCACACATGCACCCCTGTATGAGAATGCATGAACACGCATACATACAAACACCAATTCAAGCGCAGGGCAACCTTCTTCAAAATGCGCGTCTCTGCGACTGAACAACCGAACTTGTGCAATGAGCGCGCGAGCATCAAAATGAGAATAAAATGAGAGCGCAAAAAACCCGAGGGCACACGAAGTGTCTGGGGCCTGCCGCAAAGAGCCGCGGGGCCTCCCGCAAGAATATTTTTGTGTCCATTTTCGTTGTATGAAATGACCAGTCCATATGTTGTAAGGTTAGTGGTACTAGGCTTAAGCCTCTAGCACTCTAACGCCTACATATAGTATAAAGACGTGTTAACTAAGGCATTGCATGTACTCAAAATACGAACACAATTTTACATACATATGTAGATTATAGATAGTACAATCAGTGCTTATTGGTATGAATTGCCATTTTTGGCATAAACTGAAATTTTTTAAAAACGGAGTCAAATGATGCACCTTAATATTAAAGCCTACTCAGATCGACGTAAACTGTTCGTCAGTCTTGAGAGAGAACGAGAGGCAAACAGCTGGCGTTCACTTTTCGTCTTTTTTTCACCTCGGCACTCAGATCGACGAAAAAAATACCAGAAAATTACTTCGCGTTGCCAACAACCTGAAATTAAGTTTTGGTGAACCCTAGCGAAAAGATTAAAAAATTTAATCTTTTGGAGTGCGCTTCTCACTGAACATTTTAAAAAATGGAGGCCAAAAATCAAAAAACCCGCAGAAGTCGATTGCAGGAGCTTACATGGGAGGACACATTAACTCTAATACCATCTGGGGTGCCTCTTGTCAAAGCAAAGTGTTTCTTAGGTCAAAAATTTACGAAAAAACGCAGTAAAAGTGCAGCTTTAAACTTTAAATTGCAAATAATTATCAATAATTTAAAAAAACAACTGTTAAATTTAAATTGTATTGTTTTTTAATTTCTTTGTACAGCGTCAGACTTGTCTTGCCAAGGTAGTTGATAATATCTTTTAAAGTCTCTTTCCCGCAAATACGATATTTGAATTTTAACTGCTGGTCAACAACCCAGCTGATTGAGAGTACGACCGTAGCTCGCTTAATTCTGATGAACTCTCAAAATTTTGGTCACACTGGAAAGATTAAAGTTTTTCCGCTAGCGAACTCGTTTGTCGATCTGAGTACTAGGCTTAAGACCATTTTTATACCCTTGGAGAGGGTATTATAATTTCAGTCAAAAGTTATTAATTTCCGACCCTATAAAGTATATATATGTATTATTGATCAGCATCACCAGGAGAGCCAAGCTAGTCCCTCAGTTTTAAAGCTATCTGCTTGAAACAAAAGGTATTTTTCTATTGCAGGTAGTGAATAAGTCGGAACGAGCCGGATCGGGCGACTATATCATTTGGGAACAATCCAATAGAAACCATCGGAAAAAAATGTTGTTGTTTTTAATTATTTTTTTTTGTTATTTGGGATTTAGTACCAAATACTTTGGAAGTACGGTTTTAATTAAATTAAAATCTGACATCTATATTATAAAGCTTCCCAAGGAAAGTCGAAAAAAAAACAAGAGAGAACGCTATAGTCGGGTGCCCCGACTATCAGATACCCGTTACTCAGGTAAAGGGAGTGCGAGGGAGATGGAGATAGAAACTTTGATCACGCATAACTTTTTAACGAATGGTCCGATTTGGAAAATTTCTTCTACATTTCGATAGGTATTGATAAACACAATAAAACTGCATTTTTACTTTTCCGAAATATTTAAATTTTTAAAATCGTATATCAGCGATTGTGGGCGTTAAAGGGGGCGTGGCACCCTTTTGAAATAAACTTGCGCTGCGTAGGAACTCCTAGAATCTGCATGCAAAATGCCAAACTTCTAGCTTTTATAGTTTCCGAGATCTCAGCGTTCATACGGACGGACAGACGGACATGGCTAGATCGACTCGGCTAGTGATCCTGAACAAGAATATATATACTTTATAGGGTCGGAAACGCTTCCTTCTACCTGTTACATACTTTTGCACGAATACAATATACCCTTTTACTCTACGAGTAACGGGTATAATAAATAAAAATGAAAAAAATGTTTATTTTTGCAAAATGCAGCGCAAAATCGACAATATAGGCATAGAAATCGAATAGTAGTCGTTTTGTAATAACTGCAAGGGTATACGTTAACTGTGGTCAGCCAAACCAGAGTCGTTGACCACAGCCGAAACAGAGTCGTTAACCACAGTTACGTCAACAACATCGCTTCGGCCAAATTGCTGACCGAGCAACGGCCCGAATACTCGTGCACAGACGGCAAACACAGCTTATTTGTGGACGCTGTGAGCTTCTGTTAGCTGTAAGCCATATTCTTATGTTTAGTTCTGTTTTGGATTTACTCAAATAAAGAGCTTATGCTCGTGAACATTACTCCGTTAAAAATATGTATTAAAACTTATCAAAATTAAAATTTTTTTAGCTTCAATAACTTAATCTTTAGGATTTCGAATATGCCAAAATTAACTACGTCACTTCTTCGTGAGCATTACAGAAAACAAAAAAATCCCACCAAAAAAATTTACGTACACACGTCATCTTTCTGTTTTCTTGGAATTTCCCTTCCAAATCTAACGGTGATGGCGAATTCTTCCTTCAGTCTACTTCTGATGTTTGCCTTTTTAACTTCATTTCATTTCATTCGTTTTAACTTCATTTCAATCGATTTTGCTGGAGTGAGAGGACAAGATGGGACGAGGAAGCGAAATTCTCCGTATCACCGGGAGCCACATTCAGCCGTTTGGCATCAGAGAGTTCTTGCGCCAAAGAACAGCATGCAGGTGTGGTGGCGCATTGCCGAATACAGAGCGACCTGCACCCAATCACCTACGTGAACTGGATACATGGCACACACCTCATCACCTTCGACAAAAAGACCATGATAAACGGGACCCTCTTTATCAACCATGCTAATGCCCAAAAGCGAACTCCAGGGGCAGCAAGTAAATTGAGAGCCAAAAGCTATGATTTGTAATTTTGAACCCTACAAGGGAGCGGTGTTAGCACTTGTAATCTGTAAGTGCAGGCCACTTGAGCCTAACTGAAAATAATCGCTTGAAATGTTTCTCACGCTGCACCAAGGGTTCCTGTGCGGGGGTCAAATGATAACTCTCCCGCTCAGGCAGACGCGTCCTCTGCGTAGTCCACAGATAAGACCAGAATAAGAATTCCATGTTAGTTTCCTAAGCAGGGACTTAGAAAATAAAATTCAGTTTTCAAACAGAACTCAACTGAAGAGGTTGTTTTATTAAATCAGTAATTCATTCCTTTCATTTGCTCCTTCGACAACTCTGCAGTTTTCCGCCACCAGAGTTTCAGAATTTAGGCCAGCACCTTACCTTAATGAATAATTGACACTTATTTCCCCCACCAGTGATAGAAACAGTGTATTAATTTAAAAAAAAAACAAAAAGATACAAAAGAATCTTTTATGTTGTTATAAAAATGTAATCAATTATAGTATTACAACAAATAAGTTCAAATTTGTTGTAAAAATGGTCGAAAAATCGACAAATTAAAAAGACAAATAATTCATTCCATTAAGCAATTAAATTTTTCAGCGTTTTTTAGGCCTTTAAGCATCGAAAAAATGATTAAATAAAATCAGGCGTATTCGAAGCCGACATCAAAATAATTTTAAAGTTACCACGATGATATGAATTAAGGTGAAATTCAACAACAAATAAAATAAAAATAATAATAAAGTGACTGCCAATATTAAAAAGAAATAATAACAACTAAAGACTTCCAATGCTGTACTCAAATTAATTTGAAGTTATGTATGGATTTGATGGATCAACTGGACAAAGTGCATACAAGCAGAAGTTTGAAATAAAAACAACTGACGTTCAGGTCTCAGATCAGTCTTTGTTTGTAACTTCTGTTATACCCATAAAAATGATTGACTCATTTCAACGAAATATCTGGGTTAACAGAACACCGCAATCCATTCGATTTAGCAGGCCGCTGAAAATTCAATTTGAAAAAGAAACTTCTGAGCATATACTTATGGAAAAAAATCAGTTAGATTATCAAATAGGTAATCTAAAACCGTTTTATTATACACTGAATGAGGGTAATAACATAACAGTTACCTTTGAAATGCTTAGTAATGGAAATCAAAGATTTCAATTCAAAAATCTTTACGCCCAAGCTGGAAGCTTTTAAATTTGTGGTAAGTTTTCTACATGCTTGGTTTTGGTTTCTAGAATTTGTTCTGAATATATCATATAAAATGGAAATACAAAAATGGCATAAAAAAGGGTATGACAAGATTAAAATGGGTGCGCGGAAAAAATATATTCAAGAAAAAATGTGGAATGATATGTGTCTTCGAGTAAGCGTGCCAAAGCAGAATGGTAGCGGGAACAGCAATGACGGTAATACGGCAAGAAGAGCTTTTGAACAGAAGAATATAGTGAACAGCTATCATTCATAACCGGCTTTGACAAAACCCTTTTAAATAAATTATACATTATATTAATAGCAATTTAATTTAACTTTTGTATAAACTCTGGAAAAATTCGAATTTTTTGTGCCTATATATGCATAAATACCAGTGGTACCCAATGTCACCAACGATTCACAAAGTTCTAGTCCACGGTTTTCAAATAAATAATTCGACGTAAGTTCCACTAGGATGCTTAGGTAAAAATGCTTCAGAAGCCCGCAATAAAATCTAAAAAAAGACCGACTCTCACACGCAAGAAATAATAGTCGAATCAATACAATCAATTACATTTTCCACAGGGCGATCGGCTGGTAGGCTGGGGCTGGGGGGTGCGGTAGCATTTTAGAGAAGGATGGGTCAACATCCATGGGCTCTTGTTGAGGTTTAATGTTACGTTGTTCTGGTTGGGCCTGCGCTTTTTGCTGCCTATTAAAGTGCGGATTTTTACTCGCACCAAACTGCTGGTTTGGTTGGGAGGGGATCTTGTCTTGTTGACGTTCTAGCGTCTTTGGTATTGACCTTCGATCCTTATCCTCTTGGCTTCTTGCAAACGACGTTGCGAATGTGTACCTCTCATGATTTGATTCCACTTCTTGAGCCAATGCGAGCGCAGACGGCATGTCTTTCGGCTTTGCCGAGAATAGGACGTCAGTGAGGCTTCGTTTAAGTTCTGAGATGAATACCCGGAGGGCATCATCCTGGAATTTATCACACAAAACCTTCGCTGCAGATGCCTCGTAGGACATGGCTTTGTTGGTGAGCAAGGTGAGCTTTTTCTCAACCTCGTCGTGGTATTGTAGCAACGTAAGGCTACCCTGCCTGAGGGTGCCCATATCCTGCTCTATAACGTGAATTGGCCGTTTGTCACTATATGTGAAGTCGAGTCGATTTATGATCGCGTCGAAATTTAACACAGTGCCAAACGAGGACAGCACGGCATCGGCAGGGCCTCTTATTTTCCTTCTAATAATGATCACCGCCTGATAATGGCGTGAGCTGTTAACATACCTCCTAAATATGTAGTAGGCGGCTACTGATGCCTGTCGGCAGGACACGTATGTTTCCTGTGTGCCCGCAAACTCGGGCAGGCACTTAACGGCGTCCAATGGCTCATTGCACTGGACGTCGCCGCTTATTGCTATTGGCTCATATATTTGGATCTGAGGAGCTTTCGCTCGGGTTGGTGCAATCTGGCTGGCCAGATTGTGTATAGTCTGGCGTTTTCCCTACGGTTGTCTTCGGCGGCCTTTTCTGCTAAAGCATGGTTAACGGCCGCCTGAATGACAGCTTTAAGCTGTTCTAGATCTATAGCCATTTTGCTAACTGTTGGGGAATTCTGGGATATCTGTTTTGGAGTGGACGTAATTGGAGTCTCTTCACTATCGGACTCTGAGTCGTTGGCGAACTGTTTACTATTCCTAAAATCGAGGAATGGGGAGCTCATATGGAGCTATGTACATAAATTCAATTAGACACAAAAAAAAATATTGCGTAAGCCGCTTCAAATTCTCAATTATTTGTTATAGTAAAGGGTATTGGATTGTATACCTGTTAACTATTCGTCTAAGTCGGGTGTAGCCCATGTTTCTGCCCTGTGGTTATTCATTTCTTTTTAATATCAAAGGCGCTGAATTTAACGCGCAGCGGTTTGCGTACGTAAACAAAAGCGTTGCATAAACAAAGACGTACAGCTTAACAAAGTTGCGATGCAAACAGTAAATGAAAAGTTAAGAATCATAAACAGTGAAACGGACATAGAAAATAAGCTAACAAAATTTGAAACTATTCTTTATGTCTATAATCATAAAACAAAACATAACACGACAGGCAGAACTCCTGTAGATATTTTTTCAAGCAAAAAACGGTTGTTTAATATTTAAAACAGGAACCTTGGACTTACCAACTAATTTGGAATATCAATGTTTAACCGTCAACTTAACCAAAACTGAAATAACGTATTCTAATTTAGGTTTAAAACAAGTTTTATGCTTAAAAGAAAAATTTAACAGAGAAATTAATGGAATCAGAATTTGCAAAACTTAGCAAAAGAGGTCTTATAAATTTCATAGGCACAACATAAAAATATCTATTTCGAACATTAGATGAAGAAGAATTAATAAATATAATTGAAAATTTAGAACAAAACACAATTCAAGTTAACGAACTTAATAAAGTAAGAAATAGTAAATAGCTATTTCTTAAAACGTGGAAAAAGTTATAAAATGGTAGCACTAGACTGCCAGACCAAATTAATGATGATAAAAAAACCAATTGTTATTGTATTTGCTTTAATTTATTTAAATTTTAGTTTTATTTATACTTATATGTTTAAATTTTAAAATGCTGAAGTTTAAAAATGATCAAACGGTAGATGCAGTCTTGTATTGCCCTTAAATGATCGGATTTAATAAACATGCTTGGTATATACAGTGGCTCACAGCTTGTTTGACCCACCTGATATTTTTAGCATTCTAACTAGTAATTGTTTTCCGTTATTTTGTAATATATTAAATGTAGAATAAGTGAAAAAGAAATTATTTTATTTATTTTTTATTCGCATCCAATTGCGCTTTATGCGAACATGTACTCACTTTTGCTCCCCACTGTGCATGTTTATAACTTTTGAACTATAATCGATATTGGCAAAACTAAAATGTGGATTAATGAATTGATGTTATATGTTTTTACAAAAAAACTGCGTTTTTCAATATCATTGTATTTACTTTTTTTTTGCATTTTTTAAATTTTTTTCTGAATGCACAACATTTAAGGAATATTTTGCTAAAATTTTAGATTTATCCGAGTAAATCTTCCGAAGTAATGGGCACTTGAACGTATGTATAAAATTTTTGTACAGTACTTCTTTACTAAGTTCCTCAGGTAACGCTGTCAAGTTTTTTTGGTTTTAGGAAAATTTATTATTTTTACAACAACAAATAACATGTTTTTTTTTTGGCGAAAATCGAGGTTTTTGACTTTCAAGTGCCCTTAAAAATCTGAAAATTAAATAATACAAACTCGATAGCGTTACCTGGGGAAATTTGTCCTTTAAATAATGCAATTTGATTTTTTCCAATTCAGATGATTAGTTAAGCCTAGTATCCAGATCGACAAACGATTACGCTAGCGTAAAAACTTTAATCTTTCCAGTGTGACCAAAGTTTCGAGAGTTCATCAGATTTAAGCATGCTACGGTCGTACTGTCAATCAGCTGGGTTTGTTGACATGCAGTTAAAATTCAAATATCGTATTTGCGGGAAACAGCCTTTAAATGATATTACCAAATACCTTGGCAAGACAAGTCTGCCGCTGTACAAAGATATTAAAAAACAATACAATTTAAATTTAACATTTGTTTTTTTAATTTATTTTTTCGTCGATCAGGGGACCGACATGCAAAAAAGGCCCGACGAAAAGTGAACGCCAGCTGTTTGCCTCTCGCTCTCTCAAATGACTGGCGTACGGTTTTCGTCGATCTGGATACTAGGCTTTACGATGTACACAGCAAACTACCTTCTGTCGAGGTGCCGAAGGAGATTGCCCATATCTCAATCACTTTTCAATATTTCTGGATGCAAATTTTTACACATATTGTTTAAATGTTGCCACATAGAAAAACTAAAATTTGACTTAGACTATTTGTTGTGTTCCGATTAAGAAATATCACGATCGGAATGAGGTCAAGTGTCCAACTGAGTTCATTCTTTGCTGAAAGCTTCCTTTTAGACGTGCGTGGTGTGTGTTAGTAATGGTGTGTACATGTAAGTTTTCATAAGAAGCATGAAGAATTTACAATACATATCACATCTCTCCCCTTAAATTACAAATTGTTAGTAGTTTTACGCTTTCTGAAATCTCCTGGCTGGTATCGGTTGACTTCATGGCGTTTTCGAGTACTGCTTCGGATAGGGATACCCGATCGACGTGGTTGTGGTTCATGTCCCGAGTCTGACACAATTGTTGGAAGATTGCTGGAGTCGGGCTTCCGCCAAAACGGAGAGTTGTCATCTTTCCAGTTGCTACTGTTGTCATCGGAATCAGATCTTGGTTTAATCTGGATAGTGTGGCGCTTGATAAAACCTGTGGATGTTCGAAGAATATGCATCTGAGCATATAGGAAGACGTGAAAGTGCGTCTCCGTTTCCATGAGCTTTAGTTGAGCGATATTTTATTTCAAAATTGTAGGCTATCAAAATTATAGCCAAGCGATGGAGTCTGTTTGAAGTCATTGTTGACAAATGCTTGCTCGGATTAAATATTGTGACCAAGGGTTTATAATCAGTAATAAGAATGAATTTCCTGCCGTATAAATACTGATGAAATTTCTTTACCCCAAATATGATTGAAAGGGCTTCTTTCTCAATTTGGCTGTATCGAACTTGGTGAACATCTAAAGTTTTCGATGCAAATGCTATTGGTTTTTCCTTGACATCTGGATGCATGTGTGACAAAACAACACCAATGCCGAAAGAGGACGCATCTGTAGCTAAAACGAGCGGAAGATCCTCGTTGAAATGTGCAAGCTCTGTAGCGTCAAGGATCAGTCTTTTTAAGGCTGAGAAAACTTGCTGTTGCTCTGGGCCAAACTTAAATGGTGTATTCTTTCTACGCAGTTGATTTAATGGTGAAGCTAACTGGGAGTAATTCGGAATGAAATTACATTAATAGTTCACTTCATACACGTTTAATAATCGTCGTCGCATGCAGACGTGTATTTATTGTGCTCCGGGAAAAAGTATTCAATAAAATCACAAAAGAGCAGTGACCGTTTTAATAAATCTACTATAATGCTTTCTGCGATGAAATCACGAATGTTTATATTGATTAGTCATTTATTTAATATAAAACTTAACACTTTAAACTCTAATTAACTTTA
This sequence comes from Drosophila kurseongensis, assembly GCA_018153305.1. Classification (NCBI taxonomy): domain Eukaryota; kingdom Metazoa; phylum Arthropoda; class Insecta; order Diptera; family Drosophilidae; genus Drosophila; species Drosophila kurseongensis. Next base: position 7,165,468 of record JAECXX010000001.1, read on the forward strand.
CCACGAACACAATGAGTCTGAACGACTTTCGCACACAACGTCAACGTGAGCAAGACGAGAGACGGCTCTCAGTACATAGAAATAACGCGTACTTCTCTTTTAAAGCAACCGAAAAAAATTATTTTCCCGATCACCAAAAATTAATTAAAAATTTGATCAATGAATGCGAAGTAGGCAACATCGCGAAAACAGAACACAAAAATACTAAATTAGAATTCGAAATAACCCCAAAAATACAAGAGAAAAATATGTCAAATATATGAATAAACAATTTGTATCTTGTATAGACATTTATTCAAAATTTGCCACTTTATTAGAAGTCAACAGTCGAGATTGGTTAGAAGAAAAAAAGAGCATTAACTAAAGTTTTCAATGAAATGGGTAAACCAAATCAAATTAAAGCAGACAAAGATTCAGCTTTCATGTGTGCAGCAATGCAACTTTGGTTAAAATCTGAAGATGTTGTTATTGATATAACAACAAGCAAAAATGGAATTTCTGACGTTGAGAGATTTCATAAAACAGTAAATGAAAAGTTAAGAATCATAAATAGTGAAACGGACATAGAAAATAAGCTAACAAAATTTGAAACTATTCTTTATGTCTATAATCATAAAACAAAACATAACACGACAGGCAATTGTAGGCTATCAAAATTATAGCCAAGCGATGGAGTCTGTTTGAAGTCATTGTTGACAAATGCTTGCTCGGATTAAATATTGTGACCAAGGGTTTATAATCAGTAATAAGAATGAATTTCCTGCCGTATAAATACTGATGAAATTTCTTTACCCCAAATATGATTGAAAGGGCTTCTTTCTCAATTTGGCTGTATCGAACTTGGTGAACATCTAAAGTTTTCGATGCAAATGCTATTGGTTTTTCCTTGACATCTGGATGCATGTGTGACAAAACAACACCAATGCCGAAAGAGGACGCATCTGTAGCTAAAACGAGCGGAAGATCCTCGTTGAAATGTGCAAGCTCTGTAGCGTCAAGGATCAGTCTTTTTAAGGCTGAGAAAACTTGCTGTTGCTCTGGGCCAAACTTAAATGGTGTATTCTTTCTATGCAGTTGATTTAATGGTGAAGCTAACTGGGAGTAATTCGGAATGAAATTACATTAATAGTTCACTTCATACACGTTTAATAATCGTCGTCGCATGCAGACGTGTATTTATTGTGCTCCGGGAAAAAGTATTCAATAAAATCACAAAAGAGCAGTGACCGTTTTAATAAATCTACTATAATGCGAAAAGACGCTTTCTGCGATGAAATCACGAATGTTTATATTGATTAGTCATTTATTTAATATAAAACTTAACACTTTAAACTCTAATTAACTTTACCACGAACACAATGAGTCTGAACGACTTTCGCACACAACGTCAACGTGAGCAAGACGAGAGACGGCTCTCAGTACATAGAAATAACGCGTACTTCTCTTTTAAAGCAACCGAAAAAAATTATTTTCCCGATCACCAAAAATTAATTAAAAATTTGATCAATGAATGCGAAGTAGGCAACATCGCGAAAACAGAACACAAAAATACTAAATTAGAATTCGAAATAACCCCAAAAATACAAGAGAAAAATATGTCAAATATATGAATAAACAATTTGTATCTTGTATAGACATTTATTCAAAATTTGCCACTTTATTAGAAGTCAACAGTCGAGATTGGTTAGAAGAAAAAAAGAGCATTAACTAAAGTTTTCAATGAAATGGGTAAACCAAATCAAATTAAAGCAGACAAAGATTCAGCTTTCATGTGTGCAGCAATGCAACTTTGGTTAAAATCTGAAGATGTTGTTATTGATATAACAACAAGCAAAAATGGAATTTCTGACGTTGAGAGATTTCATAAAACAGTAAATGAAAAGTTAAGAATCATAAATAGTGAAACGGACATAGAAAATAAGCTAACAAAATTTGAAACTATTCTTTATGTCTATAATCATAAAACAAAACATAACACGACAGGCAGAACTCCTGTAGATATTTTTTCAAGCAAAAAACGGTTATTTAATATTTAAAACAGGAACCTTGGACTTACCAACTAATTTGGAATATCAATGTTTAACCGTCAACTTAACCAAAACTGAAATAACGTATTCTAATTTAGGTTTAAAACAAGTTTTATACTTAAAATAAAAATTTAACAGAGAAATTAATGGAATCAGAATTTGCAAAACTTAGCAAAAGAGGTCTTATAAATTTCATAGGCACAACATAAAAATATCTATTTGGAACATTAGATGAAGAAGAATTAATAAATATAATTGATTTAGAACAAAACACAATTCAAGTTAACAAACTTAATAAAGTAAGAAATAGTAAATAGCTATTTCTTAAAACGTGGAAAAAGTTATAAAAAGGTAGCACTAGACTGCCAGACCAAATTAATGATGATCAAAAAACCAATTGTTATTGTATTTGCTTTAATTTATTTAAATTTTAGTTTTAATTATTCTTATATGTTTAAATTTTAAAATTAGTAATTAGTAATTAGTAATTGTTTTCCGTTATTTTGTAATATATTAAATGTAGAATAAGTGAAAAAGAAATTATTTTATTTATTTTTTATTCGCATCCAACTGCGCTTTATGCGAACATGTACTCACTTTTGCTCCCCACTGTGCATGTGTATAACTTTTGAACTATAATCGATATTGGCAAAACTAAAATGTGGATTGATGAATTGATGTTATATGTTTTTACAAAAAAACTGCGTTTTTCAATGTCTTTGTATTTACTTTTTTTTGCATTTTTAAATTTTTTTCTGAATGCACAACATTTAAGGAATATTTTGCTAAAATTTTAGATTTATCCGAGTAAAACTTCCGAAGTAATGGGCACTTGAACGAATGTATAAAATTTTTGTACAGTACTTCTTTACTAAGTTCCTCAGGTAACGCTGTCAAGTTTTTTTTGGTTTTAGGAAAATTTATTATTTTTACAACAACAAATAACATGTTTTTTTTTGGCGAAAATCGAGGTTTTTGACTTTCAAGTGCCCTTAAAAATCTGAAAATTAAATAATACAAACTCGATAGCGTTACCTGGGGAAATTTGTCCTTTAAATAATGCAATTTGATTTTTTCCAATTCAGATGATTAGTTAAGCCTAGTATCCAGATCGACAAACGATTACGCTAGCGTAAAAACTTTAATCTTTCCAGTGTGACCAAAGTTTCGAGAGTTCATCAGATTTAAGCGTGCTACGGTCGTACTGTCAATCAGCTGGGTTTGTTGACATGCAGTTAAAATTCAAATATCGTATTTGCGGGAAACAGCCTTTAAATGATATTACCAAATACCTTGGCAAGACAAGTCTGCCGCTGTACAAAGATATTAAAAAACAATACAATTTAAATTTAACAGTTGTTTTTTTTAATGTACTGATAATTATTTGCTAATTTAAAGTTCGTACATTCTGGACCTAAAAAACATTTTGCTCTGACAAGAGGCACCCCAGATAGTATTAATGTTATTTTGTCCTCACATGTAAACACCTGCAATCGACTTTTGTGAGTTTTTTGAGTTTTTCCCTCCATTTCTTATAATGTTCAGTGAGAAGCGCACGCCAAAAGATTACATTTTTTAATCTTTTCGCTAGGGTTCACCCAAAGTTAATTTCCGCAGACTGGCAACGCTATGGAACTTTCTGGTATTTTTTTCGTCGATCAGGGGACCGACGTGAAAAAAAGGCCCGACGAAAAGTGAACGCCAGCTGTTTGCCTCTCGCTCTCTCTCATGACTGGCGTACGGTTTTCGTCGATCTGTATACTAGGCTTTACGATGTACACCGCAAACTACCTTCTGTCGAGGTGCCGAAGGAGATTGCCCATATCTCACTCACTTTTCAATATTTCTGGATGCAAATTTTTACACATATTGTTTAAATGTTGCCACATAGAAAAACTAAAATTTGACTTAGACTATTTGTTGTGTTCCGATTAAGAAATATCACGATCGGTATGAGGTCAAGTGTCCAACTGAGTTCATTCTTTGCTGAAAGCTTCCTTTTAGACGTGCGTGGTGTGTGTTAGTAATGGTGTGTACATGTAAGTTTTCATAAGAAGTATGAAGAATTTACAATACATATCACATCTCTCCCCTTAAATTACAAATTTTTAGTAGTTTTACGCTTTCTGAAATCTCGTGGCTGGTATCGGTTGACTTCATGGCGTTTTCGAGTACTGCTTCGGATAGGGATACCCGATCGACGTGGTTGTGGTTCAAGTCCCGAGTCTGACACAATTGTTGGAAGATTGCTGGAGTCGGGCTTCCGCCAAAACGGAGAGTTGTCATCTTTCCAGTTGCTACTGTTGTCATCGGAATCAGATCTTGGTTTAATCTGGAGTGTGGCGCTTGATAAAACCTGTGGATGTTCGAAGAATATGCATCTGAGCATATAGGAAGACGTGAAAGTGCGTCCGTTTCCATGAGCTTTAGTTGAGCGATATTTTATTTCAAAATTGTAGGCTATCACACAACGTCAACGTGAGCAAGACGAGAGACGGCTCTCAGTACATAGAAATAACGCGTACTTCTCTTTTAAAGCAACCGAAAAATATTATTTTCCCGATCACCAAAAATTAATTAAAAATTTGATCAATGAATGCGAAGTAGGCAACATCGCAAAAACAGAACACAAAAATACTAAATTAGAATTCGAAATAACCCCAAAAATCCAAGAGAAAAATATGTCATATATATAAATAAACAATTTGTATCTTGACATTTATTCAAAATTTGCCACTTTATTAGAAGTCAACAGTCGAGATTGGTTAGAAGAAAAAAAGAGCATTAACTAAAGTTTTCAATGAAATGGGTAAACCAAATCAAATTAAAGCAGACAAAGATTCAGCTTTCATGTGTGCAGCAATGCAACTTTGGTTAAAATCTGAAGATGTTGTTATTGATATAACAACAAGCAAAAATGGAATTTCTGACGTTGAGAGATTTCATAAAACAGTAAATGAAAAGTTAAGAATCATAAACAGTGAAACGGACATAGAAAATAAGCTAACAAAATTTGAATCTATTCTTTATGTCTATAATCATAAAACAAAACATAACACGACAGGCAGAACTCCTGTAGATATTTTTTCAAGCAATAAACGGTTATTTAATATTTAAAACAGGAACCTTGGACTTACCAACTTATTTGGAATATCAATGTTTAACCGTCAACTTAACCAAAACTGAAATAACGTATACTAATTTAGGTTTAAAACAAGTTTTATACTTAAAATAAAAATTTAACAGAGAAATTAATGGAATCAGAATTTGCAAAACTTAGCAAAAGAGGTCTTATAAATTTCATAGGCACAACATAAAAATATCTATTTGGAACATTAGATGAAGAAGAATTAATAAATATAATTGAAAATTTAGAACAAAACACAATTCAAGTTAACGAACTTAATAAAGTAAGAAATAGTAAATAGCTATTTCTTAAAACGTGGAAAAAGTTATAAAATGGTAGCACTAGACTGCCAGACCAAATTAATGATGATCAAAAAACCAATTGTTATTGTATTTGCTTTAATTTATTTAAATTTTAGTTTTAATTATACTTATATGTTTAAATTTTAAAATTAGTAATTAGTAATTGTTTTCCGTTATTTTGTAATATATTAAATGTAGAATAAGTGAAAAAGAAATTATTTTATTTATTTTTTATTCGCATCCAATTGCGCTTTATGCGAACATGTACTCACTTTTGCTCCCCACTGTGCATGTGTATAACTTTTGAACTATAATCGATATTGGCAAAACTAAAATGTGGATTGATGAATTGATGTTATATGTTTTTACAAAAAAACTGCGTTTTTCAATGTCATTGTATTTACTTTTTTTTTGCATTTTTAAAATTTTTTTCTGAATGCACAACATTTAAGGAATATTTTGCTAAAATTTTAGATTTATCCGAGTAAAACTTCCGAAGTAATGGGCACTTGAACGTATGTATAAAATTTTTGTACAGTACTTCTTTACTAAGTTCCTCAGGTAACGCTGTCAAGTTTTTTTGATTTTAGGAAAATTTATTATTTTTACAACAACAAATAACATGTTTTTTTTTTGGCGAAAATCGAGGTTTTTGACTTTCAAGTGCCCTTAAAAATCTGAAAATTAAATAATACAAACTCGATAGCGTTACCTGGGGAAATTTGTCTTTTAAATAATGCAATTTGATTTTTTCCAATTCAGATGATTAGTTAAGCCTAGTATCCAGATCGACAAACGATTACGCTAGCGTAAAAACTTTAATCTTTCCAGTGAGACCAAAGTTTCGAGAGTTCATCAGATTTAAGCGTGCTACGGTCGTACTGTCAATCAGCTGGGTTTGTTGACATGCAGTTAAAATTCAAATATCGTATTTGCGGGAAACAGCCTTTAAATGATATTACCAAATACCTTGGCAAGACAAGTCTGCCGCTGTACAAAGATATTAAAAAACAATACAATTTAAATTTAACAGTTGTTTTTTTTAATTTACTGATAATTATTTGCTAATTTAAAGTTCGTACATTCTGGACCTAAAAAACATTTTGCTCTGACAAGAGGCACCCCAGATAGTATTAATGTTATTTTGTCCTCACATGTAAACACCTGCAATCGACTTTTGTGAGTTTTTTGAGTTTTTCCCTCCATTTCTTATAATGTTCAGTGAGAAGCGCACGCCAAAAGATTACATTTTTTAATCTTTTCGCTAGGGTTCACCCAAAGTTAATTTCCGCAGACTGGCAACGCTATGGAACTTTCTGGTATTTTTTTCGTCGATCAGGGGACCGACGTGAAAAAAAGGGCCGACGAAAAGTGAACGCCAGCTGTTTGCCTCTCGCTCTCTCTCATGACTGGCGTACGGGTTTCGTCGATCTGGATACTAGGCTTTACGATGTACACCGCAAACTACCTTCTGTCGAGGTGCCGAAGGAGATTGCCCATATCTCACTCACTTTTCAATATTTCTGGATGCAAATTTTTACACATATTGTTTAAATGTTGCCACATAGAAAAACTAAAATTTGACTTAGACTATTTGTTGTGTTCCGATTAAGAAATATCACGATCGGTATGAGGTCAAGTGTCCAACTGAGTTCATTCTTTGCTGAAAGCTTCCTTTTAGACGTGCGTGGTGTGTGTTAGTAATGGTGTGTACATGTAAGTTTTCATAAGAAGTATGAAGAATTTACAATACATATCACATCTCTCCCCTTAAATTACAAATTGTTAGTAGTTTTACGCTTTCTGAAATCTCGTGGCTGGTATCGTTTGACTTCATGGCATTTTCGAGTACTGCTTCGGATAGGGATACCCGATCGACGTGGTTGTGGTTCATGTCCCGAGTCTGACACAATTGTTGGAAGATTGCTGGAGTCGGGCTTCCGCCAAAACGGAGAGTTGTCATCTTTCCAGTTGCTACTGTTGTCATCGGAATCAGATCTTGGTTTAATCTGGAGTGTGGCGCTTGATAAAACCTGTGGATGTTCGAAGAATATGCATCTGAGCATATAGGAAGACGTGAAAGTGCGTCTCCGTTTCCATGAGCTTTAGTTGAGCGATATTTTATTTCAAAATTGTAGGCTATCAAAATTATAGCCAAGCGATGGAGTCTGTTTGAAGTCATTATTGACAAATGCTTGCTCGGATTAAATATTGTGACCAAGGGTTTATAATCAGTAATAAGAATGAATTTCCTGCCGTATAAATACTGATGAAATTTCTTTACCCCAAATATGATTGAAAGGGCTTCTTTCTCAATTTGGCTGTATCGAACTTGGTGAACATCTAAAGTTTTCGATGCAAATGCTATTGGTTTTTCCTCCTCATCTGGATGCATGTGTGACAAAACAACACCAATGCCGAAAGAGGAGCTAAAACGAGCGAAAGATCCTCGTTGACATGTGCAAGCTCTGTAGCGTCAAGGATCAGTCTTTTTAAGGCTGAGAAAACTTGCTGTTGCTCTGGGCCAAACTTAAATGGTGTATTCTTTCTTCGCAGTTGATTTAATGGTGAAGCTAACTGGGAGTAATTCGGAATGAAATTACATTAATAGTTCACTTCATACACGTTTAATAATCGTCGTCGCATGCAGACGTGTATTTATTGTGCTCCGGGAAAAAGTATTCAATAAAATCACAAAAGAGCAGTGACCGTTTTAATAAATCTACTATAATGCTTTCTGCGATGAAATCACGAATGTTTATATTGATTAGTCATTTATTTAATATAAAACTTAACACTTTAAACTCTAATTAACTTTACCACGAACACAATGAGTCTGAACGACTTTCGCACACAACGTCAACGTGAGCAAGACGAGAGACGGCTCTCAGTACATAGAAATAACGCGTACTTCTCTTTTAAAGCAACCGAAAAAAATTATTTTCCCGATCACCAAAAATTAATTAAAAATTTGATCAATGAATGCGAAGTAGGCAACATCGCGAAAACAGAACACAAAAATACTAAATTAGAATTCGAAATAACCCCAAAAATACAAGAGAAAAATATGTCAAATATATGAATAAACAATTTGTATCTTGTATAGACATTTATTCAAAATTTGCCACTTTATTAGAAGTCAACAGTCGAGATTGGTTAGAAGAAAAAAAGAGCATTAACTAAAGTTTTCAATGAAATGGGTAAACCAAATCAAATTAAAGCAGACAAAGATTCAGCTTTCATGTGTGCAGCAATGCAACTTTGGTTAAAATCTGAAGATGTTGTTATTGATATAACAACAAGCAAAAATGGAATTTCTGACGTTGAGAGATTTCATAAAACAGTAAATGAAAAGTTAAGAATCATAAACAGTGAAACGGACGTAGAAAATAAGCTAACAAAATTTGAAACTATTCTTTATGTCTATAATCATAAAACAAAACATAACACGACAGGCAGAACTCCTGTAGATATTTTTTTCAAGCAAAAAACGGTTATTTAATATTTAAAACAGGAACCTTGGACTTACCAACTAATTTGGAATATCAATGTTTAACCGTCAACTTAACCAAAACTGAAATAACGTATTCTAATTTAGGTTTAAAACAAGTTTTATACTTAAAATAAAAATTTAACAGAGAAATTAATGGAATCAGAATTTGCAAAACTTAGCAAAAGAGGTCTTATAAATTTCATAGGCACAACATAAAAATATCTATTTGGAACATTAGATGAAGAAGAATTAATAAATATAATTGAAAATTTAGAACAAAACACAATTCAAGTTAACGAACTTAATAAAGTAAGAAATAGTGAATAGCTATTTCTTAAAACGTGGAAAAAGTTATAAAATGGTAGCACTAGACTGCCAGACCAAATTAATGATGATCAAAAAACCAATTGTTATTGTATTTGCTTTAATTTATTTAAATTTTAGTTTTAATTATACTTATATGTTTAAATTTTAAAATTAGTAATTAGTAATTGTTTTCCGTTATTTTGTAATATATTAAATGTAGAATAAGTGAAAAAGAAATTATTTTATTTATTTTTTATTCGCATCCAACTGCGCTTTATGCGAACATGTACTCACTTTTGCTCCCCACTGTGCATGTGTATAACTTTTGAACTATAATCGATATTGGCAAAACTAAAATGTGGATTGATGAATTGATGTTATATGTTTTTACAAAAAAACTGCGTTTTTCAATGTCTTTGTATTTACTTTTTTTTTGCATTTTTTAAATTTTTTTCTGAATGCACAACATTTAAGGAATATTTTGCTAAAATTTTAGATTTATCCGAGTAAAACTTCCGAAGTAATGGGCACTTGAACGTATGTATAAAATTTTTGTACAGTACTTCTTTACTAAGTTCCTCAGGTAACGCTGTCAAGTTTTTTTGGTTTTAGGAAAATTTATTATTTTTACAACAACAAATAACATGTTTTTTTTGGCGAAAATCGAGGTTTTTGACTTTCAAGTGCCCTTAAAAATCTGAAAATTAAATAATACAAACTCGATAGCGTTACCTGGGGAAATTTGTCCTTTAAATAATGCAATTTGATTTTTTCCAATTCAGATGATTAGTTAAGCCTAGTATCCAGATCGACAAACGATTACGCTAGAGTAAAAACTTTAATCTTTCCAGTGTGACCAAAGTTTCGAGAGTTCATCAGATTTAAGCGTGCTACGGTCGTACTGTCAATCAGCTGGGTTTGTTGACATGCAGTTAAAATTCAAATATCGTATTTGCGGGAAACAGCCTTTAAATGATATTACCAAATACCTTGGCAAGACAAGTCTGCCGCTGTACAAAGATATTAAAAAACAATACAATTTAAATTTAACAGTTGTTTTTTTTAATTTACTGATAATTATTTGCTAATTATTTATTTAAAGTTCATAGCTGCACTTTTATTGTGTTTTTTCGTACATTCTGGACCTAAAAAACATTTTGCTCTGACAAGAGGCACCCCAGATAGTATTAATGTTTTTTTGTCCTCACATGTAAACACCTGCAATCGACTTTTGTGAGTTTTTTGAGTTTTTCCCTCCATTTCTTATAATGTTCAGTGAGAAGCGCACGCCAAAAGATTACATTTTTTAATCTTTTCGCTAGGGTTCACCCAAAGTTAATTTCCGCAGACTGGCAACGCTATGGAACTTTCTGGTATTTTTTTCGTCGATCAGGGGACCGACGTGAAAAAAGGCCCGACGAAAAGTGAACGCCAGCTGTTTGCCTCTCGCTCTCTCTCATGACTGGCGTACGGTTTTCGTCGATCTGGATACTAGGCTTTACGATGACCACCGCAAACTACCTTCTGTCGAGGTGCCGAAGGAGATTGCCCATATCTCACTCACTTTTCAATATTTCTGGATGCAAATTTTTACACATATTGTTTAAATGTTGCCACATAGAAAAACTAAAATTTGACTTAGACTATTTGTTGTGTTCCGATTAAGAAATATCACGATCGGTATGAGGTTAAGTGTCCAACTGAGTTCATTCTTTGCTGAAAGCTTCCTTTTAGACGTGCATGGTGTGTGTTAGTAATGGTGTGTACATGTAAGTTTTCATAAGAAGTATGAAGAATTTACAATACATATCACATCTCTCCCCTTAAATTACAAATTGTTAGTAGTTTTACGCTTTCTGAAATCTCGTGGCTGGTATCGTTTGACTTCATGGCATTTTCGAGTACTGCTTCGGATAGGGATACCCGATCGACGTGGTTGTGGTTCATGTCCCGAGTCTGACACAATTGTTGGAAGATTGCTGGAGTCGGGCTTCCGCCAAAACGGAGAGTTGTCATCTTTCCAGTTGCTACTGTTGTCATCGGAATCAGATCTTGGTTTAATCTGGAGTGTGGCGCTTGATAAAACCTGTGGATGTTCGAAGAATATGCATCTGAGCATATAGGAAGACGTGAAAGTGCGTCTCCGTTTCCATGAGCTTTAGTTGAGCGATATTTTATTTCAAAATTGTAGGCTATCAAAATTATAGCCAAGCGATGGAGTCTGTTTGAAGTCATTGTTGACAAATGCTTGCTCGGATTAAATATTGTGACCAAGGGTTTATAATCAGTAATAAGAATGAATTTCCTGCCGTATAAATACTGATGAAATTTCTTTACCCCAAATATGATTGAAAGGGCTTCTTTCTCAATTTGGCTGTATCGAACTTGGTGAACATCTAAAGTTTTCGATGCAAATGCTATTGGTTTTTCCTCCTCATCTGGATGCATGTGTGACAAAACAACACCAATGCCGAAAGAGGAGCTAAAACGAGCGAAAGATCCTCGTTGACATGTGCAAGCTCTGTAGCGTCAAGGATCAGTCTTTTTAAGGCTGAGAAAACTTGCTGTTGCTCTGGGCCAAACTTAAATGGTGTATTCTTTCTACGCAGTTGATTTAATGGTGAAGCTAACTGGGAGTAATTCGGAATGAAATTACATTAATAGTTCACTTCATACACGTTTAATAATCGTCGTCGCATGCAGACGTGTATTTATTGTGCTCCGGGAAAAAGTATTCAATAAAATCACAAAAGTGCAGTGACCGTTTTTATAAATCTACTATAATGCGAAAAGACGCTTTCTGCGATGAAATCGCGAATGTTTATATTGATTAGTCATTTATTTAATATAAAACTTAACACTTTAAACTCTAATTAACTTTACCACGAACACAATGAGTCTGAACGACTTTCGCACACAACGTCAACGTGAGCAAGACGAGAGACGGCTCTCAGTACATAGAAATAACGCGTACTTCTCTTTTAAAGCAACCGAAAAAAATTATTTTCCCGATCACCAAAAATTAATTAAAAATTTGATCAATGAATGCGAAGTAGGCAACATCGCGAAAACAGAACACAAAAATACTAAATTAGAATTCGAAATAACCCCAAAAATCCAAGAGAAAAATATGTCATATATATGAATAAACAATTTGTATCTTGTATAGACATTTATTCAAAATTTGCCACTTTATTAGAAGTCAACAGTCGAGATTGGTTAGAAGAAAAAAAGAGCATTAACTAAAGTTTTCAATGAAATGGGTAAACCAAATCAAATTAAAGCAGACAAAGATTCAGCTTTCATGTGTGCAGCAATGCAACTTTGGTTAAAATCTGAAGATGTTGTTATTGATATAACAACAAGCAAAAATGGAATTTCTGACGTTGAGAGATTTCATAAAACAGTAAATGAAAAGTTAAGAATCATAAACAGTGAAACGGACATAGAAAATAAGCTAACAAAATTTGAAACTATTCTTTATGTCTATAATCATAAAACAAAACATAACACGACAGGCAGAACTCCTGTAGATATTTTTTCAAGCAAAAAACGGTTATTTAATATTTAAAACAGGAACCTTGGACTTACCAACTAATTTGGAATATCAATGTTTAACCGTCAACTTAACCAAAACTGAAATAACGTATTCTAATTTAGGTTTAAAACAAGTTTTATACTTAAAATAAAAATTTAACAGAGAAATTAATGGAATCAGAATTTGCAAAACTTAGCAAAAGAGGTCTTATAAATTTCATAGGCACAACATAAAAATATCTATTTGGAACATTAGATGAAGAAGAATTAATAAATATAATTGAAAATTTAGAACAAAACACAATTCAAGTTAACGAACTTAATAAAGTAAGAAATAGTAAATAGCTATTTCTTAAAACGTGGAAAAAGTTATAAAATGGTAGCACTAGACTGCCAGACCAAATTAATGATGATCAAAAAACCAATTGTTATTGTATTTGCTTTAATTTATTTAAATTTTAGTTTTAATTATACTTATATGTTTAAATTTTAAAATTAGTAATTAGTAATTAGTAATTGTTTTCCGTTATTTGGTAATATATTAAATGTAGAATAAGTGAAAAAGAAATTATTTTATTTATTTTTTATTCGCATCCAATTGCGCTTTATGCGAACATGTACTCACTTTTGCTCCCCACTGTGCATGTGTATAACTTTTGAACTATAATCGATATTGGCAAAACTAAAATGTGGATTGATGAATTGATGTTATATGTTTTTACAAAAAAACTGCGTTTTTCAATGTCTTTGTATTTTATTTTTTTTGCATTTTTTAAATTTTTTTCTGAATGCACAACATTTAAGGAATATTTTGCTAAAATTTTAGATTTATCCGAGTAAAACTTCCGAAGTAATGGGCACTTGAACGTATGTATAAAATTTTTGTACAGTACTTCTTTACTAAGTTCCTCAGGTAACGCTATCAAGTTTTTTTGGTTTTAGGAAAATTTATTATTTTTACAACAACAAATAACATGTTTTTTTTTGGCGAAAATCGAGGTTTTTGACTTTCAAGTGCCCTTAAAAATCTGAAAATTAAATAATACAAACTCGATAGCGTTACCTGGGGAAATTTGTCCTTTAAATAATGCAATTTGATTTTTTCCAATTCAGATGATTAGTTAAGCCTAGTATCCAGATCGACAAACGATTACGCTAGCGTAAAAACTTTAATCTTTCCAGTGTGACCAAAGTTTCGAGAGTTCATCAGATTTAAGCGTGCTACGGTCGTACTGTCAATCAGCTGGGTTTGTTGACATGCAGTTAAAATTCAAATATCGTATTTGCGGGAAACAGCCTTTAAATGATATTACCAAATACCTTGGCAAGACAAGTCTGCCGCTGTACAAAGATATTAAAAAACAATACAATTTAAATTTAACAGTTGTTTTTTTTAATTTACTGATAATTATTTGCTAATTTAAAGTTCATAGCTGCACTTTTATTGTGTTTTTTCGTACATTCTGGACCTAAAAAACATTTTGCTCTGACAAGAGGCACCCCAGATAGTATTAATGTTATTTTGTCCTCACATGTAAACACCTGCAATCGACTTTTGTGAGTTTTTTGAGTTTTTCCCTCCATTTCTTATAATGTTCAGTGAAAAGCGCACGCCAAAAGATTACATTTTTTAATCTTTTCGCTAGGGTTCACCCAAAGTTAATTTCCGCAGACTGGCAACGCTATGGAACTTTCTGGTATTTTTTTCGTCGATCAGGGGACCGTCGTGAAAAAAAGGCCCGACGAAAAGTGAACGCCAGCTGTTTGCCTCTCGCTCTCTCTCATGACTGGCGTACGGTTTTCGTCGATCTGAATACTAGGCTTTACGATGTACACCGCAAACTACCTTCTGTCGAGGTGCCGAAGGAGATTGCCCATATCTCACTCACTTTTTAATATTTCTGGATGCAAATTTTTACACATAATGTTGCCACATAGAAAAACTAAAATTTGAGTTAGACTATTTGTTGTGTTCCGATTAAGAAATATCACGATCGGAATCAGGTCAAGTGTCCAACTGAGTTCATTCTTTGCTGAAAGCTTCCTTTTAGACGTGCGTGGTGTGTGTTAGTAATGGTGTGTACATGTAAGTTTTCATAAGAAGTATGAAGAATTTACAATACATATCACATCTCTCCCCTTAAATTACAAATTGTTAGTAGTTTTACGCTTTCTGAAATCTCGTGGCTGGTATCGGTTGACTTCATGGCGTTTTCGAGTACTGCTTCGGATAGGGATACCCGATCGACGTGGTTGTGGTTCATGTCCCGAGTCTGACACAATTGTTGGAAGATTGCTGGAGTCGGGCTTCCGCCAAAACGGAGAAATGTCATCTTTCCAGTTGCTACTGTTGTCATCGGAATCAGATCTTGGTTTAATCTGGATAGTGTGGCGCTTGATAAAACCTGTGGATGTTCGAAGAATATGCATCTGAGCATATAGGAAGACGTGAAAGTGCTTCTTCGTTTCCATGAGCTTTAGTTGAGCGATATTTTATTTCAAAATTGTAGGCTATCAAAATTATAGCCAAGCGATGGAGTCTGTTTGAAGTCATTGTTGACAAATGCTTGCTCGGATTAAATATTGTGACCAAGGGTTTATAATCAGTAATAAGAATGAATTTCCTGCCGTATAAATACTGATGAAATTTCTTTACCCCAAATATGATTGAAAGGGCTTCATTCTCAATTTGGCTGTATCGAACTTGGTGAACATCTAAAGTTTTCGATGCAAATGCTATTGGTTTTTCCTTGACATCTGGATGCATGTGTGACAAAACAACACCAATGCCAAAAGAGGACGCATCTGTAGCTAAAACGAGCGGAAGATCCTCGTTGAAATGTGCAAGCTCTGTAGCGTCAAGGATCAGTCTTTTTAAGGCTGAGAAAACTTGCTGTTGCTCTGGGCCAAACTTAAATGGTGTATTCTTTCTACGCAGTTGATTTAATGGTGAAGCTAACTAGGAGTAATTCGGAATGAAATTACATTAATAGTTCACTTCATACACGTTTTATAATCGTCGTCGCATGCAGACGTGTATTTATTGTGCTCCGGGAAAAAGTATTCAATAAAATCACAAAAGTGCAGTTTCATCTGCGATGAAATCGCGAATGTTTATATTGATTAGTCATTTATTTAATATAAAACTTAACACTTTAAACTCTAATGCAAGCTCTGATCAAGCGCGGGCAATTACCCCCAACTTGATCGAATTCTTGAACGTAGCGAGCGAGAGAGCGCGTTCTTGCTCCCCCTTGCTGCCATCGACGTCTCTGCTGCCAAATTAGTAATTAGTAATTGTTTTCCGTTATTTTGTAATATATTAAATGTAGAATAAGTGAAAAAGAAATTATTTTATTTATTTTTTATTCGCATCCAATTGCGCTTTATGCGAACATGTACTCACTTTTGCTCCCCACTGTGCATGTGTATAACTTTTGAACTATAATCGATATTGGCAAAACTAAAATGTGGATTGATGAATTGATGTTATATATTTTTACAAAAAAACTGCGTTTTTCAATGTCATTGTATTTACTTTTTTTTGCATATTTTAAATTTTTTTCTGAATGCACAACATTTAAGGAATATTTTGCTAAAACTTCCGAAGTAATGGGCACTTGAACGTATGTATAAAATTTTTGTACAGTACTTCTTTACTAAGTTCCTCAGGTAACGCTGTCAAGTTTTTTTGGTTTTAGGAAAATTTATTATTTTTACAACAACAAATAACATGTTTTTTTTTGGCGAAAATCGAGGTTTTTGACTTTCAAGTGCCCTTAAAAATCTGAAAATTAAATAATACAAACTCGATAGCGCTACCTGGGGAAATTTGTCCTTTAAATAATGCAATTTGATTTTTTCCAATTCAGATGATTAGTTAAGCCTAGTATCCAGATCGACAAACGATTACGCTAGCGTAAAAACTTTAATATTTCCAGTGTGACCAAAGTTTCGAGAGTTCATCAGATTTAAGCGTGCTACGGTCGTACTGTCAATCAGCTGGGTTTGTTGACATGCAGTTAAAATTCAAATATCGTATTTGCGGGAAACAGCCTTTAAATGATATTACCAAATACATTGGCAAGACAAGTCTGCCGCTGTACAAAGATATTAAAAAACAATACAATTTAAATTTAACAGTTGTTTTTTTTAATTTACTGATAATTATTTGCTAATTATTTATTTAAAGTTCATAGCTGCACTTTTATTGTGTTTTTTCGTACATTCTGGACCTAAAAAACATTTTGCTCTGACAAGAGGCACCCCAGATAGTATTAATGTTTTTTTGTCCTCACATGTAAACACCTGCAATCGACTTTTGTGAGTTTTTTGAGTTTTTCCCTCCATTTCTTATAATGTTCAGTGAGAAGCGCACGCCAAAAGATTACATTTTTTAATCTTTTCGCTAGGGTTCACCCAAAGTTAATTTCCGCAGACTGGCAACGCTATGGAACTTTCTGGTATTTTTTTCGTCGATCAGGGGACCGACGTGAAAAAAAGGCCCGACGAAAAGTGAACGCCAGCTGTTTCCTCTCGCTCTCTCTCATGACTGGCGTACGGTTTTCGTCGATCTGGATACTAGGCTTTACGATGTACACCGCAAACTACCTTCTGTCGAGGTGCCGAAGGAGATTGCCCATATCTCACTCACTTTTCAATATTTCTGGATGCAAATTTTTACACATAATGTTGCCACATAGAAAAACTAAAATTTGACTTAGACTATTTGTTGTGTTCCGATTAAGAAATATCACGATCGGAATGAGGTCAAGTGTCCAACTGAGTTCATTCTTTGCTGAAAGCTTCCTTTTAGACGTGCATGGTGTGTGTTAGTGATGGTGTGTACATGTAAGTTTTCATAAGAAGTATGAAGAATTTACAATACATATCACATCTCTCCCCTTAAATTACAAATTGTTAGTAGTTTTACGCTTTCTGAAATCTCGTGGCTGGTATCGGTTAACTTCATGGCGTTTTCGAGTACTGCTTCGGATAGGGATACCCGATCGACGTGGTTGTGGTTCATGTCCCGAGTCTGACACAATTGTTGGAAGATTGCTGGAGTCGGGCTTCCGCCAAAACGGAGAGTTGTCATCTTTGCAGTTGCTACTGTTGTCATCGGAATCAGATCTTGGTTTAATCTGGATAGTGTGGCGCTTGATAAAACCTGTGGATGTTCGAAGAATATGCATCTGAGCATATAGGAAGACGTGAAAGTGCTTCTCCGTTTCCATGAGCTTTAGTTGAGCGATATTTTATTTCAAAATTGTAGGCTATCAAAATTATAGCCAAGCGATGGAGTCTGTTTGAAGTCATTGTTGACAAATGCTTGCTCGGATTAAATATTGTGACCAAGGGTTTATAATCAGTAATAAGAATGAATTTCCTGCCGTATAAATACTGATGAAATTTCTTTACCCCAAATATGATTGAAAGGGCTTCATTCTCAATTTGGCTGTATCGAACTTGGTGAACATCTAAAGTTTTCGATGCAAATGCTATTGGTTTTTCCTTGACATCTGGATGCATGTGTGACAAAACAACACCAATGCCGAAAGAGGACGCATCTGTAGCTAAAACGAGAGGAAGATCCTCGTTGAAATGTGCAAGCTCTGTAGCGTCAAGGATCAGTCTTTTTAAGGCTAAGAAAACTTGCTGTTGCTCTGGGCCAAACTTAAATGGTGTATTCTTTCTACGCAGTTGATTTAATGGTGAAGCTAACTGGGAGTAATTCGGAATGAAATTACATTAATAGTTCACTTCATACACGTTTTATAATCGTCGTCGCATGCAGACGTGTATTTATTGTGCTCCGGGAAAAAGTATTCAATAAAATCACAAAAGTGCAGTGACCGTTTTAATATATCTACTATAACGCGAAAAGACGCTTTCTGCGATGAAATCGCGAATGTTTATATTGATTAGTCATTTATTTAATATAAAACTTAACACTTTAAACTCTAATGCAAGCTCTGATCAAGCGCGGGCAATTACCCCCAACTTGATCGAATTCTTGAACGTAGCGAGCGAGAGAGCGCGTTCTTGCTCCCCCTCGCTGCCATCGACGTCTCTGCTGCCAAAGAGCGCTGAATGTGCAGGTATGCAATAACCTAGGCTCATCAGCAGTAACTAGCACCGCAATTTCTTTAACAACGTCAACGGTAACTACAACAACAACTGCAACTGTATCGACTGCGCGCTTAATGACATCATCAGCTAGCAGCGCAAATATTAATACGTCTGCCGCTGCGCTGCCCGAAAAACAGAACAAAAACAATGAATGTGCTAGGCCGGCTGTGCAGACTGGTATGGATCGCTACATCCAAATCAAAAGGAAGCTGAGCACTCTAAATTCTCAACGCAAAATAACCCGTAACAATGCTAGCCTAGCTGGAATAGAAACGCCCATGAACTCAAGCCGATTTAAAATCTTGGAAGACGCCTATGACGTTGAGGCGGTCGAATCTACTGAAGTCGAGAAAAGGAAGCTAAAGCCTCCGCCTATTTATATTCGAGAAAAAGTTCCAATGTTCTTGTCAACAAAATTATCGAGCTTATTGGAAAGGATAACTTCCACATAATACCTCTAGTAAAGGGCAACATCCAAGAGACAAAGGTTCAAATAAAGTCTGAAGATAATTACAGAGTATTATCGAAATATCTTACAGAGAATAAAAAGAACTTTTACACGTATCAGCTAAAAAGTAGAAAGGGCCTGCAAGTCGTACTTAAGGGCATAGAGTCCGACGTAACGCCTGCAGAGATAACAAAGAGAAGGGATTTAGCGCTAAGACAGTCTTCAACATCCTTAACAGGGATAGAAAGCCGCAGCCTTTCTTTAAGGTTGAGCTCGAACCAGAAAATAAGCCCCTAAAGAAATACGAAGTGCACCCTATTTACAATCTTCAGTTCCTGCTGCACCGCTGAATTACAGTTGAGGAACCGCACAAACGCAATGGCCCGGTACAATGTGCAAACTGCCAAGAATATGGCCATACAAGGTCATACTGTAAACTGCGCCCGGTGTGTGTAGTTTGTGGAGATCTTCATGACTCCGCACACTGCCCAGCGAGCAAAGATGACTGCAACTCGAAAAAGTGCGGCAACTGCGGTGGCAATCACACCGCTAATTACAGAGGCTGTCCTGTTTATAAGGAGCTGAAAAGTCGCATGCACCAGAGAGGAACTGCCGCCCGCACCCAAAATAAACAGATGACAGCTTCCAGATCAAACCCTGAAGTCTTCTTCTCAACTGCAGCCAGATTCTCACTAGGACCCATAAACTCTGATGAAAATGTGACTTACGCAAGCGCTTTAAAATCAGGACTGGCTAACCCTGTCTCAAAAAGTTCATTTCTGCAATCAGCATACCAAGAACCGAACACGGCCCAGCAGCAACAATTCCCGGAGCAGTCAAAAAGAAACTTTGAAGATATGATATACAGCCTGCAACAAAGCCTTACGGAGTTTAAGTTGTTTATGCGCACAACTAAGCAAGATTTAATGCGAAACCAAAATCTATTGATGCTGGTTTCACAACAATCCAAATAATGACTTCCCTAAGGATATCTACGTGGAACGCTAACGGCGTCTCACAGCATAAGCTTGAGTTCTCAATTCCTACTCGACAATCATATATCTGGTAAAGCACATGGTGGGACTGGAATTCTAATCTGAAGCCGTATTAAGCACCACTATCAAAACCACTACCACTACAAATTTGGTAAAAATTACCTACAGGCCACATCTATAAATATACAAATAAATACTGGCAACCAACTTACTCTAGCCGCCGTATACCGCCCCCCTCGCTTCACTATAGCTGAAGATGAGTTTATGCAGTTGTTCAACTCACTAGGAGACCACTTCATAGCAGCAGGGGACTACAATGCCAAGCACACACACTGGGGATCACGTCTCGTGACTCCAAAAGGAAAACAGCTCTATAATTCAGTTATAAAAGCCAAGAACAAGCTGGACTATGGTTCTCCTGGCAGACCAACATACTGGCCGGCAGACCCAAAGAAACTTCCCGATTTAATAGACTTTGCAATTACCAAAAACATTCCTAAAAATCTGATAAGCGCCGAATGCCTCTCGGATCTTTCATCTGATCACTCGCCTGTCCTGTTTACTCCGACATACAGGCGCATTGGAGCAATCGTTTAAATTGACATCACAGAAAACCAATTGGGTTAAGTACAAGAAATACATTAGCTCACACATTGAGCTAAGTCCTCATCTCAAGCCAACGTAGACAGCTATGTTAATACACTGGAGTCTGTACTCGTCTCTGCAGCTCGAGTTTTAACACCTCAAACTACAAGTACACAATGCAACCAAAAGAAGACAAATCTACAAATAGAACAGCTCGTCCTCGAAAAGCGACGCATACGTCGAGAGTGGCAACTCCACAGATCGCCATCTGCTAGGCAACGCTTAAAACATGCCTCACGCCAACTCACAAAAGCTTTACAGCAAGAAGAAGCACATGTCCAACGACGCTACATGGAGCAATTGTCAACATCTAGTACAAAACACTCACTATGGAGAGCTCACCCAACTCTAAGCTCACCAAAAGTAACCGTGATGCCTATTAGAAATCCCACAGGCGGCTTAAAAATGTCTTCCAACCAAATCCTGCCACTAGTGCGTTCACTTTGCCGACTTTACCATATGAGCCTCAGCTTCCATGAGCCAATTGAGTTTCGCCCAATCGAAATCGTTAACATCATCAAAAATCAGCTGAATCCGAAAAAATCCCTGGGCTGCGACCTAATAACTCCCAAAATGATCATCGAGCTCCCATATTGCGCCGTTTGCACTATCACCCAGCTTTTTAATGCCATCGCAAAACTTGGCCACTTTCCAGTGAAATGGAAAAAGTCGATTATAATAATGATAGCAAGAAAAAAGACCACACAATTCCCTCGTCGTATAGACCAATAAGCCTACTTTCATGCTTATCTAAACTCTTTAAAAAATGCGTATTGACTCGGATAAACACATACCTAAGAATCCAGGAAGGAATTCCGTCACATCAATTTGGTTTCGTGAAAAGCACGGAACAATTGAGCAGGTCAACCGGATAACATCAGAAATTCGGAACGCGTTCGAAAAACGAGAGTACTGTACTGCCATATTTTTAGATGTCTCTCAAGCATTTGATAGAGTTTGGCTAGAAGGTAAAATGTACAAGATCAAGACAATGCTCCCCTACAACACCCATAAGCTTTTAGAGTCTTACCTCTACGATAGAAAATTTGCTGTGAGATGAAACACTGATACAACTGACGATTTCACTATTGGAGCTGGAGGTCCTCAAGGTAGCGTGCTTGGGCCAACATTATACATATGTCCTCTACACAGCAGACATCCCAACAAGCACACGACTAACAATATCTACGTTTGCTGATGATACAGCTATTCTCAGAAGCTCAAAATGCCCGATGCAAGCAACTGCGCAGCTAGCTCTACATCTGGTCGATGTTGAATTAAAGTGAACGAACAAAAATGCAAGCACGTTTCGTTCACCCTGAACAGGCAAAACTGCCCGCCGCTCAAGTTAATCCATACTCTACTCCCGCAAGCAAACGAAGTGACATATCTAGGAGTACACCTCGACAGAAGACTCATATGGCGCCGGCACATTGAAGCCAAAAGAACACACCTAAAGCTAAAAGCCAGTAGCCTTCATTGGCTTATCAACGCTCGGTCTCCCCTTTGCCTTGAATATAAAGTCCTGCTGTATAACTCTGTACTAAAACCTATATGGATGTACGGCTCTCAGTTATGGGGGAATGCCAGCAATAGCAATATTGACATAGTCCAGCGAGCTCAGTCGAAGATCTTGAGAACAATCACCGGGGCATCGTAGTACGTTCGCAACGAAAACATACATCGCGACTTAAACATTCTACCAGTCAAAGAAGTGATCGCAGAACAGAAGGAAAAGTACTATACCAAGATATCGTTGCACCCTAACCACCTGGAGATAGGTCTTACAAGGTTGATCAACCAATCACGCCTACGTCGCAATGACTTAGCCACCCAGCGACCGACTTGAGGGACGCGCAAATAGAATGCAGTCTTATTATACTGTTAGTTAAATTTTAATGTTAAGATTCGTAAACTTATTGTTAGTCTCAAAATTAAGAGAAGATTCAATAAATAAAAGCAAAGTTTAAAAACAAAAAAAAAATAGTTCCCTTTTCCCATGAACGCTACTAGCTGTTGTAGACCCTAGGGCGGCTTTAATTCCTCAACGGCTTCTAGTCCTGAAGAGTCCGGAAGGATGTCCTTGACACTGACTCGTCTCCCAAGATACTCAATTTCGTCTCTTAGAAAGAAAAATTTCTCTTTCTTACATTTTATTCCATTCGCCTGTAAGATGCCCAAAATTTGTTTAAGTCTATCAAGATGTTGATCTACTGTTGGAGCCCAAATAATTATGTCGTCTAGATAATTTCCACAACCTTCTATTCCACTTAAAAGTTGCTCAAGATAACGCTGGAATATAGCTGGAGCTCTAGCTATTCCATGGGGCAAACGTTGGTACTGAAAAAGACCAAACGGCGTTTTGACAACCAAAAGTTTTTTTGCTGCTTCGTTTAACTCCATTTGTAAGTAAGCGTCTTTTAGGTCAATTTTGTAAAACTGTGTGCCATGACGAATATTATGTAGCAAAGATTAACGAATTGGTAATGGATATTGCTTGATGTCCAATTGGGAATTGACACCTTGGTTTAAATCTCCACCTGGCTTGGGTGCTTGTACTATTGGCGATGCCCAGATGCTAAACTTTATGGGTTTTCAAATACCTGTTTTTGTGAGACGCTGCGCTTCCTCCTTGAAATTTTCCAATCGGGCAAACGGAATCTGCCTACTTTTGAAAAATTTTGTTACGGACTTCGGTTTTAGGTAAATACTTGCCGAAAAGTTTTTTATTGTACCGATTGCTGGCTCAAATACTTACTTATACCGTCATTAAGGTTCCCTGCTCATCACTTACGGTTGAGATTTGCTGAGTTTCAATATTAAATGACTTAAACAAGTCTAGGCCGAACAGATTGTTTGACTTCTCTACATTTGCCACGACTAACACTACATTGTACTGGCCAACCAATTGGCGGCAATAAAGGTTTCGCCCAGCCCTATGGAGATCATAATTGATTAATTAATTTGTTGGGGGAAAATCCCGTCATCAGACGAAGAGTAGCGGATATTGACATGAGACTTGTCATCGACACGGGCTCGTAAAAAAGTTTCATTCGGCCATACAAAGGATGGAAAGGCATCCGCTGAAGAAATGCTTCGTATCACTTTTCTACTTAAGGGCCACGTTCATTATTTTACCTGACTTGTCCTCCTTTGATGCGATTTTCTGTCTCGACCTATTAAAACAGGTAGGGGCCTCACTTTGCCTAGCTTCCTGCCAGCTCAAATGAGGAAACCGAAGTGGAGCCTTTACCAACGTAGATTGCTCGAATGAACCACCTTTGGCAAAAGGTGCTTTCCTGAAAATGCTCAGCGACAAGAAAAAAACCTTCGCAGAGGCCTAATGAGAGCCACCATCAGAGCTATTAACAAGGAACCAAACTCTACCCATAGCCAATAGGGGCAGCCAATTTCGTCAATGGCGAAATCCAGGATCAGCTTAAAAATGGCATAACTAAAAAGTCAAAGTCCCCCTACAATAACCCAATATAGGTCGTAGGCAATAACGAAACTGGCAATCGAAAAATGCGTTTGGTATTGGACTTTCAAATGTCAAATATTTTATTGATATTGGGAAACTTCGGAAAGGCCAAATTTTTCGCAAAGCTGTTCAGTTTCAAATTTGACCGTGGTGGATAGTTTATTGATTTGGTTTTAAATTGTTATACCCCTGCAGAGGGTATTCAAATGTTGGTCAGAAGTTTGTAACGCAGTGAAGGACACGTTTTCGACCCTATAAAATACATTTATTCTTGATCAGGATCAATGGGGGAGTAGACATAACCATGTCCGTCTGTTTCTATACCGTTTGCCAGCTCAGTTTAAAAGCTAGCGTTCTGAAACCTTTACAGTCGTCCTAAAACATGTGTACACAGATCAAGTTTGAAAAGCGCCCCGAGCGGACGCCTATATCTTATAGCTTCCATAGGAACAATCGGATATACCTTGCAAGAATTGAAGATATTGACATGCATCTTTCCAAATCTTATTTTTTATGCAAACCTTGATCAGGGTAAAAGCGCGTGCCGATTGGACGTCTATATCCTATAGCTCTCATAAAAACAATAGGGTGAAATCGGTTAAAATTTTATGTTTTTCAGGATATTTTGCGTAGTATATAAGCTATTGACATGAATCTGTTAAAATCGAATTTTTTTATGCATACCCTGATCAGGGTAAAAGCGCGTGCCGATCGGACGTCTATATTCTATAGCTCCCATAGGAATAAAGGATGAATCGGGTCCAAATTTGATGTTTTGCAGGATATTTCACGCAGTGTATAAGCTATTGACATACATTTTTCCAGGTCTTTTTTATTTACGAATACCTTGATCAGGATAAAAGCGCTTGCATATCGGACGAAGTTTTTATACCCTCTGCAGGGGTATTATAATTTTCATCAAAAGTGTGCAACCCAGTGAAGGATACATCTCCGACCCTATAAAGTATATATATTCTTGATCAGGATCGCGTCCTGAGTTGATATAAGCATGCCCGGCTGTCTGTCCGTCTGTCTGTTTCTACGCGAACTAGTTTCTCAGTTTTAAAGATATTGAATTGAAACTTTGCACACACCCTACGTTCCTTTGCACGCAGTATATAAGTCGGAACAACCGGGATCGGCAATATAACTGATTGATTGGAAATGCCATAACTTTGGTGTTTGTAAAGTTAGGAAGTTGTATCTTACGGGTTTTATATTTGGCCAATCAATCCGACCTAACAAATTTCAAAAGGATCGTCCGACTTTATCCTATAGCGGCCTTATAACTAATTGATCGGAAATGCCATAACCTTGGTGTTTTTAAAATTTTGAAGTTTGGATTTTTTATGGCTTTTATATTTTGCCAATTTACAGAATATTCTGCAAGGGTATATCAACTTCGGCTCCGCCTGAAGTAAGCTTTCCTTTCTTGTAAAATATTGAATTTGCTTTGATGCACGATTGATTTCGTCCGTATGGTTAATTAATGGCTTGTCGAGCCGGTTTCAAGTAATCTTTGGTATTTCGTTAACTTCTCCACAATAAGACAAAGCTAATGTTCCCTGATCTTCTGTGTTGAGCAACCAATATTTTATCATCAGTTCGAGCAGTACAATCTGACCTTAACGTCAATATTCCTTGATCAGGTAAATCTTATATCTCTATTTTTGAGTTGCTACATTGAACTCTAGCCTTAGAATTAATCTGAATCTTAAAAAGCCAACTACTTTTCCAACTGAAACCAATATGAGTAATTCTCTACAATCGATTTATACGCTACCAATGAGAGAGAGCTGTTGGCCATATTTTGGGCTCTGGCCAAATAGCGTCATTATTAGTTGTGAGAGTAGACCTATCGCTTACTCACACAATTTAATTGCTTTCTGAACAAGATAACTCTGGAAGAGGCAAGCTTTCCGTTACAACGCAGCTTCGTCCTCTCTAAAAACAGGAGACGGCATTGACTTTGCCTGCAAAGAGTCTTTACTTAATGAGCTCGCAGACATTATCGTTCCCAAGGGCGTAAACACCATCGCTGGCAATGATACAGGACGAATTGGTTCGACAGTTTCCAGCTACTAACTTTTGACATTGTAAAAACCGTGTGACGGAATTTTTTTGCAGTCGCTGAGAGCCGGGAAGTCCGCACTGTGGAACACAATAGTGCTCACAAGTGAGCCCAGGAAAATGTAAAGCAGATACTCTCCGAGTACTACTTTCCAAAAATGGGTAAGTTAGCGAATGAAATCGTCGCTAAATGCAAAACATTAGCAAATGCAAAATTTGAAAGACATTCCAATAAACGTGAGCTCGGAGAATCACCAATCCCATCTCATGTGGGGCAAATGCTACATTTAGACATTTTCTCCACGAACAAAAAATATTTGCCGTGGTTCAGCCAATTCCGTCTAGAACCATAGAGGATCTGAAATCGCCCCTGCTACAACTTATGAATGTTTTTCCTAAGGCCAAGGTTATCTATTGCGTTAATGAACCATCATTGAACTCGAAAATGAACTTTTGAAAATGCTGGAAAACCATTTCGGCGCAGTGTCCACAGTGTCTCGAAGGGACAAGTGGAACGTTTCCACAGCACTCTGATCGAGATTGCAAGGTGCCTTAAAATCGACAAAGGCATAACCGAAACGGTTGAGTTAATTTTGCTGGCCACTACCAGATACAACAAATATATCCATTCGGCTAACGACAGAAGACCAGCCGACGGGGTTCAAACACAATCAAATGACCCACAGTATAAGGTACAGGATAAAATAAGGGACGAACCAGAGAAAATGCTTCCCAGCAGAACAGGATGTTTGAAGATGGTGATAAAGTTATAGTGAAGTCCAACAGGCGACTGGACAACAAACTCACACCCTTGTGTGAGGAATAAACTGTGGAAGCGGACATGGGGACCACAGTCCTCATTAAGAGGGTGGTCCACACGGACAACCTTAAGTAGTCCAAACAGAACCATGTTATTGTTCGCTTGGTTCTTTTTATTGTTTTTTTCCTAGCCACTTAACATAAGCTTTTATCAATTGGGCTACGTCATTATGAACAAACATAACAATATATCCAATTTACAGGTTTACACCCAAACCACTACTCTTCCTCTTAACCATAACATCGGCTCACGTCACTGACAACTCTCAGGCAAAATATATTCCCATTATTCGCATTTGTAAAACACTCAGCGAATCTCTCAGAATTTCGGCTCGTAGTGGAAAAAAAACCGATATAATGACCAACATGTTTTCCTAGTCGCACATGCAAAAGCTTTTAAGCGTTGACATCGCTCAATCAAATTTTAAGGTCGGCTAAAAATTCTCAAATTGATACAGGACACCTATACGAGATGTTCTTAACTCGGAGTATCATGATTGCAATTTAGCTACAAAATTTAATACTAGCAGTAGCCCTGGCTAAAGTTAATATTGTTAGCCCTAGCATATTAGATCATGCAGAAAAATGCCTGGAAAATGTGTGGCTGAAGGAGCCCAGCGAAACTCCTTACAATCCGTTACTATAAAATCATTAAATTTCCAAAGATCAAGATGCTTAGGTTAGTAGATAACGTAGTGTCGGAATATAGCGGAGAAATCCACAGTCAGAAACTGCTCCATTGCACTGGGGGTCACGTTTTGCCAGCTGTCTCCACCCAGGAGGGACAGCGCACTGCGGGACCCAGCAGAGTGACTTACTATACATCCCATCACTTACGTCGACGAAGGAATCATCATCGTAAACGATCGACTTGCTCGCGTGAGTGTAAACAACGATACCTATGTCCATATACGTGGCACACATCTAATTACCTTTATTGTGGATGCGGTATGCGCCTAGGAAAGAGTGGACATTTGACGGGATCATATTCTTCGACTTGCTAACGCAGTCGGGAGCCACCTTCAATATGATGAAAAAAAGATCCAAGGTCGATTAAAAAGGATTAGATGAAACAGGTGGTAGAAAAAAGCGTTTGGTAATCGGCTTCAGGAAACTGAACGAAAAACCATTCCTGATAAATACCCCAAGTATCGAATTAATATTGGCAAACCTTGGCAAAGCCAAATACTTTACAACACTGGATTTTGAATCCGGATATCAGCAAATAGTCCTCTCGGAGTAAGATCGTGAAAAACCTTATTTTCAGTCAACAGAGGAAAGTATGAATTCTGCCAATTGCCTCTTGGGTTAAAAAATGCTGGTAGCATCTTTCAAAGGGCAATTGATGATGTCTTGAGAGAGCAGATAAGAAAATCATGCTACGTCTATGTGGACGATGTCATTAATTTTTCGGAAAACATCAATCACATAGACTGGGTCCTGAAAAAATTAGACCAGGCCAACATGACCGTCTCACGGGAGAAAACACAGTTTTTTAAAGAAAGTGTCCAATACCTCGGCTACGCTTTGGCCTCAGAAGATGTCACTCTCAAATACCCGGACTTCAAGAAACCGTTCGCTCTGACCACAGATGCGTCACCTTACGGCATCAAGGCTCTCCTGTCACAAGACAAAAAACCCATATCAATGATATCCAGAATCCTTAAAGACTGCGAGACCCGTTACGCAAAAAACGAAGGAGAGTTGCTCGCTATAGTCTGGGCTCTACGAAAATTAAGACGCCCTTTCGCGACAGAACATCAATGCCCTCCAAGACGAACCCGATTGTGCAACAATCCATAGTGAACAATCTAGTACTTACACGATAGAAACAACGGAGAACACATTAAATTGTTTCAGAAACCAAATTGTCCTAGAAGAGGCAAAGTATTCTCTAAATCAATACTTTATACTTTTTGGAAATAAATCCCGCCATATGATCCTTTTCACAGAAAAATGCACCCTTTTAGAAACTTTAAATCAGTCGTTACCCCAAAAATTGTAAACCCTATTCATTGCAACTTGCATGCCGTACTCACAACATGGAGCAGAAAACCTTGGAGAACGAGAGTATGTCCCCAGACCTATATTTGTGGTTTAGAATTACTAATAAAATATATTTATTCCATGCATTAGGGAATACTTTTTGAAGGACTTAGATATGGACCCCAATGACGTGAACTTGATTTGTTACCATTTAGACAATATTGGGCAACAGCGGTTCATATTTTTTCTGAAGGCTGGCAAAAATCTGCAGACATATTAATTCGATTTGGTTGTTCACGTAGATCACTTGCAGTCTGTTACCAAGTATCATTTATAACGCTATTGTGCTTATTTTAAATGTTGTGCAAAATGCAACAGGCTAAAATGATGAGCTACAGCTGTTCAGATGGATGGTGGATGTGTTCTGTGGGAATCGGAGTTTCACATTTGTCAAAAATCCCAACCGTTTCAAACGGATGGACTCTATGGGAAGAGGGCATAACTTGCAACGACAAATTCTCCAAATTTGCAACAGTTCAACCGGTAGTCTCTAGGGCAAAAATCTCTATCATCCAACTAAAAAACTCATTCCCAAATATACTGTGATAACGAAGCATCTTTCAACTCCGAAACGACGACATCGTTACTCAAAAATCAATAGGCATAAATGCACCGCCGCTGCACAGTAGTTCAAACGGGCAAATTAAACGCCTCTACAGCACTGTCAAGCAAACAAGATAATCTTGACAAATGTAACCCATCAAGGCAAAATAGAGTATTTGAAGTTGGAGAAAAGGTCTTTTTAAACAAGAAAGGAAGCAAACTACGGCAAGCCGAAGTTTATTTATTTATTTATTGCAGTTATTACAAAACGACTACATTTCGATTTTCTGCCTATATTACTAAAAACAATGAAACAATGTCGCTTTTGCACTGCATTTGGCCATCGTTTCTATGGCAGCCATATGATATTGTTGTCCGATTTAATTAAAACCGTAATCCCAAAGAACATCAAAAAAAATTTTAAACAACAAAGTTATAGTTTTGTTGAATTTGTTTTCCGATTGTTCCTATGGGAGCTATATGATATAGTCGCCCGACCCGGCTCCTTCCGACTTACATATATACTACCTGCAATAGAAACCCAACTTTTGGGAAAGTTTCAAGCAGATAGCTTTAAAACTGAGGGACTAGTTTGCGTAGAAACGGATGGACGGACGGACGGGCAGACGGACGGACGGACAGACGAACATGGCTAGATCGACTCTGGTGATGCTGATCAAGAATATATGTACTTTATAGGGTCAGAAATTGTTACGAACTGCTTTTTTGTCCTTTGGCATTGCCGCTAGCTCAGTCTTCTCTCCGGGCGGATTCCCCCTAATGCCACAGTCCGCACTGTCTCACATCACAAATTGATCGCTCATCACTAACAAACAAAACAAACAAAATGTAAACAACGTAAATAATTATAGATGACGGGAAAATGTTTTGGTGGCTATTGTTGACCAAGCCAAGCACGCCCACCCAACCAAGGATGCCCTGGAAGTTTTTGCAGGGACATAACCCATATTCCAGTAGGTCCAAGTCACTCCTCGCGACTAGGACAGCTCCATCTCCCCCACAACGACAACTCACTCGAACATTTCAGTTTCTAGATTTGTACATTTAATATCCACAGTAAGCACCTATGCTATACATTGCTATAATGGCTCTCCTATAAACTAATTTAAACTTTTATAGCCTTTACGACCAAACTTGGCCACCGTCTTCAAATTTAACCGGTCAAAGCGGAAAATTACCTTCCCTCGGCAAAGGCTACAGGCGCCGCGGAAATAATGTTCCACCAGTCACTTATTGGTGGAACTCGCAGTGAACGAGGCGCACAAAAAGGCACACACTGTTAGTGTGTCGGGTCACCTAATCCTGAGGAGCTCCTGGGGAAAAGAAGGGACAGGCCAAACGGTAAGTAATAAGCGCTGTAATCTATCCCGCCGAAAACTAACAATCGCGACCCTTTTTTACAGGCAACACGAGGACAACTAAGGTTTTCGGGTCTAAGTCCGGATAAATTCACAGGTCAACAACGGTAAGTATATATGTAAATTAAGTAATGGGTATATTTAAATAACATTCATGATTTTTTTAGCCACTTCTGGGCTAGGCACCGGCAAAATATGCACCGGCCGAGGCGTACTTCAACGGAGGCCAGTGGCAATAATGGCCTGGAACACCACGATGGAACGGTGGCTAAGGCGGGAATGATGGCGGTGCTTCTCAACGCCGCGTGGTAGGGGAGTCGCGTCGTGGTCGCGACATTGTGCTGCTCAGGTTATACGTGCCGGAACGGACTCACCGAGGTAAAGTGGAATTTTTTTGGTTAAATAACCTAACTGTCTGCGGCGGTGTTGGTTGATGCTGATGGCTGTTACTGTGCCTGTGGCTGTTGCTACTGTTGCTACTGCTGCTGCTGCTGCTGCTACTGCTGCCTGTTGCTGATGCTGCTACTGGTGGCGGAGTACTCCCACGAGGGCTGCTGCCCTTCCTCCGAGACAAAAATTCCGAAAATCAAAGAAAACTGCCGGGGCCCTATGTACTAGGGTCCCCGGTGGACCTAAAATAAATAAATATCTTCTTAATTTTCACAGGACACTAGCACTTTTCGCACCCTTACTTTTTTTTGTATCAAACAAAAAACAAAAGAAATACGAAGAACTCCGTCTTCATTGCTTTGATCTCCGGCAGCAACTAAACCCGATTCCTGACCTACGCAATGTCATGCTCATCACGCCATATTCCCTTTCCCTCTCCCAAAAGTGGGTCAATAGACGAATCCAAGGCATCCTAGCCATACCCAGAGCGAACCGGGCTAGTTTAAATAATTATAATAAATAATTGGTAGCTTTGGAGATACGGTAGGAATCAACACCTCACTGATATCATCCTGCAGTTCGAACGGCGCCTAACGCGGGGCCCACGCATGACGGGAAGTATTCCTGATTATGTTATGTGTCCTTCTTTCAGATCACAGGCGGATGTCCTTAGCATAGTACACTCCGAGACTGCGGCCTTGGAGGTCCTCCAGCAAGTATGCATTGTTGCCGACGGATTTGACGACCCTGGCCTTTAGGAACTTGCGAGCGAACTTCGCATAGAAAGATTTGCTGAAGTCACTCAGCACGAAGTTGCGGCAGAAGACTTCTTGACCCGGGTTGGCGAGTAGCGTACGGGCTCGCTTATCGTAGCGTTGCCGGCTCATCTCGTACGCACCCTCTAGTTGCTTCTGAACCTTGTCATGGATTACCCGAAGCTTGTCCTTGGTCTGCATTCCCGCCATCTCGTGGTCGCACAGAGACCTGAGTTGTCTGGCTAGCTTGTAGCTGGAACCGTTGAGAAACATGTGATGGCCGAATACGGTGAAGAACGGTGCTTCTCCTGTAGCTGAGTGGACAGAGTTCCGGATGGCTACCTCAATCTCGGGCAGATGTGCATCCCATTCCCGGTGATCTCCATCCAAGAAGCTGCGAATTGCTGCCAAGACACTACGGTTAACTCTTTCCGCTGCATTGCTCTGGGGTGAGTATATCGGAGTCTTGATGTGCTGGATAACGAAGCTTTCCATTATCCGAATGTATTTTTTCAGGCACACCGAACTTGTAAAATACCTCGTTTACCAGAAAGTTCACTACGTTCAACGCTGTCGCCTCCTTCATGGCCTTCAGGAAAGTATACTTGGAGAAATGGTCCACTACGATGAATATCCACGCGTGACCATTCTTGGACCTCGGATATTTGCCCAGGAAATCGATATAGATTTTCTGGAATGGCCTTTCCGTCTCTACCCTTTTTCCGATTCCTTCCTGCATCCTGAAGTTAGGCGCTTTGGACTCCTTGCACACCTCGCAAGCCCGGACGTATTCGCGAACCTGTATCGTTATCCTCGGCCAATAGAACTGGCATCGCAGGGTCTCCAATGTTTTCGCCATTCCACCATGGCCAGCCTTGGGGTCCGAATGGGCACGCTCTACCAAGCTGTGCGTCAGGCTCTGTGGTATCCACAGCTTCCAATCGGATCCTTCCAGTTCGTCGTCCAGATTCGGAGTCCCCATGCGCTTGAAGATCAGTCCGCTGTCCACCTTTAGGTCTGGTAAGTGCTTCCTGTTGGACTCCACGTCTTGCACTAACTCCAAGTAGTCCTCTGCAGCGAATTCGGTCGTCTCGAATCCCAGTAGTTCCGTCGGATCAACGAGGACTTCGTCAATGCAGCAGGATAGCGTATCTGCAACTACGTTCTCGCTGCCTTTACAATGCTCAGTACTGAAATCATAACCCTGCAGCTGGAGAGACCACCTCGCGAGACGTCCTGACAGATCCTTCATCGTCATCAACCATTTCAGGCTGGCGTGATCGGTTATGCATGTGAACGGCATTCCTTCCACATACGGTCTGAACTTCCGAATGGCTAGGATGGCCGCCAGGCACTCCTTCTCAGTGACCGAGTAGTGGACCTGGTGCTTCATCTTGGCTGAGAAGAACGCGATGGGTTGCTCGTCCCCGTCCTGGTTCCGCTGAAACAATACTGCGCCGACGCCAACGTGAGATGCGTCGCACTGGATAAAAAAATGCTTTTTGAAGTCCGCATGAACCAGGACCGGCGCGCTCGTCAAGGCCAGCTTTAGATCATCGACTGCTTGTGTGGCGCTGGGATTCAATGAAAACCTGGTGTTTCCAGTCTTCTTCAAGGCCTCGGAGAGCGGTGCAGCCAGCGTGGCGAAGTTCTTAACGAACCGTCGATACCACCCAGCCGTGCCGAGGAAGGCTAGAACTTCCTTCATGGATTTCGGGTAAGGCATCTTCTGAATTGCTGAAACCCGTCCAGGATCCATCCGCAGGAGACCTCCTCCGACTATAAACCCCAGGTAAGTCAGAGACTTGAAGCAAAACTTCGACTTTTGTAACCCTATTGTCAAACCGGCTTTCAGACTTTGGGCTACGCGCAGCAAGTACCTCAAGTGCGTCTGAAAATCTGGAGCGAGGATTAGCAGATCATCCAGGTATACGAAGACGTTGGATCTGAGCTCCGCTGGTATCACCCGATCCATAAGACGCACCAAGCGTTGCGCCGCGTTGCACAGCCCAAATGGCATCATTCGAAACTGGTACAACGGTCTGCCTGGAACCTTGAACGCCGTGTACTCCTTGCTCCTGTCCTCCAGTTCGATCTGCCAAAATGCAAGCTTGAGGTCTACGCTGGAGATGTAATGCGTCTGATCTATCCTGGAGAGGATCCCATCAATAATAGGCAGAGGATACGCATCCTTAACAGTCAGTGCGTTCAGCTTACGGGCATCCAGACAGAACCGGTCTTTCCCTGGCTTCGACACCACCGTTGTGCGGTTGCTCTAAGGGCTTTTGCTCTCTTCGATGACACCCAGTTCCAGCATCTTATCGATTTCATCCTCGACTACTCTCTGTTTCGCCGGAGACATCGGATACGGACGATCTTTGAACACCCGGGCTCCCCCTATCAACTCAATACAATGCCTTTCCACGCTGGTGGTTCCGAGGCCATCCCGTTCAAAGGTAAGAAATTCCTCCTTGACCTTTTCTAATGCCTCCTTTTCCTCCGCAGAAAGACTCCAGGATTTTGGTTCCTCCCTTGTCTCGTCCTCATCCTCCTGTTCGGCGTAGTGCTCCATCTGGTTGGCATGGATTTCATCAGCTGCCTTGATGGCTTTCGGCACCGGGTTTCCTACGACGGCTGGAGCCAGTCCGAACGCCCGCCAGAAGTCGACTCCGAAGTACGCTGTTTGTTCCAGGTATGGGCAAAGGTAGAACATGACCATCTTACTCACGCCTTTGTATTTCACAGGCAGCTCCGCGCGTCCAATAATTGAACGATCCTCGCCAGAAGCCGTCCGGACTACTGAGAAATACGGTTGAGCAGTCACCGCCAGCGTTTCCACGAGCTCTCGGCAACCTTTGCCCAGCACGCTTACACTGGCCCCCGTGTCCAACAAGCCTGTGAGCAGCTGGCCCATAACCTCCACGTCGGCAAAGGGTCTAGGATCGCCGGAAACGATGCGCTTCACGGCGGCCACCACCTCTCGTCGCCGGGAACTCCTTATCCTGAAGCGTTCCCTTGCCTTCTGGACTCTCCGTGAGACCATACGCATCCCGCTTAGCTAATGTTCTGCGAAAATCCTATTTCGCGCCTCCATATATCGCCGTAGCCGTTCCTCCGATTTGCTACATACGTTATTATTGTTATCTATTTTAGGAACTACCTCGTGGGATTCCAATCTGGGCGAGTCCCTCCCACTTTTTGACTGCCCAGTCGGCCGTTTTCCGCACACTCAGGGCATTTTGGAGTGATTGTGTCCGGTCTGCCGCACTTAAAACAAAACCTTTTCCATTCCGCGGACGGGCAGTCTCGGAATCCGTGCATCGCGGCACCGCAATTCCAACAGCCTGGCTTGAATGGTTTTCTCGGCCTTCCACGAAGCTCGTCCACTTCGAGGATTTGCTGCTCGTCGACTTCGTCCGGTATGCGCGCCTCGCTGACCCGCAACTTGTTTAACTGCCCGTAAGCAGCGCGCCCTCGACGACCGAAGTGTTTCTCCACTTCGACGCACTCCTCCCGAAGTTCGTCTACCGTGAGTATATCCATCGCGTAGACAAACCTGGCTATACCATCCCTCAAGCCTTTCTTAACCACCTTCACCAACTGCCGCTCTGGCATTGGTTTTTTTAAGCGGGAGACTAGTTGCTGCATTGCATGGATGTAATCATCCACGCCTTCACCCGGCTACTGCTCACGCTGTAGTAGCTCGTGCATCCTTTCGTGTTCCGTCTGGTGACCACGGAACCGATCCATCAAAGTCCTGCGCAGCTGGCCCCAAGTATCTACTCTGGATTGGCGGACATGTACCCAGTACCACTCCTTTGCTCTGCCCGATAGGAGGGCGTGGAAGTTTCGCAGAACTTCATTCCACGGACACTGGTGTTGCCGCTGCAGGAACTCCAGACGGAACACGAAATCGTCGACGGAATTACGGTCGTCCTCGCCGTCGAAGGAAACATTCCAGCGGTCCACTCGGATATATCGGTTCCCGTTGCCAGCTCTCGAGTTGGCGTAAAGCCGCGGCTCGTCCCGGAAATCCGTAGCTCTGCGATCCTCGATACGCCATTGTCGTCCGTGGCGATCACTCGGGCCTGCTGGATCGTACTTCGGTCCTTGGCTCAGGCTGCTGTCGATCCCCGCAGAGTCGTTCATCGGTGGCCGAGGTCGCTGCCTAGGCGGCAGCTCCGGAGGCCTTCGGATGCCTCTGTCCGTCTCCTGCCGCTGTTGGACTTCTCCCGCTGGACCATTTGCGTCGGCTTCTGGACGCGTCGGCCTGGGCACCATCGATCCTTGGCGATTCTC
The DNA here is from genome assembly GCA_018153305.1 of Drosophila kurseongensis. Classification (NCBI taxonomy): domain Eukaryota; kingdom Metazoa; phylum Arthropoda; class Insecta; order Diptera; family Drosophilidae; genus Drosophila; species Drosophila kurseongensis. The sequence continues at coordinate 7,202,262 of JAECXX010000001.1, forward strand.
GTTCTCCTGTAGCGGCTGCGGTCTGCTCTCGGCTGGCCTAAGGACGCCGTTCAGCAACTTCATCATGTCCATGAAGCCGTTTCGGATCTCCTCCCTCAACGTCTGGCTAACTCCCGACTCCTGGGACGCGCGATAAGTCTGGGCCGCTTGTGCCAGAGCGGCATTTGCCGCCGACTCAGCTGCTGAATCTCGTTCCAGGCCCTCTTCCTGAGGATTCTTCTGTTCCGGAATCAGCAATTTGTCCTGCGCCTCGACGATTGCCCGGAAATCGAGGGTTCTGGGCGAATGATGCTGTGCGAAATCCGCCGGTTGATCCCTAATCCGATCCACTGGACCACCGCCTATTGGCGTTCTGGGTAAACCCCCAGCCAGAGATACCCGTGGGAGCCCTGCAGAACCTTCTAAGTCAGTGAACCAGAGTGCGTCTTCTTCGTCGCCGGGAGGACCCATCGACCTTAGCTGGTGGCCGTGCCTATTCCCTGGATCTTTATCCATGGACCTGCTTTCACCCCCTTTTTTTTTATTAAATAACTGCGTCACCTGTAACTAACAAATAATATAATATAAATACTATAACGTAACGATAAATTAAATTAAATTAATAGGGAAAATAATATAATAAATAATATAATAAATAAATAAATAAGAATAAATAATAATGATAATAAATAACAGTGAAAATATATAACAATGACTCAAACTTCCCTAATCACAATCACGCACCACCAAAACAAAATTTCCTATTTATCTTTTCAGTTTTTTTAACATGTGGAGATGGAACTGACCCTCGCCGGTGGACTTCCGACCTAACTCGACCTGCGCTTTCTCCAAACCCATATTTCCCGTCACCGCCTAGCCGTTCGTCAACTGAACTGGCTATCACTCGTGGTGATAGCCGCCAGTTAAGGACTTTGGCTGGTTTTTACTCCTGCTGGCTTTTCCTTCCCATCGGCATTTTCTATCTTACATCGAGGAAACCGTGCAGCGCGTGGCGTTGCCACGGGTCACGATTACCATTTAAGTTTATAACCGACATAAAATTAGAAATTCAGGACGGGGAGAAAAACCCAGGAATTAAAGACATTCTAATCTAAACAAAATTTTACATAAATAAACAACAAAAAACAAGCTTTTTAACCTACTCTTATCACAGAATTTATCACAGATTTATTTCAGTGTACTCGCTATCACGATGTACCCCGTGATGCAAAACCTGGCTTTTGCCGGGATGCCATCACTGGTTTACTGGTAAACCTGTGACCAGGAGCAATTTGTCGGCAATATTTGCTGACCAGCCTCCCGTTCTGTGCTTTTCGGTTTGCCGTTTGACTTCCCCGTCATCACTCCCGATGCAATTGCAACCTATGTTGCAAGCCACCGTTAGGGATGACGAGGGGAGTCAGGGCCATCAAATGGCGAGACGTCGTCGCCTCGACAATTTTATTGTTTAAATTTGGGCGCCATGTTACGAACTGCTTTTTTGTCCTTTGGCAGTGCCGCTAGCTCAGTCTTCTGTCCGGGCGGATTCCCCCTAATGCCACAGTCCGCAACATAAACGTCGATGACTACACTGTCTCACATCACAAATTAATCGCTCATCACTAACAAACAAAACAAACAAAATGTAAACAACGTAAATAATTATAGATGACGGGAAAATGTTTTGGTGGATATTGTTGACCTAGCCAAGCACGCCCACCCAACCATGGATGCCCTGGAAGTTTTTGCAGGGACATAACCCATATTCCAGTTGGTCCAAGTCACTCCTCGCGACTAGGACAGCTCCATCTCCCCCACAACGACAACTCACTCGAACATTTCAGTTTCTAGATATGTACATTTAATATCCACAGTAAGTACCTATGCTATACATTGCTATAATGGCTCTCCTATAAACTAATTTATCCTTTCATAGCCTTTACGACCAAACTTGGCCACCGTCTTCAAATTTAAACGGTCAAAGCGGAAAATTACCTTCCCTCGGCAAAGGCTACAGGCGCCGCGGAAATAATGTTCCACCAGTCACTTATTGGTGGAACTCGCAGTGAACGAGGCGCACAAAAAGGCACACACTGTTAGTGTGACGGGTCACCTAATCCTGAGGAGCTCCTGGGGAAAAAAAGGGACAGGCCAAACGGTAAGTAATAAGCGCTGTAATCTATCCCGCCGAAAACTAACAATCGCGACCCTTTTTTACAGGCAACACGAGGACAACTAAGGTTTTCGGGTCTAAGTCCGGATAAATTCACAGGTCAACAACGGTAAGTATATATGTAAATTAAGTAATGAGTATATTTAAATAACATTCATGATTTTTTTAGCCACTTCTGGGCTAGGCACCGGCAAAATATGCACCGGCCGAGGCGTACTTCAACGGAGGCCAGTGGCAATAATGGCCTGGAACACCACGATGGAACGGTGGCAAAGGCGGGAATGATGGCGGTGCCTCTCAACGCCGCGTGGTAGGGGAGTCGCGTCGTGGTCGCGACGTTGTGCTGCTCGGGTTATACGTGCCGGAACGGACTCACCGAGGTAAAGTGGAATTTTTTTGGTTAAATAACCTAACTGTCTGCGGCGGTGTTGGTTGGTGGTGATGGCTGTTACTGTGCCTGTGGCTGTTGCTACTGTTGCTACTGCTGCTGCAGCTGCTGCTACTGCTGCCTGTTGCTGATGCTGCTACTGGTGGCGGAGTACTCCCACGAGGGCTGCTGCCCTTCCTCCGAGACAAAAATTCCGAAAATCAAAGAAAACTGCGGGGGCACTATGTACTAGGGTCCCCGGTGGACCTAAAATAAATAAATATCTTCTTAATTTCCACAGGACACTAGCACTTTTCGCACCCTTACTTTTTTTGTATCAAACAAAAAACAAAAGAAATACGAAGAACTCCGTCTTCATTGCTTTGATCTCCGGCAGCAACTAAACCCGATTCCTGACCTACGCAATGTCATGCTCATCACGCCATATTCCCTTTCCCTCTCCCAAAAGTGGGTCAATGGACGAATCCAAGGCCATCCTAGCCATACCCAGAGCGAACCGGGCTAGTTTAAATAGCTAGATAGCCAAGGGCATGAGCAGAAGGGGGCGCCACTAAAACCATCGCTCTATCATCCTAACCTATCGATAGAGTCCATCCCATTATCGACTCCAACTGCAACAAAATGTCTCCTTCACTGCGTTGCAAACTTTTGACTTAAATTATAATACCCTCTGCAAGGGTATACAAATAACAGAAGACTAGGCAATAAGCTGATTCCGTTATACACGGAAAAACGCGTAGAAGTGGACCTGGGGACAGCTGTTCTCGTTGGGGGGATGGTGTTCCATAAGGAAAACTTTAAATAACTCCTCTCTTTAATTCGCGCACATTTAACACAAACACATAACCTGTCACTTTCTTACAGGATCGCGGGAATCATATTAACAATATAAGCAGTAGCTAGCGCTAGAGAAACGGATTACTCTTACGCTCAGTACATCCCCATAACTGACGGAGTTCCATTGGTGTGGGAACATAGGAATTACTTTAGACATTCAAGCAATTTGACAGAGTTTTTAATTATGATAGACGAAACAGCTAGGTTGTCCGCAATATTTCCACAATCACACATGCGAAAGTTGCTAGACGTTGATACTGAGCATATTAGAAATTTCTTATCCGTATTAAAGGTACACCACCGAATTGCCAGAAGCCTAGACTTTTTAGGCACCGCATAACAAGGAAATGTTTAAAATGTCCGAGTCCCGATTAATTGAGACAAACAATAGACAACTAATAATTAACACTAAAATGCAAAACCAAATTAACAAATTAACCGATACCGGCAACGAAATCATTAAGGCAAAAAAGAAGGACCTAGTTGACGCCCAGCACTTATACGCGGTTCATTTGGCAAGAAATATAATGCTAAAGCCTAGTACTCAGATCGACAAACGTGTACGCTATCGTAAAAACTTTAATCTTTCCAGTGTGACCAAAATTTCGAGAGTTCATTAGAATAAAACGTTCTACGGTCGTACAGTCAATCAGCTGGGTTTGTTGACATGCAGTTAAAATTTAAATATCGTATTTGCGGGAAACAGCCTTTAAATGATATTACCAAATACCTTGGCAAGACAAGTCTGCCGCTGTACAAAGATATTAAAAAACAAGACAATTTAAATTTAACAGTTGTTTTTTTTAATTTACTGATAATTATTTGCTAATTTAAAGTTCATAGCTGCACTTTTATTGTGTTTTTTCGTACATTCTGGACCTAAGAAACATTTTGCTCCGACAAGAGGCACCCCAGATAGTATTAATGTTATTTTGACCTCACATGTAAACTCCTGCAATCGACTTTTGCGAGCTTTTTGATTTTTTCCCTTCATTTTTGAAAATGTTCAGTGAGAAGCGCACGCCAAAAGATTAAATTTTTTAATCTTTTCGCTAGGGTTTTCCCAAAGTTCATTTCCGCAGACTGGCTATGCTATGCAATTTTCTGGTATTTTTTTCGTCGACCTGAGGACCGAGGTGAAAAAAAACGTTGACGTACGCCAGCTGTTTGCCTGTCGGTCTCTCTCATGACTGGCGGACAGTTTTCGTCGATCTGAGTACTAGGCTTAACTACAGAGATCCAGGAGCTGATGCTCACGGTTACGCTGGCCATCGCCGTTATTATATTGATATTCGCCACTGAGCTTAAGGCCAGGAGTATAGGGGGGCAGTCACCCTCTCATCGCAAACTTCAATTGATATATCGACACCGGACTCCCTCGAGCGGAAGCTACGTGGCCGTACAGGTACCACCTTCCCCTCTCGACACCGGCTACGTGGACAGCAGCTATTCAGCGGCGGCTACATCCCCTAGCGGGCCACCTATCAGTGCCACACCACCAGCGGCCATCCAAGAGCAGCACGGCTACCGGACCGCTGATACCTATTGCAGCTAACAACGTGAGCAGCAGACACCCAGTGGGCCACCTATCAGTGTTACGCCACCAGCGGCCATCCAGGCCAAAGCTAAAACGTGGACAGCAGCCACTTCATTCAGCGGGACACCTAGCGGTGCCACGTCACTACCGACCCATCCATGGACGGCACCGCCTTCGGGGCACCCTATTATATTATATCTTACGCATGGACATCTTTCCGGGCTTCCCGCAACTGGTGGATGTTCTCCAGCCGAATGTCGATCAACAGGAGCTCCATCTGCATAGTCCACCTCCTCTTGCCACCGGTTGCGGTTCGCATATTATGGACTGTAAAACTAATAAAAATGAATTATTACAAATATAAAAAACATTTATTGTTCATACCTTTTAATTCGACGACTTCCATTTTCAAAAGTTTCCCCTCTTTATTGTTTTAGCCTAGTATCCAGATCGACAAACGATTGCGCCAGCGTAAAAACTTTAATCTTTCCAGTGTGACCAAAATTTTGAGAGTTCATCAGATTTAAGCGTGCTACGGTCGTACTGTCAATCAGCTGGGTTTGTTGACAAGCAGTTAAAATTCAAATATCGTATTTGCGGGAAAGAGCCTTTAAATGATATTACCAAATACCTTGGCAAGACAAGTCTGCCGCTGTACAAAGATATTAAAACAGTTGTTTTTTTATAAGTTGTTTTTGATAATTATTTGCTAATTTAAAGTTCATAGCTGCACTTTTATTGTGTTTTTTTCGTACATTCTGGACCTAAAAAACATTTTGCTCTGACAAGAGGCACCCCAGATAGTATTAATGTTATTTTGTCCTCACATGTAAACACCTGCAATCGACTTTTGTGAGTTTTTCCCTCCATTTCTTATAATGTTCAGTGAGAAGCGCACGCCAAAAGATTACATTTTTTAATCTTTTCGCTAGGGTTCACCCAAAGTTAATTTCCGCAGACTGGCAACGCTATGGAATTTTCTGGTATTTTTTTCGTCGATCAGGGGACCGACGTGAAAAAAAGGCCCGACGAAAAGTGAACGCCAGCTGTTTGCCTCTCGCTCTCTCTCATGACTGGCGTACGGTTTTCGTCGATCTGGATACTAGGCTTTTCGAAGAAGAAGAACTCAGAGTTGCACCGAAAAATATCGCGTAACTATCGTTTTTTCGGTACAACTCTGAGTTCTTCTTCTAGACAGTGAAAATGGGAAAAGGAAGGCGCCAATTCATAAAATGCTGTTTTTACTTTTAATAATTAATTAATTACTGATCCATCCGTGGGGCAGCATTAGGTGTTGCTCCACTCTTTCCTAGGCGCATACCGTACTCACAACATGGATCAGAACAATAAAAATGAAATAAAATATATAATTATTATAAACCAAAAAACAAACATTTATATATAATGAACTTGATTTGTTACCAGTTAGACAATATTAGGCAAAAGCGGTTCATATTTTTTATGCAGGCTGGCAAAAATCTGCAGACAGATTGGTTCGATTTGGTTGTTCGCGTAGATCACTTGCAGTCTGTTACCAAGTATCATTTATAAAGCTGTTGTGCTCATTTTAAATGTTGTGCAAAATGCAACGGGCTAAGATGATGAGCCACAGCTGTTCAGATCAGCTGTTATTGGATGGTGGATGTGCTCTGTGGGAATCGGTGTTTCACATTTGTCAAAAATCCCAACCGTTTCGAACGGATGGACTCTGTGGGAAGAGGGCATTAATTACTGTTTAAAAATAATTTTACCATAGTTAATAAATCTAGCCGGTCCTCTATTATTGCGGCAATGTTCCATACATCTACTGTTCCATTTTCGACGTCAATTCACCGTCACTATATAAGCGCACGGTTACTTGAAATCCATTTTGATGAGACGGTCACACTTTGGGGCGTGTTTGTAAACTATTCTAGTTCGCATTTAACTTAATAAGACGGTGGAAAATATTAAACGCAAAAGAAATGGGGCCGTTCAACTACAGCACGCAAGTGGCCCTCTGCGTATCCGTATTTTCCGTAATTCTCTTCGTTATCGCGTTTTCAACTCCCTATTGGTTGGTCACAGACGGGCGTTCCAAAGATCCAAGGCTTAGTAACCTGGGTCTATGGGAAGTTTGTTTTAACAACTTCCAGGACATACACCGATTTTTTGACAATCGCTTTAACGGTTGCAAGTGGGTTTTTGAAGAGGAATTTTACATCATTCACGACTTTCTTCTGCCTGGTTTCTACATATGTGTACAACTTTTTGCAACACTGTGCTTTGTTATGTGCCTAATTGCCCTGCTACTGACTGTAGTATTCCTTCGCACTTCACGCGATGATGACCGATACATTGTGCTGCTGCTGACGATTGGCTCATGCCAGGTTGTGGGCTCAGTGTTTGGATTTATTGCTGTGGTAGTTTTCGGGGCCAAGGGAGACTCTCGCGATTGGATGCCAGGATGGCAAAACAATGATATGGGTTGGTCATTTGCATTGGGCGTGGTTGGAGCTGTGCTGTTATTGCCTCCTGGTGTGCTTTACATGGTGGAAGCACGGCGGGAGAGATATAAGCGTCTAAACGAAATTGGCAATCGGGAAGTCAGTGAATACGGAGATGACTACTATCAGAACCAGGCACACGTCGCCGCTATTCCGTGTGCTTCATCGCAATCTCACAATTATTTTGCATCTGAGCCAAGTCGTCCACGACGTCCAGAATCCGTACAAGGAAGAATTCAAACCGATATATAGCATTACAAAACTAGAGAGTATGGATTCTTAAAACTATAATTTTTCCGTCCACTTTAAAAATCGATTATTGCATATATTTTTGTAAGATAAATAGTTAAAAAAATAATTTGTGAAGAATTCTATTCGAAATAAAATCTGTTTATATTTTACCATTTTAAGAATGTGAATTTCGTATAATTATTCTGTAAAATGTTCTTAGTTGATGACGGGGGGTTTCTCATCCAGCGCAATTTTTTAAAAGTTTGAAATGTATTTTTTAAGTCGAGCTCTATGCGTGTAAGTTTAAAAACAACGAGTTATCGCATTACGCATATTAAAATCCCTATCGTTCCTATGGCAGCTACATTATACGACTTACGTAATAAATGGGAGTGCCATTGTATGTTAATAAGTCGCTTTGTGTTTGACTGTTTATAATTAATTGTTATTGCTTTGAAAGCGGATCCTTCGCAAGAAAAAAGGTCAAGTTAATTTATAGATTTACTAGCAGGGTTAGCGCAGGTTCGCTTGCGCAGCTGGTGTTGGAAAATTTGGCGTTTTTATCTTAAATCGTTTATAGGATGGTAAAAAGTTAATGATTTTAATAATAAAAGATTAAAGATTAAAAAAATAATACAAAATCGAATCGATTGGTTATTAGAATTGAAAGGCTTAAAATTTTTTTATATATATTTATTTACCTGTATATACAGTCAACACAATATTTATTCGGACACCCGTGATTTTCAACTTGATTCATTAATAACTCAACAAAAACATAACGAAAACAAACAATTATATTTCATCGTAAAGGTTAACATTCTTAGAATATATTTTAACAAAAAAATAAGGAACTTTCCACAGTAAAATTAGATATTTTCTTAAATGAACTTGAAAAGTCATAATTTTACGCACAGAAATTATTCGTACACTTCATATAATATTAAAAGAAAAACATATTTCTTGATGTTTTAATATTTTTAATATTTGGTAGGTCCTCCCCTAGCATCAATGACAGCTTGTAAGCGTCGACCCATGCTTTTTACCAAGATGCTTGTCTCATTAGCGCTAATTTGACCCCATTTAGCCATCAATTCAGTTTTCAAGGACTCCCTGGACGAAATGATGGCTTCCGAATCCTTTTCTCAAGAATATCTCACATATGTTCTTTGAGACTTAAATCAGGTGACTGGTGAGGTGTTTTCAGCTGCTTGCAGTGATATAAAAGCCACTCTTGCACCAAAGACGAAGAATGTTGTCTTGTTGAAAAAACAATGTCTTCGGATCTAGACCAAGTTTTATATCACTGGAAATCAAATTTTCGCTTAAAATCAAATTTTTGTACATATTCTTATTCATTTTGTCGTCAATAAAGACCATTCGACCGACTCCTCCTGCCGATACACACCCCCAAATCATTACATTCCCGCCACCATGCGTAACAGTTGGAATTAAGTTCTTCTCATTCATGGCTTCATTTGGTTTCCTCCACACTTTCGAGGGCCAATAGTGTCCAAATATGTAAAATTTGGATTCGTCGCTAAAAACTGCGTTCTCCCAAAACGATTCCGGCTGGTTTATATGCAGTTTTCCAAACTCCAAACGCTTTTTTTTGTTGATGGCAGAAATGAATTGCTTTCGACGAACAACCCTACCATGTAAACCAGCCTTGTACAGGTAGTTTCGGATGGTTTGGGCCCAAACTTTTTTTTTTCGCTTGCTCTACATTCTTCCGAATTGTTGTAGATGTTGTTTTCGGATTTTTCAGGACTGTAGACATAAATTTCCGTCCCTCACTTGAATACAGAATCTTAGACCTTCTAGCTTTCTTGTGATTTGCAGCTCATGATTCCGTTTTTAAGTATTTTTGGATTACACTATGTATTGTGGAAGATGATTTTCCATTAATACGACCAATTTCGCGATAGCTACGATTTTCCAAAAATAAATTTAGGATAGATTTTCGCAAATCTAGTGACAAATCTTGAACTCCTTCCATTTTGACCAATCTTATAAAAAAAACACATAAAAATTAACAAAAAACAAAAAAAACCGCCGAAAATTACTCCGAAGTAATTTCAACTAAACTACTTTAAAAAGAATCGCCGATTACCGTTGAGTTCAGAAATAAACACAATAAATGAGAAATGTACGAATAATTTTTGTGCAACATTTTAGAAATTTTTTTGCTTTTCTTTCAATATTTTTAAGGCTAATATAAAAAATTACATTTTTTTTTCTTTAATGTCTTCTGAAAATCACTGTTTCTATGATACGTACAAAAAAACCTGCTAAAGTTACGAAAATTCCGGCAAATAAACTGTTAAACTTGATAATAGACAGTGTCCGAATAAATTTTGTGCTGACTGTACTTGTTTTCTATATTTGGCTATAGGATCTTGGCAAATTGTTTCAAACTTTTTAAAAATAGTAATAATCAAAAGATCTTATAAGTAAACGCGATGAACCAATGTGCTAAGATATAAGAATACAACCATTAAAGTGATTCTATAGCAACGCGGTCCCGAGATCGGTGACTTTAGTTAACTATTCGCCTTCAAGTGTATGCACGACATCGGTCGATTACCTGAATTGTTCTACAGAACAATACGCACCACTCATTATAAACTTTACTCAAGCAACAATAGTGAATCTTGGCTGACGGTGAAGTTCCTTTTTCGTAGCGCGGTTATCCACCCGAACCTTGATCGACCTGTCGTTGATTGTAATGATCTCGCCTTTCACATATACAATTGATTGGATTCAGATTGATAGAGTGAATTTTCAAAAGCATGAAGCTCTTTGGCTCATGATGTTGGCCGACAGAATCTAACTTTCGAAGAGACGGCTCAATTGTCATTTTTTAATTATAATTCCTTAAGGCGAACCGTATTGTGGCAATTTAATCAAGAAATGTAGAAGGTAGTGGATCGGATGTAATATAAATAATTATACCTAGTCATAATAGCCTTCTACATAAAGACAAATCTTAAGATAAAAAGAGGTCGGAAGCTAACTTTGGCAAGCCGAAGTTTTAATACCCTTGCAGACTTTGCCGAAATTGCTAAAATTGAAAAGGTAGCGAAAGGTATAAGGTATACATAAATAAACTAGATTTATGTCATGCCAATAGCTTTTATACTGCAAAAATGTCATATAAAAAAGAAAAAAGGGATATTTTCGGAGCCTTTAACAATTTTTCCTACGGAAGCTATAAGCGCTTAAACCCTGATCAAGATATGCGTAAATAAATTAGACTTGGAAAAATTTATGTCAATAGCTTTTACACTGCGCGAAATATTCTGAAAAACATCAAATTTGGACCGATTTTACCCTATTGTTCCTATGGGAGCTTTAATATATTGACGTCCGATCAGCACGCGCTTTTACCTTGATCAAGGTATGCATAAAAAAATACGATTTGGAAAGATTCATGTCAATAGCTTTTACACTGCGCGAAATATCATCAATTGTTGCAAGGAATATCCGATTGTTTTTATGGAAGCTATAGGATATAGACGTCCGATCGGCACGCGATTTTACATTGATCAAGGTATGCATAAAAAATACGATTTCATGTCAATAGCCTATATACAGTGCGAAATATACTGAAAATCATAAAATTTTAACCGATTTCACCCTATTGTTCCTATGGGAGCAATTAGATATAGACGTCCGATCGGCACGCGCTTTTACCCTGATCAAGGTATGCATAAAAAAATACGATTTGGAAAGATTCATGTCAATAGCTTTTTCACTGCGCGAAATATCATCAATTCTTGCCAGATATATCCGATTGTTCCTATGGGAGCTATAGGATATAGACATCGGATCGGGGCGGTTTTCAAACTTGATCTGCGTACACATGTTTTAGGACAACTGTGAAAGATTCAGATCGCTAGCTTTTAAACTGAGCTCGCAAACGGTATTGAAACAGACGGACAGACGGACGGACGGACAGACGGACAGAAGGACAATAGCTTTTATACTGCAAAAATGTCATATACTGTCGCGGAACGGATTAACCCAATTATCGATTGTCGGGCAATTCAAATGTAGCGACACAAATTAGAGATTATATTTAGTTCAATGTAACCGGTTGAGGATTCTCGCTGTTTAGTGAATGCGGTCACACAGCTTGAAGTTAGGAAAAGCTAAGCTTCCCGCTTCCAAGTTATTCCAATCAACGAGGTCAGAGAAGCTGGGAGGCGAGACTGCGGTAAAGTTAACTTGTGTAGAGTTAAATCATAAACTTGTAATATTCTTACAGAATAAAATCCGTCTGTTCAATACCATTTTACGCTACAAGATCTGGCTATTTCTTGTTTCGGTGCGGTATATCGGGTTAAAGGCAACTCCCAGTGACCGTCGTTTGAGCGGCGTCATTTCTTTTATTCGCATTATTTTATTCGCACTCTTCATTCGCACTACGTGCTCACATCTTTATCGTGCTATGCCAACTTCACATTCACCCCGGCGAAGTCCTCGGCTTGGACAGCCAGAGACTTCCGCAGCTGCAACCACTGGAAACCAACCAGCCGGCACTCCGAGAGCCATAACGGATGCCGCGGCTGGCGGTAAGGTGCAGCGGGCACAAGCTCCTAAGGACTGCGGACAAAAGGGGAAGAAACCGAGTGCAGATCTACAGCCAGCTGGAGGATCACGCCAGGGCACGGTCTCCACATCCGCACAAGTTACGGCCCTAATGGAAAGGATCGCAAGCTTGGAAGAGGAGCTACAAAGGGCAAGGGCAAGTGAAGGGCAAGATGCAGCCGCCAGGAATCCCGTTGGAATCGGGTCGAGCGGCAATAGAGTGAGCGAGACGGCGAATGCGACGCCATGTTTGAGTGGACAGAATTTGAGTGAAGAACTTGTGACTCAATCTTTACATGGACAGTTGCCGCCATATTTGAGTGGAAATTTGCCGCCACAATTGAGTGGACATTTGGCAATAGGGCAACCAGTCACGAGTAGCGCAAGTTGTACAACGGCAAGCTATTCCACGCCAAGATGTGTAACGGCCGAACTGCAGCCAGCGCACAGTGACGTGCAAGCATTTCGGGAGCCTCAACACATAACCATGGTACCCACACAGTCGGCTGGGTCATATGGAATAGCATCGCCGAGCCTAAATGGATGGTTGCCACGCAGACTGCCTGATCTCCCCGAGTTTGATGGTCAGCCTGAGGATTGGCCAATATTCCAATGCGCGTTCACGGAGACAACAGCGGCGTACCATTGTACAGCTTTAGAAAACAACCAGAGACTAGTCAAGGCCCTAAAGGGTGAAGCGCGAGCATCCGTCAAGTCGTTGCTTATACACCCGAGTAATGTTCAGGCTGTAATGGAGCAGCTACGCTCCCGATATGGTCGTCCGGAGCAGTTGATACGCAGCCAGCTGGAAAACATACGAAATGTGCAGCCGATCCAGGAGCACAACATCAGCAAAATCGTGCACTTTTCCACACGGGTCAGCAATCTCGCAGCGTTTCTACAGGCAACCCCGAACGGAGAGCAGCACCTGGGAAACCCCATCCTGATGGAGGAGCTGATCGCCAAGCTACCGCTGAGCAAAAGGTTGGACTGGGCCAGGCATGCCACTGGAATAGGATGCTTCGCCACGGTCGTACACCTCAGCGGATGGCTGGAGGAACTCGCCAGGCTGGTGTGTACTATATCGGACTTCGAAAGCAAGGAACCCAAGCGAAGGGTGCTGCACGCCAGCGCAGGCCAAAAGAACCTGGACCGGTATGACAACCAAGTTAGGAGTTGCCCAGTGTGCGAGGGGCAACACTTTATCAAGGATTGCAAGGACTTCAACCGTGCGTCTCCAACTGTGCGAATCGATATCGCGAAGAAGCATCGGATATGTTTTTTGTGTTTGGAAAGTGGACATATGGCAAGGTTCTGCAAAAAGGATGTTAGCTGCAATGCAGAGGAGGCATCACTACCTACTTCACGAGCAACACTCACGGTCACCACAGGCATACGGTGGTCCTCGGAGGGATCAAATGAGCAGCCGCAACCGGGCACTGCAAACTGGCAGTGGTCGACGGAAAGGCGAGGCACACATACCTCAGCCAGCGGCACCGAGTAGTTTCCCCACGCCACAAGCGAGTCAAGATGCTTGGCGTGAGGATGAGGGACGTTTGCGCAGCGGTGATACAGAAAGACCACATCGGAACCTAAGCTGCGTCGAGTCAGACGGTGGTCACTTACTTTTCCGTATTCTGCCCGTGACTCTGTACGGGGAATGCAAACAAGTGGATACCTACGCGCTGTTCGACGAGGGATCTTCCGTAACCATGATAGATGACGAGCTCATTCGAAGCCTAGACCTAAAAGGCGAGAATCGGCAGCTCAATATCCAATGGTTTGGTGGCAAGTCATCCAGCGAGCGCACCAAAATGGTAAGCCTGCAGATCAGTGGAGTGGGCAAGCCAAAACGCCATGGACTAAGGAACGTGTTTGCAGTCCCAAACCTCAATCTGCCGATGCAAAGTCTGCGTCGAGAAGATGTCAAGACGGCGAAGGCTGGTGCACGCCTGCCGATGAGGCCCTACAGCAATGCGGCCCCGAGGATTTTGATTGGACTGGACCATGCACACTTGGGAATACCCATGAAAAATAGGAGCCTTGGAACAGGAGGACCATATGCAGCCGCCACCACGCTTGGATGGGTGGTGTTCGGGCCGGTGAAAGGACAAGTAAGTTCACCGACTCATACATCGTGCCTCTTAGCCATCCCTCAGGATCGTCTTCTGGACAAGATGGTCACCGACTACTTCGAAACAGAAAACTTTGGAGTAAAGCCGGCGCCACCAGTCGCAGCTAGTGGCGACGCGCGGGCTTTGGGAATACTTAACGGGACGACTAAGCGAGTGGGCCAACGATATCAAACCGGGCTGCTATGGAAGGATGACGAGGTGAGACTGCCAAACAGTTATGACATGGCTCTCAAGAGACTCGTCAACATCGAAAGAAAAATGAAGCGCGACGTGGAATTCGCGCAGGCCTACAATAGGATTATGGAGGACTATGTCAAAAAAGGGTATGCACGACGACTAGAGCCGCAGGAAGTCACTCCAGCCAACAACGACAGGGTCTGGTATCTGCCGCATTTCGGGGTCGAGAATCCAAATAAACCTGGTAAGATCCGACTAGTCTTCGACGCCGCAGCAAAGGTCGGCAACATATCCCTCAACTCAGCGCTGCTCAAAGGCCCACAGCAGTACAAGTCTCTGCCAGCCGTGCTCTTCCACTTTCGGGAAGGAGCAGTCGGGGTCTGCGCAGATATTAAGGAGATGTTTCATCAGGTTTTGATACAGCCTCAAGACAGATGCGCCCAGAGATTCCTGTGGAGGAATGGAGATGACCAGCGGGACCCAGATCTGTATGAAATGATGGTGATGACGTTTGGAGCAGCTTGTTCGCCGTGCTCAGCGCATCATGTGAAAACAGTCAATGCTTCAAGGTACGCACGTACAGACCCCCGCGCGGTCCTGGCCATCAACGAGTACCATTATGTAGACGACTACGTAGATAGCTTCTCAAACGATGTCGAAGCTATTTCCGTATCAACCCGGATCAAGGAAATTCATGCTAGTGCTGGTTTCGATTTGTGCCGGTTTTCTTCCAGTTCGGAAAGTGTGGTCAGAGCGTTGATCCCACTAGGATCCAGCGAGAACGTCGAGTGGACCGAAGCTGAGGAGAAGATTCTGGGCATGTACTGGCAGCCGGCGACTGACGACTTTAAATTCAGTATAAAGTACCACAGGGTACCCAGCAGCGTGATGACTGGGCAACGTGTCCCCACCAAAAGAGAATTCCTCAGCCTCGTTATGTCAACATTTGACCCGCTCGGATTCTTGAGCTGCTACATGGTGACCGCCAAATTGTTGATGAGGGAAACCTGGAGGAGATCAGTGGAATGGGACGAGCCCCTGCCTGATGAGCTAGCCACAGCATTCGAGAGCTGGCGGCTGGAGATGAACTACGTGAGAGAGTTCCGGTGTCCGCGCCACTATTTCGGCGTAGGACGAGTGCGTGAGCTACAGCTGCGCATTTTCGTGGATTCGAGCCAATCGGCGTTTGCCGCGGTGGCCTATTGGAGAACCACTTATGACGACGGCGACGTGCGGGCACATTTCGTGTGTTCGAAAACCAAATGTGCCCCGATGAGGACGATGTCGATCCCGCGACTGGAACTCCAAGCAGCTGTATTGGGAACCAGGCTGATGGACACCGTAAAACAGATGCATGGCATGACGATCAGCGGCTGCGTCCTTTGGACTGATTCGAAGACTGTGCTGCACTGGATTAGCAGCACACACCGGCGGTACAAACAGTTTGTGGGAAACCGGGTGGCGGAGATCTTAGAGTCCACTGAGGTGTCCCAATGGAGATGGATACCATCTGCCGAAAATGTGGCTGATGACGCTACGAGACCGCAACGCCACGTGAACCTTAGCCAAGAATCGCGGTGGCTCAGCGGACCATCGTTCCTGCGGGAGCCTGAGGAGCTCTGGCCCAAGAGTTCTCCGGGTGATAGTAGCAGCCTGCAGACAACGGAGGAGGAAGAGATGCCGTGTGAGTTCGCACTGGTTTTAGCAGATAGCTTTATTTCTTTGCAGAGGTTTTCGAGCTACGATCGATTGGTCAGATCGACAGCATGGGTCCTGAGGTTCATTCGACGGTGCCGTGGGCTGCGTGACGTACATGAGGAGTACGGTCTTTCTGCTGCTGAGTGTGCTGAGGCAGAACACTTATTAATCCGGCGGGCGCAATCAGAGGAGTTCGCGGATGAAACTCAAGGGAAAGCCGTAGCGAAAGAGAGTCAGTTACGAGGACTTTCGCCATACTTTGACGACGATGGAATCATACGTGCGCGTGGAAGAATCGATGCCGCCGGTTGTGTCCCAGTTAACACACGGCGCCCCATCATACTGTCGCACCAGCACGCACTGTCAGAGATGATCACCGATCACTACCACAGGAAGATGAAGCACCAAAACCGAAATCCGGACGAAGTTCTGGATAACAAATTTAAGGAGACTTTTACGGAAGGTTATAACCAGATGCCAATTATGTAAACTTCGGAGAGCGCAACCAGCTCCGCCACTGATGGGTCCCTTGCCAAAGGACCGGCTCGAGGCCAACGGGTGGCCATTTAAATACACCGGCCTGGACTATTTTGGTCCACTGCAAGTGACGATTGGACGTCGGACAGAGAAAAGGTGGGTGGCACTATTTACATGTCTAACCACCAGGGCTATCCATTTGGAAATGGCCCACGATCTGTCGACAGATTCCTGCATAATCGCTATGAGGAACTTTATGTGCCGCCGAGGACCAGTGATTAGATTGAGAAGCGACAACGGGAAGAATTTCATCGGAGCCAACCGTGAAGCCAGAAGGTTCGATGAAGTTTTCGAGCCAGAGAGGATCCAGGGTGAACTGTCATCCAAAGGAATCGAATGGATCTTCAACTGCCCGGCTCACCCGTCCGCGGGAGGCGTATGGGAACGGATGGTCCAATGCGTCAAGAAGGTGCTGGCGCATACCGTAAAGAAGGTGGCCCCTAAGGAACACGTGCTGGAAAGCTTCCTTATCGAGGCGGAGAATATTGTCAACTCTCGTCCGCTTACCCATCTGCCAGTCACGGTGGACCAGGAGGCTCCATTGACGCCGAACGACCTGCTGAGAGGAGTGGCAAACGTTCCGGACCTCCCTTCAAATCGCGGACACCCGCCAGAGAAGTGCGCCACAAGGAAGCAGTGGCGTATAGCGCGGATGATGAGAGACCGATTCAGGAAGCGTTGGGTACACGAGTATCTACCAACGCTCATTCGCAGACAGAAGTGGTGTGAGCGTGTCGAGCCAATGCGTCGTGGGGACCTAGTGTACATATGTGATCCGGCCGTCCCTCGCAGGGAATGGAGGAAAGGCGTCGTGGAGGAAGTGTACCCAGGAGCCGACGGAGTTCCACGACGAGCAGCGGTGCGAATTACCAGCGACGATCGAACTAGATTAATTATGCGTCCCGTCTCCAAGTTAGCAGTTTTGGATGTGGTGAATGCAGCTGCTTCACGGGGGTGGGGATGTCGCGGAACGGATTAACCCAATTATCGATTGTCGGGCAATTCAAATGTAGCGCCACAAATTAGAGATTATATTTAGTTCAATGTAACCGGTTGAGGATTCTCGCTGTTTAGTGAATTCGGTCACACAGCTTGAAGTTAGGAAAAGCTAAGCTTCCCGCTTCCAAGTTATTCCAATCAACGAGGTCAGAGAAGCTGGGAGGCGAGACTGCGGTAAAGTTAACTTATATGTGTAGAGTTAAATCATAAACTTGTAATATTCTTACAGAATAAAATCCGTCTGTTCAATACCATTTTACGCTACAAGATCTGGCTATTTCTTGTTTCGGTGCGGTATATCGGGTTAAAGGCAATTCCCAGTGACCGTCGTTTGAGCGGCGTCATATACAAATAGGAAAAAAAGGGATATTTTCGCAGCCTTTAACAATTTTTCCTACGGAAGCTATAAGATATAGACGTCCGATCGGCAAGCGCTTTTACCCTGATCAAGGTATGCGTAAATAAATAAGACTTGAAAAATGTATGACAATAGCTTATACACTGCGCGAAATATTCTAAAAAACATAAAATTTTGACCGATTCCACCCTATTGTTCCTATGGGAGCTATAGGATATAGACGTCCGATCAGCACGCGCTTTTACCTTGATGAAGGAATGCATAAAAAAATACGATTTGAAAAATTAATGGCAATAGCTTTTACACTGCGCGAAATTTTCTGAAAAACATCAAATTTGGACCGATTTTACCCTATTGTTCCTATGGGAGCTATAGGATATAGACGTCCGATCGGCACGCGCTTTTACCCTGATCAAGGTTTGCATTAAAAAATAAGATTTGGAAAGATTCATGTCAATAACTTTTACACTGCGTGAAATATCATCAATTCTTGCCAGATATATCTGATTGTTCGTATGGGAGCTATAGGATATAGACATCGGATCGGGGCGGTTTTCAAACTTGATCTGCGTACACATGTTTTAGGACAACTGTGAAAGTTTCAGATCGCTAGCTTTTAAACTGAGCTCGCAAACGGTATTGAAACAGACGGACAGACGGACGGACGGACAGACGGACAGAAGGACAGACGGACAGACGGACATGGCTATATCGACTCCCCTATTGATCCTGATCAAGAATATATATACTTTATGGGGTCGGAAACGTCTCCTTCGCTGCGTTACAAACTTCTGACCAAAATTATAATACCCTCTGCAAGGGTATAAAGAGATTAGCGATACGTAATCAATTTCATTTTTATACCCTTGCAGAGGGTATTATAATTTTGGTCAAAAGTGTGCAACGCAGTGAAGGAGACATCTCCGACCCTATAAAGTATATATATTCTTGATCAGGATCACCTCCTGAGTTGATATAAGCATGTCCGTCTGTCCGTCTGTCTGTTTCTACGCAAACTAGTCTCTCAGTTTTAAAGATATCGAGTTGAAACTTTGCACACACCCTTCTTTCCTTTGCACGCAGTATATAAGTCGGAAAGGCCGGGATCGGCCGACTATATCCTATAGCTGCCATATAACTGATTGATCGGAAATGCCATAACTTTGGTGTTTGTAAAGTTAGGAAGTTGGGATTTTCTATGGGTTTTATATTTGACCAATCAATCCGACCTACCAAATTTCATAAGGATCGGCCGACTGTATTCTATAGCTGCCATATAACTGATTGATCGGAAATGCCATAACTTTGGTGTTTGTAAAGTTAGGAAGTTGGGATTTTCTATGGGTTTTATATTTGGCCAATCAATCCGACCAGTAAAATTTCATAAGAATCGGCGGACTATATCCTATAGCCGCCATATTACTGATTGATCGGAAATGCCATAACTTTGGTGTTTGTAAAGTTAGGAAGTTGGGATTTTTTATGAGTGTTAAGAATGCTTCATATAAATAATTTTGGAGAATATAATTTACAGAATATTCTGCAAGGGTATTTCAACTTCGGCTCCGCCCGAAGTTAGCTTACCTTTCTTGTTTTTAAATAGCGGTTGTAGCATGTAGTTGTCTGATTGGCAACAACTCTTACCCTGAGCAAGGTATACATAAATAAATTAGATAAATTGCACAGTTTCATGTCAATAGCTTTTATACTGCAAAAATGTCATATACAAAAAGGAAAAAAAGGGATATTTTCGCAGCCTTTAACAATTTTTCCTACGGAAGCTATAAGATATAGACGTCCGATCGGCAAGCGCTTTTACCCTGATCAAGGTATGCGTAAATAAATAAGACTTGACAAATGTATGACAATAGCTTATACACTGCGCGAAATATTCTAAAAAACATAAAATTTTGACCGATTCCACCCTATTGTTCCTATGGGGGCTATAGGATATAGACGTCCGATCAGCACGCGCTTTTACCTTGATGAAGGAATGCATAAAAAAATACGATTTGAAAAATTAATGGCAATAGCTTTAACACTGCGCGAAATTTTCTGAAAAACATTAAATTTGGACCTCTTTTACCCTATTGTTCCTATGGGAGCTATAGGATATAGACGTCCGATCGGCACGCGCTTTTACCCTGATCAAGGTTTGCATTAAAAAATAAGATTTGGAAAGATTCATGTCAATAGCTTTTACACTGCGCGAAATATCATCAATTCTTGCTAGATATACCCGATTGTTCCTATGGGAGCTATAGGATATAGACGTCCGATCGGCACGCGCTTTTACCCTGATAAAGGTATGCATAAAAAATTACGATTTGGAAAGATTCATGTCAATAGCTTTTACACTGCGCCAAATATCATCAATTCTTTCAAGATATATCCGATTGTTCCTATGGGAGCTATAGGATATAGACGTCCGATCGGGGCGATTTTCAAACTTGATCTGCGTACACATGTTTTAGGACGAGTGTGAAAGTTTCAGATCGCTAGCTTTTAAGCTGAGCTCGCAAACGGTATTGAAACAGACGGACATGGCTATATTGATCCTGATCAAGAATATATATACTTTATAGGGTCGGAACGTCTCCTTCACTGCGTTACAAACTTCTGACCAAAATTATAATACCCTCTGCAAGGGTATAAAAACCTGAAGAAAAAAACTAACGTAACAAAGTTTTTTTTTAAGTTACTCTTTTGGGACCAAAAAATACTATTGACACATGCTCTCCTTGATAAGACATCAGCTTGATTATTAATTTCTTATTGTGTCGCGCAAGCTAAAGAACGAAACCTTTATCGGTCCAGTTGTTGGTAACATGTTTTTTGCAGGGCTTAACACAACCTGAAAGACTATTGGCTGACACCTAAGCGACCATTTGTCAGAAAAGTATCTAGAAAAGTCGACTCAAAAAGATTTATTAATGTCGTCAGACAACATGCAGTCTTATATTTCGAAAGAGGGTAATATTAAAAGGCAACTATTATCTTCCATATTTCGCCGTGCAAAAAATTATCTTTCGTTACCATGAACTTTAAAAGAATTAAAATAGATTTTGTGGAAGATTTTAGGAAATGTTTCTTAAAATTCAATTTTCCACCTTTAAAGAATTCAAAGGAGATGGATAGTTAAATTTTTATGGGCACTTGAAAGTTAAAAACCTTGATTTTCGTAAAAATAATACATTTTCCCAAAATTTAAATTTAAATTTGCTGAGGAATTTAGTAAAGAAGTACTGTGCAAATTTTCAAAACGATTCGCCCACTAGATTGTCCCGAATTGTTGTACACCGCCTTCGAAGTTGTCAACTTTTCAGGAGAGTTTTGGTCACACAACAGTTGAATATAAAACCCGCTTATTTACATGCGTTTAACTGCCCATAACTTCGAAAGCTTTACTTGAATTTTTCAATTTGTAAACAGCAACATTGTCACATATTCACTTAATATTGAATAAAACATTGGATAGTTAGATGTGGAAGTACATTCAATAAAATATTTTGTAACTGTCAATTTTTTAAAAAATAGACTTGCCAAGCCACAGACTGGAACAGCTTCCCAAATGTAAAATTTAACCCAGAAAAAACACTTTTACTTGAAATGGGAATAGATTACTTTGGTCCGATCGGGTGTATGACCACCCGTGGAAATTACTTTCTAGGAAATGTCTTTCAATAGTAGTAAGGATCTCTAGATGATTTTGGACAATTTGTATAATTATTGGACTCTTATGACCAAATGACTCAACTCTTGACACAATAAATTGCACATGGTCGTTCAATCCCCCATTTAATTTCAAGATTACAAGACTCTATAACATTTTTTTTAAAGCATAAATTCAATCCACTAATTGATCAAATTTCATCTTGGCTTATGACATATAAATTTATATTAACAAATAAAAAAATATTATTTAAAATTTCCTTGCGATAATGTATGGGATAAGGAATTCATTTAAAATGTAGATAATATAATAATATGGTATATGTAAATATAATAGGCGCATAGATAATACAACCATTGTTTTTTTTAAATAGCAATTATAGACAATTAAGGATTCATTCATGACGAAAGAGCGACAGGTAAAGGGTGCCTTTAAATATTTTAAATAAATTATAATGATTCTTAGATATTTTGAAATGTTCTTTTAAAATTGTAGTTCTCAGTGGCATTATTTGAGTAGTGCAAAATACGGCCTGACATTAGTAGAGTATATATATTCTTGATCAGCATCACCAGGAGAGTCGATCTAGCGATGACCATCTGTCCGTCCGTCCGCCCGTCCGTCCGTTTCTACGCAAACTAGTCTTTCAGTTAAAAGCTAAATGCTTGAAACTTTCCCCAAAGTTGTCTTTATATTGCTGGTAGTAACTTTGTTGTTTTTATTTTTTTTGTTCTTTTGGATTTGGTAATATTTAAATACTATGAAATTATGGTTTCAATTAAATTAAAATCCGATATCTATATCATAAAGCTCCCATAGAAAAATAAAAAAATTTTAAAAAATACAAATTTAAAAAAAAAAATTTTTTGTTGTTTTTCTATTTATAAAAATATTCCTTTGAGATATAATAATTATTAACTATATCAAAATTACAGTTTTAGTTTTGTCAAAATCGGACAACAAAATCATATAGCTGCCATATTTAGAAACGATCGACAGCGCAAAATCGACATAGCTTCATTGTTTTTTGGTAGTTGTAATAATTTGAAAGGTATATAAACTCCAGCTTGCCGAAGTTTTCTTCCTTTCTTGTTTATTTATTATTTTCTTTTTCTGTAAAAGAGAAAACAGCTTGCAACACAAATTAAAACAGCGGTTTGATCAAGCTCTAATAATTTTTCTTTTCTGTTCTACCCAATTAACCAAACTTTCCCTACATTGCCCTTTCGCTTTAGACCGACGGCAAATATATTGGCTGGCATTCGCTCGAATTTAAAAGTTCTAAGCGAGAGGGTTGGAAAATGAGAATGGAAAACGGGAACAGATAAGAGGAGTAAGGTATGCCTTTAGCTCTTGCCTTTCTAGTGACCCCGTTTTCCTTAAATGCTTTTCATATTTTTCTTAAAACTAAGTTAAAGCTTAGCAAAACATACAAATCATTTTTGAGCCTAAGATAATGATACGTTTTCTCGGACAAATTGTCGAGCAGGCATAGAGTAAGAATCTGTACAGAGGCGTCATTTTTAAGGGCTGGTGCGAGAACTCCTATACTACAATTGTGCTTCGCACATGTTAAGGGTGGTGAGTATAGAAAATAGTTATAGTTCCTAAAAATATTTTTTTTTCAAAAAACAATCGACCAGAGTGTTTCTTGATTTAACTTGGTTTTTCGAATTAACTGCTCATCCTAATGTAAGCGAACTAATCAATTGGTCCTGGAAACTAAAAATGTCGTCGTAATTAGCATACAAAAATTGTATTTCCAATGGTTATTCTTTCGTATATACATTAAATTCGGTAAATGATTAAGTGATTAATTAAGTTAAATTTGGCATTCGTTTATCTTTAAAAACATTCGAAATATCCCAGTAATTATATTCGCTCCTATAGCTTCAAAAGGATTAGTGTTCCATTTTTTTAAAATTGATACTAAGTATTTTTTTTTCGCGTGGCGCAGTCTTGTATCGTACAGCACGATTCGCGACAAGATAGACGCAAGATATGAAAATAGAGGTAAAGGTCCGGGAAAAAAGAAAGATGCATTTTATGCGAAATATTATGTCCAAAAGGACGCCGATATCGATTACAAGAGTTATTCTATCCAAAGAACTGCCACTCAACGCATATTTGGCATCATCTGCGAACGTAAGTACGTGAGAATGACTTATAACTGAGGGAAGGTCAACTGGGAACTCTAACAGGTCAAGTTTTCGAACAAGTCATTGTAAATGACGTCTGTTTGAAAACTTCTTTTGAAGCCCTTTATCATAAAACGAAGTCAGTTCAAAAAGGTTAACGGTTGTTGGTCTACGTTTAATAATTGCAAGTTGACACAGAGATATAATTGATCTACAAAGGTGCTGAAAATGAGAAGAAATAAATAAAGGGTATATTGTATTCATGGAAAAGTATGTAACAGGTAGAAGGAAGCGTTTCCGACCCTATAAAGTATATATATTCTTGTTCAGGATCACTAGCCGAGTCGATCTAGCCATGTCCGTCTGTCTGTCCGTATGAACGCTGAGATCTCCTACGCAGCGCAAGTTTGTTTCAAAATGGTGCCACGCCCCCTCTGACGCCCACAAGCCACGAGCTGTGGCCACAGTTTTGATGCTATTATGAAAATTTTAATTGATAGGTATTTGTTTCGTCAATACCTATCGAATGGCCTAATAAAAGTTTGCCACGCCCACTCTAACGCCCAAAAACCCATTAAACGATTAAGCCTGGCTAGCGCCTACATTTCCGCCTTTCATGGCCCGTGGTACCAATGTCTTGGGGTAGATGGCGCCATCTAACGGATGACTTTGGAACAGCTGGCCAAGGTGCTCAACAGAGTCAACGTTAATTCTCGATAAGGATTTCTATTAAAGGAAATTGCGATGGTTTTTATTTGTCAATACCGAACTATATCCCAAGAACTATGCAAATCAAATCAAGTTAGCCAAATTGGAGGTCTGAGTCAAACAATGGCGTATGTGTGTATGTATGTAAGCATATACATATGTATGTATTTACATTGTACACAGTTGCAATTGCCCGGCAAAGATAACTCCTTTCAAAGAAAGCTATTCGCTATACCCGTTACTCGTTACTCGTGTTGTGCAAACATTTAGACTTTAATATACATAATACTATTTAAGAATGTATGTGTTTAGCCAATATAAGTATGTATGTTTAATATTTCTAGTCAATTTATTACAAGAAGGCATTTTTATATTAAGTTGTTTAGCTGAGTAACGGGTATCTATCATTATGAGCATCTTAATGAGTTAAGATCATATCAATTAAAGTCAGAAATAAAATGATTTATCCTCGTTTGGTTGAATTCTCTTAATTTTCTTTTATTACGGTGTCGATTGTCACTATGATAGTAGGATAATATGGATCTTCAGGTTGCGTGTGTTTTGCTACTTTGGACAGAACACACCTTCAGGATTATATACAAATCACAAGTCAGGAAGGGGAAGTGAATTTCGAACAAGCCATCAATAAAATAATTTTGAGCTGTGGTAGTAAGAAATACGATCCGTCCTCTGTTGGCCACGTAACTCCAGGTATAATAAAATATCAGGTATACTAATAATCAGGAAGTTCAGACAACTGCGGCAAGTTGTGTTTATAAAGTTACCAGGAAACGATAACTTTAATGCAAATAAAAAATTTGAGGGGTTAATGCGATCGGTTGCTCCGCGGGAGTGCTCTGCTGTTCTTATGATTAAGGATGAAGGGTGTTTTCCAGCCGCTTATGGCTATTAAGCTGTGAGTCCAGCGCAGAGAGGAGATCATCAGCTCGGCGAAAACTATCTCTAGCAACGCCGTAAGAGCTATTCAGCCCCATCAAGCCGCCTTTAGTTTGGCGCATGAACGGTTTCATCTCTTTACAACCTCGACACAAACGTCACTACAGAACTGCAAATTAGTACCATGGTAAATTATGCCTGCAGTATAAGGATATCTCCTGCGAAATATGCGCTGAGTGGCAGTTCTTTGGATAGAATAACTTTTGTAATCGATCTTGGACACAATATTTCGCATAAAATGTATCTTTCTTTTTTCTCGGAGTTTTACCTCTACATATCTCGCGTCTATCTTGTCGCGAATCGTGCTGTACGATACATGGCGGATGATGAGCCGTGGGGCTCCAAAAAATGAACCACTAATCCTTTTGACGCTATGGGAGCGAATATAGTTACTGGGATTTTTCGAATGTTTTTAAAGTTGAACAATGCCAAATTTAACTTATTTGATCACTTAATCATTTACCGAATTTAATGTATATACGAGAGAGTAACCATTGGAAATACAATTTTTTGTGCTAATTACGACGACATTTTTAGTTTCCAGGCCAATTAACTTAAAGATGACGTATTCTATCATGAGCAGTCAGCAGTAAAAACTTGATCGCTAATTACTGACGAATCAGTAATTAGTTTGTTCTGTTAAGCACTGTCAATGTGCTTGCCGTCTTAATTTTGATTGTTATATGTAAAAAAAATGAAGAGTTTAGGTGTTAAAGAAAACATTTAGTAACTTCAGAATAATAGTAAAAAGTAAAAATTATTTTTAGCAGATTTTGCGCTTAATGGATGGTTTTCCAAAAATGTTTATTTTAACACTTTCACCGCCATTTATGCGTAGCCAATTGATTAGTGTTGTTCGCTTACATCAGGATGTGCAGTTAATATCTGTTTCGAAAGACCAAGTTAAATCAAAAAACAAGAAAGGAAAGCTAACTTCGGGCGGAGCCGAAGTTGATATACCCTTGCAGAATACTCTGTAAATTGTATTCTCCAAAATTATTAATTCTTAATACTCATAAAAAATCCCAACTTCCTAACTTTAAAAACACCAAAGTTATGGCATTTCCAATCGTTCAGTTATATGGCAGCTATAGGATATAGTCGGCCGATCCTTATGAAATTTGGTAGGTCGGATTGATTGGCCAAAAATAAAACCCATAGAAAATCCCAACTTCCTAACTTAACAAACACCAAAGTTATGGCATTTCCGATCAATCAGTTATATGGCAGCTATAGGATATAGTCGGCCGATCCCGGCCGTTCCGATTTATATACTGCGTGCAAAGGAAAAAAGGGTGTGTGCAAAGTTTCGGTTCGATATCTTTAAAACTGAGAGACTAGTTTGCGTGGAAACAGACAGACGGACAGACAGACGGACAGACGGACAGACGGACATGGCTATATCAACTCAGGAGGTGATCCTGATCAAGAATATATATACTTTATAGGGTCGGAGATGTCTCCTTCACTGCGTTGCACACTTTTGACCAAAATTATAATACCCTCTGCAAGGGTATAACAATCATCTTTTTTTTGTAATTTTGCTGAGCAAATGACGCCTCTGTTAAGATTCTTACACTATGCCTGCTCGATAATTTGTCCGAAAAAACCAGGCCAAGAAAACGTATCATTATCTTAAGCTGAAAAACACAAATTTTCTATGAAAATTTAAAAAGTCGTAAAGCAAACGTTTTTATATCGAGCAGATTATCAAAATTTAAATGTTTCCAGGACTCGAAGTCCGCTGGTTAATGCATGTCCGCAGAGAAACAAAAATGTTTTTTTCTTTGAAAAGAATAAAATAGTGTTAGTGCTAGTAAAATAACTTTTGAACCAAGCATCGGAATTATAGCAGCATTTTAGCAATTCAACTATGCTAGGAAACTAGAAAATTTTGCTCTAACGGTCCCTACCGTAAAAAATTTCGAAATGTTTACTTTCATCGCAATTTTTTTTATAAATTCTTAAACTTACTTAATGTGTTGGTATGGAATCTCCTAAGTTAAAGCGACCCCTTTCGTTCGGTACATAGCTGATTTAAGCCGATTTGAGCGGATTCAATCAAACGCAGGAATAAATCGATACTAAAAGTCACCAAACAACTTAACTTAGCATAAACATTTTATAGGGTCATTGGTTATTGGTCGTCGTTAATTGAGAAAGAGTTAAAGAGTTTTTATTTATGCCATTGTATTGGACTGAATCCACTTCAAAAGTGTTTGGATGATCAAACAACGAATACTAGATATTGTAAAAATTTGGGATAAGCATTGCGACATTCGCTAGTAATCGGATTTCTTTCAAATACATCGATTATATAACTGCATCACAAAGGTCAGATACAAAAACCCGTTTGAAAGTTCGAATGGCACAATAATGGGAGAGGCGGATAGTGTAAGCAGCAACAAAACAGAAGTTTATATCAATGTTTAAAAGCACAGTCCTAGTTTGCTATTTAATTAAATACGAAAGATATTTGTAACTAGGATTAAATATTAATCTTAGAAAAAATCCAAAGTCTTTTTATCCATATCAAAAAATTGTTTTGAGTGAGCAATGAAAAGGTTTTTGAAAAACACGTTTTTTCCTTTTGACACCAAGCTTTGCCTTTAATCGAAATCGTTTGACTTCATTTGTTACGGAACTGCATAATTTTTTTTGGGGACAGCACCGGCTGGACCTTAGGCCATTCATTCATTCGCAGCTTAGTACATTTATTATAATAATAATAGATTTTTATGAATATTATTTAAGCATTTTCTCCTTCGTAAACAACTCTTTGCAGACCAGGCCGTTTTAAAGTCGGGAAATTTGGAGAAAGTTTGCACTCAAAGCGGCTTAATGGATACCACTTTTTTTCTCCTAACTCCCGTCCTGGAGCTCCAAGAGAACAATAAGGGACGGGTAAGTACAAACAAATTAAGATTTCAGACCCTGAGTTGCGCAACCCCAGACTCAAGCTCGCTGAATCACAAGGACGTACAGAAAGGATGGAAGGCATACAAACATTACTTAAAAATCCAATTTCAGGTACGGTCAGTATCCCACGCAGGGATTTCGGCTGCTGGTCGCAAATTTCATACGTTTGACTGCCCGTGGCGGTTGCCGCTGTCCGTGGCTGTTGCTGCGGCCCGTGGCTGTTGCTCCTGCCCGTGGCTGTTGCTACTTCCCGTGGTTCTTGCTGCCCTAAGGGACGTTTGGACTCAAGGCTTTCTTCAACGCCGTATATAAAAACGAGGACGGAAGCTAACTTTGGCAAGCTGAAGTTTTAATAGCCTTGCAGACTTTGCCGAAATTGCTCAAATTGAAAAAGTAGCGAAAAGGTCAACAAATGTGTAAAATAAGCCCGAAGTCTTCTTAATACAAAGACCAAAGAACAAATATGCTAAAAACTGTTTCGGGAGTCACCACACTTCCTCATCAGCGACCTTATTAATCCAATGAGAAATGGTAGATCGGGCAGTTTTGTACATGTCAAGATCATTAATCCTCTTTATTTTATATACCACCATATGAATTTTCCGTGAATTTTTCGTTATATTGAACGCCAAGTTCCAAGCCCTTGTATTAAATATAATCCTTTGTTATTTACAGCTGTTTTAACAGCTTACTTACATATGTACGTATACAATAACAAATTCTGGATTTAACACTTGGAAAAAATATAAATTTCTTTATTGATCAAAATAGTGTAAACACGAACTGGGAGAGATAGGTCTGCTCCTTAAAAGATTCAATTTTTAACTCCAATTTATAAACAACGCTGACGCTTAGCAAACCTTCGATTGGGAGAAAGAACGCGATTGATAAATTGAGAGTGTCCAAAATGAGAGCAATGAGCATGAGAGCGATCTAGGTTTGAGCTGCGTCTGCAATTTTACAGTATTGAGGGATAAAAGCTTTTTAGAGTTTGGGGACATTTGTTTATAACGCAAGAGGATGCTTACATTAATTGGTCACTCGTGGTAGCCGATAATTTGGGATTCTTTCATTTGTTTATAACGCAAGAGGATGTTTTTATTAATTGGCGACTCGTGGGAGCAGATGATTTAGCGTTCTTTGTTTACTGTGACAAATGCGCTGTGTAAATGTGTTTATGTGGTAGATTTGTGGTTGTAGATATGTTACTTATTTGTATAATATTTTCATTTAATTGTAGGGTATTTTTATTTGGTGCAATATTGTTTAACTCTGTTAGATTATCTGGGTTCTTTGCATTGTTTTTCTTTCGATTTTTATATTTAATTACAATGTTTTTCGGAATGCTCTTAAATGTATAAATGAAGTAAAGAATTAAAATGATAATTATTTTTTTTTTTTTTTTTAGAACTTTGCTATTATTTATTTAATCTTCTCTTAATTTTGAGACTAACAATAAGTTTACTAATCTTAACATTAAAATTTAACTAACACTATAATAAGACTGCATTCTGGTTGCCCGTCCCTCAAGTCGGTCGCTGGGTGGGTAAGTCATTGCGACGAAGGCGTGATTGGTTGATCAACCTTGTAAGACCTCTCGCCAGGTGGTTAGGGTGCAACGATAGCTTGGTAAAGTACTTTTCCTTCTGTTCTGCGATCACTTCTTTGACTGGTAGAATGTTTAAGTCGCGATGTATGTTTTCGTTGCGAACGTACCACGGTGCCCCGGTGATTGTTCTCAAGATCTTCGACTGAGCTCGCTGGACTATGTCAATATTGCTATTGCTGGCATTCCCCCATAACTGAGAGCCGTACATCCATATAGGTTTTAATACCGAGTTATAAAGCAAGACTTTATATTCAAGGCTAAGGGGAGACCGAGCGTTGATAAGCCAATGAAGGCTACTGGCTTTTAGCTTTAGGTGTGTTCTTTTGGCTTCAATGTGCCGGCGCCATATGAGTCTTCTGTCGAGGGGTACTCCTAGATATGTCACTTCGTTTGCTTGCGGGAGTAGAGTATGGTTTAACATGAGCGGCGGGCAGTTTTGCCTGTTCAGGGTGAACGTAACGTGCTTGCATTTTTGTTCGTTCACTTTAATTCGCCAATCTGATAGCCACTTTTCAACATCGACCAGGTGAAGAGCTAGCTGCGCAGTTGCTTGCATCGGGCATTTTGAGCTTCTGAGAATAACTGTATCATCAGCAAACGTAGATATTGTTAGTCGTGTGCTTGTTGGGATGTCTGCTGTGTAGAGGACATATGTATAATGTTGGCCCAAGCACGGTACCTTGAGGACCTCCACTTCCAATAGTGAAATCGTCAGTTATATCAGTGTTTCATCTCACAGCAAACTTTCTGTCGTAGAGGTAAGACTCTAAAAGCCTATGGGTGTTGTAGGGGAGCATTGTCTTGATCTTGTACATTATACCTTCTAGCCAAACTCTATCAAATGCTTGAGAGACATCTAAAAATATGGCAGAACAGTACTCTCGTTTTTCGAACGCGTTCCGAATTTCTGATGTTATCCGGTTGACCTGCTCAATTGTTCCGTGCTTTTCACGAAACCAAATTGATGTGACGGAATTCCTTCCTGGATTCTTAGGTATGTGTTTATCCGAGTGAATACGCATTTTTCAAAGAGTTTAGATAAGCATGAAAGTAGGCTTATAGTTCTATACGACGAGGGGATTGTGTGGTCTTTTCCCGGCTTTGCTATCATTATTATAATCGACTTTTTCCATCTCACTGGAAAGTGGCAAAGTTTTGCGATGACATTAAAAAGCTGGGTGATAGTGCAAACGGCGCAATATGGGAGCTCGATGATCATCATTTCGATTGGGCGAAGCTCAATTGGCTTATGGTGAAGCTGAGGCTCATATAGATTTGGTTGGAAGACATTTTTAAGGTGGTTGGCAAAAGTGCTGGCTCTGTCTGCATCGCTGCGCGCCCAGCCGTCTGTGGGATTTCTAATAGGCATCACTGTTACTTTTGGTGAGCTTAGATTTGGGTGAGCTCTCCATAGTGAGTGTTTTGTACTAGATGTTGACAATTGCTCTATGTAGCGTCGTTGGACATGTGCTTCTTCTTGCTGCAAAGCTTTTGTGAGTTGGCGTGAGGCATGTTTTAAGCGTTGCCTAGCAGATGGCGATCTGTGGAGTTGCCACTCTCGACGTATGCGTCGCTTTTCGAGGACGAGCTGTTCTATTTGTAGATTTGTCTTCTTTTGGTTGCATTGTGTACTTGTAGTTTGAGGTGTTAAAACTCGAGCTGCAGAGACGAGTACAGACTCCAGTGTATTAACATAGCTGTCTACGTTGGCTTGAGATGAGGACTTAGCTCAATGTGTGAGCTAATGTATTTCTTGTACTTAACCCAATTGGTTTTCTGTGATGTCAATTTAAACGATTGCTCCAATGCGCCTGTATGTCGGAGTAAACAGGACAGGCGAGTGATCAGATGAAAGATCCGAGAGGCAATCAGCGCTTATCAGATTTTTAGGAATGTTTTTGGTAATTGCAAAGTCTATTAAATCAGGAAGTTTCTTTGGGTCTGCCGGCCAGTATGTTGGTCTGCCAGGAGAACCATAGTCCAGCTAGTCATTATTTGGATTGTTGTGAAACCAGCATTTGAATCAATAGATTTTGGTTTCGCATTAAATCTTGCATAGTTGTGCGCATAAACAACATAAACTCCGTAAGGCTTTGTTGCAGGCTGTATATCATATCTTCAAAGTTTCTTTTTGACTGATCCGGGAATTGTTGCTGCTGGGCCGTGTTCGGTTCTTGGTATGCTGATTGCAGAAATGAACTTTTTGAGACAGGGTTAGCCAGTCCTGATTTTAAAGCGCTTGCGTAAGTCACATTTTCATCAGAGTTTATGGGTCCTAGTGAGAATCTGGCTGCAGTTGAGAAGAAGACTTCAGGGTTTGATCTGGAAGCTGTCATCTGTTTATTTTGGGTGCGGGCGGCAGTTCCTCTCTGGTGGATGCGACTTTTCAGATCCTTATAAACAGGACAGCCTCTGTAATTAGCGGTGGGATTGCCACCGCAGTTGCCGCACTTTTTCGAGTTGCAGTCATCTTTGCTCGCTGGGCAGTGTGCGGAGTCATGAAGATCTCCACAAACTACACACACCGGGCGCAGTTTACAGTATGACCTTGTATGGCCATATCCTTGGCAGTTTGCACATTGTACCGGGCCATTGCGTTTGTGCGGTTGCTCAACTGTAATTCTGCGGTGCAGCAGGAACTGAAGATTGTAAATAGGGTGCACTTCGTATTTCTTTAGGGGCTTATTTTCTGGTTCGAGCTCAACCTTAAAGAGTGGCTGCGGCTTTCTATCCCTGTTAAGGATGTTGAAGACTGTCTTAGCGCTAAATCCCTTCTCTTGTAGCGCCTTTGTTATCTCTGCAGGCGTTACGTCGGACTCTATGCCCTTAAGTACGACTTGCAGGCCCTTTCTACTTTTTAGCTGATACGTGTAAAAGTTCTTTTTATTCTCTGTAAGATATTTCGATAATACTCTGTAATTATCTTCAGACTTTATTTGAACCTTTGTCTCTTGGATGTTGCCCTTTACTAGAGGTATTATGTGGAAGTTATCCTTTCCAATAAGCTCGATAATTTTGTTGACAAGAACATTGGAACTTTTTCTCGAATATAAATAGGCGGAGGCTTTAGCTTCCTTTTCTCGACTTCAGTAGATTCGACCGCCTCAACGTCATAGGCGTCTTCCAAGATTTTAAATCGGTTTGAGTTCATGGGCGTTTCTATTCCAGCTAGGCTAGCATTGTTACGGGTTATTTTGCGTTGAGAATTTAGAGTGCTCAGCTTCCTTTTGATTTGGATGTAGCGATCCATACCAGTCTGCACAGCCGGCCTAGCACATTCATTGTTTTTGTTCTGTTTTTCGGGCAGCGCAGCGGCAGACGTATTAATATTTGCGCTGCTAGCTGATGATGTCATTAAGCGCGCAGTCGATACAGTTGCAGTTGTTGTTGTAGTTACCGTTGACGTTGTTAAAGAAAGTGCGGTGCTAGTTACTGCTGATGAGCTTAGGTTATTGCATACCTGCACATTCAGCGCTCTTTGGCAGCAGAGACGTCGATGGCAGCGAGGGGAAGCAAGAACGCGCTCTCTCGCTCGCTACGTTTAAGAATTCGGTCAAGTTGGGGGTAATTGCCCGCGCTTGATCAGAGCTTGCATTATTTTCGGTTGCTTTAAAAGAGAAGTACGCGTTATTTCTTTGTACTGAGAGCCGTCTCTCGTCTTGCTCACGTTGACGTTGTGTGCGAACGTCGTTCAGACTCATTGTATTCGTGGTAAAGTTAATTAGAGTTTTAAGTGTTATTTATATTAATTAAATGACCAATCAATATAAACATTCGCGGTTTCATCGCAAAAAGCGTCTTTTCGCGTTATAGTAGATTTATTAAAACGGTCACTGCACTTTTGTGATTTTATTGAATACTTTTTCCCGGAGCACAATAAATACACTTCTGCATGCGACGACGGTTAATCATCATTATAATAATTACAATTAAAATAGTAAGTAAATCATTTAATTGTCCGTGCCGGCTGGCGGATCCTCCGCGGCAGGGGTAGAGCCGGTAGGTGATATATCCGTAGGGGGGTGGCAGTAGGATACTGCCCGCTGATTGATTGTTGGCGGCCACCAAGATTGGCAGCCACTGCGGAGTCGGGTGGTAGCTTCGACTCCTTTGCTTCTTCCGAAGTATACGGTGGGAGATACTTATCTCCGATGTCACGGCCCTTAAGGCACGATAACCAAATTCAATAATCAAAATAATGTAACGGCTAAGGCCGGAGTTTTATGAACGAGCTGGAGCTCTTTATTTCAAATCCAAATTAAAACTGAACTTAAGATTGAACAAAAGCTCATGCATAGCCGGATGCCCGTGGCAGACCGCTGACCTTGCACATTTTGCAGAAGTCATACGATCGTTGTCAGCCAATGACAAGGAGCCACGGCTCGGAATGGTACAATGTGCTGGCTCAGCTCTAGGGCCAATAAGTCGGACCCGATTTAGGGTGGACCATGCATGAGGGAGAAATGTAATAATAATATTGATAATAATAAAAAGTGATTAATACTAGGGAATGACAAACATGATAAATGATTAATATTAATAAGGTAAGTAAGAACTGTCCTGCTCAGCCTAAGCTGGGGGTTGGTTGTTAACTAGTATTATATTTAGAAATGTGCTATTTTTTCTCGTATGTATTCTTATTATATCTTTTACTTCAATTACTGATATTGGTTCTAACATTGTTACATTATTGTTTACATTCATAAACAGTTTGGGTGTAGTCCATTATTAAAATTTCTTTGATATGTACAGTACAACAATTAAATGCCGTTATTTTTTATTTCCTTCGACAACTATTGCTTGATTTATACATATTTGGTTTAAAATTGTTTTCGGTAAATTCCAAGTATATAATTTGTATCATATTTTTTATACATTTTTGTGTATCTACATTCGGCATTGGCTTGGTTTAGATATGAGAAATTATCAATATTTGATTAGTATTGGTTTGTAACCAAGAAGAGGTTTTAATTATTAATAGTTTTTCTGAATTAACGTGTGTTGAAGTATCATGCTTAAGTAATTTAGGGTTTAAAATGCCTAGTCTAGTAAGTTGCATGCCTAGTTCTATATCCTTTATATATTCAGTGAATTCTTGTAGATTACAAATAAATAATGCTTTACATCATTTCGTCTACATCATTGACCAAGCTTAAATGACATATTGTTATAATACCTTTGTTTACAGCATTCTTACTTTATTAAGTTCGTTAACTTGAATTGTGTTTTGTTCTAAATTTTCAATTATATTTATTAATTCTTCTTCATCTAATGTTCCAAATAGATATTTTTATGTTGTGCCTATGAAATTTATAAGACCTCTTTTATTTCAGTTTTGGTTAAGTTGACGGTTAAACATTGATATTCCTAATTAGTTGGTAAGTCCAAGGTTCCTGTTTTAAATATTAAATAACCGTTTTTTGCTTGAACGGGATTGATTTCCAAATTTTGGCCATTGGTAAGTTTTGTAGAAAGTAATAAAATTAATAGGATGTTGATAGTGTTGATCAACAAGTTAAGTTTGATTTTCATTTATCTTGCATCTGGAATTATCGTATTTATTTTCGTTAATTTTCTTTGTTTTCTTATTTTTAGACTTATAATGTATTCTTTTTCTTCCTCTGTTAATTTCTTCGTAATGATTATCATCTAATTTTCTGATTTTTCCTGTTTTTTAACGGATTAGTGGTTTTTGATTTTACTAGTGGAGCTTGTCGATATCTAGTATCAAATTCAAATTTATTTCGTGATTCATTTAGTTTTTCTATTTTATTGATTTTATTTGACTGTGTATTATATTTTGGAGTTCCAGCGAAAATAAAAATATCTGCAGAAGTTCTGCCTGTCGTGTTATGTTTATACCCGTTACTCGTAGAGTAAAAGGGTATATTGTATTCGTGCAAAAGTATGTAACAGGTAGAAGGAAGCGTTTCCGACCCTATAAAGTATATATATTCTTGTTCAGGATCACTAGCCGAGTCGATCTAGCCATGTCCGTCTGTCTGTCCGTCTGTCCGTCTGTCTGTCTGTCCGTATGAACGCTGAGATCTCGGAAACTATAAAAGCTAGAAGATTGGCATTTTGCATGCAGATTCTAGGAGTTCCTACGCAGCGCAAGTTTGTTTCAAAAAGGTGCCACGCCCCCTTTAACGCCCACAATCGCTAATATACGATTTTAAAAATTTAAATATTTCGGAAAAGTAAAAATGCAGTTTTATTGTCTTTATCAATACCTATCGAAATGTAGAAGAAATTTTTCAAATCGGACCATTCGTTAAAAAGTTATGCGTGATCAAAGTTTCTATCTCCATCTCCCTCGCACTCCCTTTACCTGAGTAACGGGTATCTGATAGTCGGGGCACCCGACTATAGCGTTCTCTCTTGTTTGTTTTATGATTATAGACATAAAGAATAGTTTCAAATTTGGTTAGCTTATTTTCTATGTCCGTTTCACTGTTTATGATTCTTAACTTTTCATTTACTGTTTTATGAAATCTCTCAAAGTCAGAAATTCCATTTTTGCTTGTTGTTATATCAATAACAACATCTTCAGATTTTAACCAAAGTTGCATTGCTGCACACATGAAAGCTGAATCTTTGTCTGCTTTAATTTGATTTGGTTTACCCATTTCATTGAAAACTTTAGTTAATGCTCTTTTTTTCTTCTAACCAATCTCGACTGTTGACTTCTAATAAAGTGGCAAATTTTGAATAAATGTCTATACAATATACAAATTGTTTATTCATATATATGACATATTTTTCTCTTGAATTTTTGGGGTTATTTCGAATTCTAATTTAGTATTTCTGTGTTCTGTTTTTGCGATGTTGCCTACCATGCATTCATTGATAAAATTTTGAATTAATTTTTGGTGATCGGGAAAATAATATTTTTCTTTAAAAAGTGCTGTTTGTTTTTCTATTCCTCTGTGTGTTTTAATAATTATTTCTTTGAATTCTGCTTATGTGTTATTATGTTCTGGTTAAGTTATCTGGATAAATAATTTTAACGTATTCTTTTTGGAAGATTAAAAAGTCTATTTCAATTGGGAAATATATTACGCTTTTCTTAGTAGAAAAGTATTCGATTAAGAATAGTTTTGCGTATTCGATTGTCATTTCTTTGTACGTTATTATGATTTTTGTTTTATGAAAGTAATTTATTACTTCGACTTTATTCGAGTCTCCTTTTATTAATTCTAATTGTCTGTTATAATAATTAGTGGTTTTTCTGTTATTGAAATGTAGTTTTGGTTATCTTCTGGTGAACTATGCACTGTAGCTACTGTTGTTATTGTATTTGAATTACTCGAAGTCTCTCCTAAATAAGCTTTATCATTCTAGATAAGTCGTCTGCAACATGGTTTTCTTTACCAGGCAAATATTTTATTTCATAATCAAACACATTTAATTTGATTTTCCAGCGCTGTAATTTCATATTAGGTTCTTTGATTTTATTAAGCCATTGTAGTGTGCATACATACAGAGTACAGACTGTACCATCGGCAACAATGTTAGCCAAATCTGCAGGATCAGCACTCTTCAAGTGCAAACGTAATTTGACCACACACGCCATCAGCGAGTGATAAGTCGCGCCAGCTTATTCCCACAGCTTGGCGACTGCAACAAATATATCAATGTATGCACATAACATTCCATTCCCTCTCTCTGGGCACCGCTCTCAGAGATAAACATAAGCTAATGTATAAGGCGGTTGCGTAGCTGCCGGCTTGACCGACAGCGCCGACTGCGAAACATAGAGCTAAGCGAAGAAAAGAATATAGGCCGGCAGTCTAGAGACGGCGGCAAACCAAAAGAGTACAGAATAAACATGTTGATAATTCAAAATAAAACCAGTGCGTTTTTCATTATGACTAAAAGCTGTGAACCATAAATCCTAACATAACATGGCGACCGTGACATGGGTTTATGTTAAACAAATAAAAACACTGTTAAAAAGTGATGAAAAATAAACAACAAAAAAAAATTATTACAAATAAAAACACTATTACTAAAAAAAAAAAGAAAAAAAATCATCAAAAAAAATTGAAGAAAATGGTTATGTATGTGTTACTACAAGATTATGAAACGGAATAATATATATGGTACACAAAAAGCTATGAAAACTGAGTTGAAACGATTATGATAAGATATATCGTAAAACTATAACGTTGAGAAAACAAAACACCCTGATTAAAGGAAAACGGCCTGAAACCCTTCTTTTATCCTGCGACACATCGAATAAAATAGCTTGTGCGATGACCAGCACCGGCACCGCCCGAGTCCAAAGGGAATATCTAAAAAAAATAATTCAAATCATCAAAAAAAAACGAAATAGCCTGTGCGAGGACCAGCACCGGTACCGCCCAAATCCAAAGGGCCCGGAACATAAAAAAAAATAATAGCCTGTGCAAGGACCAGCACCGGCACCGCCCGAGTCAAAAAGGCCCAGGACCTTGAAGACCAGAAGATACTAAGGACAAGGATGCAAAAGAACAATTTTTTTTGTATATATAAATATATTATAAAATTGTAAGTTTGAGCTGTACAAGAAGACGGCCCAAATTAGAACATTTTTTTGAAAGGCAGGAAAAAAAAATTTGTAACAATAAGAAAAAAAAAATGGAAAATAACATAATAATGTACAACCAATTTTATTTTTAAAATATTTGTGTTATTTTGAGCTTTAAAAGAAGATGGCCCAAAAAGATTATAAATAGGCAAGGAATTTTGTAAAAAAAAAAGTAGTAAATATATTAAATCTTAAATGCGAATATATGTTTCAAAATTAATATTTTCCAAATTTAAAAATATTTTAAAAAAAAAAAAAAAAAAAAGATTTGTAAAATAAGTAACCAGAATATAAGAATTCAAAACAACATTTTTATACCCTTGCAGAGGGTATTATAATTTTGGTCAAAAGTGTGCAACGCAGTGAAGGAGACATCTCCGACCCTATAAAGTATATATATTCTTGATCAGGATCACCTCCTGAGTTGATATAGCCATGTCCGTCTGTCCGTCTGTCCGTCTGTCTGTCCGTCTGTCCGTCTGTCCGTCTGTCCGTCTGTCTGTTTCTACGCAAACTAGTCTCTCAGTTTTAAAGCTATCGAATTGAAACTTTGCACACACCCTTCTTTCCTTTGCACGCAGTATATAAGTCGGAACGGCCGGGATCGGACGACTATATCCTATAGCTGCCATATAACTGATTGATCGGAAATGCCATAACTTTCGTGTTTGTAAAGTTAGGAAGTTGGGATTTTCTATGGGTTTTAAATTTGGCCAATCAATCCGACCTACCAAATTTTATAAGGATCGGACGACTATATCCTATAGCCGCCATATAACTGATTAATCGGAAATGCCATAACTTTGGTGTTTGTTTAGTTAGGAAGTTGGGATTTTCTATGGGTTTTATTTTTGGCCAATCAATCCGACCTACCAAATTGCATAAGGATCAGCCGACTATATCCTGTAGCTGCCATATAACTGAACGATTGGAAATGCCATAACTTTGGTGTTTTTAAAGTTAGGAAGTTGGGATTTTTTATGAGTACACTCATAGCAAAATTAACCCTAAATTTTAGAAATTCGCCTTAAAACTTTATTTTTCTAAATCCAAGAAAAGATTTCTATTTTCAAGGAATTTTTTTCTTAAAACAAGAAAACTTTTCTTAAATCTAGAAAGTGTTTCTCAAATGTAGAAATTGTCGCCATAAACTGAGCTTACCCTAAATCCAAGAAAGAATTTCTATATTTTAGTAAAAATGGTACTTGTTTTTAGAAATTTTTTTCTTCAAATTAGAAATTCTGCCCTAAAAAATTATTTACCCTAAAAAATAGAAAAATTTTCTCAAATTAACCTTAAAAATTCGATAACCCTAAAAAATAGAAACGCTTTCTTAAATTTAGAAATATTTTCTCAAATATAGAAATATTTTCTAAAATATAGAAATATTTTCTAAAATATAGAAATATTTTCTAAAATATAGAAATGTTTTCTATAACATAGGAAATATTTTCTAAAATGACCATAAAGTTGTTCTAACCCTGTCCGAGTAGCCTAGGGGTTAGAACGTCTGACCAGAAATCTAAGCACCGCAAGTTCAATTTCAGCTGCCAACATCTTTCTTTTTCTTTTTTTTTACTTGTGTTATAAACACAGATGAGAAGTAATGCTTAGAACGACTAAAGGTTTTACCCTTTATTGAAAAGTAATTAAAATATTTTTTTTATATGAAATATCATCTTAGAAAATTTATTTTAAATATTTCGACTTTCACAGTTGCGACTTAACGAGTTCTAAAAACTTTTTTAAACTAACATTCTTCGCAAACGCCCCATCATATAGTCTTTGGTTTGACATGCGTTCTTCGCGCGTGACCGTGGCTTCATTCAATGTCTTTGAACTCACGCGCGGGAGACCTGGGTTCGAATCCCACCGACGGGCGAATAAAATGATAAGTTTTTTCGGATAAGATACTTATCGGAGTTTACTTGTAAGAACTGAAATAAATCATAATTGTACACAATTTCTTTCTCTCTCTTCCCCACAGAATTACAGTTGAAATCGATATTGGCAATTCATTAGTGCAACACTAATACATACAAACTTTTCTGAATGAAATGCGAAGTGCTTAAATCATTTACATATGTATACACATACATAAGTATACATAAGTCCATAAATCCTGAATGAAAAATTACATCATGATGAATGTAGGCACATTTTTTCTAATTTTTAGAAAAAATACCCTAAAATTTATGGTTAGATGCCCTACTTTTAAGAAATATTTTTCTATTTTTTAGAAAAGTTTTTCTTGTTTTTAAGGCCCTTTGCCTTAGATTTTAGAAAGGACGCCCTTAATTTTAGAAAAATTTACCCTACAATTTAAGGTGCGATGCCTTTGAAGTCAAAAATAAAGCGAATTTCTTGTTTTTAGGGTTAATTTTGGTATGAGTGTATTAAGAATGCATCACATGAATAATTTTGGAGAATATAATTTACAGAGTATTCTGCAAGGGTATATCAACTTCGGCTCCGCCCGAAGTTAGCTTTCCTTTCTTGTTTTTTATTACAATATTAGCATTGTCTCCTATTATTCTTTTCCCTCCCCATGCAAAATTAAAAATTACAATGAGTTGGTTCGGCTCAGACGACACCCAGTCTACATGAAATAAAGCTAATGTTGTTAATAATGTTCAAATAGTTGGTCATACGGATGCTATTAAGTCAATGTGGATACTACTTTTGATCCTGACAATTAGCAGCGTTGCTTAATTCGTGCTCACATTATACGTTAAACATAATAAAATAATTAAAAAACGTTATATAAGCAGAGCTAACGACTTGGACAAGGTTTAAAATCATTTTTTTTTTCGTCTCCAATAGGGTTAACACCCATTTCTTTTTGCATCTTTTTATAAAAGACCTACATTTAAATATATTGTCTACCTAACAAGGATGGACCGAAAAACTAAAAATAATAAAAGGAGGATTAAGAAAAAGAGCATTTAAAAGAATAGCCGCCAATCGAAATGAATTAGCAGCCAGTGATAATCCATCATGGGAACAAGCATGTGAACTTCACGCAGAGCTAGACTCCCTAAAAAATTTGAAAGCACTAAGCTACAGAAAAATCAAGAACCCGAACAATGTTACAAAAATATTGAAATCATCGGGGAAACTGTTGACAAAAAATCTCCTCCAAAAGAGAAATTTTTGCCAGTTCTTAAAAAGGAATGCCCGGCAGACTTCCCAGGCCCTTTATTCTCACCATACTGTGAATGCACATGCAAACACACAAAGCCCCAAAAAGACTAGTAAAAAAAAAATAAAATAAAAACAAAAAAATTTTTTTTTAAATTTACAAATCTGTTCTTTATTATGGATACAAACAGATGTATAGAAAAAACACGGGAAAGGGAACCCATGTTCGATTATAGAGTAAGATCTATCCTCGAAACACTTTGGAACCCCATCTCAGTGTGTGAACTAGAAATTGAATATATGGAAAAATTCAATCTAAGTAATTCCCTATTAATACATTGTAATAATACGCAAAAAGCTATAGTATTATCAACAATAGAAAAATGTAAGGTTTTCCCGTCATTGACAAAAATGCATTGCTTGGCAATATAATAATCTTTAAAATTATTATGAAATAAATCCTAATGGATTGGAAAACTATTTCTGATAAATTAAAAGAAATAAGAAAAAATTTCGACAAGTCATACAAATGTCTTTCGCAAAACCGAAATGTTCAGGGAACAACCATACAAAAGTATGACTTGTCGAAATTTTTTCTTATTTCTTTTAATTTATCAGAAATAGTTTTCCAATCCATTAGGATTTATTTCATAATAATTTTAAAGATTATTATATTGCCAAGCAATGCACGCTAAAGTTCTAATAGACAGCTTTAATGAAGCGCGCCTTATAATTTACGAACACAGAGATAAATTATCCAGTAAACATTGGACAGGTATCTCAAAATTATTATCTAAATTTAAAAACAATCTTAAAAATATAAAACAAAAATATAAGTTAGACATTTTAATTCCATCTATCCTTAATACACCATTAACATTTAAGGAGAAATTGAAATCAGAAGAAATAGAAGATAAAAATTCCGATACGGAAGATTTAGTCGAAACAAACAAAGAATTCCCAAAAACCGAGGACATACACAACCTGACTATTCCAGCGGTATTAAAGCTGACCGAACTGTCAAATCAGGAAAACTCGGACTCCAAAGAAAAAATATCATACGAAAATTTGGAAAATAATATAATCAATATGACGGACGACTCGACTGCCAATAGAGCATACATGAAGGAAATCAGCTCGGCAATTCCAGAGTTCGATGGAAAAAAAATCCACCTGCAAAGATTCTTAACAGCATTGAAATTGGTCAACCTTACCAAGGGATCATTCGAAAACATAGCTGTTGAGGTAATCAAATCCAAAATAGTTGGATCAACATTGTACAAAGTACAAAACGAAACAACTAT
The DNA here is from genome assembly GCA_018153305.1 of Drosophila kurseongensis. NCBI lineage: Eukaryota > Metazoa > Arthropoda > Insecta > Diptera > Drosophilidae > Drosophila > Drosophila kurseongensis. The sequence continues at coordinate 7,245,411 of JAECXX010000001.1, forward strand.
TAATAACATAATCAGTAAACTCCAGGCCACTATAGTGGGCGATTCTTCTGACGTTGTAAAAGCGAAATTATTAAACATACACCAAAAGGGAAAAACGGCTACGCGATTTACAACCAAAGTAGACAATCTACGGAAACTATTGAAGGCTCTTACATTGACGAAGGATTAAGTGCCGAACATGCAGACACGTTCAGCACAAAAGAAGCCATTTCTACAATGATAAAGAATTGTGAAAATGTAAAATTAAAAACCATTCTGGAAGCGGGCACATTCAAAACAATGAATGAAGCTGTACCAAAATATATTCATTGCAGCACGGAAATGACAGGAAATGCAAACAACATATTTTATACAAATAAAAATCAGTACTTCCGTGGTAATAACTATAGAGGAAACTATAGAGGAAAAGGCTATGGCCGAGGATATTACCAAAATAATTATAATAACTGTAATCATTATGATAATAATTACAATAACCGAGGCCGAGGAAACTATCGGGGTCAAAACCGCGGTAATGGAGGAAACAACACAAACTACACCAATCAAAATGGCAGAAATAACACTGTAAGAATGGCTCAAACTAACTCGGAAAACGAGGAAGCTCCCTTAAGAAGTCAATAATAAAAAACAACACAGTTCACTCTATTACTCTTAATTTAAATATATTCGTAAAAGTAAAACATGAACTTACACAAAAATCACTCACGTTTTGATAGACACCGGAGCGGATATATCTCTCATTAAAGAAAATTACGAAAACTTCATTGATACGGACTTCAATAACATTATACAAATATCAGGAATAGGCAAAGGCTCAATAACCACAATAAGACTATCATTTATTGAAATAAGAACAAGCCATTGTATAATACCACATAACCTTCATATAGTTCCCCATAACTTTTCAATACCGGTAGACGGAATAATTGGAATAGACTTAATAAAGAAATTTAATTGTCTATTGGACTTCAATCAAGATAATGACCTTTTCATTTTAAGACCTGATAACTTAAAATTTCCGATTAAAATTCCAATCATTCATAACATAGAAACTAACGAAATAATTATACCAGCCCGCTCCGAAGTAATTAGAACAAGAGAGAACGCTATAGTCGAGTGCCTCGACTATTAGATACCCGTTACTCAGCTAAACAACTTTATTATACCCTTGCAGAGGGTATTATAATTTTGGTCAAAAGTGTGCAACGCAGTGAAGGAGACATCTCCGACCCTATAAAGTATATATATTCTTGATCAGGATCACCTCCTGAGTTGATATAGCCATGTCCGTCTGTCCGTCTGTCTGTTTCTACGCGAACTAGTCTCTCAGTTTTAAAGATATCGAATTGAAACTTTGCACACAGCCTTCGATCCATTGCACGCAGTATATAAGTCGGAACGGCCGGGATCGGCCGACTATATCCTATAGCTGCCATATAACTGATTGATCGGAAATGCCATAACTTTGGTGTTTGTTAAGTTAGGAAGTTGGGATTTCCTATGGGTTTTATATTTGGCCAATTTATCCGACCTACCAAATTTCATAAGGATCGGCCGACTGTATCCTATAGCCGCCATATAACTGATTGATCGGAAATGCCATAACTGTGGTATTTGTAAAGTTAGGAAGTTGGGATTTTCTATGGGTTTTATATTTGGCCAATCAATCTGACCTTCAAAATTTCATAAGGATCAGCCGACAATATCCTATAGCTGCCATGTAACTGAACGATTGGAAATGCCATAACTTTGGTGTTTTTGAAATTAGGAAGTTGGGATTTTTTATGAGTGTTAAAATACATCATATGAATAATTTTGGAGAATATAATTTACAAAATATTCTGCAAGGGTATATAATCTTCGGCTCCGCCCGAAGTTAGCTTTCCTTTCTTGTTTTGCATTAACATAATATGAATTAGAGTGACCACAGGAAAAAAGGACAAAAAGTTCAAATTCGCTGGCAGCTTTACAGCACGAGCATCAGCACCAGCGCTGCTTTAGCGCAGGCAGCTTTTGTCCTGCACCAGCATACACACATACGCCATTGTTTGACTCAGACCTCCAATTTGGCTAACTTGCATAGTTCTTTGGATATAGTTCGGTATTGACAAATGAAAACCATCGCTATTTCCTTTAATAGAAATCCTTATCAAGAATTAACGTTGACTCTGTTGAGCACCTTGGCCAGCTGTTCCAAATCATCCGTTAGATTGGTACCACGGGCCATGAAAGTCGGAAATGTAGGCGCTAGCCAGGCTTAAGCGTTTAATGAGTTTTTGGGCGTTAGAGTGGGCGTGGCAAACTTTTATTAGGCCAATCGATAGGTATTGACGAAACAAATACATATCAAATAAAATTTTCATAATAGCATCAAAACTGTGGCCACAGCTTGTGGCTTGTGGGCGTCAGAGGGGGCGTGGCACCATTTTGAAACAAACTTGCGCTGCGTAGGAACTCCTAAAATCTACATGCAAATTGCCAATCTTCTAGCTTTTATAGTTTCCGAGATTTCAGCGTTCATACGGACAGACAGACAGACAGACGGACAGACAGACGGACAGACGGACATGGCTAGATCGACTCGGCTAGTGATCCTGAACAAGAATATATATATACATTATAGGGTCGGAAACGCTTCCTTCTACCTGTTACATACTTTTGCATTATGGTCAAATAATTGATTATGGTCAAATTAATAAAAAAAACTTTTAGCAGACAAATTTCCACTACCTAGAATCGATGACATACTTGATCAATTTTGCCGAGCAAAGTATTTCTCTTGTTTAGATCTTATGTCCGGATTCCACCAAATTGAATTAGAGGAATCGGCCAGAAATATAACTTCATTTTCAACGAGCTATGGCTCTTATCGTTTTACACGATTACCTTATTGCTTAAAAATAGCAACAAATTCATTCCAGCGTATGATGACAATTGCATTTTCCGGCTTGTAGCCATCCCAGGCATTCCTCTACATGGACGACCTAATAGTTGTAGGATGTTCAGAAAATCATATGTTAAAAAACTTAACAAACGTCTTTGAACTTTGCAGAAAAAATAATCTTAACCTTTCTTGGTCACAAGTGTACAGATCAAGGTATAATGCCAGATGACAAAAAATATGAAGTCATTGAAAAATACCCAGTCCCCACGGACGCTGATAGCGCCCGCAGATTTGTTGCATTTTGCAATTATTATCGTCGATTCATTAAAAACTTTGCAGATTATTCCCGTCTAAATTATGCAAAAAAGGTGTTAAATTCGTATGGACACCAGAGTGCCAAAGTGCTTTTAATTACTTAAAGAAAAAATGAATGAGTCCAACACTACTTCAATACCCCGATTTTTCTAAAGAATTTTGCATAATCACGGACGCAAGTAAGCAAGCTTGCGGAGCAGTCTTTACACAAGAACACAATGGCATACAGCTTCCTGAATCTTATGCATCGAGATCATTTACTAAAGGAGAATCCAATAAAAGCACAACAGAACAAAAACTACTAGCAATACATTGGGCAATTAACCATTTTATACGACCTTTCCTAGTTAAAACAGACCATAGACCATTAACATTCCTCTTTTCTATGGTTAATCCAAACTCTAAATTAACATTCCTCTAGACTAGATTTGGAAGAATACGAATTTACAGTTGAGTATCTTAAGGAAAAGGACAATTACGTTGCTGATGCGTTATCTAGAATAACCATCAAAGAACTAAAAAACATACAAAAGCAAATTTTACAAGTCACTACAAGAAACCAGTACAGACAGAATAAACCCTGCGCAGGGAAAAATCAAGCACAGCTGCCTAGGCAGTGTGTTGAAAAAGCTTCTATGCCCAAAATATACGACGTCCTTAACAACGACGAAGTAAAGAAAGTAGTGACCTTGCATTTAAATAATTTCAAATGCTATTTTAAGCATGGTAAAAAAGTTATTGCAAGAATAAATGTTAGCGATCTATTTACCAATGGTACATTTCATTTAGGTCAATTTTTCCAAAGGCTTGAAAAAGAAGCCGGTATATACAAAATCAGCCAAGAAATCCAAAATAACTAAACATACTAAAACTCCATTAACTTTTACGAAGACTCCAACTATACGATAGGTCCATTACCAAAATCGGATCAGGGCAATGAGTAAGCAGTAACTTTGATATGCGACTTAACGAAATATTTAATTGCCATACCAATACCAAACAAAAGCGCAAAATCAGTAGCTAAAGCTACTTTTGAAAATTTTATTCTAAGGTACGGTCCAATGAAGACGTTCATATCGGACATGCTAACTGAATATAAAAATTCAATTATTGAAGATTTATGTAAATACCTAGGTATAAAAAACATAACATCTACAGCGCACCACCACCAGACATTAGGAACAATAGAACGTAGTTACCGAACACTTAACGAATATATTCGATCCCATATATCCGTTGATAAAACAGATTGGGACATATGGCTACAATACTTCGTCTATTGTTTCAATACAACACCTTCTATGACACACAACCATTGCCCCTATGAATTAGTTTTCAGCAAACATCCAAATTTAAGTAAATCTTTTAAAAGTATTGCAAAAATAGTATTAAATGTCACTTAAAAATTTCTTAAAGCATATCTAAGATCGAAAGTCCAATTCTTTTAAAAATGAATCTTTTTTTTGGTCAACAAAGGACTTCCTTTTTTTGGAAACTGTAATTCCTTTCCTTAAAAACAAAAACTGATTGTAAGTAATGGATATCAAGGGCTTTGGATCGAATATTTTTCTTGCCCGTGAACCAAAAGGCCCGAGCAAAGTTCCATATAATCTATGCCCACGGGCTTATATTGTAATTTTGCTTCTATAACATATTATATTCTTTTTCACTTTATGAAAAACAAAAAAAAACCGAGCTCTAAAAGCTTTGCTCACCATCGCAAGCAAAGACTTAAAAGGTACAACGGAATGCGAGGCGGTTTTAATCCGCATCCATTAAACACTTGCCAGAAAATACCGCAATGCAATTATAAGCTTTGCAAACTTCACGTACACTGTTTACTCTCACAGCTTTAGGTAGTTTAATAATGTAAGTGACCAAAAAACGTAGACGAATCATTGCGATTTTTGTTTTAATTATACAAATTATATTAAATTGTTTGGGCCGTCAGCCAACGGATACTTAGGGAGAATAACAGGTAACTTGAAACCTGGCCTAAATATACTATATATGCTGTTGGCAGAGTGATTATAATACTCTCGGAGGACGGCCCGTGGTCTAGTAGGTCGGGCGGACTTGAACTACCTTTCCTCAAAGGCGAGTTTACGCGAAGTAATTCCCGACAAAACAATTGGGCTTCAGACCTCACGGAGGAAGTCCGCTGGGCTTACTTTATTCTGGACAATATTGACAAGAACGAGGCTGAGGGTACAAATTACTTAATTACTTAAATTATTAAATTAAAAGAATTCTCTTATACCTAGAAAAACGAATTTAAATTGATTTACTTAAAAAAAAGCGGCGTTTTGTACAAGGATTAAAAAGACTCACTTTCACACGGAAGGAAAATACACTTTTTCATTATTCTTAGCAGCGAGAACACAAAAAAGCTTTTTGTCACAGGGGTTTTATATTGTAAATACCTCAGTAAAATTGACATATGTGCACATTTTGTTTTTGATATTACCGTCGTTCTAATAGCGACAGTTATATTTTGAGTATACACAATTGTTCTTTTATATGTATTCATGTTTTCTCAAATATTGATTTCTTATCAGATCCAAATCTGAAGCATCGTTAGAATAAAGAAGAACGCAAAGTGATGCGCTACATAGAAAATTGATAAATGTGCAAAGTTCTTCATTTGCGTTTTGAGAGTGACACGGTAATAATTTCAAGAAACAAAGTGACTAAATTTGTGTGATCACCTATAAAACCGAATTAAAAATTACATTGCGTTACTTTCACAAGCTTTAAGTAAAATAAACGGTAAAAAACAATTAAAATTCCACGTGGAACCGAATTGAGTAAAGAAGAGCAAATTAGAAGAGCAAAACTATGGCTGATTGTGACGTTAAAGTGGGTGTTATTGCTACATCATTAAACAGGCATCGAAATACTATATTGAATTTTCTAAAGTATCCGCACTAATATGCTCGGAACAACCGAAAAGGTGCAGTTCGTAAGGTTGATGAGGGCACTAAACGCCACGTTCGAGCTTTGGCAACTGATAAAATGATGAGTTGCGCCCAAATTAAAGCAGAACTGAAGCTGCCAATAACTCGGAAAAGGGTGCAGCAAATTTGCCGAAAGGAGTTACATCTCCGATATGAAGCTATGGTACCAAAACCTAAGCTATTACGACGCCATAAAATGTCCCGACTTGCCTTTTATGACAAATATACATTTTAGTGATGAGAAAAAATTGAATTTAGACGGCCCAGATGGAAACCAAAAGTTTTGGCGAGACCCCAGGCATCCCCGGCTGACTTGCCATAGGCGCAACCATGGTGGTGGCTCTCTTATGATTTGGGCAGCTTTTACATTGTTTGGAAAATCGCCAATATGCTTTGTACCAGGTCGCATGAATGCGGAAATATATACGAATCTCTTAGAAAGTGAACTTATACCATGTAACGACCCTGTTTTGGGAGGCGGTATAGCTCGCCGTGGTCAGGGTTCGTGACAGATATTTATATTTATTCCTCTATAGATCGGTTTACCTCCCTTTCCCCAATAATGACACAGATGGGTAAAACTAGAGACGTGTATTTCAAAGTAATCGTATAATCGTGTAGTGGTGTGTAGATGCGTCGGGACTGCTTGTTCTGTCGATTCGGCGCTTCGGAAAAGCCGAGATGAACTGCTTGCTGTCGTGATCCGGTGTGCGAGTGTCGGCGCTGCGAATGGGCCGAGTGATGAACTGCTTGCTGAGAGTGTCGGCGCTGCAGATGGGCCGAGTGATGAACTGCTTGCTGTGCGTGTCGGCGCTGCGGATGGACCGAGTGATGAACTGCTTGCTGCGAGTGTCGGCGCTGCGGATGGGCCGAGTGATTAACTGCTTGCTGCGAGTGTCGGCGCTGCGGATGGGCCGAGTGATCGCTTTGTCGTGCGTACGTCGGGTCGAAGTGTTCTGGGTCGTTGGGAGAGATCTACTTGGTTTCTAGTGGGATTCGGGAATGTAGGGCATCGTTAGTTTCGGTCTGCCGGGCATCGTTAGGTTCGAACTGCCGTTTCTACATCCGTTTCGTTTCCGGGTCGGGAGCCGGAAACGTGACTTCTGGGGGAACTCACTGAGGTGGGCCTGTATTACGAAAACCGGGCCGCCTCAGTGATCACGACTGGGTCTGGGCTGATTTCTAGGAAACCACACCGGGACGCCAGTGATCCTGTCCAGGTCGTAGAACCGATTTATAAACCGCGTTCTTACGGATCCACTACTACTACCAAGACTATCTACCAGAACACTTACCTTGTTGCTGATGTTTCCTCGAAGATCGTCGGAACGCAAGTGACTCATCTGGGGTCTTGCCTCTGCTTATGTAGGCCCCGTTGAGTGTGCCCAGAGTGGTCGATGACGATAATCCCGATCTCGATAACTCGTTATCGGGTCACGAAATATAGCGATGGTAGTTGACTATCGGTATATTAGTGTGACCGATTTAATGTTTTTGGGCGCGCGTTTTAAAAATGCGCGATTTTGGCGCGTGTTTTGAATGTGGTGTAGCGTAGGGAGAATAAAAGAATTTTTGGAATGTTCTTTTATTATTTGTGACGCTGGGTCGTCACACCCCCCCCGCTTAGGACGTTGGTGTCTCCCCGGTGTTTTTTTGGATGTGTCCACTTCTCCCGATCCGGATTCGGGTCGTGAGGTTGTCCGAGACCACCAGTCTAGACCTTCTGTTTCCTTTGCGCCAGGTTGCCTTTATGTGTGTGACCGCTTCTTCCACCCTTTTCATGTGATTGTCGTATCCCCGCGGTTTTGGTTCCCAGTTCTCTTCACTTTCTTCTGATGTTTTGAACCGCTTTGTTCCGGGATGGTCGAGTGAAGAGAGCCGCCGCGGGGTTACCCATTTTGTTTGTGGTCGTTGGAAATCCGCTAACTCGTGCTTTTTTGTGCCGGTTGTGGTCCTGGGCATGGGGGGTCGTGCTTCGTTGTCCGTTGTTTGCCGTGTCGTTTCCTTGGTTGTTGTTGTTGCCATTGTTTGCCGTGTTGTTGCTGCGGTTGTTTCCTTGGTTTTTGGTGTCGCCTTCGTTTGCCGTGTTATTGCTGTGGTCGTTTCCTTGGTTGTTGGTGTCGCCCTCATCCGGTGTTTTTTTTTTCTGTTGATTATCGCGTAATCTGGCCATGTTTCGGGATTTCTTTCCAAGTCTAGGAGTTTCTGTTTAATCCAGATGTCTTCTTCGACCTCGGCTCCGTGAGCTTCTTCTTCTGGCATTCTGTTTTTGTTTCTTTTGTTCATGTTCATTCTTGCTGTGATGCCTCCGCATTGTAGTGTCGCGTTACATTGTTCCAAGAAGTCTGTCCCCAGTAGTAGGTCGCCGATTACTTCTTCGAGGATTAGCAGCGTCATCGTGCTTGTTTGGTTCCCGAGATGTATTGGTACTTCAAGTGCCTCTGTGACCGTTCTGTTTGTCCCGTCTGCTAGTCTAATGGCTTCGGTTACTTGCTTCCTTATCCCATGCCTTGCAATGTTGTTGGCTAGCTTCCTGGCGATGAAACTTTTTGTTGCTCCCGTGTCTATGGCCCCGCGAACTCTTGTGTTGCCTATATTCACTTGTGCAATCAGTCGTCGGCCGTTGAAGTTTATTGCTGTTGCGGGTGTGGTGTTTGCCCTGGGTGCCCGCTCTGATCCCATGGGCCTTTGGCGTTTCCCGCCGTTTCATTCCGTCGACAGCAATGGATTGTGCGTATTCCATCATGTCCGCATATCCAGCAATATATTTTTGGTGTGTTGTTGCACTGCTGTCCTATGTGTCCTTCTTCTTTGCACCTTGAACATCTATTATTCATGCTGAATGATCTTGTGATTCCTCGGTTCAGTGTTTGTGGTTGTTCCTGGGGACTCCATTGGTTTCTTGTTTGTCTCCCGAAATTTCCGGATGTTTGCTGTTGTCTCCCGAAATTTCCTGGTCGCTGCTGTTGTGTCCAGTGATTCTCCGGTGTTGTGTTGTGCGTTCCTGCGGCTGGAGGGCCTCGAATTCCTCTGCTAACTGCAGGTATTCTGCTAGGGTTCGGCATTCTCCCCGTTTAGCATACTTTTTAAATTCCACACGACTGTTCCGGTAGACCCACTCTAGTTTTTTTTCTTCCGTGAGTGTGGTAAATCTCATAATCTTCCGTAGTTCCCGCGCGTAGTCTTTTGCTGGCTCGTTTGTACCCTGGTGTCTGCGTGTTATGTTTTCCATCGCTCTCTCTTCGTGGTCCGTTGGTCCTTTTTAAAGTTTTCCCACGATGGCATTGCGGTAGGATGGGTGTGCCACCAGTCCAGGGCACAGTCTCTGAGCAAAATTACCATAGCTCCTGCTGCGTGGTCGAGCTCTATACCATAGGCCTTTGCCAGCTCTTCCATTCTAGAAATGAATTCTGTCGGGTCGCCCGTGCCGTCGTAAAATTCTCCCCAGCTTCGTATTACTCCCATTGTGGCCACTTTGTCGGTCTTTCTGGGCTCGGGTGCGTGTTTTCCGTTGCTTGTCTCTTGTTTGTCTGGTATCTGTAACAAGTTCTGGTTTTTCTCCATTCCGTCGGGTGCTGGTGATGGGGTTCTCGCGTGCTTCTGTGCTAGGTCTTGGAGACGTTTGGTGGTTTCTTCGCTGTGTGCACCGCTCTTGATTAACTCCGACATTTGTTTCCGCATGTCCTCGCACCGCGTTTCTGGCTTGATGTCGAATTCCCTGAGATAGATTTCCAGTTGGGCCTTGTTGCAATTGCTGATCCAGCTTCGAGTCAGCTTGTCTTCCATGTTGCTGTGTTGCTGTGTTGAGGAAGAGGGTAAACGATCTTTGTTGGTATTTTGAGGTTTCTATCTGTTTGTTTTTAATCTGTTCGGGCGCCACTGTAACGACCCTGTTTTGGGAGGCGGTATAGCTCGCCGTGGTCAGGGTTCGTGACAGATATTTATATTTATTCCTCTATAGATCGGTTTACCTCCCTTTCCCCAATAATGACACAGATGGGTAAAACTAGAGACGTGTATTTCAAAGTAATCGTATAATCGTGTAGTGGTGTGTAGATGCGTCGGGACTGCTTGTTCTGTCGATTCGGCGCTTCGGAAAAGCCGAGATGAACTGCTTGCTGTCGTGATCCGGTGTGCGAGTGTCGGCGCTGCGAATGGGCCGAGTGATGAACTGCTTGCTGCGAGTGTCGGCGCTGCAGATGGGCCGAGTGATGAACTGCTTGCTGTGCGTGTCGGCGCTGCGGATGGACCGAGTGATGAACTGCTTGCTGCGAGTGTCGGCGCTGCGGATGGGCCGAGTGATTAACTGCTTGCTGCGAGTGTCGGCGCTGCGGATGGGCCGAGTGATCGCTTTGTCGTGCGTACGTCGGGTCGAAGTGTTCTGGGTCGTTGGGAGAGATCTACTTGGTTTCTAGTGGGATTCGGGAATGTAGGGCATCGTTAGTTTCGGTCTGCCGGGCATCGTTAGGTTCGAACTGCCGTTTCTACATCCGTTTCGTTTCCGGGTCGGGAGCCGGAAACGTGACTTCTGGGGGAACTCACTGAGGTGGGCCTGTATTACGAAAACCGGGCCGCCTCAGTGATCACGACTGGGTCTGGGCTGATTTCTAGGAAACCACACCGGGACGCCAGTGATCCTATCCAGGTCGTAGAACCGATTTATAAACCGCGTTCTTACGGATAAACTACTACTACCAAGACTATCTACCAGAACACTTACCTTGTTGCTGATGTTTCCTCGAAGATCGTCGGAACGCAAGTGACTCATCTGGGGTCTTGCCTCTGCTTATGTAGGCCCCGTTGAGTGTGCCCAGAGTGGTCGATGACGATAATCCCGATCTCGATAACTCGTTATCGGGTCACGAAATATAGCGATGGTAGTTGACTATCGGTATATTAGTGTGACCGATTTAATGTTTTTGGGCGCGCGTTTTAAAAGTGCGCGATTTTGGCGCGTGTTTTGAATGTGGTGTAGCGTAGGGAGAATAAAAGATCATTGTGTTGTTTTTGGAATGTTCTTTTATTATTTGTGACGCTGGGTCGTCACAACCATTTTCTGAAAAGTTCCATTGCGAGGATTTTGTGTTTCAACAGGATAACGCTACTATACATGTTGCATGGTACACAAAGACGTTTCTGGAATCAAAAGAAAATACCCTTGATGCAGTGGCCTGCTATAAGTGCGGACTTAAATCTGATTGAGGATCTTTAGGGCATCATATCAGCTAAAGTTTTCGAAGGTGGAAGGCAATTTGAGACCTTAAAGGACTTAAAGGTGGCAATTGTTAAGGAATTGGCAAACATTGATAGACCTGCCCTGTAGCAATTGGTTAATTCAATGCCTAAACGATTGCAATTAGTGGAGCAACAAAAAGGAGACACTATATCATACTAAAAAAAATTAATCAGTTATATTATAAATGTATATACAACTTTTTTCTTATCAAGTCAATTTTGCACATTTATCAATTTTCTATGAACAATAATTTTAAGTTATTTTCTAAATATGATACAAGGCTTTATTAAATATATTTGAAGCTCATTCATTTTGTACACATACTACCTACATAAATAAAAACAAGAGAGAACGCTATAGTCGGGTGCCCCGACTATCAGATACCCGTTACTCAGGTAAAGGGAGTGCGAGGGAGATGGAGATAGAAACTTTGATCACGCATAACTTTTTAACGAATGGTCCGATTTGAAAAATTTCTTCTACATTTCGATAGGTATTGATAAAGACAATAAAACTGCATTTTTACTTTTCCGAAATATTTAAATTTTTAAAATCGTATATAAGCGATTGTGGGCGTTAAAGGGGGCGTGGCACCATTTTGAAACAAACTTGCGCTGCGTAGGAACTCCTAAAATCTACATGCAAAACGCCAATCTTCTAGCTTTTATAGTTTCCGAGATCTCAGCGTTCATACGGACAGACAGACGGACAGACGGACATGGCTAGATCGACTCGGCTAGTGATCCTGAACAAGAATATATATACTTTATAGGGTCGGAAACGCTTCTTTCTACCTGTTACATACTTTTGCACGAATACAATATACCCTTTTACTCTACGAGTAACGGGTATAATAATATAAAAATGTAACATGAAGACGTTAAACAAAAAACAAGAAAGGAAAGCTAACTTTAATAATTAAATTAAATTGTTATTACTCTCAGTATTTTGTTTCGAAAATTTATTTAACATTTTGTCGTCGTTCTAATTGAACAATTATCCTATTTTAAAACTTATTTATTTTATTAATTATTATTCTGGGATAAATAATTTATTTATATATATATTTATTTATTTTCGTGGTTTATATATAAAAATAAATTAAAATGAGTCCAGATAAGCCAAAATCTCTTGAACTTCTCGCGGATCTTAAAAATAAGCTCAAAAAACCAGTGATGAGCATCCGCCGATTAAATGATCGAATAGAAGGCGATCCAAGAAGCAGAACTAAATTGTCGGCTAGAGATTTTAAATGCTTATATTATTAAGGCAACTCAAATACAAGAACAGATCGAAGATTTAGATGATGGCGATGAGTTCGGAGAAGAGTTGGAAGAGCTTTCAATAATAACCAAGGCAAAAATAAAGTCGCTTATCTCAGCCTTGAAGACGGCAAGCGAAACCAAAATAATTGGATCAGCTTCTGTAGCCCCAACTCGAGCTCGACTTCCGAATTTGGCATTGCCGAAATTCAGCGGCAAATATTCGGAGTTTAAGAATTTCATTAGCCTTTTCGAAATCAATCATTCAATCACTTAATTTCTTGTCTTTCTGGTGAAGCTTTGGGAACTATTAAGGCCTACCAAGTCACCGAGATCAATTATGAAAAGGCTATGATCAGCCTGAAAAAAGTGTATGATAACGAATGTTTAATTTTTATGAATAATATTTCAACATTGTTTAGTCTTCCGAAAATAACGCAACAGTCAGCTTCGTCTTTAAGAAATATTATCGACACCGTATCATCTATATACGGTTCTTTGTTATCGATAGGTGCTAGGGATTCCTGTAATAAGGAAAACAACCTTCACGTTTGAGTTCTGTATAAAAACTGCCTTTATTTTTCTAAGTCTTCGCTTACGTAACTAACATGAAATTCTTATAATATCCTTATCTATGGTCTACACAGAGACCACATCTGTAAGCCTGAGCGGGAGCCTTATCAACGGTCTCCCGCAAGGCGACCTTTTGTGCAGTGTGAGAACTATATTTATGGTCAGGCTCAAGTGGCCTGTACTTAAGATTACAATTGTTCGGCACTGCACCCTTGTAGGTTTTAAGTTACAGATCGTTATTTACGGCTCAAGATAGATATTCATATTGACAGAACCAGAGCTCGTAAAATCTTATATTTATGATAATTAGTGTTCTTCTTGAACATTCTGCCAAGGGCCGGAAAGGTGAGGTGTACAGGTTATGAATACATCAATTCTTTTCGTTAACAATGCAAACATAAAATTAGTGGACTGTATTTTTAATTCGATATATTTATTTATTTGATTTTAACTTATTATAAGACACCTTGCAACGGTCCGGCGAAAGTAATGGCTTGCAATCGTTGCCTTGTAGCACATTTTCTTATGGCATATATTACCATGATTATTGTTATTATTAATCCGATTCCTAAAGAAGCATGTCCGAAAATCTGATGAAAATGCAAATCTTTGAATTTAATATGATTTTCTTTTAAATATTTAATTTCTTTATTAAGGCGTGCAATCTCAACAGTATGATTAATAGAATCCAATTTCAATGGATCCCAAACAACCTTTGGGATTTGACTACTATCACCTACATACGATGATAATAAACCTTCTTCACTTTCAGATTTAATATTATGATGGGCAATCAAAATCTTATCATCCGTTCTAGCAGTACAACCTGGCGCAATACTTAGAATTCCTTGCGTTGGTAAATCAAGTAACTGAATTTGTGCATTCGTACACTGTACTCTTATCTTGGAATTAAAAGGAACCTTAAACAACCAACTTCTTTTCTTTTCTAGCTCTGTCCAATAAGATGAAGTATCTATTACTGTTTTGTATATACAGTTTGAAACTCTGTTTGGCTTAAGTGGTTGCACTTCGCAAGAATTGTCATTCGCAGAATTCCAAGGCCAACTTCCTTTGCAAATTCTCTTATTTTGCTGCCATTTTTGACACTGACTTAAAGTTGATTCGGACATTACGTGATAAGAATCGATTTCAAAGTTGTAAATTAAATATTCCGAAGAAATATGAACCATAATCATTCTGTCTTCATTATGTATTGGTAAAGGGATAATTCTGAAAAGCTTAGATGGATGTCTACTAAATAGAGGAATTTTAGCATTTATAATCAACTTATTTTCGATAAATAATCCCCTAGCTGACAATAGCGTATAGACTTCCTTAAGCTCAGTACCTGTCTTTTTCCCTGGAAGAACTAATGTTTCGGAAAGGCTACCTTGAATTTTGGATATCTCATTATACCCTTGCAGAGGGTATTATAATTTTGGTCAAAAGTGTGCAACGCAGTGAAGGAGACATCTCCGACCCTATAAAGTATATATATTCTTGATCAGGATCACCTCCTGAGTTGATATAGCCATGTCCGTCTGTCCGTCTGTCTGTTTCTACGCAAACTAGTCTCTCAGTTTTAAAGCTATCGAATTGAAACTTTGCACACACCCTTCTTTCCTTTGCACGCAGTATATAAGTCGGAACGGCCGGGATCGGCCGACTATATCCTATAGCTGCCATATAACTGATTGATCGGAAATGCCATAACTTTCGTGTTTGTAAAGATAGGAAGTTGGGATTTTCTATGGGTTTTTTATTTGGCCAATCAATCCGACCTTCCAAATTTCATAAGAATCGGACGACTATATCCTATAGCCGCCATATAACTGATTAATCGGAAATGCCATAACTTTGGTGTTTGTTAAGTTAGGAAGTTGGGATTTTCTATGGGTTTTATTTTTGGCCAATCAATCCGACCTACCAAATTTCGGCCGACTATATCCTATAGCTGCCATATAACTGAACGATTGGAAATGCCATAACTTTGGTGTTTTTAAAGTTAGGAAGTTGGGATTTTTTATGAGTATTAAGAATGCATCATATGAATAATTCAGTCGTTTTCTTTAATAAATTTGTAGTGGAATCTACCACTGAAGTTTGCTTCTGAACTAACTCATTTAAATTGTGCTGATTATCTAATAGATTTCTCATATTTTCTTCTAGTTGATTCCTATCATCCTCATCCATTATTCCATATAAAATGTGATATAATGAACCCATGAATTCGAAAGGAGCACGTTTGCTTCTTGATCTCTTTTGCATCATGAATAGATTTTTATTTTCCTTAAGTTCTATTAATTGATTTTGCATATTATCTAAAACGATATTGCATTGATCCTCAAAGCTATGAAGCTTCCTGCAAACAATTCTCATTTTTGAATTAGCACATTACTTTTCTGAATTATGTGAAAATAGGCATCCATATTATAGTAAATCACCAGGTTCCATGATGCGCTTATAATTTCTACATCTCCTAGTGGATCTAAGTATATGGCAGCCGTGTTATTTATATTTTGAATGCTAAATGATTTATTCTCGTCTTTTATTGTTGCTGTTTCTGACACTTGACAGAACAATGTAGGCAATAGCATTACCATGACAGTGCCTAATTTAGAAAATCTAGGTGAAACCCTTTTTTGGTTTTCAACTGCCTTTTTCATAACATCCTCTGCTTGCTTTACACCAGTTAAAGGACAGATTTTTGTTATTGGTCTTGTAAATGAAGCTTCTTGGGTCTTAACTTTTACAACTCGTACTTTACCATCTTTACCCTTGTGAACCTCCTCTACTTTTCCCATTGGCCACCTGGCTGGGTGACAATTTTCATCTTTTAAGAGCAAAACCTGCCCTTTTTCTATATTTGGAACTCCCTTTTTCCATTTATATCTTTGCTGCAGTGTGTAAAGAAATTCGTCCTTCCATTTCATCCAAAAATCTCTTTTCATTTTTTGAATCAGTTTCCACCTATCGAGGCTACCAATTTTATCATTCTCTTGGATTGACTCAACCACATCTAATGGTGGTCTTCCTATTAAAAAGTGGCCTGGAGTTAGAACTTCATTGTCTTCAATATCGTCCCCTGTAGTATATAAGGGTCTTGAATTTAACACCGCTTCTATCTGACATAAAAGAGTTGCCATTTCTTCGTAAGTCAAAATATTGTCCCCAATAACCCGTTTTAAATGATATTTAACGGATTTAACACCTGCTTCCCAAATACCTCCAAAGTGAGGTCCTGCCGGCGGGATAAAATGCCAATGAATTTTATCGTTTTTAATTTCTAAGGCTACTCTAGTGTTAATGGCTTCTATAAATTCTTCATCCAACTTCCGAGCGGCACCTACGAAATTAGTACCATTATCCGAATAAATATTAGTACACTTCCCTCTTCTAGATATAAATCTTTTGAAGTCCTTGCACTCTATCGTGGTTGCAACTATCGTGTTACTTCCTTTTGATTTGGTGCATCCAGACACTATCCAACCAAAGTCTGTGTTTCTTATTATTCCTCCTCGGCTCCTACAATTAAGTCCACTCGACCTGGCTTGTTAAACTCGGGATCGGCTAAAGGGTAGTTTTGCCACCTCTTTTTACTAATGTTTAATGAGCGTATTGGCAACGCCTTCATTAATTTTGGGAGGACAATTGCCTACTAACTCATTTTTTCTTTCTTTTAAAGGTTTAATGTTTAGTTTTATTTTATGCATTTTTTATCGAGGAAACTCCACTAATCTCCGTATAATTTTTTATTTTTGGCAACTTGAGAATTTGTGAAGCTTCCTCCGATATTATCGTACTCTGAGATCCACTGTCAATCAGCGCTCTGAGTTTTTTGAAGCCTCCACTAGCTGATTTCACATGAATCAATGCTGTGGCCAATAAGGCTTGTTCCGTCGTCCTACACGTATTAACTTTTTCTCTGTTATTATTAATGTGAAGAAGCGTGTGGTGCGGTTTCTTGCAATTCAAGCAAAGAATTTCATTTGTGCACTTTTTATTGCTTGAATGCTTCAGACACATTAAATAAATGTGTCTTTTCTTTGCCCAGTCATTTCTTTCTACTGGTTCCATTCCCTTAAATTTATAACACTGTGTTATATTATGGGTTGGTAAATTACAACAAGAACCATTTTCTTTGCTGCTTTTGACCTGAAACTCTTTTCTCCAAGGTTTATTTTCCTGTGGAAAAGAGGAAATGGAGCTGAGTCTTTGCTCTAAGAACTCCATGACATCAGGAAGTGTTTGAATTTCCTTTGTCCTTTTAACATTACTCTCATATAAATTTAGACAATCCTTGTTAAATTTCCGAAGTATTATGTGGGCAAAAAATGCATCCACATCCTCGGATAATTGTGCCTTTAATTTTATAATATAAATTAATTGTGTCAATAAATGTTTTAATTTGCTTATTGGATTCCAAATTTAGATTGGGTAAATCCATAAGCCTATTTATGTGATCAGAGAAAATTTTTCTTCTGTTCTCATACCGCTTGGTTAGCAACTCCCAAGCAGCTTCATAGTTATCTCCAGTGCCTAGCAGTAAATGGGAAACCACGTTCTTGGCCTCTCCTCATTAAACTCATTAAATAGATCCCATTCTTTGGAATCACCAAAAAAAGTGGGTATCTTAATTTTTGGCAGCTTAGGTAATTCCTCTGCCTTTACAGTTATAGATTCCTTAACTTGATTTTTTTCATCGTTAAGTCTTTCATCTATAACCTCTAAAATGCTATCGACATCGAATTCTAATTCGGTTATCTGGTCATCAAATTCCGAAGTTTCAACACAACTTTTTACCTTATCTAATAAACCAAAAGTTTTAGTTTTCAAAAATTGAACTTTCTTTTTTCTAATTTTAAGGGAAAGTAGATCGCAATTTAAATTATTAAAAGTTTCCTCGAGATACTTCTTTAAATGTCCCACATTGTCGTCTAAATCTTTCATTAATTTAACATCCCCGGAGCGGGTTTAATCTCGCCTATTTGTGACCTAATTTGCCCGCTATTTCCCGGCCTACTCAAGTCCTTTTCAAATTGTTTCTTTAGTTTAGAAAATATCATCATCATCGCTTCATAATGTTTTGATGTAAAATATTCGTGCTCAACTGCACCGATCTTTACCAAAACACTATGATTAAATATAAAATCCTTTTCTAGTTCTACAGATTTTTTAAACTCCTGTTGAGTTAAGTGCACTTTTGCCTCTAAAAGCCTGATCTGCTGCGTTAACTCGGACTGCTTCTGCAGGAACTCAATGGTCTTTTCGGACAACATTTTCTTAATTTATATATATATTTAATAATGTTCCTTAAGAAGGTTAGGTTAGGTTAGGTTAGGGCGGCTGCCAGACTATAGCCTGGCACACTTAGACCTCTGTGGGTCCATTGTGATACCGTATGATCTCTATTTTTGGGTCCCCTATCCGTTAAGAGTCAGCCTGTAGGTTGGTCGATCAGCAAGTCCCCCATCCGGAGGATTTAATAAAAGAGCTTATACTCTTCAGGTTAATCTGCGATATTTCGATCAGGTCATTTATGAATGGGTATCCCAAGTGTTTCAGTCTGAGCCTGCATAGGGCTGGGCATGAACAGAGTAGGTGTTCCACCGTTTCCTCTTCTTCCTCATCCCTGCAGCTCCTACAAAAATCATCGGACGACTATATCCTATAGCCGCTATATAACTGATTAATCGGAAATGCCATAACTTTGGTGTTTGTTAAGTTAGGAAGTTGGGATTTTCTATGGGTTTTATTTTTGGCCAATCAATCCGACCTACTATATCCTATAGCTGCCATATAACTGAACGATTGGAAATGCCATAACTTTGGTGTTTTTAAAGTTAGGAAGTTGGGATTTTTTATGAGTATTAAGAATGCATCATATGAATAATTTTGGAGAATATAATTTACAGAGTATTCTGCAAAGGTATATCAACTTCGGCTCCGCCCGAAGTTAGCTTTCCTTTCTTGTTTTGTAATTGATTTGGCTTGAGGATGTTTGTGTTTAATCTACCATGATTAATGTCAATTAACAGACTTATAATTGCTGCCTGCACCCGTTCACCTTCTTCAATCAATGCGTTAAGTTGTTTTGTTATCATAAAGAAATTAATCGATTCCTTATAAACATAATAACTTTCTTTAAGAACTTCAGTCATATTTTCAATTCTAGTATGCATATTCTTAAAGTTATTGTTAATGTCTTCAGTCGTTTTCTTTAATAAATTTGTAGTGGAATCTACCACTGAAGTTTGCTTCTGAACTAACTCATTTAAATTGTGCTGATTATCTAATAGATTTCTCATATTTTCTTCTAGTTGATTCCTATCATCCTCATCCATTATTCCATATAAAATGTGATATAATGAACCCATGAATTCGAAAGGAGCACGTTTGCTTCTTGATCTCTTTTGCATCATGAATAGATTTTTATTTTCCTTAAGTTCTATTAATTGATTTTGCATATTATCTAAAACGATATTGCATTGATCCTCAAAGCTATGAAGCTTCCTGCAAACAATTCTCATTTTTGAATTAGCACATTACTTTTCTGAATTATGTGAAAATAGGCATCCATATTATAGTAAATCACCAGGTTCCATGATGCGCTTATAATTTCTACATCTCCTAGTGGATCTAAGTATATGGCAGCCGTGTTATTTATATTTTGAATGCTAAATGATTTATTCTCGTCTTTTATTGTTGCTGTTTCTGACACTTGACAGAACAATGTAGGCAATAGCATTACCATGACAGTGCCTAATTTAGAAAATCTAGGTGAAACCCTTTTTTGGTTTTCAACTGCCTTTTTCATAACATCCTCTGCTTGCTTTACACCAGTTAAAGGACAGATTTTTGTTATTGGTCTTGTAAATGAAGCTTCTTGGGTCTTAACTTTTACAACTCGTACTTTACCATCTTTACCCTTGTGAACCTCCTCTACTTTTCCCATTGGCCACCTGGCTGGGTGACAATTTTCATCTTTTAAGAGCAAAACCTGCCCTTTTTCTATATTTGGAACTCCCTTTTTCCATTTATATCTTTGCTGCAGTGTGTAAAGAAATTCGTCCTTCCATTTCATCCAAAAATCTCTTTTCATTTTTTGAATCAGTTTCCACCTATCGAGGCTACCAATTTTATCATTCTCTTGGATTGACTCAACCACATCTAATGGTGGTCTTCCTATTAAAAAGTGGCCTTGAGTTAGAACTTCATTATCTTCAATATCGTCCCCTGTAGTATATAAGGGTCTTGAATTTAACACCGCTTCTATCTGACATAAAAGAGTTGCCATTTCTTCGTAAGTCAAAATATTGTCCCCAATAACCCGTTTTAAATGATATTTAACGGATTTAACACCTGCTTCCCAAATACCTCCAAAGTGAGGTCCTGCCGGCGGGATAAAATGCCAATGAAGTTTATCGTTTTTAACAATTGCCTACTAACTCATTTTTTCTTTCTTTTAAAGGTTTAATGTTTAGTTTTATTTTATGCTTTGAAATGCATTTTTTATCGAGGAAACTCCACTAATCTCCGTATAATTTTTTATTTTTGGCAACTTGAGAATTTGTGAAGCTTCCTCCGATATTATCGTACTCTGAGATCCACTGTCAATCAGCGCTCTGAGTTTTTTGAAGCCTCCACTAGCTGATTTCACATGAATCAATGCTGTGGCCAATAAGGCTTGTTCCGTCGTCCTACACGTATTAACTTTTTCTCTGTTATTATTAATGTGAAGAAGCGTGTGGTGCGGTTTCTTGCAATTCAAGCAAAGAATTTCATTTGTGCACTTTTTATTGCTTGAATGCTTCAGACACATTAAATAAATGTGTCTTTTCTTTGCCCAGTCATTTCTTTCTACTGGTTCCATTCCCTTAAATTTATAACACTGTGTTATATTATGGGTTGGTAAATTACAACAAGAACAATTTTCTTTGCTGCTTTTGACCTGAAACTCTTTTCTCCAAGGTTTATTTTCCTGTGGAAAAGAGGAAATGGAGCTGAGTCTTTGCTCTAAGAACTCCATGACATCAGGAAGTGTTTGAATTTCCTTTGTCCTTTTAACATGACTCTCATATAAATTTAGACAATCCTTGTTAAATTTCCGAAGTATTATGTGGGCAAAAAATGCATCCACATCCTCGGATAATTGTGCCTTTAATTTTATAATATAAATTAATTGTGTCAATAAATGTTTTAATTTGCTTATTGGATTCCAAATTTAGATTGGGTAAATCCATAAGCCTATTTATGTGATCAGAGAAAATTTTTCTTCTGTTCTCATACCGCTTGGTTAGCAACTCCCAAGCAGCTTCATAGTTATCTCCAGTGCCTAGCAGTAAATGGGAAACCACGTTCTTGGCCTCTCCTCATTAAACTCATTAAATAGATCCCATTCTTTGGAATCACCAAAAAAAGTGGGTATCTTAATTTTTGGCAGCTTAGGTAATTCCTCTGCCTTTACAGTTATAGATTCCTTAACTTGATTTTTTTCATCGTTAAGTCTTTCATCTATAACCTCTAAAATGCTATCGACATCGAATTCTAATTCGGTTATCTGGTCATCAAATTCCGAAGTTTCAACACAACTTTTTACCTTATCTAGTTTTAGTTTTCAAAAATTGAACTTTCTTTTTTCTAATTTTAAGGGAAAGTAGATCGCAATTTAAATTATTAAAAGTTTCCTCGAGATACTTCTTTAAATGTCCCACATTGTCGTCTAAATCTTTCATTAATTTAACATCCCCCGGAGCGGGTTTAATCTCGCCTATTTGTGACCTAATTTGCCCGCTATTTCCCGGCCTACTCAAGTCCTTTTCAAATTGTTTCGTTAGTTTAGAAAATATCATCATCATCGCTTCATAATGTTTTGATGTAAAATATTCGTGCTCAACTGCACCGATCTTTACCAAAACACTATGATTAAATATAAAATCCTTTTCTAGTTCTACAGATTTTTTAAACTCCTGTTGAGTTAAGTGCACTTTTGCCTCTAAAAGCCTGATCTGCTGCGTTAACTCGGACTGCTTCTGCAGGAACTCAATGGTCTTTTCGGACAACATTTTCTTAATTTATATATATATTTAATAATGTTCCTTAAGAAGGTTAGGTTAGGTTAGGTTAGGGCGGCTGCCAGACTATAGCCTGGCACACTTAGACGTCTGTGGGTCCATTGTGATACCGTATGATCTCTATTTTTGGGTCCCCTATCCGTTAAGAGTCAGCCTGTAGGTTGGTCGATCAGCAAGTCCCCCATCCGGAGGATTTAATAAAAGAGCTTATACTCTTCAGGTTAATCTGCGATATTTCGGTCAGGTCATTTATGAATGGATATCCCAAGTGTTTCAGTCTGAGCCTGCATAGGGCTGGGCATGAACAGAGTAGGTGTTCCACCGTTTCCTCTTCTTCCTCATCCCTGCAGCTCCTACAAAAATCATTTTTTGGGGCTTTTAGCCTGCCGGCGTGTGCGCCAACGAGCCAGTGGCCTGTGAGTACTCGAATTAGCATGCCGCACTCAGTGCGGCTGAAATTGAGTAGTTCTGATGTTTTCTTATTACTTATTGCAGGCCATGTCTGGTGAGAGATTCGGCATTGCGGTGTGTTTTGCCAATGAGTGTTGGCTAATTTGCTGAAATGGTTTTTAATAATTAGCTTGCAAGTAGCCATAGGCATGCCAACATTCTCCTTTCCTGGAAGGAGAGGTATGGTGGTGCCTTGCCTGGCTAGCTCGTCTGCTATACGATATCCCGGTGACCCGGAACCCATATAAGGCTGACAGTAAACTGACTAGCCATCTCGTGGAGAGATTTGCGACAGTCTGCTATTGTTCGGGAGTTTGTATTTGTCGAGTAGATTGATTTAATAGCCGCTTGGCTATCACTATATATGTTTATGTGTCTGTTCTGGGTGTTTAAGTCCCTTAAACAGACAAGTGCTTCCATTATAGCATACACTTCCGCTTGGAAGACACTGCAGTGGTCAGGAAGTCTGAATGACTGCCTGATCTCTAATTGCTCGGAGTATATGCCTCCACCTACGTGTCAGTTTGGAGCCGTCTGTATATAAACAGATTGCGTCTATTGAGCCCGGTCGGCCCCGATCCCATACTTCCCTGCCTGGGATCAGAGCTTCGAAGGGCGTGTGATTGTATTCACGGGTTTTACATAGATCCGTTTTTGGCGGGATCAATTTGTCATGCTGAAGAATCTTAGCGTGACCATACAATTGGGCTTTCCATTGCCCTGTATCCCTTAGTCGAATGGCTGCCGATTTCGCCCTTTCCATTCCTGCTAAGTCCAGGCTCTGGAGGTTCAAGATCGCATTCAGCGCTTCGTTTGGGGTAGTTCGAAGGGCTCCACTAATACACAAAGTCGCCTTGCGCTGTACTTTGTTAAGGGGAGTTAAGATACATTGCTTGTGTAAAGCGGTCCACCACAGAGCCACTCCATATAGTAGGATTGGCTTGACTACCGCTGTGTATATCCAATTGACGATTTTAGGGGACATACCCGATCTTAGCCCGATTGCTTTTTTACAAGAGTAAAGTGCAATGGTCGCTTTCTTGGTTCTCTCTTGGTTGTTTAAGCCCCATTTAAGACGCTTATCTAATACTAACCCCAAGTATCTTGCGTGCTCGCTAAAAGAGAGATTACAGTTGCTTAAAGTGGGTGGGTTAAGTTTTGGGATTTTGTATCTATTTGTAAAAAGGACTAGTTCCATTTTTGAGGGATTTACCCCAAGTCCGTTCTTTGTGGTCCATTCCGATAGTGTTCTTAGTTTTACGGTCATAAGATCGCATAACGTTTGTGTATACTTGCCATTAAAGATGATGGCGACATCGTCTGCGTATGCCACTATTTTACAGCCTCCTCCTTCAAGAATCCGCAGTAGTTTATTTACCGCGATATTCCATAAGAGGGGTGATAGTACACCTCCTTGCGGAGTGCCTCTGTTCACTAATCTAGTCCCTAGTGTGGCCGTGACCAGTCTGCTTATCAGCAATTTGTGGATCAGCCCCACCAGCGGTGGCTCAACCCCTAGTTCAGTGAGGGATTCTGTTATTGCCGTGGGGAGCTGAAAGCTCCTTCTATGTCAAGGAAGGCGATCAAGGTGTATTCTTGTATACTGAGTGATTTCTCGATGTTGCTTACTACCAAGTGTAGCGCCGATTCGGTCGACTTACCTTTGGTGTATGCGTGTTGCGCCTCTGATATCTGCGTCGGGTCAATGATGTCTCTAATGTGTAGACCTATCAGTCTTTCTAGGATTTTTAGCAGGAATTATGTCAGACTTATCGGTCTGAAATCCTTCGCTGTAGTATGGGTGGCTTTCCCTGCCTTAGGGATGAAAACGACTTTCGTTTCCCGCCATGCTGTAGGTCTGGAAGATTTTTCTCAGCCAGTTTATAGCTAGTTCTCCTGCTTGCTGAATATGTGCCGGTGTTATATTGTCCGGTCCCGGCGATTTGTATGGCTTAAAACTATGAATGGACCAGTTTATATTACGGTCTGATAGTAGGAGATTTAAGTTTATTCCTTCTCCAGTGTGTCTTCCTGGGGGATGTCCTGTTTGCAGGCTCCCTGGGAAGTAAGCGTCTAGGAGTAGGTTTAGGGATTCTTCACCAGAGTCCGACCATGATCCGTCCGCCCTTTGGAGATAGCCCAAGGATACGGCTGTCTTAGAAAGTATTTTTCTGAGCCTTGCGGCATCAGTTGTCCTTTCAATATCCGAGCAGAAGTTCTGCCACGCAGTTCTCTTCTCTTTTCTGATGGCCTTTTTGTATATGGCTAGTTCCTTTTTGTAGCTTTGCCAGTTTATGTCCTCATTTGCAGCTTTCTCTCTGTTGAACAGGTTTCTGCATTTGGCTCTGAGGATTGATAATTGCTGGGTCCACCAAGGAGGTTTTTTCCTTCCTCTTGGTTTCCCTAACGGGCATGCAGCTGTGAATGCCGCGTTGCATGCTTCTGTGAATTTGTTTACTATATTATCTAGCTCCTGAGTGCAAAGAGTGCTTTCTGGTGGCTCCCTGGGGAGGAAGTTCGACAGAATTTCTTTGTATTTATTCCAGTTTGCCCGCCTGGGGTTGGCAAAGCTGACCGGCGCAGGTGACACTAGGGACAAAGTTGTCTCTATAAACCTTTGATCTGAAAATGAGTGCTCGTCGGAGACAGCCCAGTTTGTGACTGTGCTAATGAGTGAATCTGATGCCAGGGTTAGATCTATGATCGTTTGGCACGTTTTTGTTATAAAAGTAGGGGTATTGCCCCTATTGCAAAGAAATAAGTTCGAATTCAGAATGAAATCAAATAAAGACTCACCTCTGTCGTTGTTGATAGGGCAGCCCCACTGAGTATGGTGGGCATTTGCATCGCATCCTATCACCAAACCTTTCTTAAGCTCTTCACATTCCAGTACCAGTCCTCTGACTAGCGCGTCTGGGGGGTCTATCTTTTCAAAAGCCATGTAGGCCGATAGCATCCTAAAAGAGCCGCTTTGCAGCTCCAGGCTTATTGCTGTGTTGTCTCCGTTGCTGTAGTTGCGAAGCAGAAATGTACTAAGGTGCCGTTTGGCTAAAATGCAGGTTCGAATTTTACCTTGTTTGGGGTCAAGCATAAGCTTGTAATCTTTTGTTCCTAGTCCAGCAACCCTGCCTCCTGCTACCCAGGGTTCCTGAACTAAGACCACGTCGGAAGAGCAGCGGACGGTGCTTTACTGTGATGTAGGTTGATCTGCAGGATTTGGATTTTTATGCAGGCTGCTTGAAGTCGTTGATAAAGATGATGCTTGAAGTCGTCTTTGTTGGGGGTGCTGGTCTTCTTTTATAGGTGATTTTGTTTTTTTTTTTCAATTTTTAATTTTTGGTTTTAGTGTTGTTATTTATTGTTGTTTTGTTGGCTTCAGTAAATTGAAGGCATTTTATTTAATTATGCTTAGCTCTTTGGCTTTTAGCATTTGTAGGCACTTCTTCTATTTTAATCCAACTTTTTGGAATTTTTTTTTTTTTGGAAATTTGTTGTTTCACTTGTGTTTATTATTATTTTTTATCACAAGTGTTAATTTGTGGGCACTTTTTTTAAATTTTGTTGCACATTTCACAAATTTTATTTATTTGTCTGATGTTGGCCTCAAACACGCCTTATAAACTTAAAATTTTTTTTTTTTGTTTATAAAAAACAAAAAACACACACTTTTTATGTTTTATTTTTCCGATGTTATGGCCTCGGAAACGCTCAATCGGTAGCGACCTTTAGCTGTTTAAAAAAAAAACAGAATCTTTAAGGTGCTTTAAAAAACAAAAAAGACTCTTTATCTATCTTTATGCTTTTTTTTTTTTGTTCAACACTTTTGTCTCTTACTACTGGTGGGGGAAAACAATCGTGTGAATCTATTTGCAACCTTTAGCTGCAAGTGTCTAGCGCTTGACAGAATCTTTAAGGTGCACAATTTCTCTGAGTTTCTTACCACTGGTGGGGGAAAACTGCAAAGTAGTCTGGCCAATTGTTCCGCAAGGAAAAAAGGCTCGAATGACCAAAATGTAAGGGATTCCTGTAATAAGGAAAACAACCTTCACGTTTGAGTTCTGTATAAAAACTGACTTTATTTTTCTAAGTCTTCGCTTACGTAACTAACATGAAATTCTTATAATATCCTTATCTATGGTCTACACAGAGACAACATCTGTAAGCCTGAACGGGAGCCTTATCAACGGTCTCCCGCAAGGCGACCTTTTGTGCAGTGTGAGAACTATATTTATGGTCAGGCTCAAGTGGCCTGTACTTAAGATTACAATTGTTCGGCACTGCACCCTTGTAGGTTTTAAGTTACAGATCGTTATTAACGGCTCAAGAAAGATATTCATATTGACAGAACCAGAGCTCGTAAAATCTTATATTTATGATAATTAGTGTTCTTCTTGAACAATAGGAGACGACACCAAGATTTCAAATGCAATGTTGATCTATCTTGTTTTGAACAGAGTAGACCCAGTGACCAAACAAAAATGGGAAGAACAATTCGATTATGAAAGGTTACCGCTTTGGTCCGATTTTGAAAAAATATTAAACCGCCGATACCAGCATTTATCTGCTGAAGAATCGACGAAACCAAAGCAAGATAAAGTTATGTCGAGCAAGCCACATAATCGCAGCTCATTTTCTTGTTCTTCGTCCAACAGTAAATCCCAGCAAAGTTGTAGCTATTGCAATGCAGGAGACCATATCCTAGCGAACTGTGGTCCGTTTGGTCGCCTTTCAGTAATGCAAAGGTTCGACTTTGTAAAATCAGCTTCCTTATGCATCAATTGTATGCGAAAGGGTCATACTGTTTCAAAATGCAAATTTAATAAATGTCGAGTTTGTGGCCGCTCGCATCATGTTTTACTGCATAGATATACAGTGTCCGAAAATAGTTTAGCGTTGCCACCACCCCAAGAGATTCTTTCTCCCTCTTTAAATCAAGATCAGCCTTCCACGTCACATGTTATGCATGCGCCATCATTGGACAGAGTGTAAGATCTAAAAACGGTGAATATATTTGGGCCCGAGCACTTCTTGACTCTGGGTCCCAAACGAATTTTATAACAGAGGACCTTGCTCACCGCTTACAGATCCGTAAAGCGGAGTCGTGTATAAACTTACTTGGTATTGGCGAGTCCGATTCTCAAGTTAAGAAAAAGGTACACACAATGGTGAAGTCGGGTATAAATGGTACTGAGTTCTCTTTCGATTTTTGGATTTTGAAATCAATATCAGGATATCATCCTGACCAGTCGGTCAATATCAATGACTGGAAAATTCCAAAGAACCTACCACTAGCAGACCCCTATTTCTACAAGCCACAAAAGATAGATATGTTAATAGGAGCAGAATCATTTTTCGAATTATTAGCTGTTGGACAAATTAGACAAGGTCCTGACTTTCAAACTCTGCAGAAAACCCTCTTCGGCTGGGTTGTATCGGGTAGATATAAGGCATATTCCCCTACAGAAGTTGTGAAAAGTTGCAGTTGAAGTGAAGAGATTTTAGTGTCTATTGACAGCACACTACAGAAGTTTTGGTCACTTGAAGAAATGCCATCTCTAAAGAAAATTCTGTCACCTGAGCAAAAGTTATGTGAAGAACACTACCGGAGGACAACTCAGGTTTTGCCATCAGGTCGGTTCGAAGTAAGACTGCCGTTTAAATCGGATCCAAATGAGTTAGGCAACTCTTTTGAAGTTGCAAAACGGCGGTTTTTGTCGCTTGAAAGAAGGCTGTCTCGAGACCCTGAGATGAAGGAAATGTACCTAGAATTTATGGAAGAGTACCTTTCCTTAGGTCATATGTCTCTTACAGATAAACTTCCTTCTGCTCCACATTATGTTATCCCACATCAATGTGTTCTGAGACCCCAAAGTACGTCAACCAAGTTACGTGTCGTTTTCGATGCGTATTGTAAATCGTCAACTCAGAAGTCTTTAAATGACATTTTGTTGGTTGGGCCGACAATCCAAGATGAGTTGTACTCAACGTTACTGCGCTTCCGGCTGCATAGGTTTGCCCTGACCGCCGATGTAAAGAAAATGTATCGCCAATTGATGGTGAATCAAGCAGATAGGCAGTTTCAACTTATAGTGTGGAGAAGAGACCCCTCTGTGTCCTTGAGATTATACAAGCTCAACACCGTAACATATGGTACTGGACCAGCCCCGTTTTTGGCTATTCGGTGTTTAAAAAGGTTAAGTGAGTCTGCCAAAGTTTCTTTTCCGAGAGCTGCTAGGGTTATTAGATCCGACTTTTATGTCGATGATATGTTGACTGGTGCTGCATGCGTAGAGGAGTTAAAGACTATTAAGTCTGAAGTATCTCAGGTTCTTCAAACTGCAGGTTTTGAATTGACAAAGTGGTTTTCAAACTCACCTGACGTTACCGCATCTGAGACCACAGTTAAAACCATACCCATCTCGGACTCAGAGTCAACTAAGGCGTTAGGAATATCGTGGTTGCCTAACGAAGATGCCTTCAAATTCCAAATTGACACTGCTGTCATGGGTCTCCGAGCGACAAAACGGAATATACAATCGTTGACATCGAAGCTGTTCGACCCCCTGGGCTTATTAAGTCCTATTGTAATTAGAGGAAAGATCCTATTGCAGGAACTTTGGCTAAATAAGTTAGATTGGGATGAGTCGATTCCTATTCATTTGGAAACAGCTTGGAATATGATAAAAATAACATTGTCTAAATTAGAGGAAATATCTATTCCCCGGTTTGTGCATACCGATCCGATGTTACCGGTCCAATTACATGCCTTCGCCGACGCATCCTTAAGAGCTTATGGAGCTTGCGTCTACATTCGTAGCAAAACTGCAGAAGGTTATAAAATATCGCTGTTGACTTTAAAGTCTAAAGTAGCGCCGATCAAGACTAAGACACTCCCAAGGCTTGAGTTATGTGCCGCTCACCTTCTCGCAGATCTCTGCCACAGAATCAAGCCCCTATTAAAGGTACCTATCGAACGAATTGTTTATTGGTCGGATTCTGAAGTTACGCTTCATTGGATCCGGTCTCATCCATCTTCATTGTCCACATTCGTATCGAATAGAGTTGCGGAGATTCAAGAGTGGTCAGCTACATGGCGGCATGTTCCAACAAAACAGAACCCAGCAGATATTGTATCAAGAGGTTGTGACGTCGACGAAATTATACAGTCAATATGGTTTACTGGACCCCCGTTTTTAAAAGAGGAAGATGCAAACTGGCCCCAGAATGCACACTTTGACCTAGATGAAGAAGTCCTACTACAAGAATCGAGGAAGACTGCGGTCGGAATGACCGCTGCTGTAAGAAATTTGGATTTGGTAGATGTCATCGAGGGATTTTCGTCACACCTTAAGCTGCTTCGGGTATTCGTTTATATGTTCCGCTTCATAAGAAAATGCAAAGACAAAAGTATGGTATTTGAAAAAACTTTGTCGCCGACTGAATATAATGAAGCTTTTCTAAAAATTGTTGAGATATTACAGAAGCACGAGTATCATGAAGAAAGGGAAAAAGTTCGTAAACGATCCAGAGTTGGCCCAAGTCTTCAACGATTGAATCCATTCATCCATGAAGACAAGGGGACTTGGTGTCACTTTTCTTTGTTGCGAGTTGGGGGGCGACTAGCTAATGCTCCTATATCATACGATGCCAAGTTTCCATTGTTGTTGACAAAACGCTCCCAATTTGTGCAGAGCTATGTTCGGCATCTTCACCATTCCAATTTTCATGTTGGTCCACGAGCCCTTGTGAGTCTCCTTCGACAGCGTATTTGGATCGTAAACGCTCAGGAGGTCTGCAGTCAAATAGTTCGATCATGCATACGCTGCTTTAAGTGTAAGCCTCGACTAATGACACAAATTATGGGAAATTTACCCACAGATCGTCTCCGTGCTCTCAGCCCATTTGATATATGTGGCGTCGATTTTTGTGGCCCTGTCTATACGACATTGAAAATTCGTGGTAGGCCTCCGTATAAGTCCTACATTGCGCTCTTCGTTTGTTTTGCGTCCAAAGCGGTTCATCTATAAGTTGTTTCAGACTTAACCACAGATTCCTTTTTATTGGCTTTTCAAAGGTTCGTTGGGCGCCGAGGATGTCCCCAAGTCGTCCAGTGCGACAACGGGACGAACTTCGTCGGAGCGAGTCGCCACTTCCGGGCCCTTTGAGAGAGGATAGAGGACGAAGCCCACGCGATACGCGAATTCGCATCAAAATGCGGATGCGAATTTGTTTTCACACCACCGCGGCCTCCGCACATGGGCGTACCATGGGAGGCAGGTGTCAAAACTGCCAAGAACCTACTCCTACGGGCGGTGGGCAGCGCGCTCCTAAGCGCAGAAGAGTTGGGGACAGTCCTCGTGGGAATCGAGGCGGTGATGAACTCCCGGCCGCTCGGAGCAATCAGCAGCGACCCAAGCGACGGAGAGGCGCTGACACCCGGGCACCTACTGACAGGCGGGCCGCTACCCGGACCAGGAGGGTCTCAACTGCTTGCGGCGATGGCGGCTTGTCTCGTCAGTCAGGCAAATGTTCTGGCGGCGATGGTCTCGGGAATATGTCCTGGGCCTCCAAATACGGGGCAAGTAGCACCAGCAGCAGCCCATCATCAGCGAGGGAGATCTCGTACTCGTCGAGGACAACCTGCCGCCCCAAGAATGGCTCCTCGGCAGAATAGTCGCCAGGCACGCAGGGGAGGACGGCATGGTCAAGGTCGTCGATGTGCGAACTAGTGGAGGAGGCCTTTTCCGGCGGGCCATTCATAAGTTGGCGCCGCTTCCATTGTGTTGAAGCCCGATGGGTGTTCAACGGGGCCGGTGTTCGCTCAAAACTTGAATTATATTGAAATTTCTTAAAAATAAAAACTTGAAGTTTAGTTTAAGTTAGTTTTGGGCGAAGGCGGGGGCACAATAAAGTTCTCTCTCGCTCTCGCTCTCGGCGAAGTCGCCCCGTCTTCGCCAACCTTCGTTAAGCTAGGCTCTAAGTTCTTTGTCGAAATATATATAATCATTCGTTGAAATTGATTTGAGCCGTCGACACCTTTTCTTTTCGTTCGTTTTTTCGCTATAATAATTTTAGCCACCGCCAATTTTTTCGGTTGTTAATAATTAGAAAACTCTCTGATTTTCCAGATCCTATATATCCGTTGATAAAACAGATTGGGACATATGGCTACAATACTTCGTCTATTGTTTCAATACAACACCTTCTATGACACACAACTATTGCCCCTATGAATAAGTTTTTAGCAAACATCCAAATTTAAGTACATCTTTTAATTCAACAGATAGAATAGACCCTTTATATAACATAGATGACTATACTAAGGAAGCAAAATTTAGACTAGAAAATGCTTACAAAAGAGCAAGAATTATGCTAGATAAAAATAAACAAAAAGAAAAATCTAATTACGACAAAACACTATTGATTTTAAGTTAGAGATAGGAGACCAGGTTTTATTGAGAAATGAAACCGGTCTTAAATTAGATAACGAATATTTAGGCCCTTACAAAGTGGTAGAAATAAAAGAAAATTAAAACATAGTAGTAATAAGCGATAAAAATAAAAAACAAGTTGTTCATAAAGATAGGCTTAAAATTTTTCACGTATAAATAATTTGTTATCTGATCAACCATACGGGTACACAAAAAAAAGAAGAAAAAGAAGGAGGAACATTACAACAACATTTTCCAATTATATTTCCAATTTATATTTCGTAATTTTACTTTTAACTACAATTTTATAATTTTTATCAAACTTTATTAAATTTTTTTTATTGACATTTTATATTCTTATATTTTCAAATAACCCATTTTTACTACTAAGTATGACCATTTTAATGTCATACATCAATACAAATATATATATGCACTAAACAAAAAAAAAAATTCAAATCAAAACAAAAAAAAAAAACAAACAAAAGAAAAAACAAAAATATATATTTTTTTTTAGAGACATCGTTTTAATTAAGAAAAATATAAATATTATAATAAAATAACTTCTTATATTACGTAATTTTTTAAAAAGGAGGGAGATGTTGTGTGCATACATACAGAGTACACACTGTACCATCGGCAACAATGTTAGCCAAATCTGCAGGATCAGCACTCTTCAAGTGCAAACCTAATTTGACCACACACGCCATCAGCGAGTGATAAGTCCGCGACTTATTCCCACAGCTTGGCGACTGCAACAAATATATCCATGTATGCACATAACATTCCATTCCCTCTCTCTGGGCACCGCTCTCAGAGATAAACATAAGCTAATGTATAAGGCGGTTGCGTCGCTGCCGGCTTGACCGACAGCGCCGACTGCGCATCACAGAGCTAAGCAAAGAAAAGAATATAGGCCGGCAGTCTAGAGATGGCGGCAAACCAAAAGAGTAAAGAATAAACATATTGATAATTCAAAATAAAACCAGTGCGTTTTTCATTATGACTAAAAACTGTGGACCATAAATCCTAACATAACACCATAATAGAGGTCTGTGATCACTTAGAATCAGAAATTTTCTGCCAAAAAGATAGGACCTGAAATATTTCGTGGCCCAGACAATAGCTAAAAGTTCTTTTTCTATTGCTGAATAATTGATTTCGTATTTATTAAGAGTTCTGCTGGCATAGCAGATTGGTTTATGATTTTGTGATAATTCTGCTCCTATAGCAATATTACTTGCATCTGTTGTTAATAAAAATGGTCTTTCGAAGTTTGGGTATATAAGTATTGGATCGGACATTATTAAAAGTTTATGTTTTTCAAACGCTTGTACATAATCATTATCTTTTATATTTAATTTTACGCCGTTTTTAAGCTTTGCATTCATTGGTTTTGCTATTTTAGCAAAATTTGGTATAAATTTCCTATAGAATCCACAAAGACCTAAAAAGGATTTTATTTGTTTTGGGGATTTGGGTATAGGGAAATTTTGTATTGCCTCTATTTTGAGAGGATTTGGTTTTATACCAGTTGTTGTTTTAATATGTCCAAGGAGTTCTGTTTCTTTTTTCATAAACTCGCAATTGTCGAGTTGAAGCTTGAGATTTGCTTCTAGTAATTTTTAAAATACCTTTCGCAAAGATAATACATGTTCCTACAATGAAGTGGAGTACACGATAATAACGTCCATGTAGACAAAGCAATCCTTGTAGATCAAGTCTTCTAAGAGATTGTTCATGCACCTTTGAAAGGTAGCAGGAGCATTTTTCAATCCAAAGGGCATTCGAGTATATTCATAATGACCATTTTTGGTGGAAAAATCTGACATTGGAATAGAATTTTGATCCATTTGTATTTGGTGAAAACCTTTTGCGAGGTCAATAGTGGTAAAATATTGACATCTACCAAGTTTGTCCAATATTTCATCCATGACCGGGATAGGGTATTTGTCATCTACCGTTATTTTATTTAAATTACGATAGTCAATTACGATACGGAACTTTTTTGTTCCAGATGCATCACCTTTCTGAGGTACTATCCAAATAGGTGAACAACAAGGGGAATTCGACTTTCGAATTATTTTTTTTTTTTTTTTATTAAAGCTTGGTTTTATTTATTGGATCTTCTCTTTATGAGTCTAACAATAAGGTTGCAAATCTTAAAATAATACATTATCTAACAGTTTAATTTTAACTGAATAGAGACTACATGGTCCTAATCATTAGCGTTGGATTGAATGGTCGTTGCGGCGAAGACGAGAAGTGCTGGTAGCTCGCGTGAGGGCTCTCGCGAGATGATTTGGATGTACTGAGAGCCTGTTGTAGTACTTTGTTGTCATTTGTGCTATCTCTTCTCTGACGAGTGATATGTGGAGGTCCCTGTGAATGTTTACATTCCGAACGTACCACGGTGCCCCGGTGATGGTTCTGAGAATTTTTGATTGAGTTCTTTGCATTATATCCACACTGCTGTTACTGGCATTCCCCACAACTGAGAGCCGTACATCCAGATTGGTTTTAAAACGGTGTTGTATAAAAGTACCTTATAGTCCAGGCTAAGGGGCGAGCGGCTATTGATAAGCCAGTGGAGGCTGTTGGCTCTGAGCTTTAAATGTGTTCTTTTGGCTTCAATGTGGCTGCGCCAAGTAAGACGTCTATCGAGGTGTACGCCAAGATATGTTACTTCATTTGCTGTCGGAACCACTGTGTTGTTTAGAGTAAGTGGAGGGCAGTCTTGCCTGTTAAGTGTGAACGTTACGTGTTTGCATTTTTGTTCGTTAACTTTGATTCGCCAGTCGGATAGCCATTTCTCCACTGCCACTAGGTGTTTAGCGAGTTGCGCTTGGGACATCTCGAGCGGCTTAGGATCGCTGTGTCATCAGCAAAAGTGGATGTTGTTAGTCTCATGCTCGTTGGGATGTCCTGTTTTATCATATCCTTCATTTGCGAATCGTTCTTTGTCGTAAGCTTTGTATGGTTTTGTTGTAAACCGGTTGACCATTTTTTGTATGAGTGGCATTCTTGATAGTACTAGTGAAAGACAAATTGTCACTTTCTTTGTACTGTACTTCGCTAAATTCATTTATAATTTTCTTAAGATTATCTTTTTCCTCATCATTAAGGGGTTCTAACCAAAACTTATTGGTTTCTTGTAAGTCATTATTTCTTGCAAAATTAAATTGTGTGACTGTTGTACATGGGGGATCGCAGCAATCAATTTCTGCTTCTCCTTGTTTATATTCGAAATCGTTATAATTATATCTCATTCCGAATTGATAACCGTTTAAATTAACTGTTTTTGATTTATAATTAATAACTGCTTTACATGCTTCGAGATATTCTTGTCCTATATGTTTGTTTGGTCGGACAAAGCTTACTTGAGTGGTCATCACTGTTGTCAATATTGACTGTTATCATATACTTTGCAGAGGTTTTTAAGGTAATGAGGTTGAGTATCCGACGTTTTATATGCCTTAAATTTTTTCAAAATACTAAATATATTTTTTGTAGAATCCGAAGAGGCGTTCACTGTATCCATTGCTGTTGATATAGTCACTTGTGTATCGATTTGCTCTTAAGATATTATATGCGTTTACTTTTGCGTTTGAATGGAATAGTCGAATTGCCTCTCTTCGAATTGTTTCCAAATCCCTGGAATGTATCTCTCTCTCCTTTTCTAAAGCAATGTCGGCATCTGCCATATTTCCATCCGACATATTATTTAGGGCCACAGCTAAGTCACAGTCTTCACGTTGTCTCATTATCTTCGTAAATTCAAAAAATTTAAACAAAAGTTCCAATAATCGCGCTATATACGTCTCATGTGTTGGGTTTAAATATCCATTTGGCACCAACCGGCTGAAGCTGTTTAAGGTCTCCAAAAACTATTATGGAAATTCCTTCTAAATATTGGTTTGTTCTGTAAATTTGTTTTAACCGGCAATCCAAATATGATAGCACTCTTCCCACCATTGATATTGATATTGATAATTATAATCAATTTGACATCCATAAGTTTGGAATATTTAGTATTCAACGTATCTGCGCTTAATGAATTTTTTAAGTGCCTCCACAATTGGGAGATCTCTGTTGTCAGCAAAAAACGCAACTTCATAATTACCTCGAAATTCATCGAGCCAGTTTTGAGAAAAAAAGGCTTCTGGTATAATTCCTTATTGACCAAGTAACGCATCGCTTGCATAACTTTGCCTGGTCGAATAGTTTCAGTCATAAAACTATGTCGATACTCCAATTTTCGTTTTAAATGCACTTGAACCACATGCGTATTCTCAAAAGTACGCGGCAGGGCCGTGACAGTCTCCGACTGCCTCTCATATCCCAATGAAACAATTCGCATAAACGGTATTCTCGGTGAAAGCAATCTTTCTCCAGGTATGTTAGATCCTTTAAACAAGGAAATCCTTGACATTTATTGCAGAAGAAATAACGGTCAGATGAATTGGAAAACTTATCAGATAAGTAAAAGGCTTTTGAAACATCTAGTTGCAGATATTATAAAATTAAAATCCTTTTGTTAAGCGCTTTAACCTGAAAGGGAAACCATAGTCCTCCAAAACTTGTAGATATTTTACTAGATCCCATCTTTATATTATTTAAATAGGTATTACGTGCTCCAGATCGTCTAATTTGTCTCTTTGTTCAATCTGCTCTTCGGGAGACAATCTAGCTCTCGCATCAATATTTCGCTGGGATTGTCTTAGAGACTCCGCTGCACGATTTTGTGAATTACTTCTTACTTGTCATTCTTCTTTGCGATGAATTTATCCTTTGCTGCTGGCTTCTCCTTGCATGATCACTCCTTGACGTCCGATGGTATTCTACATCTCGCTGACGGTAGTCATTTCTATAACCAGGACTTTGCCTTCTTATGGCTTGCTCCCTGGTATTTCTTTCCTGTTCCATTATTCTATAGTCCTCGAAAGAGCGCATATAAGCGTGGCGCGCAGCATCCACTTCGCGTTCAGACTCTCTATAAGTCGGATCTTCCCTTCTAATGCCGTGCTCCCTGGTATTTCTTTCCTGGTCCATTATTCTATAGTTATCGAAAGAGCGCATCAGAGCGTGGAGCGCAGCATCCACTTCGCGTTCAGACTCTCTATAAGTCGGATCTTCCTAATGGCGTGCTCCCTGGTATTTCTTTCCAGATCTCTTATTCGATATTCTTGGAAGGAGCCCATATAAGCGTGGCGCGAAGCATTCACTTCCCGCCCAGACTCCCTATAAGTCGGATCTTCCCTTCTAATTGCGTGCTCCCTGGTATTTCTTGACTGATCCATTATTCGCTATTCTTTAAAGGAGCGCATAAAAGCGTGGGGCGCAGCATTCACTTCGCGTTCAGACTCTCTATAAGTCGGATCTTCCCTTCTTATGCCATGCTCCCTAGTATTTCTTTCCTGAGCCAATAACCTATATTCTTCTAAAGAACGCATTAAAGCGTGGCCCGCAGCATTAGTTTTGCGCTCAGACTCCCTATATGATCCACGGTATTCCGATTCTGCTCTCGTATTCCGAACCTACGATTTCGTCTGCGTAAGGAATGAGCCTGTGCATCTTGCGAGCGTTCTTCTTCTCTGCCCGCGTAGCCGCTTCTGCCAATCGTTGCGAATTTCGGGAACGTACTCCATTTAAATTATCTCTATAAAAAGCCTGACTACGATTATTAATAGCCCGACGTCTTTGTTCCGCGGACGTTCTCCTTAGCCGCGACATTTTGATAAAAATTCGTCCGAAATGTTTGTCAAATTTAAGATTTAGATTTAAAATATGAAATGTAAATAAACCTGAAAAAATGTGTAATACTAATCTACAAGAAAGAATATGTTATGTCTACAAATGCAAATATTTAGCTAGAGCACCTATCTTTTGAAGATGAAGAAGTTGATAAGTCCAAATCCAGTCCGGTTTCCAATGAAGTATTGAAAAAGACTGAAGGGAGCTTGAAATCGACTTTTTTTACCAAACACTTCACCACAAAACTAAAATCCGGGAAAAAGCTAAAATACGGGTATCGCAGCACTTAAATATAAAATTTTGTTGCCCAACCTACGTTTTTATGAGAATCGAGGAGAACACCACCTGTACCATTAAAAAAAGTTCAATTAACATGACCAAAAATTAGACAATTCCTTCAGGTTTAAAATGCATGGCGCATATATAAAGCTTTTATGAGAATCGAGGAGAACAGTGCTGTACTATAAAAAAAATGTACGAATGAGACAATTCCTTCATGTTTAAATAAAGCCTTTAAACGTACATATTGAAACCTTGAAAAAAATATCACGATTGGAGCGATTCGAAAATTTTTTGGAATGTAGAATTTACAAATAAAAGAACAGTGAACGGTATAGTCGGGTGCCTCGACTATCATATACCAGTTACTCAGCCAAAGGTCCGATTTGAACAATTTTGAATGAGTAAATGGGTATTGAAGCAGTTTTAATCTCCCTCTTTAAAAATGTGGTTGACAGAGCAGCAGATTCCGATTTTTTAAACATTATGAGCAATTAATTTGAAAAAAATATTTGGGTGTTAATAATCAAAATAAGATCTCAAGCGCTGGACAGACCTTAGCTTAGTTAGCGATTGTGGGCGTTAAAGTGGGCGTGGCACATTTGCATAACAATTTTGCGATGAATGGAAAGCAAAGGAATTGAAATCTAAGCCCAACCCTCTAGCTCTTAAACCGATTGTGGGCGTGGCAAGCAAAGGAATCTAAATCTAAAACCCTCTAGATCTTATAGCTTCCGAGATAATAGCGTTTTTCAAAAAAAAGTTCAATCATGATGATTAAAAATTAGACAATTCCTTCAGGTTTAAAATGCATGGCGCATATATAACGCTTTTATGAGAATTGAGGAGGACGGCACATGTACGATAAAAAAAAACATAATCAACAACAATCCCAGTTGTGGTGATACTCCAAACTTTTAATCAAATATTAAAAAATAATATAAATGAATAAATATGTTTAATTATATAGAAGAACTAATACCATTTTATTGACGATCAACATAAATGCGACATACAGTGGCGTGCAAGTCTGAGTGCATGTTTGCAACTATTGACTTTGGGTCCGCATAAAAAAGTTAATAGTTAAGTAAATGAATCCAAATTTTTTGTGTTTTTTCTTTGTATATTTATTAACAAATCCTTATACAAAAGATAACAAAATAAACTAATTGGTTTCCTTAAGAAATAAAAAACAAAATAAACTCGCATGTACTCAGTTATGCTCAATTTGAATTTTTCAACAAACGCTTATTTTTTAATACTTGGTCCAAAGACCCTTATTTCTAATTACGCTATTTATTCGATTTGGCATACTTTCTACCAAATTTTGTATGATTTCTTTTGGAATAGCTCTCCATTCTTGCTGAACTCGTTGCCACAACTCGTGCTGGTTTGCTGGTACCGATTCGTAGAGTCCCAATCGTCTTTTCACTATCGACCACAAATTTTCGATAGGATTGAGATCAGGACTCTGTGCTGGCCACTCCATTAACTTGAAATGTCTTTTTGCGATCCATTCTTTGACTATTTTGGAAGTGTGTTTTGGATCCCCATCTTGTTGGAATGTGATGTCACTCTCCTTATATGCACATTTGTCAACAAAATCGCAAAGATGGGTCTGCAGAATATTAAGATAGTCTTCCTTCTTCATAATTCCATCTATTTTCTTAATTGGTCCAACGCTCCACCAAGTAAAACAGCTCCAGGCCATGACACTTCCTCCTCCATGTTTCACGGTTTCTTGTACGTGGCGTTTCTGCAACGACTCTTCAGGCTTCTTCCAACAATATTGTTTACCATCCGACTGGTATCGATTGAATTTAGATTCATCAGACCATATAACTTTTTTCCAGTCGTCCAACTTCCAATTTTTATGCGCCCTCGCAAATTTTAGTCGCGCTTTTATATTTTTGTTGGACAAGGCCGTTGCGCCTGAGTGCTCGACACGCTGTCCACTGGCTGACGGGCTTACCTATGGCTGCGGATGCATCCTTGGGTCTACAATTTTTCTCATTTTTAATTTTTTGGATCATAAGCCTTGCATCTGCATCAGTCAAAATTCGACGTGGACCACTTCTCTGTACCTTGGGTACCGCGTCGCGCCTTTTTTGCACACGAATGACTGCTGATTGGCTGATTTTTAACTTTTTGGATATTATTCGTGTCGAACATCCATTTTCTGTTAGGTTTACTACCGAATCTTCAACGTCTCTTGACAATTTCTTCATTTTTTTATTTTTTATGCAAAACAGCAAAAACACGTGAGATTTTGTATGTTTTTAGTTAAATTCTTTCATAAAGAACTTTAAAATAGAAGCTTCTCAAAAACAAACGGTAAAATTTGGTAATTAAGCTTTCAATTGAATCAGCTGTGCAACTTTTGTTGAAAAATTCAAATTGAGCATAACTGAGTACATGGGAGTTTATTTTGTTTTTTATTTCTTAAGGAAACCAATTAGTTTATTTTGTTATCTTTTGTATAAGGATTAGTTAATAAATATTCAAAGAAAAAACACAAAAAATTTGGATTCATTTACTTTACTAATAACTTTTTTATGCGGGCCCAAAGTCAATAGTTGCAAACATGTACTCAGACTTGCACGCCACTGTATATGTTGGATATATATCAACTATTCATTTTTTGTAATTATATGAAAACAAATACTACGTATATAATATATAAAATAAATTTTGTGTAATTATATATACAAAAATAAATTTTGTGTAATTATACTTAAACCAAAAATTAGCTATATGTAACAATTTTATTTTTAAATAGCAGCTGTAGTATATACGAGGGTGGTCCGATAAGTACTTAGCCTCCAAAAAAAAACCGGAAACTTTGTGGCGATTTATTTCTCAACATAATCTGCTTTTAGCTTTTAACTTCTTTAACCCGTCTGAAAAATACGTTTTCTCGAAGAGTGCAAAATAGGCCTCTGTGGCGGCGACGACCTCCTCATTCAACGCAAATTTTTGTCCAGCGAGTGACTTTCTCAAGTTTGGAAACAAAAAGAAGTCACACGGGGCCAAATCTGAAGAATATGGTGGATGGGCATGAAGAGCCGTATTGGGGCCGTATTTTCTGCAATTCGGCGGAGAATCGGCCTAATAATGCGGCGTAGTACAGCCTTTGACCGTTATGCCCTTCTACAGGTAGTCGATGTAAATCACACCTTGTGAATCCCAAAAAACCACCTTTCCGGCCGATGGGACAGTCTTCGCCTTCTTCGGAGCAGGTTCGCCGGGTGAAGTCCACTGTTTCGACTATTCTGGTGTGTACCAGTGGATCCATGTTTCGTCGACGGTCACGAAGCGACGCAGAAACTCCCTCGGATTTCGCTTAAACAGTGTCAAACACTGCTCTGAAGTGGTCTCACGGTTGCGATTGTTGTCCGGAGTGAGAAAACGCGGCACCCATCGCGCCGACAGCTTTCTCAAAAATTTCAAGCAGGATATGACCCACGCGGTCTTTTGACATGCCTACTGTCTCAGCTATCTCGCGTATCTTCAATCGGCGGTCTGTCAATACGAGATCGTGGATTTTTGTCACGTTATCCTCCGTGGTAGCCGTTTTCGGGGCAACTGGGCATGGCTCATCAAAAACCGACGTGCAACCACTTTGAAACTCGTTAAACCAATTTTTGACGGTCGCCATCGAAGGAGAAGAGTCACAGTACACCGCATCTAAGCGCTCTTTGATTTCGCTGCGCGATTTCCCTTCCAAAAACAAGAATCGAATCACAGACCGATATGGCTCTTTCTCCATTTTTCTAAAATCCGCGGACACGTCCAATTAAACACGCAGTCAAAACAAAACTACGAGTCCGATTCGACTGAAATTTCGACAGTAGCCGTCTACGAGAATGTACTGCACGATAGTAAATTTCTCTTGCGATAGTGACGCCATCGGGCGGTGAGGCTAAGTACTTATCGGACTGCCCTCGTAGTTGTCTAATTGGCAACAACTTTTATCCTGAGCAAGGTATACATAAATAAATTAGATTAGCATAGTTTCATGTCAATAGCTTTTATACTGCAAAAATGTCATATAAAAATAGAAAAAAAAGGAATATTTTCGCAGCCTTTAACAATAAATAAGACTTGGAAAAATGTATGTCAATAGCTTATACACTGCGCGAAATATTCTGAAAAACATCAAATTTGGACCGATTTCACCCTATTGTTCCTATGAGAGCTATAGGATATACACGTCCGATCGGCAAGCGCTTTTACCCTGATTGAAATATGCGTAAATTAATAAGACTTGAAAAATGTATGTCAATAGCTTATTCACTGCGCGAAATATCATGAAAAACATCAAATTTGGACCGATTCCACCCTATTGTCCCTATGGGAGCTATAGGATATAGACGTCCGATCGGCACTCGTTTTACCCTGATCAAGGTATGCATAAAACAAGAAAGAAAGCAAACTGCCCTTGCAGTTATTACAAATCGACTACATTTCGATTTTTATGCTTATATTACTAAAAACAATGAAGCTATGTCGATTGTGCGCTGCAAAATCACGAGCTTTTACCTCGATCAAGGTATGTATAAAAAATACGATTTGGAAAGATTCATATCATAAGCTTATATACTGGGCGAAACATCCTAAAAAACAGACGGGAGACCTGTTGGCTCAAATGGGTTCTGAGACCCCAAATTACGTCAACCAAGTTAAGTGTCGTTTTCGATGGGTCTTGTAAATCGTCAACTCAGAAGTCGCTAAATGACATTTGGATGGTTGGGCCGACAATCCAAGATGAGTTGTACTCAACGTTACTGCGCTTCCGGCAGCAAAGGTTCGCCCTGACCGCCGATGTAAAGAAAATGTATCGCCAATTGATGGTGAATCAAGCAGATAGGCAGTTTCAACTTATAGTGTGGAGAAGAGACCCCTCTGAGTCCTTGAGATTATACAAGCTCAACACCGTAACATATGGTACTGGACCAGCCCCGTTTTTGGATATTCGGTGTTTAAAAATGTTAAGTGAGTCTGCAAAACTTTCTTTTCCTAGAGCTGCTAAGGTTATTGGATCCGACTTTTATGTCGATAATGACTGGTGCTGCATGCGTAGAGGAGTTAAAGACTATTAAGTCTGAAGTATCTCAGGTTCTTCAAACTGCAGGTTTTGAATTGACAAAGTGGTTTTCAAACTCACCTGACGTTACCGCATCTGAGAGCACAGTTAAATCCATACCCATCTCGGACTCAGAGTCAACTAAGGCGTTAGGAATATCGTGGTTGCCTAACGAAGATGCCTTCAAATTCCAAATTGACACTGCTGTCATGGGTCTCCGAGCGACAAAACGGAATATACCTTCGCTGACATCGAAGCTGTTTGACCCCCTTGGCTTATTAAGTCCTATTGTAATTAGAGGAAAGATCCTATTACAAGAACTTTGGCTAAATAAGTTAGATTGGGATGAGTCGATTCCTATTCATTTGGAAACAGCTTGGAATATGATAAAAATAACATTGTCTAAATTAGAGGAAATATCTATTCCCCGGTTTGTGCATACCGATCCGATGTTACCGGTCCAATTACATGCCTTCGCCGACGCATCCTTAAGAGCTTATGGAGCTTGCGTCTACATTCGTAGC
This sequence comes from Drosophila kurseongensis, assembly GCA_018153305.1. Lineage (NCBI taxonomy): Eukaryota > Metazoa > Arthropoda > Insecta > Diptera > Drosophilidae > Drosophila > Drosophila kurseongensis. The sequence continues at coordinate 7,289,236 of JAECXX010000001.1, forward strand.
AAAACTGCAGAAGGTTATAAAATATCGCTGTTGACTTTAAAGTCTAAAGTAGCGCCGATCAAGACTAAGACACTCCCAAGGCTTGAGTTATGTGCCGCTCACCTTCTCGCAGATCTCTGCCACAGAATCAAGCCCCTATTAAAGGTACCTATCGAACGAATTGTTTATTGGTCGGATTCTGAAGTTACGCTTCATTGGATCCGGTCTCATCCATCTTCATTGTCCACATTCGTATCGAATAGAGTTGCGGAGATTCAAGAGTGGTCAGCTACATGGCGGCATGTTCCAACAAAACAGAACCCAGCAGATATTGTATCAAGAGGTTGTGACGTCGACGAAATCATACAGTCAATATGGTTTACTGGACCCCCGTTTTTAAAAGAGGAAGATGCAAACTGGCCCCAGAATGCACACTTTGACCTAGATGAAGAAGTCCTACTACAAGAATCGAGGAAGACTGCGGTCGGACTGACCGCTGCTGTAAGAAATTTGGATTTGGTAGATGTCATCGAGGGATTTTCGTCACACCTTAAGCTGCTTCGGGTATTCGTTTATATGTTCCGCTACATACGAAAATGCAAAGACAAAAGTATGGTATTTGAAAAAACTTTGTCGCCGACTGAATTTAATGAAGCTTTTCTAAAAATTGTCGAGATATTACAGAAGCACGAGTATCATGAAGAAAGGGAAAAAGTTCGTAAACGATCCAGAGTTGGCCCAAATCTTCAGCGATTAATTCCATTCATCCATGAAGACAAGGGGACTTGGTGTCACTTTTCTTTGTTGCGAGTTGGGGGGCGACTAGCTAATGCTCCTTTATCAAACGATGCCAAGTTTCCATTGTTGTTAACAAAACGCCCCCAATTTGTGCAGAGCTATGTTCGGCATATTCACCATTCCAATTTTCATGTTGGTCGACGAGCCCTTGTGAGTCTCCTTCGACAGCGTATTTGGATCGTAAACGCTCAGGAGGTCTGTAGTCAGATAGCTCGATCATGCATACGCTGCTTTAAGTGTAATCCTTGACTAATGACACAAATTATGGGAAATTTACCCGCAGATCGTCTCCGTGCTCTCCGCCCATTTGCTATATGTGGCGTCGATTTTTGTGGCCCTGTCTATTCGACATTGAAAATTCGTGGTAGGCATCCATATAAGTCCTACATTGCGCTCTTCGATTCACAGATTCCTTTTTATTGGCTTATCAAAGGTTCGTTGGGCGCCGAGGATGTCCCCAAGTCGTCCATTGCGACAACGGGACGAACTTCGTCGGAGCAAGTCGCCACTTCCGGGCCCTGCGAGAGAGGATGGAGGACGAAGCCGACGCGATACGCGAAATCGCATCAAAGAGCGGATGCGAATTTGTGTTCACACCGCCGCGGGCTCCGCACATGGGCGGACTATGAGAGGGGTCAAAACTGCCAAGAACCTACTCCTACGGGCGGTGGGCAGCGCGCTCCTAAGCGCAGAAGAGCGCAGAGGACAGTCCTCGTGGGAATCGAGGCAGTGATGTACTCCCGGCCGCTCGGAGCAATCAGCAACTACCCAAGCGACGGAGAGGCGCTGACTCCAGGGCACCTACTGACAGGCGGGCCGCTACTCGCCATACCAGCACTCCGGACCCCGGACCAGGAGAGTCTCAACTGCTTGCGGCGATGGCGGCTTGTCTTGTCATTTAGGCAAATGTTCTGGCGGCGATGGTCCCGGGAATATGTCCTGGGCCTCCAAAGTCGGGGCAAGTGGCACCAGCAGCAGCCCAACATCAGCGAGGGAAATCTCGTCCTCGCAGCCGAGGACAACCTGCCGCCCTAACAATGGCTCCTCGGCAGAATAGTCGCCAGGCACGCAGGGGAGGACGGCATGGTCAGGGTCGTCGACGTCCGGACTAGTGGAGGAGGCCTTTTTCGGCCGTTATGTTGAAGCCCGATGGGGGTTCAACGGGGCCGGTGTTGGCTCAAATGTGAATTTTTTATGTAATTGTTAAAAACTTGAAGTTTAGTGTAAGTTAGTTTAGGGCGAAGGCGGGAGCACAATAAAGTTCTCTCTCGCTCTCGGCTAAGTCGCCCCGTCTTCGCCAACCTTCGTTAAGCTAGGCATTCGTTGAAATTGAATTGAGCCGTCGACACCTTTTTTCTTTTCGTTCGTTTTTTCACAATAAATAATTTTAGCCACCGCAGTTTTTCGGATTAAATAAATTAGAAAACTATCTGATTTTTCAAGACCCATACTCAAGAATCGGACGGACCAGCGAAATAAATAAAGTTTTAGTCAAATAAGGATCATCGAATTCTTTTGACCACCTTTTAATAAATCCAAGCACTCCTCTGGCTTTATTAACCGAAATATGGTTTGAAAATTTTAGTTTTGGGTCCAAGAGAACGCCAAGATCGTTTACAAGAGTTATTCTATCCAAAGAGCTGCCACTTAACGTGTAAGTCGCGTATATCGGATTGGCCCGATAAAAAGTCATCAGCTTGCACTTGGAACCGTTTAAATTTAGTAAATGATCTCGACACCAGTTTTGAAAATTATCTAGATCAGATTGTAAGTCTTAATGGCAGGAAATATCCTTATTCTGCAGGCATAATTTAACATCATCTGCGTACATAAGAACGCGAGAATGAGTTATAATTGATGGAAGATCGTTAATAAATAATGTAAAAAGTAACGGACCCAGATGGCTCCCTTGTGGGACACCGGAGGTAACACGGAGAATTTAAGAAATTAAATTTTTAGAAAGGACCCTTTGTGACCTGCCATTCAGATAACTTGAGATCCATCTAAGAAGATCAACTGGAAAACCTAACAAGTCAAGTTTTTGAACTAGAGGTAAGTGATTTACAGAGTCAAATGCTTTACTAAAGTCAGTGTAAATGACGTCTGTTTGAAAACTACTATTGAAGCCCTTTATAACAAATGTAGTAAGCTCTAGAAGGTTTGTGATTGTGGATCTACGTTTAATAAATACGTGTTGACACGGAGAAATGATTGATCTACAAAGGTGCTGCAAATGAGAAGTAATGATTTTTTCAAAAAGCTTAGGAATAGCTGACAACTTAGAAATACCTCTGTAGTTACAGGCTTCTTACCTTGTTACCTTTTTTGAAAAGAGGAATAGCAAATGATTCCTTCCAAATATTTGGGAATTTCTAGAGATAAGGTAAACAACTTGTGAAGAGGTTTGCACAGGGCCTTAGCGCAATACCTAAGCACGCACACAGGAATACCGTCGGGCCCTGGCGAATAAACATACTTAATACGAAGAAGATCCAAAAGAAGAGAGCTTTCTGTTAAAGTGGGACAGAATACAATGTTTGACTTGGATATGGTGTAAGAATAAGACTGTGATATATAATCTAAAGTAGAGTAAGTCGTTTGAAAAATTGGGCAAATAAATCGGCTGTTGCCTGATCTGTGGTTGCCGTCATGTTTTCGAACAACATCGATGAAGGAAAAGAATTAGATTTACGCTTGGTGTTAACGAAATTATAAAACTGTTTCGGGTCCTGAGAGAACTGGACCTTACAACGGTTTAAGTAACTATTATAACACTGAGCATTAAGCACGGTAAATCTTGACCGAGCTCTTAAATATCTAGTAAAAACAGATTGAGAACCGGTATTTTTATATTTCCTAAAAAGTCAGGACTTTACATTTCTTAAGAGTGTCAACTCTTTGCTAACCAAGTTGATTTATTGGAAATTGACGGATAGTACCACGGAACACAGGAATTAAAAAATGAGTTTATTGCAGTGTAAAAAACATTAACTGCATCGGAAATATTATTGCATAAGTAAAGATCAGACCAATATGTATACTTGAAATATATATTCACATATTCAATTGCTGTCGAATAAATAGCATAAGGTTTAGGAAAAAGCGTGTCGAAAGAATTTAGGGTAAATGCTCTCCTCACTGCGTCGAGTTTTCCATAAAAGTAACTATAGCTATAGTTAAGAACAGCTGTTTCTTAAACACCAGCGCAATAACGCAAGACAAGCGTAAATAGGGCCTAAGCTAACTTTCTGATACAACATTTTAAGGAGTTCCCAGCAAGAAATATAACTGGTGTATACGATTTATTTGTGATTAGTCAATAGTAAATTCATACTCAGTTTCCGGATTTATACTAAGAATTAAACCGATAGTTGTAGATAAAAATTAATGGTTGAATATTTAGGATTTATTCCAGTTTACAAAAACCGTTTTCTACCAGTTACCAAGTTAAATATTAATAAATAAATTTAAAATATTTTTAATTAAAAAAATTAAATTGGTGTATTAAAAGATTGGCGAAAAGAGACGAAAAAATCCGTGATATGATTAAATCAAGTGCAAATTATTTTATAATAGTGCCTCGCTAAAAGTGTAATGACCGACGAACCAAATAAAGAGCGCATAAAGTCGGTGAGGCGAAGAGATGGGTACTTCTCGTATATCTACGCGCGATAGCGAAGTGCAAAAATCGTCTACAAAGAGCCACCCGGCTCTGTCAGTCGATACCCAAAGAGCACGATCGTGCTCACCCTCTCTACTCACTGTTACTCCCACTCCAACGGCGTCGAGTTCTCAATTTAAAACCCCCCACCATCAGAATCGACCCTTGACGCATCAGCAACATGCAGCGGTAAAACTTCTGCAATCGCGCTAAATGTAACATCAACAACTACAGCGACGGCAGCAAAACCAACAACTTCTACAGCAACGGCTCTTACCGCGGAATCGACTGCGATGTCGTCGAGGGCAGCGCCAACTATAATGTTAACTAAAATTATGACAAAACAAAACCAAGAAAATATTCAACAAGCGGGCCCGGCCATGGATGGCTACATCCAAATTAAGCGTAAGCTTAGCCCGCAAAACACCGCGGTGGGTTATAAGCCAAAAAAAACCGTGCCCGGGAGATTCAATAACAATAGGTTTGCCCTCCTAGCTGAAACTCAACCAGAACTAGGTAAAGAGACCCAACCCAAACCAAAGCCCCGACCAATTTACATTAGGGAGAAAAGCTCAAACGCGCTGGTCGACGAAATTGTTTCGCTGGTCGGGGACTGAAATTTTCATGTTTTTCCGATTACTAAAGGGAATATTCACGAAACCAAACTTTAGACCAAATCCGAAAAACATTTCCGAGCTGTGTCTAAATACCTGGAGGATGCTAAGAAAAACTACTACACGTACCAACTAAAAAGCAGCAAGGGCTTGCAAGTCGTACTGAAATGGATCGAGCCCGATGTAACCCCTAATGAAGTTATCGATGCCCTCAAAGAAAATGGTTTTTCTGCAAAGAACGTAAGTAACCACTCTTCAAAGTAGAGCTGGAGCCAGACAGCAGAGTCTTGAAGAAAAATAAAGTGCACCCAGTCTATAACCTGCAATACCTATTGCACCAAAGAATTAAGGTGGGAGAGCCACATAAAAGCAACCGCCCAGTGCAATGTAAAATCTGTCAGGAGTATGGACACACCAGGACATACTGCACACTTCGATCAGTCTGTGTAGCTTGTGGAGACCTTCACAATTCAGCTAATTGTGAAGCCAACAAGAAAGACCCCCAAAAGAAGAAATGTGGAAACTGCGGAGGAAATCACACGGCAAACTACAGGAGCTGTGTGGTCTACAAGAAGTTGAAAAACCGCATGCGACGAGTGACAACAACGCGCCATCAAAACACTCAAAACGTGTACACTTATTCAAAAACGACGCCGGAAGAATTTTTCGGGACGGCTGCAAGATCTTAATTTGGTGAGCTAAATATCCAGAAGGGATTCTCATACGCCGATGCCCTTCGAACAGGAACGGAAAACCCACTCCAGTCATATCTAGAAAACGTTCACCAGGTCCCAGAACAGTCACAAGGTCCACTGGAAGCCATGATGGTTACTATGCAACAAAGTGATGGAATTTATGTAGTTCCTAAGTGAAAATCATATCGACATTATGCTACTGATAGAGACGCTCCTCACAATCAAATACAACTTCCAAATAAGAGGCTAGACCTTCTACCGCACAGATCATCCAGACGGTTAAGCCCACGGCGGAACCGGCATCCTAATCGGGGAACGCATCAAACACAACTTTCACCAAAGTCTTGCAACTAATTACTTGCAGGCCGAGTCTATCAAAGTGCAGTCAGGTAACGGACACCTTTCCATAGCCGCTGTTTACTGCCCGTCCCGCTTTACAATTTCTTAAGGACATTTCATGGATTTGTACAACTTACTTGGAGATCGCTTCATAGCAGCAGGAGATAATAATGTCAAACAAACCCACTGGGGATAACGACTCGTGACTCCCAAAGGAAGGCAATTATATAATACAATTATAAAACTGAGCAACAAATTGGATTATGTTTCCCCAGGTAGTCGCACACACTGGCCAGCAGACCTCAAAAAAGGGCCCAGACTTAATAGATTTCGCGGTGCCAAAGCGCCTTCGGACTTTTCATCAGACCATTCGCCAGTGCTAATAACTATTCTTCAAAGCACAGAAACTACAGATAACCCCCTGAGACTGACGTCGCACAGAACAAACTGGTTAAAATATAAAATATATGTAGATCCCATATCGAACTAACCCGCCAGCACAACATCGAAGCGGACATCGACTGGTACTTGTGGCAGCAGCCACTATTTTAACACCACAATTGAAGGACGTGCAAATCAACCATTTCAAAAATAATCTGCAATTGTAACAGCTTGTACTGTAATTGAGCCGTCTGTGATGTGCTTGGCAAACCAACAGATCGCCATCTTCAAAACAACGTCTTAAGGAAGCAACTCGCACACTAAACCGAGCCCTGAAGAAAGACACTGAAAATGCACAACTGTGGTACATCGGAAAACCTTCGCCAACCAGTACAAAAAATCCTCTGTAGAGGGCTCACCCAAATCTGAGCTCTCCACTCAAAACAGTCACTCCGATAAGAAACTCATTGGTAGCTGGGCCCGCAGCGACGAAGCGTTTTTAACAAAGCATCGGATTTAGCAATTCAACTATGCTAAGAAACTGGAACATTTTGCTCTAACGGTCCAGACCGTAAAAATTTTTGAAATGTTTTCTTTCATCGCTATTTTTTATAAATTCTTTAATTTACTTTATGTGTTGGTATGGGGATTCCATTCCTAAGTTAAAGCGACCCCTTTCGTTCGGTACATAACTGCTGATTTTAAATTCCGCATATATATATGTCTTAGATGACGCATCGCCATCACGTGTACCTTCTTACTGTTAAGATTTTTTGACAAATAAGTCCCTGCAAAGGAAATTTCATATTAAAGCATTTATCCCATATAGGACAACCAACCAATTGCGGAGAGGTCTATAAAGTTTGCCAAAAATGTTCCCGTTAGTCCTTGATGGTGGATGACCGTTCGTAACAATTTCAATTTAATTAATTTAATTATTAATTCATTTCTGTGAACCACAGGCTTTTTACTAAAGAAAGTTTGGTTTCGGAGGTTCAAAACACTATCCCTAATAATTAAGCAACATTGAAGAAAAAAAGATTTGAGCCGATTCAATTAATCCCAGGAATAAATCAATACTAAAATTCACCAAACAACTTTTTTTTTTTTTTTTTTTTTTTTTTTTTTTGAACATTTGCATTTTATTTATTGGATCTTCTCTGAATTGAGACTAACAATAAGTATATAGAATCTTAAATTAAAAAACTATCTGACAGTCAAGGTGACTGGCGCGAAAATTTAGGGGCTCTAATAACTATTGCTGAGCTTGAAGGTCATTGCGTTGCAATCGGGTCCGGATGGAAGCCCTGGCTAGGCCCCTGGCGAGCTGGTTTGGATGAGAAGTTAGCTTGGTGTGGTAGGACGCTTTTTGTTTTGATATTTCATCTTTTACGGGTAGAATGCCAAGATCTCTGTGGATGTTGTCGTTCCGAACATACCAAGGTGCCCCAGTGATAGTTCTCAGGATTTTTGATTGTGCTCGCTGAATAATGTCGATGTTGCTGCTGCTCGCGTTTCCCCCCCACAATTGGGAGCCGTAGGTCCAGACTGGCTTAAGCGTTGAATTGTAGAGCAGGACCTTGAAGTCCAGGCAGAGGGGGAGCGCGCGTTTATAAGCCAATGGAGACTGTTTGATTTTAGTTTTAGGTGAATTTTCTTAGCTTCGATATGTCTCTGCCATGTAAGTCTCCTGTCTAGGTGGATGCCAAGGTACGTTACATCGTCAGCTTGTGGAAGTGGAGTGTTATTCAGGGTTAGCGGGGGACACGTTTGTCTGTTAAGAGTAAACGTTATGTGTTTACACTTTTGCACATTTATTTTTATACGCCAGTCTGATAACCACCTCTCCACTACAACGAGATGATCAGCTAGTAGTGCTGTTGCCTGAGTTGGGCATTTGGACCGACTTATGATCGCGGTATCGTCTGCGAATGTAGAAGTAGTTAGCCGCTCGTTCGTGGGAATATCTGCGGTGTAGAGGAGAAATAGAGTTGGACCAAGGGCGCTACCTTGGGGAACTCCAGCCTCTATAGCGTAGTCATCGGATGTTGTGGTGTTGCATCTCACGGCGAAGGCTCTGTTGTAAAGGTACGATTCAAGTATCCTGTGAGTGTTTCCCGGCAGGATCGTTCTGATTTTATGGATAAGGCCATCAAGCCAGACTCGGTCGAAAGCCTGTGCAACGTCAAGGAATACCGCACTGCAGTATTCCCGAAGCTCGAATGGAGTCCTTATTTCTGTTGTTAATCTGTTGACTTGCTCTATTGTTCCATGGCTTTCTCGAAAGCCAAATTGATGTGCTGGAATAACGTTGTGCTCTTTCAGATATGGAATGATGCGCGTCAAAAGGCATTTTTCGAGCAGTTTTGACAGACACGAGAGTAAACTTATCGGTCTGTACGAAGCTGGTATTGTGTGATCTTTCCCTGGCTTTGGGATCATTATGATTACCGATTTTTTCCATTTTTTTGGGAAATAGCCAAGTCGTGTAATCCCGTTGAAGAGTTTACAAATAACCTCAACTGCACAGTTTGGAAGTTCGATTAACATTTTGGGAGTTATTTGATCACCGCCTGGGGCCTTTTTTGGTTTCAATTGCTCGCTGATTACTTTTGCAATTTCATTTGGTTGAAACAGAATTGGCTCCGTCTCAGATTAAATTCGAATTGACGGCGACGGTAGTGCGAATGAGTTCGTTGCAGGGTTTGGCTGAAAAACATTTCGAAGGTGTAAAGCAAATGTACAAGCTCTGTCTTTGTCGCTTCTGGCCCAGCTGCCTGAAGAGTCTCTTATGGGGATTACTGTTTCGGCCGGCGCACTTAGATTTGGGTGGGCCCTCCACAAGGGATGCTTAGTGCTGGTGGGTGAAAATTTGTCTCCAGCCTCTATAGCGTAGTCATCGGATGTTGTGGTGTTGCATCTCACGGCGAAGGCTCTGTTGTAAAGGTACGATTCAAGTATCCTGTGAGTGTTTCCCGGCAGGATCGTTCTGATTTTATGGATAAGGCCATCAAGCCAGACTCGGTCGAAAGCCTGTGCAACGTCAAGGAATACCGCACTGCAGTATTCCCGAAGCTCGAATGCAGTCCTTATTTCTGTTGTTAATCTGTTGACTTGCTCTATTGTTCCATGGCTTTCTCGAAAGCCAAATTGATGTGCTGGAATAACGTTGTGCTCTTTCAGATATGGAATGATGCGCGTCAAAAGGCATTTTTCGAGCAGTTTTGACAGACACGAGAGTAAACTTATCGGTCTGTACGAAGCTGGTATTGTGTGATCTTTCCCTGGCTTTGGGATCATTATGATTACCGATTTTTTCCATTTTTTTGGGAAATAGCCAAGTCGTGTAATCCCGTTGAAGAGTTTACAAATAACCTCAACTGCACAGTTTGGAAGTTCGATTAACATTTTGGGAGTTATTTGATCACCGCCTGGGGCCTTTTTTTGGTTTCAATTGCTCGCTGATTACTTTTGCAATTTCATTTGGTTGAAACAGAATTGGCTCCGTCTCAGATTAAATTCGAATTGACGGCGACGGTAGTGCGAATGAGTTCGTTGCAGGGTTTGGCTGAAAAACATTTCGAAGGTGTAAAGCAAATGTACAAGCTCTGTCTTTGTCGCTTCTGGCCCAGCTGCCTGAAGAGTCTCTTATGGGGATTACTGTTTCGGCCGGCGCACTTAGATTTGGGTGGGCCCTCCACAAGGGATGCTTAGTGCTGGTGGGTGAAAATTTCTCAATGTACTGGCGTTGTGCTTTTTCTTCTTCTTGCCTAAGAGCCCTGGTAAGTCTGCGACCAGCTTCCTTAAGACTTTGTTTTGAGGATGGCGATCTGCTGGTTTGCCAAGCACGTCTCAAACGTCTTTTCTCCGGAACAAGCTGTTCGATTTGAAGGTTAGTTTTGTGTTAGTGTGTGTGCCCATCGATTTGAAGGTTAGTTTTGTGTTAGTGTGTGTGCCCATCCCTCCCTTGCGGTGTTGAGACTGCTGCGACGAGTACAGACTCCAGTGCATCGGCGTAGCACTCGATGTCCTCCTTGATGTTGAGCTGTGGAGTTAGTTCAATGTGGGAACTTACGTACTTTTTGAACTTCAGCCAGTTGGTTCGATGCGACGTCAGCCTGCGAGGGTGCTCGATTAATTCCGGGCTTTGAAGAAGAGTTATTAGCACTGGTGAGTGGTCCGATGATAGATCCAAAAGCGATTTTGCAGATATTAGATTGCGAAAGATGTTTTTTGTCACAGCAAAATCAATTAAATCAGGTAGTTTTCTAGGATCTGTAGGCCAGTATGTAGGGCTGCCTGGTGAAACGTAGTCCAGTTTGTTGCATGTTTTAATGAGTGCATTATATAGTTGCCTTCCTTTGGGGGTCACAAGGCGGGATCCCCAGTGCGTGTGCTTGGCGTTGTAATCTCCTGCTGCTATGAATCGCTCTCCAAGCGAATTGTAGAAGTCCATGAATTGGTCTTCGGAGACTGTAAAGCGGGGTGGGCAGTAGACAGCGGCAATGGCAAGGTTGCAGTTGCCCAACTGTAATTTTATCGATGTAGCTTGCAGATGATTTTTAGCAAACCGTTGGTGAAAGTGGTGTTTGACGCGGTCTCTTATTAAGATTCCAGATCGGTGCCATAGAACGTGTATCCCCGTATTTAAAAGTTATATTTGCTGGTGAGATGCTTTTCTGCCAGCAACATAACGTCGATGTGGTTTTCGTTCAGAAATTGAGTTATTTTAGGTTTATACCGTGAAACACCGTTGGCGTTCCACAGAGTTATTCGAAGGTTAGGCATGGTTTATTTGGACTGCTGAGCTGCAAGCATTTGTAGTAAGATATTTTGGTTTTGCATAAGGGTTTGCATGGTTGTTTTCATGAAGGACATAAATTCCATCATATTTTGTTGCAAAGTAATCATCATAGATTCCATGTTACTCTGTGGCTGTCCCATGGCCTGCTGGATGTTATCAATTTTCGGCTCTATGTGAGCTGTGCCTGATCTTAGAGCACTGGCGTAAGAAATTCCGTTGGTGGTAATTGAAGGGCCAAATGATGATCTGGCTGCTTTTGCGAAGAAAACTTCCGGAGTCGTTTGTGATCTCATGTAAGTGTTTTGTGTGTTCAGGGAGCGTGCCGTTGTTGCTCGTTGCATCCGACTTTTAATCGCCTTGTAGACTGGACAGCCTCTGTAGTTAGCTGTGTGGTTTCCTTGACAGTTTACACACTTTTTAGTGAGAGAGTCTTCCTTGTTGGCAGGGCAGGGTTCGGAGCCGTGGCAGTTTCCACAAGCTACACATACTGACCTGAGGGTGCAGTAAGCCCTGGTATGACCGTATTCCTGGCAGTTTGTGCATTGCACTGGCCCGGTCCTTATGTGCGGCTCTTCCACTGTGATCCTACGGTGCGGAAGGTACTGCAACTTGTAGATCGGGTGCACTGCGTTTTTTTTCAAAGTTCTGCTGTCTGGCTCCAGCTCGACCTTGAAGAGTGGTTGCGGCTTCTTGTTTTTGTTCATAATGTTTATAACATTTTTTGCGCAAAAACCGTTTTGTTTTAAGGCCTCTGAAATTTCGCAGGGGGTCACATCGGGTTCTATTCCCTTAAGCACAACTTGCTGACCTTTGCAACTTTTCAGCTGGTACGTGTAGTAATTCTTTTTGGCATCGTTTAAGTACTTCGACACAGCTCGGAAATCGTCTTCGGTTTTGGTTTGGAGTTTAGTTTCGCTTATATTCCCTTTCATAAGCGGAATAACATGAAAGTTATCTTTTCCGACAAGCTCAACTATTTTGTTGACTAGGGCATTCGAGATCTTCTCCCAAACAACTTAGCTTAGCATAAATATTTTATAGGGTCATTGGTTATTGGTCGTCGTTAATTGAGAAAGACAACAATTTATTATACCCTTGCTGAGGGTATTATAATTTTGGTCAAAAGTGTACAACGCAGTGATGGAGACTTCTCCAACCCTATAAAGTTTATATATTCTTGATCAGGATCGCGTCCTGAGATGATAAAAGCATGGTCGTCTGTCTGTTCGTCTGTCTATTTCTACGCGAACTAGTCTCTCAGTTCTAAAAATAACGAATTGAAACTTTGCACACACCCTTCGTTCATTTGCACTCAGTATATAAGTCGGAACGGCCGGGATCGGCCGACTATATCCTATAGCTGCCATATAACTGATTGATCGGAAATGCCATAGCTTTGGCGTTTGTAAAGTTAGTAAGTTTGAATTTTCTATGGGTTTTATTTTTGGCCAATCAATCAATAAGGATCGGCCGACTATATCCTATAGCTGCCATATAACTGAACGATTGGAAATGCCATAACTTTGGTGTTTTTAAAGTTAGGAAGTTGGGATTTTTTATGAGTATTAAGAATGCATCATATGAATAATTTTGGAGAATATAATTTACAGAATATTCTGCAAGGGTATATCAACTTCGGCTCCGCCCAAAGTTAGCTTTCCTTTCTTGTTATTTATGCCATTGTATTGCATCTTTGGGTCGGGTATGTAAGGGAGGACTGAATCCACTTCAGAAGTGTTTCGGTGATCAAACAACGAGTACAATATATTGTAAAAATTTGGGTTGACCCGCATTTCCGCAGACTGGCAACGCTATGCAATTTTCGATCTGAGGACCGAGGTGAAAAAAAACGTTGACGAAAAGTAAACGCCAGCTTTTTGCCTCTCGCCCTCTCTCATAACTGGCGTACAGTTTTAGTCGATCTGAGTACTAGGCTTTAATTGAGAAAGTCTTAAAGAGTTTTTATTGCCATTGTATTGCAACTTTTGGGTCGGGTATGTAATGTATGTTTGGATGATTAAACAAAGAGTACAAGATATGGTAAAAGTTTAAAACTGATTTCTGAAGTGGAAGATTATAGAGTTTTTTTTGGTTAAGCATTACGACATTCGCTAGTAATCGGATTTCTTTCAAATACATCCATTTTATAATTGCATTACAAAGGTCAGATACAAAAACGCGTTTGAAATTGTTATTGATGACAGCACCGGCTGGACCATCTCTAACGACAACAAAAGGTAAACGAACACAAAAAAGGTAAATATTTAACGAAATTATGAAAAGTGGCATATAGATGGACTTGCCACCGTGCACCCACCCATCCTATGGTGCCTTATGGAAGACCAACCATATTCAATGGCCGGAGCCACTGCTAGTCCGCTTCATCTTCCCAAACGTAAGTGCCTTAGGCCAACATCATTCGCAGCTCAGTACATTTATTATAATAATAATAGATTTTTATGAACATTATTTAAGCATTTTCTCCTTCGTAATCAATTCTTTTGGTTATAAGAACCGCGAAAAAAATATATACAATATGATAATCCCCTCTACTCGGCTTCGCCGCTTGGCAGCTACTGATTCCTATCCCTGACCTACGAAAAGTCTTTCGCCACCTTCCTTTCTTTCCAACTTGAAATGCAACATATTCAATTGCTATCAAATAAATAGCATAAGGCTTAGGAAAAAGAGTGTCGAAATTTACGTGAATCTCGCTAACTACACGAATTTAAGGTAAATGCACTCCCCACTGCGTCGAGTTTTCTATAAAAGTAACTATAGCTAACAGTTAAGAACAACTGTTTGTTAACTACAAGCGTAATAACGCAAAACAAGGGTAAATAGGGCCTAAGCTAACTTTGTGATACAAAATTTAAAGGAGTTCCCAGCAAGAAATATAACTGGTATAAAAAATAAACATTATTTTTAAATGTGAAAACTTTTCGACCTGTTACTTTATTAATTCGCATATTCTAATATTTTCAATAAAATATAAAAAAACAAAATGTAAACCCCGAAGAGAGCGGAGGGGCTTGGCGCGAGCTCCGGCAAAAGTTGAAGAAAGTGGATGCATTGCAGAGAAAAAAAATTTAAAAAACGAAATTGGTCTATTACAAAATAGGCAAAAAGACGATTAAAGTTTAATGACCGACGAACCAAATAAAGAGCGCATAAGCTCGGTGAGCCGAAGAGATGGGTACTTTTCGTATATTTACGCGCGATAGCGAAGTGCAAAAATCGTCTACAAAGAGCCACCCGGCTCTGTCAGTCGATACCCAAAGAGCACGATCGTGCTCACCCTCTCTACTCACTGTTCCTCCCACTCCAACGGCGTCGAGTTCTCAATTTAAAACCCCCCACCATCAGAATCGACCCTTGGCGCATCAGCAACATGCAGCGGTAAAACTTCTGCAATCGCGCCAAAAGTAACATCAACAACTACAGCGACGGCAGCAAAACCAACAACTTCTACAGCAACGGCTTTTACCGCGGAATCGACTGCGATGTCGTCGAGTGCAGCGCCAAATATAATGTTAACTAAAATTATGACAAAACAAAACCAAGAAAATATTCAACAAGCGGGCCCGGCCATGGATGGCTACATCCAAATTAAGCGTAAGCTTAGCCCGCAGAACACCGCGGTGGGTTATAAGCCAAAAAAAACCGTGCCCAAAGAGACAACAAATTACCCGGGAGATTCAATAACAATAAATTTGCCCTCCTAGCTGAAACTCAACCAGAACTAGGTAAAGAGACCCAACCCAAACCAAAGCCCCGACCAATTTACATTAGGGAGAAAAGCTCAAACGCGCTGGTCGACGAAATTGTTTCGCTGGTCGGGGACTGAAATTTTCATGTTTTTCCGATTACTAAAGGGAATATTCACGAAACCAAACTTTAGACCAAATCCGAAAAACATTTCCGAGCTGTGTCTAAATATCTGGAGGATGCTAAGAAAAACTACTACACGTACCAACTAAAAAACAGCAAGGGCTTGCAAGTCGTACTCAAATGGAGCCCGATGTAACCCCTAATGAAGTTATCGATGCCCTTAAAGAAAATGGTTTTTCTGCAAAGAAGGTAAGTAACCACTCTTCAAAGTAGAGCTGGAGCCAGACAGCAGAGTCTTGAAGAAAAATGAAGTGCACCCAGTCTATAACCTGCAATACCTATTGCACCGAAGAATTAAGGTGGAAGAGCCACATAAAAGGAACCGCCCAGTGCAATGTACAATCTGTCAGGTGTATGGACACACCAGGACATACTGCACACTTCGATCAGTCTGTAGCTTGTGGAGACCTTCACAATTCAGCTAATTGTGAAGCCAACAAGGAAGACCCCCAAAAGAAGAAATGTTGAAACTGCGGAGGAAATCACACGGCAAACTACAGGAGCTGTGTGGTCTACAAGAAGTTGAAAAACCGCATGCGACGAGTGACAACAACGCGCCATCAAAACACTCAAAACGTGTACACTTATTCAAAAACGACGCCGGAAGTATTTTACGGGACGGATGCAAGATCATCATTTGGTCAGCTAAATATCCAAAAGGGATTCTCATTCGCCAACGCCCTTCGAACAGGAACGGAAAACCCACTCCAGTCTTATCTAGAAAACGTTCACCAGGTCCCAGGACAGTCACAAAGCCCACTGGAAGCCATGATGGTTACTATGCAACAAAGTATGATGGAATTTATGTAGTTCCTAAGTGCAAATCATATCGACATTATGCTACTGATAGAGACGCACCTCACAATCAAATACAACTTCCAAATAAGAGGCTAGACCTTCCACCGCACAGATCATCCAGACGGTAAAGCCCACGGCAAAACCGGCATCCTAATCAGGGAACACATCAAATACCACTTTCACCAAAAGCTTGCAACTTATTACTTGCAGGCCGCGTCTATCAAAGTGCAGTCTGGTAACGGACACCTTTCCATAGCCGCTGTTTACTGCCCGCCCCGCTTTACAATTTCTTAAGGACAATTCATGGATTTGTACAACTTACTTGGAGATCGCTTCATTGCAACAGGAGATAATAATGTCAAACAAACCCACAATTATAAAACTGAGCAACAAATTGGACTATGTTTCCCCAGGCCACTGGCCAGCAGACCCCAAAAAAGGGCCCAGACTTAATAGATTTCGCGGTGCCAAAGCGCCTTCGGACTTTTCATCAGACAATTCGCCAGTGCTAATAACTATTCTTCAAAGCACAGAAACAACAGATCCCCCAGAGACTGACGTCGCACAGAACAAACTGGTTAAAATATAAAATATATGTAGATCCCATATCGAACTAACCCGACAGCACAACATCGAAGCGGACATCGACTGGTACTTGTGGCAGCAGCCACTATTTTAACACCACAATTGAAGGACGTGCAATTGTAACAGCTTGTACTGGAATTGAGCCGTCTGTGATGTGCTTGGCAAACCAACAGATCGCCATCTTCAAAACAACACTAAACCGAGCCCTGAAGAAAGACACTGAAAATGCACAACTGTGGTACATCGGAAAACCTTCGCCAACCAGTACAAAAAATCCTCTGTGGAGGGCTCACCCAAATCTGAGCTCTCCACTCAAAACAGTCACTCCGATAAGAGACTCACTGGCAGCTGGGCCCGCAGCCACGAAGCGTTTCCCAGCCGAAAACGACTTGGAAAAATGTATGTCAATACAAAACAAAACATCAAATTTGGACCGATTTCACCTATTTTTCCTAAAGGATATAGACGTCCGATCGGCATAAATGCATAAAACAAGAAAGGAAGCAAACTTCGGCAAGCAGAAAAGGCTTTCAAAGCCAAAGTTCATCCGCTCTGCGCCCTAGCTGAAAAAGTATAGTACTCAAAATGCTGACAAACGCTTTTTGTCAGGCTCTTTTTTTCACACTCAGATCCAGTCTGTTAAAATAAACATTGAATGAAAAGATTAAAAAAATTTCAGATTCTTACTCTATGCCTGCTTTAAATTCCGCATCTATATATGTATGTCTTAGTTGACGCATCGCCATCACGGATACCTTCTTACAATTAAGATTTTTTGACAGATAAGTCCCTGCAAAGGAAATTTCATATTAAAGCATTTATCCCATATAGGACAACCATCCAATTGCGGAGAGGTCTATAAGGTTTTTACGTGCCAAAAATGTTCCCGTTAGTCCTTGATGGTGAATGACCGTTCCTAACAATTTGAATTAAATTAATTGAATTATTAATTCATTTCTGTGAACCACAGGCTTTTTACTAAAGAAAGTTTGGTTTCGGAGGTTCAAAACACTATCCCTAATAATTAAGCAACATTGAAGAAAAAAAGATTTAAGCCGATTTGAGCCGATTCAATTAAACCCAGGAATAAATCGATACTAAAATTCACCAAACAACTTAACTTAAGCCTAGTACTCAGATCGACAAACGAGTACGATAGCGTAAAAACTTTAATTTACTTTTACAAAGTAATTAAAAAAACAATACAATTTAAATTTAATTGTTGTTTTTTTGAATTTACTGATAATTATCTGCTTATTAAAAGTTCATAGCTGCGCTTTTATTGTGTTTTTTCGTACAATTTTGACCTAAAAAACATTTTGCTCTGACATGTAAACTCTTGAAATCGACTTTTGCGGGTTTTTTTATTTTTTCCCTCCATTTTGTAATATGTTCAGTGAGAAGCGCACGCCAAAATATATTTTTTATTCTTTTCGCTCGGGTTCACCCAAAGTTCATTTCCCCAGACTGACAACGCTATGCAATTTTCGATCTGAGGACCGACGTGAACAAAAACGTGGACGAAAAGTGAACGCCAGCTGTTTAAAGAGTTTTTATTGCCATTGTATTGCAACTTTTGGGTCGGGTATGTAATGTATGTTTGGATGATCCAACAACGAGTACAAGATATGGTAAAATTTTGAAACTGATTTCTGAAGTGGAAGATTATAGAGTCTCTTTGGGTTAAGCATTGCGACATTCGCTAGTAATCGGATTTCTTTCAAATACATCGATTTTATAATTGCATTACAAAGGTCAGATACAAAAACGCGTTTG
The DNA here is from genome assembly GCA_018153305.1 of Drosophila kurseongensis. Classification (NCBI taxonomy): domain Eukaryota; kingdom Metazoa; phylum Arthropoda; class Insecta; order Diptera; family Drosophilidae; genus Drosophila; species Drosophila kurseongensis. The sequence goes on from JAECXX010000001.1 coordinate 7,307,557, forward strand.
AAATTGTTCTTGAGGACAGCACCGGCTGGACCATCTCTAACGACAACAAAAGGTAAACGAACACAAAAAAGGTAAATATTTAACGAAATTATGAAAAGTGGCATATAGATGGACTTGCCACCGTGCACCCACCCATCCTATGGTGCCTTCCACCGTGCCACTTCCATGTCGTAAGGAATCTGATTGATGAACACCTCACAATTTTTAAATGTGACAAGTGCGGATCCCTTTACAAAAATTGTGGTTGAGCAGTTTGATACAATGGTAGTGTTGTCCGTGTTCAATATTAAAATGTGTGCTGGTTCTATTTCAGTGATTAGTTCTAGGTTCTCTGTTTCTTTGACCTTACAATTAGCTATGTTCAACGTGAATATACTATTAAGACATTCAGTTTCGAGGTTTTCTTTGATAAATAATGAATTTTCGCAGATATAGTGTTTATCAATTTTCTTACATTTGTTACTAAAATAACAAACATCTTTTACATTATGATACGCCATGTAATTTGGTAGAACCAGCATTTTGGTTTCGTTTATCGGCAGTGGAATAATATGTGTGAATTGATATTTTTCTTGCTTAAATATAGGTATCTTAATTCTAAAATTGATCTTAATTCCGATCATGAAAATGTCTAATTCTAACATGTCGCTGATGTTAGCTAAATTTTGCAATTCTGTTATTACTTGCTTGATTACGATTAGTTCCTGTTCGGAAACAATGAAATTAGGTACAATGTTTAATTTTGCCAGTAAAATACTTTCTTCTATGTTGCTTAAATGATTAGACAAAACATCGATATTCATATTTATACGTGAAATGTAATGAAGTGTGTGTAAGTTATTGTGTTCCGAATTTACTGTTTTAAAGATAGTATCTTTGTAATAGTTTAGATAATGATTAATTATCTGTTGTTCCTTGTTAATATGCTCTGTTATGTTATCGAATCTATTCTTAACGTCGTTATTAAATACCTCTTGCCTGTTAGCACTTGTAGTTTTCGAAACTAACGATGCCATCGATAAAATCTTGCAGGTTTATTATATGTGATAGGTATTTGTGGGATTGAACGACCTTTGCTTGTTCCAATCTTATTTTTAGTAACGGAGTGTCTTTTCCCAATAGTTGGACCTTTAAGTCCTGGGCTGCGACGAACGCGAATCTGTAATATCAATAGGAATTTGGTTTGTTATAATTCTTTTTTTGATCTTAGACTTGTGTAGTTTTTGATTTCTCGATGATATTAGTGTAGTTTTATTATCTTTGAGCACCTTATGTTGAGAAAAACGGGGGGTGAGTTTATTTCTTCTATTTTCCTTACGGAATATAATGTCGTCTGTTTTGACTGGAATTGGTTGTTCCCTGTGTTCATTTAGTTTATCAATTCTACGACTCATCTTCTCCTCTAACTGTGCTTTAACTTTTGGATATAACGTGTTTTGAAATTCGTTCAGTTTCTGAAGGTAGTCATGTTCGGAGTTATATTCAATATTTGTATTAAAAATGTGGGTTCTTCCCGAATGTAGTTCAAATGGAGTATGCTTAGTAGCAGAATGTATGCTATTATTGTAGGTAGTTAGGGTTTCGAACAGAATTTCTTTATGGTCCCTTTCCAGCTTGTTAGCCTTCCTGGTCTCATAAATAATTCTGTAAACTTCCGTTAGTGAAGAATGCAACCTTTCTACGGGTGAATTACCCGTAGATTGCTGGAATGAAGTAACATGGGTTAAAATATTGTATTGTTTACAAAAATCCGAAAAAATCTTCCCAGAAAACTCAGCGCCTTAGTCAAAAACCAGTTTTGTTGGCACCCCCACAAAACAAAAATAATGCCTCAAAGACTTGATCACGTTTATACAACTCCTAGACGGATTAATGTAAGGATTTTTTGACCACTAATCGTATAAATATCCATGTGTACTATCTGTAAAGGCACCTCGGGGATTTCAGTCTTTCGAAATACTGGCTTAGGTGGCCTTCTATCATACTTAAGTCTGTTACACATGTCGCAAAGATTGATTATCTTAGCAATCTTTTGTTTCGTGTAGGGAAAATACAATGTCCTCTTTAAGTGACTCAGAGTCTTTTCGATACCACGATGATTATTGTTTTGATGATAGTCCATAATCACCGTCTCCTGTTCATGTGTGGTAGTAACATCCATCAGAAAATCTCTGCACCTGATCAATTTGTAGTTCTTAAATTGTTTGAGGTGAGCCTCAATCAGTTTCTTCTGGCGCGAAGATGGCGTGTAATCTGGTAAGTGCTAGGATTTCCTGTAAGATTGTGATAATACCGTTGAGGTCGAACTTGACTCTTGATATAGTACGTCTGAGTTTGTTTTTAAATAAAATACAGTTTCTAGTCTTATCTTCATCACCTATTTCGAAAATATACTGTGTCTTAAACTCGTTAATCGGCCTATCTGCAACAATTATGGATACTATGGAATCGGACAATTTGTCGGGTGAGGATTTGGAAATGCAATTTGTTTGTATCTCTATTCGACTTAGGGCATCAGCCACGACATTCTGAGATCCCTTTTTATATACGACTTCATAGTCATATTCCAATAGTTGTAGTTTCCATTTGACCAATTTGGAGTTTGGTTCCTTAAAATTCATCAACCACGTTGTGGTCCGTAACTATTTGGAATTTCTGACCGAACAGATAGGGACGAAAGTACTTAGTCGCCCAGATAATAGCTAGCATCTCCTTTTCAACGGTCGAGCCAAAGTTCATCCGCTCTGCGCCCTAGCTGAAAAAGTATAGTACTCAAAATGCTGACAAACGCTTTTTGTCAGGCTCTTTTTTTCACACTCAGATCCAGTCTGTTAAAATAAACATTGAATGAAAAGATTAAAAAAATTTCAGATTCTTACTCTATGCCTGCTTTAAATTCCGCATCTATATATGTATGTCTTAGTTGACGCATCGCCATCACGGATACCTTCTTACAATTAAGATTTTTTGACAGATAAGTCCCTGCAAAGGAAATTTCATATTAAAGCATTTATCCCATATAGGACAACCATCCAATTGCGGAGAGGTCTATAAGGTTTTTACGTGCCAAAAATGTTCCCGTTAGTCCTTGATGGTGAATGACCGTTCCTAACAATTTGAATTAAATTAATTGAATTATTAATTCATTTCTGTGAACCACAGGCTTTTTACTAAAGAAAGTTTGGTTTCGGAGGTTCAAAACACTATCCCTAATAATTAAGCAACATTGAAGAAAAAAAGATTTAAGCCGATTTGAGCCGATTCAATTAAACCCAGGAATAAATCGATACTAAAATTCACCAAACAACTTAACTTAAGCCTAGTACTCAGATCGACAAACGAGTACGATAGCGTAAAAACTTTAATTTACTTTTACAAAGTAATTAAAAAAACAATACAATTTAAATTTAATTGTTGTTTTTTTGAATTTACTGATAATTATCTGCTTATTAAAAGTTCATAGCTGCGCTTTTATTGTGTTTTTTCGTACAATTTTGACCTAAAAAACATTTTGCTCTGACATGTAAACTCTTGAAATCGACTTTTGCGGGTTTTTTTATTTTTTCCCTCCATTTTGTAATATGTTCAGTGAGAAGCGCACGCCAAAATATATTTTTTATTCTTTTCGCTCGGGTTCACCCAAAGTTCATTTCCCCAGACTGACAACGCTATGCAATTTTCGATCTGAGGACCGACGTGAACAAAAACGTGGACGAAAAGTGAACGCCAGCTGTTTAAAGAGTTTTTATTGCCATTGTATTGCAACTTTTGGGTCGGGTATGTAATGTATGTTTGGATGATCCAACAACGAGTACAAGATATGGTAAAATTTTGAAACTGATTTCTGAAGTGGAAGATTATAGAGTCTCTTTGGGTTAAGCATTGCGACATTCGCTAGTAATCGGATTTCTTTCAAATACATCGATTTTATAATTGCATTACAAAGGTCAGATACAAAAACGCGTTTGAAATTGTTCTTGAGGACAGCACCGGCTGGACCATCTCTAACGACATCTCTAAACGAACACAAAAAAGGTAAATATTTAACGAAATTATGAAAAGTGGCATATAGATGGACTTGCCACCGTGCACCCACCCATCCTATGGTGCCTTCCACCGTGCCACTTCCATGTCGTAAGGAATCTGATTGATGAACACCTCACAATTTTTAAATGTGACAAGTGCGGATCCCTTTACAAAAATTGTGGTTGAGCAGTTTGATACAATGGTAGTGTTGTCCGTGTTCAATATTAAAATGTGTGCTGGTTCTATTTCAGTGATTAGTTCTAGGTTTCTGTTTCTTTGACCTTACAATTAGCTATGTTCAACGTGAATATACTATTAAGACATTCAGTTTCGAGGTTTTCTTTGATAAATAATGAATTTTCGCAGATATAGTGTTTATCAATTTTCTTACATTTGTTACTAAAATAACAAACATCTTTTACATTATGATACGCCATGTAATTTGGTAGAACCAGCATTTTGGTTTCGTTTATCGGCAGTGGAATAATATGTGTGAATTGATATTTTTCTTGCTTAAATATAGGTATCTTAATTCTAAAATTGATCTTAATTCCGATCATGAAAATGTCTAATTCTAACATGTCGCTGATGTTAGCTAAATTTTGCAATTCTGTTATTACTTGCTTGATTACGATTAGTTCCTGTTCGGAAACAATGAAATTAGGTACAATGTTTAATTTTGCCAGTAAAATACTTTCTTCTATGTTGCTTAAATGATTAGACAAAACATCGATATTCATATTTATACGTGAAATGTAATGAAGTGTGTGTAAGTTATTGTGTTCCGAATTTACTGTTTTAAAGATAGTATCTTTGTAATAGTTTAGATAATGATTAATTATCTGTTGTTCCTTGTTAATATGCTCTGTTATGTTATCGAATCTATTCTTAACGTCGTTATTAAATACCTCTTGCCTGTTAGCACTTGTAGTTTTCGAAACTAACGATGCCATCGATAAAATCTTGCAGGTTTATTATATGTGATAGGTATTTGTGGGATTGAACGACCTTTGCTTGTTCCAATCTTATTTTTAGTAACGGAGTGTCTTTTCCCAATAGTTGGACCTTTAAGTCCTGGGCTGCGACGAACGCGAATCTGTAATATCAATAGGAATTTGGTTTGTTATAATTCTTTTTTTGATCTTAGACTTGTGTAGTTTTTGATTTCTCGATGATATTAGTGTAGTTTTATTATCTTTGAGCACCTTATGTTGAGAAAAACGGGGGGTGAGTTTATTTCTTCTATTTTCCTTACGGAATATAATGTCGTCTGTTTTGACTGGAATTGGTTGTTCCCTGTGTTCATTTAGTTTATCAATTCTACGACTCATCTTCTCCTCTAACTGTGCTTTAACTTTTGGATATAACGTGTTTTGAAATTCGTTCAGTTTCTGAAGGTAGTCATGTTCGGAGTTATATTCAATATTTGTATTGTAAATGTGGGTTCTTCCCGAATGTAGTTCAAATGGAGTATGCTTAGTAGCAGAATGTATGCTATTATTGTAGGTAGTTAGGGTTTCGAACAGAATTTCTTTATGGTCCCTTTCCAGCTTGTTAGCCTTCCTGGTCTCATAAATAATTCTGTAAACTTCCGTTAGTGAAGAATGCAACCTTTCTACGGGTGAATTACCCGTAGATTGCTGGAATGAAGTAACATGGGTTAAAATATTGTATTGTTTACAAAAATCCGAAAAAATCTTCCCAGAAAACTCAGCGCCTTAGTCAAAAACCAGTTTTGTTGGCACCCCCACAAAACAAAAATAATGCCTCAAAGACTTGATCACGTTTATACAACTCCTAGACGGATTAATGTAAGGATTTTTTGACCACTAATCGTATAAATATCCATGTGTACTATCTGTAAAGGCACCTCGGGGATTTCAGTCTTTCGAAATACTGGCTTAGGTGGCCTTCTATCATACTTAAGTCTGTTACACATGTCGCAAAGATTGATTATCTTAGCAATCTTTTGTTTCGTGTAGGGAAAATACAATGTCCTCTTTAAGTGACTCAGAGTCTTTTCGATACCACGATGATTATTGTTTTGATGATAGTCCATAATCACCGTCTCCTGTTCATGTGTGGTAGTAACATCCATCAGAAAATCTCTGCACCTGATCAATTTGTAGTTCTTAAATTGTTTGAGGTGAGCCTCAATCAGTTTCTTCTGGCGCGAAGATGGCGTGTAATCTGGTAAGTGCTAGGATTTCCTGTAAGATTGTGATAATACCGTTGAGGTCGAACTTGACTCTTGATATAGTACGTCTGAGTTTGTTTTTAAATAAAATACAGTTTCTAGTCTTATCTTCATCACCTATTTCGAAAATATACTGTGTCTTAAACTCGTTAATCGGCCTATCTGCAACAATTATGGATACTATGGAATCGGACAATTTGTCGGGTGAGGATTTGGAAATGCAATTTGTTTGTATCTCTATTCGACTTAGGGCATCAGCCACGACATTCTGAGATCCCTTTTTATATACGACTTCATAGTCATATTCCAATAGTTGTAGTTTCCATCTGACCAATTTGGAGTTTGGTTCCTTAAAATTCATCAACCACGCTGTGGTCCGTAACTATTTGGAATTTCTGACCGAACAGATAGGGACGAAAGTACTTAGTCGCCCAGATAATAGCTAGCATCTCCTTTTCAACGGTCGAGTAACTAATTCCTCGATCATTGAGAGTTCTGCTTGCGAATAATACCGGTCTGTCGGAACCCAGCGTTCCTTGTGACAGAACCGCACCTATCGCGACATTGCTAGTATCTGTAGTCAGAATAAAAGGTTTATTAAAGTCAGGGTATTTCAAAAGAGGGTCCATTACACAATAAGGTCTTACAAACATTAAACGCTTCTTTGTATTCTTCAGTTAATAACACTGACGCTTTCCCTTTTAATTGTTTGGTCAACGGCTTGGTGATCTTAGCGAAATCCCGGATGAACTTTCTATAATAAAAAGATTTTATTTCCTTCTTCGTTCTTGGGATCGTAAAAGCCTTTATAGCCTCGATTTTCTTGGGATTTGGCTTGATACCTTCCTCTGTGACAACGTGTCCCAGGTACTCGATTTCTTTACGCAAAAACTCAGACTTGTCTGGTTGAATTTTCAAGTTTGCTCGCTTTAATCTGGACAATACGGAATCTAGGTCTCTAATATGTTCTTGTAGCGAAGGTGAGAAAACTATGATGTCGTCCAGGTACACTAAACAACAGTCCCCGTTGAGATCCACCAAAACGTTATCCATTACTCTTTGAAAAGTAGCTGGAGCGTTTGTCAGACCAAAGGGCATACGAACGAATTCGTAATGTCCTTCCTGAGCCGTGAAAGCTGTTTTGGCCGTATCTCTGGGTTCCATTTCGATTTGATGATAGCCACTAGCGAGGTCCAAGGCTGTGAAATATTTGGCTCTGCCGATTTTATCTAGGATCTCGTTGATATTTGGCATGGGATATCTGTCTTTCTCAATTTTTTCATAAAGTTTCCTAAAATCCACTACCATTCTCCACTTCTTTACTTGGGACGCATCCATTTTCTTTAATACTAAGAATACTGGAGCGCTCCAAGGCGAATGGCTGTGCCTGATTATATTCTGATTTAGGAGTTTACTTATTTGATTCCGGATTTCTGTCGACTCCGTCGGACTGAACCGAAATGGTCTGCAGAAAACCGGTTTGTTGTCTGTAAGTCTAACCTGGTGTTTCACTTGGTTGGTGAATGATAGTTTGTCGCCTTCGCGATACACTATGCCAGTGAATTTACTATAAAGTTGAGACAATTGTTGTCTTTCCTCGTCATTTAAATGATCGGTTCTAATATTATTAAAGTCCAGGGGACAATGCTTTTCATCATGATCTACACTATCCCGCATTACGTTTACCACAGCGAAATCCTCTTCTTTGAACTTGTTTACTTCAAGTCCTAAATCCAAACAGAATTTCTTTGGTGTAGTGGAGAAATTATTAATTTCCACCCGAGCGTAATTGTTGCGTGTATAATATTTGCGTGTGTAAATGCCAGATGTTATGAATAAATCTTCTTCGAGTTAAATATGGTCGCATATGAATGGCCCTTCTTTAACATTTACCGGGATTGTGATAAGTGATTTGGACTCTTCTTCTATTTCATAAGATTTTAAGATACGATTTGGCTCTAAATATAAGGGTATTTCGACATTAGGTGTAATAAAAATCAGTTTTGCTATATCGATCTTTGCCGGAAGTGTGTGTCAGGATATTCATACCAATCAAACCGTCGAAAAATGTGTGAAAGTTGAACAATAAAAATGGGCATTTCCTTAGATCGTCAATGTCTTCGAAAATGGTCAATATAGCCATCTGTGGGACGGGGTATTCCTGAAGAATTGTTTTGATTGTGATTGGTGTATCTAACTTGACCCTTTCTTTTTCAGATACAAATTTTGGGTTGATAAAAGAACCCTCCGCCCCTGTGTCTATTATAAATTTTAATTTGTTATTGTTTTGAAAAGACAGTTCGACATATGGTAAATTTGCGTCTAAGCGAAATTTACTCAGGAATCCTGTCTGTGGTTTGAGGCTTTTGATTGAAAATTTGGTTCCTCAACAATATTACGAGATGGCTCTGCCTCATCTACTGTATTCTTCGTTGACAACCTTGACCCGCTAGATTGAGTCCTGTTGTTGCTTCTAGAGTTCCTGTTAGCCGGCGCACTGGAGGTACTGGGGGTATCGTCACCCGCTGTTATTGCAGGGAATCTATTACTACGCGCATTCTCATAGTTGTTCCGGTCGTAAGTTGGTCTGTTGTTACGATTATAACTATTAAAATCCCTATTTTGGTACTGGTTGTAATCTCTATTTTGATATTGATTATAATTGTTCCTGTTTGAGGGTTGATTCGCGCGGAAACGGTCGATTTGCTTATTAAACTGTCTATTCTGTGTTTCATACGTATTATTTTCTGCGAAGTATAAATTTCTCTCCTTAATTGCCATATCATATGCCTCCTCGAGTCCCATTGGTTTAAACGCTCTGACTATTGCGCTTAGATTTCCCCTAAGCCCCGCGAGGAAGGCCGTCAAACACGTCTGTGACACTACCTTCTGTCTAACCCGAATTGCTAGCTGCTCCGTCTCTTCCGTATCTATTATTCTGAACAAAGCTAGTTTAATCCTCGTGATTTGCTCATACGATTTCTGGGCGGGTAGCTGTTTTTGCTTTAAATTGTAGAGTTCTGTCATCAAGGTCTCCTCATCCCTTCTATCTCTGCAATGCCTTATCAATGCGTCTTTAATTTCATCCCAATTCAAGCTTGCTCCCGCACCGATTAGCGGTATGTGTGCGTTGCCCTCAATTTGTTGTCTAATTGCTCTAAGGAGCATCTGACCGTACGGTGTTTTGTCGGTTCCCCTAATCATTAGAATTACTTCTTCGACATTATTGATAAATTCGTTTAATGTGAACGGATCCCCAGAGTACGATGGTAGGAACCGAATAGCGTCAGGAATTCTCATAGATGCGAATAGATCCGCATGGTTTACAACCGCGGAACTAAGATGGGATGATGACGAGTTTGTGCTAGAGTCCATGGTGACAGGCAAGGCTGTTTCAACAGGTTGTAAGGCTAAAGAGGTCTCTTGGGGTGCTTGGGTTGTCTTGGTCTGTTTTTTACCAACACCCCTAGTAACGATTGTGACGGTTCGTCGCTGTCGGGTGGCTCAGGGATGGCCAGGGTTTGTCACAAGAATTTGTTTGTGTCAGGCGTGGTTGCTGAAAGAGAGTTCCGACCCAGCCCAGAGTAGAAGTCGTGGGAAATTACTTAGTAATTGATTAAGACTAGGTTTTATTTCAGTAAATATCTTGACATTTGACGGGGTGCCGCCCTTGCTGCCTTTGCTTCCTTCGTCCACTTAGAATACCTGGTATCGGGAGCCGTTCCGCTGTTCGAGAGGACCGGCACGGGATGTGTTGCCTGAAATGAGAATGGGGTGCTTGGGGACCCTGAAGTCAGCCACGAGCGAGAGAGCGCTGCTTGGGGACCCTAAAGTCAGCCACAAGAGAGATTGTTTTGCTTGGGGACCCTGAAGTCAGCCACAAGAGAGAGAGAGATTTTGTTGCTTGGGGACCCTGAAGTCAGCCACAAGAGAGAGAGAGTTACTTGGGGACCCTAAAGTCAGCCACAAGAGAGAGAGAGTTACTTGGGGACCCTGAAGTCAGCCACAGGAAAGAGAGAGTTACTTGGGGACCCTGAAGTCAGCCACAAGAGAGAGAGAGAGTTACTTGGGGACCCTGAAGTCAGCCACAAGAGAGAGAGAGAGTTACTTGGGGACCCTGAAGTCAGCCACAAGAGAGAGAGATCAGCCGGTGAACCGTGCCGTAAGGTGTGATCCTAAAATCAGACGTCTCCGAGGGATACCTCCAGGAGGAGGGACTACTACTAAGCTAAGGAGCTAACTACTATGTATGAGCGGACTTGGATCGAATGATCCAGTCCACCAAAAAGTGACTTCGCTGCTAACCACCACTGGGGAGTTGCTTCTGCACCCTTAGACGGTTGGCTGCTAAGTGATCTTCTATGGCCCGTGGTCCGTCTTATATAGGGCTCGGCGAGATCTAGTGTGACCGTCGTCTGTGGGATTTGCCGGGCTAAGTGTGACTATCTCTCTTGGTCTAGTGTGCCCCTACATGCGCGATCGGTGGCGCGCGCGCGTTCTCGGTTTGAATTTGAGTTAAACGCTCCTTTCATTTAATTTCTCTAGTCTTTCTTTTATTTATAACTTGGTTTTGTGCGCGCAGCGTCACACTCCCCCCCCGTTATGGTTTTTAGTGGTATAGTATCGTGACGTAATTTCCCGCCAGGTTGCTTCTCCGTCCTTAATAAGCCATCGCTGCTGTCTTCCACTTCTTTTTTCCGCCAGCTTCTCCCGTATCCTGGCTCTTGCCGTTGGTGACACTACCGCTCCTTCTGGTATTGTCCAGATTTCGTCGCCGCGCTCCTCCTCATGGAGCTCTAGGATATCTCTGTCCGGTGTCTCGGTTGCTCGGCTCTCCTGGGCGGTTCTGGCTACCGTACTTATGGTTTGGCTGTTGCCCTGCCCGGACTGGATGTTCCTGGTTGTTTGCGGTGCCGTAGTCTTCTTCTTCGCCGGTGCCGTCCCCTTCCATGCGGCTTCCGCCATTGGTATCGGCTCCACCAACTTGGCCCTAGTCTGCGCTGCTGCTATCTTTGCATGTTTTTCGCGGAATCTCAGCGCTGCCTCCGCGAACTTGTTCATGTTTTCGTGTTCGTTCTGTATTGTATTTGTTCCTCCGTACGGCTTAATGTCTCCAATGTATACCCTATTTATTTTCCGTGTGCTCGGGACTTTTACTGCCACTTTCGTCCGCGTCTTCCTTGCTTTTTTCTGCTGCGATCCCTTGTACTTCTCCTTGATCCAGGTGTCCATGACCTCTATTGCTTTCAACTCGTCCTGTGCTGCTCTGGGTAAGGCGTCTGCTACCTCGTTCCATTTTCCCTTTCTATACTGGACTACGCCTAAGTCCCCGGTATTCGTTTTTGTCTCCGGTTGGTCCACTTTGTCTCCGGCTGCTCTCATCTCTAACTCCAAGCCTCCACACCTCAGCGTGCTGCGTGCCCCGGCTAGAAAGTCCATTCCTAACAGTATTCCTCCTGCCACTTCTGTTAGTATCATGAATGTTATCCTGAACGCTCTTGCTCCAAATTGGATTTCTGCCGCGAATTCTCCTATCGCCTTCTGCGTTACTCCGTTGGCCATTGTTATTTCTGCTCGGGTTCCACACCATTTACCTTGTTGTTTCAGATCTTGATATCTGTTTCTGCTTATAGCACTTCTTTATGCTCCTGTGTCCACAATTCCTTTCGCTGTCGTGTTTCCGACCCTTATCCGGGCTACTATTTGGAACCCGTCGCAACACAGCTGTTCTCCTGCTGGTGGTTCCTTTATTGCAGCCTGAGCTGCCAGCTTCAACTGCTCAGGTCTCCTGCAGCACTCCTTGGTTCTCGTACCGTTTCTTCCACAGACCCAGCAAAACAGCCTCGGCGGATTGCTGCACGTGCTTCCCGCATGTCCGGTTCCTCCGCAGCGCATGCATATCTCCGGTTCTAGTTGCTGCTGTGCAGGTTGGCTTGTCTGTGTCCGGTCATCTGCCTCTATTTCTTCTACTTCCTCCGCTAGTTTAAGGAACTCTGTCAATGAGTTGAATCCTGCCCTCCTAGCGTACAGCTTTATCTTGCTCCTGCTGTTTTTGTATACTCGGTCCAGTTTGGCCTCTTCTGAGAGTTTCGTGAATTGCATCAGTTTTCTTAGTCCCATCGCGTATTCTCTTACGGACTCCGTTTCTCTCTGTTTCATCTGTGCAATCTGAGTCTCCAACTGTTCCTCATACCTCGGCGGCAAAAAGTATTCCAGCAGTTCCGTTCTGAGCTGAGTCCACGTTACGATCCTGCTTGGCGTGGTGTTCCACCAATCACTCGCGATCCCCTCCAGGATGAATGGCATCGTCTGTATCAACTGGTCCTTCCGTATTCCGTATCCTCCTGCCCACTGTTCCATTTGGCTCAGGAACTCCAGTGGGTTTGTAGTTCCTTGGTACCGGATGCCCCATCCACGTACCCGGTCTATGACATCTGTTTCCATTTTTATTTCTGACTTTCCTTCCGTTTCGTCCCCTGGACTTGCTCCTTTGATGTCCATTATCTCCTCCTTTTGCCTGGTTACCACGATCGCCGGAATTGTTTCTTTCGCCGGGCTTTTTTCTCTCTTATATTTTTCCGACAGTTCTGCGAGTCTTTGTCTGACCGTTTCTGTATGATCCGTTTTCTTTGCGAACGCTGCCAACAAACGTCTTAAATCCTCACTTCTTTTTGCCGTTCCTAATCCGAACTCTTCCGTGTATTTCGTTAGTTCGCTCTTTGGTGCCAGATATACCCAGCTCGACATTACTCCGCTGGTGTCGGTTTATCTCCTGCAACCACTTTAACCTGTTCGGGCGCCACTGTGACGGTTCGTCGCTGTCGGGTGGCTCAGGGATGGCCAGGGTTTGTCACAAGAATTTGTTTGTGTCAGGCGTGGTTGCTGAAAGAGAGTTCCGACCCAGCCCAGAGTAGAAGTCGTGGGAAATTACTTAGTAATTGATTAAGACTAGGTTTTATTTCAGTAAATATCTTGACATATGATTAACAACTAACAGGTTCTCCGTCCACTTAGAATACCTGGTATCGGGAGCCGTTCCGCTGTTCGAGAGGACCAGCACGGGATGTGTTGCCTGAAATGAGAATGGGGTGCTTGGGGACCTGAAGTCAGCCACGAGCGAGAGAGCGCTGCTTGGGGACCCTAAAGTCAGCCACAAGAGAGATTGTTTTGCTTGGGGACCCTGAAGTCAGCCACAAGAGAGAGAGAGATTTTGTTGCTTGGGGACCCTGAAGTCAGCCACAAGAGAGAGAGAGTTACTTGGGGACCCTGAAGTCAGCAACAAGAGAGAGAGAGTTACTTGGGGACCCTGAAGTCAGCCACAAGAGAGAGAGAGTTACTTGGGGACCCTGAAGTCAGCCACAAGAGAGAGAGAGAGTTACTTGGGGACCCTGAAGTCAGCCACAAGAGAGAGAGAGAGTTACTTGGGGACCCTGAAGTCAGCCACAAGAGAGAGAGAGAGTTACTTGGGGACCCTGAAGTCAGCCACAAGAGAGAGAGATCAGCCGGTGAACCGTGCCGTAAGGAGGTGTGATCCTAAAATCAGACGTCTCCGAGGGATACCTCCAGGAGGAGGGACTACTACTAAGCTAAGGAGCTAACTACTATGTATAAGCGGACTTGGATCGAATGATCCAGTCCACCAAAAAGTGACTTCGCTGCTTACCACCACTGGGGAGTTGCTTCTGCACCCTTAGACGGTTGGCTGCTAAGTGATCTTCTATGGCCCGTGGTCCGTCTTATATAGGGCTCGGCGAGATCTAGTGTGACCGTCGTCTGTGGGATTTGCCGGGCTAAGTGTGACCATCTCTCTTGGTCTAGTGTGCCCCTACATACGCGATCGGTGGCGCGCGCGCGTTCTCGTTTTGAATTTGAGTTAAACGCTCCTTTCATTTAATTTCTCTAGTCTTTCTTTTATTTATAACTTGGTTTTGTGCGCGCAGCATCACACGATCTTATTAGTAGGTAATAGACTCCTGACCTTAGCAATATTAGGCATTAAGTAGGTTTATTCTGTCCTATGAGAAAACGAACTACTAGTGTTACTGTGTAATGGGTACTTAACAATATCGTCTTTATGTGTAGTTAAATTATGGTATTGTATCCGCTTGTAGTGTAGTGTAGTGTTTTTCCAGGTGTTTACTCTTGTGGATTTGGCCTGTTTGTGTGTCTCTTACAAAGATATAACGAAGATCAGGTCCATCACGGTTCGTGAGCCGGCTGCGCCAGTTATGGGTTGATTGGAGCACCTTTTCCAGTTATGGGTTGATTGTAGCACCTTTTCCACCAGAGGTCGTCAGAAAGTTTCCAGGATAGATGGGTTTCTCAACATAGATATTCAAAAATCATACGACTCGAAATAAAGAACGTCTTCTACGGTTGAGTTGTAGTTTAAGACTGCTTTAATGTATTTTCAGCGGTGGCCGAGTAGCCGCCGCTGTTGAAGTGTACATAGATTCTTATATGCTATACATAAATGGTTATATGTACATAAATACAAAGTGAAATAAACGAATGTTTAAACAGAAATCATTCCAAGTGTCTGCACGTGTCATATTTCCTGCATCGGAGAGTTGGGGCATCCTGTTGCAAGGTCATTTTTAGAGTGCAACATATTTGCATCCGTATGTATGTGTGTGTTCGTGTGGCTGTCCAGTCAGCGTACCATTTCCAGGGTAGCTCTGGGAGGTTCAGCTGGAGGCTCGTTGCCTACCGACTTGTCGGTAACTCCTCCCCTCCTGGATTGAAGTGACGGCCAAAGTGATGGCGTGGACGACACGAAGACTGGCTCTGGTATGGTGGTAAAGACAACCTTCTTCTTTGTGTTGATAAAAATGATTGATTTTAGGGCTCCATATATCGCTCCAAAATTTGTAGTTGTAAAATTTTTCCACTGAATGATGGAATTTGAAGCATTGATGGACCTTAAGTTGAGTTGGTGTAAGTTGATATCCTCAATATATTCGGTGAAGTTAATATTTTGGACGATTGGTATTGTCGCCTCTATCTTCTCTTCGAATCGTGCCACTTCCATGTCGTAAGGAATCTGATTGATGAACACCTCACAATTTTTAAATGTGACAAGTGCGGATCCCTTTACAAAAATTGTGGTTGAGCAGTTTGATACAATGGTAGTGTTGTCCGTGTTCTGTTTCTTTGACTTTACAATTAGCTATCTTCAACGTGAATATACTATTAAGACATTCAGTTTCGAGGTTTTCTTTGATAAATAATGAATTTTCACAGATATAGTGTTTATCAACTTTCTTACATTTGTTACTAAAATAACAAACATCTTTTACATTATGATACGCCATGTAATTTGGTAGAACCAGCATTTTGGTTTCGATTATCGGCGGTGGAATAATATGTGTGAATTGATATTTTTCTTGCTTAAATATAGGTATCTTAATTCTAAAATTGATCTTAATTCCGATCATGAAAATGTCTAATTCTAACATGTCGCTGATGTTAGCTAAATTTTGCAATTCTGTGTTATCTATTATTTGCTTAATTACGATTAGTTCCTGTTCGGAAACAATGAAATTCGGTACAATGTTTAATTTTGCCAGTAAAATACTTTCTTCTATGTTGCTTAAATGATTAGACAAAACATCGATATTCATATTTATACGTGAAATATACTGAAGTGTGTGTAAGTTATTGTGTTCCGAATTTACTGTTTTAAAGATAGTATTTTTGTAATAGTTTAGATAATGATTAATTATCTGTTGTTCCTTGTTAATATGCTCGGTTATGTTATCGAATCTATTCTTAACGTCGTTATTAAATACCTCTTGCCTGTTAGCATTTGTAGTTAGTTTCCTTTGGTTTTCCGTAATAGTCTTTAAACTATTATCGATTCTATCTCCGTCCGTGTCATCTAAATTACCAGTAACTATTTTTACGACTCTACCTAGTCCATTTATTAATCCTCGTCTTTGCCTTTTTTTGGGAAGTAACCTATCTACTCTATCTTTTAATTGTTGAAGTTTAGTTGAAAGACTGTCGGTCTCGTCTTTTAAATCTGTATTCGTCTTTAATTTATTTATAGCTTTTTCGAAACTAACGACGCCATCGATAAAATCTTGCAGGTTTATTATATGTGATAGGTATTTGTGGGATTGAACGACCTTTGCTTGTTTCAATCTTATTTTTAGTTACGGAGTGTCTTTTCCCAATAGTTGGACCTTTAAGTCCTGGGCTGCGACGAACGCGAATCTGTAATATCAATAGGAATTTGGTTTGTTATAATTCTTTTTTGATCTTAGACTTGTGTAGTTTTTGATTTCTCGATGATATTAGTGTAGTTTTATTATCTTTGAGCACCTTATGTTGAGATAAACGGGGGGTGAGTTTATTTCTTCTATTTTCCTTACGGAATATAATGTCGTCTGTTTTGACTGGAATTGGTTGTTCCCTGTGTTCATTTAGTTTATCAATTCTACGACTCATCTTCTCCTCTAACTGTGCTTTAACTTTTGGATATAACATGTTTTGAAATTCGTTCAGTTTCTGAAGGTAGTCATGTTCGGAGTTATATTCAATATTTGTATTGTAAATGTGGGTTCTTCCCGAATGTAGTTCAAATGGAGTATGCTTAGTAGCAGAATGTATGCTATTATTGTAGGTAGTTAGGGATTCGAACAGAATTTCTTCATGGTCCCTTTCCAGCTTGTTAGCCTTCCTGGTCTCATAAATAATTCTGTAAACTTCCGTTAGTGAAGAATGCAACCTTTCTACGGGTGAATTACCCGTAGATTGCTGGAATGAAGTAACATGGGTTAAAATATTGTATTGTTTACAAAAATCCGAAAAAATCTTTCCAGAAAACTCAGCGCCTTAGTCAAAAACCAGTTTTGTTGGCACCCCCACAAAACAAAAATAATGCCTCAAAGACTTGATTACGTTTATACAACTCCTAGCCGGAATTGTATAAGCACTAGCGAATTTAGAAAATTTGTCGATTAATGTAAGGATTGTTTGACCACTAATCGTATAAATATCCACTTCAGTCTTTCGAAATACTGGCTTAGGTGGCCTTCTATCATACTTAAGTCTGTTACACATGTCGCAAAGATTGATTATCTTAGCAATCTTTTGTTTCATGTAGGGAAAATACAATGTCCTCTTTAAGTGACTCAGAGTCTTTTCGATACCACGATGATTATTGTTTTGATGATAGTCCATAATCACCGTCTCCTGTTCATGTGTGGTAGTAACATCCATCAGAAAATCTCTGCAATCTACAATCTCAATTTGTAGTTCTTAAAGTGTTTGAGGTGAGTTTATCAGTTTAAAGACTTCTTCTGGCGCGAAGATGGCGTGTAATCCTGTAAGTGCTAGGATTTCCTGTAAGATTGTGACAATACCGTTGAGGTCGAACTTGACTCTTGATATAGTACGTCTGAGTTTGTTTTTAAATAAAATACAGTTTCTAGTCTTATCTTCATCACCTATTTCGAAAATATACTGTGTCTTAAGCTCGTTAATCGGCCTATCTGCAACAATTATGGATACTATGGAATCGGACAATTTGTCGGGTGAGGATTTGGAAATGCAATTTGTTTGTATCTCTATTCGACTTAGGGCATCAGCCACGACATTCTGAGATCCCTTTTTATATACGACTTCATAGTCATATTCCAATAGTTGTAGTTTCCATCTGACCAATTTGGAGTTTGGTTCCTTAAAATTCATTAACCACGTTGTGGTCCGTAACTATTTGGAATTTCTGACCGAACAGATAGGGACGAAAGTACTTAGTCGCCCAGATAATAGCTAGCATCTCCTTTTCAACGGTCGAGTAACTAATTCCTCGATCATTGAGAGTTCTGCTTGCGAACTGCCAGCGTTCCTTGTGACAGAACCGCACCTATCGCGACATTGCTAGTATCTGTAGTCAGAATAAAAGGTTTATTAAAGTCAGGGTATTTCAAAAGAGGGTCCATTACACAATAAGGTCTTAAAAACATTAAACGCTTCTTTGTATTCTTCAGTTAATAACACTGACGCTTTCCCTTTTAATTGTTTGGTCAACGGCTTGGTGATCTTAGCGAAATCCCGGATGAACTTTCTATAATATCCTAACAGACCCAAAAAAGATTTTATTTCCTTCTTCGTTCTTGGGATCGGAAAAGCCTTTATAGCCTCGATTTTCTTGGGATTTGGATTGATACCTACCTCTGTGACAACGTGTCCCAGGTACTCGATTTCTTTACGCAAAAACTCAGACTTGTCTGGTTGAATTTTCAAGTTTGCTCGCTTTAATCTGGACAATACGGAATCTAGGTCTCTAATATGTTCTTGTAGCGAAGGTGAGAAAACTATGATGTCGTCCAGGTACACTAAACAACAGTCCCCGTTGAGATCCACCAAAACGTTATCCATTACTCTTTGAAAAGTAGCTGGAGCGTTTGTCAGTCCAAAGGGCATACGAACGAATTCGTAATGTCCTCCCTGAGCCGTGAAAGCTGTTTTGGCCGTATCTCTGGGTTCCATTTCGTTTTGACGATAGCCACTAGCGAGGTCCAAGGCTGTGAAATATTTGGCTCTGCCGATTTTATCTAGGACCTCGTTGATATTTGGCATGGGATATCTGTCTTTCTCAATTTTTTCATAAAGTTTCCTAAAATCCACTACCATTCTCCACTTTTTTACTTGGGACGCATCCATTTTCTTTGATACTAAGAATACTGGAGCGCTCCAAGGCGAATGGCTGTGCCTGATTATATTCTGATCTAGGAGTTTACCTTTTTTATTCCGGATTTCTGTCGACTCCGTCGGACTGAACCGAAATGGTCTGCAGAAAACCGGTTTGTTGTCTGTAAGTCTAACCTGGTGTTTCACTTGGTTGGTGAATGATAGTTTGTCGCCTTCGCGATACACTATGCCAGTGAATTTACTATAAAGTTGAGACAATTGTTGTCTTTCCTCGTCATTTAAATGATCGGTTCTTATATTATTAAAGTCCAGGGGACAATGGTTTTCATCATGATCTACACTATCCCGCATTACGTTTACCACAGCGAAATCCTCTTCCTTGAACTTGTTTACTTCAAGTCCTAAATCCAAACAGAATTTCTTTGGTGTAGTGGAGAAATTATTAATTTCCACCCGAGCGTAATTGTTGCGTGTATAATATTTGCGTGTGTAAATGCCAGATGTTATGAATAAATCTTCTTCGAGTTAAATATGGTCGCATATGAATGGCCCTTCTTTAACATTTACCGGGATTGTGATAAGTGATTTGGACTCTTCTTCTATTTCATAAGATTTTGAGATACGATTTGGCTCTAAATATAAGGGTATTTCGACATTAGGTGTAATAAAAATCAGGATATTCATACCAATCATACCGTCGAAAAATGTGTGAAAGTTGAACAATAAAAATGGGCATTTCCTTAGATCGTCAATGTCTTCGAAAATGGTCAATATAGCCATCTGTGGGACGGGGTATTCCTGAAGAATTGTTTTGATTGTGATTGGTGTATCTAACTTGACCCTTTCTTTTTCAGATACAAATTTTGGGTTGATAAAAGAACCCTCCGCCCCTGTGTCTATTATAAATTTTAATTTGTTATTGTTTTGAAAAGACAGTTCGACATATGGTAAATTTGCGTCTAAGCGAAATTTACTTAGGAATCCTGTCTGTGGTTTGAGGCTTTTGATTGAAAATTTGGTTCCTCAACAATATTACGAGATGGCTCTGCCTCATCTACTGTATTCTTCGTTTCGACATTGAACAACCTTGACCCGCTAGATTGAGTCCTGTTGTTGCTTCTAGAGTTCCTGTTAGCCGGCGCACTGGAGGTACTGGGGGTATCGTCACCCGCTGTTATTGCAGGGAATCTATTACTACGCGCATTCTCATAGTTGTTCCGGTCGTAAGTTGGTCTGTTGTTACGATTATAACTATTAAAATCCCTATTTTGGTACTGGTTGTAATCTCTATTTTGATATTGATTATAATTGTTCCTGTTGGAGGGTTGATTCGCGCGGAAACGGTCGATTTGCTTATTAAACTGTCTATTCTGTGTTCCATACGTATTATTTTCTGCGAAGTATAAATTTTTCTCCTTAATTGCCATATCATATGCCTCCTCGAGTCCCATTGGTTTAAACGCTCTGACTATTGCGCTTAGATTTCCCTTAAGCCCCGCGAGGAAGGCCGTCAAACACGTCTGTGACACTACCTTCTGTCTAACCCGAATTGCTAGCTGCTCCGTCTCTTCCGTATCTATTATTCTGAACAAAGCTAGTTTAATCCTCGTGATTTGCTCATACGATTTCTGGGCGGGTAGCTGTTTTTGCTTTACATTGTAGAGTTCTGTCATCAAGGTCTCCTCATCCCTTCTATCTCTGCAATGCCTTATCAATGCGTCTTTAATTTCATCCCAATTCAAGCTTGCTCCCGCACCGATTAGCGGTATGTGTGCGTTGCCCTCAATTTTTTGTCTAATTGCTCTAAGGAGCATCTGACCGTACGGTGTTTTGTCGGTTCCCCTAATCATTAGAATTACTTCTTCGACATTATTGATAAATTCGTTCAATGTGAACGGATCCCCAGAGTACGATGGTAGGAACCGAATAGCGTCAGGAATTCTCATAGATGCGAATAGATCCGCATGGTTTACAACCGCGGAACTAAGATGGGATGATGACGAGTTTGTGCTAGAGTCCATGGTGACAGGCAAGGCTGTTTCAACAGGTTGTAAGGCTAAAGAGGTCTCTTGGGGTGCTTGAGTTGTCTTGGTCTGTTTTTTACCAACACCCCTAGTAACGATCTTATTAGTAGGTAATAGACTCCTGACCTTAGCAATATTAGGCATTAAGTAGGTTTATTCTGTCCTATGAGAAAACGAACTACTAGTGTTACTGTGTAATGTGTACTTAACAATATCGTCTTTATGTGTAGTTAAATTATGGTATTGTATCCGCTTGTAGTGTAGTGTAGTGTTTTTCCAGGTGTTTACTCTTGTGGATTTGGCCTGTTTGTGTGTCTCTTACAAAGATATAACGAAGATCTGGTCCATCACGGTTCGTGAGCCGGCTGCGCCAGTTATGGGTTGATTGGAGCACCTTTTCCAGTTATGGGTTGATTGTTCCACCAGAGGTCGTCAGAAAGTTTCCAGGATAGATGGGTTTCTCAACATAGATATTCAAAAATCATACGACTCGAAATAAAGAACGTCTTCTACGGTTGAGTTGTAGTTTAAGACTGCTTTAATGTATTTTCAGCGGTGGCCGAGTAGCCGCCGCTGTTGAAGTGTACATAGATTCTTATATGCTATACATAAATGGTTATATGTACATAAATACAAAGTGAAATAAACGAATGTTTAAACAGAAATCATTCCAAGTGTCTGCTCGTGTCATATTTCCTGCATCGGAGAGTTGGGGCATCCTGTTGCAAGGTCATTTTTAGAGTGCAACATATTTGCATCCGTATGTATGTGTGTGTTCGTGTGGCTGTCCAGTCAGCGTACCATTTCCAGGGTAGCTCTGGGAGGTTCAGCCGGAGGCTCGTTGCCTACCGACTGGTCGGTAACTCCTCCCCTCCTGGATTGAAGTGACGGCCAAAGTGATGGCGTGGACGACACGAAGACTGGCTCTGGTATGGTGGTAAAGACAACCTTCTTCTTTGTGTTGATAAAAATGATTGATTTTAGGGCTCCATATATCGCTCCAAAATTTGTAGTTGTAAAATTTTTCCACTGAATGATGGAATTTGAAGCATTGATGGACCTTAAGTTGAGTTGGTGTAAGTTGATATCCTCAATATATTCGGTGAAGTTAATATTTTGGACGATTGGTATTGTCGCCTCTATCTTCTCTTCGAATCGTGCCACTTCCATGTCGTAAGGAATCTGATTGATGAACACCTCACAATTTTTAAATGTGACAAGTGCGGATCCCTTTACAAAAATTGTGGTTGAGCAGTTTGATACAATGGTAGTGTTGTCCGTGTTCAATATTAAAATGTGTGCTGGTTCTATTTCAGTGATTAGTTCTAGGTTCTCTGTTTCTTTGACCTTACAATTAGCTATGTTCAACGTGAATATACTAGTAAGACATTCAGTTTCGAGGTTTTCTTTGATAAATAATGAATTTTCGCAGATATAGTGTTTATCAATTTTCTTACATTTGTTACTAAAATAACAAACATCTTTTACATTATGATACGCCATGTAATTTGGTAGAACCAGCATTTTGGTTTCGATTATCGGCAGTGGAATAATATGTGTGAATTGATATTTTTCTTGCTTAAATATAGGTATCTTAATTCTAAAATTGATCTTAATTCCGATCATGAAAATGTCTAATTCTAACATGTCGCTGATGTTAGCTAAATTTTGCAATTCTGTGTTATCTATTACTTGCTTGATTACGATTAGTTCCTGTTCGGAAACAATGAAATTCGGTACAATGTTTAATTTTGCCAGTAAAATACTTTCTTCTATGTTGCTTAAATGATTAGACAAAACATCGATATTCATATTTATACGTGAAATATACTGAAGTGTGTGTAAGTTATTGTGTTCCGAATTTACTGTTTTAAAGATAGTATTTTTGTAATAGTTTAGATAATGATTAATTATCTGTTGTTCCTTGTTAATATGCTCGGTTATGTTATCGAATCTATTCTTAACGTCGTTATTAAATACCTCTTGCCTGTTAGCATTTGTAGTTAGTTTCCTTTGGTTTTCCGTAATAGTCTTTAAACTATTATCGATTCTATCTCCGTCCGTGTCATCTAAATTACCAGTAACTATTTTTACGACTCTACCTAGTCCATTTATTAATCCTCGTCTTTGCCTTTTTTTGGGAAGTAACCTATCTACTCTATCTTTTAATTGTTGAAGTTTAGTTGAAAGACTGTCGGTCTCGTCTTTTAAATCTGTATTCGTCTTTAATTTATTTATAGCTTTTTCGAAACTAACGACGCCATCGATAAAATCTTGCAGGTTTATTATATGTGATAGGTATTTGTGGGATTGAACGACCTTTGCTTGTTTCAATCTTATTTTTAGTTACGGAGTGTCTTTTCCCAATAGTTGGACCTTTAAGTCCTGGGCTGCGACGAACGCGAAT
Source organism: Drosophila kurseongensis (assembly GCA_018153305.1). Classification (NCBI taxonomy): domain Eukaryota; kingdom Metazoa; phylum Arthropoda; class Insecta; order Diptera; family Drosophilidae; genus Drosophila; species Drosophila kurseongensis. The sequence goes on from JAECXX010000001.1 coordinate 7,330,871, forward strand.
CTGTAATATCAATAGGAATTTGGTTTGTTATAATTCTTTTTTTGATCTTAGACTTGTGTAGTTTTTGATTTCTCGATGATATTAGTGTAGTTTTATTATCTTTGAGCACCTTATGTTGAGATAAACGGGGGGTGAGTTTATTTCTTCTATTTTCCTTACGGAATATAATGTCGTCTGTTTTGACTGAAATTGGTTGTTCCCTGTGTTCATTTAGTTTATCAATTCTACGACTCATCTTCTCCTCTAACTGTGCTTTAACTTTTGGATATAACATGTTTTGAAATTCGTTCAGTTTCTGAAGGTAGTCATGTTCGGAGTTATATTCAATATTTGTATTGTAAATGTGGGTTCTTCCCGAATGTAGTTCAAATGGAGTATGCTTAGTAGCAGAATGTATGCTATTATTGTAGGTAGTTAGGGATTCGAACAGAATTTCTTCATGGTCCCTTTCCAGCTTGTTAGCCTTCCTGGTCTCATAAATAATTCTGTAAACTTCCGTTAGTGAAGAATGCAACCTTTCTACGGGTGAATTACCCGTAGATTGCTGGAATGAAGTAACATGGGTTAAATTATTGTATTGTTTACAAAAATCCGAAAAAATCTTTCCAGAAAACTCAGCGCCTTAGTCAAAAACCAGTTTTGTTGGCACCCCCACAAAACAAAAATAATGCCTCAAAGACTTGATCACGTTTATACAACTCCTAGCCGGAATTGTATAAGCACTAGCGAATTTAGAAAATTTGTCGATTAATGTAAGGATTGTTTGACCACTAATCGTATAAATATCCATTTCAGTCTTTCGAAATACTGGCTTAGGTGGCCTTCTATCATACTTAAGTCTGTTACACATGTCGCAAAGATTGATTATCTTAGCAATCTTTTGTTTCATGTAGGGAAAATACAATGTCCTCTTTAAGTGACTCAGAGTCTTTTCGATACCACGATGATTATTGTTTTGATGATAGTCCATAATCACCGTCTCCTGTTCATGTGTGGTAGTAACATCCATCAGAAAATCTCTGCAATCTACAATCTCAATTTGTAGTTCTTAAAGTGTTTGAGGTGAGTTTATCAGTTTAAAGACTTCTTCTGGCGCGAAGATGGCGTGTAATCCTGTAAGTGCTAGGATTTCCTGTAAGATTGTGATAATACCGTTGAGGTCGAACTTGACTCTTGATATAGTACGTCTGAGTTTGTTTTTAAATAAAATACAGTTTCTAGTCTTATCTTCATCACCTATTTCGAAAATATACTGTGTCTTAAGCTCGTTAATCGGCCCATCTGCAACAATTATGGATACTATGGAATCGGAAAATTTGTCGGGTGAGGATTTGGAAATGCAATTTGTTTGTATCTCTATTCGACTTAGGGCATCAGCCACGACATTCTGAGATCCCTTTTTATATACGACTTCATAGTCATATTCCAATAGTTGTAGTTTTCATCTGACCAATTTGGAGTTTGGTTCCTTAAAATTCATCAACCACGTTGTGGTCCGTAACTATTTGGAATTTCTGACCGAACAGATAGGGACGAAAGTACTTAGTCGCCCAGATAATAGCTAGTATCTCCTTTTCAACGGTCGAGTAACTAATTCCTCGATCATTGAGAGTTCTGCTTGCGAATGATACCGGTCTGTCGGAACCCAGCGTTCCTTGTGACAGAACCGCACCTATCGCGACATTGCTAGTATCTGTAGTCAGAATAAAAGGTTTATTAAAGTCAGGGTATTTCAAAAGAGGGTCCATTACACAATAAGGTCTTACAAACATTAAACGCTTCTTTGTATTCTTCAGTTAATAACACTGACGCTTTCCCTTTTAATTGTTTGGTCAACGGCTTGGTGATCTTAGCGAAATCCCGGATGAACTTTCTATAATATCCTAACAGACCCAAAAAAGATTTTATTTCCTTCTTCGTTCTTGGGATCGGAAAAGCCTTTATAGCCTCGATTTTCTTGGGATTTGGATTGATACCTTCCTCTGTGACAACGTGTCCCAGGTACTCGATTTCTTTACGCAAAAACTCAGACTTGTCTGGTTGAATTTTCAAGTTTGCTCGCTTTAATCTGGACAATACGGAATCTAGGTCTCTAATATGTTCTTGTAGCGAAGGTGAGAAAACTATGATGTCGTCCAGGTACACTAAACAACAGTCCCCGTTGAGATCCACCAAAACGTTATCCATTACTCTTTGAAAAGTAGCTGGAGCGTTTGTCAGACCAAAGGGCATACGAACGAATTCGTAATGTCCTCCCTGAGCCGTGAAAGCTGTTTTGGCCGTATCTCTGGGATCCATTTCGATTTGATGATAGCCACTAGCGAGGTCCAAGGCTGTGAAATATTTGGCTCTGCCGATTTTATCTAGGACCTCGTTGATATTTGGCATGGGATATCTGTCTTTCTCAATTTTTTCATAAAGTTTCCTAAAATCCACTACCATTCTCCACTTCTTTACTTGGGACGCATCCATTTTCTTTGATACTAAGAATACTGGAGCGCTCCAAGGCGAATGGCTGTGCCTGATTATATTCTGATCTAGGAGTTTACTTATTTGATTCCGGATTTCTGTCGACTCCGTCGGACTGAACCGAAATGGTCTGCAGAAAACCGGTTTGTTGTCTGTAAGTCTAACCTGGTGTTTCACTTGGTTGGTGAATGATAGTTTGTCGGGCATTTCCTTAGATCGTCAATGTCTTCGAAAATGGTCAATATAGCCATCTGTGGGACGGGGTATTCCTGAAGAATTGTTTTGATTGTGATTGGTTTATCTAACTTGACCCTTTCTTTTTCAGATACAAATTTTGGGTTGATAAAAGAACCCTCCGCCCCTGTGTCTATTATAAATTTTAATTTGTTATTGTTTTGAAAAGACAGTTCGACATATGGTAAATTTGCGTCTAAGCGAAATTTACTCAGGAATCCTGGCTGTGGTTTGAGGCTTTTGATTGAAAATTTGGTTCCTCAACAATATTACGAGATGGCTCTGCCTTATCTACTGTATTCTTCGTTTCGACATTGAACAACCTTGACCCGCTAGATTGAGTCCTGTTGTTGCTTCTAGAGTTCCTGTTAGCCGGCGCACTGGGGTTACTGGGGGTAACCTCACCCGCTGTTATTGCAGGGAATCTATTACTACGCGCATTCTCATAGTTGTTCCGGTCGTAAGTTGGTCTGTTGTTACGATTATAACAATTAAAATCCCTATTTTGGTACTGGTTGTAATCTCTATTTTGATATTGATTATAATTGTTCCTGTTTGAGGGTTGATTCGCGCGGAAACGGTCGATTTGCTTATTAAACTGTCTTTTCTGTGTTCCATACGTATTATTTTCTGCGAAGTATAAATTTCTCTCCTTAATTGCCATATCATATGCCTCCTCGAGTCCCATTGGTTTAAACGCTCTGACTATTGCGCTTAGATTTCCCCTAAGCCCCGCGAGGAAGGCCGTCAAACACGTCTGTGACACTACCTTCTCTCTAACCCGAATTGCTAGCTGCTCCGTCTCTTCCGTATCTATTATTCTGAACAAAGCTAGTTTAATCCTCGTGATTTGCTCATACGATTTCTGGATGGGTAGCTGTTTTTGCTTTAAATTGTAGAGTTCTGTCATCGAGGTCTCCTCATCCCTTCTATCTCTGCAATGCCTTATCAATGCGTCTTTAATTTCATCCCAATTCAAGCTTGCTCCCGCACCGATTAGCGGTATGTGTGCGTTGCCCTCAATTTTTTGTCTAATTGCTCTAAGGAGCATCTGACCGTACGGTGTTTTGTCGGTTCCCCTAATCATTAGAATTACTTCTTCGACATTATTGATAAATTCGTTCAATGTGAACGGATCCCCAGAGTACGATGGTAGGAACCGAATAGCGTCAGGAATTCTCATAGATGCGAATAGATCCGCATGGTTTACAACCGCGGAACTAAGATGGGATGATGACGAGTTTGTGCTAGAGTCCATGGTGACAGGCAAGGCTGTTTCAACAGGTTGTAAGGCTAAAGAGGTCTCTTGGGGTGCTTGAGTTGTCTTGGTCTGTTTTTTACCAACACCCCTAGTAACGATCTTATTAGTAGGTAATAGACTCCTGACCTTAGCAATATTAGGCATTAAGTAGATTTATTCTGTCCTATGAGAAAACGAACTACTAGTGTTACTGTGTAATGTGTACTTAACAATATCGTCTTTATGTGTAGTTAAATTATGGTATTGTATCCGCTTGTAGTGTAGTGTAGTGTTTTTACGAATAAACGAATGTTTAAACAGAAATCATTCCAAGTGTCTGCTGGTGTCATATTTCCTGCATCGGAGAGTTGGGGCATCCTGTTGCAAGGTCAGCAAAAATGTAGCGGGGAAACGACTCAAGTGGTCGTTGCCCGATTTGGACAATGTTTAGATTGCAACATATTTGCATCCGTATGTATATATGTGTTCGTGTGGCTGTCCAGTCAGCGTACCATTTCCAGGGTAGCTCTGCGAGGTTTAGCCGGAGACTCGTTGCCTACCGACTGGTCAGTAACTCGCGGGCCTGTATTTTGAGGCCCGGGCCCGCACGAAAACGAACTCTTTTTTGAGAGGCCCGACCCGGCCGAACACGAAACTTTTTCACCAAGGACCGGCCCGGCACGAAACTTATTTACACATATAAGAAAATTTAAAAGACATGCAATTTATATATGTATGTATATATAAGTGCACATTTATTAAGGTATTTTTAATATTGTAATGTATTTAATAAAAAACGAACTAAGTCCTATTTTTATTAAAAAATAAAATTTCTCCTAAATTTGTGCATTTTAGCCCAGTGCGTTTTTCATTCAAAACATGGCCCGATGTTGAAAAAAGCCTTTCGCTTGTAGACGAACTGGCTGGAATTTTTTTATTCACAGCGTCCTGAATGGTTTGTCGGGACATATTTTATATTTCAAAGTTTTATCAATTTCACAATAGGACGCAAATTTTGAATTAGTGGTGTGCAAACAAGTAAAATATTGTATAAGGAAATCGATATTAGTATTGATAAGCAATTAAAATGCGATAAATGGCGGTTCTAATTCGAGAATAAATAAAAAAGCGCGATCAAATCAAAATTGTTTTCAGGCCTATTTCGGGCTTTTACAGGCCCATTTCGGGTTTTTACAGGCCGGGCCTTTTGGCTAAGGTCCGGGCACGCACGAAGCCCGCACCAATCTTAATTTTAGGGCCCGGGCCCGCTCCGGGCCTGTGTAATGCCCTCTTCTCACAGAGATCCATCCACCATCCGTTGAACGAATGGTCCATAAGGTTTTGCCATTCCGAAAATTCCCAGTTAGTTCTCCATCCAAATTTGACGGACTTTTATATGCGATAGTTAGGCGATGTGATTTCGGTGCAACTCTGAGTTCTTCTTTTAGACAGTGAAAATTGAAACATTCACTACGAAAATTTAAAAAATGTAATAATTAATTCATTACTGCTTCATCCGTGTGGCAGCATTAGGTGCTCCACTCTTTCCTAGGCCCATACCGTACTCACAACATGGATCAGAACTTTAAAAATGAAATAAAATATATAATTATTATAAACCAAAAAACAAACATTTATATATAATGAACTTGATTTGTTACCAGTTAGACAATATTAGGCAAAAGCGGTTCATATTTTTTCTGCAGGCTGGCAAAAATCTGCAGACAGATTGGTTCGATTGGGTGTTCGCGTAGATCACTTGCAGTCTGTTACCAAGTATCGTTTATAAAGCTGTTGTGCTCATTTTAAATGTTGTGCAAAATGCAACGGGCTAAAATGATGAGCCTCAGCTGTTCAGATCAGCTGTTATTGGATGGTGGATGGTGGATGTGCTCTATAGGAATCGGAGTTTCACATTTGTCAAAAATCCCAACCGTTTCGAACGGATGGACTCTATGGGAAGAGGGCATAAGCCCGCGGACCACGAAAAAAGGCCCGGCCCGTGCCCACCCCTATCTGCTAAGCTAGACCTCCATTTCTCCAGACGAAAACTTTATTTCAAGAACTCGTCGTTGTTTTCCGGTTTACCCTTTTCCCAAAATATCCCGTATCGGTTCTGTTTAATATAAAACGTATACCTTAATAGTAATTAATGGTAATTAAGGTATGCGTTTTATATTAAACATAACCGATACGGGACATTTTGGGAAAAGGGTATAACGGAAAACAATGACGAGTTCTTAAAATAAAGTTTTCGTCCAGAGAATTGGAAGTCTAGCTTAGCAGAACTAAAAAACTGTATTTAATAGATTTAACAGCACTTACCAGCATCCACACACTTCGTGGCTTTGCTCTTTTCCAGAAAAAACCCTTTAGAACAGCTGCAATTCGTTGTTGGGTGCCAAAAATAGCTCAAACATCTTTAGATTTCGCTGTTGTGCAGCTGCCAAAATAATTGGTAAGTTATTCATTTAAGTGTCGCAGAATAGACTTCAACAATGGTCGTTTATTTTTTGTTTAGCCACAGCTGTTCAGATCAGCTGTTATCGGATGGTGGATGTGGACTGTGGCAATCGGAGTTTCACATTTGACAAAAATCCCAACCGTTTCGCACAGATGGACTTTATGGGAAGAGGGTATTATTAAGCTTTTGGTGTTGCGAAAGTATTTATATATAATAATGGTCGCTCTACTTTAATTTCACCATTCCGTTTCCCTTGTAGACTGCCGACGCTATTTTGACGCTAATTTTCGAAATTAACTATCATTGGTCGCACTAATAGTAATAAGAACTTTTTTTTCTGGGTTTTTGGAAATCTTAAACTCTGTTTAAACAAGTGAGTTGCTTATTGTTTGTTTTGAATCAATCCGTTTTTTTTTATAAATATAACTACTCGATATACTTGTCAACGCTAAGAATAGAATATTATACATACATATGGACATGTGTAACTTGTGTGTTAATAGCAATTTATGTCTTCTGTGTTTAATATTTGTAGACACAACAATGTTATCGCGGTTGAAGTTGCTGAGATCTGCAAATCCGCAAATTTTGCGGGCTCAGTTTCTAACGTCAAGTTTTAAGTCAGTGTCACCATTAGATGAGATGTCCGAAACCAAAGGAATGGAAGCCAAATTATCCAGCCATAAAAAGGTTACAATGCCAAGAATAATACATCAACGTGAATACAAGTATACAGAAGGAAAGGTATATCATGGCTTCCGTTGCGAACGCGTGGATCACATATCGGATTTCGAGCTCACATCTTATACACTCCGCCATGAGGGAACTGGCATGGAATTATGGCACATCGACCGGAATGATGCTAACAAAGTATTTTCCATAAGTTTTCGGACTACACCTTTTGATTCTACAGGCCTTCCACATATTTTGGAGCACTTAGTATTGTGCGGTTCAAAGAAATATCCTGTCCGGGATCCCTTCTTTAAAATGCTTAACCGCTCGGTAGCGACGTTTATGAATGCAATGACTGGTCCAGATTATACAATTTATCCCTTCTCGACCATGAATGAGATAGATTATAGAAATTTGCAGCATATTTACTTGGATGCAGTATTCAGGTAAAAACAAGACAAATTACTTAATTGGGAAAAATTTTAATCCATTGTTTACTTAGGCCAAATCTTAAATATTTGGACTTTCTTCAAGAGGGGTGGCGGCTTGAGAACAAGGACATACATGATCCAGATACACAGATTGTGATTAAAGGAGTGGTTTATAACGAAATGAAGGGTGCATTTTCGGAAAATGCACAAGTTTTTGGACAAAATCTTCTCAATAATATTCTTCCCGACCACACTTATGGACATGTGTCTGGAGGCAATCCATTGGAAATACCCAAATTAACACATACTGATTTGGTTGACTTCCACAGGAAATATTATCATCCCAGTAACTCTCGTATATTTTCCTACGGACTATTAGATCTATCTAAAACGCTTGCTATTCTCGATAAAGATTATTTATCGGACCAAAGATGCATCGACAGCTCATACAGTCTAATACCTCCGCAGGAACGATGGATACAACCACGTAATGTTCACATTTCCAGCAGACTAGATAATATGGGTGCGACAATAGATCGACAAAACCAAATTGCTATCGCGTTGCTGATGTGTGATGCTACTAACATACAAGAAAGCTTTGAATTACACGTTCTGTCTGAAATACTGATTCGGGGACCAAACTCTGTGTTTTATAAGAATCTAATAGAACCTAACTTTTCCGGTGGTTACAATCAAAGCACGGGATATTCATCGGACACTAAGGACACTGCTTTTGTCGTGGGATTACAGGACCTTCGTGTTGAAGACTTTACAAAATTCATTGAACTGTTTGACAAAACTATTTTTAAAGCCATGACTGATGGGTTTGAGTCGCAGCATGTTGAAAGCGTTTTGCACAATCTCGAGTTGTCACTTAAACACCAGAGTCCTTTTTTCGGAAATACTTTGTTGTTTAATTCCACTGCCTTGTGGAATTACGAAGGTGACGTAGTGAGCAACCTTCGCGTAACAGAAATGATATCAAGGCTGCGGGCAAGTTTAAGCCACAAAAAAACATATTTTCAAGACAAAATGAAACAATATTTCGTTAATAACAATCATAGACTAACACTTACAATGTCGCCCGATGAGTTATATGAGGAAAACTTCAAACAGGCTGAGTTAGAGCTTCTAAATCAAAAAGTTAAATCCCTTGATAAAAAAAAGTTAAACAAAATACATGAAAATGGGTTGATATTGGATGCATTTCAAAAGGCCAAGCCAAATACTGAAGTATTACCTTGTCTGTCTATTAAGGATGTAAGCGAACCACCAAAACGACCGAAAATATTGATTCAAAGTATTCAAAATGTGCAGTCTCAGACTTGCAAAGTTTCGACAAACGATATTACATATTTTAAGTGCTTGTTTAATATAACAGATCTAAGTCAAGAAGAAACGCTTCTTTTGCCACTGTTTTGCAGTGTTATTAGTGCCTTGGGGACGAGCAAATATAATTATCGGGAATTTGATACGCTCGTTTTTTCAAAAACTGGTGGTATAGACTTTAAGTTAAATTTGATTGAAAATGTGGAAGATGCGATGAGTTACGGACTAAGCGTAATGATGTCCACGCATGCTCTTGATAAAAATGTTCCGGACATGTTTGGCTTGTGTCAAGAATTGTTTCACAATTTTAAGTTTGACGATTCGGAACGTGCTAAAATGCTTATTGAAAATTATATTTCTAATATATCTGTAGGAGTGGCAAGTTCTGGACACTTGTATGCTATGTTGGGTGCCACCGCGTTAGTTAGTAATGCTGGTAAACTTAAATCCTTGTTATCAGGCGTAGATCATATAGAATTCATGAAAAATTTCGCCCAGAAGACCAACATGCTGGAAATTTGTGATAAGTTGAGATCAATTGGAACGAAGATATTTAACAAAAATAATATGCGTGGGGCCATTAACAGCACAGAATCGTACTTACCGTCGGCTATTAATCATTACAGAAATTTCTTGCAGACATTGCCTGGGTTTGAAAAAACTAATAAAAAAAGTATGATCAATTTGTATAGCCCTAGCTGCCAACAATACGTTATGAATATACCAGTTAATTACTGCGCAAAAGCTTTTTTCGCTGTCCCATATATGCACCAAGACCATCCATCACTGCGAGTTCTGGCGAAATTCGTATCGACCAAATATCTTCTGCCATTAGTCCGCGAGCAGAATGGGGCTTATGGAGCCGGTGCAAGAATTAGCTCTGACGGCATTTTTAGTTTTTATAGTTATCGGGACCCACATTCAACCCAAACGCTTGATGCGTTCGAAAAAACTTATGAATGGCTACGGTCGGAAAGAGAGATGATTGATCCACAATCTATTTTTGAGGCTAAACTTGGTGTGCTGCAGCAGCTAGACTCGCCAATAGCACCTGGAAATATTGGCGTTGACAACTTTATATATGAAGTATCGCAAGAAAATTTTGAGAAATATCGGTCGGGAATACTGTCGGTAACTATTGATGACTTGCAGGACACAATTGAAAAATACTTCAGAAAACCGCCCAATCATTATGGAAAATGCATTCTGGGCCCAGCGAATAAACAATTGGAGTTAGAAACGAGTCAAAAATGGAAAATAATTTACTAGATCTAGGTATTATGAAACACAAATTTGTTAGAAGTTTGTTTTTATTAAAAATAAACAAACTTTTTTTTATTATCCTCATAAAATATTGTTCAATTGAATGTAGTAAAATTTAAAGTTAGCCCTGCGCATTTCTTTTGCTCTTACAATAATAAAATGCTGAAGATAACGTTCATATTTTTTTTGGGATAAGCCTTGTACGCAGATCGACGAAATCTGTCATTCACGAACACAGGCGAACACTTTTCCCCAGGGCCTTTTCACACTCCGGCACTCAGATCGACGAAAAAAAACCAGAAAATTACATCGTGTTGCCGACCACCTGAAATAAACTCTGGCTGAACGTTCGCTAAGGGAATGGATTAAAAATGTAATCTTTTAAAGTTTGTTTGTATCTAAGATAAGAATGGACTGAAAAACACAACAAAATCCACAGAAAACTCACCTGCAAAAATGTAGTGCATTATTAATAAATTAAAAAAAACGTTTATTACAAAATTTTGATTGTACACTGGCAGACTTGTTTTGTCAAGGTATGTACTTGAAAATAACCTTTAAAATACCTCTCCTGCAGATAAGTTTTTTGAGTTTAAACTGCTTATCAATAAACCGAGCTGGTTGACAGTAAGACAGTAGCACTCTCAGTTCTAATGAACTCTCAAAAATGCTGTCACATTGGGAAAATTAAAGTTTTTCCGCTTCCGAACTTGCTTTTCGTTATGTGTACTAGGCTAGGTAAAGACGAAAAAAAGTTTGTTAGAGAATTACTTTACATTTTTCACGTAGAAAAATAAGGTCTAATTGATTTGATGGTTTAAACTAAAATGATCTCGTTTATTCAAAAATAATATCCATTTCTTTAAAATTGTAGGATGGTTTAAATGTTTAGTTTAAATGTTTTGAAGCCGTATTTACGAAGGTCATCAGAGCTGGTGGGATACCTTGAAGTAGTGCTGCAAGTTTAGCCATTTGCTAGATCTGGCAACTAAAAAAGTCAAATTTTTATTTAAAATGCCATTAGCAAAAAATGTAGCAATATTTTCTGAAGCCGTTTTAGAAACTATTAAAAACAGTTTTTTTTAAATTTTTTTCGTTATATATTTTCATTACACCTATTTGCAGTTGATTTCACAAATTACAATTTATAATGGATCACAAAGATATCAGAACTTGGCAAGAACAACTTGAAAGGGTTGGCTTACACATAAAACGCAAATTTTCGAGATGCCTGGTTGAAAGACAAGAAGTTCAAGCAATGGATTCACAAGGATTACATTCAGCCAACAAGACCATATTGTGCGTATTGCAAAACCGTTCTCCTGTGGTGGTCCAAGAGTTCAATGGAAAATTTCCGTCAAGTAAGATCTCAATCCGAATGGTTTAGTAGTTCAAAATATAATCTTTATTGAGACTGGATATTTATATCGGACCATCGCCAAAGAATATATGGGTTTATAAATATGTATTTTATATGGTGTGTAAATGCTATAAAAGTATACAAAGGGTAGCAATGGACAGACACAGAACATTTTGGATTACCTTACGAATACTTGAAACAAATCGAAAATCGAGTTTTTAGGCAATGACGAATTAGACCGTTTTATAAATATTCTTTAATACAATTTTCATTAAATTGTTTAAGATATGAAATCATTTTCTTCTTTAAGTATTTAAAATTTTGTTTCTTAATATCTTCTTAATTAATAAATAATTGGTCTAAGATACAGAATTTATATTCCTTTCAATTGAATTATTTTTTTTTTCTAGAACATAAAAAATGGGTAGCATGCTCGAGGTGAACGGTTTAGGTCTAAAGAAAACAAAAGTTTTAAATTTCGCCTGAGTTCCAATATATTTCGGCTGAGTTCCGGCAATTGTATTTGGGAAAACTATAAACAACAGTTTCAGAAAATTGTGTTGCATATTATATAAAACATTAAAAACAACATTTTTTTATATATTAGCCTAAAGAGACATATTTTTTATTACGTCAAACAAAGATGTACCTTGTATTCTAAAGATTCCAAAAAAAGTGGGATTAATCAAGTGGTGTTGTTAAGGGAATCGCACGTGTCTGTCACGGCCGAGAATCCATAGCTTCACCGGGTGTCGTCTGCGGAGATGCCGCCTTCCCTGTGACAACAACAATTATTTAACATACGTTATTTAACGTCCGTAGGACTCGAAGATTAATACTAATTTTCTTTAAATATGATCCCTATTTAAAAATATGACTGTAAATATGATCCCAAATTTTGAACGTCTGCTTTAAAGTTAAGTCCTATGTTTGCTCATTAAATATAACATTTCCATGGTGGAACGTTTTCCAAAACTGTCGCTGCTTCAAAATTTAATTTCACAGTGAGGGATAAGTGCCGGGTTTTGATTTGGCTTGGTGGATAAGGCCTTTTGCTAGTCTTGGTACGTACCATTATATGGTATATTACGGATATAAACTGAGTAGGATCTGAAAATTTCAGATTTTGTTCAATGTTTTGGTTTCTTTTTAATAATGTTTTTATTAAATGGCTTGGAAAGCCATTGTTTTATTAAATATCTTCTCTGTTCTTTGGTTTCTTCATGAAATATTTTTATTAACAAAGTCAAAAGCTTTAATTGTGTTTTGTATTTCGACTGCTTTTACTACTGTGAATAAATCATCAACGTACTTCGCCAGATTTGGTCTGTCCTAGTTTTTTAAAGTATTTTCTAATAGCGCTTCCATTACGATGTCTGCCATTGCGAAACGACTTCCTTCTAATGGTTTGTTTTTAGTTTGAAGTCTCAGTAATGTATCCTTTTGTAAAATCCTGCACATGTTCTTATCTTCCAATAAGTAACTAAAATATCACCAATAAGCAAAAGCTTTAAGAAGTTATTGCTTCAAAGATTTTGGCGGCATTATGTTTTTTTCTCAGTAACAGTATTTTATAAATTGAACGTTTTTAAAGAGTTCGTCTAATAATACAATTTTGTTTCAGAAAAATATACAGTTGCGGCAAAAATATTACTATTGAAAATATAATTATTTTTAGTGCTATAAGAAATCGCTATCACCTATATAACAGTATTAAAAAAATATTTCTTAAAAAATCTAATACGCATTAAAGACATCTATGTATGAGGAAAGCGACAATAGTGAAGCGCCCAACGGCAAATAAATAGCACTAAATTACTTGAAAGCCAAATTCTGATTGGAGATCGAGCAAGGAAAAAAAAAACAAAAATTTCGAAAGTTGTGTTCAGTGTAACGAATATAAGATTTGGTTTTATTTTCCGAGTGCTGAGGTGAACTAAAGTGTGGCATTACAAACCTGGAGTTGTAACTATATCTGCAATAGTAATCAATATGAATAAAAATGTGACTACAAGAGGCGCAGCAATCTTCAGAAGCACAATTCACTTTTAAACCAGGTGCAGGTTCAGCTTATTACGCGATATCCATCCAAATGGTGACGAAAAGGTTCAGCAGCACGTCGCATCCTTAGTTAACACCGTCAATCATCAATTAACGTTGGATATGATAGAGTCCCTAGCCCGCTTTTAGGATAAAAAGTATCAGTTGCTTGCACAAATGAATAATCAAAACTTAACTCCTCTGACCAATGTGTCTGCATCAATAGGGCCTGTTATGAAGTCTATGTCGGGTACCCAACTGACTTACCGGAATATTTGCCTAAATTTAATGGCGTCCCAGAAGAATAGTTCTTGCATAATGTCTCGGAGGATTATTTAATTATTACTTATTTAGTACATTAACTATTATAGATAAACAGTGTTAACAGTATAATAACTAATGTAGGAAAAAAAGTGCTTGGTACAATAAACATCGAATCGAAAATTAATCTGACTTTGTCATTTAATATTTGATTTTACAATGCGTAAGAGGAAAAATATTTTAATCTGAAATATGTATAAAAATATGTAAAAATGCATATTTAGATCGAATGTCCAATTGTATAAGAAATATAAGATACAATTTGTCGCAGATTCACTTGAACTGTCCTCTTTTTCAGTCTGCTCTTCGTCTTGCTCTAAACGGAAACGTTTTCTAGCGCGTGTCATGATCTTCACTGCTTGGCTTTTAAAATACGATTAAATTCTGCCACTACAAGCGTTACTTTGCTCTTTTTTAATTTCCCTCACACTGAAAAACACACTGCAGAGCTTTCAGCTATTCCTTTTGGATACGGCCATCTGGATCTTTCCATCTCACTCACTACAGCCCAAAGACTAACGTTGACGACAGAAACTGTTGCCTCGATCTGGAGAGCCGAAGAAACAGCACAGAAGCACACGAAAACGAATGGGAACCGAGAGACAAACCAAAGCCAAAATTCCGTGTAACTTGTATTTTCCAATTAATCCTCGACAAATTGATGTTATTGGTTATTGGGTTAGCTAAAAGTTTAGAGGGACGGAAAGATAAAAACAAGTGTAGTTTTGTGGGTTCAGTAGCGCCCAGGATGTGTTTGACTTATAGTTCGCTGCCGAAGTCGCGGCAGTTAGGTTTTCTTTCACTTTTTTTTTTTTTCGGACGTTGATACACTACCCTTACGACACCAAGCAGTGCTTGCTACGCGCGGAGCCCTATTACCCAATGGGCGTAAAAACGAGATCTCGAGAAGTGAAAAAGGACAATATAAAAGCGGACAGACTAAGTTAGAAATACGTACGAGGCTAATACTAATACTAATTTTGGGCTAAGTAAGATAAAATTAATGCTTTTAGGCTTGGCAAAGAGTCGGTAGTAGAAATAACATGGTATAGTCTATTATAGTCGTTACACAGTACTCTAAACGGTTCATGCATATCATAGTTAGATCTAAAAATATTTAAAGTAAGAGGAACATAGTTCTTGGAAATTCTATTAGGCACGGAGAAGTTTATGGGACCCAGTAACTCGGGACTCTCAACATCCCCATGAATAAGTTTATAAATAAGATCGTTTATAAATAAAGTAAAAAGAAGTGGGGCAAGGTGGCTTCCTTGTGGGACGCCTGAAGTAACTCGGATCAAATTAGAGATCGACTTTTTAAAGAGGACTCGTTGAGTCCTACCACTTAGGAAACTAAGATCCATGTTAGAAGATTACATGAAAACGCTAATAAGTCTAGCTTTAATACAAGAAGCGAGTGATTTACTGAATCAAACGCTTTACTAAAATCAGTGTAAACTACGTCAGTCTGCATGTTCTTTCTAAAGCCATTTATTATAAAAGACGTTAGCTCCAAGAGGTTTGGAGGACGTGTAGAGGGGCCCTGGGAGTGGCCGGCGACTCTGAATAGCCCGAAGGACGCCGCACCACCCCCTAAACTCGAGTGGCCGGTCTCGTGCCCCGAGCCGCGAGCCCTTCCGGACAGGCTGGTGCTGTAGCGGCAGCAGTCGGTGAATGATGGAATGTGGGAGGAGTCGAGTTTGGCAGATGAGGCGCGGCGATAGCGTTATATGGATCGAAACAGCAGATGGGCCAATTTGGTGATGACCGAGGGGATCCGCTACCGCATTAAAGTAGCCAGTGGCGTGGTGATGTGTAAAGAGATTCCGCCGTTTTTTTGGCTATGACATTGCAAGGGACGCAGTATCCTGAACGCGAAGAGAGCCGGCCGACAAAATATGCGCGGGGTCAGTGTGGTGCGCGAGCGTGGGTCAGAACCCTGGAGCAGGATCATCAAGGGCATACATGGCGGAGCTATAAAGGAGAAAAAGTCTCCAAACACAATGGAAAAAACTTACCTTTGTAAGGGGGCGCACCGTCCACGCGGCCACTGAGAAAAATAGAATATGAGCTTGGATAAAAGGAGGTTAATATATATTTTCGATCGATGGGTACAAGAAATACTTGGTTAATACAGGCACCCTACAACGAGTCAGATAGCTTTTATAACACCGGGCGTTAAGCACGGAGAAATTTTACCGAGCCTTTAGGTATCGAGAGAAGGCAGATTGCGAACCGCACATTTTAAATTTATTGAAAGGTCTGGACGTAACATTTTTTGGGCGTGACAACTCCTTATTAAACCATGGAGGTTTATTTGAAATTGACGAATAGTATAACGGAACACACAGATAAAAGCAGGAGTTATAAAAGATATTAACGGCCTCAGCCGTCAGCTATGACATTGCAAGGGACGCAGTATTCTGAACGCGACGAGAGCAGGCCGACAAAATATACCAGGCGCGGGGCCAGTGGGCACTTGCTGCTGCAAGGTCCCCTGGGGTGCGCGAGCGTTGGTCAAAACCCTGGAGCAGGATCATCACGGCGGAGCTATGAGGGAGAAAAAGTCTCCAAACACTATGGAAAAACCTTACCTTTGTAAGGGGCCGCACCGTCCACGCGGCCACTGAGAAAAATAGGATATGGGCCTGGATAAAAGGAGGTTGATATATAGTTGCGTTCGATGGGTACAAGAAAAACTTGGTTAATACTGGCATCTTATGGCACTGGCAACTTAGGATAACGACGCCGTTTATTTCACGCGGCGAGCAGTCTAGGGAACTTGAAAGAGTCGGGGGAAAAGCAAAGCCTTACGAAAAGTCTTACGCAGAAAAGTCATGGAAAAGTTAAAGACTTTCATATGGTGTAACCAAAGACCAATATAATCTCTAAGATGCGTAACGCCCATACATTCGTTTTGCAATATGCAGCTCGTTTTTTGGTGGCGACGAAAATTCCGCTCTCTCCCCTCTCACAAAGTTGAGAGCGTAAAAATCTAAAAATAGAATTGCACGAATAAAGAAGTGCGTATGTGTGCGTATTTGTTCGAGAAGACGATTTTCGTCCAGAAATCATTTCTGGACTAAGAAACTAATTGTGTGTCAAAAAATCTTCTATGATTGAATATTATTGAAAATATTTCAATAAAGTTTAATATATTTAAATATACTATGATTGTTAAACAAAAACAAAGCGAAGTATATTTAAATTGAATATATTTAAAGGATATTTAATTAAATATATTCCGCTTTATTTTTTATCCATGGCTGTTTTTTATTAACTTTAAAATGGAAATATTAAATTTAATTTTTATTCACATACTTTGATTTAATGACTTAAAATATTTAAAGTAAATACGAGTAACATCATATCTAATGTTATCAACCTGCATTTAAAAATTTTCATATTAAATCAAGCAGTTTTATATGTTTTGTGTTACAAGGTATGTTTTTAAATTTAATTTAAAAATATAAAACGAAAAATTTTATTTAATATGCAGATATTAATTTTTTTATCCATTTTTTTTGTATACCTAATAAATATTTAATCCTATTTATATTTAATATTACGTACATACATACATATTTATAACTTTTTTCCAAGTTGTTGAAAGCGTTTTGTTATATTTTTCAGAATGTTTTTTCGATGCCATTTTTTTTAAATTTTTTCAGTTAAATATTATTTATTTTTCACCCAAAAGCGCACGACATGCAAATCAAATTAAAAGGCACAAAATCATTAAACCAAATTTCATTTTCATAAGAAATACTAAAAATGGGTAATTTCTAAATAATTAAAAAATTTATATTATGATAATAATTTTATGTTATGTTTGGTTATTATGTTTTTATGTTATTATAATACGTTTAATATAAAAATACCACATATTTTTAAATCCATATATTTAAAAGACAATAAATATCAAAATATTCATCCAGTTCAATCGCAAAATTTCTGAGGCCCCTAAAAATCGTTCACACGTCGGTCGCTGAATTCCCTAATGACAATTATTCCAATTTGAAGTCATGTATGTAATAAATTATGTATCTTTATATACGTAGATTTGGTCATTACTAAAATTCTACATTTGAATAATTATCATATAAAGGCAATACAAAGGCAATTTTTAATAATGTTAGAATTTTAAAATAAAGAGTGTATTTCGACAGCGTGCTGCAGCGAATTTCTTCGCTTGTGAATACAACTGGCTTTTCGCTCTCTTGCCCAAAAGCCAGCGAGAGATCGCTCTAGAGCCAGCCGCTCTCTCGCTGGCTTTTGGGTAAGAGAGCGAAAAGCCAGTTGAAAAGCCAGCACAAAAAATTTGTGTGCAAAAAAATCGTATGGCGTTACGCATCTTAGAGATTATATTGGTCTTTGGTGTAACGAACCTACAACCTCTCTGAGCTATCAGCACGCTTACGTAGCCAACAAGACTTCAAAACAGGTACCTCAGTAAAATTGATATATGTGCATAAAGTTTTTGTTGTTATACCCTTGCAGAGGGTATTATAATTTTGGTCAAAAGTGTGCAACGCAGTGAAGGAGACATCTCCGACCCTATAAAGTATATATATTCTTGATCAGGATCACCTCCTGAGTTGATATAGCCATGTCCGTCTGTCCGTCTGTCTGTTTCTACGCAAACTTGTCTCTCAGTTTTAAAGCTATCGAATTGAAACTTTGCACACACCCTTCTTTCCTTTGCACGCAGTATATAAGTCGGAACGGCCGGGATCGGCCGACTATATCCTATAGCTGCCATATAACTGATTGATCGGAAATGCCATAACTTTCGTGTTTGTAAAGTTAGGAAGTTGGGATTTTCTATGGGTTTTATATTTGGCCAATCAATCCGACCTACCAAATTTCATAAGAATCGGACGACTATATCCTATAGCCGCTATATAACTGATTAATCGGAAATGCCATAACTTTCGTGTTTGTTAAGTTAGGAAGTTGGGATTTTCTATGGGTTTTATTTTTGGCCAATCAATCCGAACTACCAAATTTCATAAGGATATATAAGGATATAAGGACTATATCCTATAGCTGCCATATAACTGAACGATTGGAAATGCCATAACTTTGGTGTTTTTAAAGTTAGGAAGTTGGGATTTTTTATGAGTATTAAGAATGCATCATATGAATAATTTTGGAGAATATAATTTACAGAGTATTCTGCAAGGGTATATCAACTTCGGCTCCGCCCGAAGTTAGCTTTCCTTTCTTGTTTTTTGTTTAACGTCTTCATGTTACATTTTTATATTATTTTTATTGATGTAGGTAGTATGTGTACAAAATGAATGAGCTTCAAATATATTTAATAAAGCCTTGTTTCATATTTAGAAAATAACTTAAAATTATTGTTCATAGAAAATTGATAAATGTGCAAAATTGACTTGATAAGAAAAAAGTTGTATATACATTTATAATATAACTGATTAATTTTTTTTAGTATGATATAGTGTCTCCTTTTTGTTGCTCCACTAATTGCAATCGTTTAGGCATTGAATTAACCAATTGCTACAGGGCAGGTCTATCAATGTTTGCCAATTCCTTAACAATTGCCACCTTTAAGTCCTTTAAGGTCTCAAATTGCCTCCCACCTTCGAAAACTTTAGCTGATAGGATGCCCTAAAGATCCTCAATCAGATTTAAGTCCGCACTTATAGCAGGCCACTGCATCAAGGGTATTTTCTTTTGATTCCAGAAACGTCTTTGTGTACCATGCAACATGTATAGTAGCGTTATCCTGTTGAAACACAAAATCCTCGCAATGGAACTTTTCAGAAAATGATATAAGTTCACTTTCTAAGAGATTCGTATATATTTCCGCATTCATGCGACCTGGTACAAAGCATATTGGCGATTTTCCAAACAAGCTAAAAGCTGCCCAAATCATAAGAGAGCCACCACCATGGTTGCGCCTATGGCAAGTCAGCCGGGGATGCCTGGGGTCTCGCCACAACTTTTGGTTTCCATCTGGGCCGTCTAAATTCAATTTTTTCTCATCACTAAAGACGACATTATGGAATTTACTATCCAAAAATGTATATTTTTCATAAAAGGCAAGTCGGGACATTTTATGGCGTCGTAATAGCTTAGGTTTTGGTACCTTAGCTTCATATCGGAGATGTAACTCCTTTCGGCAAATTTGCTGCACCCTTTTCCGAGTTATTGGCAGCTTCAGTTCTGCTTTAATTTGGGCGCAACTCATCATTTTATCAGTTGCCAAAGCTCGAACGTGGCGTTTATTGCCCTCATCAACCTTACGAACTGCACCTTTTCGGTTGTTCCGAGCATATTAGTGCGGATACTTTAGAAAATTCAATATAGTATTTCGATGCCTGTTTAATGATGTAGCAATAACACCCACTTTAACGTCACAATCAGCCATAGTTTTGCTCTTCTAATTTGCTCTTCTTTACTCAATTCGGTTCCACGTGGAATTTTAATTGTTTTTTACCGTTTATTTTACTTAAAGCTTGTGAAAGTAACGCAATGTAATTTTTAATTCGGTTTTATAGGTGATCACACAAATTTAGTCACTTTGTTTCTTGAAATTATTACCGTGTCACTCTCAAAACGCAAATGAAGAACTTTGCACATTTATCAATTTTCTATGTAGCGCATCACTTTGCGTTCTTCTTTATTCTAACGATGCTTCAGATTTGAATCTGATAAGAAATCAATGTATGAGGAAACATGAATACATATAAAAGAACAATTGTGTATACTCAAAATATAACTGTCGCTATTAGAACGACGGTAATATCAAAAACAAAATGTGCACATATGTCAATTTTACTGAGGTATTTACAAAATAGAACCCCTGTGACAAAAAGCTTTTTTGTGTTCTCGCTGCTAAGAATATTGAAAAAGTGTATTTTCCTTCCGTGTAAAAGTGAGTCTTTTTAATCCTTGTACAAAACGCCGCTTTTTTTTAAGTAAATCAATTTAAATTCGTTTTTCTAGGTATAAGAGAATTCTTTTAATTTAATAATTTAAGTAATTAAGTAATTTGTACCCTCAGCCTCGTTCTTGTCAATATTGTCCAGAATAAAGTAAGCCCAGCGGACTTCCTCCGTGAGGTCTGAAGCCCAATTGTTTTGTCGGGAATTACTTCGCGTAAACTCGCCTTTGAGGAAAGGTAGTCCAAGTCCGCCCGACCTACTAGACCACGGGCCGTCCTCCGAGAGTATTATAATCACTCTGCCAACAGCATATATAGTATATTTAGGCCAGGTTTCAAGTTACCTGTTATTCTCCCTAAGTATCCGTTGGCTGACGGCCCAAACAATTTAATATAATTTGTATAATTAAAACAAAAATCGCAATGATTCGTCTACGTTTTTTGGTCACTTACATTATTAAACTACCTAAAGCTGTGAGAGTAAACAGTGTACGTGAAGTTTGCAAAGCTTATAATTGCATTGCGGTATTTTCTGGCAAGTGTTTAATGGATGCGGATTAAAACCGCCTCGCATTCCGTTGTACCTTTTAAGTCTTTGCTTGCGATGGTGAGCAAAGCTTTTAAGGAGATCGGCGTTGAATCCTTGCACTGCGGTTTAGAGCTCGGTTTTTTTTTGTTTTTCATAAAGTCAAAAAGAATATAATATGTTATAGAAGCAAAATTACAATATAAGCCCGTGGGCATAGATTATATGGAACTTTGCTCGGGCCTTTTGGTTCACAGGCAAGAAAAAATATTCGATCCAAAGCCCTTGATATCCATTACTTACAATCAGTTTTTGTTTTTAAGGAAAGGAATAACAGTTTCCAAAAAAAGGAAGTCCTTTGTTGACCAAAAAAAAGATTCATTTTTAAAAGAATTGGACTTTCGATCTTAGATATGCTTTAAGAAATTTTTAAGTGACATTTAATACTATTTTTGCAATACTTTTAAAAGATTTACTTAAATTTGGATGTTTGCTGAAAACTAATTCATAGGGGCAATGGTTGTGTGTCATAGAAGGTGTTGTATTGAAACAATAGACGAAGTATTGTAGCCGTATGTCCCAATCTGTTTTATCAACGGATATATAGGATCGAATATATTCGTTAAGTGTTCGGTAACTACGTTCTATTGTTCCTAATGTCTGGTGGTGGTGCGCTGTAGATGTTATGTTTTTTATACCTAGGTATTTACATAAATCTTCAATAATTGAATTTTTATATTCAGTTAGCATGTCCGATATGAACGTCATCATTGGACCGTACCTTAGAATAAAATTTTCAAAAGTAGCTTTAGCTACTGATTTTGCGCTTTTGTTTGGTATTGGTATGCCAATTAAATATTTTGTTAAGTCGCATATCAAAGTTACTGCGTACTCATTGCCCTGATCCGATTTTGGTAATGGACCTATCGTATAGTTGGAGTCTTTGTTAAAGTCAATGGAGTTTTAGTATGTTTAGTTATTTTGGATTTCTGGCATTTTGTACATGTCTTTACGTAGTTCGTTATGTCTCTAGACATGTTTTTCCAATAGAAATGTTGTCTTATTTTTGACAAGGTTTTGGCTATTCCGGTATGGCCGCCTTGTAGTGGATGGTTTTCAGACAGCTTCTTTCAGCTTCTTTATCTTTCTTATCTTTTATTATGGTCACTGGTTTGAGTAACGCTACTCTTAATTTTTGTAATATTTAATGCCCATTTTTTTAAACGAATCAACGGAAATATTTTCAAAGATTCCTTCACACAGTGCCATTTTAAGTTGGCTGATCTTGTATATACCGGCTTCTTTTTCAAGCCTTTGGAAAAAATGACCTAATGTACCATTGGTATATAGATCGCTAACATTAATTCTTGCAATAACTTTTTTACCATGTTTAAAATAGCATTTGAAATTACTTAAATGCAAGGTCACTACTTTCTTTACTTCGTCGTTGTTAAGGACGTCGTATATTTTGGGCATAGAAGCTTTTTCAACACACTGCCTGCGCAGGGTTTATTCTGTCTGTACTGATTTCTTGTAGTGACTTCTAAAATTTGCTTTTGCATGTTTTTTAGTTCTTTGATGGTTATTCTAGATAAAGCATCAGCAACGTAATTGTGCTTTCCCTTAAGATACTCAACTGTAAATTCGTATTCTTCCAATGCATTGCTGCCAATTCTTGTTCTTAGTGAACGATCTTGATGCATATGCAACTGGGAGTTGGAGTCAATTTTTGTTTTGAGTTAAAACTGCTCCACATGCTTGCTTTCTTGCATCCGTTATTACGCAAAATTCTTTGCTGAAGTCTGGGTATTGTAATAAATTTGGATTTATTAGTGCCGATTTGAGATGATCGAAGGCATTCTGGCAATCAGTTGTCCATTCGAATACAATATCCTTTTTGCATAATCTTGTTATGTGACGAGAATATTCGGCAAAATTTTTGACAAAACGTCTATAAAAATTGCAGAAAGCAATGAATCTTCTACCGCTGTCCGCATCATGTGGGACTAGGTAATTCTTATTGACGTTGTATTTTTTGTCGTCTGGCAGGATTCCTTTGTCTGTGCATTTGTATCCCAAAAATGTTACTTCATGCATAAAAAAAGGAACATTTTCAAAGACGTTCTACATTTCTCAAAAACCTTAGTTAAATTTGATGACTATTAGGTCATTCTTGTAAAGGAAAGCTTGCGGAGGTTCTAGTCCGGAGAATGCTATAGTCATCATTCTCTGGAATGAATTTGGCGCTATTTTTAAGCCGAATAATAGTCGCGTGAAGCGATATGAACCATTGCTTGTCGAAAAAGACGTTACGTCCCTTGAACTTTTTTTGAGTTCAATTTGAAACCAGTCTGGACATGAGAAATATTTCCCTCTTCCTAGTTGATCTAAAATATCATCAATTCTAGGTAGTGGAAATTTATCCGACAACAGTTTTTTTTTAATCTGACGATAGTCAATTACTAATCGCCATTTTTTCTTGGCAGAACCGGGAAGAGATTTCTTCGGTACTAACAAAAGTGGGCTATTGTATGGTGATACAGAGGGTTCCACGATTTTGTTGTTAATTAGCTTTTGGACTTGTTCTTCAATTTCATCTTTTTGACCATGAGGATTTCTATAATTTTTTATGTACACTGGTTCGTCATCCTTCAATCTTAACTTTTGCTTGTAAAAATTATTTGTGGAAATTGATTCGGTTTCGAGTCCGAATATTTGGTGCATATATCTGTTCATTTTGACTTGAATTGGGGGAAAGTTTTTTGTTAGTTGAGATAAGACAGTTTTTTCTCTTAATTCGAGATTAGTTTGAACTATTTCGTAGTTGGAAAGTGTTTAGTATTCTAACTCGTTGATATTTATTATTTTATCAATACTGGTTGTATTCAGTAATCGGACAAATGCATTTTTGGTAGTTGCAACTGTGCTTGCAACATAAATGCCCTTTTGAATTTCCTGGTTGGGAATTAGTACACTATCTTCCTTTGCTGACAGTTGAATTTTTCGAACGACTTGAGATCTTGCTTGGATTATGAAATTATTACCAGAACTGTATGTTATTGGAACATAAATTGGGAAATTCAAATTTTTTGGTCTCATTATGAGCCAATCTTCAGTGGGATTGAAGTCTAGGTGACAATTGAATTTCTTTATGAAATCAATGCCTATTATAAAAAGTTACGAATGTGTTATTGCTAAGATTGATGGTGAAAACCTTTTGGCTTAATGTTGTACTTCTAAAGGGGGTTGGGAGTTTCCCGAGTTATCTTGGGCTATTCTTACTTAACTGTTGTTATTGTTTCCGTTATTGGCTCCGCCGCTGTTGTTTCCTCCATCATTATCGCGACCTCTATTATTATAGTTATTGGTCGGGCTATTATAATTTTGGTTATAACCGTTGTTTCGGTAATATCCATTGTTTTGGTAGTAGTGGTGACCGTTGTAGTTACCACGGCCTTCTCTACCATGAAAATTACCTCGATGGGCTTGTCCTCCACGTGCGTATAATTTGGAATTCGCGTTGCCTGTCATTTCCGTACTACATTGTATGTACTTCGTGACGGCATCGTTCATCGTTGTAAAATTACCACCTTCTAGAATGGTTTTTAGTCTGCCATGCTCACAATTTTTAATCATTGTTGTGATGGCTTCTTTTGTGCTAAATTTATTAGCATGTTCGGCTGATAAACCTTCATCAATATACGGAGCTTCAAGTAACTTTCGTAAATTGTCTATTTCAGTGGTGAATTCTTCAGCAGTTTTTCCTTTCTGCGTTGTTTTAGTCATTTTAGCCTTTAGTACGTCGGATGTTTCACCGACGACATTGGCTTCCAGTTTCGCGATTATTGCCTGGTTGAACCTACTATTTTCGACTTAATTACTTCAATAGCCAAGTGTTCAAATGGTCCTTTTGTCAAGTCAACCAATTTGACAGCCGTTATGAATCTTCGTAGATTCAATTTTTGGCCATTAAATTCGGGTATGGCGCTTGCTATATCCTTTATATATGCCCGTTGGGCAACGGTTTCATCGGCCATTATGGTTGATTTCTCTTCTATTACGCTATCGTTTATATCGGAGTCTGTTAAGTCCTGTTCTGATAATTCAGATTGCATAAGGACGTCGGGAATAGTGAGGTTATTAATATCTTTTTCCTCTATTTCGGGACCTGTAGAATCAGAGTCTTCAGTCTCTGCTGGATCGACTGCTGGCGAATCTGATGATTCTGGTTCGTCTCCAGTTTAGAAACTGTCAATGGAGTATTCAAGATAGTTGGTACCGAAATAGTTAAATTGTATCTTTGTTTTATTGATATTAAGTTTGATCGTAGTTTAATCAAGAACTGGGATACTTGAGACCAGTGGGCTTTGTCTAACCGGTCTCTCTAGATATGTACTATATTAGTATACGCACTTTGTTGAAGCGGGTTACTAATATTTCAGCATGTTTATTTATAGTAATTTTCTGTATTGTTCTGTTTTGTGTTAATGACTTATAAGATTTGTCAAAATCACGTTTTCATTTATTTAACTCCTCATATAATTCATTCCATTCCATTATTTAACGGAATATGAATTATTTCTTTGAAACCGTCGTTATAAGATTTCTTCCAAGTATGATCGTCTATGACAGATCTTACTTGTACACCTGGAATGGTGCTCAATACTATTGCTTTTTGTGTACTTGAGCAATGTATTAATGGAGAGAAGTCTAATCTATACATTTCCATATAAGTATATTCGAGCTCTTATATACTCTTCGGGATCGTTGAGACCAATATTAGAATCCTTTCCTTTAAAAATTAATGGCAACTCAGGCATTGGCATAAATGCAGCCTTTGTTGTGTTACTTTGCTCGTTTGCAAAGTTGCTTTTTGATTACCTCCGGGATCTTCTGGTGTTCTTCTCCTTCCTCGGTTGTGGCTGCGATTTTTAAATAATCTTTGATGAGTCGTCTGTGTTGAAGGAGCTTAATGCGTTGTCCCCTCCTTTTATGTTTGATTGGTTTTTTTTTGGCGTGCCCTGTACTCAGCTATTATGAGGGGGCGAGGTCCATCGGTTGGACACACCTCTAAGGCCTCTTGTAGACTCGGTGCGTCCCTTTGCTCGACAGGAGCACCATCCTCTAGTCCAGCTTTGCTCATTTGTATGTGCAATATAGTATTTGGTTTCCCGCGAAGGTGTAAGGGGCGGATTGCCACTCACACTAGCCGCTCCTTTTTTTTGTGTTTTTCCTAATTTTAAATATTCACCATCGGTGGCGTAAGAGGCGAATTGCCACTCACACATTTTGTCTTTATTTTAATTATTATCCATCGGCGGCGTAAGAGGCGGATTGCCACTCACACATTCCGTCTTTTACTTCTATTACTTTCCATCGACGGCGTAAGAGGCGGATTGCCACTCACACATTCCGTCTTTTACTTCTATTACTTTCCATCGACGGCGTAAGAGGCGGACTGCCACTCACACATTTTTTTTTTTTTTTTTCTTCTTCTTTGTTGGCCAATTTTCACATTAATTTCGTCACTTAGTCACGGTTGCCATATAATATTATAAAGTATTTTATTCATTTGAATTATTCACGGTCGTCATATAATATTATAAATGTATTTTATTCATTTTGTCTTTAGTATATCTTTATTTAATTGGTTTGGTTTTATAAAAGTATGGAGTGTCTTGTAGACATGTCTTTATTCAATTGATTGGCATATATCTTACAATGTACTTTAAAGCTAAGGCCGCGCATTGCCGGCAGCGCAGCGGCCGCATTTATGTATTTCTTATATATAAATATGGTGCTCGCTGCTGACAGCGGCTAGCTCGATAGAGGTAGTATGTAGTGGTAGTATATGTGCAGTCAAGGCATGGGAATCTGCTGACTTATGCATTAATGGTCTTCAAGGCAGAGCTCGGCTGAGCCCTTAAGTACGCTTGGTACAGAGGGTATTGGTTATATGTATACATACTACATTTTATTAATTTGACGGTAATCAATTACTAAACGAAATCATATTTCCTTTAAGTCAGGTAATGATTTTTTTTAACAAGTAACAGAGGGCTATTATATTCTTATACTGAGGGCTCTACGATTTTATCTTTTATAAGTTTGTCCACTTCCTTAGTTATTTCCTCTTTATGACATTGTGGGCTTCTATAGTTATACCCGTTACTCGTAGAGTAAAAGGGTATATTGTATTCGTGCAAAAGTATGTAACAGGTAGAAGGAAGCGTTTCCGACCCTATAAAGTATATATATTCTTGTTCAGGATCACTAGCCGAGTCGATCTAGCCATGTCCGTCTGTCCGTCTGTCTGTCTGTCTGTCCGTATGAACGCTGAGATCTCGGAAACTATAAAAGCTAGAAGATTGGCATTTTGCATGTAGATTTTAAGAGTTCCTACGCAGCGCAAGTTTGTTTCAAAATGGTGCCACGCCCCCTCTGACGCCCACAAGCCTCAAGCTGTGGCCACAGTTTTGATGCTATTATGAAAATTTTAATTGATATGTATTTGTTTCGTCAATACCTCTCGATTGGCCTAATAAAAGTTTGCCACGCCCACTCTAACGCCCAAACACCCATTAAACGCATAAGCCTGGCTAGCGCCTACATTTCCGCCTTTCATGGCCCGTGGTACCAATGTCTTGGGGTAGATGGCGCAATACAATAGCGCATTCTAGCGTTAATCGTTGCATGCTAAATTTTTTTTATAGTAACTAAATTAAATTTTATAGAAAATTAAATAAAACAAAAAACCCCAAAAAAAATTAAATAGTTGCATCCAAAATTTAGTATGTATATACTTAAATTAAACTAAACTTTTTTTTATTAAAAAAAACGCAAAAACCAAAAACCCAAAAAAAAACTAATTAGTAAGGTCAAATAAATATTAGTAGTATTAGTAGTAAGTACATAAGTATGCCTTCCGTATGTTACGGATAAACCAAATTTTGGGGAACATGGAGAAAAAAAACCGGGAGCTATTTCGAGCGGCGAAAAACATACAAGAAGGCATATTTATGTTAAGTTGTTTAGCTGAGTAACTCGACTATAGCGTTCTCTCTTGTTTTGTATATACACGGGTTCATCATCTTTTACTCTTAATTTTTGCTTGTAGACATTATTAGTAGATATCGATTCGGTTTCAAGACCGAATATGTCACTATATTTTGAACAAAGATGTGTTAAGACATTTTAAAATTGATTCTGAAAATTTTGTATTAGTTTATTAATAATTTTTTCGTTTCTATTTGTGCCATTTAAGTTGACAATATTATAATTGTCAATAGATTCGTGTTTAATGTTCTTAATGTTTACTATTTTGTTCTCATTTGTAGTGTTTAAAATTCGGACAAATGTGGTTTGGGGATCTGAAATTGTATTTCCTATGAATCTTCAATTTCTTGATTTGGTATTAGGAGGGTTTAATGATTTTCGCTTAAATTTATTTTTCTAATTATTCTTTTTATTGTTGACTTCTTAAAGGAGCTTCCTCGTTTTCCGAGTTAGTTTGGTGTAATTTGTGTTGTTGCCTTGTAGGCCTCTATTACCGCGGTTTTGACCTCGATAGTTTTCTCGGACTCGGTTATTGTAGTTATTATCAAAATTATTGTAGTTATTATAATTATTTTGGTAATATCCTCGGACATAGCCCCTTCCTCTATAGTTTCCTCTATAGTTATTACCACGGAAGTAATGATTTTTATTTGTATAAAATATATGGTTTGCATTACCTGTCATTTCCGTCCTGCAATGAATATATTTTGTAACAGCTTCATTCATTGTTTTGAATGTGCCGGCTTTCAGAATGGTTTTTAATTTTACATTTTCACAATTCTTTATCATTGTAGAAATGGCTTCTTTTGTGCTGAACGTGCCTGCATGTTCGGCACTTAATCCTTCGTCAATGTAAGAAGCTTCCAATAATTTCCGTAGATTGTCTACTTCAGTTGTAAATTGCGTAGCCGTTCCTTTTTGGTGTATGTTTAATAATATGTTTTACGGCGTCAGAAGATTCGCCCACTATAGTGGCCTGAAGTTTACTGATAATATTATTAATAGTTGTTTCGTTCTGTACTTTGTACAAATATTTTGGATTTGATTACCTCAACAGCAATGTTTTCGAATGGTCCCTTGGTAAGGTTAACCAATCTCAGCGCTGTTAAGAATCTTTGCAGGTGGATTTTTTTTCCCATCGAAATCTGGAATGGCCGAGCTTATTTCTTTCATGTATGCTCTATTAGCAATCGAGTCGTCCGTCATATTGATTATATTATTTTCCAAATTTTCGTATGATATATTTTCTTCGAAGTCCGAGTTTTCCTGATTTGACAGTTCGGTCCGCGTTAATACCGCTGGAATAGTCAGGTTGTGTATGTCCTCGGTTTTTGGAAATCCGGTTTCTTTGTTTGTTTCGACCAAATCTTCCGTATCGGAGTCTTTATTTTCTGTTTCTTTTGATTTCAATTCCTCCTCAAATGATAATGGTGTATAAAGGAT
Organism: Drosophila kurseongensis; assembly: GCA_018153305.1. NCBI lineage: Eukaryota > Metazoa > Arthropoda > Insecta > Diptera > Drosophilidae > Drosophila > Drosophila kurseongensis. Next base: position 7,360,632 of record JAECXX010000001.1, read on the forward strand.
AGATGGAATTGAAATGCCTAACTTATATTTTTTTTATATTTTTAAGATTGTTTTTAAATTTATATAATAATTTTGATATATCTGACCAGTGTTTACTGGGTAATTTATCTCTGTGTTCGTAAATTAAAAGGCGTGCTTCATTAAAGTTGTCTACTAGGACTTTAGCGTGTTTTGTATGGTTGTTCTCTGAACATTCCGGTTTTGCGAAAGACATTTGTATGACTTGGCGAAATTTGTTCATATTTCTTTTAACTTTCAGAAATAGTTTTCCAATCCATTAGGATTTATTTTAGAATAATTATACCCTTGCAGAGCGTATTATAATTTTGGTCAAAAGTGTGCAACGCAGTGAAGGAGACATCTCCGACCCTATAAAGTATATATATTCTTGCTCAAGTTGAAACTCTTCTTTTCTTTGCACGCAGTATATAAGTCGGAACGGCCGGGATCGCCCGTCTATATCCTATAGCTGCCATATAACTGATTGATCGGAAATGCCATAACTTTGGTTTTTGTTAAGTTAGGAAATTGGGATTTTCTATTGGTTTTATATTTGGCCAATTAATCTGACCTACCAAATTTCATAAGGATTGGCCGACTATATCCTATAGCTGACATATAACTGAACGATTGGAAATGCCATAACTTTGGTGTTTTTAAAGTTAGGAAGTTGGGATTTTTTATAAGTGTTAAGAATACATCATATGAATAATTTTGGAGAATATAATTTACAGAATTTTCTGTAAGGGTATTTCTACTTCGGCTCCGCCCGAAGTTGGCTTTCCTTTCTTGTTTTAGATTAATTTAAGATTCTTACATTGTCAGGCAATGAATTTTTATCAATGATCGAAAAAACCTCACAGTTTTCTATTGTTGATAATACTATAGCTTTTTGCGTATTATTGCAATGTATTAATGAGGAAATACTTAAATTGAATTTCTCCATATATTCAATTTCTAGTTTGTACACTGAGATTTCCTATGTGTTTCGAGGATAGATCAATAATCAAACATTGGTTCCCTTTCCCGTGTTGTTTCTATACATCTGTTTGTGTCCATAATAAAGAACAGATTTGTAAATGTATAGATTTTTTTATTAGTCTTTTTTGGGCTTTGTGTGTTTGCATGTGCATTCACAGTATGGTGAGACTAAAGGGCCTGGGCAGTCTGCCGGTCATTCCTTCTTAAGTACTGGCAAAAATGTATATTTTGGAGGAGATTTTTTGTCAACAGTTTCCTCGATGATTCCAAATTTTTGTAACCTTGTTTGGGTTCTTGACTTTTGTTTAGCTTAGTGTTTACAAATTTTTAGGGAATCAAGCTCTGCGTGAAGTTTACATGGTTGTTCCCATGATGGCTTATCAAAAGCTGTTAATTCTTGTCGAATGGCGGCTATTCTTTTAAATCCTTTTTTCATTAATCCTCCTTTCCTTTTATTATTTTTAACTTTTTGGTCCATCCTTGTTAGATAGATAATGAATTTAAAATATCTCCGTCAATTTTTATCTGAAATCAAAAAACCAAAGATATTCTGATAGTGTATGTGTCTGTCTAAAAATTTAATTTTTTGTAGCGCTTTTCATAAAAAGTGTCATTTCTTACGTAAATTTTGGCCATATTTTGGCTTATAAAATGAGTTGTAATTGAAAATAAAAAAAATCCCTCCGTTAAGGACAAGAAAAACATGTCTAAAAGAAGTATGCAAAAGCAGAAGTCGATCGGTGCAATAGTTTTTTAGAAAACGTGACTACCGACTTAAAAAAGTGGTTTTGAGAAAAACGCGTTTAAAGTGCCGCATCTGCTCGACGCCAGAGCCCGAATTACCTGTTGTGACTCATTCGTACGCTGGGCTTTATATTTCTCCCATTCCTACAGTTTTGCTTCGATCGACTTGAAATTTTCGGATAACATTCCTGACTCTTTGTACTATTATATAAACAAGTTTTAAAAAAATGAATTTTTTGAAGTGTCAAGACCCGGATAACCCCTTAACACAAATCCATGTCAGGGTCGCCATGTTATGTTGACATTAATGGTTCACAGTTTTTTATTAATTAATAAAACGCACTGGTTATATTTTATATATTCATATATGTTTTTTCAATTACTGGTTTAGTTCGCCGTCGTCTCTAGACTGCTGGCCTATATTCTTGGCCTAGCTTAGCTCTATGCTGCGCAGTCGGCGCTGTCGGTCAACAGCCTTATATGTTAGCTTATGTTTATCTCTGAGAGCGGTGCTCAGAGAGAGGGAATGGAATGTTATATGCATACATGGATATATTTGTTGCAGTCGCCAAGCTGTGGGAATAAGCTGGCGCGACTTATCACTCGTCAAATTACGTTTGCACTTGAAGAGTGCTGATCCTGCAGATTTGGCTAACATTGTTGCCGATGGTACAGTGTGTACTCTGTATGTATGTACACTACAGAAGAATATTTTTTTGTGTTAGTTATATTTTCATACTTCTTAAGGATTAACACAAAACAAATGTGTGCTGGCAGACCATTTTATATAATTTAAATTTAACTTAAGCTTAATTTCAAATTAATTGCGCATTCTGGCGGACGCCGCCGTCTTACTAGGCACAGTACCAGGTCTTTTGATTTCGATTTCTCAGCTCCCTACCTGCATCAAATGCGGGCAGGGTGTTCAATAAGCGATGAGTCCTTGAAACGGGTTCGTATTATATGATTACATAAATACTTTTAATTCTACAAATACCCGGATTTGGCGTGATAGTATTTAACATGCGTATTCATAAGCATGACAGCGGCTGGAAAGACCTGTACTAGCTAGAATTCTGCGATGCAATAATATTTTATGAGATATCTTTGCAATTAATTCTATATTTTTATCTAACGACAATTTAATGTTTTTTTTTTGTTTTCTATTTTAGATATGTCAATGCCGAGCTCTTTTCAAAATTCGGAGACCTATTTCGACACCGTAATAGAATTCCTATCCTCGTACTCGTGGATTTATCGAGAAGCCAATGTTGCTTGTATAACCTCCATCGATATTATGCCACTAGAATTTAAAAAATATTTTCTCGAAATATCTAAAGAAGAGCTCAATGCATTTCCTTTTATACACGAAAATATTGACGATTGCCCTTCAGAGCTTTGTGCTTTCAGAAAAAAATTGTGCATTTTGACGCCAAAACCTTATCCGTCCAAATCTTTTGCGATGGCAAAAAATCATGGGAACCACAAAAAGCTGTCAGCAAAAAAAAAACAGGAAATCAAACAACTTGCCGCTCACGTGCACGACCATTGTCCAGACGCGCAAGTGGTAGTGGACTTGGGAGCAGGCTTGGGTTATCTAAGCCAAGCTCTTTACGAACTAAAACCTGATTGCCTTATTCTTGGCTTGGAAGCCGATATGGAGCGGGTGGAGCGGGCTCGTCAGCGATGTCTTCGTTTTTTGCCATCAGATACCATAAAGTCAATTCGATACTTGAAAAAGTTTGTTAATTTCGATTCCGGATCTTATATAGATGAGCAGACTTCAGAACTTGCTAAAAATAACGGCTGCACCGAACTAAAACCGATTTCTTTAATTGGATTGCATGCCTGTGGTGATTTAAGCATAAATGCAATGCGTTTATTTTTGAAAATGCCCCGAGTTCGTTGTCTTCACATTATGCCCTGCTGCTACCACAAGCTTGAAGTCGTTAGCTATGGCGAAGACAGCGATAAGGTAGTGCTTGCAAACTTTCCCTTGAGCGCGGCTTTAGGAAAGTCTGTTCGAAAGAGTTTAAGAAACCCATTCTTAAATAGACCATTTCTTAGACTGGCTTCCCAGCGTTCCACTTCTCCTTGGTGGCGAGATTGCACCGAGGGTGCACATGAGGAACATGGGTACCGCATGTACATGCGAGCGCTTGCCGAGGCTATCCATAACTCAACAGAATTTGTGAAACCTAGGAAAAATGTTTTTCCGGAGTCAAGCTACCCAATCGACTTTAGCGAAATTAAAAGAAGGTTTCAGTTGCTATCAAAAGAATCAGGTGAGTCGGTGCAGTGGCAACCGTCACACGAAAAGATATTTTTTGAAATAAGCGCTAAGTACAATGACAAAGAGGGTCCTATTTTGGCTGAGGGCTTGACATGCTTGCAAGCAGCCATGCAGGTAATTTTTGGAAAAATTATGATTGTGCTAACTAAACGATAAATATCTCCTCTTTTTTTTGGTTGATGTCCAATAGAAACTGTGTGAAAATGTAGTGTTGTTTGACCGTTTGTGTTACTTGGAGGAAGCGGCGGAAAACAGCAAATTGCCAATTAAGGTCCGATATGAGACATTGCTTAATGAGAAGATATCGCCACGATGCCAAGTTTTGGTTGCTGAAAAGTTGTTTTAAAGCTGGCATAATCTTTAGGTAACTTCTGTTTATATTTTTTCGCGTTTTTTACACGGCGTCTTATTCCAAAAATGCAATTCTCTTCTTACATTTTAGGTTCAGAAACAGTTGAGGTTCGTTGGCCCTATAGATAAACTTCACTTAACGGAGACTACTTCATTTGGAATACTGAAAAGTTGATAAAAAATCACGGAAGAGCATTACATTCGTATATATGGCTCGTGGCTCGAATGAGAACAATCTCTGTATTTAGCAAGTTTATAACCTTATGGAAAAATTTTAATCTATTAATAAAATGTACCTTTCTAGCGTTTTAATTTTATTAAAAGAGCGGAATTTTATTTTCTTAGCCGAAGTTCTGAAATCGGTGCTGCAAAACTGAGATTTTTAAACGTAATCATCGTGCACTGCGTAAAACTTCAACTCTATGGACCGAAATAGTTTAAAACCACAATAAAACATTAGGATAACTAATAAGAAATGACAGCTAACTTCGGGCGGAGCCGAAGTTGATATACCCTTACAGAATATTCTGTAAATTATATTCTCCAAAATTATTCATATGATGCATTCTTAATACTCATAAAAAATCCAAACTTCCTAACTTTAAAAACACCAAAGTTATGCCATTTACAATCGTATAGTTATATGGCAGCTATAAGATATATTCGGCCGATCCTTATGAAATTTGGTGGGTCGGATTGATTGGCTCAAAATGAAACCCATAGAAAATCCCAACTTCCTAACTTAACAAACACCAAAGTTATGGCATTTGCGATCAATCAGTTATATGGCGGCTATAGGATATAGTCCGGCGATCCCGGCCGTTCCGACTTATATACTGCGTGCAAAGGATCGAAGGATGTGTACAAAGATTCAATTTGATATATTACAAAATGAGAGACTAGTTCGCGTAGAAACAGACAGACAGACGGACATGCTTATATCAACTTAGGACGCGATCCTGATCAAGAATATATATACTTTATAGGGTCGGAGATGTCTCCTCCACTGTGTTGCACACTTTTGACCAAAATTATAACCCCTATACCCTCTGCAAGGGTATAAAAATATGATCTGCATCAAGCAATTAAAAGGTGCAGCCAGCATAATTCAACTAACTAAGTGGTTTTCTGAAGTCAATTTACTGAGTTTGGTAGATCATACGGTAAGTCGAATAGTGAAAAAAACTTAATCGGAATTTGATACATTAAATTTTACTAAAGGAATAGACCTATGAATAAAATATTATGTCTTTATCCAATGTAATCAAATTGATTAATACTATATGAAAATAAAAGAAAGATCAACTATGAACCTTTATCAAAAATACCAAAAATATCCAGGTGTTTTTAATTTTATGCTTAAAATTACAAGTGACAACACAATTCTTTGGCAAAACCAGCGACCGTCTTCAACGCGATTTTTCAGATTAATTAAACTTAGCTCGAGGAATGCAAATATAGAACTGCAAACTCCCAAGTTATGACCAACTAAAAGTTCCACTTAACCAGGGTAGATGGAAAATCTCTTTAATGCAATCGCCAAGCCCAATTTTGTGGTTTTTGCAAATGGCGTCATGCCTCGTAAAAAAAGCCTCCGATGCAGGGTGTATATGCAAAAGAATTCCATTAAAAAGCGGATAGATGAAGGCGCTGAAAAATATGTCGAAGTTGTCGGGAAGACCAAAATCCGAAAGGGTGCATATGCAAATTAGTACGTTCCAATGGGTGGTTCTGGAAACACCAAAAATAAATATACAGCCAGAAAGGCTTAAGAACCCCCTTCTTTTTAAAAATCCCAAAAAACTACGTATGATAGCGTCAGGGCACTATGCCTCTTAATTTTCCAATCCACTTTGTATCAAAATAGGAGAACCCATCAAAATTATCAGGGGCATGGAAGTCTTTCCGAAATCATGGGGAATTGAAAAACCTGCAGAGTTACTAAAGTGGGATTGCAGAACCTGAGTTAAGGAAAAAATTCAGTTAAAATTAAGAGAAATATTGGGGTCGAGAAAGCTATATAAATGAGCTAGTGGACGAACACTTCTGCCACAAGACCTCATAGAACCCTCGCACCCCGCCTACAGCTCACCGGTGGTGATCATAGAAAAAAAAACAAGCAATGGAGATTGTGTATAGACTCTAGGCAACTGAATGAGCACTCAGAAAAAGATGCTTACCCTGTATCCCGATTGGATCATATCCTTAATTAACAACGGGAGGCAAGGTATTTACCAGATACGAAAGTGGCTATTGGCAGATACCAACGGAAGAAAGCAGTGAGCAGTACACACTTTCACGGTTCCAGGATACGGACAGTTTAAGGGGTAGGATCGCACATAGCACCAGCAAGCGTTTAAAGAGCTCTGGACTCGGTATTTGGACCAGAGATGGAACCGGTCGCGTTAACATACCTGGACAACATAGTGGACATCGGAAGAACCGAACGGGAACACCTGGAAATGCAAATATTTCGCAAGGCAAGCCTCCGAATTAACATGGAAAAACGACACTTTTTTAAGGAGGAACTAAAATATGGAAGGGTACCACTAAGGTGGCTCGACTTAATCGAGAGCCCATCAGGACGGATAGCCATATGGGCATTGCTAATGCAGGCATTCTCGTTCGAGGTCCGCCCAAGGGGAAGCTAAATGTCGTGGCTGATGCGTTTTCCAGAATGATCGAGGAAAAGGTGCATGGAGCAGAGGTCGAGGAGGACTGCTGGATAAAGTAAAATTTCTAGCGCAAAAAAATGAAACTGCAACGTGGTCGGACTACGCAGTTATATAAAGTAAGTTATATCGACAAACTCCATCATGGGCCACGGTTGAAAATACACAACCATGGAAACTATGTTTGGCATGGAACTTTAAAAAAAAGGGTATCGAGGGAAAACAATAGCGAGGCGACAGCGAGTCACTAGGGAATCCGGATAACAAAACACCAAAACGTCGCAACAAAAGTCTGCAGGAAAATGATGATGAATGTCGGACCATTACCCACAAGTTCTCAAAATGGCTGGAACTTGCGGTGGTCAGCAGCCCAACTACAGCAAAGAGAGCTATAATGGACTTATACAAAACGGGTGAGTGATTCAGGAATAAGCGTCCCTGGTCTATATATATCGCATTTGTATATAGTAACATACCTACACCCACATATCTAAATCATCGGCTTCCAAGAGTCGCCAATTAATATAAACATCCTCTTGTATTATAAACAAATGAAAGAACCCCAAATTGGCGGCTCCCGCGAGTGACCAATTAATGTAAACATCCTTTTGCGTTATAAACAAATGTCCCCAAACTCCAAAAAGCTTTGATCCCCCAATTCTGTAAAATTGCAGACGCAGCTCAAACCTAGAGCGCTCTCATGCTCAGTGCTCTCAATTTGGACATTCTCAATTTATTTATAACGTTCTTTCTCCCAATCGAAGGTTTGATAAGCGTCAGCGTGGTTTATAAGTTTGAGTTTTAAGTTGAATCTTGTAAGGAGCAGACCTATCTCTCCCAGTTCGCGTTCACACTATTTTGAACAAATAAAAAATTTATATTTTTTTCAAAGTGTTAAACCCCGAATTTGTTATTGGCGCAGCCGGTAGGATATACATTTTTATACGGTTATATCCCTAAAGAACCCAAATAGCGTTCGTCACAGTGCAACTTTAAACCAGCTATCGCAGTGTCGGTTTGTGTCGCTATTAATACGAACGGAAACCTCAATTTTTGCAACACGCTATCGAAGCTCATGTTGCGAGGTTTTTTATGAACAAAAATAAATCTTGACCCGTGTGACTGTCAAGTAACTAAAAATAAAAATTTGCAAAAACCCGTTTAATACAAGTTCTTGTAAAAGTTAGTGCCTTTGGTCGTAACACAAGGGTTACTAAAAAATAAAACACCTTATTTCTCCCCCACCAGTGGTAAGAGACAAGGTATAACAATTTTAAATCAAATTCGAAATACAAAGTAAACTTTTAAATTTGTGAATAATTTATAAAAACTAAACAAAAACCAAAAATGGCAGAACCAGTTATATTATTATAAGAAAACCATCAAAATCAATCCCTGAACCAAATCAGGCAATTGCCGCAATTTGGAGGCAACACGCTCGAACTCAGCCCGTTCATCAGGAGGATAGATTTCATCCTGGACCTGTACCCCACAACATGTATACGCCAGGCGAGCGTATTATTTAGTGCGATCGAAATGCAGTTTCACGGAGATGCGCAGAGGATATCTCAACTATCAAAAACCAGATGCTGGATGGATTTAGGAACGCTCCCATCAACTAAGACTACAGACGTCTTTCCCCCTTCCCCGGGTGTATACGTAAGTTCGTTGAGGACATTGAGTCCAAATCTTTTATAATATTAAATAAATTAGCTTTAGAAAACAACGCTGCAAATACAATTTTATATACAAATGCTCTTAATAATACAGTTAAAGATGTAATTATGAAAAAATTGCCAGATAGACTTTTTATGACATTAGCTAGGTATGGTATTACAAATGCTAGTAAACTAAAATGTGTAGCACAACCAGAAGGTTGTTATGAAACATTTTATTCCGATCGAACAAAGAATACAGTAAGTCAAAACCAAGATAAGAAAAATGATCAATCCCAACAAAATTTAGTGTTTTAATATTTTAATACTAATAAACAACAAAACTACAATTCCCAAAACCTATACAGACAGCCAAATAATAATTCCCCAAATCAATATAAGCAGCAGGCTAGTACATTTCAAGGCCAACATAAGCCAAATTATAATAAAAACAAGAAAGGAAAGCTAGCTTTGGGCGGAGCCGAAGTTGATATACCCTTGCAGAATATTCTGTAAATTATATTCTCCAAAATTATTCATATGATGCACTTTAACACACATAAAAATCCCAACTTCCTAACTTCAAAAACACCAAAGTTATGGCATTTCCAATCGTTCAGTTACATGACAGCTATGGGATATTGTCGGCTGATCCTTATGAAATTTTGGAGGTCAGATTGATTGGCCAAATATAAAATCCATAGAAAATCCCAACTTCATAACTTTACAAACACCAAAGTTATGGCATTTCCGATCAATCAGTTATATGACGACTATAGGATATAGTCGGCCGATCCTTATGAAATTTGATAGGTCGGATTGATTGGCCAAATATAAAACCCATAGGAAATCCCAACTTCCTAACTTAACAAACACCAAAGTTATGGCATTTCCGATCAATCAGTTATATGGCAGCTATAGGATATAGTCGGCCGATCCCGGCCGTTCCGACATATACACTGCGTGCAAAGGAAAGAAGGGTGTGTGCAAAGTTTCAATTCGATATCTTTAAAACTATAAGACTAGTTCGCGTAGAAACAAACAGACGGACAGACAGACGGACAGGCGGACATGGCTATATCAACTCAGGAGGTGATCCTGATCAAGAATATATATACTTTATAGGGTCGGAGATGTCTCCTTCACTGCGTTGCACACTTTTGACCAAAATTATAATACCCTCTAAAGGGTATAATAACAGCGAAACTTTTAATGAAAACCACCCATTATATCAAGCAACAAAACAAGAATTCCAATACAAATTAAATTATAATCAGGTTAGGAATCCTACAAATTATCAATCACAACAAAATGGGGCTAATCGCGAAAGTACGAGTGGCCATATGAAAATGGATAAAGAACATTTTCATCAACAAGCCTCGGACACCGAACAGGAAATAGAAACCCTTACATACGAATCATCATGAATAATCAAGAGTTTATTATTATTTAAACGGTTATAAATTCGGAATGAGATATAATTTTAACGATTTCGAATATAAACAAGGAGAAGCAGAAATTGAATGCGGCGATCCCCCATTTTCAACAGACACACCATATAATTTTGAAATAAATAATGACTTGCAGGAAACCAATAAGTTTAGACTAGAACACCTTAATGACGAGGAAAAAGAAAATCTTAAGAAAATTTTATATGAATTTAGCGACATACAGTACAAAGAAAGTGACAATTTGACTTTCACTAGTACTATCAAGCATGTCATTCATACAAAAAATGAGCAACCGGTTTACAAAAAAACCATTCAAATATCCTCAAGCTTACGACCAAGAAGTCGATTCGCAAATGAGGGATATGATAAAACAGGGAATAATTCGAAAGTCAAATTCCCCTTATTGCTCACCTATTTGGATAGTACCTAAGAAAGGTGATGCATCTGGAACAAAAAAGTTCCGTATCGTAATTGATTATCGTTATTTAAACGAAATTGCGGTAGATGACAAATACCCTATTGGTCATGGATGAAATATTGGACAAACTTGGTAGATGCCAATATTTTACCACTATTGACCTCGCAAAAATTTTCACCAAATACAAATGGATGAAAACTCTATTCCAAAGACAGCTTTTTCAACCAAAAATGGTCATTAAATATACTCGAATGCCCTTTGGATTGAAAAATGCTCCTGCTACCTTTCAAAGGTGCATGAAAGGTGCATCTCCTAGAAGATTTGATCTACAAGGATTGTTTGGTCTACATGGTCTAATATCGTATTATCGTGTACTCCACTTCATTGGAGGAACATGTATTATCTTTGCGAAAGGTATTTGATAAGTTACGAAAAGCAAATCTCAAGGTTCAACTCGACAAATGCGAGTTTATGAAAAAGGAAACAGAATTCCCTTGGACATATTATAACAACAACTGGTATAAAACCAAATCCTCTCAAAATAGAGGCAATACAAAATTTCCCTATACCCAAAACCCCAAAACAAATAAAATAATTTGTAGGTCTTTGTGGATTCTATAGGAAATTTATCCCAAATTTTGCCAAAATATCAAAACCAATGACAGCAAAACTCTTAATGAACACAAAATCAATTATTCAGCAATAGAAAAAGAACTTTTAGCTATTGTCTGGGCCACGAAATATTTCAGGTCCTATCGTTGTGGTAGAAAATTTCTGATCCTAAGTGATCACAGGCTTAATAAAATCAAAGAACATAATATGAAATTACAGCGCTGGAAAATCAAACTAAATGAGTTTGATTATGAAATAAAATATTTGTCCGGTAAAGAAAACCATGTTGCATACGCCTTATCTAGAATGAGAAAGCTTATTTAGGAGAGACTTCCAGTAATTCAAATACAATAACAACAGTAGATACAGTGCATAGTGCACCAGAAGATAACCAAAACAACAACAATAACAGAAAGACCACTTAATTATTATAACAGACAATTAGAATTTATAAAAGGAGACTCAAATAAAGTGGAAGTAATAAATTACTTTCATAAAAAAAAAATCATAATAACGTATAAAGAAATGACAATCGAATACGCATACAATTAATAATCGAATACTTTTCTACTAAGAAAGCCTTATATATTTTCCAATTGAAACAGACGTTTTAATCTTTCAACAAGAGAGAACGCTATAGTCGGGTGCCCCGACTATCAGATACCCGTTACTCAGGTAAAGGGAGTGCGAGGGAGATGGAGATAGAAACTTTGATCACGCATAACTTTTTAACGAATGGTCCGATTTGGACAATTTCTTCTACATTTCGATAGGTATTGATAAACACAATAAAACTGCATTTTTACTTTTCCGAAATATTAAAATTTTTAAAATCGTATATAAGCGATTGTGGGCGTTAAAGGGGGCGTGGCACCCTTTTGAAATAAACTTGCGCTGCGTAGGAACTCCTAGAATCTACATGCAAAATGCCAATCTTCTAACTTTTATAGTTTCCGAGATCTCAGCGTTCATACGGACAGACAGACAGACGGACAGACGGACATGGCTAGATCGACTCGGCTAGTGATCCTGAACAAGAATATATATACTTTATAGGGTCGGAGACGCTTCCTTCTACCTGTTACATACTTTTGCACGAATACAATATACCCTTTTACTCTACGAGTAACGGGTATAAAAAGCATACGTTGAAATTATCTCTCCAGATAACTTAACTAAAACAATTGTGACGAACCCGCCTAGGGTTAATATTAAGACATAGTAAGATTAAATAAGTTATATCTAAGTTCAAATCCCAGGGTGGCAACGCTAACCGATATTTAGCCGAGGCGCATTTAATACTAGAAAGGCAAGGAGCTAGGATACCAGTAGTAGGAAAATACTAGAAATCCTGAATGCGGGAACAAGGAGAAAAGGGCACGCGATCACACCATAACCTGGAGCAGGGCCTCTTGGCTCTTCTCTCGGGATCGCGGAACGAGGTAGACGTGTGATCGGGACACGACATCGACGAAACTTCGAGGTCCCACGTGCGGTCCTTAAGATTATTCGCAAAGTAGGTCAAACGGGACGCCCAACGTGACCTTTCGCAGTTCTCCCATCGCGAGTGTTCCGCCGGTTTAATTTGGCCAAGCGCCACGCTGTCAATCGTGGGTGACATTGAAGAGGTTAGTACAAATAGGTTCTGATACGCTCGGAACGGTGTAGCGGACTCGGGTGAGAAAAATCCCAATAAAGTTTTACGGTCGTGTAATCACATCTCCCGATCTTGTGTTTTCATTTCGTAGTTAAAAAGTGAACTTAACCTAACCTAACCTCATTCCCAGAGCTACTTTGGGCCCGAACGTGGACATACTTCCCGTTCGCCACTGTAGCCGTAGTTTTTGCTCCTAGTAGTACCATCGGACCCGGACGCGGACCCTTCCCGTTCGATCCAGTAGTTCCCCACCCTCCCTCGCGTAGTTCGGGATTTGAGCGTGCACACCCGTCCCGCCGGATCCGTTCTCCGGTAGTTTCCCCACTCCCTTGCGTAGTTTGGGATTTGTGTGTGGACACCCGTCCCGCCGGATCCGTTCTCCGGTTGTTTCCCCACCCCCCTTGCGTAGTTTGGGATTTGTGTGTGGACACCCGTCCCGCCGGATCCGTTCTCCGTTAGTTTCCCCACCCCCCTTGCGTAGTTTGGGATTTGTGCGTGGACCCCCGTCCCGCCGGATCCATTCCCCGGTAGTTTCCCCGCCCCCCCTTGCGTAGTTTGGGATTTGTGCGTGGACACCCGTCCCGCCGGATCCGTTCTCCGGTAGTTTCTCTATCCCCCTGCGTAGTTTGGGATTTGAGCGTGGACACCCGTCCCGCCGGATCTATTAACCTAGTGTCTGGTCTACGTAGTAGTTTGGAGACTGGCACGTGGACACCCGTCCCGTCAGACAAGTCGAATCCCACTGTCCCTTTACCATCCGGCCCACCCCCCCCCCTACCAAAGTATCTTCCCGGCTCGGCCTCGCCCGAAGGTCCAGGCCGGTGGATTTTCCGCCCTCGACGCGAGACCCAGGACTTCAACCCCGCAAAGTATTCTCCCGGCTCGGCCTCGCCCGAAGGTCCAGCCCGGTGGATTTTTCGCCCTTGACGCGAGATCCAGGACTTCAACGACCACCCAGTATTCGCCCGGCTCGGCCTCGCCCGAAGGTCCAGCCCGGTGGATTTTTCGCCCTCGACGCGAAACACGACAAGGATTCCACACGTCCACGTTTCCGTCGACACGGACAAGAACCCTCGGTGCAGACTCCCCATTAAAAATCATCCGTTCGCCTGCAGAACGGAACTCTCTAGTCCGGTGTTTCGTTGATTTACAAATTTCTTGTGAAGGACTCTTGGATCCGACTGAGCCGAGAAAACATCCTTACAAGTGGCGCCCGAGCAGGGACGCCGAGACTAGCTAGAGATTTATACAAGTGGCCTAAAAACCCACTGTGAAAAGGGCAGAGTCGCCCGGGGAGTCGAGACGAAACAACCAGAGGAATAGAGGGAAATAAGACGATGAGTACTCCTAAGGAATCCGAAGGTGAGTACGAAGAAGATAATTAATATCAAGAACCTCTGGTATTATAAACATATGAAAGCACGCCAAAGAGACGAACTCAACTCCCTTGCCGTTGAGTTCGGCTTCAAAGCGGATGGTACCGTCGAAGAGGCCAGGAAGGCGTTTGCCAACTTGGTCAGCGCAGGGTCCTTCCCACAACACGTGTGGAGCCGGCTAGCTCAGCTGTAGGAGCAGTACAGCAGTCGGGCCCCGATCCCCGTTCCCACCGGAAAGAACGACGAGATGGAGCAATTCGCAGAGTCCCTCCGAATTTCCGTCATCTCCGATGCTGCGCCACTCGAGGTTCCCGCTCGTCATCGAGGAGTACATCCCGGAACGGCACACGGTGCCCGGATGCCGCCCAAAGACGTTCGCTTGGCCACTGGCCTGCAGGGGCAGGAGGTGCGAAGTAATACTCAGCACTTGCTCCCTGAGAAGATACACAAGTGGAACCTGCGGTTCGATGGTAGCTCGGATCCGCTAACCCTCATCGCTGTATTCGAGGAGAAGATGACGACGTATAGGATAAATCCGGAAGAGATTCCCCGGGCTATGTCCGAAATCTTCGAGGGCCCGGCGGCACGGTGGTTCCGTACTAGCCATCTGCAGTCTGCCTCTTGGGGAACTTTCCGGAGGGAATTCCTGGAGTTCTTCCTACCTCCGCGATATTTCGAACGATTAGAGGACGAGATTCGGACTCACGTGCAGAAAAGAGGAGAGCCTTTCAAAACATACCTGATCGAGCTTAGGACGAAGATGCAGCAGGCCGGGTACCGAGAAGAGGAAGAGTTGTACCGCGCGTACGAAAATATGGCTCCAGAGTACCGGCTATACATCAAGCGTAGTGAATTCGGGACGTTGAAGCAGCTGACCCACATGGCTACTGAGTACGAATGTGTCAAACAACTCGAGTCGACTCGAGACGGGACCACAGGAGGGACGGACAGGGACCGCGAGGGACCGCAACCTCGGCGTTCACCGAACCCCTTTCGGAACTTGGAGAGTACTACACAGGCAGGACACGTGACTCACCGGATGATCGGGCAAGAAACCTCACGAGTGGACGTGCAGCATGCCTGCGGCCGTTGTGGTGAGAACGGACATTTCCGTCGCGACTGTCCCAACCCACGTCGTGACTTTTGTTGGGATTGTGGCCGGGTGGGAGTGCTAACAATAGAGTGCTGCCGTCGAAATGCCTCGGGAAATGGAGGACGTCTCCCCCGGAATCCGCGTGCGGCAGAGACGAACGAAGCAACGGCCCGACCCCAACAAAACCCCCGTTAAGGATACACGGTGGGCTCATCACAGCAGCGATAGAAGTCGGAGGAAGGTGGGTAGACGCCACCGTTGATACAGGGGCATCGAGGAGTTTCGCTAGTGAAAGTTTTACAAAGCTGGTTGCCCGCGCAGACGAGGTTCGTGGAGAAGTTGTCACCAGAATAGCGTTGGCCGATCGGTCATGTCTGGATGTGACAAAATTGTGGCGCACCCCGGTCACGTTGGCGGGCACCACAGTTCTCTTACCCATGTTGGTGATGCCCACCATGTTGGACCGAGTAATACTTGGGATGGATTTCCTCAAAGCAGCCGGGACGCGCGTGCGATGTGGACAGGCCACCCTCGAATTGCGATCCGAACCCCGAGCGAGAGGGGATCCATTGTTACAACCAGTACTCATACCTCCGAGGGACGATCGAGAAGGAGCGGTACCTCTGACAAGTTTAGGGTCCAATTGGGGACTGCCAGACAAGGAGGAACAGAGGTTCTTAGCCCTACGCCTACGTGGGACGCGGCCACGACACAAGACACTGGGAAGACTGCCAGGACGGAGGCGGAGGACCACGACAAAGGGCGACAGATTGTACCATCGAGTCCGAGGCAACAAGGCTTCCTCGAACGAGAGTTAGCTTTGTTCGAGAGTCTCCAGGGAGTATCTCAGACCGCCGAGCATCGCATCGTCATGCGCGACGATAAGCCCTTAAAGCAAAGGTATTATCCCAGGAACCCTGCGATGCAACACGTCATCGATACCCAAGTAGATGAACTGCTCCGCGCGGGAGCCATCGAGCCTTCCAGGAGTCCACATAGCGCACCGATCGTGTTGGTGAAGAAAAAGGGGGGCGATTGGCGCATGCGTGTCGACTATCGACAGTTGAACGCACACTCAGTGCCCGACGCCTACCCTGTCCCGAGGATCAATCACATCCTGGAAAAGTTGCGTTACGCCCGGTATATCTCCACGTTGGATTTGAAAAACGGCTATTGGCAAATACCCATGGCCAAGGATAGTCGTCAATACACGGCCTTTACGGTTCCTTTACGGTCGGGGACTATATCAATGGAAGGTCATGCCCTTTGGCCTGCACTCCGCCAGCGCAACGTTCCAACGTGCTCTGGACAGTGTGATTGGGGCGGAGATGGAGCCGGTTGCCTTTGCCTACTTAGATGACATCATTGTCGTTAGCGCTACGGAGGAGCAGCCCCCCGCACACCTCGCCGAAGTGTTTCGCAGATTACGGGCGGCAAATTTGAGGATAAATCCAAGGAAATGTACATTCTTCAAGCAGAAACTGGCTTACCTCGGTCATGTGATCAGCGGCGAAGGGATTCAGACTGATCCTGAGAAGGTGTCTGCGATCAATGGGCTGAAGACCCCCACCAACCTGAAGGAACTACGCCAATGGATCGGGATGGCATCCTGGTACCGGAGATTCGTCCCGGGCTTCGCGACCATCGTGCAACCGGTGACCGCATTGCTGAAGAAAGGCCGGAAGTGGACTTGGGGATCGGAACAGCAAACCGCCTTGGAAGAGATTAGAAGATGCCTGACCACCGCCCCCGTGTTGGGTTGTCCGGATTTCGACCGGAAGTTTGTCTTACCGACCGATGCGAGTGACATAGGCTTGGGAGCGGTGTTATCTCAGGACGTCGAGGGCCAAGAGAAGGTCATCGCTTACGCTAGTCGTCGACTAACTCCCGCGGAGCACAATTACACGACGACAGAAAAGGAGTGTCTGGCCATCATCTGGGCCATCAGGAAGATGCGATGTTACCTGGAAGGCTACCGATTTGAAGTCGTTACCGATCACTTGGTTAAAATGGTTAAATTCCATCGAAAGTCCTTCCGGCCGAATAGCGCGCTGGGCTTTGGAATTACAACAGTTCCAATTCGACGTGCGTTACCGACGAGGGAAGTTGAACGTCGTGGCTGATACGCTTTCCCGACAGCCCTGTGAGGTACTTCAAGGCGCTATCGAGCTCAAGGACCACTGCGAATGGATCAGGAAAATGAAAGACAAGGTACGCGACGAGCCTGAGAAGTTCTCTGACTACATGATGGAGAATGGTCAGCTCTATAGGAACATGGGTTACCGAGCAGACGACGAGGACTACTTCCCGTGGAAACTCTGTGTACCCACTTCCTGTAGAGCCCGCGTCTTATACGAATGTCATGATTCCCCAACCGCAGGACACTTGGGTGTCCGAAAGACGATCACCCGCCTGTCGCAAAGATATTTCTGGCCCGGCATGTACCGCGATGCAAAACAACACGTTCGGCACTGCGAGTCGTGCCAGAAATTTAAGACCGTTCAGACCAAAGCAGCAGGGAAAATGCTTACCCGTGTCGTAAGCGAACCCTTCGACATTCTCTGCGCTGACTTTGTAGGTCCGCTGCCCCGATCGAAACAAGGTTACTCGATGCTTCCCGTTTTCCATGACGTGTTCTCCAAATGGGTAGAGTTGATCCCACTCCGGAAAGCTACCGCTGCGGCAGTCCAGAAAGCGTTTCGGGAACGTATACTCGGGCGAGTGGGCACTCCCCGGAAGTTCGTGTGCGACAACGGAACCCAATTCACAAGTCGGGCCCTAAAAGACTACTTTGCTAAGCTCGGCGTGGAAGTCCAGTACACGGCTCCGTATTGTCCGCAGGAGAATCCCACCGAGAGGACCAATCGCACGGTGAAGACGCTGATTTCTCAGCTGTCGGAAAGAGACCAGAGTACGTGGGATAATATGTTGCCGGAGATTTCCCTCGCTATTAATAGTAGTGTATCGGACTCGACTGGGTATACTCCTGCATTTCTCAATCAGGGACGGGAGCTACGCTTGCCTGCGATGCTGTATGACGAACTCACCCCTGGATCAGCGGTCGCGCATACAGGTCCTGAAGACAAGGCGTCACACCTCCAAGGGATCTTCGACATCGTGCGGTCGAACCTGCAACGAGCATCTTTGGAGCAGGCGAGGCACTATAACCTTCGGAGGCGCGTATGGAGACCAACGCTCGGGAGCCAAGTATGGCTGCGACAACATCCCTTATCAAAAGCGACCGAGGGATTCGCCGCTAAACTCGCTCCTAAGTATGACGGTCCCTACACCGTCGCGAAGTTCACATCGCCGAACTTGGTACGTTTACAGCGCCCAGGAGACCGTCGGCGGCGGATCGCCAACATATCTCAACTTAAACCCTACCACGCAGAGGACGCCCTCGATGCGAGCGACGACGACATCACCGGGCCAAGTAACCCGGCACGGTAAGCGGTCTGGAACTATGAAATAACTTTAAGATCCATACTTGTAATAGGTTAAGATTAACGAGTCCTTTGTTAGCTACACCGTTAGGTAGGGAATTCGAGAGGTAGTGTTATACCAATAAGTCTAGATTACTGTTTCAGATGGACGACGTCGGGTACGGATAGCCGTCGGAGAAGGCGCTCTCAGGTTTACCGTCACGATCAAGAGCGATGGATGCCTCTATATTGCGCCGCGGGAAGAAAGGGGGGGGGGTGTGACGAACCCGCCTAGGAGGCGTGTACAGGCTTTTCTTACATTTTATAATAGTTTTAAGAGAAATTACATGGAGTACAATAAATATTAAGACATAGTAAGATTAAATAAGTTATATCTAAGTTCAAATCCCAGGGTGGCAACGCTAACCGATATTTAGCCGAGGCGCATTTAATACTAGAAAGGCAAGGAGCTAGGATACCAGTAGTAGGAAAATACTAGAAATCCTGAATGCGGGAACAAGGAGAAAAGGGCACGCGATCACACCATAACCTGGAGCAGGGCCTCTTGGCTCTTCTCTCGGGATCGCGGAACGAGGTAGACGTGTGATCGGGACACGACATCGACGAAACTTCGAGGTCCCACGTGCGGTCCTTAAGATTATTCGCAAAGTAGGTCAAACGGGACGCCCAACGTGACCTTTCGCAGTTCTCCCATCGCGAGTGTTCCGCCGGTTTAATTTGGCCAAGCGCCACGCTGTCAATCGTGGGTGACATTGAAGAGGTTAGTACAAATAGGTTCTGATACGCTCGGAACGGTGTAGCGGACTCGGGTGAGAAAAATCCCAATAAAGTTTTACGGTCGTGTAATCACATCTCCCGATCTTGTGTTTTCATTTCGTAGTTAAAAAGTGAACTTAACCTAACCTAACCTCATTCCCAGAGCTACTTTGGGCCCGAACGTGGACATACTTCCCGTTCGCCACTGTAGCCGTAGTTTTTGCTCCTAGTAGTACCATCGGACCCGGACGCGGACCCTTCCCGTTCGATCCAGTAGTTCCCCACCCTCCCTCGCGTAGTTCGGGATTTGAGCGTGCACACCCGTCCCGCCGGATCCGTTCTCCGGTAGTTTCCCCACTCCCTTGCGTAGTTTGGGATTTGTGTGTGGACACCCGTCCCGCCGGATCCGTTCTCCGGTAGTTTCCCCACCCCCTTGCGTAGTTTGGGATTTGTGTGTGGACACCCGTCCCGCCGGATCCGTTCTCCGGTAGTTTCCCCACCCCCTTGCGTAGTTTGGGATTTGTGCGTGGACCCCCGTCCCGCCGGATCCATTCCCCGGTAGTTTCCCCGCCCCCTTGCGTAGTTTGGGATTTGTGCGTGGACACCCGTCCCGCCGGATCCGTTCTCCGGTAGTTTCTCTATCCCCCTGCGTAGTTTGGGATTTGAGCGTGGACACCCGTCCCGCCGGATCTATTAACCTAGTGTCTGGTCTACGTAGTAGTTTGGAGACTGGCACGTGGACACCCGTCCCGTCAGACAAGTCAAATCCCACTGTCCCTTTACCATCCGGCCCAACCCCCTCCCCCCCTACCAAAGTATCTTCCCGGCTCGGCCTCGCCCGAAGGTCCAGGCCGGTGGATTTTCCGCCCTCGACGCGAGACCCAGGACTTCAACCCCGCAAAGTATTCTCCCGGCTCGGCCTCGCCCGAAGGTCCAGCCCGGTGGATTTTTCGCCCTTGACGCGAGATCCAGGACTTCAACGACCACCCAGTATTCGCCCGGCTCGGCCTCGCCCGAAGGTAAAGCCCGGTGGATTTTTCGCCCTCGACGCGAAACACACGACAAGGATTCCACACGTCCACGTTTCCGTCGACACGGACAAGAACCCTCGGTGCAGACTCCCCATTAAAAATCATCCGTTCGCCTGTAGAACGGAACTCTCTAGTCTGGTGTTTCGTTGATTTACAAATTTCTTGTGAAGGACTCTTGGATCCGACTGAGATCTGTACCCCGGCCGAGAAAACATCCTTACAAGTGGCGCCCGAGCAGGGACGCCGAGACTAGCTAGAGATTTATACAAGTGGCCTAAAAACCCACTGTGAAAAGGGCAGAGTCGCCCGGGGAGTCGAGACGAAACAACCAGAGGAATAGAGGGAAATAAGACGATGAGTACTCCTAAGGAATCCGACGGTGAGTACGAAGAAGATAATTATATCAAGAACCCTGGTGTAGGAGTCCGCTGCATATATGCACGCCGAAGAGACGAACTCAACTCCCTTGCCGTTGAGTTCGGCTTCAAAGCGGATGGTACCGTCGAAGAGGCCAGGAAGGCGTTTGCCAACTGGCTAGACTTGACAGTAAGCCGGAGAGTGCAGACGTGTTTTGCGCGAGCTCCGGAAAAAAAAACCGCTCAAAAGTGAAAAACAATAACTAAAAATACTGGAGTGGTGTAACAAAGGCAATCTAAATGCTAAAAACAGTAAATAATAATTAGTGCTTTGATAAAACTAGTGCAAAGTTATTATAAAAACTAAGAAGTGCCACGAGTGATAGCTCAATGAGCGGCGATTCAAAAAATGAGCGTAGAAGCTCCGTAGACCAGAGAAACAGTTATATCTCTTATTTCTCAACCCGTGATACAGAAGTAGAAAGAACTTCTTCAAAGAGCAACTCAGCCCTACTGAACATTGACAGTGCGAGAGCACGGTCTTGTTCTCCCGCCCTACTCACACCAACTCCCACTTCATGGAGCTTGCAGTGTAGAACCCCACCCCCAGCTTCGACTCACAGCTCACCAGCCACGAGCACTGCGACCTCGTTAATTTCTGCAACCGCAGCCACTGCAACAACAACATCAACGGTCGCCGTTAACAACAACGCGATTTCGAATGCGTTTGCAACTACTGCAGCGCCGAATAAAACTACAAAGCCAATTGTAAGTACGAGTGCCAATATCGGCAATATCAAACAACAACAAGTGGGTCCGGCTATACAGACTGGCATGGATCGTTACATCCAAATCAAACGGAAGCTAAGCCCGCAAAATAAAATGGTTGGAAATAAACCATAACAAAATTGCCCAAATAAAGGCAGCGAACAACCAGGGGCATCTAGTAACAACAGATTCGCCCTATTGTCGGAAATTGATAATAATCAATCCGAATCTGGACAGGCTGTTCAAAAGAAACCAAAGCCCCCACCAATTTACATAAGGAAACAGAATTCAAATGCCCTAGTAAAGAGAATTGTTGTGCTGGTCGGGAATGACAACTTTTATGTTACTCCTCTTGTTAAAGGGAATATTCACGAAACAAAGCTTCAAGCTAAAACTGAAGATCAATTCAGAGCTGTAACTAATTACCTAGACGAGGCTAGGAAACCCTACTACACGTACCAGCTCAAGAGAAGCAAGGGCTTGCAAGTAGTGCTAAAGGGCATAGAGCCCGACGTACCCACCAATGAGATAAAAGAGGCACTGAAAGAAAAAGGATTCTTCCCTAAAAATATTATTAATATTATCAACAAAAATAAAAAGCCGCAACCACTCTTTAAGGTCGAACTGGAGCCAGAAAGCAGAGCCTTGAAGAAAAATGAAGTGCACCCGATCTACAAACTGCAATTCCTGTTGCATAGAAGGATTACTGTTGAAGAACCGCACAAGCGGAATGGCCCGCTGCAATGCACAAACTGCCAAGAGTATGGACACACCAGAAACAACTGCGGGCTTCGTTCAGTCTGCGTAGCTTGTGGTGGCTTCCACAAATCCGAACCTTGCCCTGCAAGCAAAGAAGACCCAAAGACAAAGAAATGCGCTAACTGTGGAGATAACCATACGGCAAACTACAGAGGCTGCCCGGTCTATAAAGAGCTGAAGAGTCAGTTTCAACAAGCAAAACAAGCACGCTCCCAGAATGCACGAAATGCGTACGTGCAATCCCAAACCACACCCAATGTTTTCTTTGCGAAAGCAGCCAGATCTTCATTTGGGCCCCTCAACACAAATGGTGGAGTTTCATACGCCAGAGCCCTAAAATCAGGACTTGCCAATCAGACGGGACCCCCACAAGCTCAATGCTCTGAGCAAAATACAATTACACCTCAGCAAGCAATAGGACAAATACCAAACAGCATGGAAACCATGATGCTGACTTTACAACAGGTTTTGATGGAATTTATGTCCTTCATGAAAACAACAATGGCAAACCTTATGCAAAATCAAAACATTTTAATAAATTTGCTCACATCCCAACAATCTAAATAATCGATGTCTTGTCTTCGAATATCCATGTGGAATGCCAATGGCGTTTCACGGCACAAACTTGAAATAACTCAATTCCTAAATGAAAACCAAATAGATGTAATGCTGCTGGCAGAAACGCATCTCACAAGTAAATACAACTTCCAAATAAGTGGTTATACTTCATACTGCACAGATCACCCGGACGGTAAGGCTCACGGAGGAACTGGAATCCTAATCAGGGAACGCATTAAGCACCACTTTCACCAGAGGTTTGCAACAAATTATTTGCAGGCTACATCTATAAAACTACAAGCAGGCAACGGCAGTATCACTATAGCCGCTGTCTATTGCCCACCGCGTTTTACAATAACTGAAGATCAATTCTTGGACTTTTACAATTCACTCGGACATCGCTTTATAGCAGGAGGAGACTACAACGCCAAGCACACGCACTGGGGATCAAGACTCGTGACGCCCAAAGGAAGACAACTGTATAAAGCAATCATAAATTTGAGCAACAAACTCGACTATGTCTCCCCTGGCAGCCCCACATATTGGCCAGCTGACCCCAGAAAACTCCCGGACTTAATTGACTTCGCTGTGACCAAGAACATCCCAAGAAATCTAGTAAGCGCCAAATCGCTTTCGGTCTTATCATCTGACCACTCGCCAGTTTTAATAACTCTCCTTCAAAGCCCGAAAGTAATCGAGCACCCCTTCAGGCTGACCTCGACTAGAACTAACTGGCTAAAGTACAAAAAGTACGTAAGTTCCCACATTGAACTAACACCACAGTTAAACATAGAGAACGACATTGACTTCTGTGCTGATGCCCTGGAGTCAGTACTCGTGGCAGCAGCCAAAATCTCAACACCAGTAGAGACAATCGTGCGTAGCAACCAATACAAAACTAATCTGCAAATCGAACAACTGGTTCGGGAAAAACGACGTCTACGACGCGCTTGGCAATCCTGCAGATCGCCCCATTCGAAGCAACTCTATAATGATGCCACCCGCAGACTCACCAAAACACTCAAGCAAGAAGAGGAGCTTGCGCAGCGCCGGTACATCGAGAAACTGTCGCCGACCAGTACAAAGCATCCTTTGTGGAGAGCTCACCCAAATTTAAGCTCTCCGATAGAATCAGTCACTCCGATTAGAAACTCCTCGGGTACTTGGGCCCGCAGTGACGAAGACAGAGCCGAAACATTTGCTTCACACCTACGAAATGTATTTCAGCCGAACGCCGCCACAAACTCTTTTCAACTACCGGCGCTTAGCTCTGAAATTGCAATCAACCCGATTTTGTTTCAAGCAGCTGAAATTGCTAACGTCATTAGGAAGCAAATAAAACCGAAAAAGGCTCCAGGGGGCGACCTAATAACCCCAAAAATGATAATTGAACTTCCAAACTGCGCAGTGGATGTTATATGCAAGCTATTTAACGGGATCACAAAACTTGGCTACTACCCCAAAAAATGGAAAAAGTCCGTGGTTATAATGATACCGAAGCCTGGGAAAGACCACACAATTCCCTCATCGTACAGGCCAATAAGCTTACTATCGTGCCTGTCCAAATTACTGGAAAAATGCCTGCTCACGCGCATTACACCATATTTAAGAGACCAAAACTTAATCCCGGCACATCAATTCGGGTTTCGTGAAAGCCACGGAACCATCGAGCAAGTCAACCGGATAACTTCAGAAATTCGTACAGCCTTCGGTCATCGGGAATATTGTAGTGCGATATTCCTCGACGTCTCTCAGGCATTCGACCGAGTGTGGCTTGAAGGCCTTATGCATAAAATCATAACATTACTGCCAGAAAACACTCATAAGTTACTTAAGTCGTACCTCTACCACAGAGTCTTTGAGGTTAGATGCAATACAACGACAACGAGTATAACATTGAAGCCGGAGTCCCACAAGGTAGCGCACTGGGCCCTACCCTGTTTGTCCTATACACAGCAGACATCCCTACGAACGAGAGGCTGACTACGTCCACATTTGCTGACGACACCGCAATCCTGAGCCGCTCGAGATGCCCAACTAGAGCAACAGTTCAACTGGCTGATCATTTGGTGGTAGTTGAGAAGTGGCTATCAGACTGGCGAATCAAAATTAATGAACAAAAGTGTAAACATATAACGTTTACCCTTAACAGACAATCGTGCCCCCCGCTAACTCTAAATAGTACGCAGATTCCCCAAGCCAGCGATGTAACATATCTCGGCGTCCACCTCGACAGACGCCTAACCTGGCGGAAGCACATTGAATGCAAGAAAGTACATCTCAGACTTAAAGCTAGCAGCCTACACTGGATTATAAATTCTCGATCACCCCTGTGTCTGGACTTTAAAGTTCTTCTCTACAACTCCACACTTAAGCCCATTTGGACCTACGGCTCCCAGCTCTGGGGGAACGCGAGCAACAGCAACATTGACATCATTCAGCGCACACAATCAAAAATTCTGCGATGGTAAATAATCTCGCAAGGAACCTAAGACGGGTTTCGAACAGAACTCGTCTGCATCGTAACGATCTACCAGCCCAGCAATAAATATTAGGGCCCGTTAGTCTAAATTCAGTCTACATGACTGTAAGTTAAGTCATATTCTTAAGATTTGATTTACTTATTGTTAGTCTCATATAGAGAAGATTCAATAAATAAAAGCATATATTACAAAAAAAAAAAAAAAAAAACTTGGTCAGCGCAGGGTCCTTCCCACAACACGTGTGGAGCCGGCTAGCTCAGCTGCAGGAGCAGTACAGCAGTCGGGCCCCGATCCCCGTTCCCACCGGAAAGAACGACGAGATGGAGCAATTCGCAGAGTCCCTCCGAATCCCCGTCATCTCCGACGCTGCGCCGCTCGAGGTTCCCGCTCGTCATCGAGTAGTACATCCCGGAACGGCACACGGTGCCCGGATGCCGCCCAAAGACGTTCGCTTGGCCACTGGCCTGCAGGGGCAGGAGGTGCGAAGTAATACTCTGCACTTGCTCCCTGAGAAGATACACAAGTGGAACCTACGGTTCGATGGTAGCTCGGATCCGCTAACCCTCATCGCTGTACTCGAGGAGAAGATGACGACGTATAGGATAAATCCGGAAGAGATTCTCCGGGCTATGTCCGAAATCTTCGAGGGCCCGGCGGCACGGTGGTTCCGTACTAGCCATCTGCAGTCTGCCTCTTGGGGAACTTTCCGGAGGGAATTCCTGGAGTTCTTCCTACCTCCGCGATATTTCGAACGATTAGAGGACGAGATTCGGACTCACGTGCAGAAAAGAGGAGAGCCTTTCAAAACATACCTGATCGAGCTTAGGACGAAGATGCAGCAGGCCGGGTACCGAGAAGAGGAAGAGTTGTACCGCGCGTACGAAAATATGGCTCCAGAGTACCGGCTATACATCAAGCGTAGTGAATTCGGGACGTTGAAGCAGCTGACCCACATGGCTACTGAGTACGAATGTGTCAAACAACTCGAGTCGACTCGAGACGGGACCACAGGAGGGACGGACAGGGACCGCGAGGGACCGCAACCTCGGCGTTCACCGAACCCCTTTCGGAACTTGGAGAGTACTACACAGGCAGGACACGTGACTCACCGGATGATCGGGCAAAAAACCTCACGAGTGGACGTGCAGCATGCCTGCGGCCGTTGTGGTGAGAACGGACATTTCCGTCGCGACTGTCCCAACCCACGTCGTGACTTTTGTTGGGATTGTGGTCGGGTGGGAGTGCTAACAATAGAGTGCTGCCGTCGAAATGCCTCGGGAAATGGAGGACGTCTCCCCCGGAATCCGGGTGCGGCAGAGACGAACGAAGCAACGGCCCGACCCCAACAAAACCCCCGTTAAGGATACACGGTGGGCTCATCACAGCAGCGATAGAAGTCGGAGGAAGGTGGGTAGACGCCACCGTTGATACAGGGGCATCGAGGAGTTTCGCTAGTGAAAGTTTTACAAAGCTGGTTGCCCGCGCAGACGAGGTTCGTGAAGTTGTCACCAGAATAGCGTTGGCCGATCGGTCATGTCTGGATGTGACAAAATTGTGGCGCACCCCGGTCACGTTGGCGGGCACCACAGTTCTCTTACCCATGTTGGTGATGCCCACCATGTTGGACCGAGTAATACTTGGGATGGATTTCCTCAAAGCAGCCGGGACGCGCGTGCGATGTGGACAGGCCACCCTCGAATTGCGATCCGAACCCCGAGCGAGAGGGGATCCATTGTTACAACCAGTACTCATACCTCCGAGGGTCGATCGAGAAGGAGCGGTACACTCTGACAAGTTTAGGGTCCAATTGGGGACTGCCAGACAAGGAGGAACAGAGGTTCTTAGCCCTACGCCTACGTGGGACGCGGCCACGACACAAGACACTGGGAAAACTGCCAGGACGGAGGCGGAGGACCACGACAAAGGGCGACCGATTGTACCATCGAGTCCGAGGCAACAAGGCTTCCTCGAACGAGAGTTAGCTTTGTTCGAGAGTCTCCAGGGAGTATCTCAGATCGCCGAGCATCGCATCGTCATGCGCGACGATAAGCCCTTAAAGCAAAGGTATTATCCCAGGAACCCTGCGGTGCAACACGTCATCGATACCCAAGTAGATGAACTGCTCCGCGCGGGAGCCATCGAGCCTTCCAGGAGTCCACATAGCGCACCGATCGTGTTGGTGAAGAAAAAGGGGGGCGATTGGCGCATGCGTGTCGACTATCGACAGTTGAACGCACACTCAGTGCCCGACGCCTACCCTGTCCCGAGGATCAATCACATCCTGGAAAAGTTGCGTTACGCCCGGTATATCTCCACGTTGGATTTGAAAAACGGCTATTGGCAAATACCCATGGCCAAGGATAGTCGTCAATACACGGCCTTCACGGTTCCTTTACGGTCGGGGACTATATCAATGGAAGGTCATGCCCTTTGGCCTGCACTCCGCCAGCGCAACGTTCCAACGTGCTCTGGACAGTGTGATTGGGGCGGAGATGGAGCCGGTTGCCTTTGCCTACTTAGATGACATCATTGTCGTTAGCGCTACGGAGGAGCAGCACCTCGCACACCTCGCCGAAGTGTTTCGCAGATTACGGGCGGCAAATTTGAGGATAAATCCAAGGAAATGACATTCTTCAAGCAGAAACTGGCTTACCTCGGTCATGTGATCAGCGGCGAAGGGATTCAGACTGATCCTGAGAAGGTGTCTGCGATCAATGGGCTGAAGACCCCCACCAACCTGAAGGAACTACGCCAATGGATCGGGATGGCATCTTGGTACCGGAGATTCGTCCCGGGCTTCGCGACCATCGTGCAACCGGTGACCGCATTGCTGAAGAAAGGCCGGAAGTGGACTTGGGGATCGGAACAGCAAACCGCCTTGGAAGAGATTAGAAGATGCCTGACCACCGCCCCCGTGTTGGGTTGTCCGGATTTCGACCGGAAGTTTGTCTTACAGACCGATGCGAGTGACATAGGCTTGGGAGCGGTGTTATCTCAGGACGTCGAGGGCCAAGAGAAGGTCATCGCTTACGCTAGTCGTCGACTAACTCCCGCGGAGCACAATTACACGACGACAGAAAAGGAGTGTCTGGCCATCATCTGGGCCATCAGGAAGATGCGATGTTACCTGGAAGGCTACCGATTTGAAGTCGTTACCGATCACTTGGCTCTCAAATGGTTAAATTCCATCGAAAGTCCTTCCGGCCGAATAGCGCGCTGGGCTTTGGAATTACAACAGTTCCAATTCGACGTGCGTTACCGACGAGGGAAGTTGAACGTCGTGGCTGATACGCTTTCCCGACAGCCCTGTGAGGTACTTCAAGGCGCTATCGAGCTCAAGGACCACTGCGAATGGATCAGGAAAATGAAAGACAAGGTACGCGACGAGCCTGAGAAGTTCTCTGACTACATGATGGAGAATGGTCAGCTCTATAGGAACATGGGTTACCGAGCAGACGACGAGGACTACTTCCCGTGGAAACTCTGTGTACCCACTTCTTGTAGAGCCCGCGTCTTATACGAATGTCATGATTCCCCAACCGCAGGACACTTGGGTGTCCGAAAGACGATCACCCGCCTGTCGCAAAGATATTTCTGGCCCGGCATGTACCGCGATGCAAAACAACACGTTCGGCACTGCGAGTCGTGCCAGAAATTTAAGACCGTTCAGACCAAAGCAGCAGGGAAAATGCTTACCCGTGTCGTAAGCGAACCCTTCGACATTCTCTGCGCTGACTTTGTAGGTCCGCTGCCCCGATCGAAACAAGGTTACTCGATGCTTCTCGTTTTCCATGACGTGTTCTCCAAATGGGTAGAGTTGATCCCACTCCGGAAAGCTACCGCTGCGGCAGTCCAGAAAGCGTTTCGGGAACGTATACTCGGGCGAGTGGGCACTCCCCGGAAGTTCGTGTGCGACAACGGAACCCAATTCACAAGTCGGGCCCTAAAAGACTACTTTGCTAAGCTCGGCGTGGAAGTCCAGTACACGGCTCCGTATTGTCCGCAGGAGAATCCCACCGAGAGGACCAATCGCACGGTGAAGACGCTGATTTCTCAGCTGTCGGAAGGAGACCAGAGTACGTGGGATAATATGTTGCCGGAGATTTCCCTCGCTATTAATAGTAGTGTATCGGACTCGACTGGGTATACTCCTGCATTTCTCAATCAGGGACGGGAGCTACGCTTGCCTGCGATGCTGTATGACGAACTCACCCCTGGATCAGCGGCTCGGCCTTGCCCGAAGGTCCAGCCCGGTGGATTTTTCGCCCTCGACGCGAAACTCACGACAAGGATTCCACACGTCCACGTTTCCGTCGACACGGACAAGAACCCTCGGTGCAGACTCCCCATTAAAAATCATACGTTCACCTGTAGAACGGAACCCTCTAGTCCGGTGTTTCGGTGATTTACAAATTTCTTGTGAAGGACTCTTGGATCCGACTGAGATCTGTACCCCGGCCGAAAAAACATCCTTACACAATGAAAACTAATAGTAATAATAATAATTTTAATATATATTAACGCAAACGCCGAATTCTATGAAATTATTATTAAAACACACAGAGAACTATTACATCCAGGAATAGAAAAACAAACAGTACCTTTTAAAGAAAAAAATTATTTTCCCGATCACCAAAAATTATTCCAAATTTTATTAATGAATGCAAAGTAATAAACATCGCAGAAACAGATCACAGAAATACTAAATTACAATTTGTAATAACCCCCGAAGTTTTTAATCCCAGAGAAAAATATGTCATCGATTCCGACATATACACTGCGTGCAAAGGAAAGAAGGGTGTGTGCAAAGTTTCAATTCGATATCTTTAAAACTGAAAGACTAGTTCGCGTAGAAACAGACAGACGGACAGACGGACATGCTTATATCAACTCAGGAGGTGATCCTGATCAAGAATATATATACTTTATAGGGTCGGAGATGTCTCCTTCACTGCGTTGCACACTTTTGACCAAAATTATAATACCCTCTACAAGGGTATAATAACAGCGAAACTTTTAATGAAAACCACCCATTATATCAAGCAACAAAACAAGAATTCCAACACAAATTAAATTATAATCAGGTTAGGAATCCTACAAATTATCAATCACAACAAAATGGGGCTAATCGCGAAAGTACGAGTGGCCATATGAAAATGGATAAAGAACATTTTCATCAACAAGCCTCGGACACCGAACAAGAAATAGAAACCCTTACATACGAATCATCATGAATAATCAAGAGTTTATTATTATTTAAACGGTTATAAATTCGGAATGAGATATAATTTTAACGATTTCGAATATAAACAAGGAGAAGCAGAAATTGAATGCTGCGATCCCCCATTTTCAACAGACACACCATATAATTTTGCAATAAATAATGACTTGCAGGAAACCAATAAGTTTAGACTAGAACACCTTAATGACGAGGAAAAAGAAAATCTTACGAAAATTTTATATGACTTTAGCGACATACAGTACAAAAAAAGTGACAATTTGACTTTCACTAGTACTATCAAGCATGTCATTCATACAAAAAATGAGCAACCGGTTTACAAAAAAACCATTCAAATATCCTCAAGATTACGACCAAGAAGTCGATTCGCAAATGAGGGATATGATAAAACAGGGAATAATTCGAAAGTCAAATTCCCCTTATTGCTCACCTATTTGGATAGTACCTAAGAAAGGTGATGCATCTGGAACAAAAAAGTTCCGTATCATAATTGATTATCGTAATTTAAACGAAATTACGGTAGATGGCAAATACCCTATCCTGGTCATGGATGAAATATTGGACAAACTTGGTAGATGCCAATATTTTACCACTATTGACCTCGCAAAAGGTTTTCACCAAATACAAATGGATAAAAAATCTATTCCAAAGACAGCTTTTTCAACCAAAAATGGTCATTGAATATACTCGAATGCCCTTTGGATTGAAAAATGCTCCTGCTACCTTTCAAAGGTGCATGAAAGGTGCATCTCCTAGAAGATGTGATCTACAAGGATTGTTTGGTCTACATGGTCTAATATCGTATTATCGTGTACTCCACTTCATTGGAGGAACAAGTATTATCTTTGCGAAAGGTATTTGATAAGTTACGAAAAGCAAATCTCAAGGTTCAACTCGACAAATGCGAGTTTATGAAAAAGGAAACAGAATTCCCTTGGACATATTATAACAACAACTGGTAAAAAACCAAATCCTCTCAAAATAGAGGCAATACAAAATTTCCCTATACCCAAAACCCCAAAACAAATTAAATAATTTTTAGGTCTTTGTGGATTCTATAGGAAATTGATCCCAAATTTTGCCAAAATAGCAAAACCAATGACAGCTGAACTCTTAATGAACACGAAATCAATTATTCAGCAATAGAAAAAGAACTTTTAGCTATTGTCTGGGCCACGAAATATTTCAGGTCCTAACGTTGTGGTAGAAAATTTCTGATCCTAAGTGATCACAGGCTTAATAAAATCAAAGAACATGATATGAAATTACAGCGCTGGAAAATCAAACTAAATGAGTTTGATTAATATTTGTCCGGTAAAGAAAACCATGTTGCTTACGCCTTATCTAGAATGAGAAAGCTTATTTAGGAGAGACTTCCAGTAATTCAAATACAAAAACAACAGTAGATACAGTGCATAGTGCACCAGAAGATAACCAAAACTACATTTCAATAACAGAAAGACCACTTAATTATTATAACAGAC
Organism: Drosophila kurseongensis; assembly: GCA_018153305.1. NCBI lineage: Eukaryota > Metazoa > Arthropoda > Insecta > Diptera > Drosophilidae > Drosophila > Drosophila kurseongensis. Next base: position 7,392,812 of record JAECXX010000001.1, read on the forward strand.
AATTCGAATTTATAAAAGGAGACTCAAATGAAATCGAAGTAATAAATTACTTTCATAAAAAAAATCATAATAACGTATAAAGAAATGACAATCGAATACGCATACAATTAATAATCGAATACTTTTCTACTAAGAAAGCCTTATATATTTTCCAATTGAAACAGACGTTTTAATCTTTCAAAAAGCAAACGTTGAAATTATCTCTCCAGATAACTTAACTAAAACAATGAAAACTAATAGTAATAATAATAATAATTTTAATATATATTAACACAAACGCCGAATTCTATGAAATTATTATTAAAACACACAGAGAACTATTACATCCATGAATAGAAAAACAAACAGTACCTTTTAAAGAAAAAAATTATTTTCCCGATCACCAAAAATTATTCCAAATTTTATTAATGAATGCAAAGTAATAAACATCGCAGAAACAGATCACAGAAATACTAAATTAGAATTTGTAATAACCCCCGAAGTTTTTAATCCCAGAAAAAAATATGTCATCGATTCCGACATATACACTGCGTGCAAAGGAAAGAAGGGTGTGTGCAAAGTTTCAATTCGATATCTTTAAAACTGAAAGACTAGTTCGCGTAGAAACAGACAGACGGACAGACGGACATGCTTATATCAACTCAGGAGGTGATCCTGATCAAGAATATATATACTTTATAGGGTCGGAGATGTCTCCTTCACTGCGTTGCACACTTTTGACCAAAATTATAATACCCTCTACAAGGGTATACTAACAGCGAAACTTTTAATGAAAACCACCCATTATATCAAGCAACAAAACAAGAATTCCAACACAAATTAAATTATAATCAGGTTAGGAATCCTACAAATTATCAATCACAACAAAATGGGGCTAATCGCGAAAGTACGAGTGGCCATATGAAAATGGATAAAGAACATTTTCATCAACAAGCCTCGGACACCGAACAGGAAATAGAAACCCTTACATACGAATCATCATGAATAATCAAGAGTTTATTATTATTTAAACGGTTATAAATTCGGAATGAGATATAATTTTAACGATTTCGAATATAAACAAGGAGAAGCAGAAATTGAATGCTGCGATCCCCCATTTTCAACAGACACACCATATAATTTTGCAATAAATAATGACTTGCAGGAAACCAATAAGTTTAGACTAGAACACCTTAATGACGAGGAAAAAGAAAATCTTAAGAAAATTTTATATGAATTTAGCGACATACAGTACAAAGAATGTGACAATTTGACTTTCACTAGTACTATCAAGCATGTCATTCATACAAAAAATGAGCAACCGGTTTACAAAACAAGAGAGAACGCTATAGTCGGGTGCCCCGACTATCAGATACCCGTTACTCAGGTAAAGGGAGTGCGAGGGAGATGGAGATAGAAACTTTGATCACGCATAACTTTTTAACGAATGGTCCGATTTGAAAAATTTCTTCTACATTTCGATAGGTATTGATAAACACAATAAAACTGCATTTTTACTTTTCCGAAATATTTAAATTTTTAAAATAGTATATAAGCGATTGTGGGCGTTAAAGGGGGCATGGCACCTTTTTGAAACAAACTTGCGCTGCGTAGGAACTCCTAGAATCTGCATGCAAAATGCCAATCTTCTAGCTTTTATAGTTTCCGAGATCTCAGCGTTCATACGGACGGACAGACAGACGGACAGACAGACGGACAGACGGACATGGCTAGATCGACTCGGCTAGTGATCCTGAACAAGAATATATATACTTTATAGGGTCGGAAACGCTTCCTTTTACCTGTTACATACTTTTGCACGAATACAATATACCCTTTTACTCTACGAGTAACGGGTATAAAAACCATTCAAATATCCTCAAGCTTACGACCAAGAAGTCGATTCGCAAATGAGGGATATGATAAAACAGGGAATAATTCGAAAGTCAAATTCCCCTTATTGCTCACCTATTTGGATAGTACCTAAGAAAGGTGATGCATCTGGAACAAAAAAGTTCCGTATCATAATTGATAATCGTAATTTAAACGAAATTACGGTAGATGACAAATACCCTATCCTGGTCATGGATGAAATATTGGACAAACTTGGTAGATGCCAATATTTTACCACTATTGACCTCGCAAAAGGTTTTCACCCAATACAAATGGATAAAAAATCTATTCCAAAGACAGCTTTTTCAACCAAAAATGGTCATTGAATATACTCGAATGCCCTTTGGATTGAAAAATGCTCCTGCTACCTTTCAAAGGTGCATGAAAGGTGCATCTCCTAGAAGATTTGATCTACAAGGATTGTTTGGTCTACATGGTCTAATATCGTATTATCGTGTACTCCACTTCATTGGAGGAACATGTATTATCTTTGCGAAAGGTATTTGATAAGTTACGAAAAGCAAATCTCAAGGTTCAACTCGACAAATGCGAGTTTATGAAAAAGGAAACAGAATTCCCTTGGACATATTATAACAACAACTGGTAAAAAACCAAATCCTCTCAAAATAGAGGCAATACAAAATTTCCCTATACCCAAAACCCCAAAACAAATAAAATAATTTGTAGGTCTTTGTGGATTCTATAGGAAATTTATCCCAAATTTTGCCAAAATAGCAAAACCAATGACAGCAGAACTCTTAATGAACACGAAATCAATTATTCAGCAATAGAAAAAGAACTTTTAGCTATTGTCTGGGCCACGAAATATTTCAGGTCCTATCGTTGTGGTAGAAAATTTCTGATCCTAAGTGATCACAGGCTTAATAAAATCAAAGAACATAATATGAAATTACAGCGCTGGAAAATCAAACTAAATGAGTTTGATTATGAAATAAAATATTTGTCCGGTAAAGAAAACCATGTTGCATACGCTTTATCTAGAATGAGAAAGCTTATTTAGGAGAGACTTCCAGTAATTCAAATACAATAACAACAGTAGATACAGTGCATAGTGCACCAGAAGATAACCAAAACAACAACAATAACAGAAAGACCACTTAATTATTATAACAGACAATTAGAATTTATAAAAGGAGACTCAAATGAAGTGGAAGTAATAAATTACTTTCATAAAAAAAAAATCATAATAACGTATAAAGATATGACAATCGAATACGCATACAATTAATAATCGAATACTTTTCTACTAAGAAAGCCTTATATATTTTCCAATTGAAACAGACGTTTTAATCTTTCAAAAAGCATACGTTGAAATTATCTCTCCAGATAACTTAACTAAAACAATGAAAACTAATAGTAATAATAATAATTATACCCGTTACTCGTAGAGTAAAAGGGTATATTGTATTCGTGCAAAAGTATGTAACAGGTAGAAGAAAGCGTTTCCGACCCTATAAAGTATATATATTCTTGTTCAGGATCACTAGCCGAGTCGATCTAGCCATGTCCGTCTGTCCGTCTGTCTGTCCGTCTGTCCGTCTGTCCGTCTGTCCGTCTGTCTGTCCGTCTGTCTGTCCGTATGAACGCTGAGATCTCGGAAACTATAAAAGCTAGAAGATTGGCGTTTTGCATGTAGATTTTAGGAGTTCCTACGCAGCGCAAGTTTGTTTCAAAATGGTGCCACGCCCCCTCTGACGCCCACAATCGCTTATATACGATTTTAAAAATTTAAATATTTCGGAAAAGTAAAAATGCAGTTTTATTGTGTTTATCAATACCTATCGAAATGTAGAAGAAATTTTTCAAATCGGACCATTCGTTTAAAAAGTTATGCGTGATCAAAGTTTCTATCTCCATCTCCCTCGCACTCCCTTTACCTGAGTAACGGGTATCTGATAGTCGGGGCACCCGACTATAGCGTTCTCTCTTGTTTTAATATATATTAACACAAACGCCGAATTCTATGAAATTATTATTAAACAAGAGAGAACGCTATAGTCGGGTGCCCCGACTATCAGATACCCGTTACTCAGGTAAAGGGAGTGCGAGGGAGATGGAGATAGAAACTTTGATCACGCATAACTTTTTAACGAATGGTCCGATTTGAAAAATTTCGATAGGTATTGATAAACACAATAAAACTGCATTTTTACTTTTTCGAAATATTTAAATTTTTAAAATCGTATATAAGCGATTGTGGGCGTCAGAGGGGGCGTGGCACCATTTTGAAACAAACTTGCGCTGCGTAGGAACTCCTAAAATCTACATGCAAAACGCCAATCTTCTAGCTTTTATAGTTTCCGAGATCTCAGCGTTCATACGGACAGACAGACAGACGGACAGACGGACATGGCTAGATCGACTCGGCTAGTGATCCTGAACAAGAATATATATACTTTATGGGGTCGGAAACGCTTCCTTCTACCTGTTACATACTTTTGCACGAATACAATATACCCTTTTACTCTACGAGTAACGGGTATAAACACACAGAGAACTATTACATCCAGGAATAGAAAAACAAACAGTACCTTTTAAAGAAAAAAATTATTTTCCCGATCACCAAAAATAATTCCAAATTTTATTAATGAATGCAAAGTAATAAACATCGCAGAAACAGATCACAGAAATACTAAATTAGAATTCGGAATAACCCCCGAAATTTTTAATCCCAGAGAAAAATATGTCATCGATTTCTACATGATAGATAATAAACAGCTTTTATCTTGTATAGATATTTATTCAAAATGTGCCACTTTAATAGAAGTCAACAATAGAAATTGGTTAGAAGCAAAAAAAGCATTAACCAAAGTTTTCAATGAAATGGGTAAACCAAATCAAATTAAAGCAGACAAAGATTTAGCATTCATGTTTACAGCATTGCAACTTTGGTTAAAATATAAAAATTTTGTTATTGATACAACAACAAGCAAAAGTGGAATATCTGATGTTGAGAGATTTCATAAAACAGTAAATGAAAAATTAAGAATTGTAAGCTAACAAAATTTGAAACTATTCTTTAGAGGTATAATCATACCAAAAAACATTATACCACAGGCAGAACTCCTGCAGATATTTTAATTTTCACTGGAACTCCAAAATATAATAATAATAAATTTAATGAGATGTTAACAAAAAAGAAAGACTTATAAATAAATAAATTATAGGAATATTAAACCAAGCCAATGTACTTACACAAGAATGTATAAAAAATATTAAACAAATTATATAGAGCCAAATATTATAGTTACTTGGAATTTACCGAAAACAATTTTTAATCAATCATGTATAAATCAAGCAATAGTTGTCGAAGGAAGTAAAATCATAAAAGCATTTAGTTGTTCTGTACAAATCGAAGAAATTTTTATAACAAATACTATAATGGATTGCACCCAATCTATTTATTTAAACAATAATGTAACAATGTTAGAACCAATATCAAAGCAAAGGATATTATAGAAATACATACGAGAAAAAATAACACATTTCAAAATATAATACTTACTATTTTAATTAAAATAATTATAATTTTAATTATTTTCTTCATTTATAAATTTAAGAGCATTCCGAAAAACATTGTAATTAAAAATATAAAAATCGAAAGAAAAACAATACTAAGAACCCAGAAAATCTAACAGAGTTAAACAATATTGCACCAAATAAAAATACCTTACAATTAAATGAAAATATTATACAAACTAATATACCCACTCACATATACCATAATATATCCGCCTGAGGCAGGCTCTTTTTTAATGGATAGGGAAGTAACATATCTACACCCACAAATCTACCACATAAACTTATTTACACTACGCATTTGTCACAGTAAACAAAGAACGCTACTGTAAAATTGCAGACGCAGCTCAAACCTAGATCGCTCTCATGCTCATTGCTCTCATTTTGGACACTCTCAATTTATCAATCGTGTTCTTTCTCCCAATCGAAGGTTTAATAAGCGTCAGCGTAGTTTATAAAATTGAGTTTTAAGTTGAATCTTGTAAGGAGCAGACCTATCTTTCCCAATTCGCGCAATTTGGTTAATAAAGAAATTTATATGTTTTTACAAAGTGTTAATTCCGAATTTGTTATTATATATATTTGCGCCATAATTCCAATGACCCATCGGTTTAAGAGAGCTTGTCTGGTTTCTGTCGATGGGCGGGAGGGGGTATAGACAGATTCTTTTTAAGGGACGGATTCTTGACCGAATATGAATATTCGAATATATTTAAAACCATTATTGTGTTAGTCATAACACAGCGTCACTACTTAATATTAATTTAATATTAATAGTTAGCAAGTTATTTTTGTAAAAAAAAATGTTATAGGAAAGAGCTCTCGGAGGCCCAGACATACCGTTAGAACATACACAAAACCAAACCAGTATGATTTTACACCAGATGCGGAGACCAGCGATTCAGCTGGATCCCGAGGATAGACTGGAAAGGATTATGAACACGTTGATCACCCAGAATAATCAACTATGGTCTGCTATGCAAAACACAAAACCCCAAATGGTGGAGCCACATAACCAGGTGACAACGCATGACGACCAGACAGTCTATGAAAGAGTAGCACGGAACAGTCCATAATGACAACTTCTGGCTGGAGCAAGATAGCCTATCGCCCAGGGGTGCACAGTCAAATACACCTGCTCCGAAACACCCGACGACAAGAAGCCCCCGTGGTATAACAAGTTATTAACGACACCAGGACATGGCCAGCACCGGACTGCTTCAAGAACCAGCTTAAGACTCGACAAATTAAACATCAAGTTTAATGGGATATTTTGACAAATGACTGTATAGAGTTGCTTGTTTTGGGAATTAAACTGTCACTATCACGGAGCACTGGTAAAGAGCAATGGTAAAGTTCAAAAGGGAGGGAACCCGGTTTGAGCGATGGGTCAAGAAAAATCGATCTAGGATCCGACAAGTAAATCAAATTGAGCCGGACAACGATGACGACACAGACACTTTGTTGGTTGAAAAATTTCAACGGAACCGGCAGTTTGACACAACATGCAAAACCATGATGCTATTAAAGATGTTGGACTTAGAGGCTGGAAAGATGGCTTTGTCATTAAAGTTTGTTGGGTCAATTTTACACTCAGCCTCGTTCTTGCTAAGATTGCCCAAAATAAAGTAATCCCACTGGTGGGGACCCTTGAGCTTAAAAGCCTTTTTTTTTTGCTGAATTTACCCTTTGTAACCTCGCCTTTGAGGGGAGGTAGTCCAGGTCTGCCCGATTTTCTACATCACCGACTGTCCTCCGAGTTACGCCAGCTTAGAAGTTGCTTATGTTTTTTTTTACTGACGGCCCCAAACTATATACAATTTAAGAAAACAAATTGCAATGAATCGAAAACGGCAATAAATAGCTCCTTATTTCCTTTTTTGTTGATTAACTCGCGGTTACTTCTGATTTTTTATGGATGCGGATAAAAACCCCGCCTTGCGTTCCTTTGCGTCTATAAAGACTTTGCTTGCGGATGGCGAGTAAAGCTGTTAGAGAGAGAGACATTGAATCCTTGCACTGTGGTTTAGAGCTCGGTTTTTTTGGCCTAAAATCAAAATAATTATGTGAGTATATACAAATTTTGATTTTTAATCTTCAGCTATGTGCAGCATACACATATACAACTGAATAAGAAACAATGTTAATCTTTGGTGGACATTGTTAGATAGCCTCATTCTCCTGATAGATAGCTAAGCATTTTTGGTTATTTTAAAATAAACAATCGATAATCTGATTATAATGGAGAAATTTATGCTACATTAGTAACTAAAATATGTGTATGAATATGTTAAAAATTGGGAGATTTTTTAATTATAGCTCCAAAATAAAGAATAAATACAATACAAACAAGAAAGAACGCTATAGTCGAGTGCCTCGACTATTAGATACACGTTACTTAGCTTAACAGCTTAATATAAATATGCCTTCTTGTATGTTTTTCGTCGCTCGAATTAGCTGGCAGCTTTACAGCACGATCATCAGCACCAGCGCTGCTTTAGCGCAGGCAGCTTTTGTCCTGCACCAGCAGCTGTGTTTATGTTTATGTTTTTGAGTGCAATAAATTGACTACAAATATCAAACATACATACTTATATTGGCTAAACACATACATTCTTAAAAAGTATTATGTATTTCAAAGTCTAAATGTTTGCACAACATGAGTAACGGGTATAGCGAAAAGCTTTCTTTGAAAGGAGTTATCTTTGCCGGGCAATTGCAACTGTGTACAATGTAAATACATACATATGTATATGCTTACATACATACACACATACGCCATTGTTTGACTCAGACCGCCAATTTGGCTAACTTGATTTGATTTGCATAGTTCTTGGGATATAGTTCGGTATTGACAAATGAAAACCATCGAAATTTCCTTTAATAGAAATCCTTATCGAGAATTAACGTTGACTCTGTTAAGCACCTTGGCCAGCTGTTCCAAAGTCATCCGTTAGATGGCGCTATTGTATTGCGCCATCTACCCCAAGACATTGGAACCACGGGCCATGAAAGGCTGAAATGTAGGCGCTAGCCAGGCTTAAGCGTTTAATGGGTTTTTGGGCGTTAGAGCGTGGCAAACTTTTATTAAGCCAATCGATAGGTATTGACGAAACAAATACATATCAATTACAATTTTCATAATTGCATCAAAACTGTGGCCACAGCTTGTGGCTTGTGGGCGTCAGAGGGTGCGTGGCACCATTTTGAAACAAACTTGCGCTGCGTAGGAACTCTTAAAATCTACATGCAAAATGCCAATCTTCTAGCTTTTATAGTTTCCGAGATCTCAGCGTTCATACGGACGGACAGACAGACGGACAGACGGACATGGCTAGATCGACTCGGCTAGTGATTCTGAACAAGAATATGTATACTTTATAGGGTCGGAAAAGCTTCCTTCTACCTGTTACATACTTTTGCACGAATACAATATACCCTTTTACTCTACGAGTAACGGGTATAAAAATAATATAAAAAGGTCAATACCCTTAACGACGAACAATATACCCCTCTTAATTATATCATACTAAAAACCATGTTAAGGAAAAACAAATTTTATGACAATGAATTCATTGTCATAATAATTGTTTTTCCTTAACTCCTCATAAATTAAGGTAAAACTGAAACAAGGGAAACAAATAAAAAATATCAAAATACACTATCATCCTGTTGGATCAGTGAGCTTTTTCACTAACGCTAACCTTTGATGGTGCCCAATTAAAATAAACCGCACAACTTTTCAATTGAATATGCACTAATTTTATTCTAAATGACACCAAGGCCTTAATTACAAAGTTAAATGTTTATGTTTATGATTAATTGGTTGGGCAGGAAGACCGATTTGTCTGTGCCTTTTAACTAGCGAAAGTATAAACGAAGACAATAGGCAGGCGATCTGCGACCGTGCCTTCAGCGAGCGAGTACAAAATAGAACAGAACTTAAGTAGATGCTTGCCGTGGACAAAGGGCCAGGCAGTGATCGGCGAAGGAATTCAAAAGGAGTAGCAATTACAGTAATTGAAAGAGTTGCCACGCAGGGCAAATAGAAAAGGCAAAAGCAAACATCGACAATTTTAATTTACGTTAAGATTTGAAACTTTAAGAACTTATTTAGGTTGCGGTATGACCGAACATTCTCCCCCCGTTGGAAGACCAGGGCTTTCAACCAGATCTTGCTTCGGCAGGACGCACAACTTCCGGACAGCTCTTCGAGTGGTTCCAGTTTTGTTCGTATTACTGCCACACGAGCAACTCCATCAGATCCAGGCACCAATTCCATGACCCTGGCTAATGGCCATTTAAGAGGAGGCAAGATCTCGTTTTGAACCAAGACGACATCGTTGACTTGTAGCGCAGGTTTGGGGAAGCGCCACTTTGACCGTTGCTGCAACAGGGTCAGATACTCTTCACGCCCCCCGTGACCAGAAGATTTTTTGAAAATAAGCAATTCTCTGCCAGCGGTCCAAACGGTTGAAATTCAGCTTTGTGACGTCAGGCTCAGAGTACAACACCAGCGGAACTGTGCCAGAGAAGTGTGCAGGAGATAGCACCTCAAGGCCTGCTCGATTCTCTGAAAGAGGTAGTAAAAGGTCGTGAGTTGACAATTGCCGCAATGTGGCAAACGAGTGTACGCAATTCATCGAATGATAATAGAGATGGGCCAACCGAACGATAGAAATGAAATTTTAGTTTTTACTGCAGCCTCCCAGAGGCCTCCAAAGTGAGGCGAACGAGGGGGAATAAAACGCCATTCAATTGAATCTTCTTAGCAGAATTCCTCTATAGCTCGAATGTGGGGGCCAAACGGGAGTAGATTCTTCAGCTCAGCCAGCTCGTTTTTAGCTTCAACGAAGTTCGTAGCATTATCTGACCATATCCGGGCAGGTTTGCCTCTGGTGAGAATAAACTGCTTTAATGCTCCCAAGAACGCTTGTGTTGAAAGATCCTGAACAAGCTCCAGGTGGATCGCTTTCGTCGCGAAACAGATGAAAACGCAGACGTACGTTTTCACAGGCACCTTGCTTCGAACTCCGGTTTTGTAGCAAAATGGCCCGCAGAAATCCAGACCAGTAACCATGAACCTTGATGTTGCATTTACACGATCCTTAGGTAGGTCAGCCATTAAATGTTGAGATAATTGTGGTTTAGCTCGGAAGCATATGAAGCACTTGGACGTTGCAGATGATTCTGTTTTTCGGCCACCTATCGGCCAAATTTGACGACGCATGTTAGCGAGCAGCGCTCGCGGACCAGAATGCAAGTTTTTTCGATGCAAGTCCAGTATGATAGCACTTGTAACTGGATGCTGGCGTGGTAGTATTACAGGATGCTGCGCATTGTAATCCAAGGACGAATTTTGTAGTCTGCCACCAACTCGCACCTCTAGACAAGATGTCGGCTGGATTGCTATCGGGTTCAGCCACGCGAACACACCAATACATCTTGCAGATGTCACCAGTCAATGCAACAGGGAAAGTCAGCGTGTTAAACAGCTTCTGTTGAATGGTAGACCCTGCCATGAGAACCTCGTTCAGCGAATGTCCACTTGACGTTTTGGCAGACCCATCAAAAACGACTCGCAATTTAGTCGTGGTGCTGTCTTCTTTGAAAACGCAGTGGTGGGGCAGAAAATATTTGCAAAGACTCAAGGAGTTTCTGGGCACGACGGACATGTGCTTCAAATGCAAATATTCACGAATGAATGCCGAATATTGGACCTTGACTTCTGGCTTGCGCTCTAGCTTGTTCTCCAAATTGAGAAATCGACGATAAGCTTGATTGTACGATTCACCCAGTAATTCTAGAGTGTTCTTCGCAGGTAATCGTACGGAATATTCACCAGAGTCTAAGCGACGTAAGTTGGTCTTGAAATGAGCTTCGCACTCCAGTTCTTCTTTGATGGCTGTGACCACGCCTTCCCAAAAGCGACGGACTAATTCATCCATATGAACTTCAGCAGCAATCAATTCACGATGCACAGCTTGGCCGTGTAATGCAGTTGCCTTGAGAGTAAAAGATCCACATCCTGTAACGATCCAACCCAGCAGTCAACTTAATCTGCCCTACAGATAATAGCTCAAAGAACATGCTTGCGCCAATAAGTAGGTCTATTCGCCGAGATCTATAGAAATCAGGATCGGCCAACTGAATGTTCGAGGGAATTTTCCAACCATCGCTGGAGCAACAAGAGTAGATGGGCATGCGAAGTAATCAGAGGTATGCGACTTTAACTTAATGCAAACGGAAACTCCTTCAGAGTCAAATCGAGCATCTCCAAGACCTGCAACTGATAAGGTAGACTTCGTTTTATGCAACTGCAACTGGTGAGCGAGTCGGGAAGTCACAATGTGGACTTGAGATCCCGAGTCTAGCAGCGCACGGCATGGGATCCAAGCACCTGATCGACTTTGAACGCTTATGACTGCAGTCGCAAGAAAGACAATGTCAGAATCCACATTCTGAGCCAGCAAAGAGGTAGAAGGGCTTGAAGTAATTGCAATTGGCGTACTTTGTTCTGCAGCTGGAGCTCGCAGAACCTGGGTCGAAGACTGAAATCCAAGGTGCAAAAGGGTGAGATGCTTGGACCTGCAAGTTCGACAGCAGCCTGACTTGCAATTGCGCATTTGATGGCCCTTCTTTAAGCAATTAAGACAGAGCGCTAATTCCTTTACCTTTCGAATACGCTCTTGTACTGACAAATTGGCGAATCGACCACAGCTATAAATTGAATGGCCACTGTTGTCGCACACAACACATCCATTTCCAAAAGTGTTAGTGGCAATTAAAATGCTTTTGTTGCGGCTTCTTCCTGATTGTGAACTGTATGAGTACGATGCTGCAGTATGCTCTACATTTTCCAGTTTTCGACAACGCTTGGACAAAAATGTAGTAAATTGATCAATCGAAATAATTTCATCAATAGCCGCAGATTCTTCCCAATTGGCCTGAGTTTTGCTATCTACTTTTTGGAGTAAGACATGAACCAGAATACAATTTGAAATTTGCTCAACCGAGCCCATTGACTGAAGAGCACGTAGATTAGCATTTATTTTATCAGAGATATCTCTCAGCTTCGCTGCGGACCGCATGTCCACTTTAGGGAGACCCAAAATTGCAGTTATATGGGATTGGAAAAAATTAGACGCTTATTATTGAAACGGACATTCAATAAATCAAGGCTACAGCATAGTTGCTATCACAAATTTCTAATGAGCGCACTGTATCCAAGGCAGAACCCTTCAGGCAAGACTTTAAATGCTGCAGCTTCTCAATATTAGTGAGCTCTACGTCATTGTCAATGATAGCCTTGAACATTGATTGAAAGTCGGCAAATTCAGTATAGCCACCAGAAAATTCAGGCAATCTTAATTCAGGCAAATGAGATATTTTAGCCGGCACGGAATGGAAATCCAGAGATGGCTCTGGCCTGAGCGTAGAACTTCGAAGTGCTGGACGTTGACGCTTACCCAATTCTCGATTTAGCATGATTTGTATTGATATGATGAGCTCTTCAAAATCAGCGCGAACCTGGCTGCCGATTTCATTAAAATCCAGCTCCTCAAGACTGTCATGGACTTGGGCAATGCAGCCTTATTCTGCTCTGAGAGCTTAACACGAAGCTCTAATTCTTCCTCACACATCGCCTGGAGCTTCTCAACAGACAGGACCTTCTCAACAGACAGGACCTTCTCAGAGGATTTCGCCTTAGAAAGCATTGATTCAGCCTTCAATTTAAGATGCTTCACCCCCTGAACTGGAGCAGCTAAAGTTGTTTCGGTTAACATTTTAATACCAAAAACTCTTGTACCAAAACTCTTGAACACCGAAAAACTAACGGAATGTACATACATATGTGCGTCTATTTACACATAAACGGCAATATAGCGCTGGAAGGTGTGCAACGAACTCGCGAACAAAAACGTTTGGTCGCCGCTGTAAATCGTTATAAAGCGGGAACGAAGGCACAAAAAGGAAACCAAAATATTCTCTACGATGCGCGGGGGCGGGTGCGATGTGAGTTTCTAGCGGAGTTTATATATTACCGCTTGCGCTTATGTACATATAACTTGCAGGTTATGTATATGCGCGATCAATCAAACGAACAAAATTAAATTATTTGTTTGGTTACACTTTAGTTTTTATTGTTTTTATATCACGTCGGGGTCACCAAAATGTTGGGTCAGTGAGCTTTTTCACTAACGCTAACCTTTGCTGGTGCCCAATTAAAATAAACCGCACAACATTTCAATTGAATATGCACTAATTTTATTCTAAATGACACCAAGGCCTTAATTACAAAGTTAAATGTTTATGTTTATGATTAATTGGTGGGCAGGCAGACCGATTTGTCTGTTCCTTTTAACTAGCGAAAGTATAAACGAAGACAATAGGCAGGCGATCTGCGACCGTGCCTTCAGCGAGCGAGTACAAAATCGAACAGAACTTAAGTAGATGCTTGCCGTGGACAAAGGGCCAGGCAGCGATCGGCGAAGGAATTTAAAAAGAGTTGCAATTACAGTAATTGAAAGAGTTGCCACGCAGGGCAAATAGAAAAGGCAAAAGCAAACATCGACAATTTTAATTTACGTTAAGATTTGAAACTTTAAGAACTTATTTAGGTTGCGGTATGACCGAACATTCTCCCCCCGTTGGAAGACCAGGGCTTTCAACCAGATCTTGCTTCGGCAGGACGCACAACTTCCGGACAGCTCTTCGAGTGGTTCCAGTTTTGTTCGTATTACTGCCACACGAGCAACTCCATCAGATCCAGGCACCAATTCCATGACCCTGGCTAATGGCCATTTAAGAGGAGGCAAGATCTCGTTTTGAACCAAGACGACATCGTTGACTTGTAGCGCAGGTTTGGGGAAGCGCCACTTTGACCGTTGCTGCAACAGGGTCAGATACTCTTCACGCCCCCGTGACCAGAAGATTTGTTGAAAATAAGCAATTCTCTGCCAGCGGTCCAAACGGTTGAAATTCAGCTTTGTGACGTCAGGCTCAGAGTACAACACCAGCGGAACTGTGCCAGAGAAGTGTGCAGGAGATAGCACCTCAAGGCCTGCTCGATTCTCTGAAAGAGGTAGTAAAAGGTCGTGAGTTGACAATTGCCGCAATGTGGCAAACGAGTGTACGCAATTCATCGAATGATAATAGAGATGGGCCAACCGAACGATAGAAATGAAATTTTAGTTTTTACTGCAGCCTCCCAGAGGCCTCCAAAGTGAGGCGAACGAGGGGGAATAAAACGCCATTCAATTGAATCTTCTTAGCAGAATTCCTCTATAGCTCGAATGTGGGGGCCAAACGGGAGTAGATTCTTCAGCTCAGCCAGCTCGTTTTTAGCTTCAACGAAGTTCGTAGCATTATCTGACCATATCCGGGCAGGTTTGCCTCTGGTGAGAATAAACTGCTTTAATGCTCCCAAGAACGCTTGTGTTGAAAGATCCTGAACAAGCTCCAGGTGGATCGCTTTCGTCGCGAAACAGATGAAAACGCAGACGTACGTTTTCACAGGCACCTTGCTTCGAACTCCGGTTTTGTAGCAAAATGGCCCGCAGAAATCCAGACCAGTAACCATGAACCTTGATGTTGCATTTACACGATCCTTAGGTAGGTCAGCCATTAAATGTTGAGATAATTGTGGTTTAGCTCGGAAGCATATGAAGCACTTGGACGTTGCAGATGATTCTGTTTTTCGGCCACCTATCGGCCAAATTTGACGACGCATGTTAGCGAGCAGCGCTCGCGGACCAGAATGCAAGTTTTTTCGATGCAAGTCCAGTATGATAGCACTTGTAACTGGATGCTGGCGTGGTAGTATTACAGGATGCTGCGCATTGTAATCCAAGGACGAATTTTGTAGTCTGCCACCAACTCGCACCTCTAGACAAGATGTCGGCTGGATTGCTATCGGGTTCAGCCACGCGAACACACCAATACATCTTGCAGATGTCACCAGTCAATGCAACAGGGAAAGTCAGCGTGTTAAACAGCTTCTGTTGAATGGTAGACCCTGCCATGAGAACCTCGTTCAGCGAATGTCCACTTGACGTTTTGGCAGACCCATCAAAAACGACTCGCAATTTAGTCGTGGTGCTGTCTTCTTTGAAAACGCAGTGGTGGGGCAGAAAATATTTGCAAAGACTCAAGGAGTTTCTGGGCACGACGGACATGTGCTTCAAATGCAAATATTCACGAATGAATGCCGAATATTGGACCTTGACTTCTGGCTTGCGCTCTAGCTTGTTCTCCAAATTGAGAAATCGACGATAAGCTTGATTGTACGATTCACCCAGTAATTCTAGAGTGTTCTTCGCAGGTAATCGTACGGAATATTCACCATAGTCTAAACGACGTAAGTTGGTCTTGAAATGAGCTTCGCACTCCAGTTCTCCTTTGATGGCTGTGACCACGCCTTCCCAAAAGCGACGGACTAATTCATCCATATGAACTTCAGCAGCAATCAATTCACGATGCACAGCTTGGCCGTGTAATGCAGTTGACTTGAGAGTAAAAGATCCACATCCTGTAACGATCCAACCAAGCCTTGTTTTCTGCAATAGGGGTAACCCAGCAGTCAACTTAATCTGCCCTACAGATAATAGCTCAAAGAACATGCTTGCGCCAATAAGTGGTCTATTCGCCGAGATCTATAGAAATCAGGATCGGCCAACTGAATGTTCGAGGGAATTTTTCAACCATCGCTGGAGCAACAAGAGTAGATAGGCATGCGAAGTAATCAGAGGTATGCGACTTTAACTTAATGCAAACGGAAACTCCTTCAGAGTCAAATCGAGCATCTCCAAGACCTGCAACTGATAAGGTAGACTTCGTTTTATGCAACTGCAACTGGTGAGCGAGTCGGGAAGTCACAATGTGGACTTGAGATCCCGAGTCTAGCAGCGCACGGCATGGGATCCAAGCACCTGATCGACTTTGAACGCTTATGACTGCAGTCGCAAGAAAGACAATGTCAGAATCCACATTCTAAGCCAGCAAAGAGGTAGAAGGGCTTGAAGTAATTGCAATTGGCGTACTTTGTTCTGCAGCTGGAGCTCGCAGAACCTGGGTCGAAGACTGAGTGCCAAGGTGCAAAAGGGTGAGATGCTTGGACCTGCAAGTTCGACAGCAGCCTGACTTGCAATTGCGCATTTGATGGCCCTTCTTTAAGCAATTAAGACAGAGCGCTAATTCCTTTACCTTTCGAATACGCTCTTGTACTGACAAATTGGCGAATCGACCACAGCTATAAATTGAATGGCCACTGTTGTCGCACACAACACATCCATTTCCAAAAGTGTTAATTAAATTAAAATGCTTTTGTTGCGGCTTCTTCCTGATTGTGAACTGTATGAGTACGATGCTGCAGTATGCTCTACATTTTCCAGTTTTCGACAACGCTTGGACAAAAATGTAGTAAATTGATCAATCGAAATAATTTCATCAATAGCCGCAGATTCTTCCCAATTGGCCTGAGTTTTGCTATCTACTTTTTGGAGTAAGACATGAACCAGAATAAAATTTGAAATTTGCTCAACCGAGCCCATTGACTGAAGAGCACGTAGATTAGCATTTATTTTATCAGAGATATCTCTCAGCTTCGCTGCGGACCGCATGTCCACTTTAGGGAGACCCAAAATTGCAGTTATATGGGATTGGAAAAAATTAGACGCTTATTATTGAAACGGACATTCAATAAATCCAAGGCTACAGCATAGTTGCTATCACAAATTTCTAATGAGCGCACTGTATCCAAGGCAGAACCCTTCAGGCAAGACTTTAAATGCTGCAGCTTCTCAATATTAGTGAGCTCTACGTCATTGTCAATGATAGCCTTGAACATTGATTGAAAGTCGGCAAATTCAGTATAGCCACCAGAAAATTCAGGCAATCTTAATTCAGGCAAATGAGATATTTTAGCCGGCACGGAATGGAAATCCAGAGATGGCTCTGGCCTGAGCGTAGAACTTCGAAGTGCTGGACGTTGACGCTTACCCAATTCTCGATTTAGCATGATTTGTATTGATATGATGAGCTCTTCAAAATCAGCGCGAACCTGGCTGCCGATTTCATTAAAATCCAGCTCCTCAAGACTGTCATGGACTTGGGCAATGCAGCCTTATTCTGCTCTGAGAGCTTAACACGAAGCTCTAATTCTTCCTCACACATCGCCTGGAGCTTCTCAACAGACAGGACCTTCTCAACAGACAGGACCTTCTCAGAGGATTTCGCCTTAGAAAGCATTGATTCAGCCTTCAATTTAAGATGCTTCACCCCCTGAACTGGAGCAGCTAAAGTTGTTTCGGTTAACATTTTAATAAATTTATTTTATTATTTTCAGTTTTTATCACTCGCAAAATAATTGAAATTCCACTGTGCAGTGCGTGCTGTACCAAAACTCTTGAACACCGAAAAACTAACGGAATGTACATACATATGTGCGTCTATTTACACATAAACGGCAATATAGCGCTGGAAGGGGTGCAACGAACTCGCGAACAAAAACGTTTGGTCGCCGCTGTAAATCGTTTCAAAGCGGGAACGAAGGCACAAAAAGGAAACCAAAATATTCTCTACGATGCGCGGCGGCGGGTGCGATGTGAGTTTCTAGCGGAGTTTATATATTACCGCTTGCGCTTATGTACATATAACTTGCAGGTTATGTATATGCGCGATCAATCAAACGAACAAAATTAAATTATTTGTTTGGTTACACTTTAGTTTTTATTGTTTTTATATCACGTCGGGGTCACCAAAATGTTGGGTCAGTGAGCTTTTTCACTAACGCTAACCTTTGCTGGTGCCCAATTAAAATAAACCGCACAACATTTCAATTGAATATGCACTAATTTTATTCTAAATGACACCAAGGCCTTAATTACAAAGTTAAATGTTTATGTTTATGATTAATTGGTGGGCAGGCAGACCGATTTGTCTGTGCCTTTTAACTAGCGAAAGTATAAACGAAGACAATAGGCAGGCGATCTGCGACCGTGCCTTCAGCGAGCGAGTACAAAATCGAACAGAACTTAAGTAGATGCTTGCCGTGGACAAAGGGACAGGCAGCGATCGGCGAAGGAATTTAAAAAGAGTTGTAATTACAGTAATTGAAAGAGTTGCCACGCAGGGCAAATAGAAAAGGCAATAGCAAACATCGAGAATTTTAATTTACGTTAAGATTTTAAACTTTAAGAATTTATTTTGGCTGCGGCATGACCGAACACATACTATAAATTAAAAACTTAAACAAAATCACTCTGAAACACTCTGACAAAAGGATTGTAAAGGCATAAACATGCGATAAGTCAGAAGGAAGACATAATAGACACAAGGAACGAAGAAATATTTAATGAAAAAAAACCAATGACAATAGAAAAAAAAAAGTAACAATGAAGTCGTAAAAATAATAGGAAAGAAATGACGAAAAAAACTATGTAAATGGTATAAGTTAAATTAAATTATTTTATGCTGCATGTCTGTAAGTTAACCAAGCAATAATTATGGCCTTCTTGCCCAATTTATAAACACCTTCAGGGTGCAATCTTCGCAGTCAGCATCCTCAATTTAATAGAATATCTTTCGCGAAATTTCTTGCGCTCTTATTAATATCAAGCTTCTGCAGATATTAATTTCAAGCTTGTGCAAAACATAAACAAATAGCAGCCCATAATCAATTTCTTTGCAACCCGTCTTCTGCAGCTTATAAACAAAGTCCCAATAATCAATTTCTTTGTAGCCAGTCTTCTCCAGCTTATAAACAAGCTCAGCCCACTTAAAGTAAATGTAAACATCGAGCCCAACTTTGCAGCGAGCCGAATTTTAATGAATAAACACCTTATAGAATTTCGCAATCTAATTTAGAATTGGATCGCTCATCATCTGACTCTTTTTAGAATCTCAAAATCTATTTCACAAAATTGACAATAATTCTTGAGCCGAGGTTTGATGATTAATCAAATGCAACCCACCAGGCAGTCGATTTTTAACAGGGACTCGGTTCGGTACTAGTAAAAGTTAAAAGTAGTTAAGTGACAAGTGAAATGTATTAGAGAATTAGAAATAAAAAAGTTAAAATAAAAACCCAAACTTTTAAATTAATTTCTCAACACTTAATTTAATTGGCGCCCAACGTGGGGCGGTGCTATACAAAATTAAAAAAATTAATTTTTAAGCAAACAAGTAATAAAATAAAATCAAAGGAATTCGCGCCGTTAAACAACCTATTCGATCACATAAATAAAAAGTGTTTGCATCAAAAATTAAAAGTCACTAACTAACTTAAAGCGAACCGAACCGAAAACAATTAAAATTTGAATTAAAAAGTGAAATAAACTAAATAATACTTCAAAAATATAAAAAAAACCAAAAAGTGTGAAATAAACTGTGCTAAATAATAACTGAATAACATAAATGTGGTATAAAAAAACAGTTCATACAGCACAAAAGAAATCAAAAATTAAAAAAGGTTTTGAAATTTTAAAGAAAAATTAATAACACCAAGCATTAAAGAAGGAAGGAAGAGCTGAGTGCCGTCGCTTGATATAAAAGCTACAGATTAACACATAAAGAAGGAAGGAAGAGCTGAAGGCCATCCCTCGATAAAAAACAGAATCTACTGATCTACCAATTGTAGAAGGAAAGAAGGAATTAAGACCCCCCACACAGGAAAAAGGTCATTTAAAATAATTAGTTTGTAAATAAGAAAAAAGTCGATTTTTTTTCACGAATTTTTCCATTTTGTCGAATTTTAAAAAATATTATAAATTTAAAATTTTTATTTTTTGTTGGTTCCGGCGATAGAGCTATGTTTAAAAAATATTCATGCCAAATTTCAAGTATATCGACTGATTAGATCTTGAGATATAGTGGCGACCGCATCAAAAAAAGTAGTTTCGAGAAAAACGCGTTTAAAGTTTTACGTTAAGTTTCGGGCAGCGTAACTGATAGAATATTACGTAAAAATTACATTCCCTTAATCAGCTATCCCAGCTCCATACAATGACCTTCAAACTATTAGTGTAGTATATTGGAAATAAGGGTATTGTTATAGAAAGAAGGAGAGAAAGTTATTCATATTAAGATAGCCCGGGCTTCCAGCCACCTATTGTTTCAGTCGTTCGCTCAACCGGTCTAGTTGCCACGTCACTAAAACGGCTATAACTTTGAAAATAATTTGAGTTGAAAATTTTGGATTTTCTCAAATTTCTAGACTAGAAGACCCCCTTAAGTCAAGGAAAACTCTTCACTATGGAATACTATAATTTGGTTAATAACAAGAGAAAACGCTATAGTCGAGTGCCTGGACTATTAGATACCCGTTACTCAGATAAACAACTTAATATAAATATGTCTTCTTGTATTATCTTTGCCGGGCAATTGCAACTGTGTACAATGTAAACATATATGTACAGATGTATATGCTTACATACATACACACATACGCCATTGTTTGACTCAGACTTCCAATTTGGCTAACTTGATTTGATTTGCATAGTTCTTGGGATTTAGTTCGGTATTGACAAATGAAAACCATCGAAATTTCCTTTAATAGAAATCCTTATCGAGAATTAACGTTGACTCTGTTGAGCACCTTGGCCAGCTGTTCCAAAGTCATCCGTTAGATGGCGCTATTGTATTGCGCCATCTACCCCAAGATATTGGTACCACGGGCCATGAAAGGCGGAAATGTAGGCGCTAGCCAGGCTTAAGCGTTTAATGGGTTTTTGGGCGTTAGAGTGGGCGTGGCAAACTTTTATAAAGCCAATCGATAGGTATTGACGAAACAAATACATATCAATTAAAATTTTCATAATAGCATCAAAACTGTGGCCACAGCTTGTGGCTTGTGGGCGTCAGAGGGTGCGTGGCACCATTTTGAAACAAACTTGCGCTGCGTAGGAACTCTTAAAATCTACATGCAAAATGCCAATCTTCTAGCTTTTATAGTTTCCGAGATCTCAGCGTTCATACGGACGGACAGACAGACAGACGGACAGACAGACGGACATGGCTAGATCGACTCGGCTAGTGATCCTGAACAAGAATATATATACTTTATAGGGAAACGCTTCCTTCTACCTGTTACATACTTTTGCACGAATACAATATACCCTTTTACTCTACGAGTAACGGGTATAAAAAATGTACACTGCTGATAAACAAAACAATTATGACATACGGAAGAAATAAGCAAATTACTTCCGAAGTAATTGATAAACATAAGAAAAATGCACTGAGGGTTTTCATACCCAGCCTTAATAGTCACATTGCAGACACCATATTTTAATGAACCCTCAAGATTTACCAAATGCAATGGTAATCGTGCAAGATTTGGAAAGTAATAACATGAGGGATCAGTTTGCTAATAATTTTTCAAACAATCACAACAAATTTTACGATACACCTTCTCACGGCCAGCAAATACCAAATGCTAAATTAAGCGAAATAATAATTACAATCAGAAAATTAACAACTATCTAAGATTTGAAAGGGCAAATGATAACCAAAATATTAAAATGCTTGGCAACAAAAAAACGGTAGCCCAACTGTTCAGACGAACACGAATATAAATACATCTAAATAAGTATTTTTGTGCTCTGTGTAAAGGAGTCATAAATGTACTTGAAATAAACAAATGAAATTGAACACTTGACATGGGTGCTGTGCACATGTAACCTGAGTGCACGCCGCTTATCTAATAAGATGTTCCCCCGCCTCCTAAATGTGTTCCTTAGTGGGAGACCACTGATGGGGTCCTCGCCGCTCGAGATATGTAGATGTTCGGCAGCATGGGACCTAGATACGGCGGGGGTTATTTACTTAGGCCTCTGCGTAGGCCATGTATTAGTATTCTTTGATTCTCATGTAAGCTATTTAAACCGAAGACATTTCTAAATAAAATCAGTTTCTAACAAAAACTCAATGAATGAAGATCGTTTCTTTTTGAACCCTCTTTTCATTTGGTCCTTCGACAACTCTGCAGTTTTCCCCCTTGTGGTAAGAGACTCAGAGATAAGGCCAGCACCCTAAAGTCCTGCGAAGTGGTAAAACTAGCAGCTACAGGTTGCTAAAAATAATTGACTCTTGATTTCCCCACCAGTGGTAAGAATCAGAGTATAAATTTATATAGCAAAAAGATACAAAAGAATCTGTAACGAACTGATTTTGTATTGTCTGCTCGCTACGAGTATCGTGCGGCTAGCTCAGAAGCTGTGTGTTGTTCGTCCCACCAAATTTATATAAACGTGACCGCCCGATTGTCTAGTGAGATCGCACAGAATGTTAGGGTGTTTGTATTAGGATCTTTATTCGCCTACTTGTCCCTCGGCCTGGGACTAATGGTGACAGATGGTTGTCTCAGCTCCTTCCTTGAAGACTTGTGGTCGTTCCACCGTCGCTCTCCGCTGTCTCGCTGCTTGCCGCTCTGGAACGCCTCCGTTGTCGCTGGCTTCGGGGCTATGAGGGTCTAGGGATGCGTCACCGTTCCCAGACTAGGGTGAACAGGCACCGGGCTCTCAAAGCGTACGCCTTTCGCAGCCACAGCCTCCTGTCCCTGGATCTGTCCCGGCCGGTCACACCAGACGCCCACACAATTTCTACCTGACGGTTCAAGCATACGCCGGAAGGCCGCCAATGCAGTCCCTGTGGCAGGACGCTAGGTTCAAGACGAACGCTTCCGCCCTCCCCTCTTAGCCGTAGACTGAATGTGTTGTAGTATGGCTTGGTTGCTGCTGGGCCTGCGATGACTGCTCGTCGCTCCTCGTGCCCTCGATGTCCTCGCTCTGCTCACGGTGCGAAGTCCTGGGTCGTGGTCTGCGTGCTCTAGTGAGACTAGGTGCAGCGGGTCTTTGGCTCTCGAGACTCGATCAGTTGCCTGTCTAGGACTCTGGCGGTAAATTACCGTGCTCTCGACGCATACGCCTCTCGAGACACCCGTGATTCAGACGCGCGTCCTTCGTGGCTAGTCGCACCAGGGCCTGCACAATTCTCGCCTGTCGGTTCAGGCGTACGCCGGAATTCGACAAGGCAATTGCTTTCGCACGGTCGCTAGTTCTGGACAACTTCTCTTTCGAGCCCACGGTTCCTTGTCGGAGGACTCTTTCTATTCACTTCTGTCGGACTCGCCGAGCAATACGCCAAGCTCACGTCGCGACAAGAATTAGAACAAAGCGCCTGTACTTAGCCGCGTGATGCCTTAAGGACCTCAGCTACCTGTTTCTCAGCTCGGAGACTTCAACTCTAAGTCCCGAACGTCTTGATGTAGTGATCTTGCTCCTTGTTGACTCGGCGCGGCTCTGCTTCCTCCTGATGTTGACTTGACTTGTGTTGTTCACTGATGTGCTGCTTGTCTACTGATCTTGCTGGATTGACTCCTTGTGATCGACTGATCCCTCTTCCTGCGCTCGGCCTGCTTATATAGGCCGGCGTATCCCGTTAGTTCTCGGCTTCTCCTTTTTCGGTTTTGCGCACGGCACCATACTAGGGTCCAAGGTCCGCCGCGTTCTACCGTTACTCCTTCTCTCCAAACTCTCTCTTTCTCCTCGTTCTCTCCAAACTCTCTCCAGCCGTATTCTCCAAACTCTCTTTTCGTTTCTCTCCAAACTCTCTCCAGCTGCATTCTCCAAACTCTCTCCAGCTGTACTCTCCAAACTCTCTCCAGTTGTACTCTCCAAACTCTCATTTATTTGTGAGGAGTTATTTAACTCCTCACATTCTCCCCTTTCTTCGGGAACGAAATGAGACTTGCACCTCTTCTCCGGCTGTTATCTTGGAGTTCTCTCTAGATCCGCTGTTCCGGATCGCTGATGTTGGTCCTCCTTCCCTCGACGTCGCTCCTTCTCGTTTTATGTATTTCCCGCACCAAGATGTTTCCCCCATAGACTTGATTTTCTTCTCTCCGGCTGTTTTCCTTGTAAATCCTTGTAGCCTTCGAGTCCTCTTGCTCCTTCAAATGGTTCCCTCGACGCTCACAGCTCGTACCTGAGTTCCACAGCGCCGATGCTCCATTCCTTTTCCCGCCCAAGATGTTTCCCCCATAGACTTCTCGCGTTCTTCGTATCTCCTTTGAATGTCCCGCCCAAGATGTTTCCCCCTTATGCTTCGCGTTCTAAGCATCTCCTTTCCTTCGTTGTCTGGTCACACTACCGCCTTCCCGATCGGTTTTCCAGCCGATCTCGATGATTAGAATTATCCAGCGTTGCCATCCGGTGGTGGCGATATTTTTTGTGTGACCCTTCCTGTGCCGCCATCTCCAGTGTTCTATGCCCATCGATCGACACTATCGTCCAGTGCCAATCGACCGCTTATTTATCAAAGCGCCCCCATCCCTTTTTGAGCGACATGACAAAAAGGTGTCAAAGGTAAGTTTTTTCCGTTCTTTCTCCACTTTCACCCTTCTCACTTTTTTACTTTCTCTTTTAACCCTTTGCCCTCCAGTCGCCCTTGGACGCTACGGGTTTGGCGTTGCTGCTCTTGCTTTATAAGCCTATTCCACGCGGCTTATAGGCGGATGACTCGGGCGTATGCCCGACGCTGAATCCGACTGCCTTGCTGGGGTTTTTATGCAATCTTTCTTTTTCTTATGTACCCTATTACGCGGCGTATAGGCGGATGACTCGGGCGTATGCTCGACGTTGAATCCGACTGCCTCGTTGAATGGGTCCCCCTTTTTTTTTTTTGTTACACCTTATCTATGCGGCGTATCGATGGATAACTCGGGCGTATGCCTGACGCTGAATCCGTCTGCCTCGTAGTCGGGGTCCCTAGCATCCTTTTCCATTTATATTCAGTGTCTTATCCTTGTGATTGTCCTTCCTGCGTGGCGTATGGATGACTCTTGCTCCGCCCACGGTGCGAAGTCCTGGGTCGTGGTCTGCGTGCTCTAGTGAGACTAGGTGCAGCGGGTCTTTGGCTCTCGAGACTCGATCAGTCGCCTGTCTAGGACTCTGGCGGTGAATTACCGTGCTCTCGACGCATACGCCTCTCGAGACACCCGTGATTCAGACGCGCGTCCTTCGTGGCTAGTCGCACCAGGGCCTGCACAATTCTCGCCTGTCGGTTCAGGCGTACGCCGGAATTCGACAAGGCAATTGCTTTCGCACGGCCGCTAGTTCTGGACAACTTCTCTTTCGAGCCCACGGTTCCTTGTCGGAGGACTCTTTCTATTCACTTCTGACGGACTCGCCGAGCAATACGCCAAGCTCACGTCGCGACAAGAATTAGAACAAAGCGCCTGGACTTAGCCGCGTAATGCCTCAAGGACCACAGCTACCTGTTTCTCAGCTCGGAGACTTCAACTCTAAGTCCCGAACGTCTTGATGTAGCGATCTTGCTCCTGTTGACTCGGCGCGGCTCTGCTGCCTCCTGGTGTTGACTTGACTTGTGTTGTTCACTGATGTGCTGCTTGTCTACTGATCTTGCTGGATTGACTCCATGTGATCGACTGATCCCTCTTCCTGCGCTCGGCCTGCTTATATAGGCCGGCGTATCCCGTTAGTTCTCGGCTTCTCCTTTTTCGGTTTTGCGCACGGCACCATACTAGGGTCCAAGGTCCGCCGCGTTCTACCGTTACTCCTTCTCTCCAAACTCTCTCTTTCTCCTCGTTCTCTCCAAACTCTCTCCAGCCGTATTCTCCAAACTCTCTTTTCGTTTCTCTCCAAACTCTCTCCAGCTGCATTCTCCAAACTCTCTCCAGCTGTACTCTCCAAACTCTCTCCAGTTGTACTCTCCAAACTCTCATTTATTTGTGAGGAGTTATTTAACTCCTCACAAATCTTTATTGTTAAAAAATTTTTTTTTCAATTATTGTGAACATAGAAAAATTCGTTGTTAAAAAAAAAAAAAAAAAAAAAATCGTGGTCGAAAAATAAAATCGACAAGAATAAAAAGTTCTAAATTTTGCTATCAAGCTTATTATATTTGGGCGTATTCGAGGCCAAGACATCGAAAAAGTGGTGACAAAAAAAAAAAAAGAGATAAAGCATCTACCCCGAAATCTGTGACAAAAAAAATAAAAAATTAAAAAAAATCCTACCAAATCAAAAAGTTTTCCCAGTTTTGTGACAGTTCCATTAACCAGCAGAAAAGATAAAAAAGTGGCAAGAAAATCAAAGAATAAAAAACAGTGACTGAACGATAAAAAAAAAAAAAATTTTGTAAAACAAAAAATAAAAATCATCAGCCCACAATATCTGCAAAAATTATAATAAAAATAAAAAATAAAAAAATATCAGAAAATTGAAGACGACATCAACAACAGCAACTGAGAAGCAGCAGCAACAACAGCAGAAAATTCAGCAACAACAACTACAGCAACAAGGTGTCGGCGAGCAGCAGCAACAACAGCAGCAGCAGCAGCAGCAGCAGCTTCAGCAACTATAACGACCACTGCAGCAACGTGTCGGCGACAGCAACGACAACAACTACAACTATACGGCAGCGTCGGCGAAGCAGATAAGTCAATTTTAAGATCTTTTAATTTAATTTAATTAAGAAAATGTTGTCCGCACAAACGATTGCCCTTATTAAAAGGCAAGTCGAAGTCACACTAAGTAGTAAGGAGTTACTGGAACTCCCAAGTTTAACCTTTGAATATTTAAAAACGTTTGACGCACTTAAAGCCGAGTGTATAAATAATCACTCGGCTCTTATGAAAATTGGAGTAATCGATCACGATTACTTCAAAAATAAGCATTTTGAGCAGATGATGTTAGGGTTCGAGAAAATTAAGACTCGCATAGACGAGACATTAGAGCGAACAGATCAAATCAAGTTAGACTCAGGCGCAGATAACAGCAGAGAAATTAAAAAATATCAAATAGGTAACTCTAGCAGACTGGAAAAGGCTATAGATCAATTGAATAAATACTTGAAAGAAACATTTGATGACATTAAAGAAAATAAATGGAATTCATTTGAGATTAGATTGTTGCTTTATAGGAAGTCGAAATGACTGATGTCACAGATAGGAGGTTTGATGAAATTCTAGATGAACTAGAATTTGATATTATTACAGTCACGAATAATATGAAAAAGAAAATTCTTAATGTGCCTAGTAAAGTAGAAGGCACAAGTCAAAAAATTGACGAGTTGCCGACGCTACCTAAAATACAAGTACCCACATTCTTTGGGGACTCCAAAGATTGGGACTTATTTTATGAGTTATTCACTGAACTCATACATTTAAGGGAGGACCTTAGTCCTACCTTAAAATTTAATTATTTGAAAATCTCACTTAAGGGAGAAGCCCGGAATGTGGTTTCTCACTTATTGTTGGGATCAGGGGAATATTACGAGGTCGCTTGGGAATTGATAACCAAGCGGTACGAAAATAAACGGAAAATATTTTCCGATCAATTGAATCGCCTTCTTGAGCTTCAATGTTTAAATGTTGACTCAGCCAGGCAATTGAGAGTGTTTATTGACACAATTAATGAGTCAATGCACAACTATCCGATGAAGTGGATATTATCTTTGCACACATTATAATTAAAAAATTTAATAAAGAAGCTCTACAATTATATGAGAGCCATGCAAAAAAAACAAAGGAAATACAAATATTGTCCGACGTCACAGAATTTTTAGAGCAACGACTAAGTTCGATAAGCTCGCTTCAGGATGAAAAACCTGTTAAAAGAAATATATTTAATAACAATTCAAAAGAATTGTTCACAAATAGTTGTTCCATTTGCAAAGGTGTGGGACACACTATAACTTATTGTCATAAATTTAAAGCGTTAAATCCATCAGAAAGGATGGAAAAGGTTAAGAAAGCTTTCTTATGTTTTAGATGTCTAAAACACACATATAATAAAAAATGCACTAGCGAAGTAACGTGTTCGCTGTGCAAAAGAAATCACCATAGCATGCTACATATAAACTTTAAACAAAATAGTGAAAAGGTATGACGTCGGAGCAGGCTTTATTAGCAACTGCACGAATTAAAATAAAATCTTCTCAAGGAAATTTTGAAAATTTAGGGGCTTTGATTAACAGCGGGTCACAAAGCACAATTATTTCAGAAGAATCAGCACAGATTCTGAAGTTAAACAGAGTTAGAGCTCAAACAGAGATCAGTGGAGTTTCATCCACAGGAAAGTCCATCTCCAAGCACAAAGCTATTATTGAGATTAAAACCCAAAATTCTCAAAAAACGTTAAGAATTGAAGCTTTAATACTTCCCAAGCTTATGAAGGCTCTTCCAGTCAGCACAGTTAATGTTGACAAAGAAAAATCCATTTAGCTGACCCCGATTTTGATAAACCAGGTCGTATTGATCTAATTGTTGGAGCAGACTTATACACTCACATAATACAAAATGGAGTTTTAAAAATAAATGGGCTGCTTGGGCAAAAAACTGCTTTCGGGTGGATTGTTTTAGGATGTAAAAAATCCAAAGGAAACAAAACAATCGTAGCAACAACGATTGAACTAAAAGATTTAGATCGATATTGGGAAGTAGAGGAAGAAGACAAAAATGATATCGAATCTGAGTTTTGTGAAAATAATTTCACAAAAACAACAAAAATAGACTCAGATGGGCGATACATAGTGTCAATTCCTTTTAAACAAGATGTCACCTTAGGAGATTCAAGGAAGCAAGCTACGGCACGTTACATGAATCTGGAAAAGAAATTAAATAAAAATGAAAAATTAAAGGTTGACTATACTAAATTCATGAATGAATATATGGATTTAGGTCATATGGTTGAAGTGCAGGATGAAGGAAAGTATTTCTTACCGCACCAGGCAGTGATAAGAGATTCAAGCCTGACAACCAAACTAAGGGTAGTTTTTGATGCTTCAGCAAAAACTACTAACAATAAAAGTTTGAACGATATAATGTGGGTTGGGCCACGAGTTCAAAAAGATATTTTTGACATTACCATTAAATGGAGAAAATGGGAATTCGTTGTATCAGCGGACATTGAAAAAATGTACCGTCAAATAAAAATAAATGAAGATGACCAAAAATATCAATATATTTTATAGAGGAATTCTCCAGATCAAAAAATTAAAAATTATAAGTTAACAACAGTTACTTACGGTACTGCATCTGCACCATATCTAGCTACAAGAGTTTTAGTAGATATTGCAGATAAATGCCAAAACAAAACCGTAAGTGAAATAATTAGGAATGATTTCTGTATGGATGACCTAATGACTGGAGCTGATTCGTTAAAAGAAACAAATACCTTGATAAAATTAATTTCACTGGAACTACAAAAAGTGGGATTTCATTTGAGGAAATGGATTTCCAATAATTTTGAAATATTGTCAACTGTGGAGGACACAGGTGATAATGAGGTGCTCAGTATTGTTGAAAATGAGAGTGTAACTTTGGGACTCAAATGGGAACCTCAAAATGATTTGTTCAAATTTAATTTAAATTGCACTGAATCCAAGGTCACTAATAAAAGGGTAGTGTTATCAACACTATCCAAAATATACGATCCATTAGGATGGTTGGCACCAGTTACTATTTTAGGAAAACTTTTTATTCAAAAACTTTGGATAAATAAAAGTGAATGGGATCAGGAGTTATCTAATGAAGATAAGAGTGATTGGGAAAAATATAAAGAAAATTTATTATGCTTAGAAAATATTCGAATCCCAAGATGGATAAATTCAAATAATGATTCAATTATACAGATTCACGGATTTGCTGACGCCTCCGAAAAGGCATATGCTGCAGTAGTGTATGCCAAAGTAGGAAATAAAGTAAATATAATAACAAGCAAAAGTAGAGTCAATCCAATAAAAAATAGGAAGACAATTCCCAAACTTGAGCTGTGCGCAGCTCATTTACTCAGTAAGTTAATCCAAAGAATAAAAGGATCTCTTGACAATACCTTAGAGATCTATGCATGGAGTGATTCAACTATTACTTTAGCATGGATTAACAGTGGTCAAAGTAAGATTAAGTTCATCAGACGACGAACGGATGACATTCGTAAATTAACAAATACTGAATGGAATCATGTAAAGTCAGAGGACAATCCAGCAGACTTAGCATCTAGGGGAATCAATGCTAACCAGCTGACCGACTGTGATCTTTGGTGGAAAGGTCCGAAATGGCTAGCTGACAAAAAGGAACTTTGGCCTCAGAAGCAACCAATAAATGAAACTGTACTAATAAATACAATGCTAAATGATGATACAAATGATGATCCGATTTACAAATTAATAGAAAGGTATTCCAGGATAGAAAAACTCATACGTGTAATAGCATACATAAATAGATTCATTAAAATAAAAACAAAGAATGAGTTATATCCATCTTTTCTCTCAGTAAGGGAATTGAAACTAGCTGAAAGGATTGTTATTAAAAAACAACAGGAATATCAATTCAGTCTAGAGATTAAATGCCTGAAAACAAACAAAGAAATTAGGACAAAGAATAGAATATTGTCCTTGAATCCCTTTCTGGATAAGGATGGAGTACTTAGAGTGGGAGGAAGATTGCGAAACTCAAATGCGGAATTTGAAGTTAAACACCCTATCATATTAGAAAAGTGCTACCTAACAAACTTACTAATAAAAAAAATGCTCATATGGAAACATTGCATGGAGGGATAAACATAATGCAAAATTATATTCAAAGAAAGTATTGGATTTTCGGTTTGAAGAATTCCCTGAAAAAGTATTTGAGAGAATGTGTAAAGTGTGCAAGGTACAGGCAAAATACAGCTCAGCAAATAATGGGCAATTTGCCAAAGTGTAGAATTACGATGTCATTTCCATTTTTAAATACTGGAATAGATTACGCAGGTCCTTATTTTGTTAAATGTTCGAAAAATCGGGGACAAAAAACATTTAAAGGATACGTTGCCGTATTTGTCTGTATGGCTACCAAAGCCATACATTTAGAAATGGTAAGTGATCTAACTTCTGATGCATTCTTAGCAGCACTCAGACGATTCATTGCTAGACGAGGAAAATGTGCCAATATCTATTCAGATAACGGGACAAATTTTGTAGGAGCTGCAAGAAAATTAGATCAGGAGTTGTATAAAGCAATCCAAGAAAATATAATGATTGCAGCACAGCTGGAAAAGAATAGGATTGATTGGCATTTTATTCCCCCGGCAGGACCTCACTTCGGAGGTATTTGGGAAGCTGGGGTTAAATCAATGAAATACCATTTAAAAAGAGTAATCGGCGACACTAGTTTGACATACGAAGAAATGTCTACGCTTTTATGTCAAATAGAAGCATGCTTAAATTCAAGACCATTATATACTGTAGTAAATGAAATGGACCAAGATGAGGTCTTAACACCAGGTCATTTTGTGATTGGAAGACCTCCCTTAGAAATCGTCGAAACAACGGAAGATGAAAGAATCGGAAATTTGGACAGGTTGAGACTTATCCAAAAAATGAAAAAAGATTTCTGGGGAAAATGGAAAAATGAGTATTTGCATACACTTCAGCAAAGAAACAAATGGAAAAGGGAAAGTCCTAATGTAGAAGAGGGACAAATTGTGCTATTGAAGGATGAAAATTGTCATCCAGCAAGATGGCCTTTAGGGAAGGTGAAAAAAATCCATAAGGGGTATGATGATAGAGTCCGAGTAGTTGAGATAAAAATGCAAGAAGGATTTATCACAAGACCCATTGCTAAAATTTGTCCCTTGGAAGGAATAAAGTCTGTTGACAAAAATGAGGCTGACCCTGAGCTAAAAAGACAAACTAGAGCAACATCAAAGATGTCCAAGATCGGGTTTGTCATGGCAATGTTGCTATTTATATTGAGTTGTCAATTTTCTAACGCATTGCCTAATAATGGAAAACCGAAATATACAATAGAGAAAATGAATAAGACGTCAGCAATATATCTTGATCCATTGGGCGACGTTGAGATCGTATCCTCCTCTTGGAATTTGGTAATTTACTATGATATGGAGGTTTATTTTGAAATGTTAAAAAAGGGGAAACAATTAGTTCCAAAAATGAGAGTGGTTTGCGAAAAACTCTATGGGTTCGAAGATCAGTGTCTTTTAGTTTTAAATAATACAGAAAGACAAATTTTGGACTTGGAAGAGAATAATAAACTCTTCATGGCTCAAGGGAAGCCTAGAAACAGACGAGCTCCCTTTGGTTTTATGGGATCCCTATATCACATATTATTTGGGATAATGGATGAAGATGATTGGATTCAAATGGAAGATAATATGAGAAATTTGGTTAGCAATCAGAATAGCCTGAATGAGTTGAGCAAACGTCTTTAGTCGATTCTACGGCTAATATATTAAAAAGTACGACGGATGATATAAATGCAAACTTTAAAGGCATGAACAAAAGAATTGAGAATATGACGGCCGTGCTAAAAGAATCTTATTATGTGTACAAAGAGTCTATCCACTTTTTCATGATTACCAAGCAATTAAGCAGCATAATAGATGACTGTGAAAAAATACAATCCGGAATCATAGGCCTACTAATTGACATCAATCATGGAAGACTTAATACGAACATGCTGAAACCCAGTCAGTTAAAAATAGAAATTTCCAAAATAAAAGAAATGTTGTCAGAAAACTTATTGTTGCCAGGGAAAAGAACAGGCACTGAGCTAAAGGACGTTTACACTTTACTAACAGCTAGGGGACTATTTGTTGATAGGAAGCTCATTATCAATGCCAAAATACCGTTGTTTGGAAGGCATGCTTCAGTGCTCTATAGAATAGTTCCTGTACCTCTTCAAATTGATGAAAGCATGGTTATGGTTCATATAGATTCACAGTATTTAGTTTACAATTTTGAAATAGATGCATATCACCTAATGGCAGAATCAACTCTAAATAAGTGCCAGAGGTGGCAATCGAACAAAAGAGTGTGTGACGGTAGTTGGCCTTGGAGAAGTGCCAATGATAACAGCTGTGAGCTTACGCCTCTTAAACCAAATGGTGCGTCAAATTGTAGATATAAATCCATTACCCCGAACAAGTCATACTGGGTCGAGTTAGACAGAAGAAGTAGTTGGCATTTTAAGGTGCAGAACAACACTAAGGCTCAGGTCCAATGCGGCAATTCTAAATTAGAGATAGTCGATTTACCTGAACAAGGAATTTTTACGATAAGGTCAGACTGCACTGCTCGAACAGATAGCGATATATTAGTTGCTAATCACAGTATTCAGGTAGAAGATCAAGGGACGCTATCTATGTCATATATCGGTGAAATAACTGAAATACCTAAAGTAGTTTGGAACCAATTAGGGTCTCCAGTAATAAATCATACAGAAGAAATAAAAAATTTAATAATTAAAATAAATGACTTAAAAACAAATAGATTAAAATTACATGAACTAGATTTTCATCACGTCACTGGGCATACATCTTTAATGTTGGTAATTATTATTATAATAATTTTAATAATATATTTTGTAAGAAAAATAAAAATACAAAGGCAATTACAAGCCATAGCTATACCTAGCGGTATACTTAATGTTTAAAATAAATAAAGATAATTTGTCAAAATAAATAAAATATGTTATGTTAAGGAAATTAAAAGATAAAATAAAAAATTGTAAAAAATATGAATAAAACCAAAAACGGCCGTTACAAGATGTAAGTTGCAATATAAATTATATCGAATTAAATAAATACAGTCCACTACCTTTGTATTGCCACTAATTAAAATGTACACCTAATCTTGCCGGCCCTTGGCAGAATGTTCAGACGAACACGAATATAAATACATCTAAATAAGTATTTTTGTGCTCTGTGTAAAGGAGTCATAAATGTACTTGAAATAAACAAATGAAATTGAACACTTGACATGGGTGCTGTGCACATGTAACCTGAGTGCACGCCGCTTATCTAATAAGATGTTCCCCCGCCTCCTAAATGTGTTCCTTAGTGGGAGACCACTGATAGGGTCCTCGCCGCTCGAGATATGTAGATGTTCGGCAGCATGGGACCTAGATACGGCGGGGGTTATTTACTTAGGCCTCTGCGTAGGCCATGTATTAGTATTATTTGATTCTCATGTAAGCTATTTAAACCGAAGACATTTCTAAATAAAATCAGTTTCTAACAAAAACTCAATGAATGAAGATCGTTTCTTTTTGAACCCTCTTTTCACCAACATAATCAGCCAAGTCACCCACCTTTAAAAAGAGAATCAACCAACCAACTATGAAAGTAAATAATATCGAGAAGGATAATTTTTTAGACCAGACTCTGTAGGTTTACCCTACATAATAAGAAAAGATACAAAAAAAAATACAAATTTTTAAATTTTGATAGATATGGGAGCAACTTCTTGCTATATAAAAACAGGAATATATACTAATAAAAACGAGCTTTCCATTTATAAAAGAGTGTCAACCATCAAATATTATCACAAGATAACTATTTTTAATACAATCAAGAAAGGAAAGCTAACTTCGGGCGGAGCCGAAGTTGAAATACCCTTGCAGAATATTCTGAAATTATATTCTCCAAAATTATTTATATGACGCATTCTTAACACTCATAAAAAATCCCAACTTCCTAACTTTAAAAACACCAAAGTTATGGCATTTCCAATCGTTCAGTTATATGGCAGCTATAGGATATAGTCGGCCGATCCTTATGAAATTTGATAGGTCGGATTGATTGGCCAAAAATAAAACCCATAGAAAATCCAAACTTCCTAACTTTAAAAACACCAAAGTTATGGCATTTCCAAACAATCAGTTATATGGCGGCTATAGGATATAGTCGTCCGATCCTTATGAAATTCGGTAGGTCGGATTAATTGGCCAAAAATAAAACTCATAGAAAATCCCAACTTCCTAACTTTAAAAACACCAACGTTATGGCTTTTCCGATCGTTCAGTTATATGGCAGCTATATGATATAGTCGCCCGATCCGGCTCGTTCCGACTTATATACTACCTGCAATAGAAAGGCAACTCTTGGGAAAGTTTTAAGCAGATAGCTTTAAAACTGAGGGACTAGTTTGCGTAGAAACGGACGGACGGACAGACGGACGGACAGACGGACAGACGGACATGGCTAGATCGACTCTCCTGGTGATGCTGATCAATAATATATATACTTTATAGGGTCGGAAATGTCTCCTTTACTGCGTTGCAAACTTTTGACTGAAATTATAATACCCTCTGCATGGGTATAAATATATTTTCTATGAAATCGAAGGTCTAGATTAAGATTTATTAATAGGATGCAATCTATAAAAAAATTATAGCAACAATTGATACAGAAAAGGTATATTGGTGGTGGTAAAAGAAAATCATAAGCAAGCCGACGAAGAAAATTCCGTCAAAAATAAAAATCGTTTGAAAATTAAAAATTATAGAATTATCCGACAAACAGAATATAAATAATATAGGTTCTGTATCAATAGACAACCTTAAACAAGAGATAAGTAACTATATTGAAAAGGAGCATTCAAAAATTAATCACATTCTGCCAACCGAACCGCGTAGACGTGTCTTTTTGCTCGTCCTGCTGAAAGACTTCCAAAAATCTACAAAGTGACCACCAAAACTAAGAAAAATAGCGAAAAGACGCTGGCAGCAATGCCATATCCCAAGGTCAACATCTCCTTGTGATTAAAACTAAATTTAAAACCGATCTAGCTAATCAAATCAATTAAAAATGTCGAACGCAAATAAAATATTAACAAGTGCAACCGGTAAAGCCACGAAGCCAAGTCGCGATCGGCAACAAATACAACTAGACGAACGACGGCTGTCTTCTGCACGGAACAATGCTTACATTTCAATTGACTCATCGGAGGCAACAACAAAATTAACGTCACTGACCGCTACCGAAAGAGCCCGCTCACTGTCACCAGCGATTTTATGCTCAAGCAGCGCTGCCGTTACTCAGTCGTGGAGTTCACAATGCCCGTCACCTCTCTCTCTCATCGATGCACCGACTACTTCGGCTTGTGCGCCCACCAGCACTGTACCCTCTCTTACTACAGCAACGTCAACGACAACAACAACTTTAACGTCTGCGGCTACCCAGTGGCCTATCTCAACACCACAAGTAAAACTTTGCTCTACTGACCCTCTTACGAATAATACTCTCGTACAGACGGGGATCGATCGGTATGTACAAATAAAAAGAAAGCTTAGTCCACAAAAAAACGTAAACTCAAATTGGCCAAAAGTACCAAAAACTTTAGGCAACACACGAACATCCGAAAACAGATTTGCCATACTTGGCGAGACCGAAGAAGACAAGGGTCAGGCGCCTCAAGTCATGAAAGCTGTAAAGCCACCGCCAATATATATTAGGAAACACAACAGTGTCGATCTGATTAATAAGCTTAAACAAGTAATCGGGCCTAACCACTTCTATATCAATACCCTAAAAAGAGGAAACATATTAGAAACAAAACTCCAGGTTAACAACGAAGACAACTTACGTTCTGTAACAAGATATCTCGACAATGAGCTTATAAATTACTACACTTACCAACTAAAAAGTAAGAAAGGCCTACAAGTTGTACTTAAAGGTATAGAATCGACTGTTGCGGTAGCA
The DNA here is from genome assembly GCA_018153305.1 of Drosophila kurseongensis. Taxonomy (NCBI): domain Eukaryota; kingdom Metazoa; phylum Arthropoda; class Insecta; order Diptera; family Drosophilidae; genus Drosophila; species Drosophila kurseongensis. The sequence continues at coordinate 7,429,729 of JAECXX010000001.1, forward strand.
GAAATAGCTGAAGGCCTCACGGAAAATGGCTTCGACGTTAAGCACATCGTAAACATAGTGAACAGGGATAAAATTCCCCAACCACTGTTTAAGATTGAGCTGGCCCCAGAGACGAAACCTCTAAAGAAAAATGCAGTGCATCCTATTTACAATCTGCAATATCTCCTTCACCGAAGAATCACCGTTGAGGAACCGCATAAGCGGAACGGCCCCGTACAGTGTACAAACTGCCAGGAGTTCGGGCATACAAGAACCTACTGCACCCTGCGTCCAGTTTGTGTCGCCTGTGGAGATTTGCATTGCATCGAAGCATGCCTGGGAAACAAAGAAGACCCTACTTTGAGGAAATGCAGTAATTGTGGGGAAATCATACTGCCAACTACCGGGGCTGCCCCGTCTACAAAGAACTCAAGAGCCGCCTAAACCAGAGACGCAGTAATCCACTCGCGGCTCAACACTCTGCCCAACCAAACATCTTCACCCCATCAACAACCACTCCTGGTGTCTCCTTTGCCAACGCACTCCGCTACCCTGGAATCTCACAAACATCTACCGCCCAACCTGCAGCATTGCGTCCACAGCCACCCATATCAAACCTAAATGATTTTCCGCTCTTAAGCCAAAATGGCCAAACAACAAGTCAACCTTCTACGCAGCAAAACCAAACTCTTCCCCCACAAACACTTAGCGGTCTAGAATCTACACTAGCTACTCTTGCAAACGTCATGATGACGATTCAAAGTTCCCTTCAAGAACTACTGCGAAACCAGAGTCTTCTAATGGAACTGCTGATCAAACAAAAGTCTGTATAAATGGACTCCTTAAGAATATGCTTCTGGAACGCAAACGGCGTTTCCCGGCACAAAGACGAACTCCTACAGTTCCTAAACAGCCACAATATCGATATCATGCTACTTTCTGAAACCCATCTAACTAATAAAAACTACTTCCATATCATCGGATATATATTCCACGCGACCAACCACCCGGACGGTAAAGCACACGGAGGTACCGGTATACTCATAAAACAACGCATAAAACATCATCCCTTGGAGACATTCGCTACTAACTACCTGCAGGCCACATCCCTACGTATAAACCTAATTGGCGGCCCACTTACCCTATCCGCCATATATTGTCCCCCACGCTTCAGTATTGCAGAAAATGAATTTATGAATTTCTACAACTCACTAGGACGCTGCTTTATAGCTGCCGGTGATTATAACGCAAAGCATCCCCACTGGGGATCTCGTCTTATCAACCCCAAAGGCCGCCAATTATACAACGCTATTATCACTCCTGGTAATGCGCTTGACTTTGTCTCACCAGCTAGGCCTACATACTGGCCCACAGATCCAAATAAACAACCTGACATTATCGATTTCGCTGTTATTAGAAGAGTCTCGCACAGGCTGATAAATATAAAAACCTTAGAAGAGCTCACATCGGACCATTCGCCAGTTCTCCTCTGTCTATCTGAACAGCCGCAGCTTCTGGAACGCCCCCAACATCTAACATCAAACAAAACAAACTGGCTGAAGTACAAAAAATATGTAAGTGCACACATCGAACTTGATCCTGAAATTTCCTCTGAATCTGACATTGACAAGTCGCTTAAACACCTCACGGACGTAATGTCCTCTGCCGCCAAACATTCTACGCCAGAACCCTCATCCACAAACCCGCTAAGAACTGGACGCTCAAGTATCCAGATCGAGTCTCTCCTACTTGAAAAACGTAGACTTCGCAGAGACTGGCAGACTCATCGGTCCCCAGCTACTAAGAAAAGACTTAATGAAGCATCTCGAAAATTGTCGAAGGCCCTCTCTACCGAAAAGAACCAGGCCCAACGGGCCTACATTGCGAAACTATCCCCGACGGGTAATAAATTCCCACTATGGAGAGCGCACCCAAACATGCAGCCACCAATAGATCCCGATTGGCCAATTCGATCACAAACAGGTGCCTGGGCGCGCAGTGACGAAGAAAGAGCTAACACCTTTGCCCATCACTTGGAAAACGTCTTCAAGCCCCACCCGCCATCCAACCAATTCACTCTACCGAATGTCTCGCTAGCGTCGCCGTCCTCCCCAGTTACCCTTGAAACCAGCACAATACTTAAGGCTATTAAAGAACACATAAACCCAAAAAAGGCTCCTGGTCACGATTTTATTTCTCCAAAAATGATAATTGAATTACCTGCTTGCGCAGTCAGATGCATCGCATTTATATTTAACTCAATATTGAAATGGGGCTACTTTCCTGACCAATGGAAAAAGTCTGTCATTACAATGATCCCGAAGCCAGGAAAAGACAAATCCCAGCCTTCCTCGTACCGGCCCATCAGTCTGCTCCCATGTCTATCAAAGCTATTTGAAAAACTGCTTCTTGTTCATCTAGTAACACATCTTCAAAACAACAGAACGATCCCTCTGCACCAATTTGGATTTAGGGAAAAGCATGGAACTATCGAACAGGTAAACCGCTTAACATCTGAAATTCGCACGGCTTTCGAACACAAGCAATATTGCAGTGCCTTATTTCTGGACGTATCACAGGCATTTGATCGCGTCTGGATCGACGGTCTGGTATACAAAATCAAAACCCTCCTACCAGAAAACACTCACAAGTTGCTTGAGTCATACCTCAGAAACAGAGTTTTCACCGTGAGATGTAAAACCTTTACTTCAACCATCCGTAACATCGAAGCTGGAGTACCCCAAGGAAGTGTGCTTGGACCAATCTTGTACATCCTTTACACGGCAGACATTCCAACAAGCCGCCAGACCCTCATCTCAACCTTTGCTGACGACACTGCCATTGTCAGCCGCTCGAAATGCCCAAAAACAGCTACAGCCCATTTAAAAGAACACCTGGTAGCTGTAGAAAAATGGCTCGCAGACTGGCGTATCAAAGTCAATGAGCAAAAGTGTAAGCACATTACATTTACACTAAACTTGTCGAAATGCCCACCACTGACGCTAAACAACAAGCCGGTTCCACAAGCAGACGAAGCCACCTATCTCGGCATACACCTAGACAGGAGGCTTACCTGGAGAAAGCATATAGAAGCAAAGAAGACCCATTTAAAACTAAAGGCCAGCAGCCTTCACTGGCTCATGAACTACCGCTCCCCCTTCCACTCGAATATAAAGTACTACTGTATAACTCGTGCTTAAAGCCGATCTGGACCTACGGTTCCGAGCTCTGGGGAAACGCAAGCAGCAGCAATATAGAAATTATTCAAAGAGTACAATCAAAGACCCTACGAACAATAACTGGAGCCCCCTGGTACATCCGCAATGCAAACATCCAGAGAGACCTGGATATAAATCCCGTAAAAGAAGAAATTGTTTCCAGAAAAATTAAATATGAAGCCAGATTATCAAATCACCCAAACCTGCTTGCAAGACAACTCAACCGGCTAAGCTATCATTCCCGTCTACAGCGGAATGATTTCCCATCCCTTTTTCAATAACATAAGTTAACGTAACATAGATTAAGATTTGAAAACTTATTGTTAGTCTCTTAAGTAATAGAGAAGATCCAATAAATAAGAACAAAGAAAAAAAAAAAAAAAAAAAAAAAAAAAATATGCTAATTCCTTTTCAAACAGACATAGAAAGGGAAATTAACTTAATTCACGACAGACCAATATACGGGAAACAATATCCGTACACTTTATCTGTCACTGACTTTGTGAATAGTGAAATCAGTACAATGCTTTCAGAAGAAAAAATGCGAACAAAAAAAATTCCTTATAATTCACCAGTAGTTCCAAAGAAAGGGCAAATTGAGGTCGGAAGTCCTGCATTAAGGCTTGACATTGACTGATAGGTATCCAATGCAGGATCCATCAGTAATTCTATCCAATTTGGGAAAGGAAAAATACTATTCAACAATAGATTTAGAATATGGATTTCATTAGATACTGATTAAAGAATATGATATCGAAAAAACTTATTTTTCGATAAATAATGGCAAATATGAATTTTTAAGGATGCCATTTGGACTAACTAATGCACCTGAATTTTTCAACGAGCAATGGACGACACTTTAAAGGGGACAAGTAGGAAAACATGCCATGTCTACATGGACTATACAATAATCTTTTCAGCTTCGATCGAGCAACATGAAAATTTCTTTAGAGAAATTAAAGTTCTGTGAACGCGAAACCAATTTTCTTGGATACATTGAATCTTATAATGTAATAAAAGCTGACCCAAAAAAAATAGCTACAATAGCAAAATATCCAACTGAGAAGTTTCCTAGGTCTTACCGGCTACTATAGAAAATTTGTTTAAAATAATGCTCTTAAAGCCAAACCTCTAACAAAATATCAAAAAGGATGTCAACAAAAATTTTAATACAGTTGAATAAACCGGCTGTTAAAGCTTTTAACGAGCTCAAAGAAAACCTCATTGCGCAAATAGAATTAGTTCAACCGGACTATAACAAAAAATTTACCCTGACCGCCGATGCTTCAGTAGTCGCAATAGGTGTGGTACTATCCCAAGAGGGAAAACCAATAACATTTAATTCAAAAACCTTTAAAAGAAAACTTTACCAATCAATTTCTTTTCACGAGAAAATTCCTCCAAGAAGAAAACGAGGTAGATAGGGCGATAATTATTGAGGAAACTCACAGTCGAACCCATAGAGGACTTGATGAAAATTACAAACAAATATGTAGACTCTATTATTGGCCAAAATTGTTCGATAAAATAAAACAATTTAAAAAAATTGTACAATCTGCAACCAAAATAAGTATAATAGACATCCCATAGAAATATCTATAGGAGAAGCTCCTATATCTATCGCGAAAGAAGAAATCCTTCACATTGATATATATAATGATTTATATTCAAAATTTCTAGTAGTAAAAGAAATCGAAAATAAATAAAATAAAATTTTGGTAATCATTTAACAATTTCCACAAGCCAAAACAATTATGACCGACAATGAACAAAGTTTTACTTCAGTTCAATTTAGAGCATTCATAAGTCGACGTGGTCTAAGAGAAATCGCACCGTGTATCAAAGATGCATTTAAATTAACTGATTATTCAGAAATAGTAATAAGGACAGCTCAAAAATATAATCAAAAACCTTATAAAATTAAGCCTGAAAATATTCCTTTAATACTTAAGCAAGCGCAACTAAAAATGCATAAGACTCACAATGAAAATAGGAAAACCAAAAGATTATAATGTAGGCGAGATAATTTATTTGGAGAAAGAAATGGAGATATAAAAAATAAGTGGTAAAGGACAATTTACCAAATAAAGTAATAACTAGCAACATATATTTAATATTTCATAAAGATAATATTACATTTTAAATAAAAAAATCGTTTCTCACATTACAGAAAATGAATTCTATAATACTGTTAATTATAATCATAGCATCGGTCCGTTGCGAAATAATAGATTATTCAAATCATGACTATTTGCTCTACAAAGACACCAAAGATGTCCTTATCTATGAAACTTACGCAGAACTATTTCACGTAACTAATTTAAGTTTTTATAATATTAGAATCAGAGGATATTAACAAAATCGCAAATAAGAATCTTCAATGGGAAATATCTTACAACTTAAAAATAATCAAAATAATTTTATCACAAATATTACCTTATAAATCAAAAAGGGATTTAAATGAATTAGGTACAGTTTGGAAATAGATATCAGAAACCCCAGACCATGATGATATCACTGCAGTTCAAAATAAAATTGATGACTTGGTCTAAGTAATAACAACCAATTTATTACAAATTCCAAATTATTTTTAGAAATAAATTCAAGAATTGCCACGAAGATACCGTCTTCGGTTATTAACATTTGATCTTCAAAATTTAATAGATACTATTACAGTTGCGAAAATCAATGTTTTCAACACTAAAATTTATAAACATGAATATAAGCCTGTAGTAATTTCTGACTTAATGGATATAGCTGAATTCAAAATCATACTACGTAATAAATTAATAATAATATATATTAAGTACCCAATAATTAGGGATCGTTGCGACATATATATATCAAGACCCGTTTCACAAAAAGATGAAAAATTAATATTTAATAACCATGTAACTAAATGTAGAAATAAATATTTCGAAATGACTAATTTTAAGAAAGAACTTTTTAATAATTACTGTATTTTAAGTCAGCAAAAATCATGTTTTACTCATCTGTTAAATGACAACTTTTTTTTCTTTTAACTTTCAATGGTACGACAGTGATAATATACATAACAACTCGGAAGTTTAACAATTTTGAAATTTCTAATTATATTTTATCAAACGATTCTGAACTTTCTTTTGATAATATAAATATTGTAAATCCATTTATCCAAATTAAGCAGACCAGAATTCCACTGGCTTTAATATTATTTCTGTTTATATTAATTTATTTGATCATAATGTTTATATTTAAGCACAGAAAATACTTAAGCAAAATGAATTTAATTTTAAAATCACGGCAAAAATAAAATGAAATTAAGCCTGATAATGAAAAACAAACCGAGGAAAACTTTTTAGTCCAATTGACTAACCATTTGCATTCTATCACAGCATCCCCAAATGAACCGGGACGATTAAATTTAGAAAGAGGGGAGTTAACCAACCCATGATTATGGCCTCCTTGGCCAATTTATGAACAACTTCAGGCTGCAATCTTCGCAATCAACATCCTCAATTTAATTGAATATCTTTAGGAACATTTCTCACGCTCTTATTAATATCAAGGTTCTGCAGATATTAATTTAAAGCTTGTGCAAAACATAAACAAATAGCAGCCCATAATCAATTTATTTGCAACCCGTCTTCTGCAGCTTATAAAACTATTTGTGGCCTGTCTTCTGCAGCTTATAAAAAAGCTCAGGCCACTTAAAGTACATATAAATATCGAGCCCAACTCCGCAGCGAGCCCAATTTTAATAAACAAACCTTATTGAATTTCGCAATCTAATTAAGAATTGGATCGCTCATTTTCTGACTCTCTTCAGAATCTCAAAATGTCTTTCACAAAATTGACAATAATTCTCTTGTGCCGAGGTTTGATGATTAATCAAATGCAACCCACCAGGCAGTCGATTTTTAACAGGGACTTGGTTCGGTACTAGTAGAAGTTAAAAGTAGTTAAGTGACAAGTGAAATGTATTAGAGAATTAAGAATAAAGAAGTTAAAATAAAAAACCAATTAAATTCTGTACACATAATTTAATTTGTATGTATTTGTCTTGGGATAGTTTGAGTAAAATAAAACGTAATTCAAAAAAGGGTGTTATATAAACGTAAAACAAAAAACTGTAAAATTAATATACAGAAATCAAAAAACCATAAAATTATTATAACTTTTTAAAAGATTCAAAAGTATCCTGCCCAAATTCATGGTTGTACTTCATTAACAAAAGAGAAGATAGGGCGTAATCTCATACACATTATATATGTTATACTAACGAAACGAGCGAAGTTTATCTGTAACTACATTTTTTGATTGACAGTAATTTTTGAAAATGGAAAAAAACACTTTTTTTCTCTCTCAGCACATAAGAGCATCGCATAAATTCAGCTCGCTAGAGGAGATCATCGAAGAAGCAAAAAAGTTTTTAGCAGACCTTCAAGAAAATTATTTTTTGGGCTCCATTAAATAAAATAAAAAAGCAGCGGTCTACTTTTTACCCATCTGTGATACCTCCGAACGGCTAAGTTTGTTGTGGATTTCACTTAAAATGTTACTAACTTTCTATTCGATGAATTCAAACCTAGGTCGCTCTGCTCGCAGACACTTTACTGTTCACACGTCTAAGGTATGGGATCAAGGTTCTGCAGATATTAATTTCAAGCTTTTGCAAAACATAAACAAATAGCCATTTCTTTGCAACCCGTCTTCTGCAGCTTATAAACAAAGTCCCAATAATCAATTTATGGGGATCAATTTGTCGTTTATGTATGTATCCCAACTATTGGTAGCTATTGGCTATGTTAAAAGATGAATTGCCAAAAAACTTTGTTTGAATATTTTTTTTACATACAATAAATCTACATTTTTTATCAACCGAACTTAGAGTTAGGCTTTCCTACAGTCACCATTATGGTAGTGATTAATGTCAATGATTAGTGATTAGTCAATGATTAGTGTCACACTATTTGCGAATTGATTACTCATGGAAAGGCGTATCCGATACTTAGAAAACTTTGTTGACTGCTTTACCCTTGCAAAAGCTATTATAATTTCAGTCAAAATTTTGCAACGCAGTGAAGGAGAAATTTCCGACCCCATGAAGTATATATATTCTGGATCAGCATCACCAGGAGAATCGATCTAGCTATGTCCGTCCATCTGTCCGTTTCTACGCAAACTAGTCCCTCAGTTTTAAAGCTATCTGATTGAAAAAGTTGTCTTTTTAATGCAGGTAGGATCGGACGACTATATCATATAACTCCCATAGGAAAAATCGGAAAAAAAAGAAAAGAAAAGTATAACTTTGTAGTTTCTAATTTTTGTTGTTTTGTTCTTTGGGAGTTGGTAATATTTAAATACTATGGAATTACTATTTAATTAAATTAAAATCGGACATCTTTATCATATAGATCCCATAGGAAAATCGATATTAAAAATGAAAAAATTTTATTGTTCCTTTGAGATATAGTAATTATTTACTATATCAGAATTAGGCTTTTAGTTTTGTCAAAATAGGACAACAGTATCATATATCTGCCTCAGAAACAATAGCAAAATGCAGCGCAAAATCGACATAGCTTCATTGTTTTTAGTAATATAGGCAGAGAAATCGAAATGTTGTCTTTTGTAATAACTGCAAGGGTATATAAACTTCGGCTTGCCGAAGTTTGCTTCCATTCATGCTTCCATGATATGATAAATGTTGTAACCAATGCTTCTTAAACATTTATATAGCTTATATCCTCAATCGCCGTTCTCAATGTTCCGCCTACGCTGCATTCCTTCGGTCGCTGCCGTCAATACTCGGATGTGAACTTGTTGACTTGCATATAATAGATCGGACAACAATTGCGCCATTATTAATGTGAACCAGCCAGCACTGAAGTGTTTGCTGGCTCATGTATATTCTTGATGGTAACTGGGTGTGGAAAGTCGTTTATTGGTAACTAGCTAGCCGGGAAGCTTTATCTTCATCTGTATCATCGGCATATGTTGCAACGGTGCACTTGTTTGTTAGTGGCATGTCGGCTGTATATAGAGTATACACAATCGGTCCCAATACGCTTTCTTGTGGGACGCCTGTGTTTATGACAACTAGTGATGATGTGTCATTTCTCTGCTGCACCTAGAAGCATCTTTCATTCAAATAGGAATTGTAGGTAGTATGAAGCAGGTACCCATTTCTTTATTTTCTACATTAAGCACTCGATCAAACGCTTATTGAACATCAAGAAATGTAGCAGTGCGGTTTTTTTTTTGTATATTTATTTGTAAACATGGAACCCGTACTATCTATGAGTACCTTAACAATGTAGTTTTGTATATTAATTTGAACCAAACCCCATGCCTTTAGGGATTTTAGGACTATCTTGGAGATCATATTTTTGGATATCTGGTTGTTTTTGTAAGCTAAGTCTCTTGAGCCGTCTGAGCGGTCTGGCTGGCGGGAACCATTTGCGAGCAGGTTCCGATGACTAAGGAGTCTGTCGCTGTACCTGCTGGCGTGTAGGCCAATTAGCTGCTGCACAGTGTGGATATTTAGGTCATTGTGGAGGGTCTACCCACGCAGATACCAATGACAATTCGTTATCTTCCTCATTGCCTAGTTTTGCAGCACTTGAATGCGCTTGTAGTTAGATTTGGCTGCGATCCCCCATATTTGTATGCCGTATAGCCATATTGGGGCTATACAGTGCACATACACGGCTCTCTTTGCCGTCAGCGACATGTTAGTCCTTTTGTTGAGCAGCCATCACAATTATTGCATCATGGCTTTCACGGCTTTCAGGTGCCTTTGACTTTCACAGAGTCTCCATATTGTGTGAGGAGTCTTAAAAATCCCCACAAGTCCCGATTCAGGAGAGCGGCTTAGCAATATGAGTGAAGGGCATCCAGGTCAAACGGGAAATGTACGGACCTTGAAACCTCATACGGCGAGGGCAACAAGGTCTAACGGTAAACTGGCGGACTTCTGAGCCGCACAAAGAGGACGCACCGTGAATTAACGGTAATGCAGTGGACCTTGGTCCCGATCTGAAGGAGGGAAATAACGGCACCTCCAGCGGCTACAAAAGGACAGCGGAAGCGACAGGGACAGTACGAGTGCGAAAATCAGAGCGAGTCCGTGAACACGGAACAAGTAAAGTCAAAACCCATGTGTCCAAGGATTAAGACCGCAAAGCCGAGACGCCGAACGGCGACAAGTCTACAAGGCTGAGATCCAACGGTGCTAGGTCGTGGTCAAACCGAACTTAAGGAGAAGCAGAAGCAGTAGCAATATTGCTATATTACGAGAAACAATAAACCACCACCAACCCAATCCTTTCTTGCGTTATCTCTTGGTCACGGGCAATCACACATTATAAATTTGGTGGAACGAACTCACAACCTCTCTGAGCTAGCCGCACGTCTACGTAACCAGCAAGAACTAAAGAATTAGGTCGTTACATCTGGCGCCCAAGAGTGATTGGCCTGACCAAGGAAACAAAAGTTCCGAGATGGGAAAGTCCTGGATTTATAATCTCAGGTAGGAGGATTTGGACGAAGGTTCTGGGACTAGAACTTAAGGGCTCAGACAAGTCGATGAGGAAGACTCTGGGAATCTTGTTGACCAGACGGCAGAGGAGCGGGCTATCGCCGACTTGGTAACGGGCCTGGAAATTAAATTCAGGAAACTGCCACACCAAAGTTCAAGCTTACAACCCCGAGTGCCGAAGGCTTGTTAGCAAGCTTGGATGTTTTTAGCATCGCAAGCAACGGCCGGCAGCTGGAGAGTAGCCAGGAAAGGAAGGAGAGCACTAGGACGCACACACAGGACTACGCAAAGGTAGCAGAAGAGTCGGAGAGGCAATAGAGGTTGCCGGAGGGCTCTCAGAAAGTCAGTATGGCTTTAGAAAGGCTCGCTCAACCCTAGATGCACTAGAAGCCGTGGACCGCATAGCCAGGCAGGCCATAGAAGGCAAAAGGTGGCTGGGAGGAAACAAACAATACTGTTTGGTGGCAACTCTGGACATCAAAAACGCCTTCAACTCGGCATCCTGGAGCAGAATAATGGCCTCACTCGGGATGCTGAACATCCCAAAGTACTTGCAGGCGATCGTTAGCGACTACCTGAGCGACAGGTGGCTCCACTATGACACGGACGAAGGACCTCAACGCTACAAAATCACAGGAGGAGTGCCACAAGGGTCCGTCTTAGGCCCATTATTGTGGAACACCATGTACGATGGTATCCTGCGACTAAACTTCCAGCAGGGCGTAAACGTTGTTGGCTTCGCGGACGACGTCGCGGTCATAGTGGTCAAAAAGTCCAAAGCTGAGGTAGAAAGCTCTACAAACGCAGCAATCAGTATGATAAGTGAGTGGCTACAAATCGTAGGACTTGAACTGGCTGAGCAGAAAACCGAGGCGGTACTCATCAGCAGCAGGAAAAAAGTGGAAACGGCACGAATCACTGTGGGTGGAGCCCAAGTGGAGACGAAAAGGGCTATAAAATACCTAGGTGTCATGCTGGACACCAGGCTGTCCTACAGGGAGCACCTGCAGGCGACTCATAAGAGGGCTCACGGAGTCACGATGGCAGTGTCCCGAATGATGCTTAACCATAGAGGCCCAAAATCCACGAGCAGGAAGCTACTGTTTAACGTAGCAATGTCGTCCATCATGTATGCAGCACCAATATGGGCCGAGGCGACAACAAAAAAGAGCTACATAAAGGGTATAGAGTCGGACTACAGAATAGGAGCTCTTAGGGTAGCCTTCGCCTTCCGCACGGTCGCTACAGAGGCCATTCTGGTCATTAGTGGTATAACACCAGTCGAGCTCGCAGTTGTTGAGGCCAAGGAGAACTTTGAAGCGAGAAAATTAGCTGACACACAGGCGGACCACCGCTTGGCAAAACTAAGGTCAAGAACAAAGTCCCTTGAAAACTGGCAGCAAAGATGGGATAGGACAGAAACCGGCCGGTGGACGCACCGACTCATCCCCAATATAGCGGCTTGGGTAAACAGACGTTCCATCTGACACAGGTGCTGAGCGGACATGGATGCTTTAAGGAGTATTTACATCGCTTCGGACACGAGACAAGCCAAATCTGCGATACCTGCGGAACAGTGGAAAATGCCGAACACGCACTAACCACATGTGTCAGGTTCGGAGAAGAGCGCCGAAGAGCTGAACAAATCCTGGGGACCCCGATCACAGTGGAGGGACTTGTTCCTAGTATGCTGGAGAGTCAGGATAACTGGACAGCTGTATGCAGTCTGGCTGCGGAAGTCACGACGGAACTGAGGCGGCTGGAACGCGTAAGGAACGAGAGGTCCTAAACAGGCCAGCCAGCCTTGCGAAGCAATGCTTCACGGCAGTCCCGCAAGCCTGGATATCATATATATATTTATTTATTTTGTCTATATATGTAATTTATGAATAAAAAAAAAACGCAAAGGTAGCCAAGCAGGTCCGTGAGTGGAACTTCCGCAACGACGGAAACGACAAGCACCTGGAGTTTTTGGAACAAGTAGAGTGGTCAGTCGTGACGTACGGTCTCGACATTAAGCTCACGATCTCACGAGCAATACCGAAGCTTCTACAAGGCAGACCCTTAAAGTGGTTCATAGCCAACAATCGGAATACCTGGGGAGACTTCATCTACAGCTTCCAAAACTACTTTTTTCCTAGAGGATACATGGCGAAGCTGGCGGATCAGGTCAGGCAAAGGAAGCAAGCATACGGGGAAAGCTTAAATGATTTCATGGTGGACATGCAGACCCTGATGCGGCCAGTGCACAAGTCTGCCAAAGGAAGTTTTAGGCAGAATAAAAGAGAACAGCACTCCGGCGTTCAGGATGTTCATTCGCCCGTACGAGTGTCGTCACTTGGACACCTTGGTGGTGCTGGTAGACGAGTTTGAAGAACTCGACCAGCAAAGGAAGAAGTTTGAGCTGGAAAACAATCCCCGGCCAAGAACAGACCCGGGTGCGGTGCCAGGAGGATCCGGACACACAACCAAAAAGTACAATCGCGGCTAATACGTAAAGAAACCTACCCAGGCGTGCCGCAAATGCGGGGGCCCAGATCACTGGGCTAAGGAATGCCGAAATCAACGGCTTACGTTCTGCTGGCGATGCGGAAAAATAGGAACATGGACTGTTCAGCGCTGTTCCGGGTCGGGAAACGGTATCAGGCCGAGGCGGAACAGGCCATTCTCTGGGAGCAGCCAGCACCGCAGCAGCAGCCTTCGTTACCGCCGCAACAGGTGCCAAGGGTAGCAACGCAGCGGAGGAGGGCCCTGAGCAGCCGATGGGCCAAGTTAGTGGTTGACGAGGGCGTTCGCCACCAGATCCGGGTGGCGGGCGGTGTGATACAGAGTGATCTCTAATCCAAAACCATGAGCGACCATCTGACTCAAATCGATTAATTTTTGTTTCGTCCGACCATATAACCTTAAAAACCAAAAAATGTTGGAATAGTTTGCATTTTTAGATGGACTAGAGATCCCACATTCCAGTCAGCAAGTAATGAGCGGCAAGCCGTCAAGCACGGTGGCGGCTCAATTATGGTATGGGGATGCATCCATAAAAATGGAGTTGGTCCGTTGGTATCGATGCAAAAAAATCTTTCAGAAGTCATCCGAAATACGGTTCTTTCTACTGAAAAATTATTTTTTTTAGCAAGATAATAGCCGAAAGCATACTTGTCTTTTGGTAAAAAATTGGATTAAAAAACCAAAATTTCAGTCCATGAAGTGGCCAACACAATCGCCGGATATGAATCCAATTAAAACGAGGACGGGAGCTAACTTCGGCAAGCCGAAGTTTTAATACCCTTGCAGACTTTGCCGAAATTGCTAAAAATGAAAAAGTAGCGAAAGGAATAAGGTATACATAAATAAAATAGATTTGCATAGTTTCATGTCAATAGCTTTAATACTGCAAAACTGTCATATAAAAATAGAAAACAAAGGAATATTTTCGCAGCCCTTAACAATTTTTCCTACGGAAGCTATAAGATATAGACGTCCGATCGGCAACCGCTTTAACCATAATCAAGATATGCGTAAATAAATAAGACTTGGAAAAATGTATGTCTTACGTTACACTGCGCGAAATATTCTGAAGAACATCAAATTTGGAACGATTTCACCCTATTTTTCCTATGGGACCTATAGGATATAGACGTCCGATCGGCACGCGCTTTTACCCTGATCAAGGTATGCATAAAAAATACGATTTGAAAAGATTCATGTCAATAGCTTCTACACTGCGCGAAATATCTTCCATTCTTTCAAGTTATATCCGATTGTTTCTATGGGAGCTATAGGATATAGACATCCGATTGGGGCGGTTTTCAAACTTGATCTGCGTGTTTTAGGACTACTGTGAAAGTTTCAGATCGCTAGCTTTTAAACTTAGCTCGCAAACGGTATTGAAACAGACGGACAGACGGACATGGCTATATCGACTCCCCTATTGATCCTGATCAAGAATATATATACTTTATGGGGTCGGAAACGTCTCCTTCAGTGCGTTACAAACTTCTGACCAAAATTATAATACCCTCTGCAAGGGTATAAAAAAGTATGAAGTATGAAATCAAAATTGGCAAAATATGCAGTTCCTCCAAGTGGAATGAAGGAGCTGTGGGTGATGACAAAGGGCATATGGTATGTCACCCAAAGTGTGCCCAATCCTTAAAAGCCTTAAAAGTTAAAAGGGCTGTGGATACATTATTAAAAAATGTTTAATACAAATATTTGGTTACAAAATGACCGCAGTGCAAAACTGTGACATTTGACTTATTTTACAGTTTGCTCCAGCATTTTGTACTCCTATTGTTAAATGGCTTAAAATTTTCTAAAAACGTAGTGTATGAACATACGTACAAAACAAGACTAAGGATTTTAGCGATTTCCTCCGTTTTAAGAACACTTAGTCCAATATAATAGCATTAAAAATGCTATAAAAATTATCGCTTTAGTAGGCATGGCCTTCAACGTAGCGTGGAAACTCCTATCAATACCCGGTGCTTTATTTTTCTGCAATAAATGGATGACTTAAATTTTTTCCTCAAACCTTAATGTTTTAATAGGCAATGACTTTTGCAATGGAGTTTGCAATTTCAGTTAAGTCTCTCCAGCCTGCACTGTCGAAGTAAAGTCATAAGGAGAACTTGGCTAAATGGTTGTCTTATAAGAGAGGGGTATGGTACTTACATTTTTTTTGTTGGCTTTTTTTTCTCAATGCACTACATTTGAAGAATATTTTAGATTGAGCCGAGTAAAACTTCCGAAGTTATGGGCAGTTGACGTAGGTAAGTTAGCTCGTTTTGATTCGATTTTTGGGTGTCCAAAACTTTAAAACGCTCTCCTGAAAAGTTGCCATTTCCAAGTCGGTGAACACGATCTACTGGACAAATCGTTTTGAAATTTCGCAAACTATTTCTGTACCTAAATCCGCAGGTACTGACGCCGAGTGTGTTTTTTTTAACTGATAATTTTTTATTTTATAATAATTCATATAAAAATTTTTAGGCTAAAGTCACGTTTTTGACTTCAAAGTGTTTCCAAAATTGAAAAAAAACCTCGACGTTGTTATCTTTAGAAACATCTTAACTAATAAAATGTTTGTTTTGTTTTTTCAGATGATCCAGTAACGAGTTACGCTGTTGGAGGTGGCTACGGAGCTTGGATGCGATCGGCTAATTTTTTTTCGATGAAAACTTGTGAAACCATAGTTTAAATGTTGTACTTTGACATGCTAATAAAAAAATGTATCTGACATTAACAGTATCGTGTGAAAAAATGTATGGAAATAGGCATTTTTTGGACGATTTAACCATACCCCATACAAAGCCATAACTTATAGAACGAGGAACATGGTCAGCTGGCGTTGAAGCAGTAGCCGCTCCATAAATATTTTCAGTGAGAATATCTTCTGCGTTCTCAATGTCTTCTCTAGAGGCCAGAGTCGAATTTGGTTCAAAGGAGCGCTCAATATTCTTTTTGAAAGCGATGAGGTTGGTCTGACTTCTGATTAACCGAGGGCTTGGTCCATTTGTTTGCGGATCAACAACAAGAGCAATTTGATCCCAGCCTTGGCATATATTTATTTGGGAATCCGGTATTCCTTGGTATAATGCGAAATAAACGCAAGTTGCTGTTTTACATGGGTATCTAGTAGGCAAACCAGTGGCAAGAATTTTAGCCCCTCTGGCTGATGTAGATTCAACTAGCTCTTGCCCTCTGGGTGAACTGTATGCGTCTCCCCACATCCAATACCGTGCATTCCAGTCGCCTCCAACCAAATACCTTTGACCGCAAGAAGCAAGAATGTCAGTGAATTGCCTTTCCTTGATCAAATTCATTCGAGGGCAGTATACATCTGAATGGTTGGACTTTCAATAACTTTTTGAGGGAAATGACGGAGAGAACTCCTTACCAATACTGCAGCTTCTAGTGGCCATGATTGTGACATGATGGTTTATACACTGTATAGAAGGTATATCAATATATTTTAACCGTTTCACCCCGGCTCCAGATAAGGATCTTGAGTGTATTCATTGTGAGGCTGAAGCTTTGTTGTGGAGTTGGAGAGTTAATCTATTCCCAGTCCATTGCTTGATCAAGTTGGACATTTCGAAAACCATGCTTTCAAGCCCTCGAAGTCGTTGATTTTTCTGCTTGTTTTGGTGTTTCTGTGTTCCCTGTAGCTGCTGCTATAGCCACAAAAACAACTGCTGCTGCTGCTGTTGCTGGAGTTGTTGTTGCAATTTCATAAGCTTTTGGTGCTTTTGCTCCAATATTGACTGGGCGTCAAACGTATTTTGTTGTTGTACAATATTTTTCCCAATTTTGGTAATTGTAATTGGTTTGGAACATCATGAATATACACTGTATAGAAGGTATATCAATATATTTTAACCGTTTCACCCCGGCTCCAGATAAGGATCTTGAGTGTATTCATTGTGAGGCTGAAGCTTTGTTGTGGAGTTGGAGAGTTAATCTATTCCCAGTCCATTGCTTGATCAAGTTGGACATTTCGAAAACCATGCTTTCAAGCCCTCGAAGTCGTTGATTTTTCTGCTTGTTTTGGTGTTTCTGTGTTCCCTGTAGCTGCTGCTATAGCCACAAAAACAACTGCTGCTGCTGCTGTTGCTGGAGTTGTTGTTGCCATTTCATAAGCTTTTGGTGCTTTTGCTCCAATATTGACTGGGCGTCAAACGTATTTTGTTGTTGTACAATATTTTTCCCAATTTTGGTAATTGTAATTGGTTTGGAACATCATGAAGACGGTTCTGGGCAGGTCAATTTCTGTCCCTTGCTATGCCACCACTATTGGTGGCATAAGCATTAAGCATTTGCTGAGTTTGTTGTTGTCGACTTGGTTTTTGCTGCCGAGATTTTTGTTGCGGTTGCTGCCGCGTTGTTTGATTCTTCGAAAAGCCAATTGATCGACAAAGGTAATCTTGATACCACTGGAAACCCTTATATCTTGCCATATGATTCCCTCCAAAGTGTATACGGGTGGGCTGTTGATCTTTGGGACTTACGCATTGTTTTGTGGGATGATTTTCACCACATCGAGCACAGTTAGGATAACGACGGCAGTACTTGGCTTCATGTCCATATTGTTGGCAACATGTGCATTGAGCGATTTCTGATGTTTTGCGCATTCTTTCTGTTCTCATTTTTTGACGGCAAAGTGTTGTGATATAATATATAGCATTGATTTTTGCGCATGGCTTAATATTATTGAAAAATATGTTAAGCTTTTCATCTTGGACACTGCGCGAAAAAAAAAACTTGGGCGGCGGTAGCTTTTCATAACGGGATCATAATATGTCGAACGGTTCGTTTGTTACGCGGGCAAACATTTTGCCCGCCGCTTTCGTCTGGGCGGTTTTAAACTTCTGACACGACTCGAAGCGCTGAACGTAACGTTTCGCGTCTCTAAGCATTTCGGGCCAGAAATACCTCTGGGGCAGTCGAGAAACGGTCTTTCGTACCCCCAGATGCCCAGCCGGGGGCACGTCGTGGCTTTCTTGGAGGACTCGGACTCTACTTGGACTTGGAAAAGTTGTGAAAACATAGTTTAAATGTTGTACTTTGACATGCTAATAAAAAAATGTATCTGACATTAACAGTATCGTGTGAAAAAATGCATGGAAATAGGCATTTTTGGACGAATTAACCATACCCCATACAATGCCATAACTTATAGAACGAGGAACATGGTCAGCTGGCGTTGAAGCAGTAGCCGCTCCATAAATATTATCAGTGAGAATATCTTCTGCGTTCTCAATGTCTTCTCTAGAAGCCAGAGTAGAATTTGGTTCAAAGGAGCGCTTAATATTCTGTTTGAAAGCGATGAGGTCAGTCTGACTTCTGATTAACCGAGAGCTTGGTCCATTTGTTTGCGGATCAACAACAAGAGCTAGTTGCTGTGTGACTTAATATACATGGGTATCTAGTAGGCAAACCAGTGGCAGGAATTTTAGCCCCTCTGGCTGATGTAGATTCAACTAGCTTTTGCCCTTTGAGCACCTAGTGGCCATGATTGTGACTTGATGGTATAGAAGGTATATCAATATATTTTAACCGTTTCACCCCGGTTCCAGATAAGGATCTTGAGTGTATTTATTGCGAGGCTGAAGCTTTGTTGTGGAGTTGGAGAGTTAATCTATTCCCAGTCCATTGCTTGATCGAGTTGGCCGTGTCGAAAACCATGCTTTCAAGCCATCAAAGTCGTTGATTTTTCTGCTTGTTTTGGTGTTTTTGTGTTCCCTGTAGCTGCTGCTATAGCCACAAAAAGAACTACTGCTGCTGCTGTTGCTGGAGTTGTTGTTGCCATTTCATAAGCTTGTGGTGCTTTTGCTCCAATATTGGCTGGGCGTCAAACGTATTTTGTTGTTGTACAATATTTTTTTCCAATTTTGGTAATTGTAATTATAATAACCACTTTAAACCGATAACCTTCCAAGTAGCACCGCATTTTCCTAATGGTTCATATGATGGCCAGACACTCCTTCTCTGTTGTCGTGTAATTGCCTTCCGTGGCCGTGAGTCAATGGCTGGCGTAAGCGATGACTTTCTGCTGGCCTTCGATGTCTTGCGACAGGACTGCTCATAGTTCCATGTCACTAGCGTCGGTTTGCCACACAAACGTCTTGTCGAAGTCGGGAAATCCTAACACGGGGGGCAGGGGTTAAACTCCTTTTCATCTCTTCTAGCGCGTTCTGTTGTTGGTGGCTCCATGCCCACTTCCGACCCTTCTTCAACAGGGCCGCCATCGGTTGTACCACAGTTGCGAAGTTAGGGACGAACCGGTGATACCAAGACGCAATGCCTAGCCACTGCCCGAGCTCCTTGAGACAGGTAAGGGGCTTTAGGTTGGTAATGGCCTTTATTTTCTCCGGGGTATTAATGTCCACCTGAAGAACGCGCACTTTTTTGGGTTTGCCTTCAGGTTCGCCTGCGGAAGACTTTGGCCAGGTTGGCCAAGTGTTGTTTTTCCGTGGCACCTATAACGATGATATCGTCCAAATAGGCTAAGGCTAAGGCGAACGGCTCCATGTCCGCACCAATCACGCTATCCAAAGCGCGTTGGAAGATTGCGCTGGCCGAGTGAAATCCGAAGGGCATGACCTGCCATGACCTCTGCCCGGAACGGTGAAGGCCGTGAATTGGCGGATGTCCTTGGCCATGGGCATCTGCCAATAACCATACTTTAAATCCAGGGTCGAAATGTTTTGGGCTTGACGTAGTCTTTCCAGGATGTGGTTGATCCTGGGGACGGGGTGCGCGCCGGGCACTGAGTGAGTGTTCAATTGTCCTAACCCTATGGGCGTGTTATGCGGACTCCGTGAAGGTTCGATGACGACTTCGCGGAGTAGTTCGTCCACTTGGGTGTCGAAACCGCTCTGCATTGCCGGATTCCTCGGTTTCCTTTGTTTCAAGGGTTTATCGTCTCGCATTATAATCCGATGCTCCGCCACGTGTGATACATCTTGAAGCTCCTCGAAAAGCGCTAACTCACGGGTGATGATTTCCCGCTGGTCGGATCTCAGGTTATCCTCTTCCGTCATTGGCTCTCCACTCTCTGCTTCGTCGATTTCGTCCGACGGAAAGTCCTCCGAGGCCCTTCCCGGCTCGTCGCAGCTCCTGATATCGTTTCCTCCGATCTTTCGTTCTCCTTATGTGGTCATCTGACGCCGGAACCGTCGTACTCCATTCTTCGAGGGTTGGTCCTATCCCGGTCTGTAGTCCCCATCCTGGGAATACCTGCGCTACTCGACGTCAGCTATCCCACACACATTCCGTCGCCATGTGGGTTAATTGCTCGTCTCTAGTCCCTCGAAGTAACGTGCGGGCAGGAAGAAACTTAAGAATTCGGCCCAAAACTCTGCCCACGTAGCCGTCTATAAGCGGCTCGCGCGGAACCATCGTGCTGCCCTACCTTCCAAAATATCTAACATGCCACGGGGTACATCCTCCTGGTTAATTCCGTATGTTGTTTTTTTTCTCCTCAAGTTCGGCGATCAAGGTGAACGGGTCAGACGCTTCGTCGAATCGTAGATTCCATTTGTTCATCCGCTCGGCTAGTACTGGCGGCTTCGGCACGCCGTGGTTTCCGAGTGGTGGGGCGATGAAATCTCGTGACGTGCCGGGATGGACTCCTCGATATCTTGTCAGTCTTCCGGAAAAGACGAAATATGGAACCTGACTCTGGCTAACTTGGGTAATTTTGATTTCGGGGGTGAACCCTTTGTCGCCTCCTAGTCGGTTGGGAATTACAGCTCTCGAGCTGTACTGCTCCTGTAGTTGAGCGAGTCGTGTCCACACCGACTCTGGAAACGATCCTGTACTCACAAGTATAGCGAATGCCTTCTGCGTTTCTGCTACGGTGCCGTCGGCGATGAACCGGAACTCGAGTGCTAGAGCGGCTAGTTCATCTTTACGACTGGCATAAATCTATCGTACTCCTACGCCTGGGTTTTCAATCAAATCGGCTTCTTCGTACTCGCCGTCGGACTCCTTCGTATCAGCCATGATTTATTGTAGTACACGAAACTCCTCCCTTTTCCTTTTCAATATTGATTCCCTACTTGTCCTTCTCCCTTTGCTCGCCGCAGTCCTTCTTCTTTAACAGTTTGCAATGCTCGGCAGGGGCGCGATCTTCGGGATAAAGATCTTTATCTTAGTGGGTCATTAGGCCGCTTTGGTGTTGCTCTAGTTAACCTCAATGTCCCTGCTCGGGCGCCACATGTAAGGATGCTCTCTGGCCGGGGTACAACTCTCAGTCGGATCCAGAGGTCCTTTTACAAGAAATTTGTAAAATCACTGAGACACTGGGCTAGAGTGTAATGTCTGCGGGCGAAGGATGATTTTTAAATTATCCTGGAGATTTACGCCTATCTGCTCGAGGAGGGGTATTTTAGATGGGCGTCGGACTTGCAATTCTCCTTCGAGGTTATGGTGATTTGGGATTCCCCCTCGTGCTGAAAACTTCCACGGGCTGGACCTTCGGGATGAGGTGAGAGGGTCGTGGGGGCCAAAAATCCTACGGGCTGGACCTTCGGGCGAGGCCGCAGCCGGATTTTATCGTGATTAGCCGGCTGGAAGCGAGTTTGATTAATTAATTGTGAGAATATATTTTTATAGTGTCAATATTTATACCGCTCCCATTCGGATCGCCGGCCATCGGTAACCTAAGTTACTTGGGGAAAAGGGTGCGTGGCGGTACAAATAATAAACACTAAAACCATCCTTTGTATATATTTCACTTATTTTATTCACTGTCATCTTTCTTCGTGTTTCCGTTTTATAAATAAATTTTTGTTTCACAAATGCTTTGCTCTGTTTTCTGTTCCACTGCACCGATTACGCTTTTTGCTCACTAAACTTATTTTTCTACCGACCGCGTTCTTACTCCGCCGCGTGCTCAACTTGCAAAATTTTCTCCGCGTCGTCCGCGTGTGCGACCGTCGCCCTCGAGGTACGTGAAAACGAGAAACAAGGAAGCCGCAGTGTGACGCCCTCGTACTCTCCGGTCTTTCCCTGGCACCTCGGGTGAATGGTGCGGAATTAACTTGGCCTATTTTGGTTCCATACCCAAAAATCCCATCGGTTCGCTTTCCGATTATTAAATAATAATACTTCATTTCATTTCTCTTACAAACTAATGATTATAATAATATTAAACTCAAATAAATATTACCTATAACTATTGTCGCGGCCCAGGCATCAGGCAGGATCGTCACAACTTGAACAAAGAAGAACGAAATGAACTTGATTTTATTATACAACGGCTTAGTAAATAATATTTAAAAGTAGGAGACATGTTGACAAGACAACCAAGGGTTATCATAAAATCGTTGTTAAAGAAGAATGTAGAAAAAACACCATTTGTAACGCCACACGGCTTACTTAAATACCATTTGGGCTAAAAAATGGCCGGCTCAGTAGCACAATCAATAAGATATTAATTAAAGAAAAATGGGAAATAAAAACTTGTCAACTTTTGTAATAGTGTAAGCCGGAGAGTGCAGACGTGTTTTGCGCGAGCTCCGGAAAAAAAACCGCTCAAAAGTGAAAAACAATAACTAAAAATACCGGAGTGGTGTAACAAAGGCAATCTAATTGCTAAAAACAGTAAATAATAAAACAGACTGGCATGGATCGTTACATCCAAATCAAACGGAAGCTAAGCCCGCAAAATAAAATGGTTGGAAATAAACCAAAACAAAATTGCCCAAATAAAGGCAGCGAACAACCAGGGGCATCTAGTAACAACAGATTCGCCCTATTGTCGGAAATTGATAATAATCAATCCGAATCTGGACAGGCTGTTCAAAAGAAACCAAAGCCCCCACCAATTTACATAAGGGAACAGAATTCAAATGCCCTAGTAAAGAGAATTGTTGTGCTGGTCGGGAATGACAACTTTTATGTTACTCCTCTTGTTAAAGGGAATATTCACGAAACAAAGCTTCAAGCTAAAACTGAAGATCAATTCAGAGCTGTAACTAATTACCTAGACGAGGCTAGGAAACCCTACTACACGTACCAACGTATCCACCAATGAGATAAAAGAGGCACTGAAAGAAAAAGGATTCTTCCCTAAAAATATTATTAATATTATCAACAAAAATAAAAAGCCGCAACCACTCTTTAAGGTCGAACTGGAGCCAGAAAGCAGAGCCTTGAAGAAAAATGAAGTGCACCCGATCTACAAACTGCAATTCCTGTTGCATAGAAGGATTACTGTTGAAGAACCGCACAAGCGGAATGGCCCGCTGCAATGCACAAACTGCCAAGAGTATGGACACACCAGAAACAACTGCGGGCTTCGTTCAGTCTGCGTAGCTTGTGGTGGCTTCCACAAATCCGAACCTTGCCCTGCAAGCAAAGAAGACCCAAAGACAAAGAAATGCGCTAACTGTGGAGATAACCATACCGCAAACTACAGAGGCTGCCCGGTCTATAAAGAGCTGAAGAGTCAGTTTCAACAAGCAAAACAAGCCCGCTCCCAGAATGCACGAAATGCGTACGTGCAATCCCAAACCACACCCAATGTTTTCTTTGCGAAAGCAGCCAGATCTTCATTTGGGCCCCTCAACACAAATGGTGGAGTTTCATACGCCAGAGCCCTAAAATCAGGACTTGCCAATCAGACGGGACTCTCACAAGCTCAATGCTCTGAGCAAAATACAATTACACCTCAGCAAGCAATAGGACAAATACCAAACAGCATGGAAACCATGATGCTGACTTTACAACAGGGTTTGATGGAATTTATGTCCTTCATGAAAACAACAATGGCAAACCTTATGCAAAATCAAAACATTTTAATAAATTTGCTCACATCCCAACAATCTAAATAATCGATGTCTTGTCTTCGAATATCCATGTGGAATGCCAATGGCGTTTCACGGCACAAACTTGAAATAACTCAATTCCTAAATGAAAACCAAATAGATGTAATGCTGCTGGCAGAAACGCATCTCACAAGTAAATACAACTTCCAAATAAGTGGTTATACTTCATACTGCACAGATCACCCGGACGGTAAGGCTCACGGAGGAACTGGAATCCTAATCAGGGAACGCATTAAGCACCACTTTCACCAGAGGTTTGCAACAAATTATTTGCAGGCTACATCTATAAAACTACAAGCAGGCAACGGCAGTATCACTATAGCCGCTGTCTATTGCCCACCGCGTTTTACAATAACTGAAGATCAATTCTTGGACTTTTACAATTCACTCGGAGATCGCTTTATAGCAGGAGGAGACTACAACGCCAAGCACACGCACTGGGGATCAAGACTCGTGACGCCCAAAGGAAGACAACTGTATAAAGCAATCATAAATTTGAGCAACAAACTCGACTATGTCTCCCCTGGCAGCCCCACATATTGGCCAGCTGACCCCAGAAAACTCCCGGACTTAATTGACTTCGCTGTGACCAAGAACATCCCAAGAAATCTAGTAAGCGCCAAATCGCTTTCGGACTTATCATCTGACCACTCGCCAGTTTTAATAACTCTCCTTCAAAGCCCGAAAGTAATCGAGCACCCCTTCAGGCTGACCTCGACTAGAACTAACTGGCTAAAGTACAAAAAGTACGTAAGTTCCCACATTGAACTAACACCACAGTTAAACATAGAGAACGACATTGACTTCTGTGCTGATGCCCTGGAGTCAGTACTCGTGGCAGCAGCCAAAATCTCAACACCAGTAGAGACAATCGTGCGTAGCAACCAATACAAAACTAATCTGCAAATCGAACAACTGGTTCGGGAAAAACGACGTCTACGACGCGCTTGGCAATCCTGCAGATCGCCCCATTCGAAGCAACTCTATAATGATGCCACCCGCAGACTCACCAAAACACTCAAGCAAGAAGAGGAGCTTGCGCAGCGCCGGTACATCGAGAAACTGTCGCCGACCAGTACAAAGCATCCTTTGTGGAGAGCTCACCCAAATTTAAGCTCTCCGATAGAATCAGTCACTCCGATTAGAAACTCCTCGGGTACTTGGGCCCGCAGTGACGAAGACAGAGCCGAAACATTTGCTTAACACCTACGAAATGTATTTCAGCCGAACGCCGCCACAAACTCTTTTCAACTACCGGCGCTTAGCTCTGAAATTGCAATCAACCCGATTTTGTTTCAAGCAGCTGAAATTGCTAACGTCATTAGGAAGCAAATAAAACCGAAAAAGGCTCCAGGGGGCGACCTAATAACCCCAAAAATGATAATTGAACTTCCAAACTGCGCAGTGGATGTTATATGCAAGCTATTTAACGGGATCACAAAACTTGGCTACTACCCCAAAAAATGGAAAAAGTCCGTGGTTATAATGATACCGAAGCCTGGGAAAGACCACACAATTCCCTCATCGTACAGGCCAATAAGCTTACTATCGTGCCTGTCCAAATTACTGGAAAAATGCCTGCTCACGCGCATTACACCATATTTAAGAGAACAAAACTTAATCCCGGCACATCAATTCGGGTTTCGTGAAAGCCACGGAACCATCGAGCAAGTCAACCGGATAACTTCAGAAATTCGTACAGCCTTCGAACATCGGGAATATTGTAGTGCGATATTCCTCGACGTCT
Source organism: Drosophila kurseongensis (assembly GCA_018153305.1). Lineage (NCBI taxonomy): Eukaryota > Metazoa > Arthropoda > Insecta > Diptera > Drosophilidae > Drosophila > Drosophila kurseongensis. The sequence goes on from JAECXX010000001.1 coordinate 7,455,532, forward strand.
CTCAGGCATTCGACCGAGTGTGGCTTGAAGGCCTTATGCATAAAATCATAACATTACTGCCAGAAAACACTCATAAGTTACTTAAGTCGTACCTCTACCACAGAATCTTTGAGGTTAGATGCAATACAACGACATCCAACGAGTATAACATTGAAGCCGGAGTCCCACAAGGTAGCGCACTGGGCCCTACCCTGTTTGTCCTATACACAGCAGACATCCCTACGAACGAGAGGCTGACTACGTCCACATTTGCTGACGACACCGCAATCCTGAGCCGCTCGAGATGCCCAACTAGAGCAACAGCTCAACTGGCTGATCATTTGGTGGTAGTTGAGAAGTGACTATCAGACTGGCGAATCAAAATTAATGAACAAAAGTGTAAACATATAACGTTTACCCTTAACAGACAATCGTGCCCCCCGCTAACTCTAAATAGTACGCAGATTCCCCAAGCCAGCGATGTAACATATCTCGGCGTCCACCTCGACAGACGCCTAACCTGGCGGAAGCACATTGAATGCAAGAAAGTACATCTCAGACTTAAAGCTAGCAGCCTACACTGGATTATAAATGTGTTTGGACTTTAAAGTTCTTCTCTACAACTCCACACTTAAGCCCATTTGGACCTACGGCTCCCAGCTCTGGGGGAACGCGAGCAACAGCAACATTGACATCATACAGCGCTCTCAATCAAAAATCCTGCGAACAATCACTGGGGCACCATGGTATGTTCGGAACGAAAACATCCACAGGGATCTGGGCATACCACCGGTCAAAGATGAAATAGCAAAGCAGAAAGCGGCCTACCATAACAAGCTTACACTGCACCCAAATATTCTCGCAAGGAACCTAAGACGGGTTTCAAACAGAACTCGTCTGCATCGTAACGATCTACCAGCCCAGCAATAAATATTAGGGCCCGTTGGTCTAAATTCAGTCTACATGACTGTAAGTTAAGTCATATTCTTAAGATTTGATATACTTATTGTTAGTCTCATATAGAGAAAATTCAATAAATAAAAGCATATATTAAAAAAAAAAAAAAAAAAAAACTTTTGTAAAATTAAAATAAATGATCAGTTCACACCCCACATTTAGATTTTCAAACTTTGATATACCACTCACAATTACGACTGATGCGTTAAATTAAGCAATATATGCACTGTTATCCCCACAAGGTCACCCGATTTTTTTTGCGTCTAGAACGCTTAATAATCACGAAAAGAATTATTCGGATAAGGTAAGGAATTATACCGGTAAGGATTTAAGCAAAACTTTTGGAGCGTGAATTACTTTAGAACCTATTTGTATAGAATGAAGTTTAAGACACTGACAGATCATCAACCTTTAAAATGTTTGCATTCGAAATATAAAGGGGTTTGACCTTTTACCAAGACATCAAAGATGGTTATTGAAGCTAAGAGAGTACCAATTCTAGATTGACTGTCTAAAAGGAAAGAAAAACAGAGTAACAGACTTTTTGAGTAGACTCGATGACAATGACTACGCGCATAAGAAGAAAAATAACATACGAAACGCAAGTCACGACAACATTTCAGATGTAAATATAATAGCAACATACAGGATAAATAAGATAATTCCTCAATCACCCGAAGAAAACTTACTCATTTTTTATAAGGGAGGAAATAGTACATAAATACAAAACGCAGATCATCATCATTACAAACTGCACAACAGGGGAAACTAAACAGCAAACGCTAAAAGAATGATTTTATTAGCTAAACATGATTTTCCATCATGATGGGGGATATTTTTAAGATATATAAAAACAAAAGAAATATTGGAATTTACTCGTAAATACCGTCCCACAAAGACAATATAGTACAAGAAAAATTATTAACAATAAGCAAATACAAATTATTAAATGTTATAATTATTAGACATTGAATACGAGACAGAAGCAACATATAACCTTCTGCGATGTAAAAGAAAGTTTGCATTCAGGTATTTATGAAATTTACAAAATATTGTAAAATATAATATACTATTCAAAACTACTAAAATGGGTGCAAATCGTTATAAAGAAATGGGACTTGTGCAAAGAAATTAAAAATGGTAGGATACCTATAAAGCAGAAGAGAACTGAAGTCCCATCAGACAAGTTGGCCATATACACATACGATGTAAAAACTACACATTTCTTAACAGCTGTACATATTTTCGAAGTTTGCCGCATATTAATTAAATTATAGAAATCACATGACTATTGTAGAACAACTGTTACTTATACTGATGGACGTTGATGCACTTCGAGCAGTACAAACAAGTGGCCCAACGACACCAAGCACGTGCTTGTTACGCGCGGGGCCCTATTTTCAATTTGGGCAAAAATGCGAGTTCGCGAGGAAAATACATAAATTAAATAGAGACAAGACACAAATGAAAATAAAAGGCACAATTAAGAGTAAATCAAATGTTAAAATATTAGTTTTTAATAACGGGATAGAAGTTGAAATGCAAATTAAATGATGAAGGTTGTTATAACTATTACATAGAACGCGAAAGGGCTCGTGCAGACAAAAATTTGATGTACATCGTGGCAAATTTAGAGGAATATAATTTCGTGTTAGTCTAACAGGAACATTAAAAGTTAGGCGGCTTACAAGTTCTGCAGAATCAATATCACCTCTTATTAGATTTTGCATAAAAATAGTGCCAAGCATTGTTCTACGATTTACAAGTGTGGGTAAATTAAGCAACAGTAATCTACTCTGGTAGGAAGGTAACCTTACATTTTGATCCCAGTTCAGACTACGAAGGCAAATAGAAGAAATTTTTTTTGTACCGACTCAATACGGTCAATGTGCACTTGATATTGTGGACTCCAAACCGACGAACAATATTCCAAAATAGGACGGACAAGGGAGGTAAATAATAATTTGGTCGTATAAGGGTCATTCAATTCTTTTAACCAACGCTTTATAAACCCAAGAACACTCATGGCTTTGTTAACAGTGGACATTATGTGGCAGTCAAATTTAAGTTTAGGGTCCAGAAGAACACCTAAATCGTTAACTGAATATATACGGTCGAGTGGCGTATTTTCAAGAAAGTAACTGATGAACGTAGGAGTTCCCCTATAAAAAGAGCATTTCACAAAGATAAGAAGGCCAGATTAAATTATAGCTGATGATGAGTATAACTCGATTAGAATTAAGGAATTATTAATGCAAGAAGAAATAGAGTTACATCTATCTAAGCCAAGTAGTCACACGGGAAATTCCAACAGACGGCTACATAATTAGCTGGCAGAAAAACTTACGGTAACATTTAAAATAGAAAAATTCAACATGACAATAAAACAAATAATGCAAAGCATGAGAAATTACAATGACAGATATCACTCTAAAATTAAATGCACAGCAACGAAGCTAACGAAAGAAAATAGAAAATGCTACGCAAAAAATGTTAGAAAGACCACTGTAACAGAAAAAACTATAACAGAAAACTTTAACAGAAAAAACTATAAATTTAAACGGTTTCAAGTGCAAGTTGATGACTATTTATCGGGTCATACCGATATATGCGACTTACATATTAAGTGGAAGCTCTTTGGATAGAATAACTCTAGTAAACGATCTTGGCGATCTCTTGGACACTAAATTAAAATTTTCTAATTACATTTCGTCCATGGTTAATAAAGCCAGAGGAGTGCTTGGATTTATAAAAAGGTGGTCCAAAGAATTCGATGATCCTTATTTAACTAAAACGTTATTTATTTCGCTTGTCCGTCCGATTCTGGAATATGGGTCTCCCGTCTAGAGTCCACAATACGGAATACATATTGGTCGTATTGAATCAGTACAAAAAAACTTTCTTCTTTTTGCTTTACGGCGCTTACACTGGGATGCAAATCTTAAAGGTAAGTTAAGATTATTTTAGTAGACTTATGTTGATTAATTTACCCTTCCTAGTCAACCGTAGAACGATGCTTGGTACAGTCTTCATTTATAACCTTACTAGTAGGGTGCCCGCAGCTTCGCTTGCGATGGATAACCCGAATATCCTACTTTTCTTATGTAATAGGTTTGCAGTAGAACTATGTAATTTTGCATTTTATATATTTTGTAGTTTTGGCTCAAACTTTAATTAACCCTCATTTTCACACCGCCCGGAGGTAGAGGATACGGCGCGTTTTTTTAATGTGGTTTCCCCCAAATAGGGGGATCAACAAATTTGCACATTCAATAGAAATTAAATTAAAATTCCGAGAAAGGCGAACTAAAATAATAATATTATTGCTCACATACGGTTATACACCAAAATACACGATTATGCAAAGACATTTTTCAATTAAAACACAACTCGCGGCAAATTTTCTTGATACGACTCTGACCAAATTGAAAGTTTCCCCGTTAACTTCTTTTTTTGCGCACTTGCTACACTCTTTCATCTCTCTCTATCTACGATCTGCGATCTCCCGCTCTTATATTTCCTAACAGCGCGTGGCAAAATAAACACTTCTAAAAACAATTTGAATGGCATATTTTTACTACACTATCAAAAACCGGGCCAAATAAATTTTCGTCATTTTGCGTCTTTTGCGTATTCTGGCAGCAATAACTGTAAAGAGCACTCAAAAAAACATTCCAAAACCATTTAAATAGTTATAATTTTTAGGTCCATAAAGACGCACTGGAAAAAATTTAACCCAAGATCTTTACCGTTGCTTTCGCTTTTTTGCTGGAATATAAAAGAATATGCATATTAAACTAATGCATGTTAAAGATCTGACCCACACTGCTATGAATACACGAAACACGTGCACACGACAGCACTTTTTTATTTTTTGCTGAAATAAGAAAGAAATAAAAAAGCAGAGACAGTTTAAATTTTTGGTTTTTATTTGGTGCCATAAAATGCCGATTCCAGTCGGCTAAGTCGGGTATACAATTCGTGCGTATTCTGCCTAGCTTTAAATAATATTTTTTTACTTAAAAAAATATATGCAAGCGTATGCTGGTTAAGACGGCTACTTTTTAATCGGGTATTAAAAATAGTAAAAAGTTAAAAATTTAAGCGGTCATATTTTTTAAACATTTATTATGCTTTTAACTAATTTTGGGCACTTTGGTGGGAGGTGGGTCACCAATAACTATAAACTAAAGTCTACAGAAATTAAAATCGTATTAAAGCTCATTTTATATTTTTAAGGAAGCGCAGGGAAATGCAAGGCAGAGGGAGAGGGAGGGAGACAGAATCATTTGTTGACAATTTGTATGAAAATGCAGAGAGAGATAGCAATATGCAGGCAGAAAACGTATGATGCTTATGGAGACACTTAAATTCGATAATAGATCGACTTTTTGCTTATATATAGAGATACATGGTGAGATTGACAGCCCCGACTTGGTAAGTCGGCTAAACTTTTCTGTGCCAAGTAGATTAACAAGAAATTATATTCCCCTAATATTAAATCATTGTAGATATAACTATGCCTTGCATGAGCCTTTCAGAGTATTATGTTCCTGACTCTATGCCGCTCCTAAAACGATTAATACTAGCTTCATTAGCACAAATTGATCTTACTGTTACTTTTTTCCCTCTTTTACTTTTACTTTTATCTCGCGTCTATCTTCGCGCGAATCGTACACGGCTGCGCCCCTCAGTCGGTTGAAGCGTGGGACACTGCGCAAAAAAAAAAGGAAAGGAAGGGTTTAAAGAAAAAAGATGTTCCAAAATATAGAAAGAAAAAACTAAAAAATATTGTCTCAAACAATATCAAAGGAACTTACAAATTTACAAAAGACGCTAATGATTACAATCATAATTCTGACGACAATATAAATTACAAATAATATTTCATTTCATTTCACTAATTGTACAATTCATTTTCGTCTGTCCACCGCGTTTTACAATAACTGAAGAGCAATTCTTGGACTTTTACAATTCACTCGGAGATCGCTTTATAGCAGGAGGAGACTACAACGCCAAGCACACGCACTGGGGATCAAGACTCGTGACGCCCAAAGGAAGACAACTGTATAAAGCAATCATAAATTTGAGCAACAAACTCGACTATGTCTCCCCTGGCAGCCCCACATATTGGCCAGCTGACCCCAGAAAACTCCCGGACTTAATTGACTTCGCTGTGACCAAGAACATCCCAAGAAATCTAGTAAGCGCCAAATCGCTTTCGGACTTATCATCTGACCACTCGCCAGTTTTAATAACTCTCCTTCAAAGCCCGAAAGTAATCGAGCACCCCTTCAGGCTGACCTCGACTAGAACTAACTGGCTAAAGTACAAAAAGTACGTAAGTTCCCACATTGAACTAACACCACAGTTAAACATAGAGAACGACATCGACTTCTGTGCTGATGCCCTGGAGTCAGTACTCGTGGCAGCAGCCAAAATCTCAACACCAGAAGAGACAATCGTGCGAAGCAACCAATACAAAACTAATCTGCAAATCGAACAACTGGTTCGGGAAAAACGACGTCCACGGCGCGCTTGGCAGTCCTGCAGATCGCCCCATTCGAAGCAACTCTATAATGATGCCACCCGCAGACTCACCAAAACACTCAAGCAAGAAGAGGAGCTTGTGCAGCGCCGGTACATCGAGAAACTGTCGCCGACCAGTACAAAGCATCCTTTGTGGAGAGCTCACCCAAATTTAAGCTCTCCGATAGAATCAGTCACTCCGATTAGAAACTCCTCGGGTACTTGGGACCGAACTGACGAAGACAGAGCCGAAACATTTGCTTTACACCTACGAAATGTATTTCAGCCGAACGCCGCCACAAACTCTTTTCAACTACCGGCGCTTAGCTCTGAAATTGCAATCAACCCGATTTTGTTTCAAGCACCTGAAATGGCTAACGTCATTAGGAAGCAAATAAAACCGAAAAAGGCTCCAGGGGGCGACCTAATAACCCCAAAAATGATAATTGAACTTCCAAACTGCGCAGTGGATGTTATATGCAAGCTATTTAACGGGATCACAAAACTTGGCTACTACCCCAAAAAATGGAAAAAGTCCGTGGTTATAATGATACCGAAGCCTGGGAAAGACCACACAATTCCCTCATCGTACAGGCCAATAAGCTTACTATCGTGCCTGTCCAAATTACTGGAAAAATGCCTGCTCACGCGCATTACACCATATTTAAGAGAACAAAACTTAATCCCGGCACATCAATTCGGGTTTCGTGAAAGCCACGGAACCATCGAGCAAGTCAACCGGATAACTTCAGAAATTCGTACAGCCTTCGAACATCGGGAATATTGTAGTGCGATATTCCTCGACGTCTCTCAGGCATTCGACCGAGTGTGGCTTGAAGGCCTTATGCATAAAATCATAACATTACTGCCAGAAAACACTCATAAGTTACTTAAGTCGTACCTCTACCACAGAATCTTTGAGGTTAGATGCAATACAACGACATCCAACGAGTATAACATTGAAGCCGGAGTCCCACAAGGTAGCGCACTGGGCCCTACCCTGTTTGTCCTATACACAGCAGACATCCCTACGAACGAGAGGCTGACTACGTCCACATTTGCTGACGACACCGCAATCCTGAGCCGCTCGAGATGCCCAACTAGAACAACAGCTCAACTGGCTGATCATTTGGTGGTAGTTGAGAAGTGGCTATCAGACTGGCGAATCAAAATTAATGAACAAAAGTGTAAACATATAACGTTTACCCTTAACAGACAATCGTGCCCCCCGCTAACTCTAAATAGTACGCAGATTCCCCAAGCCAGCGATGTAACATATCTCGGCGTCCACCTCGACAGACGCCTAACCTGGCGGAAGCACATTGAATGCAAGAAAGTACATCTCAGACTTAAAGCTAGCAGCCTACACTGGATTATAAATTCTCGATCACCCCTGTGTCTGGACTTTAAAGTTCTTCTCTACAACTCCACACTTAAGCCCATTTGGACCTACGGCTCCCAGCTCTGGGGGAACGCGAGCAACAGCAACATTGACATCATACAGCGCTCTCAATCAAAAATCCTGCGAACAATCACTGGGGCACCATGGTATGTCCGGTCAAAGATGAAATAGCAAAGCAGAAAGCGGCCTACCATAACAAGCTTACACTGCACCCAAATAATCTCGCAAGGAACCTAAGACGGGTTTCAAACAGAACTCGTCTGCATCGTAACGATCTACCAGCCCAGCAATAAATATTAGGGCCCGTTAGTCTAAATTCAGTCTACATGACTGTAAGTTAAGTCATATTCTTAAGATTTGATATACTTATTGTTAGTCTCATATAGAGAAGATTCAATAAATAAAAGCATATATTAACAAAAAAAAAAAATAAAAATATTCGTCTTTGACTTTCAAAGTGAACGGTCGTGTTTTTTTTCTGCGCTTCGAATTTTGTATTTTGTTTCGTTTATTCCCATCGGTGGGTTTTATCAAAACAATTTTAATTTTCTTCCGGTTATTCAAACATAAATTTAAACTCCGTTCGCATCGCGAGTGCACTTGTAATAATACTAATAATTTGTTTTAGTTTTCGTAATTCTTATCTGTGTTTTCTTTTCTTATATCCCCGCCGTTTTGTGCTCTCTTTTGTGCCTGCACTTTAACTAATTTACGCTCCCGCTCTCTTGCTCTCTTTGCTTTGAAAGTTCTAAGCGTGCAGTTTCTGCGCTCTTGCGGTACTTATAACTGCTTGCTTATAAATTTCAATTCGTTTTCTTGGTACAGTGGTTCCAATAAATAAAATGAATAATAAAGATTTAGTCTGCTTAGTCTAATATGACTTGCTGGCTGTGTGAAAATATGGTGCACACCAAGTGCGCCGGTTTTACTGGCCGGACAAGTGATGACCTTTCAAAGGGGCCCAATTTGCAGTTTTGAATGAATGAATGAAATCGTTCATGTGCCAAACTAAAGGCGGCCTGATAGGGCTGATTAGCTGTATCGGTGTTGCTAGAGATAGTTTTCGCCGAGCTGATGATCTCCTCTCTGCGCTGGACTCGCAGTTTAATAGTCGTAAGCTATTAGAAGAGTCCCCTAAGCGCAAAAAGGCCGCTGGTGGTAAGGAGCAAAAGGGGAACACCCCGCAACCGAAATCAAATCAGCAAACCCTCAAATGTTGCTAAGATCAGCCGCTAAAAAAGATTCGGTATCCGAACAATCCGTTACAGAATGCATGCAACCAGGGACTTCTAAGAATTCCGATTTGTCCGTAGTGGTTTCACAATTAGTGGATCCACCTATCTCTCAGAATGCAGCATCACCACCACAAGGGACTACTGAGTCCGGACAACCGGCTCAAGTTGGTTTTGCAGAAACAATGTCTGCTCCACCAAAATCCCTTTCAGTGGTTCCACTAAAGAAACAAATTTTTGTTTCTCGGCTTTCCCCTGATCAAACATCTTCTGATGTATTGTCTTTTATACAAGACAAAACTGAAGCCGATTTTAATAGTGTAAAGGTGGAAAAGCTTAAGTTTTCTTATGCTACAGACATTTCATCTTTCAAGATAACTGTCCCTAACGAGCTTTTTGAAGCCATATGCTGGGGCGACTTTTGGCCGGATAATATACAACCATACATAAAAGAGTTCGAGGCTAAGATAAAGAAGAAGGGGCACGTAGGAGTAAAACTTCCTAGTCGAGGCCAAGCCAGTGTACCAATTTCAAAAAACTAACTTCTAACCTCCTTCTTTCCCATCAGAATGCAAGAGGTTTGCGTAGCAAGCTCACTAAATTGTATTCCGATAGCCTTGCCTTTGGATCTTATATTATTGTGTTTACAGAAACCTGGTTAAAGCCGGAGATCTTTAGCTCCGAAGTTTTTCCAGGTAAGTACACAATATATAGGTATGACCGTCCCTCTAGACGGGGAGGAGGAGTCTTAATTGGAGTTGATTCAAACCTCCCGTCTGAGGAGTTATTTTTTGATGAATTCAATACCATTGAATTTATTTGTGTAAAGTTATCGCTTCCTGGTAACTTTATATACATAACTTGCTCATATATTCCGCCGTTGTCTGAACTTCCTGATTATTTAAATCACCTTTCCGTTATTAAGTCCGTTGCAAATAAGCTTTCCGATAGGGATCAGTTGGTAGTTCTAGGTGATTTTAATATACCTGGTCCACTGAGGATGGATCGCATGTCTTACTACCTATAGCACACATGATTTTTTTGACGGCCTGCTTGACATATCTTTATCTCAAGTAAACCATGTTCGAAATTCTTTAGGTCGCCTACTTGATTTGTGTTTTGTATCAAATCCTGAAGGTGTGATTCCGTCCAGAGTAGCACCACTCACGCAACCTGAAGATCCATATCACCCAACAATCGAACTTTCATTTGATACGGGTAGAGTTATAGAAGAAAAATCAGAAAAATCCAAACGAAAACATTGTTTTCGCAAGGCAGACTTTCTGAGGCTAAATAATTTTATTTCTGGCTTTAATTGGTCTGATCTTTACTTATGCATTAATATGTCCGATGCAGTTAATGTTTTTTACACTGCAATAAACTCATTTTTTAATTCCTGTGTTCCGTGGAACTATCCGTCAACTTCCAATAAATCACCTTGGTTTAGCAAAGAGTTGACACACCTAAGAAATGTAAAGTCTAGACTTTTTAGGAAATATAAAAATACCGGTTCTCAATCTGTTTTTACTAGATATATAAGTGCTCGGTCAAGATTTACCGTGCTTAATGCTCAGTGTTATAACAGTTACTTAAACCGTTGTAAGGTCCAGTTCTCTCAGGACCCGAAACAGTTTTATAATTTTGTTAACACCAAGCGTAAATCTAATTCTTTTCCTTCCTCGCTGTCGTTCGAAAACATGTCGGCAACCACAGATCAAGCAATAGCCGATTTATTTGCCCAATTTTTTCAAACGTCTTACTCTACTTTAGATTATTCATCACAGCCTTTTTCTTACACCATGCCCAAGTCAAACCTCATATTCTGTCCCACTTTAACAGAAAGCTCTCTTCTTTTGGATCTTCTTCGTATAAAGCCTGTTTATTCGCCAGGGCCCGATGGTATTCCTGGGTGCGTGCTTAGGTATTGCGCTAAGACCCACAAGTTGTTTACCTTATCTCTAGAAACCTCCCAATTCCCAAATATTTGGAAGGAATCATTTGTTAATCCTCTTTTCAAAAAAGGTAACAAGTTAAAAGCCAGTAACTACAGAGGTATTTCTAAGTTGTCAGCTATTCCTAAGCTTTTTGAAAAAAAATATTACTCCTCATTTGCAGCACATTTGCAGATCAATCATTTATCCGTGTCAACACGGATTTATTAAACGTAGATCCACAATCACAAACCTTCTAGAGCTCACTACATTTTTGATAAAAGGCTTCAATAGTAGTTTTCAAACAGACGTCATTTACACTGACTTTAGTAAAGCATTTGACTCTGTAAATCACTTACTTCTTATTCAAAAACTTGACCTGTTAGGTTTTCCAGTTGATCTGCTTAAATGGATTTCAAGTTATCTGAATGGCAGGTCACAAAGGGTCCTTTTTAAAAATTCAATGTCTGAAATTCTCCGTGTTACCTCCGGTGTCCCACAAGGGAGCCATCTGGGTTCGTTTCTTTTTACATTATTTATTAACGATCTTCCCTCAATTATAAGTCAGATGATGTTAAGTTGTGCCTGCAGTATAAGGACATTTCCTGCCATTTAGACTTGCAATCCGATCTAGATAATTTTCAAAACTGGTGCCGAGATAATGTACTAAATTTAAACGCATCCAAGTGCAAGCTGATGACTTTTTATCGGGTCAATCCGATATACGCGACTTACACATTAAGTGGCAGCTCTTTGGAAAGAATAACTCTTATAAACGATCTTGGCGTTCTCTTGGACCCTAAACTAAAATTTTCAAACCACATTTTGTCCATGGTTAATAAAGCCAGAGGAGTGCTTGGATTTATTAAAAGGTGGTCAAAAGAATTCGATGATCCTTATTTAACTAAAGCTTTATTTATTTCGTTAGTCCGTCCGATTTTGGAGTATGGGTCTCCCGTCTGGAGTCCGCAATACGGAATACATATTGGTCGTATTGAATCAGTACAAAAAAACTGTCTTCTTTTTGCTTAAACTGGGATGCAAATCTTAACTTACCTTCTTATTCCAGTAGACTTCTGTTGATTAATTTACCCTCCCTAGCCAACCGTAGAACGATGCTTGGTACTGTCTTCATTTATAACCTTATACATGGTGATATTGACTCCCCCGACTTGGTAAGTCGGCTAAACTCTTTTGTGCCAAGTAGATTAACTAGAAATTATATTCCCCTAATATTAAATCATTGTATGCTATGCCTTCCAAGTTATATGGTAGCTATAGGATATAGTCGGCCGATCCTTATGAAATTTGGTAGGTCGGATTGATGGGGAAAAATAAATCCCAACTTTCTAAAGTTACAAACACCAAAGTTATGGCATTTCCAATCGTTCAGTTATATGGTAGCTATAGGATATAGTCGGCCGATCCTTATGATATTTGGTAGGTCGGATTGATTGGCCAAATATAAAACCAATAAAAAATCCCAACTTCCTAACTTTACAAACACCAAAGTTATGCCTTGCATGAGCCTTTCAGAGTATTGTGTTCTGACTATAATAGATTCTTTCCTATAATCTCAAATCTTGACTCTCTGCCGCTCTTAAAACGATTAATACTAGCTTCAGTGGCACAAAATTGATCTTACTGTTACTTTTTTCCCCGGACTTTTACCTATAGTTCCTTATCTCGCGTCTATCTTCTCGCGAATCGTGCCGTACGATACACGGCTGCGCCCCTCGGTCGGTTGGGCGGGTAAGTGGTCCGTGGGACTCAAAAAAAAAAAATAAATATATGTATATATATATGAAGAAATTAAGTATTTCTTGTGTTAAGAACTTAACGAAGACGCGCGGTGTAGGGCGAATGAGAAGACTTCGTGCATGGTGTTGGTTAGCCGCTTTGGTCGCATTGCATTCCACGCTGATTACTGAAGCCTGAGATTCTGGCACCGACGTTGTTCAATATCCGCAGCTGACGCTGGGCTTGCATAATTTTCATGCGTGGTCAGCTTAGTCAACATAAGGCTTCGAGTTCGGGAATTATTATTCTATTTCTTGATTGCAAGGTTTTAAAAAAGTTCTCTGCGTCTATCTGTATCTTTTACTGAAAGGTTTACTGCCTTTGTTAGACTGTTTATTTGTTCTTAAGTCTTTGTTTTAATATCTGCTTCTTTTCTAAATCTATAAGTTATTTTTACATAAATTTAATTCTCTCGAATTCGTCAAAATCTGGAGTACCGGCTACGACTTTTAACGCGGTGCCTAATAAATGAATTCTTTTAGAGTGTTGAATATTTACATTGGTCCTTGTCGTAAATCGGAGTCTTATATCTATCTCATATGTGATCGAGGGATATGGTTGCTTAGATCTTCTGTTTCTTTTGCTATTTCCGACTACTTCTACTGTCTTTGGTCTCCGGTAGAAGTTTATAAGTTGTAAGATCGTTGTTTTCATACGAGTCATTTTGGGAAAAAAAACAGCCTTTCATAATTTGTTTCGCGTTTTTCTGGGCGGCTCTATGAGATATGATACAGTAATTTATTTTTGTTGGTTTTTATCTAAGATGTTATTCACCATGTGGTTCGAGTAACGGAATGTGATTGTCGTTAATGTCTCTATTAATTTATGATGAATAAAAGCCAGTACTGGTAGTTCGCATAAAATTGGATTGACTGCGTCTTTCTTCTTCTGTCTGTACTGGTGATTTTTTCACCAAACCGGTTATAGCTGTGGCAGTTCCATTTTCTTGTTTTATTATTTGGTTCCGAAAACAGTTGACCGGCTTGTCTGTTTTTTGACAGTGTAGGTGAATGATACCTCTTCTAACGTGTGTTGACGGGACAGTGCGTCAGCGATTTAGTTTTCTTTTCCTGGCTTGTAAAACATTCGGACATTTTCCTCGCGCTTGATCTTTGCGTTTGGATTGTGATCTGAGACTACAATTTTCTCGCCGTATGGGTAGTTCCTGAGGCCTTTTAAGGCACATAAAATTGCTAAAAGCTCCCTTTTATTTGTTCCAAAATTTCCAATATCATGGCTATGGGATTTCCGTCTTCTAATAAGACTGCTCCAAAACCGAAAGACAAAGCATCTGTCGTTAACCCTTTTTTGTAAATTGGGTATAGTAACGGGTATGGAACGCCCATAAGCTTCTTAAATACCTGACACTGATGTTCGTCGAAGTTAACTGGTATTTTTTTGGATTGTCCAGTGCTTACTTTGCCATTTTCTCCTATTAGGATGTCTCTTATAGGCTTGGCAATAGACGCAAGGTCTTTAATAAAACACGTATAGTAGCTTGCTAATCCAAAGAATGACCCGACATTAAATAGTGTTGTTAGTTGCTAGTAGTTACGAATTTCGTAAACTCCTCGTGAAACAACGAAACTTGAATAGTCTACGCTTTCTTCATATAATTTGTCTAAGGCCCTTGCTATGTATTTGACATGATCGTGCATATTTTCTGAAGAAAAATATTACGTCATCGACATAGCATGATTTCCCTATTTGTTCTCTGATCAATGCTCTCTTAAAAATGCTGGGTGCATTCTTTAATCCAAACGAAAGTCTACAAAGTTTATATTTCCCATTTCCTACTAAGAACGCCGTTTTCTCTCTGGCGTTTTCGGCGAGAAGTGTCTGGTAAAAACCAGACCTTAAGTCCAATGTGGTAAAATAATTTGCCCTCCCTAAATTGGCCAGGAGAAAAAAGACATTCGGGATAGGGTAATTGTCGTCTATCTTCCTTCAGTTAAGTTTTTTGTGTTTCCCTGCTTATCGCTCCCCTTTTTATATACAACCCAAACAGGGTTGTTATACGGAGACCGAGATGGTCGGATTAGGTAGTCTTGCAACATGGCTTGTGTGTCTGTATTTAAAAAGTCGGACACCCATCGGGTATGGGTAAAATTTTTAATATATTGGGTCTTCGTTCTCTGTCCGGATAGTACCAATAATATTAGTATTGTAAGGCAGCACCTCATTCGGCTCTGCAAATACACCTTAACGGTTTCCTAACATTGCCTGGAATTCTCCATAATTTCCTGGGTTACCTCTACATTATCAACCTATGTAAAATGAACACTTGCACATTAAAAAAAATTAATTTTTTCCGGACTGCTATTAGTTATTTTTTGTCTTTTAGGTCTAGTCCAATTATTCCATCACACGTTGTTAAATTCGGTATTAAGAAAAATGTTGTAGTTGTGTTAAAAAGGTGCACCATAAATTTTTTGTTTATGGTGTTGCCACCATGAACTGATTTTACAGAAAATTATTTATATACGAAAAGCACCTGTGTCTATTTAAAGATTTATTTTTCTCCCTGCGACATCCCTTTCTATGCCTAAAAAATGTATAGAATTGTATTAAACAAGGTCATCGTCTATGTCTTGTACTTCTTCCTCGGCTACTGTAGAGTATACGTCAAATGGTTTTTTTTTTGTGTTTCGGTTCTGTATACCTTGCGCCACTATTACTGGGTCTTTTACTTGTCAATCACTAGATATTGTACGCGTTGGGTAGAATATATTGCTGATTCGTCTGCCACTGATTGTTTTTGAGTTGTCTATGAAACAGACCACTTTGTTGATTATGATTGATTTGTCTTAAACATGATGAGCTATCGACGTCCATGGACTGGACTGGATTATTTAAATGGGGGTTAGTGATTTTCTTGTTCCCATAAATATGCGTAGCGCATCTGCTCTGTGTTTTTCGTTCAGTGAAGCAGCTATGGTGTTGTCGTAGGTCGTAATTGTCTTGTTTATCAGCAGAGTCAGTTTTTTTTCTACCTTGTCATTGTACTTCAAGAGAGTCATGTTTTCTTGACGGAGCGTTCGTATTTTTTGGACACTTTATAAGCGGTGTGCGCCGCTTTCCCCCATGAGACCGACGTCTAATTTTTATCCTAGAAGAGTGGCAGGGACTTATATATAATATCTGAGGTCTCATTACATGTAATACCTACTCTAATTTTGTCATCCTTATATGTCTCAACTTCCGATGTGCCGATATTTAAAGCACCTAAAAGCTTCTAAACGTCTTGTAACTTGAGTTCGACATTTAGGCTGCGCGTGCGCTCGCAACTACGCCCTCTATAATGGGTTTTAATTGATCGTTGGTCATTGCCATGTTTTAATTGTGAAGAGATGAGGCGTCGGGGATGATCGTCGCTTGGGGGCAGCTTCGTGGTACGTTGCGGCTGATGCACGGAGCCGGGTAGCAAGCTGGAAGAGATGGTGAAAAAAACACTCGACGATCGCGCAAAGAAAAGAACAAAAAACTCGGTGTGGTTTTCGGAAAATAGCGCGGACCGGCCGGGCGATGTATTTCAGTTCTGTGACAATGAAAGACTAACTTAAACCTAATTGAGCGCTGCGTTTCAAAGCGCAGTGGAGAGATTCCGGGAGCGGGAAGGCGGGAGAGCCTGGAATCGCAAGCGTCCAGTGCGGGAGAGCGGGAGAGCCTGGAGTCGCGAGCATCCAGTGCGGGCGAGTGGGCATTCGCTACGAGGGAAGCGCGGGCAGTTTAAAAGAGGGGAGAGCGGCGTAAACATTCCGCCCCCCTTGCAATCGCTAGCGTTGCGAAAGAAGAAAAACAAGCCCACTCCTGTCGTCTAGGCTTGACTGCAGGCGCCGGACAGGATCCACCCGAATGCCGTCTTCTGGGCCACTGGGAGTCCCTCGTCGACCAAATGGAAGCCCGGTCGGATGACCTTGGCGTAGACATCCGCACCCAGGACTACGGAGATGGTAGCCGGCAAGTAAAAACGTTCGTCGGCCAACGGGAGGTCCCCGTATCTGCCGACCACGGTCTCAGAGAGCTCTCGGATGGGGGTGCGGATGCGGACGTTCGGCTCCACTTTTAGGACCACCTCGAGCTTGAAGCCGTTGTCGCACTTCGACCGAATTGTCGCCGTGCAGATCCTCTCGTCGCCTACGGTCGTAGTCGGCAAGCGGAACGCGGACGCCAATGATGCGTCGATGCAGCTCGTCGGCGTACACGGGTCGATGAGGGCGGCCGTGTCGAAGGTCTTTAGCCCGGTCTCCAACGTAACCATGGCCGTCGGCAGGACATTCACGCTGTGCCGTTGAAGGATGGACGCAAGTGACGGAGCCGGTGCCGAGGAGGCTGAGCGCGGCGGAGAGGCAAGCGCTCTGCGAGTTGGCGGATCTTGCCGGCGCGAGCGCTGCTGAGAAGCGGCGGATGCCGAGCGCCTTGCCGGGGCTAGCGCTTGGCGAGTTGGCGGATTCTGCCGGCGCGAACGCTGTTGGGTAGCCGACGGCAGGGGACGCTCGTGCATATGGAGGAGCGTGTGGTGCTTCCCGTTGCACGTTTTGCATTTGTCGCCACTGCGACAACTCCCGTCGGAGTGCTCGTGGGCGAGACAATTTGAGCAGTACTTATTAATAAGCACTGCTCGAAGCCGCTTCTCTGCGCTCAGCTTTAGGAACCTCTGGCACTTTCGAAGCGGATGGATTCCACGGCAGACTCGGCATCGGTAGGAATGTATACCTCGAGTGCGTCTGCTTTCCAATGCCTGAGCGCTGCGTGGACGAGGAACCATGATGTGATCTGGTAGGGAGTAATGGATAAAAAAAGATGATTTGAGATGCTTAGATGGCGAGGATTGTTGGGGAATTATGTGGAGGATGTTGGTTGAGGAAGACGGTTGGAGGGTTCTCCTGGCAGAAGAACCACCTTGGTCACGGGACGCTTGATAATCCTGCGTGCCGTGAGAATGCTGACGACACGGACATTGCCGTCAGCCCCCGGAAAGACAGAGTCGATTCTGCCAAGGCGCCACTCATTCGAGGGCAGATTGTCCTCCTTGACGACAACCATGTCGCCAACGCGGAGATTTGCGGTCGGGGACTGCCACTTGTTACGCTTGTGGAGCTCTTTGAGATACTCCTCTTTCCATCGAGCTTGGAATTGTTGATGGAGCGCCTTTAAGTGTTGCCACCGATTCACAATGGACTTGGATTCCCCTTTTAATTCGGGTTCCACTATGGACAGAAGAGGTCCGCCGACTAGAAAATGCCCTGGTGTCAAGGCTAAGAGATCAGTGGGATCTTCAGACATAGGAGATAGCGGTCTGGAATTTAGACAAGCTTCAATTTTCGCTAGGAGGGTTGAAAGTTCTTCAAAAGTGTACTTTCGAGTAGCGGTGGACTTGTAAAACAAGGTTTTGAAGCTTTTGACACCCGCTTCCCACAGGCCTCCCATATGGGGTGCCCCCGGAGGAATGAATTGCCAGTTGAGCTGCTGATGACTATACGCATCAGTCACAGACTCTTTTACGGCTTGTAGAAAATCTCGGGAGAGCAGGGTGGCAGCGCCGACAAAGGTTTTCCCATTGTCGGACTGCACTTGACGGGGACAACCTCTTCTGGATACGAACCGAGCGAAAGCGGCGAGAAATTTCTCGGTCGTCAGATCGGATGTCGGCTCTAGATGAATGGCCTTTGTAGAGAAACACACGAAAACCAACACATACCCTTTTGTAATTAGGCAAGCTCTGCCTGTGTAATTATACCCGTTACTCGTAGAGTAAAAGGGTATATTGTATTCGTGCAAAAGTATGTAACAGGTAGAAGGAAGCGTTTCCGACCCTATAAAGTATATATATTCTTGTTCAGGATCACTAGCCGAGTCGATCTAGCCATGTCCGTCTGTCCGTCTGTCCGTCTGTCCGTCTGTCTGTCCGTCTGTCTGTCTGTCTGTCTGTCCGTATGAACGCTGAGATCTCGAAAACTATAAAAGCTAGAAGATTGGCATTTTGCATGCAGATTCTAGGAGTTCCTACGCAGCGCAAGTTTGTTTCAAAAAGGTGCCACGCCCCCTTTAACGCCCACAATCGCTAATATACGATTTTAAAAATTAAAATATTTCGGAAAAGTAAAAATGCAGTTTTATTGTGTTTATCAATACCTATCGAAATGTAGAAGAAATTTTTCAAATCGGACCATTCGTTAAAAAGTTATGCGTGATCAAAGTTTCTATCTTCATCTCCCTCGCACTCCCTTTACCTGAGTAACGGGTATCTGATAGTCGGGGCACCCGACTATAGCGTTCTCTCTTGTTTTGTATGTCGAAAGGGCCAGCGTAGTCCATCCCTGTGTACGTGAATGGCCGGGAAAAAGAGACTCGCTCTTTCGGAAAACTTCCCATCATCTGAACTTGCAATCGCTTCTTATGGATAACGCAGACCTTGCAGGAGTTAATAACGGCCTTTACCAAGTTCTTTATTTTCGGAACCCAATATCTTGACCGGGTGAGACGTACGACTAACTGGTTACCTCCATGCAACGTTATGAGATGCGTAAAGTTTACCAGTAGTCGAGAGAGTGCACATTCGTACGGGAGGATTATAGGATGTCGTTCATCATATCGCAAATTTTCGGAGGCCGTTATTCGGCCGCACGCCCTTATAAGCCCTTTCTCATCTAGAAAAGGGTTCAAGGAGAGGATGGAACTTGCCGCGGACACAGGACGCTTTTGACTCAAGCAGCGATATTCGTTAGCAAAATATCTGCGCTGAGTGCTAATGACCATGAGCCGTTCAGCGGCGACAAGTTCTTGGGCTTCTAGATGGACTTCCGGAATCGGCGACTGTTTCCTACATCGCTGGACAAAACGGTGGACATACGCAAGGACCCGTAAAGCTCTATTTAACTTGGAAAAGCGATCAAGGATGTCTTCTGTCGGACTGGACGCAACATGGGCCTTGACAGGACGCCTTTCCACTTCGGTCACCTGTAAATCGGTGCTTTGGGCAGGCCACTGATCTCGTGGCTTTTGCAACCAAGTGGGCCCATGCCACCAAAGGGAGTTGTCGACCAGTTCTTGTAATGGCACGCCCCGACTGGCCAAGTCAGCTGGATTGTGTTCGGATTGAACATGCGACCAATTGGCTGCCTCTGTGGACTGGGTGATCTTTGTTACCCGATTGGCAACGAACGTTGTCCACTGGCATGCTGGTTTGGCTAGCCATGCAAGCACAATCGTGGAATCGGTCCAACAATGGAGTTTCGAGGACAGCATCGGCATATGGGGGAGGATGGATTCGGCCATCTCGGATAGCAATAGAGCTCCACACAGCTCTAGTCTGGGAAGCGACACAGTTTTTACTGGCGCCACGCGCGTCTTGGCCGTGAGAAGATGCACTAGCGTCGTGTGCCCCATCTCGACGCGCACATAGATCGCAGCACCGTACGCCTTTTTGAGAGGCATCACAGAATCCGTGATGTTCCACTCGGAATTCTGGGCGGAAGGAAACCCATCTGGGAATTCGGACTTGATCTAGGACTGAGTAGCTTTTAAGGAAATCACGCCACTTTTGGCACAGTTCAGTTGGAAGTTCATCATCCCACCCTAGATCACGCTGCCAGATCTCCTGCATGAAAATCTTGGCACAGACCACGAAAGGGGCGAGCCAGCCTGCTGGATCAAACAGCTTCGCAATTTGGGAGAGAACATGCCGTTTTGTGAGTGTAGCTTCGGTGGATAGGTCGGGGAGGGCGAAGAAAAACTCATCGGATGTTGCTTTCCAACGGACTCCGAGAGTTTTCGCCGTGCTTTCCGTATCTATTTCGAGGAAATCGGCATTTAAAAGATGATCGGTTCCGAAATGAGCCAGAACTTCTTTGTGGTTGGAGGTCCATTTCCTCAATGGAAAACCAGCCGAATCGAGGGCACTCTGCAACTCGCGAATGGTGAGGTGAGCCTCTTCTGCAGAGTCAGCTCCCGAAAGGACATCATCGACATACATGCAACCACGAATAACTTTACTCGCCCTCGGATGGGTTAGTTGCACGTCGGTCGCCAGCTGTTGCAGTACCCGAATTGCCAGGAACGGTGCACAATTGACCCCAAACGTAACAGTTTTTAGCTCAAAATCTCGAATGTACCCTTCCCTATCGCGGAATAAGATACGTTGGAACGCTGTCTGCTTCGGATCTACCCAGATCTGCCGGTACATTTTCTCGATGTCAGCACTATACACAAATCGGAAATATCGCCACTTCAGGATCTGGATGGTTAGATCGGACTGTAGGACCGGGCCAGCATGAAGGATATCATTTAAGCTGACCCCATTGTCTGAAGGGCTGGAGGCGTTGAATACCACTCGAAGTTTGGTGGTCGTACTCTCCGGTTTTAACACTGCGTGGTGTGGCAGGTAGTAACATGCTGAATCGTGGGTAGGAAGGACTTCTCTCATGTGATTGAGGTCGAGATATTCTTGAATAACTGAGTCGTACTTGGATTTTAACGTACTGTCCCTTTTTAGCCGCTGCTCGTTTCTTAAGAATTGAGCCAGCGCCTGGAATCTGGAATGTCCCAGGGAGCAATTAATGTTCTCAGGATCTCGAAAAGGGAGACTCACGACATACCTGCCGGTTTCGTCTTTTGTGGTGGTCCGAAGAAAATTGTCCTCACAAATCACGTCGGATTCTTTTGCCACTTTTACTGGCAGATCCTCCACCTCCCAGAATTTGGTGAGGAGTTTATCGAGAGACGCTTCATACGTGTGTGCAACTTGCGTGGAAAAGGATGATATTTGATCATGCCTCGGAGCTGGTACTGGTCCTGTTAGAATCCAGCCGAAAATAGTCTCTTGACCGAGAAGCGAGCCACAGATGTTCGCTCGGGTACCGCTTAGTAGAATGGATGGAAGTATATCGGCCCCGATTAGAATATCTATTTGTGCGCTCTCATAGAACTTTGGATCCGCTAGCGGAAGTTCGGGAAGGTCTCGCAGGAAATGTTGCGGAAGCGGACATGAAGGAAGATTTCCGGCTATTTGTGGAAGCACGTAGGCAGTGGTGTTTAACTGCAAGCTAGGCCGGGTTGGAGAACGGATCGTGAATTGACAGATCATTTTGGTCTCAGCGGAGACCGTTTGATTAAGTCCTGAGACCTGTGCTCGGATAACCTGGAACGGCAGTTTAATCAGGTTGAAAAGGCGCTCAGTGATGTTGGCGTTGGATTTGCGCGCGCTGGGGATGGGCTTCCTCGGTGTAGGAGCGTGTGATGGCGGCCGCGGCACGTGAAGCAGTTATGTGCGCTTTCGCAGTCGCGCAACTGATGTGTCCGCGCAAAGCAGTTTAAACACAGCTGTTTTCTTTTTATATATGCGATGCGTTGGTCGACCGTCATCTGGAGAAATTTGGCGCATGTGCGTACAGGATGGTTCTCTCTATTACAGAGATCGCACCCTCTAGGTTGCCTAGGTGCTACCCTTGTCTCGTATGAATTTATTCTTCGAGACGCCGAGTTGGAAGTGGATGCCCTGGGCTGAGTCTGACTAGAACCTGATGGTCGAACATCATCTATGGCTTCTAGTGTCCTGTGACGCTCCGTTAGGAAAACGTTCAGCTCGTGCCACGTAGGGATCTCGGCTTTGTTATGGAGGGACTGCTCCCATAGGGAAAGCGTAAGCTTTGGGAGTTTGGACGAGCACATATATACCAAGAGGCAATCCCAAGTTTCGACCTGAATACCGGACATTTCTAGTGCAGTAAGGCAACCCTGGATGGTACTTTGAAGTTCTTTCAAAGCTGACCCAGACTCCTGTGTGACGGACGGTACATTGAAAAGTATCTTTAATTGACTGTTTACTAACAATCGCTTGTTTTCGAAACGCTCAGTGAGGTTATCCCACGCTGATCGAAAGCCATCATTAGTAAGGGGTGAATTTGAAACTATATTGTGAGCGTCGCCACTCGTTTTAGCATTAAGGTGAAATAATTTTTCGACAGGAGTGAGTCTGGGATTGTTGATATAAATTGCCGTGAATAGATCCCTAAAGGTTGGCCAACGAAGATAGTCGCCGGTAAAAACTTCGGTATCGCACGGCGGAAGCCGGCAGCCTGACGGAATGTATGTCTGAGAAGGATCAGCTGGCGTTGGGGAAGGTTGCGGAAGTTGCGGAGTTTGCGCTATCATGTCTGCTATCTGGGCGCCGCACCTTTCGTACGCGCTGTAGCAATACCCGTACTTAGCCTTGAGGACTGGCAAGCTGTCAGCTGCACCTTCTCCGGCTGCTACAAGGCATGCGGTACAGGCATCGTATTCTTTTTTGATGCGGATCCATACTTCTCGGATTTCGTCTCGGCGAATATTGAGGACGGATAACGTAGGAGGGACCGCCGAGGGAATATTTATCCGCGATTCCAATTCGGACAGTCGATCCGAGACTTCAATAAACTGGCTCATAGCAAGGTCGGCAGCCGTTGCAACCATTTTTGTGCTGGCTCGCGTGGTTCTTTCGATGGAAGAAGGAGCCTTTTTGGGAGGTGGCGTCTTGACCTTTTTAGGTGTGGGCGTCCTTACCGTGATTTTTGGTATTTTCGGTGATGGAACAGGGGATAGTTTGTTGGAACTTTCCCTGGACATACCACACTAGGATGCTGTTGGAATGTGGAATGTGCGCGCTGATATTTCGGACAAAAATCAGAGAAACAATTACGGACCCACTTATGGACCGGTGGAAATAGGGTATCGACTAGCTCAAAAAAATAGTCGATATGCGTGGCTGAATTATTGTTAAAATATTCGCCAGGCTTTTGGTGGAACGATGGAGCAAGAATGGGAAAAAAAATACCAAAAAAAATACCACAAAATAAAAATATTGAAAAAATACTGGATTGGATGAGGTATTTGTCGTTTAGTATTTTATAGTGGGTGGTTGGCCGAATTAGGATGGGATTGGATGTCCCCGGCAGTGTTTGGAGTTTATTGGTTTTGTTTTTCTTTATTTTAAAAAAATATTCGGAGACAAAAAATACCTTGCAGTGGAATGCGGGTGGTATTTTTTTTTTTTCTTTTTTATCCCCAAAAGAAAAAATTGAGTCTCGATATATATGTAGATTTACCAAGCTCAATAAATAAGAAAAAAAAATACTGGAATGGCCGTTTTTTTTTTTTGGAAAAAATGTGAAACCGAAGAAACAAATTAATAAATCAATAAATTACTAAATTGATTCCACTAGTTCCGCGATGGCGACAGTATTTTATATCTGTCTCCTTTTTTTTGTTTCCTTTTTTGGAACTGGCAGTAATTCTCAGTGTTTGTTTAATTTTATTGGAGTTGAACTTGGTGTTTATTAATTTTGTTGGAATTTATTAATTAATTTATTAATTGGATGATTGAAAAACAACTGCCCGAACTTTTGCGGGCTGTGTATTGGTGACGCTGGAATGCGCGGGATTATCGAGCTTTTTGCGGTACTGCAATTCGCGTGTATGTGTAGATGTATGGATGGATAGTGCCCAAAATATGTAAATAAGAAAAACACACTGAGACACAAAAAGTTATTTCACGTCGGCTTTAGGAATTTATTTAATATATATTTATTGGATGGCCGACGGAAATACTTGAGCTTTCGGAATTGGGGTGTAGTTGTGTAGAAAAATATGTATAAATGTATGTATATATATATGGAATATGTAATATATGTAATATGGATGTAATATATGTAATATGGATGTAATATATGTAATATGGATGTAATATATGTAATCAATATGGCGGAAAATTTTTATTGTAAATTTTGCCGGCGGGTATGTGTTGTAAATTTTCGATTTATTGTGGACTGTATTTGGATTTTTAATAATGTAAGCAAATATTGTCACAGCGGATGTACAATAAAAAATTAATATCAAAAAATATTTGTGGACCGAAATTGGCGGAACACTTAATTTTTTGTTTCACTTTTTTGTGGAAAATTAATTTGAACTCAATTTTTAAATTGATTTATTTTTTCACTGTTCACTGAATTTTTTTTTTAAATTAATTTTTTTTCACTGTACGCTTGACTTTTTATTTGCACACTTTAATTTGGATTTCTACTTTTTATTTGTCTTCGATTTGATGTTGGATGTATATTTAGTGGATGTACGGCCAAATGCGAATATGAAACTTGTACATCAATATGCACACGAAAAGGAATTAGAAAATGGGCAATATGGCCGCACGTTAAAAGAGAACGAAGAAGTAAAAGACGGAATTGGAATTGTAATTTACTAACTGCCGTCGTCGGATTAAATCGGACTTGGATTTTAGACAAATCGTACAGAAAGTCAAACGAATTATGTTCTTCGAATGGCTGACTGTCGATCGGCAGTTAATACAAAAAATAATTAATTGGCACTTATCTGGCTCGAATGGACCAAAAAATGAAGAGATGAGGCGTCGGGGATGATCGTCGCTTGGGGGCAGCTTCGTGGTACGTTGCGGCTGATGCACGGAGCCGGGTAGCAAGCTGGAAGAGATGGTGAAAAAACACTTGACGATCGCGCAAAGAAAAGAACAAAAAACTCGGTGTGGTTTTCGGAAAATAGCGCGGACCGGCCGGGCGATGTATTTCAGTTCTGTGACAATGAAAGACTAACTTAAACCTAATTGAGCGCTGCGTTTCAAAGCGCAGTGGAGAGATTCCGGGAGCGGGAAGGCGGGAGAGCCTGGAATCGCAAGCGTCCAGTGCGGGAGAGCGGGAGAGCGGGAGAGCCTGGAGTCGCGAGCATCCAGTGCGGGCGAGTGGGCATTCGCTACGAGGGAAGCGCGGGCAGTTTGAAAGAGGGGAGAGCGGCGTAAACAAATTGTTTTCATTTACTTGCAAATTTTCCGCGCTTCTGAGCTTTCGGAATTCTTTAAAAAATTTGTCTATCTTACTATCGCTGATATTGCGTTGCCTCCTGAGTGGAGTTGTTGTGCGCATGTTGTGTAGGGCAATTCCCTGCAGAACATTGTTGTAAGGGCAGCGATGCAGTTTCCAATCGGCCTAATTTTGTTAATTTTGGTTGTCTTCCGCGAAATTAAGAATAGTGCCGTTGTGTTTAACAGGGTGCAAGATTATTTTCTTACATGCTATGTACGGCCTAGGATATTTTAATACAAAGTGTAGAAAATTATTATTTAATAAAACTTTAACTTGGGCCACTTCCATTAGATCAGATATAGTAGCATTTCTAGAAGGTTTATTGATTAAATTTTGGTAGTCATTTGAGTCTTAAATCGCGGGCCTGATTGTTCAACGTGAATTTAATGTTCTCGAAGTCATCAAAATCTGGAGTACCGGCTACGGCTTTAAATGCGATGCCTAATAAGATGTAGCTATGAGATTCCTACTGTGTCGTAAATCTGAGTCTATTTTCATGGTTCATCATTTCTTCTGTTTCCGTAACTATTTCCGAGTACTTGGTCAGGTTGTTTGATGTATAAGAAGTCTTTCCAAATATTCACATCCCCGTATATGATTGATATGTAGTTTAAATCGTGGAGTCGGTCATTTTATCTGCTATTGGTACGCTAGATGACGTATCATCCAAGTCCTAGTGTGTCGAAAAAAAAAATTAAAAGAAAACTAAGATTTAATTTAATTACCTCAAATTGTCCTTGTAGACCAGCATCCCTTTTATTAAGACTGTGGTCTCCAAATCTGCCTTCACGGTTTTCTCGGAGTACAAATTTGAAAGTTTGTTCCCTCTTATTCGATTTTACGACAACCTTGTCTCTAACCTAAACATTTCTGTCTTGTCTTGTTTGAATACTCTGTGCATTCAGGACTTTATCCATTACTGTCCATTCTGGTTAGTTTTGTCGAAAAATCGACAAATAGTTTTCTGCATTTTTCGATAGCTACAAATGTCTAGAATATCATGCTAAAAGGGAAATACGTAATAGTTTAAATGTGATGAACCTCTTTTTAAGTACGCGTAATGAAAATGTCCATGGAATGGTCAATGATTACATAGATAATTATTATACGTTGAATTTTTTATCGAAAAAAAGTGAAGAAAATATGCAGTAAAAACGACACTACATTTTTCAAATGCCGCCATTTTATTATTGAAGTGAAACTTTTTTAGGCGCGTTATGGATTTTCGGGGACGGATTAAAACCAATTCATGACCATCACGAAAAATCGGGGACCCCTGTCCCTCTCTCACCGCTGACGAACGATCTCTCTCTCGCTCTCAGCGCGCTCGCACAAAGTTGAGAGCGTAAAAACCTAAAAATAGAATGCGCATGTGAGCACGTGTGAGTATGTGTACTTGAGCGAGAAGACGATTTTTAAGCCGAAATCATTTCTGTGCCAAAACGAATTCATTTACAGCAGTAGAAAAAAGGGTGAGAGGTGTGAGTGTCAAAAGAACTTATAATTGAACAGGTTGCATACAGATATTAACAGTTGAATTGATGTATTAGCTTATAACGGCTAAAGTATGCATTAACTATTTTTGATTGGCACCATAATTCTTTTCCATTTTTTTAACCTCTAATCTTCAAACTAACCTAAGACAGAAAATAAGAGATAATGAAATGATAAGAGAGGGAGGAATACTAGAAGTTTCACTTCTGTCGTGCGTAGGCTGGACACACCCCTTTTGTTATTCAATTTCGATAAAAGTAGTCTATTCAATACCCACACTCGAGTGTATTGACACGTATTTGACCCTTTCTTCTCGTTTTGTAAAATATATAGTCGACCGATGAAATTTGGTAGGTCGGATTAATTGGCCAAATAAAAAAACCCATAAAAAATCCCAACTTCCTAACTTTAAAAACATCAAAGATATGGCATTTCCGATCGTTCAGTTATATGGCAGCTTTAGGATATAGTCAGCCAATCCCTATGAAATTCATTGATTGATTGATTGATTGACCAAAAATTAAACCCATAGAAAATCCCAACTTCTTAACTTTACAAACACCAAAGTTATGGCATTTCCGATCAATCAGTTATATGGCGGCTAGAGGATATAGTCGGCCGATCCCGGCAGTTCCGACTTATATACTGCTTGCAAAGGAACGAAGGGTGTGAGAAACGTTTCAATTCGATATTTTTAGAACTTAGAGACTAGTTGGCGTACAAACAGACAGACGGACATGCTTATATCAACTCAGGACGCGATCCTGCTCAATAATATATATACTTTATAGGGTCGGAGATGTCACTTCGTTGCACACTTTTGACCAAAATTATAATACCCTCTGCAAGGGTATAAATATCAGAAATATACCTGAATAGTTTGAAGTACCTATGCTTTTGTCTTTGTCCAAAAAAATTGCATTTATTTTGACACAACTAACCAGAATGGACCCTTAAGCTCTATGGTCGATGAGATTATTATGTCAATGGGTCGTTTATTTGTTACTAAGTGCATTCACTATTGTATTCTATAGCGGCGAAAAGTATTAATTCATCATTACTTCTTTCGATTTTTAAACTCCGTGAAATTTCTGTCAGTGTACTGTGGAATCTTTCCACTTTTCTATTTCTATTTTCTATTTTCCACTTTTTCCGTTTGATGTTTTATGAAGTGGCTGTGCATTAACGATTTAAAGGGACTTAAATTTGTCAGATTTAATAGAAGGCTCAATTTATTGTTTTTGGTCCCCGATATAGTGCAATAAGTTGTAAGATCGCGGTTTGTACGTCTGCAATGGTTCTGGAAGCGATTAGTTGGGCAATTGAAAATTTTGAACATTTGTCCACGCAAGTAATAAAGTAGTTTGTGTCTGTCTAAAATATGTCAATATGTAATATTTGGGGTGTGTAGGTGTTTCTCCGAGAATCTGTTTCTGAGGGTGTCGATCATATTTTGTCCACTAGTAGATTTTACAATTTGCGACGACCTCATTCGCCATATGAGTCATTTTGGGGAAAAAAATAGATGAGAGTTTGGAGAATACAGCTGAAGAGAGTTTTGGAGAATACAGCTGGAGAGAGTTTGGAGAGAAACGAGAAGAGAGTTTTGATAATACGGCTGGAGAGAGTTTGGAGAGAAGGAGGAGAGAGAGAGAGTTTGGAGGGAAGGAGTAACGGTAAAACGCGGCGGACTTTGGACCCTAGTATGGTGCCGTGCGCAAAACCGAAAAAGGAGAAGCCGAGAATTACGGGATACGCCGGCCTATATAAGCAGGCCGAGCGCAGGAAGCGGGATCAGTCGATCACAAGGAGTCAATCCAGCAAGATCAGTAGACAAACAGCAAACCAGTGAACAACACAAGTCAAGTTAACATCAGGAGGAAGCAGAGCCGCGCCGAGTCAACAAGGAGCAAGATCACTACATCAAGACGTTCGGGACTTAGAGTTGAAGTCTCCGAGCTGAGAAACAGGTAGCTGAGGTCCTTAAGGCATCACGCGGATAAGTCCAGGCGCTTTGTTCTAATTCTTGTCGCGATTTGAGCTTGGCGTATTGCTCGGCGAGTCCGACAGAATTGAATAGAAAGAGTCCTTCGACAAAGAACCGTGGGCTCGGAAGGGAAGCTGTCCAGAACCAGCTGCCGTGCGAAAACAATTGCCTTGTCGAATTCCGGCGTACGCCTGAACCGGCAGGCGAGAATTGTGCAGGCCCTGGTGTGACTAGCCCCGAAGGACGCGCGTCCGAATCACGGGTGTCTCGAGAGGCGTATGCGTCGAGAGCACAGTAGTTCGCCGCCAGAGTCCTAGAAAGGCAGCTGACCGAATTCCGAGAGCCAAAGACCCCCTGCACCTAGTCTCACAAGAGCACGCGGACCACGGAGCCAGGACTCGCGCCGTGAGCAGATCAAGGACATCGAGGACGCAAGAAACGACGAGCAGTCATCGCCGGCCCAGCAACAACCAAGCTACACTCCGACGTATCCAGTCCACGGCTAAGAGGCGAGGGCGAAAGCGTTCGTCTTGAACCTAGCGTCCTGCCACAGGGACTGCATTGGCGGCCTTCCGGCGTATGCCTGAACCGTCAGGTAGAAACTGAGTAGGCGTCTGGTGTGACCGGCCGAAACAGATCCAGGAAAAGGAGGCTGTGGCTGCGAAAGGCGTACGCCTTGAGAGCCCAGTGCCTGTTCACCCTAGTCTAGGTACGGTGACACATCCCTAGATCCTCATAGCCCCGAGGCCAAAGACAACGGAGGCGTTCCGGACCGGCACGAGGCGAGCCAGCGGAGCGCGAAGGTGGAGCAGCCACAAATTCATCAGGAAGGCGTTGAGACAACCATCTGTCACCATTAGTCCCAGGCCGAGGGACAAGTCGGCGAATAAAGATCCTAGTATAAACATCCTAACATTCTGTGCGTTCTCACTAGACAATCGGGCGGTCACGTTTATATAAATTTGGTGGGACGAATAACACACATCTTCTGAGCTAGCCGCACGATGCTCGTAGCGAGCAGCCCGTAAAAATCAGTTCGTTACCTCTGGCGCCCAAAACGTGATTGTCCGGTCGGTGAGAATCAGCAAATAAACAGAAATGGGGAAAGGATGGATACATCTCTTCAAGAAAGAGGATTTCGCAAAAATAGGAGCCAAGTTAGGCATCACTTTGGAGGGAAGAACGGATGACATGAGCAAAGCCCTCTCAGAGTACCTAACAAGGAAACAGAATGACCCAGGAGTAGCAGAGATTTGGGCTGAGTTGGAAGAGAAATACGACAATAAGCCAGGCCCAACAGTCAAATTGCTGAACCCTGACGCCGAGGAGCTCATAGCAGGTCCTGGAGTGGACAGCATGAAGGAAGCTAGCAGGAGTCGAAACACAAGCCATGAAAGAAAATCAGGGCAGCAAAGACCTAGCCCACCAGATTACGCCAAAGTCGCAAAGCAAGTGAGAGAATGGTCGTTCAAATTCGATGGCACAGAGAAGCCACTGGAATTCCTAGAACAGGTGGAGTGGTCCGCAAACACGTACGGTCTGAACCTGAACATGATCCCACGTGCAATGCCAAAGCTATTGCAAGGCAAAGCACTGAAATTGTTTATTTCAAACAATAAACATTGGAGAGCATGGGGAGAGTTCAGCGAAAGTTTTCAGACGTACTTTCTGCCGAGAGGGTTCTTCTCGAAGTTGGCAGACAAGGTGAAACAGCGGAGACAGGGTTTCAGGGAACCGTTCAAAGATTACATGGTGGACATGCAGACTTTGATGAGGCCACTCAGGTACTCGCCAAAGGAGACCCTAGAAATAATCAAGGACAACTCCACACCAGACCTGAGAATTTCATTAAGAACGTTCAAAGTGGATGATCTGGACACATTAATGATCCTGGCTGACGAGTACGAAGAACTGGACAAAGAGCGAGAAGAGTTCCTTCACGAACACAAGTTCTTAAGCACGCAACCCAATGCCAAGAGCCACCAATGCACAGAGGTTGGCAGCCGGCAGATGCAGCAAAATAAGCTCACAGCTCGAGATCACGGTGGAATTTGGAAACAAAAAATTGGAGATGAATCTGTTAACACTTCCAGGAGAAGTGGATGAACTAGTGCTGGGATGGAATTTCCTCACGGGAGTCGGGGCGGAAATAAAATGTGCAATCAAACAGAGGTTTTATCCTAAGAACCCAAGAGTCCAAGGAGAGATCAACGCAAAAGTGGACGAGCTGTTACAAATGGGCTTCATAGAACATTCAAGAAGTCCATACAGCTCGCCCATCGTGATGGTGAAAAAGAAGACTGGCAAGTGGAGGCTATGCCTTGATTTCAGATAAATAAACGCGAAGTCCATAAAAGATGCCTACCCGATGCTGCGGATCAATTATATCCTGGACCAACTCAGACCTTTGGAGGTAAATAATAGGCAATATACGGCGTTTACAGTACCCGGCAAAGGCTTGTTCCAGTGGAAAGTAATGACTTTCGGACTACATTCAGCATCGGCCACGTTCCAAAGGGCTCTGGATCAGGTAATCGGCCCGGAGATGTCACCATACGCGTTTGCATACCAAGATGACATCCTTGTGATCGGGCGCACGCTGAAAGAACACGTAGAGAACTTAAAGAAAGTGTTTAGGCGCCTCAAGGAAGCAAACTTAAGAAAAAAACGCCGATAAATGCAAATTCTTCATGCAAGCGTTGCTTTAGAGCCACCGTCGACAGTACGCGAACTACGGCAATACCTAGGCCTAGCTTCATGGTATCGACGATTTGTGCCAGATTTTGCGCGTATAGTAAAACCACTTAATGATCTTCTACGCAAGGCACAAAGTGGATATGTACGCCGGAACACCAACAGGCTTTCGAAGAGGTAAAGGCACGACTAGTAGCCGATCCAGTGCTGGCGTGCCCAGATTTCGAGAAAAAGTTCATCCTTCAGACGGACGCCAGAGACTTTGGATTAGGTGCAATCCTGACTCAAGAGACAGAGGACGGCGAAAGGGTCATTTCATACTCAAGCCGGACACTAAACGGCGCGTAGAAAAATTACTCCACAACAGAAAAAGAGTGCTTGGCAATCGTGTGGGCAATCAGAAAGCTGAAACCGTACTTGGAGGGCTACCATTTTAAAGTGGTTACAGGACTCATGGCCCTTCTGGAAGGATAGCAAGATGGGCCCTGGATACCCTAAGGATACCCTTAAGGACACCATCAAGGCTAAATGTAAAAGCTAAGCCAAGGACCCCCAAGGATACTACAAGGACAACACAAGGATACCCCAAGGGCACCGTCAAGGATACCCTAAGGATCCCTAAGACGGCACAGCAAAGAGATCTGTACCGTAAGAGAGCAAGCACCCTGGGTAAAGGATAACGGTGACAAACAAAGAGGAAGGCGCGAAACCGAGGTTTCGTTTGAGGGAAACCCTGCGACAATCAGGCATTAAGAAGAAAGCAATCAACATGAGCAGCATAGTGAGCCGAGCCGAAGCACGCAGGAGGATGGCGGCCCAGCAGGGACCCAACCCGGGGCAAGGATGGTTGGCAACCCGACCTACCCGAACTCCGTGGCGGTCCCTGATAAGGGCCCGCACCGTGGAGTCCTCGCCGAAGCCTGTCATCAGCTCGGACAGCGATGTCGAGGTGATCGATGACCCCATCGCGGAGCAGAGGGAGTGGCGGCTCCGGATGGCCGCATCCCATCCGGGACGTCGCTTTTTGGGGGCCAAACCTCCGAGACCCGAGACGCGGACGGGGGCGTAAAACTACCAAATGGCCAAATCGAGGCGGTCATCCGGGCCATGGCGGAGAGTCAGGCGAGGTCTGGGGTCCGGGAAACAACGGAGCGGGAGCAGGAGCCCGAGCAGAAGGCCAAGCTGCGACGCCACCACGTGGAGGCGGCCATCCGGTGGCACGCCCAGTTAAGAGAGGCGGAGGAGGAGCAGCAGCGGATATGGGAGGTCCCGCCAACGCCCCGATACACGGCCGAGAAGCCTAGTCCAGACGGGAAGGACGAGGAAGAAGATTGGGCCCCATCTCCGCCAAGATGGTTGCCGGAGGTGCCGCTGACGCCAGCCACAGCACCCGGGCATTCGTAGACGAGGGTGTGCGGTGGCGGCAGCAGTCGGTTGTGTGGACGTGGCCGGAGGGACCAGCGACGGAGAAACCCGGAGAGGAGCTGCGGATATGGGAGGAAGAGGTTCCCCAGGTGAACCCTCGGGATCCCCGAAGGAGAGGCCGGCCGGACGCGTGGGCCCCACCGAAGCCGAGTACGGGGCCATCCAACTCAAAGGTGGCAACACACCCTGAGGAGCCGGTGGAGAAGGGACCGTGGGTGTGGCCCGAGCCCGAGGCCAAACATCGACCCCTCTGCAGCGGCAACAGTCGGAGCCGGAGGTAGCGCGCGCGCGGCCACAAATACACACATAAACACAAAACGTATTGATCTAAAGTCGGGAAGGTGGCTGGAAAGAAGATGAGAGGCATACATCGTCGTCACCAGCAAGCTAGAAAAAAAAAAGAAAATATAATATATATTAACTTCCTCTCTGTGCTCTCCCTGTCAGGTCGCCTGCTCAGCGAAAGAGAGGCTGGGCCTGGAAAGGGCAACTGAAGGGCACAAGGAGAAAATCAAAAAAAGGAAAACAAAAGAAAGTACGAAATACTCACCAAAGTGAAAGAATTTTGCTACATCACTTCAATAAAGGGATGGGGGCGCTTCGATTAATAAGCGGTCGATTGGCACTGGACGATAGTGTCGATCGATGGGCACAGAACACTGGAAATGTCGGCACAGGAAGGGTCACACTAAAAAAATATCGCCACCACCGGATGGCAACGCTGCACTAATTCAAATCATCGAGATCGGCTGCAAAACCGATCGGGAAAGCGGTAGTGTGACCAGACAACGAAGGAAAGGAGATGCTTAGAACTCGAAGCATAAAGAAGATACGAAGAACGCGAGAAGTCTATGGGGGAAACATCTTGGGCGGGAAAAGGAATGGAGCATCGGCGCTGTGGAACTCAGGTATGAGCTGTGAGCGTCGAGGGAACCATTTGGAGGAGCAAGAACACTCGAATGCTACAAGGATTTACAAGGAAGACAGCCGGAAAGAAGAAAGTCAAGTCAGTGGGGGAAACATCTCGGGCGGGAAAAGGAATGGAACATCGGCGCTGTGGAACTCAGGTACGAGCTGTGAGCGTCGAGGGAACCATTTGAAGGAGCAAGAAGACTCGAAGGCTGCAAGGATTTACAAGGAAGACAGCCGGCGAGAAGAAAGTCAAGTCTGTGGGGGAAACATCTCGGGCGGGAAAAGGAATGGAACATCAACGCTGTGGAACTCAGGTACGAGCTGTGAGCGTCGAGGGAACCATTTGGAGGAGCAAGAAGACTCGAAGGCTACAAGGATTTACAAGGAAGACAGCCGGAGAGAAGAAAGTCAAGTCTGTGGAGGAAACATCTCGGGCGGGAATAGGAATGGAACATCAACGCTGTGGAACTCAGGTACGAGCTGTGAACGTCGAGGGAACCATTTGAAGAAGCAAGAGGACTCGAAAGCTACAAGGACTTACAAGGAAGACAGACGGAGAGAAGAAAATCAAGTCTATGGGGGAAACATCTTGGGGCGGGAAATACATAAAACGAGAAGGAGCGACGTCGAGGGAAGGAGGACCAACATCAGCGTCTCATTTCGTTCCCGAAGAAAGGGGAGAATGTGAGGAGTTAAATAACGTCTCTCAAATAAATGAGAGTTTGGAGAATACAGCTACAGAGAGTTTGGGGAGAAACGAGAAGAGAGTTTGGAGAGAACGAGGAGAGAACGAGGGGAGAGAGAGAGTTTGGAGAGAAAGAGTAACAGTAGAATGCGGCGGACTTTGGACCCTAGTATGGTGCCGTGCGCAAAACCGAAATAGGAGAAGCCGAGAATTACGGGATACGCCGGCCTATATAAGCAGGCCGAGCGCAGGAAGCGGGATCAGTCGATCACAAGGAGTCAATCCAGCAAGATCAGTAGACAAACAGCAAACCAGTGAACAACACAAGTCAAGTTAACATCAGGAGGAAGCAGAGCCGCGCCGAGTCAACAAGGAGCAAGATCACTACATCAAGACGTTCGGGACTTAGAGTTGAAGTCTCCGAGCTGAGAAACGGGTAGCTGAGGTCCTTAAGGCATCACGCGGCTAAGTCCAGGCGCTTTGTTCTAATTCTTGTCTTGGCGTATTGCTCGGCGAGTCCGACAGAATTGAATAGAAAGAGTCCTTCGGAAGGGAAGCTGTCATCGCCGGCCCAGCAACAACCAAGCTACACTCCGACGTATCCAGTCCACGGCTAAGAGGCGAGGGCGGAAGCGTTCGTCTTGAACCTAGCGTCCTGCCACAGGGACTGCATTGGCGGCCTTCCGGCGTATTCCCGAACCGTCAGGTAGAAAATGAGTAGGCGTCTGGTGTGACCGGCCGGGACAGATCCAGGGACAGGAGGCTGTGGCTGCGAAAGGCGTACGCCTTGAGAGCCCAGTGCCTGTTCACCCTAGTCTGGGAACGGTGACGCATCCCTAGACCCTCATAGCCCCGAGGCCAAAGACAACGGAGGCGTTCCGGACCAGCACGAGGCGAGGCAGCGGAGAGCGACGGTGGAGCAGCCATAAATTCATCAGGAAGGCGTTGAGACAACCATCTGTCACCATTAGTCCCAGGCCGAGGGACAAGTCGACGAATAAAGTTCCTAGTATAAACATCCTAACATTCTGTGCGTTCTCACTAGACAATCGGGCGTTCACGTTTATATAATTTTGGTGGGACGAACAACACACATCTTCTGAGCTAGCCGCACGATACTCGTAGCGAGCAGACCGTAAAAATCAGTTCGTTACAAAACATAATGACCGTTTTAACTGAACCAGTTCCGCTTTCTTCTATTATTATTTGGTTCCCAAAGCAGTTTACGGACTTGTCTGCTTTTTCGATGGTGTAGGCGTTGTATTGTGCCTTTATCTGACCGTGCATCCTCTTCTAGCGCGTGGCTGTGCTGTCGGGACAGCGCTTAGCGACGTAGTTTTCTTTTCCTGGCTTGTATTGTGCTCGTCAATTAAAGCGATTTGAGACGGAGAAAGTTTGTGGTTTGTGGTCAGGGAAAATGTTTATATTTTTTGCGCCTTATAGTTGGTTTATGAGGCTCATATAATTGCTAACAACTCACTTTCGTTCGTTGCAGAATTTAGTTCCCTGTCCTGTTCCCTGTTCAATATAATTATAAAAGTGCAGTGCAGTCACTTCAATAAATCTACTATAACGCGAAAAGACGCTTTTTGCGATGAAACCGCGAATGTTTATATTGATTGGTCAATTAATTAATATAAAACTTAACACTTAAAACTCTAATTAACTTTACCTCGAATACAATGAGTCTGAACGACGTTCGCACACAACGTCAACGTGAGCAAGACGAGAGACGGGCAATTACCCCCAACTTGACCGAGATCTTAAACGTAGCGAGCGAGAGAGCGCAGCCAAAGAGCGCTGAATGTGCTCCAATGCAGGTATGCAATAACCTAAGCTCATCAGCAGTAGCTAGCACCGCAATTTCTTTAACAACGTCAATGGTAACTACAACAACAACCGCAATTGTATCGACTGCGCGTTTAATGACATCATCAGCTAGAAGTGCAACTTAATACCTCTGCCGCTGCGCTGCCCGAAAAACAGAACAAAAGCAATGAATATGTTGAGCCGGCTGTGCAGACTGGTATAGATCGCTACATTCAAATCAAAAGGAAGCAGAGCCCACCAAATTCTCAACGCAAAATAACCCGTGGCAATGCAAGCCTAGCTGCAATAGAAACGCCCATGAACTCAAACCGATTTAAAATCTTGGCAGACGCTTATGACGTTGAGGCGGCCGAATCTGCTGAAGTCGAGAAAAGGAAGCCAAAGCCACCACCTATTTATTTTTGAGAAAAAAGTTCCATTGTTCTTGTCAACAAAATTATCGAGCTTATTGGAAAGGATAACTTCCACATAATACCCCTTGTAAAGGGCAACATCCAAGAAACGAAGGTTCAAATGAAGTCTGAAGAAAATTACAGAGTATTATCGAAATATCTTACCGAGAATAAAAAGAACTTTTACACGTATCAGTTAAAAAGTAGCAAGGTCCTGCAAGCCGTACTTAAGGGCATAGAGTCCGACGTAACGCCTGCAGAGATATCAAAGGCGCTACAAGAGAAGAGACTTAGCGCTAAGACAGTATTCAATATCCTTAACAGGGATAGAAAGCCGCAGCCACTCTTTAAGGTTGAGCTCGAACCAGAAAATAAGCCCCTAAAGAAATACGAAGTGCACCCTATATACAATATACAGTTGAGGAACCGCACAAACGCAATGGCCCGGTACAATGTGCGAACTGCCAAGAATATGGCCATACAAGGTCATACTGTAAACTGCGCCCGGTGTGTGTAGTTTATGGAGAGCTTCATGACTCCGCACACTGCCCAGCGAGCAAAGATGACTGCAACTCGAAAAAGTGCGGCAACTGCGGTGGCAATCACACTGCTAACTAAGGAGCTGAAAAGTCGCATCCACCAGAAAGAACTACTGCCCGCACCCAAAATAAACAGATGACAGCTTCCAGATCAAACCCTAAAGTCTTCTTCTCGACTGCAGCCAGATCTCCAATGGAACCCATAAACTCTGACAAAAATGGGACATACGCAAGCGCTTTAAAATCAGGACTGGCTAACCCTGTCTCAAAAAGTTAATTTCTGCAATCAGCATACCAAGAACCGAACACGTCTCAGCAGCAACAATCGCCGGAGTAGCCAAAAAACAACTTTGAAGATATGACATGCAGCCTGCAACAAAGCCTTAGGGAGTTTATGTCGTTTATGCGCACTACTATGTAAGATTTAATGCGAAACCAAAATCTATTGATTCAAATGCTGGCTTCTCAACAATCCAAATAATGAAATCCCTAAGGATATCTAGCATATCAGCATAAACTTGAGTTAGCTCAATTTCTACTCGACAATCATATCGACGTAAGGCTGGTTTTAGAAACACACCTTACAAACAAATACAATTTTAAACTACGAACTATTCATTCTACGGAACAAATCATGGAGAGGGTGAAGCACATGGTGGGACTTGAATTCTAATCAGAAGCCGTATTAATAAGAAATTTGCTAAAAACTACCTACAGGCCACATCTATAAATATAAAAATTAATACTGGCAACCAACTTACACTAGCCGCCGTATACTGCCCCCCCTCGCTTCACTATAGCTGAAGATAAGTTTATGCAGTTTTTCAACTCACTAGGAGACTACTTCATAGCAGCAGGAGACTACAATGCCAAGCACACACACTGGGGATCACGTCTTGTGACTCCAAAAGGAAAGCAGCTCTATAATGCAGTTATAAAAGCCAAGAACAAGCTGGACTATGTCTCTTCTAGCAGACCAATATACTGGCCGGAAGACCCAAATAAACTACCCGATTTAATAAACTTTGCAATAACCAAAAACATTCCTAAAAATCTGATAAGCGCCGAATGCCTTTCGGATCTTTCATCTGATCACTTGCCTGTCCTGTTTATTCTACGCTGACATCCAGGAGCATTGGAACATTCGTTTAAATTGAAATCACAGAAAACCAATTGGGTTAAGTACAGGAAATATTTTAGTTCACACATTGAGCTAAGTCCTCATCTCAGTGATGAAGCCAACGTAGACAACTTTGTTAATACACTGGGGTCTGTACTAGTCTCTGCAGCTCGAGTTTCAACACCTCAAACTACAAGTACACAATGCAACCAGAAGAAGACAAATCTACAAATCGAACAGCTCGTCCTCGAAAAGCGCCGCGCGCAAAATGCTAAAAAAATTGCAAAAATCGATTATAATAATGAAAAAAAAAGCCGGGAAAAGACCACACAATCCCCACATCGTATAGACCTATAAGTCTACTTTCATGCTTATCTAAACTCTTTGAAAAACGCGTATTGACTCGGATAAACACATACCTAAGAATCCAGGAGGGAATTCCGTCACATCAATTTGGGTTTCGTGAAAAGCACGAAACAATTGAGCAGGTCAACCGGATAACATCAGAAATTCGGAACGCGAGAGTACTGTACTGCCATATTTTTAGATGTCTCTCAAGCATTTGATAGAGTTTGGCTAGAAGGTCTAATATACAAGATCAAGACAATGCCCCCCTACAACACCCACAAGCTTTTAGAGTCTTACCTCTACGACAGAAAATTTGCTGTGAGATGCAACACTGCAATAACTGACGATTTCACAGCAGACATCCCGACAAGCACACGACTAACAACATTTACTTTTGCTGATGATACAGCTATTCTCAGCCGCTCAAAATGCCCGACGCAAGCAACTGCGCAGCTAGCTCTTCATCTGGTCGATGTTGAAAAGTCAGATTGGCGAATTTAAGTGAACGAACAAAAATGCAAGCACGTTACGTTAACCCTGAACAGGCAAAACTGCCCGCCACTCATGTAAAACCACACTCTACTCCCGCAAGCAAACGAAGTGACATATCTAGGAGTTCACCTCAAAAGAAGACTCACATGGCGCCAGCACATTGAAGCCAAAAGAACACACCTAAAGCTAAAAGCCAGTAGCCTTCATTGGCTTATCAACGCTTGGTCTCCCCTTAGCCTTGAATATAAAGTCCTGCTGCATAACTCCGTTCTAAAACCTATATGTATGTACGAATGCGACTTTAACATTCAAAGAAGTGATCGCAGAACAGTAGGAAAAGTACTTTACCAAGCTAATATTGCACCCTAACCACTTGGCGACAGGTCTTACAAGTTGATCAACCAATCACGCTTTCGTCGCAATGACTTACCCACCCAGCGACCGACTTGAGGGACGGGCAACCAGAATGCAGTCTTATTATACTGTTAGTTTAATTTAAATGTTAAGATTCGTAAACTTACTGTTTGTCTCAAAATTAAGAAAAGATTCAATAAATAAAAGCAAAGTTTAAAATAAAAAAAAAATAAACAAATTTTAATAATTAAACGGAATGAGGGTCTTACGAACGCGTTGGGTGTCAGTTTAGTATTCCCTATGGTAAGGAAATATAGACGGACGGAAATGGCTAGATCGGCTCTCCTGGTTCTGCTGATCAAGAATATATATTCTTTTTAGAGTCGGAAATGTCTCCTTCACCGCGTTGCAAACTTTTGACTGAAATTATAATACACTCTGAAAGGGTATACAAATTGTATTCGGAAGTTCGGTCCAATGAAAACGTTCCCCATTCCCATTCAACTTAAGCCAATTAGACAGAAAAATATGAGTTATTGAACTCTTTA
Organism: Drosophila kurseongensis; assembly: GCA_018153305.1. Classification (NCBI taxonomy): domain Eukaryota; kingdom Metazoa; phylum Arthropoda; class Insecta; order Diptera; family Drosophilidae; genus Drosophila; species Drosophila kurseongensis. Next base: position 7,496,048 of record JAECXX010000001.1, read on the forward strand.
AATGATAATAAAAGAATTCGACCAAGTTTCCCAGTATCATTAAGATATTTGGTATGGGATATTTGTCAGAAATGATTATTTCGTATAACATACGAAAGTCTATTACAAGACGCCTATTTCGACTACCCGCTCCGTCCGTGCCCTTTACAGCAGCACTATCTCATCGCTGTCTTTGCCGTGGCTAAAGACTTTAAGCTTGTGGCAGTAGCAGGGCATAATGAAGAAAAAACAAACTCGGGGCATTTTGAAAAATAATCGTATTGCATTTATGTTTAAATCACCACAGTCATGAAAATCAATTAATGAAATCGTATTAAGTTCGAAGCAGCCGTTATTTCTACCAAGTTATGACATCTGATCATCCGTATATAATCCGGTTTCGAAATTTACGAATTTTGCTCGAGTATCGAATTGACTTTATTGTATATGGTATCTGCGCCATTTTGGAATTAAAGCCAAGAATAAGGCAATCAGGTTTGAGTTCGATAAGGGCTCGGCTTAGATAACCCAAGCCTGCTCCCAATTCAACTACCACTTGCGCGTCTGGACAATTTGTTTTTCTGTTTTTTCTTTGTTGACAGCCCTTTGTGGTTCCCAAGATTTTTCATACACGCAACAGATTTGGACAAATAATGTTTTGGTGACAAAATAAAAATGTTTGTCTGAAGCTAAATAGCTCTGATGGGTATGCGCTAATATTTTTGTGTAAATTACGGAAACTGTGTTTTGGTTAAGTACCCGTTAGGGCATAGGTACTTTATTAGATTTATGGCGGAGCTACTACTCAGGAGTACATTCTTAGACTAAGTTAAATTTTCTCGCGGCTGCAACTCCAGACCTCTTTCGGGCGACAGCGCAGTCGCCTAAGTGCAGGGTCAGCACCTTGCATCCGCCCGGCAACGATCACTCGTCACAGGCGTGCTGAAGTTGGGCAGACAGCATTAGCCTCGGAATACACAATTCGGCAGTTTTTATGCATTTTGGTTGCTCGTGTTAACTCCTCCCGCTTTTAAGTGGAAGCCGTCCCGGTGACCTGTCGCCTCAATGTCGTTGTCGTTTCTTGATTTGAGGCTGTGCTTGGCTGTCCGATGATGGTGGATGAGCCATGCCGCAAAGCATTGGTGGTAAGCGATCCGGTGGTCATCCTTTCCCTCAGGGTTCCGATGCGGTGGAGATTCGTTAGGCTCAGCTCATGGAGTAACGGAAGGCTGAGTCGATTTTGGTGAGACGTAATGTTTACCAAAGTTAGGGCTGAGACTGCGGTCTTTTTTCTTGAGCTTCCCAGTTGGTTCGTGGACCAGGTTCCATTGATTAATAGGCTATTAGTTACAAGGTACGAACCGGATATTTCTTGTTTAAGGCCAAGGTCGTCGACTATAGTCACTTTGGCGTCGTTGATGAGGGTACCGTGATCTATTGTGGTAACCGGAGCATTGCGCAGTGACCCCAGCAATAATTTTCTGCGTGTCGCCTTGTAGTTCCTTGCAGAAAGTAGCACCTACTGTGGCCATAAGGCTTCCGATGTTGACGATTCGTGCCGCGCATTCGGCAACTAGGTCTCCATTTTTGAAGTTCAGAATTTTGTTGTGTTGCTGAACTGGGTAGACTGTAATCATTTTACATACTAGCTTAGAATTAGGAAATTTAATCAGGAAATGGATTATTTCTGAATTTTGAAAAACGCTTATGCTAGATACTTCTAAAATTTCTACGAAACTTATGTAGTGGGCTGTTTGTTCTTAAATTCGTTTATGTCTCTGTTATCTATGATGGCTGGGCTTACAATGTTAAGTTTTGCCAGGGTTAAGCCCATCAAAACATTATTTAAGTCAGTAATAACAATTTTGTTTTTTGCTAGGACGATTTCTAAAAGGTGCGTTTCTTCGTCTTTGTCTACTTTTTGAATTTTGTTCATAGAATTTGTTAGTGCATTTAATCGTTTTTAAAATGTAATATTTGACTCAGATTGCCCTTCCTCGGCGTTAATTAATTGTTCCTGATTGAATTTTATATTTTCCCAGTCATCAAAGTTGGGAGTTCCTGCAATAACCTTGAGTGCTGTTCCGATTAGGTTAATGCTTCTAGAATCCCTGTGATGAATTTTCAGGGTAGCGACCAATTTGCGAATATGACTTAAGTCCGTAATTAGAACCCGAGTCCTGTATTCGTCCTTAAGTATTCCTGTCATTGTTTCTGTCTGATCCGCAAGGCCTCGTTGGATGTCAGGTTCGTAGCGTGTTGTAAGTATCCGTAACTGTCCTAGATTACGATGTAATCCGCGTTCGTATAATTGTTGAGTCTTACTGTCGCGTTTGTCGCTACAGCCGTTAGCGTAAGCAGTAAGAAGTATTTCGTAAACCTAAAAGAAAAGTTAAAAGTGATAAACTTAATTCTGATCGCTATCGCAAATTGTCCCTTTGGACCACCCTCCCTTTAATAAGAACCAAGCGTTTGTTTGCTTTTAGAAAGACCTCGTCCCCGACCTTTTGGATTTTTTCTTGCATTTATTTCTTGAATTTTTTTCTCAACTTCTGCGGGTGTTGAATGTATTATTTCTATTGGTTTCTTGCCCGTTACTGTGTGTATTGTTCTATTGTATTTATAAGTTGCCAGTAAAATCGTTTCTGTAGAGTCATTTAGTTTATTTTCGAGTTTCAGACATCTAGCTATTTCAGCGAGAGCGCTATGAAACCTTTCTACCTGACCATTGGAAGTGCTGTGCAATGGGGGTTCGTTTGAGATGCAAATGTTAAAATTAAAAAGCAGTTTTCTATTAATTGTTTCAGAATTTATTGACCTCTCGTTGTCACAATAAATAGTTTTTATTTTCGAGAAATAATTTACTATATATGGCCCTAGAAGTAATTTTTTGCACTATGGCGAATTTAGAAAACTTATCAATGCATGTGAGAAACAGGTTTCCGTCCGTCGACATTTTCATGAGCAGCGCACTGTGCTCTATTGTGTTCCTGTTCTGTCTTGTTAGTTATGTCCTGTAGGAAAGTTTTTGAATATTTAAAACTAGTGCTAGGGAATAGTTCAATTAACGGTTGCTGCGTCAGATTCTGGGGTATCTTCCAAAGCATTTATATTTTGCCAACGTTTAAGTTTCGCATTAGGATCTTTATCCGAAACAACGAACGTTAATGGTTGTAGGGTAAAGCCTTGTCTGGGTCAGCGAAAGCTTTACAATTTTTTTAAATCATATAATCAAAAGCGTTCTTTATTGCAGGTTGAACACTTTCGTCATCAATTTTGATGGCATTTACATTTTCAGATCTGGTAAAATGAAGTTTTTCTGATGTGTTACTAGTTTGCAACATATTTTAGGTAAAGTCGAGCTTCGCATTTACTTGTTTAAGCAAGTCGAGCCCGATAATACCGTCAAAACCCTTAAGAGCGTTAAAAATAAAAAAAATAGATTTTGCGTGAAAAATAATTAAAACAAACATTCTTTTGTAATTGGTGTGTGCCAAGAATTGCCTTCACACTGAACGATTTTTCCACGATGCCTTTAAGCGTCGGGAGAGGCGCAATATAATTTTTTGATGTTCCTGTATCAATTAACAATTTTATTTTGTGCACTGCTAACCTACGAGTAATATATGGACGCAGGGACTTTATTGTAAAAAATTGCATGTATCATCTGCGTTTAAGTCATCTTCAATTTCTGTTGCACACGCTTCAGCAACAGAATCGTATTCTTCTTCCGTCATCCTTTCTTTTGGCATGAAGTTTATTTTTTGTTGACTTCGTGTTGCCTGGCTCTTTCGCCAGTTTGTGGATTGTCTAAATCGAGAGGAAGTATCTACTTCCATGGGTTCCGGTGTTGACCGGGCCTGAGTGTTTTCTACGTGAGGACGAGATTTTGCCGGGAAAACGGCAATTTGTAATGATTTCTTTAAGCCAGAGACGAACGCATGAAGTTCGTCTTCTTGACTTACAGACACTTTATTCTATTTTGACTTTATTTTTCATTGCGAATTGAACAAGAAGCCCACTTACATGTTTTTTTATTGGCTGCTTCTTCGGTGAAGTTTCTGCTGGTGACGAATTTGATTCCTCGTGCGGAGCGAGGGGTTTGGTTGGCGGCAGAGGCTTCTGCTGACGGTTGTCGTACCCTCGTGCGGGGCGAGGGGTTTGGTTGGCGACAGCGGCTGATTTTTTTAATTTTTTTAATTCGCGTTCACTTTATGATTTTTGAATTCCCGCGTTTGCAGTACGAGTAAAATAAAACATTTTACGATTTTTCGTATTTTTAACGTATAATTAACGAAACTATGTTTTGGTTAAGTTGATATTTAGTTTTATTTCCATACACCCGTTAGGGCATAGGTACTTTATTGGATGTATGGTGGAGCTACTACTCTGGAGTACTTTCTTAGACTAACTTAAATATTCTCGCGGCTGCAACCTCTTTCGGGCGACAGCGCAGTCGCCTAAGTGCAGGGTCAGCACCTTGCATCCGCCCGGCAACGATCACTCGTCGCAGGCAAATGCGCTGTCAGCTAATTTGACCTTGCGCGTGTGAGCTAACGTATCCGGTGCACAGTTCGGCAGTTTTTCTGCATTTTGACAAAATATTTTGAAGTTAAAGCGGCATAATATCGATGGAAGGTAAACAAGCTACATTGGGTTCTCGACAAGTACGGTGTGGAAATAGGTCTCGAAATTTAGAAAAGAGCTCGGCATTGACAAAACTAAAATAGAGGAAAAAAAATGTAATTTGTGTTAGATAAAAAATAAAAGAATTTATTGCGAAGATATCTCATACAATATTAATTTTTGGTACCGTGTTCCAGTGATTCCGCCTCACAGAATTCTAGTTCAGGTCTTCTCAGTCGATGTCATGCGAGGGAGCTGAGAAATCGAGCCTGTCAAACGACCTGGTACTGTTCCAATTGAATTTAAACTTAAAATAAATATAAATTTAAAAGCGGACTACTAAATTTTTGTTAAAGCACATTAATTTTGTTATTAAGAAAACAAAAGACAAATAATTTTACAATATATTTCTAAGAGTCAAAACCCTGATTTTGGATTTTAATTTTAACAAGAATCTTCTTCCTTTTGCTTCAACAACGGAAAATTAGATCTGGCAATTACAGATGGAAGATATGGCTTACCTCCGGTACCACCAATTCCAATATCGAAGGTGACATCGGAATAATAGTGTCCCAGTGCTTAAGTCCTTTTGAGTGGCGTAATTTTGTCATATGTGGGCGGGGTTCTTGGTAATCTTCTTCCCTTTCCAACAAATCCAGCATTGCGTCAGAAACGTATCTTTGTTACGATCAAAAGCTTTTCAATTGGGTGTTGCCATACTTCTGGAGCTCGTCGTTAAAGCTTCTATAGTGGGTAAAAGTGAGGTGTATATTATTATGGGTGTTTGTAGTTTTATTTTTTATTATTTATAGGAATGGTTGCCCCTAGAACATAATCTAGTGACGATAGGTTGCTAAACCAACACTTAAATTGGTTTAACTCGGAGGGATCATGCGTACTGATTTTATTAGGGCAAAAGGTCGGGTTTATATACACGTTTTCAGAGTCAAGGGGGGGCACCATAGCAAAGAAATGGTGTGGGGTTGTTAGTTAAAACAAGAGAGAACGCTATAGTCGGGTGCCCCGACTATCAGATACCCGTTACTCAGGTAAAGGGAGTGCGAGGGAGATGGAGATAGAAACTTTGATCACGCATAACTTTTTAACGAATGGTCCGATTTGGAAAATTTCTTCTACATTTCGATAGGTATTGATAAACACAATAAAACTGCATTTTTACTTTTCCGAAATATTTAAATTTTTAAAATCGTATATTACCGATTGTGGGCGTTAAAGGGGGCGTGGCACCCTTTTGAAATAAACTTGCGCTGCGTAGGAACTCCTAGAATCTGCATGCAAAATGCCAATCTTCTAGCTTTTATAGTTTCCGAGATCTCAGCGTTCATACGGACGGACAGACGGACAGACGGACAGACGGACAGACGGACAGACAGACAGACGGACAGACGGACAGACGGACATGGCTAGATCGACTCGGCTAGTGATCCTGAACAAGAATATATATACTTTATAGGGTCGGAAACGCTTCCTTCTACCTGTTACATACTTTTGCACGAATACAATATACCCTTTTACTCTACGAGTAACGGGTATAAATACATTGCATTGCTTATGTTCTAAGATATACAAAGGTACAGAGTCATCATAATTGTCTCCCATACAAGGAGTTAATAGGCTAGAGTTAGTAAAAATAGAAAAGGTAGCTCAGGCAGAGCTGGTGCTGTAAGTGGGCATCAAGTGGCTTAGCGACTCAAGTGGTACGCTAACATACTCCCGGCCGTTGAACAGGTGTTCAACATCATCCAATGTTGATCTCAAAGGCGTCAGATACAGGTGTCTGGGGATGTCTTTTTGAGGAGTTGGTTAAAGCTGGCCTCTCTTGTAAGTCGATGTCCTTTGACGATGGCGAAGTTAATTGATGTGACTTCTTTTGGAAACGTCTCCATACATAATATATTATCACCCCAAGTGATAAAATGAGGGCTACATATGCACTTATGTGGTGATGTTGTAGATCGACGATCTCGTTTGGCATTTTTATTTTTATTCTCGGAATCAATTCTTTACTGAGCTCATTTAATTCATTATAACTTAGCTTCAATGAATTATTTGGGTGTGAAACTTTAGTAAGCGATGTTAAAGATTCATTCAGACTGCCAAATCGAGCATGCGATAATTTCAATGTTCCAGTAGAGGTTACCTGATGGCCAATTACGCTCAGAAAAGGATTTCTTAGAGTGCACCTCGGATCCAATGATAAGAGTCCGATATTAGCAATTGTAATTGTTGATAATTGATCATCACATACTGCTGATAACTCCATTGGTGATTTTATTGAAAATATCCATTGATTTTTTGTTCTTAATCTTTGCCATGAGAATGATTTCGTCGAACTTTTTGTTTGTCACAATGATGACGATTTGTTATTAAACATTTGAAACTCGCAATGATTTTCAATAGAAAACATGGATTGCTTATCTGAGCAAATATACTCTTCGTCATTAATTGATTTACAAAGATCAAATTCACTTAATGACATAGTAATGAATTGATCTCGATGTTGATTCACAGCCATGATTGGAAATTCAATATCAAGGGAAATCATTTTATTGTTGATGATTACCGGTATTGGAATCAAGTTATATATTTCAAATAATTGTGTTGATAATAATGGCAGTGTTAATTTAAAGATTACATAATCCTTTACCTCCTTTGCTTCTGCCCTCATTAACTTATATAATTGGAGTACATCATCGTTAATGAGAGGGAGCATTTTTCCTTGAGGCATGTGAATTTTTAGTTTGTTTAAATGTTGTCGAAGTTGCTTGGGAGAAACGAGCAGTGGGCTAATTTCATTGTGATGAACGTTTGTTAGAACATGTGAAATCTCTGTATGAACTCTTTGAAGATTTGCCGCCAATATAGATAATTGATTTGTCAATGCAATATACCATTGAAAGGCCTTGAGAGAATCTAGACGAGCATTGGCTATATCCTCCATTTGCTGAGTCATTATTTTAATCCTTTTATCGATGGTAGCTTCATCTCGTTTCATGATGTTAATCGTAGAATTAATTATTGAAGTTTGATTCTTAACTAATTCTAAAATGTAATCTTCATTCGATTTCACTTTTTGAATAGTTGAAGACATCCTCTTGGCATACTCTGTGTCTGATACGCCAATTAAGCTGTTGGCAATATTTCCCACTATGTCCAAGGGAGAACGACGTATTCTTGACATGTGGAGTAAATCATTTTCAGTTTTTATTTCTTCGTAAACGTGTTGAAAATGATTATATACAGCAGCACATGCTTGGACTGGTTGTATATGTGAACACATTTGACCAACCTTCATTGTCCCCGTGTAAAATGTCTTCACATCTTCGAGATACGGTTTTAAATCATAATAAGCTATGATTGTCCAGTCTGCAGTTGCTAGTCGAGTAGATCCAATTTTCTCGTAATAAATTCTTGGCCTTGAACCAAACCTGGTTATGTTAATTGGACCGGCGGTAGCTAATGGTAATAGCAGCAGCAAGATTAATAATGGCATCGATATCATTGGTAAGGATGGGCTTTTCCTTCTTTTTGGCTCTTGATCTTCCTTTATTTCTTCTTCAGTATTTTCTTCATTAATTTCCTTGCGTTTTTCTCCTGGATCTTCTTGACGGAATAGTGGAGCAAGCTTATGAATTGCCCTTTTAAAGACTCCTGTTGCAGTTTTTACGTCTGCAACTCGCACATATCCATCTTGGCCTGGATAAATTTCTATTATTCGTCCTATAGGCCAGTGAAGCCTTCATGCCTTCTCTTACATTTTTATGGGCCTGTTTCCATTTTGAGTGTTGTTGCAGGCTTGTTAAATATTCTCTGGACCATTGCGTCCAGAATGTGTGCTTGAGTCGCTGCACCAGTTCCCATTGTTCAGGTAGTGATTTTTTTCTAAGTGGTTCAGGGTCTGGCTGAGCGACTAGTGCTTCTCCAATCAATAAATGACCTGGTGCAAGGAATGTAAAGTCATTAGGATCATTCGACATTGGAGTAAGTGGCCGAGAATTTAATACTGCCTCGACGTTTGTTATGACAGTGCTCAACTGCTCAAAGGTGAGATTTGCAGTGGATACATTTTTTAATAATAACGTCTTTGCTGACTTTACTGCAGCTTTCCATAATCCACCAAAGTAAGGGGATCTCGGTGGAATAAATTTAAATTGAACACCCTTTGTATTGCACAGCTGGACTATGGAGTTCTTAGCCTGCTGTGAGTGGATTGTTTCCTTTAATTCCTTCAATTGGTTGCTGGCGCCAACGAAATTTGTTGCATTGCCGCAGTATAGGGTCTGACACTTCCCGCGACGACTTATAAATCGTTGTAATGCTCCAAGGAATGCTGCTGTCGTTAAATCTCCGACAACTTCCAGATGGACAGCCTTTGTGGAGAAACAAACAAATACTGCTATGTATGCTTTATCAGGTCGCTTGCCTCGGACTTTGTGATGTATCCAGAAGGGTCCGCAGTAATCAACTCCGGTATTTAAAAATGGTCTGTTTTGTGAGACTCTATGCTCAGGTAGTTTTCCCATTATTTGAGAAAGTAATTTTGGACGAAACCTGGTTTATGGCACGCTTTTCATAATTACGTTTCTAACCATAGGAGTGATTTTGATAATGTGATACTGTTGTCGTGCAATACCTTTTAAGGTATTTTGACCACAGTGCATATTTTCCTCATGAAGTTTACGTAGCAGCATTTTTACAATGTTGTCATTGTATGGGAGTAAGTATGGATTCATTGCATCCCGGGAAATTGGGGCATTTTCCACCCTTGTTCCTACTCTTATGATTGAGTTTTCGTCCAAATGAAGATGAAGAGATGCGACCTTGCTGCTATTGGGCAATGGGCGTTCGGGATGACGTCGAAGGTGATTAAATTCATTTGTGAAATCAGCCTGTTGTATACAACGTATTATAATCCGCCTAGCTTGTTCTAATTCGTCAAGCTCTAGTAAGAAGGTTTGTTTTTGTATTTTTGCGATAACAAAATCGTAACATATATGCTATTATACGTTGCAAGCGATTGAATGAATTTCCGTGTTTAATGCCATATATTTCTTCTCCATGCGAAACTGTTGCCAAAGTAACAATTTTTGTTTTCCGTTCCAAAGAAATAGTGTTGTCCTTTGGAGCTTTAAATAGAGCTGGCCATTTCTCTTCTAGTCCATGAAGAAAAAGTGGTCCGTATAACCACAATGTATGTGCACTTAATTGAGATGCAGGTATCCCTCTAGATAGTACATCTGCAGCGTTGAGACTTGATGACACATGTCTCCATTGAATTGGACAGGTTGTATCTTGTATTTTCGACAACCTATTTGCAACGAATGTATGGAAATTCGATGCTTTTGCATTTATCCAACATAATGCTCCAAGCATTTTGTGGCAAGAAATGGAGCTGACGTTGTGCCATAAGTCACAGTTTTCAGCCGGTAATATTTTATTTCCTCGGACGGATTGTAGCGCCAAACAATCATTTGGTTGAATTGATCATTTGGATTCATCCAAACTTGCCGATACATTTTTTCTATATCCGCCGTAAAAACATATTTGTGAACTCTGAATCTCAATAGAATCGAAAACAGATCACATTGAACCACTGGTCCTGGATAAAGTAAATCATTTAATGATTTTCCTGTAGATGTTTCACAGGAAGCATCAAAGACTACTCCTTATTTTGTTGTAGTGCTTTCTGGTTTCAGAACACAGTGGTGAGGAATAAAATAATGTTCCTTTGGTATTTGACTAGGTAACACTTGCTTCATATGACCTATATAATATTTTAATGTCTGGGCTGATTCTTCGTTCCACGCCTTGTCGCAATATCGCAAGACTTTCCCAGGGCTGAGGGATCTTCAGAAAAAGGTAATCTGACAATTAACCTTCCATCTTGTGCGTGCTGAAGATTTTCCAAAAAATGCTTCTCGCAATGTCTTTCGTCTGGCGTCCGGAATTTCCTTATTGGTTCCATGTTGTCCAGTTTCCAGAATTTTTCCAACAATGATTTGGCTTCCTCGGCTGAGGAAACTACCATCCAATTTTGTGGCATTTTTGCACTCATGTTTACTTGCCCAGCAATTATCCAACCAAATTCGGTGTTCTGGAGAATAGGTTGGTCTGAATAAGACTTAATTTGTTCAGGTTTTATTACAGAAAAGTGATGTTCTGCACCGAGCAATATATCAATCTTTCCTGGTTTGGCGAAATGTGGATCAGCGAGCCGGATATTTTTTGAGATTTTTAAATCAGCTACTTTTATTTGTTCCGTAGGCTGATCTGCCACAATATGAGGAAGAACAAAGGCTTCAACTCTTGTTTCAAAATCGTTATGTTTTGATTTAATTAAAACACTTACGCGTCCTTTACTTATTCGCGGCTGACCTCCAACTCCCTCAATGCGAAGGTTTGTTGGTTGTAGTTGCAACGATAACCGCTTAACAAGTCTTTCTGATATCAGATAAATTTGTGATCCGGAATCGAGTAGTGCGCGAAAATCTCCTTCTTGATTATTTAGTCCTTGCACTATGACTCTAGCCGTTGCTAACAGTGTGTATTTGTTCTCACAACTGTTTTTCGTAGCAGCAGAAGCGGACGTTTTAGGTTCGGTATTTGGATTTCCGTTACCTAAATGTAGCAATGTGTTGTGTTTTTTGTTACATTTTATGCATGTATATTTAGACATGCATTGCTTGCTCATGTGGTCTGCCTTAAGACAATTGACGCACAGCCTTTTTCGCTGAACCCAGGTCAGCCTTTCAGCGGGAGTTGACTCCTTAAATTTCTCGCATTTGTATATGCTATGCCCTTTTTGACAAAACAGGCATGCCAATGAACTTGTTGTTGCTGAAGCACTTGTTTTTTGTTTTTCTTTATGCATTTTTCCGCCGATGGCTTCGAGTGCGAGAAAACGTTGTTCTAGAAACCCAAGGAATTCCTTTAATGTTTGAATTTCCCTGGTATCTAAAATAGTTTGCTCATACAGGATGTGTGCAAGCCGATCTAGTTTTCTTGTCATATGGAACAGGAGGACTGGATCCCATGTATCTGTTTTTATTCCAATATTTTTCAAGGCTTGCAGGGATTCATTGACATTGTCATTCAGATTTTTTATTGACTGAGAATCATTTGTCACATTAGGGTGATCAAATAATTTGTCAAATACTGCAGTCGAAAGGACCCGCTTATTATTGAAACGTTCTTTAAGCATGGTCCAGGCAGTGTCATAATTAACTTCTGTTAATTCTAAATGCCTGACTAACCTTTCTGCTTCTCCAGAAAGATTAGCTTTAAGATACCACATTTTTTGTATTTTTGGTATCGCTGATTCATGAACCATTTTACTAAAAATGTCATGAAATTGTTGCCATTTTAGATAGCTTCCATCAAATTTTGGAATAGAAACTTTTGGCAACTGTATCGAAGAGATTGTCGAAATCGCTTGATTTGTGGCTACTGAAACGGGTTCTGCATATGGATGACAGAACTGCAACATTGCTTCTTCCGCGGAGATAAATCGCTCCATACTATAACCCACTTCTTCAGGTGTTATACATAACTTGTGGATTTCAAAATGAAGGCTTTCAATTTGTTTCCATTAATTATCAATTACCGATTTATAGGTAAATTTGTTTTCTGGAGATATATGTTTCATGGTTCTTGACATAGATTCCAGAACCGCTGCTTGGTGTCTGATCAGCTTTTGTATATGATCCACCTCTTCTGAAGCTGTTTCTGTTGCCGGTAGTTGAAGAATTTTTGCGTTAAATTCTTCGATGGCTTGATGAACAATCGTCTAGTATAGTAGTACTGTTTTTCAAAATAAACATGCGGATGTGGAGTACCCTTTAATAATTCTAGGATACTATTATTTCCTTGGTCGAATTTTTTGCAATGCTCTTTAATTTGTTGTTTTCTGTCTTCAAAATACGACGCCTTTTCCTTTCTTTTACTGGAATCCTTTTTGATGTTCCGTAGCAAAATTTGGATTTCTTTGGCTTTGTATGGCAATCAAATTTTCAACCTCCATTTTGCCTTAACAATTGCCTGACCCGTTGGAAGATAATTGATTTGCTTATATAAGCTGGCTACGCTTCTACTCGCAACCGATTTATGGTCAAAGACAAGTAAGGATTTTCGGATTAGAAAAGAGAGCCAAAAATAGTTTAAGACCTTTTTATTTAAAAAAGTATTTTTTTTTTTTTATATTTAATATGTGTGTTTAAATAAATGTTTTAGTTTTGGATGCAACCGCTTCCAGAAATATTCAAGAGCCGTCTTGTTGACTACTTGAAGTTGTTGAGATCCACTTGAAGAACCGCCTTGTTGTTCAATCTCGAACGTTAATCGACGATTATCCTGGGAGTCGCCAAGTTGACTCCAGTAAATCGGATTATATTGTTAAAAAACAATTTGAATTTTTTGGATGCTTCCGCTTCCAGAATTATTCAAGAGTCGCCTTGTTGACTACTTGAATATATTGTTTTCCAGTGAAAAGTCTCCGTGTTGACTGTTTCTATTTTGGAAAATAAGTCCTGGGAGTCGCCTATTTGACACCAGTAAATTGGATTATATTGTTTAAACAAACAATTTAAATTTTTTGGATGGTACCGCTTCCAGAATTATTCAAGAGTCGCCTTGATGACTACTTGAATTTATTGTTTTCCAGTTGAAGAGCCGTCTTGTTGACTACTTCAATTTCGGAAATTAATCGACGATAATCCTGGGAGTCGCCTAGTTGACTCCAGAAATCGGATTATATAGATGTTGTAAGTTGGAAGAGTCGCCGGGTTGACTCCTTCTACTTTAATTAGTTGTGTTATTGGAGTCGCCAAGTTGACTTCCAATATTGTAGTAACAGATCGCCAAGTTGATAAGTTACTCCTTGAAAATTTCAAGTTGTTCGGGAATATGCTCAGAAATTTATTCAAGGCAAAGGGTATGAATTTTGCTCAATATCTGGTTTATTGAGCAATATTTTCACAACTTTAACTCTAGATGATTCGATCGCCAAGTTGATCGGGAATCTGTCTAGCAAAGTATGTGCAGAAATTGGTCGCCAAGTTGGCTAGAATTTCATGCAATGCACTATGGGGGCAACGACCACTTTTGTTGGCCAAAATTAATAACTCGCAAAATTTTCAAGATATCGAGATAAAACTTTACCAATCGTTTTTTGGTATCCTTAGGCAACATATATGTTAAAAAGAATAGGATCGAACGAATATATCCCATATCTGCTATACGATCGATTTATTCAACTTTGTTTTTTTAAGATAATCGAAAATTGTTTTTTTTTTAAATATATTCTTTATAAATACATTTATAATATATTTTTTTATATTTTTTATATCTGCCTTTGAATGGAATCAAAAATGCAAAACAAAATGTTCTTCGTTCCACAAAGGTGCAATGTAAATGCACAAAAATCGGATTAAACAAATTGTATTGATAAGTACATAAAAGGCACCTGCTTTTAAAACTCATGCTCTTCGAACTCAAGTCCAATATTGCATGGAAAATCAAAAAGATTCTTATCTTCATCGAAACTACTGTGAAAGTTGCAAAATTTGAGGTTATGTACTTAAACATTAAATTACGGAAAAAGTTAATACTCTACAAATCTCAATAAGTTTCAGAAGTGGACTCCGCTGGACTCACTTTGTTGCTCTACTTAAAAGTTAGTTTTCTAATTAAAAAACGAGTTCAAGACAACTCACTTTAACACTTAAGTACAAAAACAACATGATAGATTTCAACCGTTTAAACACATAAACACTTAGTATACACCACCATTCATCGAAATTATATCACAACATTTTTTTGGAACGATTTTAAACTGTTTTTTAAACACTTTTAAACTGCAATATATAAGTTGAATTTCAAAAGCACGAGGCTTGCGTCTTAAACATATGATTTAACAGCTGTTATCTTAACAGAAGCGCCCTCTATCGGAATTCCTGAAACGTAAAATTGCAGATTGGTCTTCTGTTAATGCATCCTAAAACAACTTTTTTTGGATTTTACTACTTTTCAAAAATGGGTTTTGGCCAACAAAAGTGGTCGTTGGCCCCATAGTGCAATGGGGCCAACGACCAAAATTTTGCAACTACCAAAATTTTTGTAGTTTTATTTTTATTATTTATAGGAATGGTTGCCCCTAGAACATAATCTAGTGACGATAGGTTGATAAGCCAACACTTAAATTGGTTTAACTCGGAGGGATCATGCGTATGAGGGCCAAGGATGCTCACTCGTGGAACGCAGAGAAGTTGAATACACAAGTATTGCTTGAGTACTGATTTTATTAGGGCAAAAGGTCGGGTTTTTATACACGTTTTCAGAGTCAAGGCGGGCACCATAGCAAAGAAGTGGTATGGGGTTGTTAGTTAAAAATACATTGCATTGCTTATGTTCTAAGATATACAAAGGTACAGAGTCATCATAATTGTCGCCCACAAAAGGAGTTTATACGCTAGGGCTAGTAAAAATAGAAAAAGTAGCTCAGGCAGAGCTGGCGCTGTCCGTGGGCATCAAGTAGCTTAGCGACTCAAATGGTACGCTAACAATCATTATGAGCCTGTTTTAATTGTTCGTCAATTTTTTGTCGCCGAATTTGACCTCCACCTCGAGCTGTGCACTTAAGCCGCCACATCTTCCGTTTGTCAAACTTGCCGTCTTGTCTTTGTAATCTTTTCCAGAGCAGCAAGATTGACCTCCGATTCTTCGCTAACGAAGCTTGCCTTTGCCCCGGTGTCGATTGTGGCCTTGTAGCTGTGCTCACCAATCATCACCGCTGCGGACAACTGATTAGTCTGCCACTGCGGCTGAGGTCGCTGGCCATTTCCCGATCGTTGGCAGCATTCGACGTTCCTGACGCCCACTTTGCCGCATACCCAGCAAAATAATAGCCGTTGGTTTCAACATCCTCGAGCCCAGTGTCCGTTTCCACCGCATTTTCTGCAGGCCCCCTGCGGTTCTGTGATATGGGTTGCATTTTGTAAACTCTGTGTGGTGCTTGGCGGCCTCCATACGGTGTTGTTTGGTTGTCTCTGTTGCTGTTGGGGTGGGGTCCATTGACCTCCTCGCTGTGCTTCGGTTGCCTGCCGCCGTTAGACTTGGTGTGGTGATGACCACTTGTCTTTTCCGCGTTTATTCTGGTTGCCCGAATCTTCGCACCTTCTGTACGTGACTTGCATTGGGTCCGCCGACTTGGTTCTCGAGAACTTGTTCGCCTGTGCGAATGCTTCCCGCTCTTTCTTCAGTTCATCGTACTCATCGGCTAAAATCATTAGCGTATCGAGGTCTGACACCTTGTACGCTCTTATGAATATCCTTAGACTCGGTGTACAGTTCTCCTTAATAATTCGTAGAGAAAAACCTCTTGGATTCGTTTTAATAATTTTTTAGTTAAATTTGGAGCAGCAAAGGTGCCGCTACCAACGTCCAGTTGTTTCTGATCATACATTTTTCCTTAGGTTCTAAGTAAGCCTAAGTCTCGTAGCTGCGCTGCCCACAGTTGGACTGTAGTGTATGCACATATAAGTTCTTGTTACTTAACATAAATATTGAGCGGAAACACCTTGCTAGCCGAAGTCACAACGCTTTGTTGTTATACAAATAATATACATAGGGCATTGCCTTTGTCACTCAGCGACAGCGTGCCAAGTGCCCAAACACATTTCAAGTGCAAACGTAATACGATATGAACTCATTGCATTCACCGCTTAGAGCCGAGTCAGCATGGTTCCCACGCTGACCGCTTATCTACATATTTGCATGCATCTCTCTCTCTGCACATATTTTTCATATTGTTACTTTACATATATAAAATATATAAAACGGCTGCTCTGCCGCTGCGCCGACAGCTAGCAAGCCATAGTTTAAGAAACCTAAAGAACATTCAATAAAGATACATTCAACCAGAATGTTGACTTCAAAATAACACTGCATTTGAGAACTTAATTGGAATACATTACACTGCATTGGAGACATCAATTGGGACACACCACATGGCGACCGTGACAAGTGTCACAAGGAGCAGCGGATCAAAAAGACAACTGGATATAAAAATCAGGAGGATAAAAATCAAAAGTCTGAGTGAGTAGAGTGTGAGTGATGGTAAGTGGAGGACCGAAAAATAAAATTAACAAAAGAATAGCGCACATAAAGAGCTGCTACAGTCAACACCGCCCGCATGGACGACGACTCAAAAACCTAATAATGAGCTTGAGTTTTTAAGAAAAACCGTCCACAATAGAGTACCACAAATCACAACTCACTCAGCAAATCAAATAAAAGTTTTAAATCAAAAACTAATAACAAAACCAAATTCTCCCAAGCCACTGCCGAAACGACCAGAAGTCTGCCTGACCGACTGCCCCGGACCTCTCTACTCTGCGACATGCAATTCCGCATGCCTGAAGCCGAAGACCAGTGCGAAGACCGGCACCGGCCCCGCTTGAGCCAATAGGCCCCGGACATCAGCAGCTGATCAACAGCGAGAGGGGCAAACCGCCACTTTCGCCTTCGAAGGCGACGCAGAGGATGCGTCATCAATCATCAATTCAGTCATCAATTCATCAATACATATATTAAATATAAAACAACATTTTTGTAAAATCGTGCGGAACCATTTCCGCTCGTTTAGAAGTATAGCCCGTAAAGCTATGCGAAACAATAGGTAGTATATATGTAAAAAAAAAAAAACAAAAAAACAAGATACAAAAAAAAGATACATAAGAAAGAATAGATGAGGAGTAATTCGATAAGTAAATTCAGTGAGGAAATATATGATAATTATATTTATAATTATAATTTTAACAAAACAATAATGGCTATAGAAGACGTTAAGTCAGTGGATTCCACTGCTAACGTAATAAATAAAGTTGAACAAATAACATTGATTTGAAATTTGTAAATTTAATGCTAGCAACAATTGTTGTCATAATGTGCGCCAATTGCTTTTATAAATTGTACAAGCTTCCTAATAAATGTTTGAAAAAAGATATATGAGCCAAGCAAACGACTTGGACAAAAGTTAAAAAAAATAAAAACGAATCGCACAAACAACAAATATTAACGATGCAAAATATAATAAAATGTTATTAAATAATTAACGACAGAGAAATGAAATAAAATAAAGAAAATTTAAAACAATATATTTATCTACGCATATTCAAGTATATTAACGATGCAAAATATAATAAAATGTTATTAAATAAGTAACGACAGAGAAATGAAATAAAATAAAGAAAATTTAAAACAATATTTATATACGTATATTCAAGTATGGATACACAAAAAGCCATAAGCAAAACATATGAAAGGGACCCATACTTCAGTAGAAGAGTTCAGCAGTTAGTATCTACAACCCCTGTTAGTGTATACGAGTTAGAAAACGTTTATATAGGCACATTTAACTGTCATGCCTCACCATTGTTTCACTGCACTGCAACCCAAAAAGGAATAGTATAGTCAACCATTCCGGGTGTGCAAGTTAGATCTAGAATAGATGAACACCCAATCTTAGGTAGAGCAATTACTATGATGGTATCTAAGAAATAATTCATATCCATAATATAATGGAATGGGATGAATTAACAAAGGAATTATCAAACATTAGAGCAGAATTTGACAAATCATATAAGTCACTAACCCAAAATAGACCGATACAGAAAACCACGGTTAGGAAACACGTAGAAATATTAGTTAAATGCTTTAATGCAGCACCAATATTAATGTATGAACACAGAGATAAGTTTAATCAAGATCATTGGTCTCAAGTATCAAAGTTTTTGATCAGACTAAGATCCAACTTAACAACTATTAGAGAAAAGTTCAAGCTCAATATATCAATACCTAATATTCTTAAGACTTCAGTAATAATTGAAACTGGTGAAGAACCAGAATCAAAAGAAGTTATTAATATTGACCAACAGGATTTGGAAGAGGAAGAAATAAATAATCTCACTATCCCAGCTATATTAATGTCTGAATTGGACAATTTTCAAGATTCAGACACTAGCCCAAGCATAGATGAAGAAAAATTTGTTACAATGGCACAGTCAAATACTGATTTTATCAACACTGCATCTAAGCTTATACCAGTATTTTATGGTAAAGCAGAAAACTTAGCAAGTTTTATCGATGCATTGGAAATTATAGAATCAATAAAAGGCGAACACGAACAATTAGCTATTTCGATAATAAAAACAAAGCTAAAAGGTGTCGCCAGAAACCTAGTCGGAAATGAAACAACCATATCAGAAGTCATTTCCGGACTAAAAAGCAATGTCAAAGGCGAAACTGTAGAAGTATTATCAGCTAAGCTGATAAATCTACAGCAACGAAACAAAACTGCTAACCAATATACATCAGAGGTTGAGCAGATGACAAAAGCTCTAGAAAGTGCGTTCTACCACTAACCATACAACATATAGACTGGTCATTTCATACAAGCAATATACACTCAAAAAACTTTGCGGGAGGCCCCACAGCTGTTTGCGGCAGGCCCCGGACACTTCGTGTGCCTTCGGGTTCTTTTCGCACTCATTCTTATTCTCATTTTGACGCTCGCGCGCTCATTACTCGAGCTCGTTCGTTCAGTCGCAGAGACGCGCATTTTAAAGGAGGTTGCGCCTGCGCTTGAATTGGGCTTTATATGTATGCGTGTTCATGCATTCTCATACAGGAATGCATGTGTGCGCTTATTTCAATTCGATGCGGCAAGAATATTTTGTCTTTTACTACTTTTCAGACTTGGTACCCTAACAATATGGCGTATTCACTATTGGGTTAATGATAAAAATAAGAATATTATATGTTATAGTATAATTTTTAATATTTCCGCATCGAATGTCTTACTACCTAAAGCACAGCATGATTTTATTGATGGCCTGCTTGACATATCTCTATCTCAAGTAAACCATGTTCGAAATTCATTAGGTCGCCTACTTGATTTGTGTTTTGTATCAAATCCTGAAGGTGTGTTTCTGTCCAGAGTAGCACCACTCACGCAACCTGAAGATCCATATCACCCAACAATCGAACTTTCATTTGATACGGGTAGAGTTATAGAAGAAAAATCAGAAAAATCCAAACGAATACATTGTTTTCGCAAGGCAGACTTTCTGAGGCTTAATAATTTTATTTCAGGCTTTAATTGGTCAGATCTTTACTTATGCAATAATATGTCCGATGCAGTTAATGTTTTTTATACTGCAATAAACTCATTTTTTAATTCCTGTGTTCCGTGGTACTATCCGTCAACTTCCAATAAATCACCTTGGTTTAGCAAAGAGTTTACACACTTAAGAAATGTAAAGTCCAGACTTTTTAGGAAATATAAAAATACCGGTTCTCAATCTGTTTTTACTAGATATCTAAGTGCTCGGTCAAGATTTACCGTGCTTAATGCTCAGTGTTATAATAGTTACTTAAACCGTTGTAAGGTCCAGTTCTCTCAGGACCCGAAACAGTTTTATAATTTTGTTAACACCAAGCGTAAATCTAGTTCTTTTCCTTCCTCGCTGTCGTTCGAAAACATGACGGGAACCACAGATCAGGCAATAGCCGATATATTTGCCCAATTTTTTCAAACGACTTACTCTACTTTAGATTATTCATCTCAGCCTTATTCTTACACCATGCCCAAGTCAAACCTCATATTCTGTCCCACTTTAACAGAAAGCTCTCTTCTTTTGGATCTTCTTCGTATTAAGCCTGTTTATTCGCCAGGGCCCGATGGTATTCCTGGGTGCGTGCTTAGGTATTGCGCTAAGGCCCTGTGCAAACCTCTTCACAAGTTGTTTACCTTATCTCTAGAAACGTCCCAATTCCCAAATATTTGGAAGGAATCATTTGTTATTCCTCTTTTCAAAAAAGGTAACAAGTTAGAAGCCAGTAACTACAGAGGTATTTCTAAGTTGTCAGCTATTCCAAAGCTTTTTGAAAAAATTATTACTCCTCATTTGCAGCACTTTTGCAGATCAATTATTTCTCCGTGTCAACACGGATTTATTAAACGTAGATCCACAATTACAAACCTTCTAGAGCTCACTACATTTGTGATAAAAGGCTTCAATAGAAGTTTTCAAACAGATGTCATTTACACTGACTTTAGTAAAGCATTTGACTCTGTAAATCACTTACTTCTTATTCATAAACTTGACCTTTTAGGTTTTCCAGTTGATCTGAATAAATGGATTTCATGTTATCTAAATGGCAGGTCACAAAGGGTCCTTTTTAAAAATTCAATTTCTGAAATTCTCCGTGTTACCTCCGGTGTCCCACAAGGGAGCCATCTGGGTCCGTTACTTTTTACATTATTTATTAACGATCTTCCCTCAATTATAAGTCAATATCGCGTACTTATGTACGCAGATGATGTTAAGTTGTGCCTGCAGTATAAGGACATTTCCTGCCATTTAGACTTGCAATCCGATCTAGATAATTTTCAAAACTGGTGCCGAGATAATTTACTAAATTTAAACGGCTCCAAGTGCAAGCTGATGACTTTTTATCGGGCCAATCCGATATACGCGACTTACACGTTAAGTGGCAGCTCTTTGGATAGAATAACTCTTGTAAACGATCTTGGCGTTCTCTTGGACCCTAAACTAAAATTTTCTAATCACATTTCGTCCATGGTTAATAAAGCCAGAGGAGTGCTTGGATTTATTAAAAGGTGGTCAAAAGAATTCGATGATCCTTATTTGACTAAAACTTTATTTATTTCGCTAGTCCGTCCGATTCTGGAGTATGGGTCTCCCGTCTGGAGTCCACAATACGGAATACATATTGGTCGTATTGAATCTGTACAAAAAAACTTCCTTCTTTTTGCTTTACGGCGCCTAAACTGGGATGCAAATCTTATCTTACCTTCTTATTCTAGTAGACTTCTTTTGATTAATTTACCATCCCTAGCCGTAGAACGATGCTTGGTACTATCTTTATTTATAACCTTATACATGGTGATATTGACTGCCCCGACTTGTTAAGTCGGCTAAACTTTTCTGTGCCAAGTAGATTAACTAGAAATTATATTCCCCTAATTTTAAATCATTGTAGATCTAACTATGCCTTGCATGAGCCTTTCAGAGTATTATGTTCTGACTATAATAGACTTTTTCCTGTAATATCAAATCTTGACTCTCTGACGCTCCTAAAACGATTAATACTTGCTTCATTGGCACAAGATTGATCTAAATATTACTTTTTTCCCCGGACCTTTACTTTTATTTTCCTATCTCGCGTCTATCCTATCGCGAATCGTGCCGTACGATACACGGCTGCGCCCCTCGGTCGGTTGGGCGGGTAAGTGGGCCGTGGGACTCCGCGCGAAAAAAAAAAAAAAAAAAACCCTGCGAATTAAAAAAAAAAAACCAAAGCTCATTAAACATAATATTCAAAACAAGTGTCCTAAAAAATGTAAACAAAACAAAAGCCAAACATCCGTTCTTGTTTCTGTCCGCCCTAAAATTCAGTCGTCGGTAGGGTATGCAGGCACCTTCCGCTCGCAGAACAAAAACCAAAGCTGATTTGGTTTGAAGTTTTCTCAACCACTAAGCGCAGACACCGACTGCGATGTGCCCTGTTCCTATCTCATTAAATTGATTTATATTTGAATTAGTAAGCCAAAATGAAATATATGCGGAAATATTAAAAATTATACTATAACATATAATATTCTTATTTTTATCATTAACCCAATAGTGAATACGCCCATATTGTTAGGGTACCAAGTCTAAAAAGTAGCAAAAGACAAAAAATTCTTGCCGCATCGAATTGAAATAAACGCACACATGCATCCCTGTATGAGAATGCATGAACACGCATACATATAAAGCCCAATTCAAGCGCAGGCGCAACCTTCTTCAAAATGCGCGTCTCTGCGACTGAACTACCGAACTCGAGTAATGAGCGCACGAGCGTCAAAATGAGAATAAGAATGAGAGCGAAAAAAACCCGAAGGCACATGAAGTGTCCGGGGCCTGCCGCAAACAGCTGTGGGGCCTCCCGCAAAGTTTTTTGAGTGTCCATATTGCTTGTATGAAATGACCAGTCTATATGTTGTATGGTTAGTGGTTCTACACAGTCTGCAGTTAAGGCAATGACAAGGAATTGCGCAATTGATAAGGTAAAACTTATCATGCAGGCTGGCACCTTCAACACAATGAATGATGCCATATCAAAGTTCGTAAATAGTTGCACGGAAGCAACTGGACAACCAAATACTGTCCTTTATTATAAAAATTATCCAAGGCGTGGTGGAAACCGCGAACGTGGAAATTTCAGAGAAAACTTTCGTGGTCGTTATAATAATTACAACAACTAAAACAGTTCCAATTATAATAATAATGAGAGAGATCAATACAGAGGAAACACTCGAGGACGTGGACAGCAATAACAATGTGAGAGAAGCCCAAAATACATCGGAAAACTCTCAAGACCCTTTAAGTACCCAACAGTAGAGAATGTAATGGTTCATGCAATTAATCTCAGTCAGAATATATTTGTTACTTTCACTAACGTATCCACAGGAAAAGAACTGGTGTTTCTAGTAGACACGGGTGCAGACATTTCAATAGTCAAAGAAAATTCTGATGTCTATCATGACATAAACGTTAACTATATAATAGATATAAAAGGAATAAGCCAGGAGGTTACAAAATCTAAAGTGTTAACCTCTATTGAGATACAGACAACTAAATATATAATCCCACACGACTTTCATATCGTGGACTTACATTTTGCTATTCCATGCGATGGCATATTAGGAATCGACTTCATAACGAAATACAACTGTCAATTAGACTTCAAGCCATCTGAAGATTGGCTTATAATCAAACCCGATAACCTTAAATTTTCAATTTATGTGTTAATAACATATAGTTCTGGCAACAACTCAATACTTCCGCCAGCAAGATCCCAAGTTATTAGAAAAATTCAATTAAATTCCAAAGAAGACAGTGTATTTGTTCCAAACCAAGAAATTATGCACCAAATACAGTGATATATTCGGATTGGAAACGGAACCAATAAGTACAAATAATTTCTACAAACAGAAACTGAGATTAAAGGATGATGAACCAGTATACGTCAAAAATTATAGAAGCCCACACAGTCAGGTGAACGAGATACAGAAGCAAGTCGGAAAATTGATCACCGACCGAATAGTCGAACCTTCTGTGTCTGAATATAATAGCCCATTATTATTTGTCCCCAAAAAATCATCTCCCGCTTCAGATTCAAAGAAATGGCGATTAGTGATTGACTACCGTCAAATAAACAAAAAATTATTTTCCGATAAATTTCCACTCCCTAGAATTGATGACATTTTAGATCAACTAGGGCGAGCAAAATATTTTTCGTGTCTTGACCTTATGTCGGGATTCCACCAAATTGAACTCGAAAAAAGTTCACGAGATATAACGTCATTTTCAACGAGCAATGGCTCGTATCGTTTCACGCGATTACCTTTCGGTTTAAAAATAGCGCATAATTCATTTCAGAGGATGATGACTATTGCATTCTCTGGATTAGAACCTTCACAAAATTCCTCTATATGGATGACTTAATAGTTATAGGTTGTTCCGAAAAACATATGCTTAAAAACTTAACAGAGGTTTTTGAGAAATGCAGGGAATACAATCTAAAGTTACATCCAGAAAAATGTTAATTTTTTATGCATGAAGTGACTTTTCTTGGTCATAAATGCACAGATAAAGGAATACTTCCAGATGACAAGAAATATGACGTCATCATGAATTATCCAGTGCCGCACAATGCGGATAGCGCTAGACGTTTTGTAGCTTTTTGCAATTATTATACACGATTCATTGAAAACTTCGCCGAATATTCCCGGCACATAACAAGATTATGCAAAAAGAATGTTCCCTTTGAATGGACAGTTGAATGCCAAAACGCATTCCAATATTTAAAAACAAAACTAATGGAACCAACATTGTTACAATACCCCGATTTTAATAAAGAATTCTGTATATTTACGGATGCAAGCAAACAAGCATGTGGAGCGGTTTTAACTCAAAACCATGATGGACTCCAACTTCCCATTGCCTATGCATCTAGATCTTTCACCAAAGGAGAAAGCAATAAGTGTACTACTGAGCTGGAATTAGCTGCAATACACTGGGCAAAAGACCATAGACCTTTAATATACCTTTTCTCAATGATCAATCCCAGTTCTAAGCTGACACGCAATTGAATTAGAAGAATATGATTTCTCAGTTGAATACTTAAAGGGAAAAGACAACTATGTAGCTGATGCGTTATCAAGGACCTACAAAATAAAACTGGCAATACCAATAAAGTCACTACAAGATATCAGAATAGACAGAAAATCCGCGCGGAAAATAAAGAAAATGAATTGCCTATGCAATCTTTAGATACAGCTTCTAGGCCCAACGTATATGAAGTCATAAACAATGACGAAGTACGTAAAGTAGTGACATTGCATGTAAAAGATATGTTAAGCGATTTATGTACCAATGGAATCCTAGACTTAGGTCCATTTTTCCAAAGGCTTGAAATGCAAGCCGGTATAAATAAAATCAGCCAACTCAAAGTGGCACCGTGGGAAAATATCTTTAAATATACTTCAATAGATAATTTCAAATTAATGGGCAATAAAATATTGAAAACATTAAGAGTAGCGCTACTTAACCCGGTGACCCTAATAAATAAACAAAAAGAAAAAGAAGCCATTCTGTCTAACTTCCATGATGATCCCATACAAGGAGGTCATACTGGCATTTCAAAGACTTTAGCAAAAATCAAAAGACATTATTTTTGGAAGAATATGACTCGTGATATCACTGAGTACATACGAAAATGTCAAAAATGCCAGAAAGCTAAAATAACTAAACATAGCAAGACCCCACTAACAATAACAGACACACCTACAAATGTTTTCGACAGAGTGATAGTGGACACTAGAGGTCCACTACCAAAATCAGAAAATGGCAACGAGTATGCAGTCACTTTAATATGTGACTTAACTAAGTATTTAGTTGCCATACCTGTTCCAAATAAGAATGCTAATACTGTCGCTAAAGCAATATTTGAATATTTTATTCTGAAGTACGGTCCAATGAAGACGTTCATTACGGACATGGGAACAGAATACAAGAATTCAATTCAGAATGCAATTTGTGCAAATATTAAAAGACCGTTGGAACAATAGAAAGAAGTCATAGAACCTTTAATGAATACATACGATCTTATATATCGGTTGATAAAACTGATTGGGACGTATGGCCTCAATACTTTTTCTTTTGTTTCAACACGACCCCCTGTATGGCACATAATTATTGTCCATATGAACTAGTATTTGGTAAAACAAGTAATTTGCCAAAACTATTTAATAGCATAAATAGCATAGAAACAATATATAATATAGATGATTATGCTAAAGAAAGTAAATACAGATTAGAAGTAGCATATAAAAGAGCTAGGATAATGATAGAAGAGCATAAGAATAAAAAATAAAGTACTTTATGATCAGAAAGAAAACAATATAGATATATCAGTAGGAGATAAAGTGTTATTAAGAAATGAAACAGGTCATAAGTTTAGATTAAGATTATAAATATACTGGTCCGTATAAAGTAACGGAAATGGGAGATAGAAATAATATTATAATAGTTAATGACAAAACCAAAAAACAGATAGTTCATAAGGATAGACTAAAACTTTTTATTTCATAATCACACTTATTATGGCCATACATACATAGATAATAACATACATATATAATTATTTTATATATATAAATATTTTTGACATATAAATGTTTTTGATCATTTCGTTTTCTTTATCGTTATTAAGAAAAATAACAAATATAAAAAAAAAAAAAACCAACAACAAAAAAAATATTTTTATTTTAATTTTTATACATAATAAGAAATAAAATAACTTCATGAAATTACGTTATTTTTCATAAGGAGGGAGATGTAGTGTATGCACATATAAGTTCTTATTACTTAACATAAATATTGAGCGGCAACACCTTGTTAGTCGAAGTCACAACGCTTTGTTGTTATACAAATAATATACATAGGGCATTGCCTTTGTCACTCAGCGACAGCGTGCCAAGTGCCCAAACACATTTCCAGTGCAAACGTAATACGATATGAACTCTTTGCATTCACCGCTTAGAGCCGAGTCAGCATGGTTCCCACGCTACATCTACATATGTGCATGCATAACTCTCTCTCTCTGCACATTTTACATATTGTTACTTTACATATATAAAATATATAAAACGGCTGCTCTGCCGCTGCGCCGACAGCTAGCAAGCCTTAGTTTAAGAAACCTAAAGAAGATTCAATAAAGATACATTCAACCAGAAGGTTGACTTCAAAATAACACTGCATTTGAGAACTTAATTGGAATACATTACACTTCATTGGAGAAATCAATTGGGACACACCATAGGACAGCAGAGAGAGACGGCTATGTATATCTTATATATTATGTGTATTTAATGATGCTCTCTTAAGCTGGAGCGCGAGGCTATATGCATGTACTTAAGTTCGGTTGAGCGGCCTGCGCGTGTAACAGAATGCCGCCACTTGCACTTTCTGTGAGCGCACCGATCGACTCATGTTTCGGCCACTTAGGTTTTTGACCGGGCCTTTGTTTATGTAAACACTGCAACAAAGTGTTTCAGTGTGTTTACTTCAAGTACTCTTGGTACAGTAGATATTCATACTACATCTCCCTTCTTTTGAAAAATAACGTAATTATATGAAGTTATTTTATTAGTATATTTGACTTAAAAGAATAATTTTTAATTGTCAAAGAAACATTTTTTTTTTTTAATCTTTTTTTTTCGTTTCTATTTTGTTACAAAGAAAATGGAATTGGGAATAATAATCGCCTGTAAAGAAAAAGTATTTCTAAGCATGGCCATGCTAAATACAATTATGACCTGTTTCATTTCTTAAGAGGACTTGATCACCTACTGATATATCTGTGTTATTTATTTTCTGATCATAGTATCTTATAATTTTTCGTATTTTCTTCTATCATTTTGCTAGCTATTTTGTATGCTACTTCTAATCTATATTTACTTTCCTAAGCATAGTCATCTATATTATATATGGGTTCTATATTTTATATACTATTAAATTGTTTTTGGTAAATTATTTGTTTTACCAAATACTAGCTCGTATGGACAATAATTATGTGCCATTGAAGGGGTCGTGTTGAAACAAAAAACGAAATATTGAAGCCATACGTCCCAATCAGTTTTATCAACCGAGCGTATGTATTCATTGAAAGTTATATGTTATATTTAAAATTTTTTGGTACTTGCACAAATCATTTATAATTGAAATCTTATATTCTGTACCCATGTCCGTAATGAACGTCTTCATTGGACCGTTCTTCAGAATAAATGATTTAAAAATTACTTTAGCGACAGTGTTCGCGTTCTTTTTTGGAACTAAATATTTAGTTAGGTCACATATTAGAGTGACTGCATATTCAATGCCAGTTTCTGATTTTGGTAGTGGACCAATAGTGTCTCCTATCACTCTGTCGAAAGCATTTATAGGCGTATCAGTTATAATCAATGGTGCTTAGTTATTTTAGCTTTTTGTCATTTCTGACATTTTCGTATGTACTCAGTAATATCTCGAGTCATACCTTTCCAACAATAATGTCTTTTGACCTTTACCAAGGTTTTTGTAATGCCAGTATGACCTCCTTGTATTGGATCGTCATAGAATTTAGACAGTATAGCTTCTTTCTCATCTTGTTTTCTATAAGGGCCACCGGGTTGAGTAGCGCTTCTCTTAATGTATTCAATATCTTATTGCCCATTTGTTTAAAATTATCTATTGAAACATGCTCAAAGATATTTTCCCACGGTGCCATTTTGAGTTGGCTGATTTTGTTTATACCGGCTTGCAGCCTTTGGAAAAATTGACCTAAGTCTAAAATTCCATTGGTATATAAGTCGCTAACATCATATCTTGCCGTAATTTTTCTACCATGTTTAAATAAACATAGCATATCTTTTACATGCAAGGTCACTACTTTACGTACATCGTCATTGTTTCATATGTTGGGCTTAGAAGCTTTCTCTATAGATTGCGAAGGCAATTCTATTTCTTTGTTTTCCGCTCGGATTTTCTGTCTATTTTGATATCTAGTTGTGACTTTCATTATATTTCCAGTAATGTTTTGTAGATCTTTAATTGTAATTCTTAATAATGCATCTAGAATCAGCTACATAATTGTCTTTTCCCCTTAGGTATTCAACTGTTAAATCATACTCTTCTAATTCTAGCCTCATACATGTCAGTTCAGAACTCGGATTGATCATTGAAAATATATATATTAATGGTCTGTGATCTGTTTTGATTGTAAAGTGATTTCCATAAATATATGGTCGAAAATGTAATATTCCCCAGTGAATTGCAGCTAATTCCTGTTTAGTTGTACACTTATTACTTTCTCCTTTAGTGAAAGCTCTTAATGCAAATGCAATAGAAAGTTGGAGTCCGTTATGGTTTTGAGTTAAAACCGCTCCACACGCTTGCTTACTTGCATCAGTAATTATACAAAATTCTTTGCTGAAATCGGGATATTGTAGCAAAGTAGGTTCCATGAGTTTTGTTTTTAAATATTAAAATGCGTTTTGGCATTCATCTGTCCATTCAAAAGGAACATTCTTTTTACAAAATCTTGTTATGTGCCGTGAATATTCGGCGAAAATTTTTATGAAACGCCTATAAAATTGCAAAATGCTACGAAACGTATAGCGCTGTCCGCATTGTGCGGCGCAGGGTAATTCATAATGACGTTTTTCTTGTCATCTGGAAGTATTCCTTTATCTGTGCATTTAGAGAAAAAGTCACCCCATGCATAAAAAATGATAATTTTTCTGGATGTAACTTTAGATTGTATTTCCTACATTTCTCAGAAACGTCTGTTAAGTTATTAAGCATATGTTTTTCAAAACAGCCTATAACTATTAAATCATCCATATAAAGGAATGCTTGTAAAGGTTCTAATCCAAAGAATGCAATTCTCTGAAATGAATTAGGCGCTATTTTTAATACGAAAGGTAGCCGCGTGAAGCGATACGAGCCATTGCTCGTTGAAAATGACGTTATATCTCTTCAACATTTTTCGAGTTCAATTTGATAAAATCCTGACATTACGTCAAGGCATGAAAAATAATTTGCTCGTCCCAGTTGATCCAAAATATCATCAATTCTTGGGAGTGGAAATTTATCGGACTGTAATTTTTTATTAATTTGAAGATAGTCAATCACTAATACATTTCTTTTGTTCTGAACCTGGAGATGGTGTTAAAGGAACAAGTAATAATGGGCTATTCTATTCAGATACAGATGGTTCAACAATCCCGTCGGTGATCAATTTTCCGACTTGTTTCTGTATTTCGTTCACCTGACTGAGTGGGCTTCTGTAATTTTTTATATACACTGGTTCATAATCTTTTAATCTTAGTTTTTCTTTATACAAATTATTTGTGCTTATTTGTTGGGTTTCCAATTCGAATATATCATTATATTGGGTGCATAGGCTTGAAAGCTATGTTTTGAATTGTGGAGGAAAGTTTTTTGAAAGATAACACAGATTTTTCTCTATTTTCTAGATTAGTTTTGACTACTTCGTAGTTCGAAAGTGATTCATAAGCTAAATTATTTTGCACTGACTACTTGATCTTTATTTGTGGTATTAAGTAGTCTTATGAAAGCGTTTTTAGATGTTGCTATGGTACTTGCTATATAAATACCATTCTTAATTTCTTAATTTGGAATCAATACACTGTCTTCTTTTGAATTTAGTTGAATTTTTCTAATAACTTGGGATTAGGTCTAATTATAAGCCAATCTTCAGATCGCTTGCAGTCTAATTGACAGTTTTATTTTTTTATAAAATCGATTCCTAATATGCCATCACAAGGAATAGCGAATTGTAAGTCCACGATATGAAAATCGTGTTGGATTATGTACTTAGTGGTCTGTATCTCAATAGAAGTTAACCCTCATATTTGGTAACCTCTTAACTTATTCCTCTTATGTCTATAATATAATTATCTTTTATGTCATGAAAGACATCAGAATTTTCTTTAACTATTGAAATGTCTGCACCTGTGTCTACTAAAAAGACAAGTTCTTTTCCTGTAGCCACATGGTTGAATGATACAAATATGCTCTGACTGAGATTAACGGTATGAACCCTTGGTTTTTTTACTGTTGAGTATTTAAAGGGTTTTGTGTGTTTCCCGATGTATTATTGGTTACTCGGACATTACCTTGGTTATTATTGTTGTGGCCTCGACTTGAGTTGCCATGGCCTCTATAGTTTCCTCTATGTTGGCCTCGTCCATTATTGTATTGGGTACCATTGTTGTTGTAATTATTATTTTTATTATAGTAACCTCTGTAATTTCCTCGTCCGCGGTTTCCGCCGCGCTGTAGATAATTTTTGTAATATCGGACAGTGTTTGGCTGTCCGGTTGCTTCTGTGCAGCTATTTACAAATATTGATATGGCATCATTCATACTCGTAGTATTGAAGGTACCAGTTTTACCTTATCGATTGTACAATTTTTAGGCATTGCTTTAACTGCATGCTGAGTGGAATAACTTCTGGCTAACTCTAGAAGTAAGCCGTCTGTTATACATGTACCTTCTAAAGCTTTTGTCATTTGCTCAACCTCTTATGTGTCCTGGTTAGCAGTTTTATTGCGTTGCTGTAGGTTCATCAGTTTTGCTGACAATACTTCTACAGTTTCGCCTTTGACGTTGCTTTTTAATCTGGAAATGACTTCAGTTATTATTGTTTCATTTCCGATTAGATTCCTAGCGTCACCTTTAAGCTTTGTTTTTATAATGGAAACTGCTAATTGTTCGTGCTCGCCTTTTATTAATTCTATTATTTGTAATGCATCAATAAAACTTGTTAAGTTTTCAGCTTTACCATCAAAAACTGGTAAAAGCTTGGATGCTGTATTAATAAAATCAATATTAGATGGTGCCATTGTGACATTGTTGCTTATTTTATTCTCTATTATGCTTGAACTATCATCAGAATCTGTAGAATTATCCAGATCTGATATTAAAACAGCTGGAATAGTACGATTATTTATATCTTGCTCTTCTATTTTAGGGCTTGTCTCGGTAAGCTCTTCCGATTCTATTTGGTCAATGTCAGTTTGTTCTGTTGATTCCGGTTCATCACCAGTTTCAACTGTTAGAGAAGTGTTAAGTATGGTCGGTACTGATATATCTTAATTGAAGTTTTGTTTAATTGATAGTAAATTAGATCGTAGTCTGATCAAAAATTTTGATACTTGGGAACAATGATCTTTATTTAATTTTTTCCTCTGGGCACGTATTAGTATTCGTGCTTCATTAAAGCATTTTACTTATATTTCTACATGTTTTTTATTAGTATTTTTTTTAATTGGCCTGTTTTGAGCAAGTAACTTAATTGAATTGTCAAAGTCAATTTTTATGTTATTTATTTGGTTATATAATTCATTCCATTTTATTTTATTATGGATATGAATTATTTCTTAATGGGTGATCGTCTACTACTGATCTAACTTGTACACCTGGAATGGCGGATAATACAATTCCCTTTTGGGTGCTTGTGCAATGTATTAATGGGCAAGCATCTAAATAAAAGGTTTCAATATATTAATTTCTTTTTCATGCATGTGTATTTGCATGCTGCAGCGTCTAGTGGTCCAGGGCAGTCGTTCGGGCAGACGTCAGGTTTCTTCGGCAAAGGCCTTGGAGATGGTGGTTTATTAATTAATCTTTCATTTATGACTTTAATATTATCTGAGTGAGTTGCGGTATTTGGCTTTCGTAGCTGGAGGCATTCTTTCAGAAAATTAAGTTCAGCAGTTAATTTTTCTGCAGTTGCCCATGTGATCTTATTCTTTTATTGATCTTGTTTTTCTGGCATCCGCGTTTCCCCATTACTCGCACTCTACTCACTCAGACTTTTGATTTTTCCTTCCTATTTGCCAGTTTCCCGCGTTGCCGTAAGGGGCGGATTGCCTCTCACACCTAAGAGAGAAAGACGTCCTCCATATTTGTTGTTTTATTCCAGCGTTGCTACAATTGACGAACTGCCACTCGTACTTGTAGGCTGCTGGCCGCAAAGGCTTGTGAAATTTTTCCTCATTTTTATACCCTTGCAGAGGGTATTATAATTTTGGTCAAAAGTGTGTAACGCAGTGAAGGAGACATCTCCGACCCTATAAAGTATATATGTTCTTGATCAGGATCACCTCCTGAGTTGATATAAGCATGTCCGTCTGTCCGTCTGTCTGTCCGTCTGTCTGTCCGTCTGTCTGTCCGTCTGTCTGTTTCTAAGCGAACTAGTCTCTCAGTTTTAAAGTATCGAATTGAAACTTTGCACATACCCTTCTTTCCTTTGCACGCAGTATATAAGTCGGAACGGCCGGGATCGGCCGACTATATCCTATAGCTGCCATATAACTGATTGATCGGAAATGCCATAACTTTGGTGTATGTTAAGTTAGGAAGTTGGGATTTCCTATGGGTTTTATATTTGGCCAATCAATCTGACCTACCAAATTTCATAAGGATCGGCTGACTATATCCTTTAGTCGTCATATAACTGATTGATCGGAAATGCCATAACTTTGGTGTTTGTAAAGTTAGGAAGTTGGGATTTCCTATGGATTTTATATTTGGCCAATCAATCTGACCTCCAAAATTTCATAAAGAACAGCCGACAATATCCTATAGCTGCCATGTAACTGAACGATTGGAAATGCCATAACTTTGGTGTTTTTGAAGTTAGGAAGTCGGGATTTTTTATGAGTGTTAAAATGCATCATATGAATATATTAGGAGAATATTATTTACAGAATATTCTGCAAGGGTATATAAACTTCGGCTCCGCCCGAAGTTTGCTTTCCTTTCTTGTTTATATCTAGAATTAAGCTTGTTTCTTTCCCCGTGTTTTTATACCCTTGCAGAGGGTATTATAATTTTGGTCAAAAGTGTGTAACGCAGTGAAGGAGACATCTCCGACCCTATAAAGTATATATATTCTTGATCAGGATCACCTCCTGAGTTGATATAAGCATGTCCGTCTGTCCGTCTGTCTGTCCGTCTGTCTGTCCGTCTGTCTGTCCGTCTGTCTGTTTCTAAGCGAACTAGTCTCTCAGTTTTAAAGTATCGAATTGAAACTTTGCACATACCCTTCTTTCCTTTGCACGCAGTATATAAGTCGGAACGGCCGGGATCGGCCGACTATATCCTATAGCTGCCATATAACTGATTGATCGGAAATGCCATAACTTTGGTGTATGTTAAGTTAGGAAGTTGGGATTTCCTATGGGTTTTATATTTGGCCAATCAATCTGACCTACCAAATTTCATAAGGATCGGCTGACTATATCCTTTAGTCGTCATATAACTGATTGATCGGAAATGCCATAACTTTGGTGTTTGTAAAGTTAGGAAGTTGGGATTTCCTATGGATTTTATATTTGGCCAATCAATCTGACCTCCAAAATTTCATAAAGAACAGCCGACAATATCCTATAGCTGCCATGTAACTGAACGATTGGAAATGCCATAACTTTGGTGTTTTTGAAGTTAGGAAGTCGGGATTTTTTATGAGTGTTAAAATGCATCATATGAATATATTAGGAGAATATTATTTACAGAATATTCTGCAAGGGTATATAAACTTCGGCTCCGCCCGAAGTTTGCTTTCCTTTCTTGTTTATATCTAGAATTAAGCTTGTTTCTTTCCCCGTGTTTTTATACCCTTGCAGAGGGTATTATAATTTTGGTCAAAAGTGTGCAACGCAGTGAAGAAGACATCTCCGACCCTATAAAGTATATATATTCTTGATCAGGATCACCTCCTGAGTTGATATAGCCATGTCCGTCTGTCCGTCTGTCTGTTTCTACGCAAACTAGTCTCTCAGTTTTAAAGCTTTCGAATTGAAACTTTGCACACACCCTTCTTTCCTTTGCATGCAGTATATAAGTCGGAACGGCCGGGATCGGCCGACTATATCTTATAGCTGCCATATAACTGATTGATCGGAAATGCCATAACTTTGGTGTTTGTAAAGTTAGGAAGTTGGGATTTCCTATGGATTTTATATTTGGCCAATCAATCTGACCTCCAAAATTTCATAAAGAACAGCCGACAATATCCTATAGCTGCCATGTAACTGAACGATTGGAAATGCCATAACTTTGGTGTTTTTGAAGTTAGGAAGTCGGGATTTTTTATGAGTGTTAAAATGCATCATATGAATATATTAGGAGAATATTATTTACAGAATATTCTGCAAGGGTATATAAACTTCGGCTCCGCCCGAAGTTTGCTTTCCTTTCTTGCTTATATCTAGAATTAAGCTTGTTTCTTTCCCCGTGTTTTTATACCCTTGCAGAGGGTATTATAATTTTGGTCAAAAGTGTGCAACGCAGTAAAGAAGACATCTCCGACCCTATAAAGTATATATATTCTTGATCAGGATCACCTCCTGAGTTGATATAGCCATGTCCGTCTGTCCGTCTGTCTGTTTCTACGCAAACTAGTCTCTCAGTTTTAAAGCTTTCGAATTGAAACTTTGCACACACCCTTCTTTCCTTTGCATGCAGTATATAAGTCGGAACGGCCGGGATCGGCCGACTATATCTTATAGCTGCCATATAACTGATTGATCGGAAATGCCATAACTTTGGTGTTTGTAAAGTTAGGAAGTTGGGATTTCCTATGGATTTTATATTTGGCCAATCAATCTGACCTCCAAAATTTCATAAAGAACAGCCGACAATATCCTATAGCTGTCATGTAACTGAACGATTGGAAATGCCATAACTTTGGTGTTTTTGAAGTTAGGAAGTCGGGATTTTTTATGAGTGTTAAAATGCATCATATGAATATATTAGGAGAATATTATTTACAGAATATTCTGCAAGGGTATATAAACTTCGGCTCCGCCCGAAGTTTGCTTTCCTTTCTTGTTTACATCTAGAATTAAGCTTGTTTCTTTCCCCGTGTTTTTATACCCTTGCAGAGGGTATTATAATTTTGGTCAAAAGTGTGCAACGCAGTGAAGAAGACATCTCCGACCCTATAAAGTATATATATTCTTGATCAGGATCACCTCCTGAGTTGATATAGCCATGTCCGTCTGTCCGTCTGTCTGTTTCTACGCAAACTAGTCTCTCAGTTTTAAAGCTTTCGAATTGAAACTTTGCACACACCCTTCTTTCCATTGCATGCAGTATATAAGTCGGAACGGCCGGGATCGGCCGACTATATCTTATAGCTGCCATATAACTGATTGATCGGAAATGCCATAACTTTGGTGTTTTTAAGGTTAGGAAGTTGAAATTCGATATGGGTTTTATTTTTGGCCAATCAATCCGACCTACCAAATTTCATAAGGATCGGCTGACTATATCTTATAGCTGCCATATAACTGATTGATCGGAAATGCCATAAATTTGGTGTTTGTAAAGTTAGAAAGTTGGGATTTTCAATGGGTTTTTTATTTGACCAATCAATCTGACCTACCAAATTTCATAAGGATCGGCCGACTATATCCTATAGTCGCCATTTTACTGATTGATCGGAAATGCCATAACTTTGGTGTTTGTAAAGTTAGGAAGTTGGGATTTTTTATGAGTGTTAAGAATGCATCATATGAATAATTTTGGAGAATATAAATTACAGAATATTCTGCAAGAGTATTTCAACTTCGGCTCCGCCGAAGTTAGCATTCCTTTCTTGTTGGTTGTTGTAGTTGATAATCCTCGAATTGATTTTTTTATTTTGTGTTGTTTACGGTCACGGTCACGGTCCCCATGTAGAGAAAAACTTCTTGGATTCGTTTTAATAATCTCTTATTTAAATTTGGAGCAGCGAAGGTGCCGCTACCAACGTCCAGTTGCTTCTGATCATACATTTTTCCTTAGGTTCTAAGTGAGCTGCGCTGCCCACAGTTAGACAGCAGAGAGACGGCTATGTATATCTTATATATTATGTGTATTTAATTATGGTATCTTAAGCTGGAGCGCGAGGGTATATGCGCGTGTAACAGAATGCTGAAACTTGCACTTTCTGTGAGCCCCTTAGGTTTTTGACCGGGCCTTTGTTTATGTAAACACTGCAACAAAGTGTTAAGTGTGTATTCTTGTACAGTAGATATTCAATATATGCATACTACAAAGGCCTAACCATCGGCTGCATGTCGATCAGGTAGTCCTTGAACGATTCGCTGAAGCCCTGCTTCCGTTGCCTTGCTTGATCCGCCAACCAACAAAATTAATCTTTCGGCAGAATATATGTATGGAAGCTTTCTATGGATTCCGCCCAGGTTCTCCATTGCTTGTTGTTGGCGATAAACCACTTCAACGCCTTTCCCTTAAGCAATTCCGGCATCGCTCGGAGAATCATGTCTAAATTCAAGCCGTATGTGTTGGCGGACCATTCTACTTGCTCCAGGAACTCGAATGGTTTTTCCGCCCCGTCGAGCCTGAAAGACCATTCACAGACTTGTTTAGCGACCTTTGCATAGTCTGACTGGCTGGGTCTCGAGATCTGCGCTGCTGTTGTTCTTTCCTGGCTTGACTCGCTTCTGTGGGCCTCCTTTAGCAAGTTGTCAATGCAAAGGCTTGCCACTAGAGCTTCCCATTCGGCGTTCGTTAACGTGATGCTGGGGCCGGCTCTGTCATGGTTGCTGCTTCCAGCTCTGTCCAGATATCGACGAGTTGTGGATCGTTCTATCCAATCTGCCATCCAGGGCAATATTAAGCCTCGCTGCGACACGGGCAAAATCCTCCATCTTAAGGCGATAAATCTACTTCTTTCCCATTTTGATTCTGTTTTCTCACTGTTGGGACAATTGGGCGCCAGATATAACAAACTGATTTATTTGGTCTGCTCGCTACGAGCCGCTCGTGCGGCTAGCTCAGAAGATTGTGTGTTCGTCCCACCGAATTTATATGAAGTGACTGCCCGCAGATCAGTGAGAAGACGCAGGATTCGAATGGTATCAGTGGGCTTATTCTTGTGCTATTTATTACAGCGGGTGTGTGGTTTGGCTGGTCTCGGTATCGTCCCGCGCTGATTCCACTGGCTGCTGGTATTGCTCGTCCTAGATTGTTGACTCGTTCACCTGGGGACCACTGGCTCTTTCTTGTATCTCGTTATGGTCGTAGTGATTCGTCTCCGCTCGTTCGTCGACGCGTTCACTCGAGGCCGCATGTCGCGCCTTGGACTCGCAGAAAGATCGGCCTTGTGGACTTAGGGAGGAGTCACCGTTCCGTAATTCAGTGATCTTGACGAATTGACACCTTGTGATCGACTGATCCAGATTCCAGCGCTGGACCCGCTTATATATGACTCTAGGTACCGTTAATCCTCGGCTTCTCCTTTATCATCTTTGGGCACGGCACTATACTAGGGTCTAAAGTCCGCCGTCTTCTACCGTTATCCCTTCTCTCCAAACTGTCTCTCCTCGTACTTTCCAAACTCTCTGTCCTCGTACTCTCCAAACTCTCTCTTCGTTCTCTCCAAACACTCTCCAGCTGTATTCTCCAAGCTCTCTTTTCCCACAGTGCCGTTAGTACGCGCATACACTGCGTATCCAGCAACTGACAGGCTTCCGTATTCTCGATCTTCGCTTTTATTTGTGTGAATTTATTTAACTCCTCACAATACATATGCAACAATTTGTGACGCTCCATAGCGCACAATATAAGTAAATATACATTAGGAAATATAAAGTGTATTAATAAGCCTAGGTTAAGAGAAAAGCATGAAGTTTAGATAATAAAAGCATGAAGCGAAAGTCAAATAGTCAGGAAAGCGCGCCAAAATGAAGAGCTGGGCACACTGACCACCGACCACCTGGCCACACGCGCTAAGTCGTATGGCACGGGATTTTGCCGTTGTACGGCCACTCTAAACGGTGCCAACGGGTATAAAAGGGGCACCTGTTCCCCCTCCAAGTCACTCTGCAACCGACAGCGATCGGAGAATAATACATTGTAGTTAGCTAACCTTCCCCTTCCTCCCTTTACCCACTCCCAGAAAGACCGACCGTCATCAGTGACAGACGATCTTTGGGATTCCAACACCCACTCCCGACTTCGAGGGACGAAGCCGCCCTCAGTGGCAACCGACTCCAATCTCGAGCCATCACTCGGTTCACTGAGTCGATCACCCGCAGACACACAGTGGGGTGCGACTTGTCTCATAACCTGGAAGACCTAAGTGGCCTCCAAACTTTCCCTCATAACCTGGAAGACCTAAGGGCCTCCAAACCTTCCCTCACCCTGGCAGAGACCACTGTGGGGTCTCGGGACGTAGGATGGTCGGGGCAAAGAATCCCTCACCGGGTATTGGGCTCTGTGGATGCGCTCTGGTCAGCCAGAGGAATGGCAGCGGGCGTTCTCAATAGTTTTTCTTTGCTGATTTTTGTTTTCCGCGCATACATCGGGGGCGATCTAACCTTATCCTAACCTGGCACTGCGTCAAGATCAGGGGGAAAATTTACAAGCACTTGTTCGTGGCCGCGATCCGCCGGCTTGGAAATTAAACCGTTTCTCGACGGTTTCTCCTGTCCCCTTTCTAAGTTCTTTTGGGCCACCTGCTGGCCACGCTCTCACCCGCTTCTCCTCTCCACACACGTACACGCTTTTCTCCTCGCCTACAGATATTGCTCCCTGCCGATAGTCCTGGGCCGTAAATCCTGTCCGGCTGCTCCTTGTTGAGTCTTTCAGGCTGCGCTGATCCCGCTGATAGTCGTCGTGGTCCTTGGTGATCCTATTAGTCTGCGTTTATTCAGCTTTTCCTTACTCCTATGGCTTGGCTTAGCGCGTGCCAAATTTTAAGGGTGATTGTCATCTGTGTTCGTTTGGTGAATTGAGAGTTGTACTTATAAACTTAAAACCAAAAGGGCCAACGACCACTTTTGTTGGCCAAAACCCATTTTTGAAAAGTCGTAAAATCCAAAAAAAAGTTGTTTTAACAGAAGACTAATCTGCAATTTTACGTTTCAGGAATTCCGATAGAGGGCGCTTCTGTAAAGATAACAGGTGTTAAATCAGATGTTTAAGACGCAAGCCTCGTGCTTATGAAATTTGACTTATACATTGCAGTTTTAAAGTGTTTAAAAAAACAGTTTAAAATCGTTCCAAAAAAATTTTGTGATATCATTTCGATGAATAGTGGTGTGTACTAAGTGTTTATTTTTTTAAACGATTGACATCTATCAAGTTGTCTTTGTACTTAAGTGTTAAAGTGAGTTGTCTAAAACTCGTTTTTTAATTAGAAAGATAACTTTTAAGTAGAGCAACAAAGTGAGTCCAGCGGAGTCCACTTCTGAAACCTATTGAGATTTGAAGAGTATTAAATTCTTGGTAAAATGTATATTGTCCAGATCGCCACTTATTGCCACGTTTTCTGAAATTTAATTTTTAAGTACATAACCTCAAATTTTGCAACTTTGACAGTAGTTTCGATGAAGATAAGAATCTTTTTGATTTTCGATGCAATTTTGGACTTGAATTCGAAGAGCATGAGTTTTAATAGCAGGTGCCTTTTATGTACTTATCAATACAACTAGTTTAATCCGATTTTTGTGCATTTACATTGCACCATTGCGGAACGAAGAACATTTTGTATTGCATTTTTAATTCTATTCAGAAGCAGATATAAAAAATATAAAATAATATAATATAAATTCCGACAATGCCTTTCTCCTGCCGTCCAATCTGCCATCCAGGGCAATATTATGCCTCTCTGCGGACAAAATCCTCCTTCTTTTCCATTTTGATTCTGTTTTCTCACTGTTGGGACAATTGGGCGCCTAATTTATTTGGTCTGCTCGCTACGAGATTCGTGCGGCTAGCTCAGAAGATTGTGTGTTCGTCCCACCGAATTTATATGACGTGACTGCCCGCAGATCAGTGAGAGGACGCAGGATTCGAATGGTATCCGTGGGCTTATTCTTGTGCTATTTATTACGGCGGGTGTGTGGTTTGGCTGGTCTCGGTATCGTCCCGCGCTGATTCCACTGACTGCTGGTATTGCTCGTCCTAGATTGTTGACTCGTTCACCTGGGGACCACTGGCTCTTTCTTGTATCTCGTTATGGTCGTAGTGATTCGTCTCCGCTCGTTCGTCGACGCGTTCACTCGAGGCCGCTTGTCGCGCCTTGGACTCGCAAAGGGATCGGCCTTGTGGACTTAGGGAGGAGTCACCGTTCCGTAATTCACTGAGCTTAATTGACTCCTCCGGATTGACTCCTTGTGATCGACTGATCCAGATTCCAGCGCTGGAACCGCTTATACATGACTCTTGGTACCGTTAATCCTCGGCTTCTCCTTTATCATCTTTTGGCACGGCACTATACTAGGGTCCAAGGTCCGCCGTCTTCTACCGTTATCCCTTCTCTCCAAACTGTCTCTCCTCGTACTTTCCAAACTCTCTGTCCTCGTACTCTCCAAACTCTCTCTTCGTTCCCTCCAAACACTCTCCAGCTGTATTCTCCAAGCTCTCTTTTCCCACAGTGCCGTTAGTACGCGCATACACTGCGTATCCAGCAACTGACAGGCTTCCGTATTCTCGATCTTCGCTTTTATTTGTGCGGATTTATTTAACTCCTCACAATACATATGCAACAATTTGTGACGCTCCAGAGCGCGCAATATAAGTAAATATACATTAGGAAATATAAAGTGTATTAATAAGCCTAGGTTAAGAGAAAAACATGAAGTTTAGATAATAAAAACATGAAGCGAAAGTCAAATAGTCAGGCAAGCGCGCCAAAATGAAGAGCTGGGCACACTGACCACCGACCACTTGGCCACACGCGCTAAGTCGTATGGCACGGGATTTTGCCGTTGTACGGTCACATTAATCGGTGGCCTCCAAACCCCTCTCGCATAACCTGGAAGACCTAAGTGGCCTCCAAGCTTTCTCTCATCACCTGGAAGTCCTAAGTGGCCTCCAAACCTTCTGCCCTGGCAGACCACAGTGGTCTCGGGACGTACCTACCTAGACGTAAAGGGAAACATATCCTGGCCTAGTCCAGAGGGGCCATGTGGCCGAGGCGTACTTTCCGGCCCAACCCAAAGCCCGTCTTTCTCGCCCACAGGACGCCAACAGCTGCGCAATTACCGAAGGACGACCAGTAGCGGCTCACGACCACGTTAGACGACAACGCCGACGTACGGACCCGCCTCGTCGCACTATATTCGTCTTAAACTCTGTAAAATTTAAGTTGAATAAACGTAATACCCTTCAATTTCACCTAACCCCGCACGTGTCATACTCTGGGAACCGGGTCCAACCACTCCTGACATAAATAAAAATGTTGGAACGAACACCTGGACACCGTTGAACTATCTCAGCATAGCAGGATCGTTACAAATTTATGAAGTACAGTGGGCATTCGATAAATGTGCATATGGAAGGTTCAATCTCCGCTGAGCGGCCCGACTCGTGGATTCGCGTGGCTCCTCGAGCTCGTGTTGGCTCTCTGAGGCCACCTCCTGCAGTAGTGAGATCTGATTCATTTGTTGGGGTTGGGTCGCAGACGTGGCCGAGAGAGCAGTCGTATGCTTTGTCTCGCCCTCCTTCATTTGTGCGGTCCAACTCATTGATGCTGGGGGCTTCGCGGGTAGTATCTTGTTCCCGGCGACAGTCCCAGGAGGACTTATTCCGTCTAGCCAGGCTCGGGTGGCCTCCGCCAGATGGCGGCGGCTGTCTTTCTTGGATGCGGGGTTAAAGGCCGTGTGAACCCACGGCTGCTCCTGCTCGCCCGGCGGGTTAGAACTATCCCCACTGCAAGGGCCTGTTTCTTCGCCTCCCGAGACGAGGCTCTTCAGGTCAGAGTTTCCTAAGGACGTGGTCTCGGAGCTTATACATTATACATTCGACTTATGCATTGCAGTTTTAAAGTGTTTAAAAAACAGTTTAAAAGCGTTCCAAACAAATTTTGTGATATCATTTCGATGAATAGTGTGTACCAAGTGTTTATTTGTTTAAACGGTTGAAATCTATCAAGTTGTGTTTGTAATTAAGTGTTAAAGTAAGTTGTCTAAAACTCGTTTTTGAATTAGAAAGATAACTTTTAAGTAGAGCAACTAAATGAGTCCAGCGGAGTCCTCTTCTGAAACCTATTGAGATCCATCCAGCATGCCCGCTATGGTGAAGGGTTCCGAGGATGGTCGGGGCAAAGAATCCCTCACCGGGTATTGGGCTCTGTGGATGCGCTCTGGTCAGCCAGAGGAATGGCAGCGGGCGTTCTCAAAAGTCTTTCTTTGCTGATTTTTGTTTTCCGCGCATACATCGGGGGCGTTCTAACCTTATCCTAACCTGGCACTGCGTCAAGATCAGGGGGAAAATTTACAAGCACTTGTTCGTGGCCGCGATCCGCCGGCTTGGAAATTAAACCGTTTCTCGACGGTTTCTCCTGTCCCCTTTCTAAGCTCTTTTGGGCCACCTGCTGGCCACGCTCTCACCCGCTTCTCCTCTCCACACACGTACACGCTTTTCTCCTCGCCTACAGATATTGCTCCCTGCCGATAGTCCTGGGCCGGAAATCCTGTCCGGCTGCTCCTTGTTGAGTCTTTCAGGCTGCGCTGATCCCGCTGATAGTCGTCGTGGTCCTTGGTGATCCTATTAGTCTGCGTTTATTCAGCTTCTTCTTACTCCTATGGCTTGGCTTAGCGCGTGCCAAATTTTAGGGGTGATTGTCATCTGTGTTCGTTTGGTGAATTGAGAGTTGTACTTATAAACTTAAAACCAAAAGGGACAACGACCACTTTTGTTGGCCAAGACCCATTTTTGAAAAGTCGTACAATCCAAAAAAAAATTGTTTTAACAGAAGACCAATCTGCAATTTTACGTTTCAGGAATTCCGATAGAGGGCGCTTCTGTAAAGATAACAGGTGTTAAATCAGATGTTTAAGACGCAAGCCTCGTGCTTATGAAATTTGACTTATACATTGCAGTTTTAAAGTGTTTAAAAAAACAGTTTAAAAGCGTTTCAAAAAAATTTTGTGATATCATTTCGATGAACAGTGGTGTGTACTAAGTGTTTATTTTTTTAAACGATTGAAATCTATCAAGTTGTCTTTGTACTTAAGTGTTAAAGTGAGTTGTCTAAAACTCGTTTTTTAATTAGAAAGATAACTTTTAAGTAGAGCAACAAAGTGAGTCCAGCGGAGTCTATTTCTGAAACCTATTTAGATTTGTAGAGTATTAAATTCTTGTTAATACTGATGGACGTTGATGCAATTCGAGCAGT
Source organism: Drosophila kurseongensis (assembly GCA_018153305.1). Taxonomy (NCBI): domain Eukaryota; kingdom Metazoa; phylum Arthropoda; class Insecta; order Diptera; family Drosophilidae; genus Drosophila; species Drosophila kurseongensis. The sequence continues at coordinate 7,540,007 of JAECXX010000001.1, forward strand.
ACAAACAAGTGGCCCAACGACGCCAAGCACGTGCTTGTTACGCGCGGGGCCCTATTTTCAATTTGGGCAAAAAATGCGAGTTCGCGAGGAAAATACACAAATTAAATAGAGACAAGACACAAATGAAAATAAAAGGCACAATTAAGAGTAAAGCAAATGAGTTAAAATATTAGTTTTTAATAACGGGATAGAAGTTGAAATGCAAATTAAATGATAAAGGTTGTTATAATTATTACATATAACGCGAAAGGGCTCGTGCAGACAAAAATTATATGTACATCGTGGCAAATTTAGAGGAATATAATTTCGTGTTAGTCTAACAGGAACATTAAAAGTTAGGCGGCTTACAAGTTCTGCAGAATCAATATCACCTCTTATTAGATTTTGCATAAAAATAGTACCAAGCATTGTTCTACGATTTACAAGTGTGGGTAAATTAAGCAACAGTAATCTACTCTGGTAGGAAGGTAACCTTACATTTTGATCCCAGTTCAGACTACGAAGGCAAATAGAAGAAATTTTTTTTGAACCGACTCAATACGGTCAACGTGCGCTTGATATTGTGGACTCCAAACCGACGAACAATATTCCAAAATAGGACGGACAAGGGAGGTAAATAATAATTTGGTCGTATAAGAATCATTAAATTCTTTTGACCAACGCTTTATAAACCCAAGAACACTCATGGCTTTGTTAACAGTGGACATTATGTGGCAGTCAAATTTAATTTTTAGGGTCCAGAAGAACACCTAAATCGTTAACTGAATATATACGGTCGAGTGGCGTATTTTCAAGAAAGTAACTGATGAACGTAGAAGTTCCCCTATAAAAAGTCATAACGTTGCATTTAAGGTAGTTCAACTTTAAAAGGTTGTACTCACACCATCCATGAAAACTATCAATATCTGACTGTAAGTTAAGTCCCGACGATATATGATTATATGATAAACAAAGCTTAACATCATCAGCATACATTAGTACACGAGAATGTGTTATGATAGAGGGAAGATCGTTGATAAACAAAGTAAACAGCAAAGGGCCTAGATGACTTCCATGAGGGACTCCAGATGGCACGTAGATCAATTTTGAAACAGAATTCTTGAATATAACCCTCTGAGTCCTACCATTCAAGTAACTTGAAATCCAAGTTAATAGATTACCAGGAAACCCAAGCAGATCTAATTTGAATAAAAGAAGAGAGTGGTTGACGGAGTAAAAAGGCCTTACTAAAATCTGTATATATAACATCAGTCTGCATTTTTTTCTGAAATCCATTTATTACAATAGATGACAATTCATGAAGGTTGGTAGTGGTCGATCTTCGCTTAACAAAACCATGTTGACACGGTGATATAAGCGAGGAACATAAATGTTGCAAATGAGAAGTGATAATACGTTCAAATGCTTTAGGAATTGTAGACAATTTTGAAATACCTCTATAATTCTTGGCATCAGCCTTCGCACCCTTTTTATGAAGTGGAATAATAAATGAGTCTTTCCAGTTAGTTGGAAAAAATGATGATGAAATAGACAAATTAAAAAGTTTTAGAATCGGTTTACAAATGGTTGACGCACAAAACTTGAGCACACATACAGGAAGTCCATCTGGACCGGGAGAATAAGTCGGCGTTGTTGTTGCTAAATCTATTAAGAGAGAGTTTTCAGTAATTAAAAGGGTAAAATACAATTTGCCCTATTTAAGGGATTAGGGTAGTTAGAATTTGACCAAGCTATCGAACTATAAGTGGTTTGGAAAAACTCAGCAAATAAATCAGCAATTTCAGAATCCGTCGATGCCTCCGTTGAGTTTAGACGTACCGATGAAGGCAATGCCGATGACTTACGCTTGGCACTAACAAAGTTGAAAAACTGTTTCGGATCATTTGAAAATTCAAATTTACATCGATTTATATACATAGAATAACAATGACTGTTGAGAACATTAAAATCCGATCGAGCCACTACATATTTCGAAAAGTCCGATGACTTACCCGATTTTTTAGACTTTTTATAAGTATTCGATTTAAGGTTTTTAAGTCTCTGAAGCGCATTGGTAAACCAAGGAGGCCTGTTTAGGTTTGAAGGAAACCTATCAGGAACGCTGTATAGAATAGTTCAGTGGCACTTTCAATGTCTGTACAATTGTACAAGTCTGTCCAGTTATAATGAGAAATCATATCGTTAAGTTTATTATAGTCACATTTACGAAAGCATCTCATTTTAGTTGGCGACACTAAAGGAGAGAGGGTATCAGAGCAGGGGAGGCAAATTGACAATTCCATTGTTGGATGATATCGGTCTTCAGGTACAACAAGAGCGTCAATTCTACAAACCGTGACCTCAGACGGGTCTGAAACAAACAAAAGATCTAATTGTCTATTTAAAGAATTTCGTATAAAGCTTACTTGCTGTAACGATAATTCTAAAAGGCCATCTACAAAATCATCGGCGGATAAAGGTATTGCGACAAGTGAGTCAGTGGGAGGAGACCAAGAAATATCAGGTAGATGAAAGTCACCCAAAACAATCAAAAGGTCTCTATTAGAAAGAAGGGATGGTACTGATTTTATTGCGGACAGATGGTGCTCATAAATTACTAGATTAGAGCCGGGTGGAATATAAGAACATGTAACAAAAATAGATAAAGATTGCAAGGAAACTTTCACACTTACAAATTCAATTTCGTTTGGGATATGAGTGAGAATTCTTTCAGATGTTAGGCTAGAGGTAACGGCAATCAGCACACCGCCCCCCTACGTGAGGGGCGATCGGTCCTATAAGTATTAAAGTTATTTGACAGAACTTCAGAGTCAGATATCTCTGGTTTTAGCCAAGTTTCCGTAAAAGTCAAAATATCTTAAGTGAATGCAGAGGAGTCAGCATAAAGCTTGTGCAGCTTCATATTTAGTCCCCTAACATTTTGATACGCCAAAAATAAACTTTTTAGTTTTTTGGCACAGTGGAAGGCCTATTATTTGTTCTCGGTTTATTGGGAACAAATTCTTTAATTACTAAATCATCATTAAGCCAAAATCTTTCAGAAAGTAACACACTAAACACATCAGGCGGAGCAAATATTTTAAAAGACGATATCCTACGTGCGTATGAAAATCGAAATTGTTCAACTGTAATATCTTCGGATGGGAATTTTTCACGTATAAATTCCAAAACATCCTCAGATGTGGTATCTGGGGTGAATCTAGAAACAAATAATTGCTTCTTTTGTGGAAGAACTGAAAGTTTCTTACGCCCCCCAGCAGCAGTCTGAACCTCACTAGGCTGAGAACCAGGAACGGTGCCTACACTGTACTTATAGGTACGGTCGGCAACGAATTCTTTGACTTAGCCAATACTGTAGATTTTATACTGGAAACAGGGACTCCACCCGAACTAGCTGTTTCCATAGGCACAGTTGGTTCATTTACCCCTGTGTCAACAGAAACTGCTGCTACCAAGTTTGGATTTGGGGTGGATTCCACAATCATATTAACGGCGGTTAAACTGGATTTTTTGCGTTTAGGCGACTCGGGTAATAATTTTTTATTATTAAACTGGGCACGGACGGAATTGAACCCCTCATTGAGTTGTTTAAAAGCTCCTGAGATATTCAATAGGCTGTCTCGAGTCTGCTTCATAAAGCCGCTCATCTCAACTACCATTTCCTTGCAGGACCCACATGACCACATGAGACCAGAATTAAGATCAATGAAATCTTTAACTCTGCCAGTAAATCCTGCACACTTAACGTGCATCATCGAATCGCAGAGCCAGCAAAAAATAAAAGGGTCTTTAGTTGAATACGCAAGAGTACAATTTTTCTTGGAACAGACAAGAGCCATTGTAAGTTTAAAGAAAATAAAAAAATAAGATATGAAAAATACCTTAAAGTAAATTTGGCACTGGGATCAAATCCAAAAACCACAAGGGGACAAACACGAGAAAAATAAGAGAAAAATAAGAGCGCGAGATCACGAATTAAATCGAATAAAGAGAGCACGAGAGAATAAATCTTATATTGACTGAGCGTGGCTTGTGCGACACAACAACTTTAAGCATAAACAAAATGCAATGTAAAGCATGCAAGAGAGAGAGAAGCGTTAGAGAAATAAATGAAAAAGTCTACCAGTAGTTCATAGAGAGTAAACTACAGTTATAAAATAGAGCGGGAGAGATTAAGAGGGAGTAAAAGAGTTCTAGCAAGTATAGAGAGCGTAAATTACACTAATAAAGCTACGAGGCTAAACAAATCTATAAGAAATGTTAAAAAAACTATAAACACATACCCGTTTACTGGGAGATCTATTTAAAATTTCTAACACAGATATAAGGTTAAGCTTTGAAAATAAATGACCACAAAACACTCGCACAAAATCACTGAAAATATATAAAAACTCAGAGCACAAAAGTAAACACAACTGTTCACAAGCGAAGCTAAATCGCTTTATGTATATCGCTTTAAAATGTATATTGTTCGAATCGCCACTTATTGCCACGTTTTCCGAAATTTAATTTTTAAGTACATAACCTCAAATTTTTGCAACTTTGACAGTAGTTTCGATGAAGATAAGAATCTTTTTGATTTTCGATGCAATTTTGGACTTGAATTCGAAGAGCATGAGTTTTAATAGCAGGTGCCTTTGATATACTTATCAATACAACTAGTTTAATCCGATTTTTGTGCATTTACATTGCACCATTGCGGAACGAAGAACATTTTGTATTGCATTTTTAATTCTATTCAGAAGCAGATATAAAAAATATAAAATAATATAATATAAATTCCGACAATGCCTTTCTCCTGCCGTCCAATCTACCATCCAGGGCAATATTAAGCCTCTCTGCGACACGGACAAAATCCTCCTTCTTTCCCATTTTGATTCTGTTTTCTCACTGTTGGGACAATTGGGCGCCTGATTTATTTGGTCTGCTCGCTACGAGATTCGTGCGGCTAGCTCAGAAGATTGTGTGTTCGTCCCACCGAATTTATATGACGTGACTGCCCGCAGATCAGTGAGAAGACGCAGGATTCGAATGGTATCAGTGGGTTTATTCTTGTGATTTATATTTAAGCGGGTGTGTGGTTTGGCTGGTCTCGGTATCGTCCCGCGCTGATTCCACTGGCTGCTGGTATTGCTCGTCGTAGATTGTTGACTCGTTCACCTGGGGACCACTGGCTCTTTCTTGTATCTCGTTATGGTCGTAGTGATTCGCCTCCGCTCGTTCGTCGACGCGTTCACTCGAGGCCGCTTGTCGCGCCTTGGACTCGCAGAGAGATCGGCCTTGCGGACTTAGGGAGGAGTCACCGTTCCGTAATTCACTGATCTTGATTGACTCCTCCGGATTGACTCCTTGTGATCGACTGATCCAGATTCCAGCGCTGGACCCGATTATATATGACTCTTGGTACCGTTAATCCTCGGCTTCTCCTAGGGTCCAAAGTCCCCCGTCTTCTACCGTTATCCCTTCTCTCCAAACTGTCTCTCCTCGTACATTCCAAACTCTCTGTCCTCGTACTCTCCAAACTCTCTCTTCGTTCTCTCCAAACACTCTCCAGCTGTGTTCTCCAAGCTCCCTTTTCCCACAGTGCCGTTAGTACGCGCATACACTGCGTATCCAGCAACTGACAGGCTTCCGTATTCTCGATCTTCGCTTTTATTTGTGTGAATTTATTTAACTCCTCACAATACATATGCAACAATTTGTGACGCTCCAGAGCGCACAATATAAGTAAACATACATTAGGAAATATAAAGTGTATTAATAAGCCTAGGTTAAGAGAAAAACATGAAGTTTAGATAATAAAAGCATGAAGCGAAAGTCAAATAGTCATGCTGTGAGCTGGGCACACTGACCACCGACCACCTGGCCACACGCGCTAAGTCGTATGGCACGGGATTTTGCCGTTGTACGGCCACACTAAACGGTGCCAACGGGTATAAAAAGGGCACCTGTTCCCTGTTAAAAGCTCCTGAGATATTCAATAGGCTGTCTCGAGTCTGCTTCATAAAGCCGCTCATCTCAACTACCATTTCCTTGCAGGACCCACATGACCACATGAGACCAGAATTAAGATCAATGAAATCTTTAATTCTGCCAGTAAATCCTGCACACTTAACGTGCATCATCGAATCGCAGAGCCAGCAAAAAATAAAAGGGTCTTTAGTTGAATACGCAAGAGTACAATTTTTCTTGGAACAGACAAGAGCCATTGTAAGTTTAAAGAAAATAAAAAAATAAGATATGAAAAATACCTTAAAGTAAATTTGGCACTGGGATCAAATCCAAAAACCACAAGGGGACAAACACGAGAAAAATAAGAGAAAAATAAGAGCGCGAGATCACGAATTAAATCGAATAAAGAGAGCACGAGAGAATAAATCTTATATTGACTGAGCGTGGCTTGTGCGACACAACAACTTTAAGCATAAACAAAATGCAATGTAAAGCATGCAAGAGAGAGAGAAGCGTTAGAGAAATAAATGAAAAAGTCTACCAGTAGTTCATAGAGAGTAAACTACAGTTATAAAATAGAGCGGGAGAGATTAAGAGGGAGTAAAAGAGTTCTAGCAAGTATAGAGAGCGTAAATTACACTAATAAAGCTACGAGGCTAAACAAATCTATAAGAAATGTTAAAAAAACTATAAACACATACCCGTTTACTGGGAGATCTATTTAAAATTTCTAACACAGATATAAGGTTAAGCTTTGAAAATAAATGACCACAAAACACTCGCACAAAATCACTGAAAATATATAAAAACTCAGAGCACAAAAGTAAACACATCTGTTCACAAGCGAAGCTAAATCGCTTTATGTATATCGCTTTAAAATGTATATTGTTCGAATCGCCACTTATTGCCACGTTTTCCGAAATTTAATTTTTAAGTACATAACCTCAAATTTTTGCAACTTTGACAGTAGTTTCGATGAAGATAAGAATCTTTTTGATTTTCGATGCAATTTTGGACTTGAATTCGAAGAGCATGAGTTTTAATAGCAGGTGCCTTTGATATACTTATCAATACAACTAGTTTAATCCGATTTTTGTGCATTTACATTGCACCATTGCGGAACGAAGAACATTTTGTATTGCATTTTTAATTCTATTCAGAAGCAGATATAAAAAATATAAAATAATATAATATAAATTCCGACAATGCCTTTCTCCTGCCGTCCAATCTACCATCCAGGGCAATATTAAGCCTCTCTGCGACACGGACAAAATCCTCCTTCTTTCCCATTTTGATTCTGTTTTCTCACTGTTGGGACAATTGGGCGCCTGATTTATTTGGTCTGCTCGCTACGAGATTCGTGCGGCTAGCTCAGAAGATTGTGTGTTCGTCCCACCGAATTTATATGACGTGACTGCCCGCAGATCAGTGAGAAGACGCAGGATTCGAATGGTATCAGTGGGTTTATTCTTGTGATTTATATTTAAGCGGGTGTGTGGTTTGGCTGGTCTCGGTATCGTCCCGCGCTGATTCCACTGGCTGCTGGTATTGCTCGTCGTAGATTGTTGACTCGTTCACCTGGGGACCACTGGCTCTTTCTTGTATCTCGTTATGGTCGTAGTGATTCGCCTCCGCTCGTTCGTCGACGCGTTCACTCGAGGCCGCTTGTCGCGCCTTGGACTCGCAGAGAGATCGGCCTTGCGGACTTAGGGAGGAGTCACCGTTCCGTAATTCACTGATCTTGATTGACTCCTCCGGATTGACTCCTTGTGATCGACTGATCCAGATTCCAGCGCTGGACCCGATTATATATGACTCTTGGTACCGTTAATCCTCGGCTTCTCCTAGGGTCCAAAGTCCCCCGTCTTCTACCGTTATCCCTTCTCTCCAAACTGTCTCTCCTCGTACATTCCAAACTCTCTGTCCTCGTACTCTCCAAACTCTCTCTTCGTTCTCTCCAAACACTCTCCAGCTGTATTCTCCAAGCTCTCTTTTCCCACAGTGCCGTTAGTACGCGCATACACTGCGTATCCAGCAACTGACAGGCTTCCGTATTCTCGATCTTCGCTTTTATTTGTGTGAATTTATTTAACTCCTCACAATACATATGCAACAATTTGTGACGCTCCAGAGCGCACAATATAAGTAAACATACATTAGGAAATATAAAGTGTATTAATAAGCCTAGGTTAAGAGAAAAACATGAAGTTTAGATAATAAAAGCATGAAGCGAAAGTCAAATAGTCATGCTGTGAGCTGGGCACACTGACCACCGACCACCTGGCCACACGCGCTAAGTCGTATGGCACGGGATTTTGCCGTTGTACGGCCACACTAAACGGTGCCAACGGGTATAAAAAGGGCACCTGTTCCCCCTCCAAGTCACTCTGCAACCGACAGCGATCGGAGAATAATACATTGTAGTTAGCTAGCCTTCCCCTTCCTCCCTTTACCCACTCCCAGAAAAACCGACCGTCATCAGTGACAGACGATCTTGGGGATTCCAACACCCACTCCCGACTTCGAGGGACGAAGCCGCCCTCAGTGGCAACCGACTCCAATCTCGAGCCATCACTCGGTTCACTGAGTCGATCACCCGCTCGGGAACCACTCGACTCGCCGAGCTAACCTTCGCAGACACACAGTGGGGTGCGACTTGTCTCATAACCTGGAAGACCTCCAAAATTTTTCTTATAACCTGGAAGACCTAAGTGGCCTCCAAACCCCTCTCGCATAACCTGGAAGACGTAAATGGCCTCCAAGCTTTCTCTCATCACCTGGAAGTCCAAAGTGGCCTCCAAACCTTCTCTCACCCTGGCAGACCACAGTGGTCTCGGGACGTACCTACCTAGACGTAAAGGTCCGAAGGACGACCAGTAGCGGCTCACGACCACGCTAGACGACAACGCCGACGTACGGACCCGCCTCGTCGCACTATCTTCATCTTAAACTCTCGCCCCGACAGTTGATGTGCATTCGGAATTCCACTGTCCCGTCCACTGTCCCGTCCTGTTTGCTTGCCGACGTTCTCCTGGGAGGCGAGGTGATCCAACGCGACGGGGCAGTTACCCAGCGTCCTGGGGACCTTGGTCCGTTAACCTCTGGGTGTCCATCGTTACCACTCTCTGCGCCGAAGGCGTTGGCATCAGGGCCGACTGTGCTGCTGCTGGGACGGGGCTCGTCGTCGGATTCCGTACGTGGACATGATCCCATGCCCTCCTCGACACACTGAACCAGGGGCAGCCAATAGGGGGGTCTCCAGACGCCATCTGGGAATATAAATGGAGCAAGTTTTCCGCTGCACAGAAGACGGAAGACAGAAGCCCCCACCGACTCAATCTGGGCTCCTCTTGCATTGCCTAAGTTTTACAGGCGTGTAACTGCTTCGTCTTCTGGTCGCATGTTTTCCGGAAGGACTTTCTTTAGTGATGTCGGGGCTGGAATATCGGTGTCGCTTACAACTTTTTTCAAGTCTGCTAGACTGGCTGCCCTTCGTTGTTTTCCTTGCACGTGTTGTAGTCGAATCGTAGGGATGACCTTGTACAGTCCATCATACTTCGGTGCCAATTTAAACACATCTTAAAGTAAGTCCGCCTTTGCGATGCTGTTTATAGCTAAATTCAACTCGGGCAGAAGTTCATCCCCTACGTCTGCTGTCCTTCGATGTACTGAGATACCATAGTTTTAATGTTACGTTTTGGCCTCTATGTTGGATTATGCTGAGGTGTGTACGGCGCCTTATTGACGATCTTTTCGCGAAACGCTCGCTCGAGTTGTGCCGAAGTGGCCTTTCTCAGGGGTACCAATTCTACCCACTTAGAAAACGCGTCAAAAAATACCAATAAAATACTATTCCCGCTTTTGGATCGGGAAAGAGGACCAAGAAAATCTGCACAGACAGATTTGCCTAGAAAACATCTTTCCGGCTGGTTTATTATGGCTTACCTTAAACAGACAGATGTTGCACTTATAGACGTATTTGCGTACATCGCGAAAAAGTGCTGGCCAATGGTTAAGCGATCCTGGTAATGAATTACGAAACGCCTGTACCAAGATGCAACTTGAAGACAGCGACGCAGCTCCTTACAAGTGGTTGGGGGATTAAGTAGACGCACCACTGATATTTTCTCTGGGTCCATGTGGATTCCTTCCTCGCTTATGATGTTGAAACACTTCACGTAGGTGCTTAACATGCTCTTCGAGGATGGCTCTAATGATCGAGATATTCGAACGCATGGAGCTCCAGGCAGCTGGCGCTGAATGGAGAACGAAGGGCATCACTTTCCAGTGATACAGTCCCATTTCCGGTACTGTAAATGCCGTGCATTCGCGACTAGTCTTGGCCATGGAAATCTGCCAATACCCACTTTTCAAGTCCAGTGTCGAGATATCGAGTGAGCATTCAGTTGTTGAAAGTCGACAAATGAAGTACAATAGGAGCATTAGGGAACCTGGGATTCCTTACGGACAGAGAAACGGAAGATCTCTCCCGTTTCCTGGGTTGATGATTCATAGGCGTCCGCAATCCCAACAGAAAATGACCCTGGGATTGGAACAGTCGCGCAGAAAATAGACTTGTTGGGCACAATGTCCACCAACCTGTCGAATATTCGGAACTGGCCTACGTTCACTATAAAAGTGTTATCGGCTCGTATTGTCCCGAAAGAGAATGAGCCTCCGTCAGCACACTAGCATGGTTCTTAGTATCCCGATACCGCGCAACCTCGTTTTTGACGGCCAGTTCGGTCAACTTCTCTAGAGTCTCAAGCTCGTTTCTCCTAGTAAACAGCTGGTACTCCGGTTGTAGGTTGTCGTAGATCCGATCTAGTTCCTGGGTGGCTTTGTATGCAGCTCGGTGCATCAAAAGTCGAAGGCTAACCAGATATTGTTTGAAGGATTCCCAACGCCACTGGTATCAGGCGCGTATTTCGTCTTTAAGCCGCTGAAAATACTTAGGTGGCAAGAAAAAGTCAAGGAGAGCTTGCTTAAACTTGGCCCAAGAGGCTCCGAGTAGCTGGCTGGTTCCAAACCAGGGTTCGCTGTTCCCGTTAACAGGCCTGGAATTGATTGTGGCATATTTTCCACGTTGACTCCGTAGGCGTTAGCTCGCTCCTCGAGAAAAATGTCGAGCCTGGTACTGAGGGTATCAGTAGGCTTGGCTGTTTATAGTCTCCTCCTTGTCTCCTGGTGTTGGAACTTGTAGTTTATTCGGTCTTGGGCTGGGGGATCGGTTCCTCTTTATTTCCAGCGCGGTAAGGATCTCGGCTTTCAATTCCTGAAGTCGCTTCATAACTTCGGACTATGGTCTTCGCGGCTTCTGAACGTTGCAGCCCGACGCCTCATTTCATAGACTGCTTCCGTTGTGTCCAGTGAGAATTCCGCAAGGATAGCCTGTGGATGTATTAGTGTTCTTCTGCTGGAACTGTGATTTTCCTTATACCTGTTTCGACAGACATACAAAGTAGGGGGGTTTTATTCGCTCTCTCTTTAAACGTATATAATCCCGAGTTGCTTTAGCGATACTTGCTTGATTTTTCATGAAATTTTTCTAGGTTATATAAATTAAATTTGTATATATTTCTGGACTGTTCAAGGTACTTGATTCTCGTGTCTCTTCTTGTTGTTCTTTGATTTTCTGGCGTACCGCGACAGAGTACACTCGTAACTGTACCTAAATTTGTTCCCTATCTCAAGAAATTGACAATTGGATCTTTTGGCCATTTTTATCTCATCAAAAATTTCTAAGTCCCATGTCCCTACTCGGCGCCATCTGTAAGGAAGTTTCTAAGGCAGGATCACTTTACAGAGTAAAAAGTACTGGGACATGGCTTAAATGAACGGCGAGCTGACGATAGGTGTTAGTTGTTAGTCGCCGTGTTAAATAAGTTCAAGACTTTTATAGATTTCTTTTATTCTTTTAGGTACAAGTTCGGCGCCCCTGCTACCCTGTAGGTACTTTTGAAAAATTTGTTTCAAAAGCTACCACAGAAGATAAAGATAAATTACAAACAATTAGCGATTATTTATGATTGTAATCCGTTGACACTTACATTTAACGTAGAAACGAATAAGTTTGAGGGTGGTTTAATTATTTCCTTACACACGGATACTAGATTACAATAAATAAAATACAAATTTTGAGAAATCAGAAGACAAACTGTTTGAGATGCAAAATGATGTTGTGTTTAGAAAGGCAAATGAAGGTAGATTATTATTATATTTTTCGGAGGAAAATTTAAATATCATAACAAATTTGGGCATGTAGGAAGGGATAAACTCATAAACGTAATTGTGAAGACATATTGGTTCTTAAAAATGAAATAAAACGTTTTTAGACATATAGAAAATTGTTGAAGATATATTGCATATTCGCTGAAGTCCGGAAAAATTAAGGATTTTTACATAGTATTCCGAAAACTATTTGAGCTTATACACATAGATCACATAGATCATTACGGACCAATTAATGCAGCAAGATCTCAGAAGCATTTGTTCGTGCCTAGATGAAAGGAAGTTATAGTAAATGTTCAGGGTTTTCAGTTGACATGTAACTCGTACAAGGGTATGAGTAACCCAAAATATAAAACATTGGATTAATGAAGACTAGTGTTTAGACGAACACTAATAAAAATAATAATAATAATAATGTCATGTGACAGTTGTAAATCGATCTAGAGCCATAAACTATGATTTGTAATTTTAAACCCTACAAGGGAGCGGTGTTAGCAATTGTAATCTGTAAGTGCAGGCCACTTGAGCCTAACCGAAAATAATAGTTTCCTAAGCAGGGAAAATAAAATTCAGCTTTTAAACAAAACTCAACTGAAAAGGTTGTTTTATTTAATTCAGTAACTCATCCCTTTCATTTAGGTCCTTCGACAACTCTGCAGTTTTTCCCCACCTGTGGTAAGAGACTCAGAACTTAAAAATAAAATCTGTAACACTTGCAGTTGTTCTTAAAGGTGTTATTCTATTCATTGACTCTTTTTTTCCCCCACCAGTGCACAGTGGTTCCGCCAGAGGCCAAAAATCAAAAAAAGTGATAACAACGAATAGAAAAAAATTGCAAGCAAATTTTCTCCAAAATGTTCAAACTACTTGATGGCATGTGTTGTACCAACAACGGTTACTTGTGTTCGGGTGCCCCAGCTAAAACATGTATTTGTTTCACGGCTCGCCCCAGACCTCTCATCACTGGATATTACGGCTTATATCCGTAACAAAATCCAAGTTGATGATTTGAAGGTCGAACAATTTAAATTTTCTTATGCTAGGAAAGTATCATCATTTAAGATTGGTATTCCTTGTGCTCTTTTTGAATCTGTGTGTTCCACCAGTTTCTGGCCCGAGGGCATATTTGTAAAAGAGTACGAAGCTAAGAGAAAAAAGAATAGTTCAGGGGAAATGGAAAATACCATTAAAGAACCATCCCCAGCGCCCTTCACATCCTTCTCTGTCCCAAAAAACTAGCCTTCTCTTTTCTTCTTTGCTATCAGAATACAAGAGGCTTACTTAGTAAGCTGACTAAATTGTATTCGGATAGTTTTTCATTCCCATATAATATTATGGTAGGTACAGAGACCTGGTTAAGGCCGGATATTCTTAGCTCCGAAATTCTCCCGGGTAAGTACACAATTTATAGGCTTGATCGTCAGTCCAGACGGGGAGGTGGAGTTCTGATTGCTGTCGACTCCACCTTTTCCTCTGAATTACTAACTTTCGAAGAATTTTATGACATCGAATTCCTAGGTATAAAATTATCGTTTCCCGGTAGTTTTGTATATATTACTTGTTCATATATCCCACCATCATCTGAGTTCCCTTTTTACGCAAATCACCTTTCCGTTATTCAGTCCATTTCCAAAAAACTGTCAGATCGAGATCAGCTAATAGTATTAGGTGATATTAATATACCTAGTGCGACATGGTTCCCTAACGAAAACTCTAGTATTTTACTTCCTTTAGCGCAGCATGACTTTATTGACGGCTTGCTTGACATTGCGCTATCCCAAGTGAACCATGTTAAGAACTCCTTAGGACGTTTACTGGACTTGTGTTTTGTTTCAAATTCAGAAGGCGTTTGCCTATCAAGAACATCACCACTTACACAACCGGAAGATCCTTATCATCCAACTCTAGAGCTGACTGTAGACGCAAAAAAAGAGCTGAATAAAAAATCCGAAAAGTCGGTTAAACGAATCCGCTGCTTTCGTAAGGCAAACTTTCATCTTTTAAATACTTTTATATCCGGCAATGACTGGTCCGAATTTTATTCATGCACTAACGTGGCTGAGGCCGTTAATATCTTTTATAATGCATTGAATTCCTTCTTTTATCTGTGCGTTCCATTATACTATCCGTCAATTTCAAATAAACCTCCGTGGTTTAATAAAGAGTTGTCACACCTAAAAAATATTAAGTCCAGACTTTTCAATAAATTTGAAATGCGCGGTTCACAATCTACCTTCTCTCGGTACCTAAGGGCTCGGTCAAATTTTACCGTGCTTAACGCCCGGTGATATAAAAGCTATCTGACTCGTTGTAGGGTCCAATTTTGACAAGATCCAAAACAGTTTTTAAATTTTGTTAACACTAAGCGTAAATCAGCCTGTTACTCTGCATCGCTATCATTCGAAAACTCTACGGCAAATTCTGATCAGGCAATTGCCGATCTATTTGCCCAGTTTTTCCAGACAACATATTCTGTTTCATCCGTCTTATTCAAATGCCTTATCCAAGTCGAACTTGATTTTTTGTCCGAGGTTAAGCGAAAGCTCCCTTCTTTTGGATCTCCATAAAGTTAAGCCAGTCTATTCACCAAGTCCGGACGGAGTTCCAGGCTGCGTGCTTAAATACTGTGCTGAAACTCTGTGTAGACCTCTGTACAAATTGTTTACCATGTCTTTAAAAACATCACATTTCCCACTTATTTGGAAGGAGTCATTTGTTATTCCCCTTCATAAGAAAGGAAATAAATGCAATACAAGTAATTACAGAGGCATATCCAAATTATCCGCCATCCCAAAGCTTTTCAAAAACACTATTACACCCCATTTGCAAAAACTTTGTAGATCGATTATATCTCCATGTCAACATGGATTTATAAGGCGAAGATCTACGACGACAAACCTCTTTTGTAATAAATGGCTTTAGAAAGAACCTGCAGACTGACGTAGCTTACACTGATTTTAGAAAAGCGTTTGATTCAGTACATCACTCGCTTCTTGTATTAAAGCTAGACTTATTAGGGTTTCCATGTGATCTTCTAACATGGATCTCAAGTTATCTAAGTGGTAGGACTCAACGAGTCCTTTTTAAAAACTCGGTCTCTGCTTTGATCCGAGTTACTTCAGGCGTCCCACAAGGAAGCCACCTTGGCCCACTTCTTTTTACTTTATTTATGAACGATCTCCCTCTAGTCTTGACATAGTCGCGTGTCCTTATGTACGCAGATGACGTTAAGTTATGCCTGCAATATAACGAAATTTCTAGCAGTTCAGACTTACAATCTGACCTAAATGCTTTTCAAACATGGTGTTGTGAAAATCTTTTGGATTTAAATAGCGCTAAGTGCAAAGTAATGACATTTTTACGGGTGAACCCACAATATGCAACGTATACGCTGGGTGGTTGTGCGTTGTCTAGAATTACACATGTTGATGACCTTGGCGTCCTTCTTGACCCAAAACTTAAGTTTTGTGACCATATTACTTCTATGGTGAATAAAGCCAGGGGAGTACTTGGATTTATTAAAAGGTGGTCAAAGGAATTCGATGATCCTTATGTTACAAAGACTCTGTTCATTTCACTAGTCCGTCCAATCCTGGAGTACTGTTCAGCAGCTTGGAGCCCTCAGTATGGTGTACATATAGATCGGATAGAGTCTGTGCAAAAGAACTTTTTATTATTTGCTCTACGGGGCCTTAACTGGAATGCAAGCCTTATTTTACCATCCTACTCTAGTAGACTTCTCCTAATTAATCTACCATCCTTAGTAAACCGTAGAACGATGCTTGGCACAACTTTTATTTATAAACTTATTCACGGGGATGTGGAGAGTCCCGAGTTACTGGGTCGCATAAGCTTCTCCGTGCCTAATAGAATTACCAGGAACTATGTTCCTCTTACTTTAAATATTTTTAGATCTAACTTTGATATGCATGAACCGTTTAGAGTACTGTGTAACGACTATAATAGACTATACCATATTATTTCTACTACCGACTCTTTGCCAAGCCTAAAAGCATTAATTTTATCCTACTTAGCACAAAATTAGTATTAGTATTAGTCTCGTACGTATTTCTAATCTTAGTCTGTCCGCTTCTACATTGTCCTTTTTAACTTCTCGCGATCTCGTTTTTACGCCTATTAGGCTCCGCGCGTAACAAGCACTGCTTGGTGTCGTAAGGGCCACTTGTTTGCGCTGATCATAGTGCATCAACGTCCGAATCGAAACCGGTTTTGTCTGGAAATCTAACGGGACTTTATAAAAATATAATGCAAAGCGTGATCATGTGTACATTTTTGCAGCGCATCTGTACTTAGCAAGAATTTTTGCAAAACAAAATTGCACTTCAAAGTGGTCAAACGTTTGATATAGTGATCCGATTTTCATTATTCAAAATGCATTTTGAAGTAGAAGGTATTTACTTTAAATGTATATATTAAGAATTAAATAAATCCAACAAATTTTTTTGTGAAATTAACAAAATCGATTTAATATTTTTTGTGTATTTTGTGAACGTCTTTTTTATGTTTACCTAAAGTTTTAGTTGTGTTCCCCCCCTGATTCCCCCATAGATATTATGTTCATTGTATTAATCAGAGTTTTTACTTAATAAAAGTGTTTAAGTCAGCTGCAGAAACTTGCAGATGTGTGTGAAACAATCAATAATCTAACGCATCTTTTTATTTCTTCAAGGTCAAACTTGTCCAGCAGAGCCCCTGTGTTTGTTTTGTGTGTTTGTCGTCGTCTTTACTTGTGGCTTAAATTGTGTATAAAAACTTCGTCATATTTAAAAATTTTTGTTTTTAACTTTTAATTTCATAGGCAACATAAGTCAGTGTGTGTTCGCACGCCTACATATTTTTAATATATGGTGCTCCAAAAAATGCACACACACTGGAATATTACGACAATTAATTGCTGATGTCCAACAAAATTTAATAAACTGAACTGAATGCGTGTATTCAACCAATTGAGTACATTTGCAAAAAAACTGTTAATTTTTGGATGCGTTGTAAACGTAAGAAATCTTCTATTTTACAATATGAGTCTGACTATAACGGAGTCAATTTTATTGAAAAATACAAAAAATGTACCCCAAGAAAATGCGGAAAGTGCTCCACTCGGCCGTAAAAAACTAAATTTTATGGAGTCTTCAACGAGGACTAAGCGTCGGCGTATAGCTCAGCTGGTCGAAATTGATGAGACCGCTGTCTCTGCATTACTCAACGAAAACCAACCCCAAAATGTATTGCCAGCGGATCCCACAGAAGTCATTTCTCTTTTAATGGAGACCGGAATGACCAAACACCAATATTTGTTGATTCGGATGTGAGGAGTTATAACTTCTCACAAATGAATGAGAGTTTGTAGATTACAACTGGAGAGAGTTTGGAGAGTACAGCTGGAGAGAGTTTGGAGAATGCAGCTGGAGAGAGTTTGGAGAGAAACGAGAAGACAGTTTGGAGAATACGGCTGGAGAGAGTTTGGAGAGAACGAGGAGAAAGAGAGAGTTTGGAGAGAAGGAGTAACGGTAGAACGCGGCGGACCTTGGACCCTAGTATGGTGCCGTGCGCAAAACCGAAAAAGGAGAAGCCGAGAACTAACGGGATACGCCGGCCTACATAAGCAGGCCGAGCGCAGGAAGAGGGATCAGTCGATCACAAGGAGTCAATCCAGCAAGATCAGTAGACAAGCAGCACATCAGTGAACAACACAAGTCAAGTCAACATCAGGAGGAAGCAGAGCCGCGCCGAGTCAACAAGAGCAAGATCGCTACATCAAGACGTTCGGGACTTAGAGTTGAAGTCTCCGAGCTGAGAAACAGGTAGCTGAGGTCCTTGAGGCATCACACGGCTAAGTCCAGGCGCTTTGTTCTAATTCTTGTCGCGACGTGAGCTTGGCGTATTGCTCGGCGAGTCCGACAGAAGTGAATAGAAAGAGTCCTCCGACAAGGAACCGTGGGCTCGAAAGAGAAGTTGTCCCGAACTAGCGGCCGTGCGAAAGCAATTGCCTTGTCGAATTCCGGCGTACGCCTGAACCGACAGGCGAGAATTGTGCAGGCCCTGGTGCGACTAGCCACGAAGGACGCGCGTCCGAATCACGGGTGTCTCGAGAGGCGTATGCGTCGAGAGCACGGTGATTCACCGCCAGAGTCCTAGACAGGCAACTGATCGAATCTCGAGAGCCAAAGACCCGCTGCACCTAGTCTCACTAGAGCACGCAGACCACGCCCCAGGACTTCGCACCGTGAGCAGAGCGAGGACATCGAGGGCACGAGGAGCGACGAGCAGACATCACAGGCCCAGCAGCAACCAAGCCATACTACAACACACTCAGTCTACGGCTAAGAGGCGAGGGCGGAAGCGTTCGTCGTGAACCTAGCGTCCTGCCGCAGGGACTGCATTGGCGGCCTTCCGGCGTATGCTTGAACCGTCAGGTAAAAACTGTGTAGGCGTCTGGTGTGACCGGCCGGGACAGATCCAGGGACAGGAGGCTGTGGCTGCGAAAGGCGTATGCTTTGAGAGCCCGGTGCCTGTTCACCCTAGTCTGGGAACGGTGACGCATCCCTAGACCCTCATAGCCCCGAAGCCAGCGACAGCAGAGGCGTTCCGGAGCAGCGAGCAGCGAGGAAGCGGAGAACGACGGTGGAACGACCACAAGTCTTGAAGGAAGGAGTTGAGACAACCATCTGTCACCATTAGTCCCAGGCCAAGGGACAAGTCGGCGAATAAAGATCCTAATACAAACACCCTAACATTCTGTGCGTTCTCACTAGACAATCGGGCGGTCACGTTTATATAAATTTGGTGGGACGAACAACACACATCTTCTGAGCTAGCCGCACGATACTCGTAGCGAGCAGACCGTAAAAATCAGTTCGTTACACGGAATTTTGTAAACAGCAAAATATTATTCGATTTTTTTCCTAGCTATCAATGCATTTTAAGCTATCCTGACAACATATCTGTAGACGAATCCTACGCAGAAGTCGAACTTCAAAGCTTGTTAAATAACACCGCCTCGAGCATACTTGAGCTTCAATCTAATGTTATTGAAACAATTGCAGATGATTCTGTTGCTCATCTGTTATTTATTAGGAAAATGGGGGTTTGATGGAAGAACGGGCCATAGTGAGTACAAGCAAACGTTTTCCAATAATGATGTAGACGACAAAAGTTTATTTGTTACATCTTACGTGCCTCTTCAACTTATTTCAAAAACTGATCAAAAAGTAATTTGGAAAAACCCTCGGCCTTCGTCAACTCGTTATTGCAGACCAATTCGATTCCAGTTTAAAAAAGAGACGACCGAAGTATCAAAATCAGAGGAGAAATACTTTAAGGAGAAAATTTTCTAATACCTACAGAACTACATATGTGTCCAAAAGAGAAAAATATTAAGCATAGCTTACAATTAACTATGGTAGATGGAAAAGTTTTTTGCGAGGCAAAGCCAACGGAGATAAACAATTTGAATGAATGTTTGGACAAAAAGGTATCAACAAAATATTTCGAGTTTGGCTTATCTCCACTGCATGCAAAAATAAGATTCTTTGAATACTTTCTTCACCTTTCTTATAAGTCAGTCATAAAAATGTGGCAGGCCAGAAGGCCCCAACAAAAACAAAAAGTATTAGAAAGAAAGAGAGAAGTTCAACGGGATTTTCGAGATAAAATGGGCTTAATAGTGGAGCAGCTTAGAGATGGTGGCAAAGGAACATCCAACGATGGCAATGTAGCGAGAACATTTTTTTCGAATCCTCGGTTGTTCATCGTTGTTTCACCTTACTGCAAGCTTTGGCATCGGGACACAAAATCAACGTACACAAATTTAATGAATATGCCCTCGATACTGCCAAAGGGTTAATCAAGGAGTATCCCTGGTACTATTTGCCTGCGACGGATCTGCTATAGAGCACGCAATTGTTTCAATTGGAGAGCTCTCGGAGGAAGCTCCAGAGGCGAACAACAAAGAAATAAAGAAATGCAGACTGAATCATACCCGCAAAATGTCACGAATACTTACAAATACAGACATATTGAATTATTTGCTTTTACGGTCCGACCCATATATTACTGGGCAGAGAAATATTGAAAAAAAGAAAAATTTTAAATTATTTCCCTCAGTTAATAGCTTGCTTGAGGAAACATTTTTGTATAATTTTGAAGTTACAACCATTGTAACTTTTGTTTAGTTTTTAAATGGCTCATAAATTGTTATTGTTTAATTATTTGTTAAATTTTATTGTTTGGGGTTCATTGGCTGGCGGATTTTTTTAACTACAAACACTATTTACGAAGCTTGGTAAAACTTTCACTGTGCAGTGGTAAGAAACAGAGTAAATTGTTTAATTATTTGTTAAATTTTATTGTTTGGGGTTCATTGGCTGGCGGATTTTTTTAACTACAAACACTATTTACGAAGCTTGGTAAAACTTTCACTGTGCAGTGGTAAGAAACAGAGTAAAAAATTTAAAAAAGCAAAAAGATATAAAAGAATGTTTTATGTTATAAACTAATTTTAATCAATTATAGTACTTCAACAAAAAAGCAAAAAAAATTTGTTGTAAAAATGGTCGAAAAATCGACAAACTAAAATATATAAAATAATTCTTGCCATCGAGCAATTACATTTTTTGGCGTTGAAATAAATTAAAGTGACTACCAAATTTAAAAAAAAAACAGGACGGAACTAACTTTTCACGGTGAAATAATTTAAAGTGACTTCCAAATTTAAAAATAACGAGTACGGAAACTATGTTCGGCAAGCCGAAGTTTTAATACCCTTGCAGACTTTGCCAAAATTGCTTAAATTGTAAAAGTAGCGAAAATAAACTAGATTTGCATAGTTTCATGTCAAAAGCTTTTATACTGCAAAAATGTCATATAAAAATATAAAAATATGGATATTTTCGAAGCCTTTAACAATTTTTCGTACGGAAGCTATAAGATATTGACGTACCCTGATCAAGATATGCGTAAATAAATAAAACTTGGAAAGATTTATGTCAATAGCTTACACCCTGCGCAAAATATTCTGATAAACATCAAATTTGGACCGATTTCACCCTATTGTTCCTATGGGAGCTATATGATGTAGACGTCCGATCGGCACGCGCTTTTACCATGAACAAGGTATGCTTAAAAAAAACGATTTGGAAAGATTCATGTCAGTAGCTTTTACACTGCGCGAAATATCTTCCATTCTTGCAAGTTATATCCGATTGTTCCTATGGGAGCTTTGGGATATTGACGTCCGATCGGGGCGATTTTCAAACTTGATCTGCGTAAACATGCTTTAGGTCGACTGTGAAAGTTTCAGATCGCTAGCTTTTAAACTGAGCTCGCAAACGGTATTGAAACAGACAGACGGACATGGCTATATCGACTCCCCTTTTGATCCTGATCAAGAATATATATATACTTAATAGGGTCAGAAACGTCTCCTTCACTGCGTTACAAACTTCTGACCAAAATTATAATACCCTCTGCAAGGGTATACAAATTAAATAATAACAAAGTGACTCCCAATAATAAAAAGAAATACAAATGATTAAAGAATCATAAAGTGACTCCAAATACTAAAAATAAATTATAAAAAAAAAAATCTTACATCATCTGTAACATCATCCAGGACTTCAGCACTTCTACGACTACTACAACTAAAAGATCGAGAACTACATCGGCCAAAATACGCCAGCATCAACAGCTGCAAAAACATCTATAACATCGAGGAATCAGGAGCGACAACAAGACGCTATCCTATCTATCAAATTGAAATTAAAAAAAATTTCTTTATAAATAATAAAAATAAAAATACTATTTAAACATATTATAATAATATTATATAATGTATCAGTAAATTAATAATAACTAAATAATATTAAAAGTTTATCAAAAAAAATCACAAGAACTTATAAGCAAAATGTTGTCCGATCAAACTATCGCCCTGATAAAAAGACAGGATGAATTTACAAACGCCAATAAGGCGCTTGAAGATCTCACAAGCTTATCTTTCGAATATTTAAACTCTGCTGAAGGCAGAGTGCATCCAAAATCACAAGGCTCTGATTCATATTGGAGTAGTCGAGCATGACTACTTCATTAAGAATCATTACGAGCAAATGCTTTCTATTTTTAATAGAATTAAAGTAAGAATACCCACAGTATTATCTGAAACTGACAAGTCCGATGGAAAATGAATGGCAAAAGAGCAGATGGAAAAAATTTAAACTGCGAAAGCCAGTTAGATCATGCGATAGAGCAGTTAGAGAAATATTTAAAGGATACTTTTGAGGATATTCAAAATGATAAAGTAAAAACATTTGAAATTAGGATTGGGAAACTTAATTTTTATTGGGATAAAATGTTGCTTTGAAGCAGGGAAATACTACAGATGACACTGCTAGGAGATATGATGATATATTAGACGAATTAGCGTTTGATATATCAATAGTAACAAAAGACATGAAGAAACAACTCGAGGAAATTGTGCCGAAAAAGGTAGAAGTTGCAAATCATAAAATAGATGATTTGCCAACGATGTACCCACATTTAATGGGGATTCCAAAGACTGGGACCTATTTTATGAGTTATTCTATGAACTCTGTGACGATCCCGCCTGACGGCTAGGCCGCCACAATATATATTTAAGCAATAGTTATCTAAGTTTCACATTATTACCATTAGTATGTAAGAGATTTAAAATGAAGTATTATAATTTAGTAATGGTTAAGCGGTCTTATGGATTTTAGGGTATAAAACCAAAATAGGTCAAGTTTGGTTCCGCACCACCTGCCCGAGGTGGCAACCATAGAGAAAAATACTGGAAAATAGGGAAAATACCAAACCTTTCTTGGTGAGAAAAGGTCCAAAAGGATAAGAGGGTCACACGGCGGTTTCCGGCACTGGCTCGGCTCTTGAGCTTCGAAGCGATCGGTCGCGCACGCGGACAAAGTAAAAATAAAGGGAACACGTGTGAAAGAGAACGCGGTCGGTAGGAAATAAGGTTAGTGTATCAGTGTAATCGGCGCAGTGAAACACAGGGACGTTTTAAAACCAAAGAATTAAATGGAGTGAACTCGTACGAAAAGAAACGTCAAGCCGGATTGTTGTGCATTTTATTTTTACCCCGTACCCCTTTGTTCCCCGAGTGATTCAGGCCGTTAGCGACTGATGAGCCAATTGGAAGCGGTAAATTATTTGCACCATATACATACACGTTATCCCGATCTACTGAATTTCACCCACTAACCTGCCTGCGTAGTGAGGCGGAAGATCCCCTCATTCTCCCACTTAATCCCCCTTCCCCGCGAAGTGGCAGATCCCTTCGTGCCCCACTAACCCCCGCGGCGAGACGGAAGATCCTCTCACGCATCCCCCTCTAATATCCTACCGCGAAGTGGCAGATCCCTTCGTGTCCTACTAACCCCCGCGGCGAGACGGAAGATCCTCTCACGCATCCCCCTCTAATATCCTACCGCGAAGTGGCAGATCCCTTCGTGTCCTATTAACTCCGACGGTGAGATGGAAGATCCTCTCACCGGCCCCTATTAATCCCACATCTTAACAGAAAGGCAGATCCTTCCGACTAATCAAACTTGTTTCCAGCCGGTCAACCACGATAGAATCCGGCTGCGGCCTCGCCCGAAGGTCCAGCCCGTGGGATTCTTGGCCCCTCGGACCACGTATTTCGGCCAATCACGATACAATCCGGCTGCGGCCTCGCCCGAAGGTCCAGCCCGTGGGATTCTTGGCCCCTCGGACCACGTATCTCGGCCAACCACGATAGAATCCGGCTGCGGCCTCGCCCGAAGGTCCAGCCCGTGGGATTCTTGGCCCCTCGGACCACGTATCTCGGCCAACCACGATAGAACCCGGCTGCGGCCTCGCCCCGAAGGTCCAGCCCGTGGAATTTTTCGTCCCGGAAGGACTTGGTGGTCTGACGTTATCATACCCTCGAAGGCCCTGGAGCACTTCGGGATAATTGATCAAAAATCGTCGTTCGCCGCGCGAACATTACTCTCTAGCCCTATGTCTCAGTGACTTTACAAATTTCTTGTAAAAGGACCTCTGGATCCGACTGAGAGTTGTATCCTGGCCAGAGAGCATCCTTACAAGTGGCGCCCGAACAGGGACATTGAGGCTAACTAGAGCAACACCAAAGTGGCCTAAAGACCCACTAAGATAAAGATCTTTATCCCGAAGGATCGCGCCCCTGCCGAGTGTTACAACTGTGAGAGCAAAAGAAAAGGAAAAGGAAAAGCAAAGGAAAAGGAAGAAGGTTCACGTATCACAATAAACCATGGCTAATACGAAGGAGTCCGACGGCGAGTACGAGGAAGCCGATTCGATAGAAAATCCAGGTGTAGGAGTACGATGGATTTATGCCCGGCGTAAAGATGAGTTAGCCGCTCTAGCACTCGAGTTCGGGTTTAGCGCCGACGGCACCGTAGCAGAAACGCAGAAGGCGTTCGCTACACTCGTAAGCACAGGATCGTTTCCAGAATCGGTGTGGAGACGCCTCGCTCAACTACAGGAGCAGTACAGTTCGAGAGCCGTCACTCCGAACCGCCTAGGAGGCGACAAAGGGTTCATGCCGGGAGCCAAGATAACCCAAGTTGACCAGAATCAGGCTCCATATTTCGCCAGTCATAGTTTTCCCGGAAGACTGACAAGCTATCGAGGTGTCCATCCCGGCACGTCACGAGATTTTACCGCCTCATCACTCGGAAATCATGGCGTGTCGAAGCCGCCAGAGTCAGAAGTTCCACTCATTATCACTCTTCCTCGTCATTTACTAGCCGAGCGGATGCACAAATGGAGTCTACGATTCGACGGGACGTCGGACCCGCTGACCTTGATCGCTGAACTTGAAGAGAAGATAGCAACCTACGGAATCAACCAGGAGGAAGTACCCCGCGCCATGTCAGAGATTTTGGAAGGTAGGGCAGCGCGATGGTTCCGCACGAGCCGCTTACAGACAGCTACGTGGGCAGAGTTTCGCGCCGAGTTCTTAAGTTTCTTCCTGCCCCCACGTTATTTCGAGCGACTAGAGGACGAAATCCGAGCTCACACCCAGGGAGCGGATGAGACGTTTAAGGAATATTTGGTCGAGTTGAGGACCAAGATGCAGCAAGCCGGATACCAAAAGGAAGAAGAACTCTATCGGATCTATGAAAATATGGCACCGGAATATCGTCTGTATATAAGACGCCACGAGTTCGCGACGCTGGAACAATTAACCCAAATGGCAACGGAATACGAAAGTGTGAGGCAGCTGACGTCGAGTCGCGTAGGTATTCCTAGGACGACGACTACAGACCGGGATAGGGCCAACGCCCGTCTGACGCCGAACCCCTTTCGAGGCCACGGGGTACCCGTTCAAGGAGGGAATGCAACTCACCGAATGATCAGACAGCCCCTCTCGAACGTCGACGTACAGCGAGCTTGTAGTAGATGTGGAGAAGTCGGTCACTTTAGGCGGGGTTGTACTAACCCACGCCTGAACTTTTGTTGGGACTGCGGTCGAAGGAACACATTGACCGTCGACTGTTGTCGCCGGGATACCCCGGGAAACGAACAACGTCTTCGCCGAGATGCGGGCGCTGCGGAGACGAATGCAGTAACAGCCCGGCACCACCATTAAGGATAAGCAACGGCCTGATCACTGCTTCCGTGCAAATCGGAGGCCGATGGGTGGATGCCACGGTGGATACAGGAGCGTCGAGGAGCTTTGCGAGTGAAGGGTACGCTCGTATGGTAGCAAGACCTGAGGAGATGCAGGAGATCATCACTACGATAGCGTTAGCTGATCGGTCAAGCCTGGCAGTGAAGAAGTTATGGCGTACTCGCGTGGAGTTAGCTGGCACGCGAGTGTGGATGCCATTCTTGGTGATGCCAACCATGTTGGATCGCGTGATATTAGGTATGGATTTCTTGGCGGCAATGGGAACACGGATACAGTGCGGAGAAGCTACCTTAAAGGTAAAATTGCGCCCGTCGGTGGAAGACCCCCGACTGCGGCCGAGCAAAGTCGATCGGATGTCATCAGAGGATACGAACTCGAAAATACTCGAAGGAAGGAGTATGACGGTTCTAGGGGGTCAAGAACCCGACGATAAGGACACCAGGTATGCAGAGCAGAGTGAGGTCCCCGCACACAACCGGATCATGCGTCAGATGGCCCCATCAGGAGAATTAAAGAACGACGGAGGAGACGGGACCGGGAGGCACGACGAACCGGGAGGCACGACGAACCGGGAAGGGCCTTGCAGGACTTTCCAGATGAAATCGACGAAGCAGAGGGCGAAGAACCAACGGCGGAAGAGGATGATCTGAGACCCGACCAGCGGGAATTCATCACTCGCGAGTTGGCGCTTTTCAAGGAGCTTCAAGGCGTATCACACGTGGCGGAGCATCGGATTGTAATGCGAGACGATAAACCCTTGAAACAAAGGTACTACCCAAGGAATCCGGCAATGCAGAGCGTGATCGACACCCAAGTGGACGAACTACTCCGCGAAGACGCCATCGAACCGTCACGGAGTCCACATAGCGCACCCATAGTGTTGGTCAAAAAGAAGACGGGTGAATGGCGCATGTGTGTTGATTATAGGCAATTGAACGCTCACTCAGTACCCGACGCGTACCCCGTCCCCAGGATCAACCATATTCTGGAGAAGCTACGACAAGCCCGATACATTTCGACGCTGGACTTAAAGCACGGTTATTGGCAAATACCCATGGCCAAGGACAGCCGTCAATTCACGGCCTTCACCGTTCCGGGCAGAGGCCTATACCAGTGGAAGGTCATGCCCTTCGGCCTTCACTCGGCCAGCGCAACCTTCCAACGCGCTTTGGATGGCGTGATCGGTGTGGACATGGAGCCGTTCGCCTTCGCCTATTTGGACGATATCATCGTTATAGGCGCCACGGAGAAACAACATTTGTCCAACCTGGCCGAAGTCTTCCGTAGGCTGCGGAGGGCGAACCTGAAGGTGAATCCAAAGAAGTGCGCGTTCTTTAGGAGGAGGTTAGTTTACCTAGGCCACGTGATTAGCGTCGAAGGGGTACAAACCGACCCGGAGAAAGTGACGGCCGTTACCAACCTTAAGTCCCCTACCTGTCTCAAGGAGCTCCGGCAGTGGCTAGGCATGGCATCTTGGTATCGCCGGTTCGTCCCTAACTTCGCAACCGTGGTCCAACCGATGACGGCCCTGTTAAAGAAAGGTCGGAAGTGGTCGTGGGGTCCCGAACAACAGAGTGCGCTGGAGGAGGTGAAAAGGAGGTTAACCACCGCCCCCGTGTTAGGATGTCCCGACTTCGACAAGACGTTTGTGTTGCAAACTGACGCTAGCGACGTGGGACTAGGAGCAGTCTTGTCGCAAGATATCGAAGGCCAGGAGAGGGTCATCGCGTACGCCAGCCGTCGACTCACGGCCGCGGAGGGCAATTATACGACGACGGAAAAAGAGTGTCTGGCCATTATATGGGCCATTAGGAAAATGAGGTGCTACTTGGAAGGGTATCGGTTCGAAGTGGTTACCGACCACCTAGCCCTCAAATGGTTGAACTCCATCGAAAGCCCCTCCGGTCGGGTAGCCAGATGGGCGCTGGAGTTGCAACAATTCCAGTTCGACGTGCGGTACCGCCGAGGCAAATTGAACGTGGTGGCGGACGCGTTATCCCGGCAACCCTGTGAAGTCTTGCAACAGATGACCGAGATGGAGACACCCTGTAAATGGATCCAAGGTATGCAAGTTAAGATAAAAGAGTGCCCCGAGAAGTTCTCAGACTACATGACGGAAAACGGACAACTATACCGGAGTTTGGGACATAGAGCGGATGACGAGGACTACTTCCCATGGAAACTGTGCGTCCCTAGTTCAAACAGGGTCCGAGTCCTCCGAGAATGCCACGACGCGCCCACGGCTGGACATTTGGGCGTCCGAAAAACCGTTTCCCGACTATCGCAGAGGTATTTCTGGCCCGGCATGTTTAGAGACGCGTAGCGTTACGTCCAGCGCTGCGAGTCGTGCCAGAAGTTTAAAACCGCCCAGACGAAGGCGGCAGGCAAAATGCTAACCCGCGTAACAAGCGAACCGTTTGACGTTCTATGCGCAGACTTTGTCGGCCCGCTACCTCGGTCAAAGCACGGAAACACCATGCTCCTCGTGTTTCATGACATCTTTTCCAAATGGGTGGAGTTGATCCCGTTACGGAAAGCTACCACCGCCCAGGTTCAGAAGGCATTCCGGGAACGGATACTGGGTCGGGTCGGCATCCCTCGGAAGTTCGTCTGCGATAATGGTACTCAATTCAGTAGTCGCACTTTGAAAGAGTATTTCAGCACGATAGGGGTAGAGGTCCAATATACTGCCCCATACTGTCCACAAGAGAACCCTACCGAGAGGACGAATCGGACTGTCAAGACGATGATAGCCCAACTCACCGAGGGAGACCAAAGTTCCTGGGACGAGCTGTTACCGGAAATAGCGCTCGCCATCAACGCAAGTGTATCGGACTCGACGGGATACAGTCCCGCCTTTCTGACGCAAGGACGCGAACCCAGACTCCCTACTATATTATACGACGAGGTCACCCCTGGATCGGCGGTGATATCTAAGGACCCCGCAGGAAAAGCGTTCCAACTCAGAGGAATCTTCGACATCGTCAGATCCAACCTCCAACGTGCTTCCCAAGAGCAAGCACGTCATTACAACCTTCGACGCCGTGAGTGGAGACCGAAGCTCGGTGACAAAGTGTGGGTACGCCAACATCCCCTCTCGAAGGCAGCCGAGGGTTTCGCCGCCAAATTGGCCCCCAAATATGACGGTCCCTACACCGTAACGAGGTTCACATCCCCTAACCTTGTTCTGTTGCGAAGCCCCGGAGAAAGACGTTCACGCTCCGCCAACATCAGCCAACTGAAACCCTATTACTCAGAGGACTTCGAGGATGCGGCCGCAGAAGAAGATGACGAGGCTACCCAGGGAGCCGACACGAGCGGTTAACTAGGATACAAGGTCATACGGTAATTTCTAAGCTGAATTGTACTAACACACCCTATGTTATTATCTAAGTATTCTAAGTAGAGGTTTCACTGCACCGATAGGTAGGGAAGAAGTCATCGAGTTGTCGGATGGTTCCGACGATACCGAATCTTTTCATCACGACCTTTCCGATCGCTACCAGTGGGTCGCGGAAGGATACAGCGGAGGAGATTCGGACACATCGGGAGACGAAGAGGGAGAGATCGCAGAGGATCAGGTTACTGACGATGGCCAAGGCGAAGAAGGCTCACACGGCGGCGCTGAGTCTTCCGACGACCAGGAGCCTGGGGGTACAGGTAGGTCGCGGTTTGCGGGCATGTGGAGCCCTAAACCCGGCGAAACACGACGACCCGATCGACCATCGGCAGCGTTCAACGTCGAGGACGACTCCAGCAACGCGAGCGACAGCGACGAACGCGACGAGCCTCAGGATTACACGAGAGGTCGTCGCTCACAGGGGCCAGGGTATTATGCACCGCGAGGAGACGACGAACAGCCGTGGACCAGGCGAGATCCTCGAGGCGGTCACCCGCGATACAGCGAGTCCCACCAACGTCCCTCCATTGAACACTCGTGTCATCGTACGGTCGAAGACCAAGTCAGCCGCTGGGAAGGGCATGTCGCGATGATGCGCATCGATGTCAAGTCGGTCGTGTTTAAGACACCCTGGATACACGCCGAAGGTCCTTACGTGGACGAACCTCCATCACCACCGCTACCCCCCGCTCTGGATTGGGACGCGACGTTCCGTCCCCAGGCAGAGGTCCCGACGTCCCCCGTCGGCCGCCGTGCTCGCCGAAGAAGACCCGCGCGCAGGAAACGCAGACATCCCCGACTTGCTGGCAGCGTTCGCCGAAGCAGACCCGTGCCCAGTCTGTCCAGACGTCGCCAACTTGCCGACGACGCTCGCCGAGGGAGACTCGCGTCCAGGCGGCCCAGACATCCCCGGTCGGACTACGGCGCTCACCACGGGAGACCGGAGGGCAGGAGACGAAGCGTTGCCGCGTGAGTTCACACCACGGGACTCACCACGTGAAATATTTTATGGAGTGCGAGTTGGCAACCGACAGCGAAGACGGGGTAGAAGATCGCCCCCTGTTCCGTCGGGTATTCCAGAACTCGGAGGCAGCGGAGGCCAGTACGGCAGACCCGGACCCGACGGACGAGGCCAAGGAGGACGACGTTGCAGTCCAATCGACGTCACACCAATCCCCGATCTGCGCACCGCCAGGAGCACCACTGACCGAATGGGAGGACGGAGTTCTCGATCAGGTCTTGACCGAGATCCAGGGGACCGGTTGGGACGGGTCGTTCATGGAGGAGTTGACCTCATCCATAGCAACTCCGGAGGTACCTCGAGACGAGTTAGCCCCGTTACCTGAGGGTTGGATTGGGACGGGCGAACTGCGGCGATTGCCGGCATCGGCCATTCGTCTGATCGCCGAGAGGGCGGCCGAACAAGCCGGACGAGGACATCGCGTTCGCTTCGCCGTTAAGGGACTGGATTGGCACTACGTCGTCACCGTGAAGAGCGACGGGCGGTTCATCATCAGCCCCCGGTAGGAAAGGGGGGTGTGACGATCCCGCCTGACGGCTAGGCCGCCACAATATATATTTAAGCAATAGTTATCTAAGTTTCACATTATTACCATTAGTATGTAAGAGATTTAAAATGAAGTATTATAATTTAGTAATGGTTAAGCGGTCTTATGGATTTTAGGGTATAAAACCAAAATAGGTCAAGTTTGGTTCCGCACCACCTGCCCGAGGTGGCAACCATAGAGAAAAAATACTGGAAAATAGGGAAAATACCAAACCTTCCTTGGTGAGAAAAGGTCCAAAAGGATAAGAGGGTCACACGGCGGTTTCCGGCACGGGCTCGGCTCTTGAACTTCGAAGCGATCGGTCGCGCACGCGGACAAAGTAAAAATAAAGGGAACACGTGTGAAAGAGAACGCGGTCGGTAGGAAATAAGGTTAGTGTATCAGTGTAATCGGCGCAGTGAAACACAGGGACGTTTTAAAACCAAAGAATTAAATGGAGTGAACTCGTACGAAAAGAAACGTCAAGCCGGATTGTTGTGCATTTTATTTTTACCCCGTACCCCTTTGTTCCCCCGAGTGATTCAGGCCGTTAGCGACTGATGAGCCAATTGGAAGCGGTAAATTATTTGCACCATATACATACACGTTATCCCGATCTACTGAATTTCACCCACTAACCTGCCTGCGTAGTGAGGCGGAAGATCCCCTCATTCTCCCACTTAATCCCCCTTCCCCGCGAAGTGGCAGATCCCTTCGTGCCCCACTAACCCCCGCGGCGAGACGGAAGATCCTCTCACGCATCCCCCTCTAATATCCTACCGCGAAGTGGCAGATCCCTTCGTGTCCTACTAACCCCCGCGGCGAGACGGAAGATCCTCTCACGCATCCCCCTCTAATATCCTACCGCGAAGTGGCAGATCCCTTCGTGTCCTATTAACTCCGACGGTGAGATGGAAGATCCTCTCACCGGCCCCTATTAATCCCACATCTTAACGGAAAGGCAGATCCTTCCGACTAATCAAACTTGTTTCCAGCCGGTCAACCACGATAGAATCCGGCTGCGGCCTCGCCCGAAGGTCCAGCCCGTGGGATTCTTGGCCCCTCGGACCACGTATTTCGGCCAATCACGATACAATCCGGCTGCGGCCTCGCCCGAAGGTCCAGCCCGTGGGATTCTTGGCCCCTCGGACCACGTATCTCGGCCAACCACGATAGAATCCGGCTGCGGCCTCGCCCGAAGGTCCAGCCCGTGGGATTCTTGGCCCCTCGGACCACGTACCTCGGCCAACCACGATAGAACCCGGCTGCGGCCTCGCCCGAAGGTCCAGCCCGTGGAATTTTTCGTCCCGGAAGGACTTGGTGGTCTGACGTTATCGTACCCTCGAAGGCCCTGGAGCACTTCGGGATAATTGATCAAAAATCGTCGTTCGCCGCGCGAACATTACTCTCTAGCCCTATGTCTCAGTGACTTTACAAATTTCTTGTAAAAGGACCTCTGGATCCGACTGAGAGTTGTATCCTGGCCAGAGAGCATCCTTACAACTCATACATTTAAGGGAGTTCTTCTCAGTTCTACCTTAAAATTCAATTACCTTAAAATCTCACTTAAGGGAGAAGTCAGGAACATTTCTCACTTATTGTTAGGATCAGGGGAGAATTATGAGGCCGCTTGGGAATTGATAACCAAGCGGTATGAAAACTATATGAGAGCCATGTTAAAAAAACTAAAGAAATTCAAGCATAGTCCGACGTCATTGAATTTCTAGAGCACCTACTCAGTTCGATTAGCTCTGTTCAGGACGAAAAACCTGTAAAAAAGTAACAATTTAAAAGAATTGTCTACCAACTGTAAGGTTGCTTTCTCGGCCGGGGTACAAATCTCAGTCGGATCCAAGAGTCCTTTACAAGAAATTTGTATATCAGCGAAACACCGGACTAGAGAGTTCCGTTCTACAGGTGAACGGATACTTTTGAAGGGGAGACTGCACCGGAGGTTCTTATTTATGTCGACGGAAACATGGACGACACTGGTCGTGTAGAGTCCTTGTCTTGTGTTTCGCGTCGTAGGCGAAAAATCCGCCGGGCTGGACCTTAGGTTAGGTTTTCTAACTACAAAAATGAAAACACACGATCGGGAGATGCTATTGTATAATCGTAACAATTTATTGAAATTGTCCTCACCCGAGTCCGCTACACCGTTCTGAGCGTGTGAGAACCTAGTCGTACTAACCTCTTTAAAATCGCCCGCGATCAACAGCGTAGCACTTGGCTAAATTAAGCCGGCGGAACACTCGCGATGAGAAGGCCGAGAGCGGTCGTGTTAGACGTCACGGTTGGCCTGTCTTACGATCCTCAACCGGCGGAAAAACTTGAGCAGCACACGTGGGTTTTTGAAGCCTCGCTAATCCATGTGCCGATCAAACGTCTTCCTTGTTCCGCGATCCAGAGAGAAGTCACGCTCCCCGGTTGTTGTGTGATCGCCTCCCCTTTGCCTCCTTTTTCCCGCATTCGGGACTTCTAGTATTTTGCTACTACTGGTATCTTAGCTCTTTGCTGTGCTAGTATTAAATGTGCCTCGGCTAAATATCGGTTGGCGTTGCCACCCTGGGATTTGAACTTAGATATAACTTATTTAATCTTACTATGACTTAATATTTATTAAACTTCATAATATTTCTCTTAAAACTATTATAATGATATGAAAAACCATTGTGGCGTACACGCCTTCTAGGCGGGTTCGTCACATAACAGTTGTCCCATGTGCAAAAGTACGGGACATTTAATGCTTCAGTGTCAAAAATGTAAGGCTTTAAGTCTATCTGAAAGGATGGAAAAAGTAAAAAAGGCACATTTGTGTTTTAAATGCCTTAAACATACATTTAATAAGAAATGTCAAAGTGACATTCCATGTTCAATATGTATGAAAAATCATCACAGTATGCTACACATTTATGTAAAGTCTAATGAAAAAGTGAATACGTGTAAATTAACTATAACTTTAATTAAAGATTCTTATTAATATTGTAATAATAATAATATTTATTTTGGCGGAGCTTGCTACTGAGTTCTCACGGGTTCTTATCATATAAACATTCCCACCCTCGCAAACGGCGAGCCAAGCTTGAGACAGAGTAAACAAATTTCCCATAGCTACCCGCCAAAGGCGAGCCAAACTTTAGACTAACTATCCGTAAGAATCCCAACACCGCGAACCCTCAATTTAGGCATCGCGTTCGCTTCCAAATTGTCCATGCTTGATCACAGCAATCTTAATCGCGAATTAATTTCGGAAACCAAGACTTCGGAAAATTACGAAGATAAACTTTAAAAGCTTTGATCCCGAGGCAACAAGGGAAGAGAACCAACTCAAGCTTGGGCAGTCGTGAAATAAGTCTAAGAATGATTGTATTGTACAAGTGAAATTAATTTAATAAGAAGTTATATTTTTAAAAATATTTGGTAACGTATTTGGGGGCCCAACGTGGGGCCCGCGCTCTAAAAAATATCGAAATGAAATAAAAGATTTTCGCGTGTGTTCCCATAAAAAATAAATCATAGACCCGAAAATAAAAAAGGTTTCTATGTAAAAAAAAAAAAAAAAAAAACGTACCGGGTTAAAAAAACGAGAGAATAAAGTGAAAATTCTATTGTGCTAGGAAACAACTAAAGTGAAATTCTAAAAAACACAATTAAAATTGCAACACCTAAAAATAAAGAAATAAATAAGGGCCAGAATACGCCAAATAATAAAAGTGAAAAATTACAACAAAATATTAAATATTCCTTAAAGGAAATATAAATTATCCAGACAAATATACAATCGTATAATATACAAAAAGTGCAAAACTACAAAAAATAATAAATATTTCTAAAAAGAAATATTAATCATTCAAAAATATATTTACAAAACGCCAAATATAAAAAAAAAGTGCAAAACTTCAATATTCCTAAACAGAAATATTAATCAAAAAAAAAAAATAAATAAATAAAAATAACTCCAAGTATAAAAATATTCCTTAAAAAAATATTAATCATAAAAAAAAAAAAATTTATTAAATAAAACAACATAAAAAAATAAATAAAAGAAACACCAAAAAAAATATACAAAAAGCTACAAGAAAACACAAAAAAAAAGAAAGTGACACACACAAACAATTTTATCAAACCAAGAAGTACCAAGAAAAAGAACGAAACAAAATTACTGAGAGAAGACTAAGAAGACCCAGGATCTAAAAATCAACATTGAACTAAAAGGACCACCAGGACAACAGAAGACAAGAAATCGTGAGAGTAGAATTAGCATTATAAAAATATTTAAATAAAAAGAAATTATTATCTACAAATTTAAATAATATTTAATATATGAAACTAATCTTCATAAATAAACACAGAAAGATTTCGCTAAAAGCGATAGAATAATCCTGGAAGAATTAATAAACGCATTACAAAATTTTAAAATGACTGATACTAATGGTCCGTCGACTAGCCTAAGCGCTAACAAAACACCCGAACAAACATTAACCACAGACTTAATTGTCAGATTGATTGCTAGCAATGTAACCCCTTTACAAGACGAAATAAAAACAAGAGAGAACGCTATAGTCGAGTGCCTCGACTATTAGATACCCGTTACTCAGCTAAACAACTTAATATAAATATGCCTTCTTGTATGTTTTTCGCCGCTCGAATTAGCTGGCAGCTTAACAGCACGAGCATCAGCACCAGCGCTGCTTTAGCGCAGGCAGCTTTTGTCCTGCACCAGCAGCTGTGTTTATGTTTATGTTTTTGAGTGCAATAAATTGACTAGAAATATTAAACATACATACTTATTTTGGCTAAACACATACATTCTTAAATAGTATTATGTATATTAAAGTCTAAATGCTTGCACAACACGAGTAACGGGTATAGCGAATAGCTTTCTTTGAAAGGAGTTATCTTTGCCGGGCAATTGCAACTGTGTACAATGTTTTTTATTTTTTTTTATACTTTATTCTTATTTATTGGATCTTCTCTATTACTTAAGAGACTAACAATAAGTTTTCAAATCTTAATCTATGTTACGTTAATTTATGTTATTGAAGAGGGATGGGAAATCATTCCGCTGTAGACGGGAATGATAGCTAAGCCGGTTGAGTTGTCTGGCTAGCAGGTTTGGGTGATTTGATAATCTGGCTTCATATTTAATTTTTCTGGAAACAATTTCTTCTCTTACGGGATTTATATCCAGGTCTCTCTGGATGTTTGTGTTGCGGATGTACCAGGGGGCTCCAGTTATTGTTCGTAGGGTCTTTGATTGTACTCTTTGAATAATTTCTATATTGCTGCTGCTTGCGTTTCCCCAGAGCTCGGAACCGTAGGTCCAGATCGGCTTTAAGCACGAGTTATACAGTAGTACTTTATATTCGAGTGGAAGGGGGGAGTGGTAGTTCATGAGCCAGTGAAGGCTGCTGGCCTTTAGTTTTAAATGGGTCTTCTTTTCTTCTATATGCTTTCTCCAGGTAAGCCTCCTGTCTAAGTGTATGCCGAGATAGGTGACTTCGTCTGCTTGTGGAACCGGCTTGTTGTTTAGCGCCAGTGGTGGGCATTTCGACAAGTTTAGTGTAAACGTAATGTGCTTACACTTTTGTTCGTTGACTTTGATACGCCAGTCTGCGAGCCATTTTTCTACAGCTACCAGGTGTTCTTTTAAATGGGCTGTAGCTGTTTTTGGGCATTTCGAGCGGCTGACAATAGCAGTGTCGTCAGCAAAGGTTGAGATGAGGGTCTGGCGGCTTGTTGGAATGTCTGCCGTGTAAAGGATGTACAAGACTGGACCAAGCACACTTCCTTGGGGTACTCCAGCTTCGATGTTACGGATGGTTGAAGTAAAGGTTTTACATCTCACGGTGAAAACTCTGTTTCTGAGGTACGACTCAAGCAACTTGTGAGTGTTTTCCGGTAGCAGGGTTTTGATTTTGTATACCAGACCGTCGATCCAGACGCGATCAAATGCTTGTGATACGTCCAGAAATAAGGCACTGCAATATTGCTTGTGTTCGAAAGCCGTGCGAATTTCAGATGTTAAGCGGTTTACCTGTTCGATAGTTCCATGCTTTTCCCTAAATCCGAATTGGTGCAGAGGGATCGTTCTGTTGTTTTGAAGATGTGTTACTAGATGAACAATAAGCAGTTTTTCAAATAGCTTTGATAGACATGGGAGCAGACTGATGGGCCGGTACGAGGAAGGCTGGGATTTGTCTTTTTCTGGCTTCGGGATCATTGTAATGACAGACTTTTTCTATTGGTCAGGAAAGTAGCCCCATTTCAATATTGAGTTAAATATAAATGCGATGCATCTGACTGCGCATGCTGGTAATTCAATTATTATTTTTGGAGAAATAAAATCGTGACCAGGAGCTTTCTTTGGGTTTATATGTTCTTTAATAGCCTTGTGCTGGTTTCAAGGGTAACTGGGGAGGACGGCGACGCTAGCGAGACATTCGGTAGAGTGAATTGGTTGGATGGCGGGTGAGGCTTGAAGACGTTTTCCAAGTGATGGGCAAAAGTGTTAGCTCTTTCTTCGTCACTGCGCGCCCAGGCACCTGTTTGTGATCGAATTGGCCAATTGGGATCTATTGGTGGTTGCATGTTTGGGTGAGCTCTCCATAGTGGGAATTTATTACCCGTCGGGGATAGTTTCGCAATGTAGGCCCGTTGGGCCTGGTTCTTTTCGGAAGAGAGGGCCTTCGACAATTTTCGAGATGCTTTATTAAGTCTTTTCTTAGTAGCTGGGGACCGATGAGTCTGCCAGTCTCTGCGGAGTCTACGTTTTTCAAGTAGGAGAGACTCGATCTGGATACTTGAGCGTCCAGTTCTTAGCGGGTTTGTGGATAAGGGTTCTGGTGTAGAATGTTTGGCGGCAGAGGACATTACGTCCGTGAGGTGTTTAAGCAACTTATCAATGTCAGATTCAGAGGAAATTTCAGGATCAAGTTCGATGTGTGCACTTACATATTTTTTGTACTTCAGCCAGTTTGTTTTGTTTGATGTTAGATGTTGGGGGCGTTCCAGAAGCTGCGGCTGTTCAGATAGACAGAGGAGAACTGGCGAGTGGTCCGATGTAAGCTCTTCTAAGGTTTTTATGTTTATCAGCCTGTGCGAGACTCTTCTAATAACAGCGAAATCGATAATGTCAGGTTGTTTATTTGGATCTGTGGGCCAGTATGTAGGCCTAGCTGGTGAGACAAAGTCAAGCGTATTACCAGGAGTGATGATAGCGTTGTATAATTGGCGGCCTTTGGGGTTGAAAAGAAGAGATCCCCAGTGCGGATGCTTTGCGTTATAATCACCGGCAGCTATAAAGCAGCATCCTAGTGAGTTGTAGAAATTCATAAACTCATTTTCTGCAATACTGAAGCGTGGGGGGCAATATATGGCGGATAGGGTAAGTGGGCCGCCAATTAGGTTTATACGTAGGGATGTGGCCTGCAGGTAGTTAGTAGCGAATGTCTCCAAGGGATGATGTTTTATGCGTTGTTTTATGAGTATACCGGTACCTCCGTGTGCTTTACCGTCCGGGTGGTTGGTCGCGTGGAATATATATCCGATGATATGGAAGTAGTTTTTATTAGTTAGATGGGTTTCAGAAAGTGGCATGATATCGATATTTTGGCTGTTTAGTAACTGTAGGAGTTCGTTTTTGTGCCGGGAAACGCCGTTTGCGTTCCAAGTATGGCAAATCTGTTTTCGGATGTTCGTGTGTTGCCTAAAGTTTTCGGTACTTTTGGCAAATTTGAGTTTACGTTTTTTTGTGGACTAAGCTTTCTTTTTATTTGTACATACCGATCGATCCCCGTCTGTACGAGAGTATTATTCGTAAGAGGGTCAGTAGAGCTGAGTTTTGCTTGTGGTGTTGGGATAGGCCACTGGGTAGCCGCAGACGTTAAAGTTGTTGTTGTCCTTGACGTTGCTGTAGTAAGAGAGGGTACAGTGCTGGTGGGCGCACAAGCCGATGTAGTCGGTGCATCGATGAGAGAGAGAGGTGACGGGCATTGTGAACTCCACGACTGAGTAACGGCAGCGCTGCTTGAGCATAAAATCGCTGGTGACAGTGAGCGGGCTCTTTCGGTAGCGGTCAGTGACGTTGATTTTGTTGTTGCCTCCGATGAGTCAATTGAAATGTAAGCATTGTTCCGTGCAGAAGACAGCCGCCGTTCGTCTAGTTGTATTTGTTGCCGATCGCGACTTGGCTTCGTGGCTTTACCGGTTGCACTTGTTAATATTTTATTTGCGTTCGACATTTTTAATTGTTTTTGATTAACTAGATCTGTTTTAAATTTAGTTTTAATCACAAGGAGGTGTTGACCTTGGGATATGGCATTGCTGCCAGCGTCTTTTCGCTATTTTTCTTATTTTTGGTGGTCACTTTGTAGATTTTTGGAAGTCTTTCGGCAGGGCGAGCAAAAAGACACGTCTAAGCGGTTCGGTGGTTCGATTAAACGGCGATGTACAATGTAAATACATACATATGTATATGCTTACATACATACACACATACGCCATTGTTTGACTCAGACCTCCAATTTGGCTAACTTGATTTGATTTGCATAGTTCTTGGGATATAGTTCGGTATTGACAAATGAAAACCATCGCAAGTTCCTTTAATAGAAATCCTTACCGAGAATTAACGTTGACTCTGTTGAGCACCTTGACCAGCTGTTCCAAAGTCATCCGTTAGATGGCGCTATTGTATTGCGCCATCTACCCCAAGACATTGGTACCACGGGCCATTAAAGGCGGAAATGTAGGCGCTAGCCAGGCTTAAGGCAGGCTTGCACCTTGTTGGCGCCCAAAACCTGATTTTTTTCTAGAATTTATTTCTTGGAAAGTATGGTAGGTATGGGAATAAAATTTTAGCCAGTTGTAGGGTACAGTTAATTGAAGCCACACAATTTTTTTGAGTGCGATCCAAGCGAAGGGGGAGTACTCAGCAATGGCGGCATGTCCGCGAAAAACTTGTCCTCATGGCGGATTTTTTGGAATTTTAAGAAATAATCTGAAACGCAAAAAACGAATATATTCTTAATCTGTACACTTGTTCGCATGGCTTGAACTAGGATAATTGAAAAAACATGAAAAATGCAAAAATTATGAGCTTTTGAAAAAAAAATCGGTTTTTTCCTCATTTTTTCGTTACTCATTATTTTTTTAAATAAACAATTTTAAATATTTTCAAAAGATCCTAGTTCATGCCATGCACATACTTCTGAGGAACATGTATACAAAATTTCATGACGATTGCTCAATTTTTGCGGCTTGTACGACTTCCGCCAACTCGGAAAACATGGTTTCGAGAAAAACGCGTTTGAAAATTTGCACTATAATGGCAACAATGTATGTCGAATTCCATACATCTCAATCAAAATATTCATCGGTACTTAAGTTTTCGGGGTCGCTGATCACGAATCTGGCATCAAATTTGCAAAATTAATTTGTTTAAACAATTTTTATGAACAAATTTTTTAAACAAATTAGATATTTCGCAAGATGCGTATACTTTCCCACGCTGACCCGCGCGCTTGACACCGGTCCACCAAACGGCCGATAACTTTCGTAATTCAAGAGATTTCGACTTGAAATTTTAGGAGAGTAAAGTTGAAACATGTATCTATCCGAAACTGCAAAAAAATTAATTACTTTTTCTGACCTCACAAGGTGCAAGCCTGCCTTAAGCGTTTAATGGGTTTTTGGGCGTTAGAGTGGGCGTGGCAAACTTTTATTAGGCCAATCGATAGGTATTGACGAAACAAATACATATCAATTCAAATTTTCATTATAGCATCAAAACTGTGGCCACAGCTTGTGGCTTGTGGGCGTCAGAGGTGGCGTGGCACCATTTTGAAACAAACTTGCGCTGCATAGGAACTCCTAAAATCTACATGCAAAATGCCAATCTTATAGCCTTTATAGTTTCCGAGATCTCAGCGTTCATACGGACGGACAGACAGACGGACAGACGGACATGGCTAGATCGACTCGGCTAGTGATCCTGAACAAGAATATATATACTTTATAGGGTCGGAAACGCTTCCTTCTACCTGTTACATACTTTTGCACAATTACAATATACCCTTTTACTCTACGAGTAACGGGTATAATTAACGTACCCTGTTAGACTCAATATCAAGTCGAACAGATTGACGATAACATAACATGCGACGAAACTTTGGAGGTAGTAAAATCCTTTTCCCAGTTTTCCAGAAGTTTAGAAAATTATGTGGGCTGGCGGGAAGCCGCTGAAACCGCAATGGGATTACGTTCGTAAAAGCCGCAAGTATTTTGTAGCTTTAACCATTTTAAGAAATAAAATAATAGGAAAAGCGAATGATGCCTTAACAAATCACGGAACGGTGTTAAACCTTGACGCAATTTTAGTCAGGCTCGACGTCGTCTTTAGCGACAAAAGACCTATCCACATAATTGAACAGGGACTAAGCGTTCTTACACAAAATAATTTGGTTAATAAAAAATTAACCTTACTAATAAATAAAACTATAATGACTTACGGGAAAGAAAATCCCATAACCACAGAAACAAACCTCAGACATAGGCAAAATGCCTTGAGAGTGTTTATAACTGGCCTAAACGGCTCAATTTCCGGCATTATATTTTCCCCTAACCCTCCAGACTTGCCAAACGCATTAGCCAGAGTGCAAGAAATGGAAAGCAACCAGATGAGGGCACAGTTCGCTTATCGTTTCAGCACTCCTCAACGCCGCTTTAACGAAAATCCACGAACTTTTTATGACTCATACTATAAATTTGACAACAATAATCAGGGCAATCAATTGCGCCTGAATAGAACCAATGATAATAATCAAAACAAGAGAGAACGCTATAGTCGAGTGCCTCGACTATTAGATACCCGTTACTCAGCTAAACAACTTAAAAAAAGCTGGCAGCTTTACAGCACGAGCATCAGCACCAGCGCTGCTTTAGCGCAGGCAGCTTTTGTCCTGCACCAGCAGCTGTGTTTATGTTTATGTTTTTGAGTGCAATAAATTGACTAGAAATATTAAACATACATACTTATATTGGCTAAACACATACATTCTTAAATAGTATTATGTATATTAAAGTCTAAATGTTTGCACAACACGAGTAACGGGTATAGCGAATAGCTTTCTTTGAAAGGAGTTATCTTTGCCGGGCAATTGCAACTGTGTACAATGTAAATACATACATATGTATATGCTTACATACATACACAGAAATTTCCTTTAATAGAAATCCTTATCGAGAATTAATTGAGCACCTTGGCGTATGTTCCAAAGTCATCCGTTAGATGGCGCTATTGTATTGCGCCATCTACCCCAAGACATAGGAACCACGGGCCATGAAAGGCGGAAATGTAGGCGCTAGCCAGGCTTAAGCGTTTAATGGGTTTTTGGGCGTTAGAGTGGGCGTGGAAAACATTTATTAAGCCAGTCGATAGGTATTGACGAACAAATACATATCAATTAAAATTTTCATAATAGCATCAAAACTGTGGCCACAGCTTGTGGCCTGTGGGCGTCAGAGGGGGCGTGGCACCGTTTTGAAACAAACTTGCGCTGCGTAGGAATTCCTAAAATCTACATGCAAAATGCCAATCTTATAGCTTTTATAGTTTCCGAGATCTCAGCGTTCATACGGACGGACAGACAGACGGACAGACGGAGAGACGGACAGACGGACATGGCTAGATCGACTCGGCTAGTGATCCTGAACAAGAATATAAATACTTTATAGGGTCGGAAAAGCTTCCTTCTACCTGTTAC
The DNA here is from genome assembly GCA_018153305.1 of Drosophila kurseongensis. Taxonomy (NCBI): domain Eukaryota; kingdom Metazoa; phylum Arthropoda; class Insecta; order Diptera; family Drosophilidae; genus Drosophila; species Drosophila kurseongensis. The sequence goes on from JAECXX010000001.1 coordinate 7,582,586, forward strand.
ATACTTTTGCACGAATACAATATACCCTTTTACTCTACGAGTAACGGGTATAATTATCAAGGGCAAAATGCCAACTACCAAAACACCAACAAACATGGCTATCAAAATAATAGTTATCAAAATAATAATAGCTATCAACTTAATAATAGCTATTAAAACCCTAATAACTATAAAAATACTAATAGTTATCAAAACCATAAAAACTATCAGTATAACAACGCTCGGTTCAATTCAAACCCAACTAATAATGTTTGGACACAAGCGAACAATACTTATCGAAACAGGAGTGAGACAATGGAAGTGGACGCCAGCTTCCAATTCCATAATAAAAATTATAATCCTAATAACCAATCATTTCCCAAAGGTTGGCAGTATCAAAACAAAAATAATAACTTCCAAACAAAATATTATAACAAAGAAAGAAAACCACTTCAACAAGCAGAACAGCCAGCCAAACGCACACAAGCTGAGTCATCAGCTCAACCAAAAAACAAACATAAGCGCATAAATAATATTCAAGAAGACAATTTTTTAGAAGAACAATAGGCCTGTCACACATTTTTCGGCAGGACAAGAAAATAAATAAAAAATGTAATATTTTGATAGAGACAGGAGCTACAGCCTGTTATATAAAAAAGGCATTTACCAAAACGGGATAGAATTACCCATTTATAAGAGAGTATCCACAGTCAATGGATACTCAATAATTAAAATATACCACTACTTAACAATTTTTCAAACAAAACACTTATTTTATGAAATAGAAGGTTTAAAAGCAGATTTAATAATAGGATATAATTTACTAAGAAAGATAGGAGCAGTTATTGACATAAGCAATAATACAATAAAATATAATGGGAAAACGGAACAATTGCATTATGAGGAACAATTAAACTTATTAGAATCAAACAATGAAACAACCATACTTCCCCTAAAAAAATATATACTAGATAGATATTTTAACCATGAAAGTTTTACAAATAAGAATACAGCTAGCATAGAGAGTTTGGGGCTTATAAGCCCCGAACAAGTCATTAATGTCAATTCTGACACAAACAGTTTGGGACACTCAGGTTCCGAACGCGCCGTCGACGATATTTCCGACACAGATGATTTAAACAGTTTGGGACCTTCAGATTCCAATCACGCAGTAGATGTCAAGCCCGACATAAACAAAATAAACATTTCAGAAGATGAAAACATAGATAGCAACTTCGACAATACCCTCGACATTAATAATTTAGAAAACACTACAGACAAAACATTAAATACTACAGACATTTAAATATACAGAAAAAATTTTAAATACAATAAAAAAAGTGCACTCAGAAATAAATACGAATTTTCCATTCCGGACAGATGTTCGATGCGAGATAGACACAATTAATGACAAACCAATTTATTCAAGACAGTACCCATATTCACAAGCAGTAAATGGGTTTGTGAATCAGGAAATATGTCGCATGCATGAGGACGAAATCATTAGACCCAGCAAAAGCCCTTATAATTCGCCAATGATTGTAGTATCAAAGAAAGGTACTAATGAAGACGGCACCCCCAAACACAGACTTTGCATTGATTTTTGAAAATTAAACCTCAACACAATTCCGGATTGATACCCCATGCAGGATCCGTCAGTTATTTTATTTAACCTAGGAAAGGCTAAATATTTTAGTACCATAGACTTAGAATCAGGTTTCCATCAAATCTTGATGAAAGAATCAGACGTAGAAAAAACTTAATTTTCCATTAACAACGGAAAATACGAATTCATAAGAATGCCATTCGGGCTTACAAATGCGCCCAGAATATTCCAGAGAGCATGGACGATATACTTAGAGAAAATTCTGCCGTGTTACATGGACGATATAATTATTTTTTCACACTCCCTCAAAACACATTTAAATGACCTCAATTCAATAATTAACATTCTACACGAAGCCAATATGAAAACATCACTAGAAAAATCCCAAATAAAAAAAAATTTTTTTTTTTAATTACGCGTCCATTGCCAAAACCCTTACCAGATTTTTAGAAGGCTCCAATGGGAAAATTTTTAAGAGAATGTCAAAAAATGTTTCAATTACTCTCGATGATCCTGCAATCCAGGCCATTAACGAACTAAAAGAATAACTAATTAGCTACATCAACCAGATTGCACAAAAAAATTTACATTAACAACAGACGCCTCTGATTTAGCTATAGGAGCAGTGCTCTCCCAAAACGGAAACCCAATTACCTTTATATCTTAAACACTCAATAAAACCGAAAGAAATTACGCTACCAACAAAGAAGAACTGTTAGCGATAGTTTAAGCACTAAAAAACTTAAGAAATTATTTATACGGAGTATCAGGACTAGAAATACACTAGTCGGCATAATTATTTTGACGAAACCTATTTTAGACTATTGAACTTAGCGTTACTTAAAATCGTCAAATAACGGTTTAAAAAGTAAGTGCAAAGCAAAGAATATATTTTTAGCTATGTGCATTCCCAATTTTGTTTCATTTACCATTTGCATTCTCTTTCTGCTGATAAGAATGCATGCAGACAACGGCTTTTTGAATGGCATAAGTATTTTGACAGCATCTTTATAGAAATATTTTCACATTTTTGAGCACGCGAGAATCAAACAGCTTTTGTGCGTAGCCTTTATCAAAATTATATGTTATTAAAATAAAAAAGTATTAAATAATATTAAATAACATGGGTAAAACGGCTGAGTTAAGTTTGGTTACCAGTGGTAGCGAAGTTTAAGGCTGGAATTGCAGTCAAAGGCATTGCCAAGGAGTTTGATGTGTCGCGTCAGACAGTGCACTACCAAATTAAGAAGTTTGAAAAGCATAACGATAAGCATAATTTAAGAAGATCAGGTGCCAAGCGCAAAACAAAACCCAGTGAAGACCGAGTCCTTATAATTTTAATTTAACAGCGAAGACCCCAATTAGTGAGCGCACAGTCCGTCGACGACTAAAAGAAAGTGATTTTAAGACCTACAAAGCCAAGGACGTGCCATACATATCAAAAGCAAACAAGCTTAAAAGACTGTCCTTTCCAAAAAAATATATCAATAAGCCAAAGGAATTCTGGAGAAGCGTTTTATGGACAGATGAAAGCTCCTTTGAATATAATTCATCAAAAAATACATTTTATGTAAGATTACCAAAGGTACAAAGGCAAAAAAGGCGGCCCGTTTGCCAAAAAGTAAGCCACGGTGGATGCTCTGTAATGTGTGGGATGTGTGGCCTATAACGGACTGGGTGACTTCGTTCCTGTCACTGGCTCAATGAACCAACACAAATATTTGTCGGTTCTAAACGAAAACGATTTTACTTCTGGAGACCGACTTATTGGGCAATCCTTTATCCTGCAACAGGATAACGCCCCATGTCACAAAGCCAAGATGATAAAATTTTTGAAGGATGTTGGCGTTGCAACCTTGGATTGGCCACCTCAAAGTCCAGACTTAAATATTATTGAAAACGTCTGGTGTCTTATTAAACGCAAAAGAACAGTATCGTTAAACAAAACCAGAGAGGAGGCAATTTCTGAGATCACTTCCCTTTGGGAAGAAATATCTCCAGAGATTCTCCAAAGTTTGATCGATTCTGTTCCACGACGCCTGCAAAAAGTTATAGAAACTAAAGGAAATTATATATTTTACTAAATTCGTTTGTTACCTTTACTTTTTTTGAGCTTAGACTATCTTATTAATATTAAAATGTACTTGTCAAAATACTTATGCCACAACATGAAATTCACTTTAGTTTATAAATTTCTAAGTTCATATGAAAAAATGTTGATTTCATTATTTTTAAGTTTGTAAATAAACAAAAAATCATTAAGTTATATTAACCATTATAAAGTTACATAAAAAATGCATCATTTGTTTTTCGTCAAAATAATTGTGCCGGCTGGTGTTCATACGGACCATCAACCGCTTTCTTACGCTATTTCGGATAAAAACCCAAATGTTGAATAAAAAAGATGGTTTAATTATATAGAAAGTTTTAACCCAAAAATTATATATAAGCCCTACTAATGTAGTAGCGGATGCCCTTTCTAGAATCGAAATAAATAATATAACAGAAGAAGAGAATGAAGAATCCACGGATTCTGGCTCTCAACATTCAGCGGAAAGCAGCTTTGATAACATAATTAACGAAACAAAAAAACCCCTTATTCAATTTAAACAACAACTTCTAATAGCAAAAGGAAACTTAGCAGCTGATTTGGAGATGGAATACCCTTTAATCGGGCTTATTGGTTTGAGGCAAGATTTCGGCGGCAACATTCCCCCTGTAAATTGCTCTCTTTGTGAGCGTGTTTACCCTCATCAGTGCCGACGTCCAGCACAGCGATCTTGGCTACGGGCCTTCGAAGCGTTCCCTTGGTAATCCTTACGGATACCTGCCTAACCTGGCCGTCCTTCGCCAAAGTTGTTTCTTCGATGATGCCTTTGGTCCAACTGATTCGTGGCAGGTTCTCGTCCACGATAAGGACGACGTCGCCGATGGTTATGGGTGGTCGCTTCATAAACCATTTCCCTCTTCGAGCTAGATCTGGGACGTATTCACGGACCCAGCGTCTCCAGAAATGGTCAGCAAATAGTTGGGTAGACTGCCACATATGCCGCACGTTGTTTGTCGATTCGAAGACTGGCTTGTGGCCACTCGCTGATCCCAGTAGGAGGTGATTCGGCGTTAAAGCATCGTCGTCTTTTGAATCGAGTGACACGATCGTAAGTGGACGGGCGTTGACGATGAATTCCACCTCGCACAGGGCGCTTCGAAGTCCTTCATCCGTGAATTTCATCGTGGGGCAGATAGCGTGCAGCACCTTTTTTATTGAGCGGACGAGCCGCTTCCAAGCTCCCCCCATATGAGGGGCCGCTGGTGGGTTAAATTTCCATTGGATTTGATCAAACGCTACTCCCACTTCTTCGTAGTCGATTCTCAGGCTTTCTTCGCAGATAATTTTTTCGGCGGCCTTAAGTTAGTCCCGTTTACCGAGTAGATTTCCCGAGTTGATTCTCTTCGCTTAGTAAAGTTGCGAATAACCATAACACACGAGGCCGTATCAAGGGAATTTGCCAGCTCTAAATGGACTGCCCGAATGGTAAGGCTGGTGAAAATGACTCCCCAACGCTTCTCCCTGCGGCGTCCGACACTGACCAACATCGGGCCGAAATAGTCAATACCCACGTATGTGAACGGGCGTTGGAATGATGTCAGTCGAGCGGCTGGCAAGGCAGCCATTTGTGGAACATCTGGTCTGGCGGTCTCTAACTTGCACCGTTGGCAGGATTTGCGCACGTTCTTGTAGAGGACTCGCAGTCGTGGAATATAGAAGGTGCCTCGGATTCGGTTTATGCACGCCTCGTGGGATGTGTGGTGCATTTCATTGTGATGCCATACCACTATAAGGCATGTTATAGGGTGTGCGTGGGGCAGTACGATTTGTTGTTGGCTGTTTAAGTTTTCCGCTCGTCCGCAAATCCGGAGAAGCTTGTGGTGATCTAGAAAAATGTTCAAACTTATTAGTTTGGACTTGCGGTGAACACATTTACCTCGATCCAAGCATTGGATCTCCGACCCAAGCTCGGAAGCCTGTGCGTAGCGCCAAAGGATGATTTGTGCCTTTTGCACTAACTGGCAGGATACGCTTCTCGGCAGTGGTTCCGTGCGCACCTTTGCTAGTAGTCGCTCCATGTAAAGTAAGAAAACGGCTAGAGCACGATACAATCTACGCTAGTCTGAGAAGTAATCTTCGTTTAGGAGCGTCGAACCTTTCCAGTGTGAATGGCGAGCAGTCCTTGGCGTATTTCCTCTCGCGTTGTGCCGAGTTCGCAGGGGTTTGGCCACTGAGATGGCTGAAGCAGCAGAAACTCCGGGCCGTTGAGCCATGTGTTGGCGCTCTAAAGACTGGTGGTTTTCGTTGCGAAATCCGCGGTGTTAACGTAGGTACCGTTAGGACGGTTTTGGAGTCGGAAATGTACCAGCTAGATTTTACTGAAGTCGTGAGTTGCATAGGATCTGCTTTCTATGTCTTGCTCCGATAACCGCGGCTTGAAGCTCCATCCTGGGAATCGATACTAAGAGGGGCTACTTTCGCCTTCGATGCCGCAAAACTTAGGTAAGTTGGCTCGCCGTGGCATATGCGCAGATAGCAGACCGCTGTGCAAGCCATTTCGCTGGCGTCTACAAATGTGTGCAGCTGGTCATCTGAATGGAAGTAGCATCTTGGAATTTGTATCGCTGCAATAATCGGCAACGAGCGTTTCCATTGTGCCCATTTGGGTACGAGCTCGAATGGTAGGCGTTCATCCCAGTTGATCGAGCATCGCCATACTTCTTGTAGCAAGATTTTTAGCGCGATTGTGTAGCACGAAATAAATCCCAATGGGTCGTAGATTGACATTAGTACCTGTAGTAACTCGCGCTTGGTTGGGGGCACGTCTTCTCCCAGTACATTGCGTTTCAGCCGAGCAAATTTCAAGTTGAAAACGAACTTGTCAGGCTGGGGCATCCAGTACAGACCGAGCACCTTTTTCGTGGCTGCAATTTTCACCTGTAGCGGAGAGTTTGTAGTGGCGTCCCGCTTGCGGAGGACTTCTTCCGAGTTTAATGACCAGTTGCGAATGTTAAAGCCGACGTGGATTCCTTTCACTTGGGTGGAGATTGTGGTGACGGCTTCAACGCTGACGTCGCTGTATAGATGTTCTGGAAGCGCTCTGCATTGGCGTCGCGGATATAGTGCGCGATAAATGGGGCGCAATTAATTCCGAAAGTAAGGCCGCTCATAGAGTTCATTGAAGGTTGTCCAGCTTTCTCGCCGTGGTTCCACCACAGGAACCTTTGTGCGTGTGCATCCGTGGGTCGGACTCTTATCTGATGGAACATCTCTGCTATATCGCCCTGAACGAAACTAGTAGGTCAAAAAGTGGTTGCAGAAGGTCAGGTCCTCGGAGCAAATAGTCGTTAAGGCATTTCCCGTTGGATTGGCCGGCGGCATCCCAAACTAGGCGAACTCTTCCCGGCTTGTTAGGATTGATAGTTATGAAGGTAGGCAGATCCCACGCCCGCTCGTTTTGTTCGGCGATCTCCTTGGAAGTTAACTTGCGTGCGTAGCCCTTATTGATAAGGTTGTCCACTTCTTTTTGAGTTTGCTCTCTCAGCACGCTTTGCTTGATGAACTTGCGTTGCAGGCACTTAAGCCTGTTGAGTGCGTTCGTGTAACTCTCGGGTAGTCGGCATCCTTCCAGGGCAGACCTACTTCATATCGTCCATCGTTGAAAACGGCAGTTGATTGTAGGTGGCTCAGGACTTGACTATCCTCTGCTGGCAGCAATTTGCGTTGCGTTGCTGTTTCCATGCCAAATATTTGCTTTATGGCTTCGTGTAAGTCAGCATCTAGTTGGCCGCAGCTACAAACGTGCACATTAACCCGCTCTGTTGCTGGTCCGCTTGTGTTGCAGCTTTGTAGTGTCCATCCTAGCCCTGTTTTCGACGCTATGGGCTGATTCCATGCTCCTTCCCGTATCTTCAGGGGCACAGCGAAATGCCAATTGTTGGCACCAATGAGAACAGTGGGGCGAGCATTTTGATATGATTCGATTGGGAGTCCTCTTAGATATTGGAATCTCTGGGCGAGCTCGCTCATATCGACTGATTGCGCGGGCAGGTCAAGGCGCTCTACGCTGTGTACATCCCCCAGCTTGAACTTAGATCCGGTGCGAGAGTTGGATATGTTGAGTGAGGCTCGTTCGGATGCGTGGTCGGTGTCCGTAGTATTGTTCGTCCACCTTAGGCAAAGGCATTGCCTGACGCCCTTCACGTTTACTTGCTCGAAGACCTTTCTGTCGATAAGGGTGACGGAGGAGCCCTCATCTAGAAATGCAAAGGTATGTAGTGATTGTTGATTGTACTGAATATTAATTGGAACAATGCGGAAATTTGTATTTTCCATATGCCGATGAGTGTGGAGCAGTCCGTTATGGTGGTGAGGGACTTCGTCGGTGATGTCGGACGTTATATGTCGGACGTGGTTTTTGAGTGCAGCCGTTGATGCCGCACACTTTTCTCAGAAAGCACTGTTGACGATGCCGGTTTAGGCAATTATGGCATAGTTTATTGACGCGTATAACGCGTAGCCTTTTCTCCAGGCCCATAGACTCGCACTCCGGGCAGTTATGAAGTTTGTGGTCCGCGCTTTGGCAAGCTATGCACTTGGTTCTGCTATCTTCGTGATCCCTTTCCTCCGTATGGTAGTGCAGAGTGGCGTTCCTCGTGTTGTAAAACGGCGGCGTAACCTTGCTGGCTGCCTCAGCAATTTCGGATAGCCATTCACTAAAGATCCGTCCTGATGATGAGTCTCCGTTCCTGACATACATTGCCCACTGCAGCTTGAGTTGGGAGGGCAGCTTGCCCACGAGCTCTTGCACGAGCATCGGGTTGCTCATGTGGTCCTTAAGTTTGCAGGCTTCCATCGTCGAGTAAACGTTACGTACGCCAAGAGCGTATTCAATAAGCGGCTCTAGCCTGTCCCTGGGAGGCGGGAGTTGATAATAGAATAAGTTCGGGTCGCCCAAAGCACATTTGCAGATTTTTTATGATTTCTGGCACCATTGCCGGTAGCATTAACTTGCTCTGGACTACATTCCTGGCTTGGACCTTGAGGCTTGCTTGCAGGCGCATAAGATTTTCCGCTTGAGTGTAGCCTGCGATCTCGGTACTGGTTTGGTAGCTACTGAAGAACAGTGGCCAGCTTTCGGGGTTGCCGTCGAAAGTGGGCAACTCTCTAGGGATCGCTTGGCGGGCAGCGATTTGTGCGGCGCTTGGTGCGTTCTGCGCGGACGGGGTTTTATAAGCTTCAGGGAGTGTAGCACACTTGCCTGAACCCTGCCAGTCCCACAAGGTCGGTGTGTTTGTCGCCCCGTGCGTCCGCGTGATTGAGGTTATGTTTGCGGACGGTTCTCGATTCGCACTAACTACACTTGTTGAGGTTATAAATGTGTGTGGTGGCAGTCCCGCGTGGTTGTGTGTGGGGTTGCTGTATAGTGTTAAAGCCGTGTCGTTAATTGTAGGCCATTTCTTACATGTCGTGGGAGTTCACTTGCCAGCCACCGTAGTGGTGTTCGTTGTCAGGGTGGAAACCCTTTCTAGGGCTGTGCTCACAGTTGAGGTTATGTAACCCAGGTCAACGAGTGAGTTTTCTGCCGCCGGTGATGAGGACGCTTGGGGTTTACCCACTTGCAGTGGGATCTCATAATCGAGGAGGAGGTCTGTTGTAGCTCTGGCAGCTGTTGTATCATGCAGCTTGTCACTGCACTCGTAGCTCCAGCTAACGACGGTGCCAGCGGTGTTGGCGCCGACGCACGCAAAATGATAGCATGAGCTGCAGCGGCAGCATTGTACCATTTGGTCGTCATCCTCCAGTTTACATTTTCTGCAGTGAAACGTTCCGCTCGGCGTTTCGGTATCTGGCATCTTCACGTGGTGGTTATCTCACTTATAAGTATGTATTATGTCACCAAAGATTTTTCACATATAAGTGTTCCTTGGCTAGTTGAGACGTTTTAAAGAATGTTGAGTTTCCTGGCTGCGAATACGCTTTTAACAGCGCCCAAATCAATACACGAGGTTAATGTTCAATGATTTACTTTATTTTCACTATTTGGTGCGCTTTAAAACGTCGTCTCCGAATATCAGCAGCAAACTGTCGCTCGCTTTGCATGGCTGTACGTCGCGGCCTCGCATACACCAAAGCTCCGCAAATAACGGTTCTGTTATGCAGCTGATTTGGAGATGGAATACCCTTTAATCGGGCTTATTGGTTTGAGGCAAGATTTCGGCGGCAACAATGACCAACCAGAAAAAAATCAGTAGACTATACTATTGGCCAAACTTATACAAAAAATTAAAAGAATATATCACAAATTGCGAAATTTGTAATACGAATAAATACAACAGAAATCCAACACAAATCCCTATCGGAGAAGCTCCTTTTCCAAAAATAGAAGGTCAACATTTACATATTTATTATTTATTTATTTATTACGCACAAAATCTAACGTTTTTAACTTGCATCGATTCATACTCTAAATACCTCGTTGTAAAAAAAATTAGTAACAAAAAGAACATTGACTCAAAAGTATACGAATTACTTCAAACATTTCCACTAGTAAAAACAATTATGACAGATAACGAGCCGAGTTGCGTATCGGCACAGTTTAAATCCTTTTTACAACGTTCTGGAATATCAATTCATTATACAGACCCTAGACATAGCCTATCCAACGGACAAGTTGAAAGAGTTCATTCAACATTAACAGAAATAGCTCGTTGTATTAAAGACGAGTACCGCCTCCTAGATTATTTTGAAATTATTTTAAGAGCAGCCAAAAATTACAATTTGACAATTCACTCAGTGACAAAACAAAAACCTTACGACATCTTGTTTAATAAAATAAATAATAGCGACTTACCAGTCAAATTACAGATAGCACAAACTAAAATGTTAGATCATCAAAATAAAAATAAATTACAAAAAAATTATCACTTAGGAGAAGTGATATACGAAAAAAGATTCGGAGAAAGAAACAAACTAGGTCCAAGATTCAAAAAACAAGTCGTTCAGAAAAACTTACCAAACAAAGTAATAATTAATAATAGAAAAAGAGTTATTCATAAAGATAATATTAAAAAATTCATCTCTTACAGACGATGGAAATCCCATTTGTCATCGCTATTTTGATTACTTTTTGCCACTCGGAAATTATTGACTACACTAACAACGAGTATTTACTACTAAGAAACGAAAGCGATGTAATGACTTACGACTCCTCTGAGGACCTATTCCATATTACTAACTTACGTTTTTACAAAGAAATAATTCAAATTGAAAATAGTATTAGTAATAAAAGTGTGAATTCTGACTTAGAATGGGACATTGCACAAAATTTAAACAATATTAAAATCCTCATGTCCCAACTATTACCATCTAGAAAAAAAAGGGGTATTAACGAATTGGGAACAGTATGGAAGTGGCTATCAGGTACACCTGACCAAGACGACTTAATAAGAATTGAAAATAAAATTAACGAACTTACAGAAAACAATAACAAACAACTTACAATAAACAATTTTAAAAAAAGAAACAAAAGTAAAACAACACCGTCTGAAATTAATTACACTCGATATTCAAAATTTAATCAATACTATCACTTTAGCAAAAGTCTACGTTTTCAATAGAAAACAAGAGAGAACGCTATAGTCGGGTGCCCCGACTATCAGATACCCGTTACTCAGGTAAAGGGAGTGCGGGGACATTTCGATAGGTATTGATAAACACAATAAAACTGCATTTTTACTTTTCCGAAATATTAAAATTTTTAAAATCGTATATTAGCGATTGTGGGCGTTAAAGGGGGCGTGGCACCTTTTTGAAACAAACTTGCGCTGCGTAGGAACTCCTAGAATCTACATGCAAAATGCCAATCTTCTAGCTTTTATAGTTTCCGAGATCTCAGCGTTCATACGGACAGACAGACGGACAGACAGACGGACAGACGGACATGGCTAGATCGACTCGGCTAGTGATCATGAACAAGAATATATATACTTTATAGGGTCGGAAACGCTTCCTTCTACCTGTTACATACTTTTGCACGAATACAATATACCCTTTTACTCTACGAGTAACGGGTATAAATATCAAATGAAAAAGACATACAAGAAATCTTTAGACACGAAAATAAACCAATTGTACTATCAGATTTACTAGACATTTCAACATTCAAAATAGTAAAAAACCAAGATTTACTTATAATATATATAAAATACCGAATAATTAATAATATTTGTTGTTTGTTATCAAGGACAATTGCCCAAAATAATGGAAAATTAATAATATACGATAAGACAGCGTATTGCAACGGAATATTTTATAAGATAACAAATTTTAAAAAAGAAATATTCAATAATTATTGTAAACTTTCTAACGAGAGTTCCTGTTTCATAAATTTATTAAATGGAAAAAAAGCAAACTGTTCAAAGATTAGGGAAAAAATAAAAACTTTGAAAATTTAGATGATGGCGTTATTCTCCTCACCGGAGAAAACATTGTTAACGAGTCAAAATTAAACGGCGCATTTCTGATTTTATTTAATGAAAGCATCGTCATTAACGTAAAATACATTAATAAAAAGCAAAAGATGTTAGAATACATAACACAATATAAATATATCAACTATATGATCACAGACTACATATTCTCAAACGATACCGAATTAAGTTTAGATAACATAAACATTATAAATCCATTTTTAAAAGTCGGAAATACAAAAATACCCCTAGAGCTAATTTTGTTAATATTAATAATTACTTCCTTAACCATATACAAATCACCCAAAATCTTAAACAAAATTCAAAAACGCACCAAAACCAAAATAGAAATAGAAATCCCAGAACCCGAAAATACAATTGAAACCGTTACAGAGAATGAACCCAAAAATAATATAGAAATAACATTTGCTGAACTTAACAATCGCAGCACAATTTATTTATTTTGGCAGAGCTTGCTACACATACAGTTCTCACGGGTTCTTATCATGCTCGAATCTTATTGACTAAATTCAAATTATACGCTTCAACAGGCCCGGTGTTTCGGGTTGAACGCTTAAAAACCGATATGTTCTCGGGTTCTTCCTAAGAATAAAAATAAGGAATTATAATATACCAAAAAACTAATAGCAATACAAATTTTTAAGTAATAACTTATAACATATTGTATAACCACTTTTTTAAGCCACTGTTTCTCAAAATATGTTAAAAATTGAGAAAACATCTTCTTTTCTAAACATTTTGCTTGACATTTCGACATATTAAATGCTTCGGCTATTTTTTTAGCTGTTAGAAGCGGTAAATACAAAAACTTGAGAAAGAGCACACAGGCGTGTTTATTGCAATTTAGCACTTATTCAAATCCGGGCGTCTTTTTGCATTTTTTTTCCATGCTTGTGTAAAATGGAACCAACAAGCAAAGAAATTCATTGAAGGATGCAATTTTTTAAGAGCGTTACGCATTGCTTTTTCGTAGTCCGAAATAAAAGATGCACCTTTTAAGCAACAAATGTTGGAATCAATACACATAAACAAGTGCTGATACCACAACTCAGTTTTTCGCGTCATCAATACGAATCTAAAGCAATGAAAAACATAAAATAATCTATTTATATCATTTAAAAGAAATAATTACCTTAAAGTTGCTTAAAATCTCCAAAAGGACATACTTTAAAAGTGGCATCAATATTATTTTCAATTAAGCCAATTATCTTGTCCGACATTTTTCGTGTGTTCATGTAGTTGTTCCATGCTAATCTGCTGTCAAGATGCAAGCCAAGATACTTAACACAAGTATTTTGTGGAATTGCGTATCCGTAAAGTGTGACATTTGGGCAGCTCCCTGGTCCTTATGAAAAAGTTATGGGGACAGTTTTCAGGTTTCAATAGGACTGAGCTGGTTACCAGTCGTGAGACCGAAACGAAATGTGAATTAGTAACACAAATGATGTTTGAATAGTTATTCATTTTAATCGGTGAATGGTTGCATCGAAGAATTGTGTTTGGGAAGACGATTATTCTTGATGATCCCGAAAGGAGTCTTCTCTCGTCACTGATTTCTTCCAGATCACTTGTGCCAAATAGTCATCTCTCGTCTTAAGAACTTGATTTGATTTGTGATAGAACTTGAAATGAAGAGGTCAACTGTAGCTGGTTGTCGTTATAGAACTGATTTTTTAATAATGAAGTAAAAATGTTGTAACCTATGCTGCTCACAGATAGCCTCTTATGAACAGTACATTTTGGTTTATATATCTATATCTTAAACATAAGCGTATCTTAAGTGGCTCTCGGTCAGTCGCCGTTCTCTATGTTCCGCCTACGCAGAATTACTTTGGCCACTGCCGTTAATACTCGTTAATACTGATATTAAAAAGAAGAAGGGATATAGAAAGTGAAATTGAAAAGCTACTGTCATGCAAGATGCCACTTAATGAAAGTCAATGTGTACATGTAAAATCTTATCTTACTGCCGATGATAGTAAAGTACTGAATGCTTTGACAGATACCAAATTATTTCCACAATGCCCAGTATGCCAGACGAACCAAATATTTAAAATATAGCGTGAGCCCCTTGCATTGCTGGGTACGATTTTTTGAGTTTGTCTTACATGCTGGATATAAGATAGGCATCAAAAAATGGCGAATTGCTAATCAATGCGAAAAGAATACGATGTTGGAACGTAAGGCAAATATACAGCAAATCTTTTGGAAAAAGCTCTCTTTGAAAGTAGACTTAACAGGAAGGCCTTGGAAATACAAATACGGGTAACACTGCACGTCACTCACTTGCAAATTTTGAAACCTTTTCTGAAATTACTGGGTTGGATCATCAAATTATCTACAAGACACGCCCACTTGCTTATGCCAGTTTCCTTAGGTCTACAAAAAACTGAAGTGATAAATTTATTTTGTCTTACTCCTAATATTAAATGCCAGATAAATGGGCCATTTACCCTATGGTGCAGTGATTGACCTTTTGGGCGGAACGACTGATTGTGATACGGTACAAGTTACAATCATTTTTTGTTTTTTCTTAAGTATTACTAGGCTTAACATTGACAATATTATAATAATAAACATCGAGTGTGTAAAATAAATATGTTTTTTTGTTCTTATTTGAAAATGTTCTAATTGTTTCTAATTTTCCAGACAAATGGACAAATGGATTTTAGTCCGATTTGGAACGATATAGGTTTTATTTATAATTATATTATTGTCTTCAAATGTTTGTACTTTAACATGGCTATTAATGAACTCATTTTTATTTAAAGTGTTAAGTTAAGTTGTTAAGTTGTTAAATGTTAAGTTGTAAATTATTTATCTTCACAGTACAGTTTTTGTACTTTATGAGCATAGAATTTACAATGATTGATGATGAGATATTATATCGTCTTTATATACTAAACAGTTCTTACCCACCTATGCACCACTCTCTGAAAAGTTGCTGGAGCATTCGTAAGGCCGAATGCCATCCTCGTCATGCCCTTCTACCGCAGTAAAAGCTGTCTTCTGAAGATCTTCCGGTGTCATTTCTTTCTGGGGGTAGGCACCCGGTCCCCCCTTTATATCCCCCTTTATAACCGGTCCTGATCTGTTAATTTTATGCTGTGTTTAATTCTAAATGACAACTTTTCTCCCTTTGTTCCCTCCTGTTTGAATTCTTCAATAAATATTCATATATCACTACATTTTGTATTTTAAATGTGTCCAACACTCCTAACACATCAATACTTTTCTTAATGTGTTCCTGATGCCACGCGAAACTTGAGCACCGCGTCTATCAAAAATCTAAGTGGTCATTCAAACGGGTATTTGATCAATATGTACAGTAATGATTCCTCTACACTTGGTCTGTCGTCTGGGTCGAGGCTCTTAACCGAAAATGTTGGGGTTCTTCATTCCGTCCGCTATCACTTGTGCAAATGCCGTGTTCAAATTCTGATTTCTATTAAAATTTTCTATTTCTATTTCTATTTCCATTTCCAAAACCATTACAAACAGAATTGTCCCCATCGCTGATCATTATTATTAAAAGAGTGCGTGTAGTTATAGTTTTTTCTTGCCCCGAAATTTGTATCAAATATTCTATTTTAGTTCTGATTGTATCTGTTACTGTTTGCACCTTGTAGTTTATCCACTGTCATATTCCTGTCCCTTAAAAATGTATCTTTTAAATGTTTTGCTATCTCTTGTGCTTTCCTCAGAGTCCCTGGGTCTTTGTTTTCCACCCTTAATTGTAATTGTCCTCGCAGTCCAGTTACAAATCTTTTGATACACTTCTACACTTCCTTTTATAATCCTCATCAATCCTGTCCTAATATTCGCAATTTATTTATATAATTTGTCCATCGTCAATCCTTTCCTAGAAACATCCCTAAGATGGTTCAACCATCTTCATCTCTCTTGCTCTGTTACGTTGCTTATCTGTTTCAGTTGGCTTCCTTTTCTAGAAGCTAATCTCGTCAACCTATCTGTTAATGGAATTATCCTTTGCTTCAATCCCCTCCCTGATATTAATGTTTCCTATTCCATTTCCTGTTTGTTTTTCTATTTCCTAAATTCTTCTTTCAGCGATGTATCATTAATAATTTTATTATCAGGTTCCGTTGGTCCATCTCTTGTTTCCGTATTGAGTGGAGTTTTGCTTTGATGGCCATTCCCTACTTCTATTTCAAATTTTGCAGAAAGGTTTCTTGTAGCAATTTAGGATTCATGTCTTCTATCGCCATATGGGTAGTATTCTTACACTTTTAATTACTTTTAAGTGGAACACAATTCCGTCTGTACTATGAAATATTATCTTTAACGCAGGGTGTTTTTCGATATTTACGTATTAAGTTTTCTTTATGTTCGTGTACGTGATTTTCTAATTACTCTCTATTTTACTGGTCGTAACCATAAATTAAATAAATGTTCTCCTTTCCTTCCCTTATAATTCACTCCTTATGAGCGGTCTGTTGTGTTTATGGACCTTGTTTGGGGGAAGACAACAAAAATACCACCCTTATGTAATTTAATAATAACGCTTTTTAATTTTATCAGTTTATGTAGGTGTCGTGTTTATTCTGCCAGTAGAGGTGGAGAATAATCGATGTTTGTGGACATCGATGTTTTCGATGTTTTTGGTGAAAAACATCGATGTTTAATCGATGTTTAACAAAATTTTTTTTTTGTTATTATATTTTAATTTTATTAATATTTTTGTTTTTGTTAAGGAACAGAAGCTTATCGACGACTGATGGCGATAAGCGAGTGCGACGGTCCGAAATCATTTGGCCTGCCTTGCTAAAGAGGCGTTCAGACTCGCATGAGGATGCTGGAATACAAAGGAACTTTTTCGAGATCTTTTTAAATGGTTCATCAGTTGACATCTGAAATAAGATATTTTGTTTAATTGAATATTTGAAGAACAAAAGACATTTCAACATTCAAAATAGTAAAAAACCAAGATTTACTTATAATATATATAAAATACCGAATAATTAATAATATTTGTAGTTTGTATTCAAGGACAATTGCCCAAAATAATGGAAAATTAATAATATACGATAAGACAGCGTATTGCAACGGAATATTTTATAAGATAACAAATTTTAAAAAAGAAATATTCAATAATTATTGTAAACTTTCTAACGAGAGTTCCTGTTTCATAAATTTATTAAATGGAAAAAAAGCAAACTGTTCAAAGATTAGGGAAAAAATAAAAACTTTGAAAATTTAGATGATGGCGTTATTCTCCTCACCGGAGAAAACATTGTTAACGAGTCAAAATTAAACGGCGCATTTCTGATTTTATTTAATGAAAGCATCGTCATTAACGTAAAATACATTAATAAAAAGCAAAAGATGTTAGAATACATAACACAATATAAATATATCAACTATATGATCACAGACTACATATTCTCAAACGATACCGAATTAAGTTTAGATAACATAAACATTATAAATCCATTTTTAAAAGTCGGAAATACAAAAATACCCCTAGAGCTAATTTTGTTAATATTAATAATTACTTCCTTAACCATATACAAATCACCCAAAATCTTAAACAAAATTCAAAAACGCACCAAAACCAAAATAGAAATAGAAATCCCAGAACCCGAAAATACAATTGAAACCGTTACAGAGAATGAACCCAAAAATAATATAGAAATAACATTTGCTGAACTTAACAATCGCAGCACAATTTATTTATTTTGGCAGAGCTTGCTACACATACAGTTCTCACGGGTTCTTATCATGCTCGAATCTTATTGACTAAATTCAAATTATACGCTTCAACAGGCCCGGTGTTTCGAGTTGAACGCTTAAAAACCGATATGTTCTCGGGTTCTTCCTAAGAATAAAAATAAGGAATTATAATATACCAAAAAACTAATAGCAATACAAATTTTTAAGTAATAACTTATAACATATTGTATAACCACTTTTTTAAGCCACTGTTTCTCAAAATATGTTAAAAATTGAGAAAACATCTTCTTTTCTAAACATTTTGCTTGGCATTTCGACATATTAAATGCTTCGGCTATTTTTTTAGCTGTTAGAAGCGGTAAATACAAAAACTTGAGAAAGAGCACACAGGCGTGTTTATTGCAATTTAGCACTTATTCAAATCCGGGCGTCTTTTTTGCATTTTTTTTCCATGCTTGTGTAAAATGGAACCAACAAGCAAAGAAATTCATTGAAGGATGCAATTTTTTAAGAGCGTTACGCATTGCTTTTTCGTAGTCCGAAATAAAAGATGCACCTTTTAAGCAACAAATGTTGGAATCAATACACATAAACAAGTGCTGATACCACAACTCAGTTTTTCGCGTCATCAATACGAATCTAAAGCAATGAAAAACATAAAATAATCTATTTATATCATTTAAAAGAAATAATTTACCTTAAAGTTGCTTAAAATCTCCAAAAGGACATACTTTAAAAGTGGCATCAATATTATTTTCAATTAAGCCAATTATCTTGTCCGACATTTTTCGTGTGTTCATGTAGTTGTTCCATGCTAATCTGCTGTCAAGATGCAAGCCAAGATACTTAACACAAGTATTTTGTGGAATTGCGTATCCGTAAAGTGTGACATTTGGGCAGCTCCCTGGTCCTTATGAAAAAGTTATGGGGACAGATTTCAGGTTTCAATAGGACTGAGCTGGTTACCAGTCGTGAGACCGAAACGAAATGTGAATTAGTAACACAAATGATGTTTGAATAGTTATTCATTTTAATCGGGGAATGGTTGCATCGAAGAATTGTGTTTGGGAAGACGATTATTCTTGATGATCCCGAAAGGAGTCTTCTCTCGTCACTGATTTCTTCCAGATCACTTGTGCCAAATAGTCATCTCTCGTCTTAAGAACTTGATTTGATTTGTGATAGAACTTGAAATGAAGAGGTCAACTGTAGCTGGTTGTCGTTATAGAACTGATTTTTTAATAATGAAGTAAAAATGTTGTAACCTATGCTGCTCACAGATAGCCTCTTATGAACAGTACATTTTGGTTTATATATCTATATCTTAAACATGTATATAGCTTATAAGCGTATCTTAAGTGGCTCTCGGTCAGTCGCCGTTCTCTATGTTCCGCCTACGCAGAATTACTTTGGCCACTGCCGTTAATACTCGTTAATACTGATATTAAAAAGAAGAAGGGATATAGAAAGTGAAATTGAAAAGCTACTGTCATGCAAGATGCCACTTAATGAAAGTCAATGTGTACATGTAAAATCTTATCTTACTGCCGATGATAGTAAAGTACTGAATGCTTTGACAGATACCAAATCATTTCCACAATGCCCAGTATGCCAGACGAACCAAATATTTAAAATATAGCGTGAGCCCCTTGCATTGCTGGGTACGATTTTTTGAGTTTGTCTTACATGCTGGATATAAGATAGGCATCAAAAAATGGCGAATTGCTAATCAATGCGAAAAGAATACGATGTTGGAACGTAAGGCAAATATACAGCAAATCTTTTGGAAAAAGCTCTCTTTGAAAGTAGACTTAACAGGAAGGCCTTGGAAATACAAATACGGGTAACACTGCACGTCACTCACTTGCAAATTTTGAAACCTTTTCTGAAATTACTGGGTTGGATCATCAAATTATCTACAAGACACGCCCACTTGCTTATGCCAGTTTCCTTAGGTCTACAAAAAACTGAAGTGATAAATTTATTTTGTCTTACTCCTAATATTAAATGCCAGATAAATGGGCCATTTACCCTATGGTGCAGTGATTGACCTTTTGGGCGGAACGACTGATTGTGATACGGTACAAGTTACAATCATTTTTTGTTTTTTCTTAATTATTACTAGGCTTAACATTGACAATATTATAATAATAAACATCGAGTATGTAAAATAAATATGTTTTTTTGTTCTTATTTGAAAATGTTCTAATTGTTTCTAATTTTCCAGACAAATGGACAAATGGATTTTAGTCCGATTTGGAACGATATAGGTTTTATTTATAATTATATTATTGTCTTCAAATGTTTGTACTTTAACATGGCTATTAATGAACTCATTTTTATTTAAAGTGTTAAGTTAAGTTGTTAAGTTGTTAAATGTTAAGTTGTAAATTATTTATCTTCACAGTACAGTTTTTGTACTTTATGAGCATAGAATTTACAATGATTAATGATGAGATATTATATCGTCTTTATATACTAAACAGTTCTTACCCACCTATGCACCACTCTCTGAAAAGTTGCTGGAGCATTCGTAAGGCCGAATGCCATCCTCGTCATGCCCTTCTACCGCAGTAAAAGCTGTCTTCTGAAGATCTTCCGGTGTCATTTCTTTCTGGGGGTAGGCACCCGGTCCCCCCTTTATATCCCCCTTTATAACCGGTCCTGATCTGTTAATTTTATGCTGTGTTTAATTCTAAATGACAACTTTTCTCCCTTTGTTCCCTCCTGTTTGAATTCTTCAATAAATATTCATATATCACTACATTTTGTATTTTAAATGTGTCCAACACTCCTAACACATCAATACTTTTCTTAATGTGTTCCTGATGCCACGCGAAACTTGAGCACCGCGTCTATCAAAAATCTAAGTGGTCATTCAAACGGGTATTTGATCAATATGTACAGTAATGATTCCTCTACACTTGGTCTGTCGTCTGGGTCGAGGCTCTTAACCGAAAATGTTGGGGTTCTTCATTCCGTCCGCTATCACTTGTGCAAATGCCGTGTTCAAATTCTGATTTCTATTAAAATTTTCTATTTCTATTTCTATTTCCATTTCCAAAACCATTACAAACAGAATTGTCCCCATCGCTGATCATTATTATTAAAAGAGTGCGTGTAGTTATAGTTTTTTCTTGCCCCGAAATTTGTATCAAATATTCTATTTTAGTTCTGATTGTATCTGTTACTGTTTGCACCTTGTAGTTTATCCACTGTCATATTCCTGTCCCTTAAAAATGTATCTTTTAAATGTTTTGCTATCTCTTGTGCTTTCCTCAGAGTCCCTGGGTCTTTGTTTTCCACCCTTAATTGTAATTGTCCTCGCAGTCCAGTTACAAATCTTTTGATACACTTCTACACTTCCTTTTATAATCCTCATCAATCCTGTCCTAATATTCGCAATTTATTTATATAATTTGTCCATCGTCAATCCTTTCCTAGAAACATCCCTAAGATGGTTCAACCATCTTCATCTCTCTTGCTCTGTTACGTTGCTTATCTGTTTCAGTTGGCTTCCTTTTCTAGAAGCTAATCTCGTCAACCTATCGTTTAATGGAATTATCCTTTGCTTCGATCCCCTCCCTGATATTAATGTTTCCTATTCCATTTCCTGTTTGTTTTTCTATTTCCTAAATTCTTCTTTCAGCGATGTATCATTAATAATTTTATTATCAGGTTCCGTTGGTCCATCTCTTGTTTCCGTATTGAGTGGAGTTTTGCTTTGATGGCCATTCCCTACTTCTATTTCAAATTTTGCAGAAAGGTTTCTTGTAGCAATTTAGGATTCATGTCTTCTATCGCCATATGGGTAGTATTCTTACACTTTTAATTACTTTTAAGTGGAACACAATTCCGTCTGTACTATGAAATATTATCTTTAACGCAGGGTGTTTTTCGATATTTACGTATTAAGTTTTCTTTATGTTCGTGTACGTGATTTTCTAATTACTCCGACATTGATGTTGGATGCTTCGAATCGCCACTTACTCCTTTCTTGGAGAAAGGATAGATACTCGCTGCTCCACCGCTTCCAGAATTGCTGCTGCATCTGTGTCACCCTTTGCCATCTGCTGAGGCGGCCTTCTCGGAGATGCGTGAAATCAGGCTCAGGAAACCTTGTGTAGCTGGAGCCTTTCAGGAAATGGGCCGGCGTTAGCACCTCAAGACTTTCAGCGTTTTCTGAAATTGGACAGAGTGGACGGGAGTTAAGGATGGCAGAAATCTCATAAGCGAGAGTTCTCTATTTATCGAGGCCCAAGTGGAAGCACCGACGACTCTATAAAAGTGAAATTTGGCCGATTTAACAGCCGCCTCCCATAAACCACCGAAATGTGGGGCACGCGGAGGTATGAACTTCCAATCAATCCTATCAGCTAAGCAGGAGGAAGCTATCGAAGCCGTGTGGGGTTCGCTCAGAAATAGATCCTTCAGCTCGGTTAGCTCGCTCTTAGCGCCGACAAAATTCGTCGCATTGTCACTCCAAATAGTGCGCGGAGTGTCTCTCAGGCTGGTGAATCTTCTCAACGCTGCGATGAAAGAATCCGTTGTGAGATCCTGGACGACTTCCAAATGCGTGGCCTTCGTAGAGAAGCAGACAAAGACGGCGATGAGGCACTTGTGAGGCGCCTGGTTGCGGGCCTCAGCCCTATGATAAAATGGTCCACAATAATCCACTCCCGTGGTATGAAATGCTGGGTTAGGCTGAACTCGATTTGCTGGCAGGCTGCCCATAACGTGCTGCCAAGTGACAGGCTTCATCCGAAAACATCTGACGCATTTGTTAATGACGGTAGCCACGAACTTTCGTCCTCCAATTGGCCAATACCTTTGCCTTAATGTGGCAAGTAACGCTAGCTATCCTGCGTGCAAGTATTTTATATAAAAATATACGATGATTGCCTTGGTAACTGGATGATCCTTGGGTAACAATATCGGATGCTTAGTGAAGTGAAGTGAACCTGTTGGATGCTCCTCAGAAGAAGTACGTTCCCCAAATTGAGCTCCTCAACGGTAACACGGTTCCTTGAAGGTGAAGATTTTGCTCTGCAATTCGAAATGAACCGATAAATGTATGCAAATACACGCTGCAACTTATGAAAAGAGTTAAAGAATTTGCAGTTGATCGAAAAGTCAGTGCAAACAGTTCCAGTTAGCGCTGAGGAACGACGTTCTGGAAGATCCTTAACTGCATTTGGAAGAGAGGGCGATTTCGACGAGCTTTGCAGCAGGAATAGACAAGTCAGACCAGCAATGAAAGTCGCATTCGAAACCGATGGTTTCCTTGACGCTTACGATAAGCTCCGCCAATAAAAGCGCTGCCGACAACTCCAATCTTGGTATTGTCAAAGCCTTTAAAGGGGCCACTCTCGACTTGGCGCCGAGTAAATGGACCTTTGCTTCTCCACCGACCGCAAGTATAAACACGCTCCATAAGCCGCTATGCTAGCATCGCAGAATCCATGCAACAGGATGGAAGCCTGAGGTTGCATTACGAATCGTGAAAATTTCAAGTTTTGGACGATCGATAACTGAGAGGTCAACTTCTCCCATGACGAAAGAATAGGCTCTGGTAATGTGTCATCCCAATCCACGTTAGCATACCATAGGGATTTACAAAAAGATCTTGGCCCTTGTGACAATCGGTGTTATTAAACCCAGCGGATCATAGAATTTGGCTATTGTTGAAAGTGCAATACGCTTGGTGACTCGATGATTTACAGATCCCAGGCTAATCCCAGCGCCTTGGTAACAGCTGATCCGTCGTGAAATTGAATTACCTTCTCTTTATCGCAGTCATCATTAGAACACCATTTGCGGATTGGAAAATGGCCTCGCGACAATAGCTCCTTCACCTGACGACGAATTTCCCTAACCTCTTCAATTGACTCGCCACCAGAGATTAAATTATCCACGTAGAAGTCCATACGAACAATTTTTGCTCCAATTGGAAACTATTCCTTGTCATCATAAGAGAGCTGATGCATGGCTCTTATGGCCAAAAAAGCAGCTGGCTTGGTACCATAAGTCACCGTGTTTAGTTTGTAAACACTCAATTCATCAGTGGACTTCTCTCGCCAAACAATACACTGCAAAAAGTCATCCGGGTGCGACACAAGCACGCAGCGGTACATCTTGCAGATGTCTCCACAGAGGGCAACTTTAAAAAATCGGAAGCCAAGTAGAATGTTAAATATTTTTTGCTGAATTGTTGGCCCTGCAAGAAGCAAGTCGTTCAGAGAGCTGCCAGAAGTAGTTCTAGCAGACCCATCAAAGACGACCCGAAGCTTTGTGCTCGTACTTTCCTGCTTATGCACACAATGGTGGGGCAAGAAGAATTGTGGTACTGTTGGATCCTTTGGTGCGAGAGACATGTGGCCTAAGTTGATGTATTCCTGGAGAAAGGCCGAATACTGAGCTTTGAGAACAGGGTTTCTATCGAGCTTAGCTTCCAAACTCCTAAAACGACGACGAGCTAGGCAATAGGAATCACCTAGAGTTTCGAATCCCGAAGTGGATAAGAGACAAACAGAGTATTGACCATTCCCAAGTCTAGTGCAGTTTTCCTTGAACAGTTGTTCGCATTGCAAGTCCTCAGGCAACAGAGCTGGCTTTGATGGATTACAATACTCAATTTCCCAAAATCGCTTTACTATGACAGCAAGTGCGTCATCCTCAGAATGATCGTAGTATCCTTGACAATGGCGGCTAAGACAGACTTATGATTTGGAGTAGTCGACATCCCACCAGAAACGATCCAACCAAGTTTGGTGTTTTGGAGTGTTGGCAACATGCTATCCAAATGTATTTGCCCCATGGCAATTAGTTCGAAAAACAGACCAGCGCCAATTAACAAGTCGATTCGTTGTGATTGGTTGAAATATGGGTCAGCGAGCGAAATATTTTGGGGAATCCTCCATCCTGATGTATTTATGTTGAAATTCGGCTGATAGTCAGTGATACTGTGAGTCACAACGGCTGTGAATGACGCACGATAGCCTGCATCCCGTGATTGCGCAAAAATAGCAACTGATTTATCAGAGTTCATAGAGGACTCACCGATCCCAGAAATGAGTGTAGAATGCCTATATTTCAAATTTAACTGGCTAGCTAGGCGCGTAGTTATGAAGTTTAATTGAGAAGCAGAATCTAAGATTGCTCGACAGGGCATAAATGAACCAACCCTATTTGTTACATAGACAATAGCAGTTGGCAGCAACATGACGATCAAGTTGTGAGCATGACACTAGTGCTGATGAAGAAGATGGTGATGGCTGAGAGCTCGAGGGTGGGTCTGATGATGGAGGTGGTGTGGATGAGTCAGGGGTCATATGCAATAGTGAGTGGTGCTTCATGCGACAATATCTGCTTTACATTGCTTTACATTGCTGCAAACTATGCCCCTTGCGCAAACAGTTCAGACAAAGGTGCATTTTCTTGACTTCTCTAAATCGAAGATGCGGGCTCAAATTTAAAAATCGAGAGCACTTTGGCAAATAATGATCTCTCGCATCGCAAAATAGACATGGTGTTTGCGTTACCAAGGCTTGATCAAAATTTTGTGAGCAGTCCAGGAAGATAACTCAGCGATTGGCAAATCCTCTTTCCATTTTTCCCGAGTCCGCTGATCCAGCTTGTGAACGACGATATGAATCAGTAAAATTTTAAATGTGGAGTTGGCAGCTGTGCTACCTAACAATTGCAATTTGCGCTGTGCAGCTAAGCTAAATCCAGCCGTTCCAGCGATGTCTGTGCGGAGTCAAATGACAAATTTAAGGAATTGACCCAATCAAATCGCGCAAGAAGATCAGCTTCATCAAACTGATATATAGACTCAGTTGTTAAATACAATTTCATCGCGTTTGTTTGCCGCAGAATTGATTGCACTTTGGCGCGAAAAAATTCTATTTCATTTGGCGCGTCATTTTGAGGCCGAACCGCGTTTTCTGGAGCAGCCATTTCTTATTCACACACAAAAAAAAATAAAAGAAAAATGTCCGAACCGGTTAAGAGGGGGGAATAACCTTTTAACTTTTGCCGCGAAAAATGCGCGGCACCAAGCGTCGTTGAAAACGCAACGGAACTTTGTGTGGTTCCGCCTTATAACAGCGGATATAAATGTTATTCACCTTTTGTTTCGTCGGGGTCACCAAAATGTTTGGGGGAAGCCAACAAAAATGCCACCCTTATGTAATTTAATAATAACGCTTTTTAATTTTATCGGTTTATGTAGGTGTCGTGCTTATTCTGCCAGTCGAAGCTGCACTGCCGCAGCCGAAAGCCTGGCTACATATTTTAATTCGGGTTTTACAAATGTAGTCGCTGAATAGGTAGCGCGACAGCTTAGCGAGATAAGGCAAATAATAAGCCTAGGTGCTGGCGGGATGCTCCGAACAGACCTCTTTCGTAAAAAAAACAAAGGGGGGTTGCACTCCGGGAGTGCAGGCAGAAGTAAAAACTTGACTGGACACTTTTTTGGGTGAGCATTTTTAGATGCGCTCGCGACATGAGAAATTGTACATAAAAAATCTAGTTTATCAAAGCAATGTGGGCACTTTTTGAAAGGACATGAAGTATAATAATATAGAAACAATATTCGAAGGAAGTGATTTTATATAAATGAGTAAATATTAGTAAATAGTAAATACATAATTTATCAATTCTCATCCTTAATTTCATTATCAGCATTTTCATCATTATTATCAGGATTTTCATCAAATTCTAAAACTTTAACAATATCTATGTCTATGTCTATGGTAACTAAAGTATAAAATGAACAATTTTGATTTAAATCTATTTATATATCTTGTGAATACTGCATCAATAGTAGTTTCGTATTTTGTTATGCTAAGATTGTGATCATTGGACATCGTAAAATTAAATTCTTCATATAAAAATTTAATAAATGATTGATTTTTGACATCTGCAAAGTTTATGTGGAAATCTCCACTCAAAATCATATGATAATGATCAAATCTTCTTTTAGTTTTCATCATCATTGTACACTTTGTTGTACAAACGTTTGGTCAGTTGAAAATAAATTTAACGTTCTTCGTTTATCTCTGTATCGTTTACAATAAACTTTGTTCGCTTGTTTCGCCAAGTCTGACATATGTGGGTGTTTCTCTCTGTATCGATAATCATATTCTTTTCTTTCTTGTTTTCTACTTCATCCTCATAGGTGGAGTCATCTATCGCTGATTTTCACTTCAAAAAATAACTTTTATTTTTAACTTTATTTTTAATGCACAATTGTTTTAGGTTTTCATGCGTTTCTGGTGTTTTTGTCTATCCGTTCTGCCCAATGCAGTAAGGAGAAATATTCCCAAAATTCTTGCAC
This sequence comes from Drosophila kurseongensis, assembly GCA_018153305.1. Classification (NCBI taxonomy): domain Eukaryota; kingdom Metazoa; phylum Arthropoda; class Insecta; order Diptera; family Drosophilidae; genus Drosophila; species Drosophila kurseongensis. Next base: position 7,609,747 of record JAECXX010000001.1, read on the forward strand.
GATTTACACACCACCTTCCTTCTTTACCCTTCTGTATTCTTTTTATTTTTCTCCTTTTGTTTTTTTTTCCGCGGATTTTTTTTTTAAACTCTAGATTGGGAACATTCTTCTTTTCGAAAGCACTGAACGAACGGAACACTGCGAATCTAGATTTTGTATCCACACTTTTTTAAATACATATTTTATAATTTTTAGACTTAGCACATTCCTCTTTATTGACTCCTATTATGGCTCGTTGGCCACTTTTGTGGGTTCGCATTTTCAGCCGTTCTCGCGACAGATGAGATTTTATACAGATATACTCCGCGTTTATTCTTATAATATATGTATGTATACTATACGCGTTCTTTGGATGTGCATTCGTTTGTGCTCTAGCGACAGACGAGATTACATACATATATGTATACTCAGAGTGTATAGGTATGCGACAGCGCTGCATGCTATACGCAGTCTTTGCATGGGCATTCGTTCGTGCACTCGCGACCGACGAGATTGAGAGTTTTTTATATTTATTTTATAAATGAATATTAAACGAAAAATTTATTTATTTAAATATTTCATTTGACTTGTGTTGCTGCGAGGTATTGTGTTAAGAAAAACAAATCTAAAGTGTTAATAGAATTAATAAAAACATTGTTGTAGTGCTTTTGTATACTATTGTGTTACTATATTTTGTATACATTATTACAACTGCTGCTCGTCATCACGTAAGTAAATTATTATTTTATTTGGTAAATTTTGTTACGTACATGATTCGTACATAAACAAATGCAACACGTTATTAAATCTAAAAAATGAGAGACTCTTGGGGTACATATATGTTTACAATAGTGTACAATACTATTGGTATACGCATAGGTATATATCAACTGTCTCTTTCTTCGGCAAGGGAGACAAATTTCTCTCTTACCAACAGTTACAAGTTTGGCGCTAGCGTTTAAAAAGGCCATACATTTTTACAAAACTACAGAAAATCTCAACATTTTGGGAAATTAGGAAAATTAACTCTTTGCTAATTTCAGCTAAGAATTAAAAATTATCGGTAAGCCGGAAAAGTAGGAACACCTGAAAAATCGTAAAATATACTCATTTTATTAGAGAATTTCACTAGGGACGTGATTCAATGGTCGGAAAATCGCTAAAAATTATGGGAAAACCGGAAAAGTAGGAAAACCTGAAAAATCTAAAATATACTCAATTTAGTAGAGAATTTCACTAGGAACGTGAACTGACGGTCGGAAAATCGCTAAAAATTATGAGAAGGCCGGAAAAGTAGGAAAACCCGAAAAAATATATATGCTACGATTATAGCAATCGTCTTTGACTTCCAAAGTGAACGGTCGTGTTTTTTTTTCTGCGCTCCGATATTGTATTTTTGATTCGTTTATTCCCATCAATGGGTTTTATCAAAACAATTATCATTTTCTTACAGTTAATTCAAACATACATTTAAATTCCGTTCGCCTCGCGAGTGAACACTAAAAAATTGTTTTAATTTCGTAATTCTGTTCTGTGTTTTCTTTTCTTGTAACCCCGCCGTTTCTCTTTCGTGCGTTGACTGTCGTAAGTCGTAGTGCTGTTTTTAGTGTTGCTTTTGCATGCACTTTAACCAATGTACGCTCCCGCTCTCTCGCTCTCTTTGCTTTGAAAGTTCTAAGCGTGCAGTTTCTGCGCTCTTGCGGTACTTATAACTGCTCGCTTATAAATTTAAATTCGTTTTCTTAGTTCAGTGGTTCCAATAGATAAAATGAATAATAATAATTTAGTCTGCTTAATATAGTCTGCAAAAAATGCAGCCTCGTAATCAGGGCTGTGTGAAAACATGGTGCACACCAAGTGCGCCGGTTTTACTGGCCGGAAAAGTGATGACCTTTCAAAGGGGCCCAATTTGCAGTTTTCTTGTGATGCTTGTGTCGAGGTTTCAAACGAGATGAAATCGTTCATGCGCCAAACTAAAGGCGGCCTGATGGGGCTGATTAGCTGTTTCGGAGTTGCTAGAGATAGTTTTCGCCGAGCTAATGATCTCCTCTATGCGCTGGATTCGCAGTTTAATAGTCGTAAGCTATTAGAAGAGTCCCCTAAGCGCAAATAGGACGCTGGTGGTAAGCAGCAAAAGGGGAACACCCCGCAACCGAAATCAAAAGAACAACAGAGCGGATCAGCAGCTGATTGCAGCAAACCCTCAAATGTTGCTAAGATCAGCAGCTAAAATAGATTCGGTATCCGAACAATCCGTAACAGAATGCGTGCAACCAGGGACTTCTAAGAATTCCTATTTGTCCGTAGTGGATTTACAATTAGTCGATCCAACTATCTCTCAAAATGTAGCTTCACCACCACAAGGGACTACTGAGTCCGGACAACCGGCTCAAGTTGGTTTTGCAGAAACAATTTCTGCTTCATCAAAATCCCTTTCAGTGGTTCCACTGTGGTTCCAAACAAATTTTCGATTCTCGGCTTTCCCCCTGATCAAACATTTTCTGATGTATTGTCTTATATACAAGACAAAACTAAAGCCGATTGTAATAGTGTAAAGGTGGAAAAGTTTAAGTTTTCTTATGCTAGAGACATTTCATCTTTCAAGATAACTGTCCCTAATGAGCTCTTTGAAGCCATATGCTCGGGCGAGTTTTGGCCGGATAATATGGTTGTAAATGAGTTCGAAGATAAAGAAGAAAGGGCCCGTGGGAGTAAAACTTCCTAGTCGAGGCCAAACCAGTGTACCAATTTCAAAAAACTAACATCTGACCTCCTTCTTTCCTATCAGAATGCAAGAGGTTTGCGTAGCAAGCTCACTAAATTGTATTTCGATCGCCTTTCCTTTGCATCTCATATTATTGTGTTTACAAAAACCTGGTTAAAGCCGGAGATCTCCGAAGTTTTAGCTCCGAAGTTTTTCCAGGTAAGTACACAATATATAGGTAAGACCGTCCCTCTAGACGGGGAGGTGGAGTCTTAATTGGAGTTCATTCAAACCTCCCGTCTGATGAGTTTTTATACCCGTTACTCGTAGAGTAAAAGGGTATATTGTATTCGTGCAAAAGTATGTAACAGGTAGAAGGAAGCGTTTCCGACCCTATAAAGTATATATATTCTTGTTCAGGATCACTAGCCGAGTCGATCTAGCCATGTCCGTCTGTCTGTCCGTCTGTCCGTCTGTCTGTCCGTATGAACGCTGAGATCTCGGAAACTATAAAAGCTAGAAGATTGGCGTTTTGCATGCAGATTCTAGGAGTTCCTACGCCCACAATCGCTAATATACGATTTTAAAAATTTAAATATTTCGGAAAAGTAAAAATGCAGTTTTATTGTGTTTATCAATACCTATCGAAATGTAGAAGAAATTTTTCAAATCGGTCCATTCGTTAAAAAGTTATGCGTGATCAAAGTTTCTATCTCCATCTCCCTCGCACTCCCTTTACCTGAGTAACGGGTATCTGATAGTCGGGGCACCCGACTATAGCGTTCTCTCTTGTTTTTTTTATGAATTCAATACCATTGAATTTATTTGTGTAAAGTTATCGCTTCCTGGTAGCTCTATTTACATAACTTGCTCATATATTCCGCCGTTGTCTGAACTTCCTGATTATTTAAATCACCTTTCCGTTATTAAGTCCGTAGCAAATAAGCTTTCCGATAGGGATCAGTTGGTAGTTCTAGGTGATTTTAATATACCTGGAGTTACTTGGTCCACTGAGGATGGATCGATTGTCTTACTACCTATAGCACAGCATGATTTTATTGACGGACTGCTTGACATATCTTTATCTCAAGTAAACCATGTTCGAAATTCTTTAGGTCGCCTACTTGATTTGTGTTTTGTATCAAATCCTGAAGGTGTGTTTCTGTTCAGAGTAGCACCACTCACGCAACCTGAAGATCCATATCACCCTACAATCGAACTTTCATTTGATACGGGTAGAATTATAGAAGCAAAATCAGAAAAATCATCCAACGAATACATTGTTTTCGCAAGGCAGACTTTCTGAGGCTAAATAATTTTATTTCTAGCTTTAATTGGTCTGATCTTTACTTATGCAATAAACTCATTTTTTAATTCCTGTGTCCCGTGGTACTATCCGTCAATTTCCAATAAATAACCTTGGTTTAGCAAAGAGTTGACACACTTAAGAAATGTAAAGTCCAGACTTTTTAGGAAATATAAAAGTAACGGTTCTCAATCTGTTTTTACTAGATATTTAAGTGCTCGGTCAAGATTTACCGTGCTTAATGCTCAGTGTTATAATAGTTACTTAAACCGTTGTAAGGTCCAGTTCTCTCAGGACCCAAAACAGTTTTATAATTTCGCTAACACCAAGCGTAAATCTAATTCTTTTCCTTCCTCGCTCTCGTTCGAAAACATGACGGCAACCACAGATCAGGCAATAGCCGATTTATTTGCCCAATTTTTTCAAACGACTTAATCTACTTTAGATTATTCATCACAGCCTTATTCTTAAACAATGTCCAAGTCAAACCTCATATACTGTCCCACTTTAACAGAAAGCTCTCTTCTTTTGGTTCTTATCCGTATTAAGCCTGTTTATTCGCCAGGCCCTGTGCAAACCTCTTCACAAGTTGTTTACCTTATCTCTAGAAACTTCCCAATTCCCAAATATTTGGAAGGAATCATTTGTTATTCCTCTTTTCAAAAAGGTAACAAGTTAGAAGCCAGTAACTACAGAGGTATTTCTAAGTTGTCAGCTATTCCTAAGCTTTTTGAAGAAAATCATTACTCCTCATTTGCAGCACCTTTGTAGATCAATCATTTCTCCGTGTCAACATGAATTTATTAATAATAGATCCACAATCACAAACCTTCTGGAGCTCACTACATTTGTGATAAAAGGCTTCAATAGTAGTTTTCAAACAGACGTTATTAACACTGACTTAAGTAAAGCATTACTTCTGTACTTCTGTAAATCACTTACTTCTTGTTCAAAAACTTGACCTGTTAGGTTTTCCAGCTGATCAGCTTATATGGTTTTCAAGTTATCTGAATGGCAGGCCATAAAGGGTCCTTTTTAAAAATTCAAGTCTTGAAATTCTCCGTGTTACCTCAGGTGTCCCACAAGGGAGCCATCTAGGTCCGTTACTTTTTACATTATTTATTAACGATCTTCCCTCAATTATAAGTCATTCTCGCGTACTTATGTACGCAGATGATGTTAAGTTGTGCCTGCAATATAAGGACATTTCCTGCCATTTAGACTTGCAATCCGATTTATACGCATCCAAGTGCAAGCTGATGACTTTTTATCGGGTCAATCCGATATTCGCGACTTACACATTAAGTGGCAGCTCTTTGGATAGAATAACTCTTGTAAACGATCTTGGCGTTCTCTTGGACCCCAAACTAAAATTTTCAAACAACATTTCGTCCATAGTTAATAAGGCCAGAGGAGTGCTTGGATTTATTAAAAGGTGGTCAAAAGAATTCGAAGATCCTTATTTAACTAAAACTTTATTTATTTCGTTAGTCCGTCCGATTCTGGAGTATGGATCTCCCGTCTGGAGTCCACAATACGGAATACATATTAGTCGTATTGAATCTGTACAAAAAAACTTCCTTCTTTTTGCTTTACGGCGCCTAAACTGGGATGCAAATCTTATCTTACCTTCTTATTCTAGTAGACTTCTTTTGATTAATTTACCATCCCTAGCCAACCATAGAACGATGCTTGGTACTATCTTTATTTATAACCTTATACATGGTGATATTGACTGCCCCGACTTGTTAAGTCGGCTAAACTTTTCTGTGCCAAGTAGATTAACTAGAAATTATATTCTCCTAACTTTAAATCATTGTAGATCTAACTATGCCTTGCATGAGCCTTTCAGAGTATTATGTTCTGACTATAATAGACTTTTTCCTATAATCTCAAATCTTGACTCTCTGCCGCTCCTAAAACGATTAATACTATCTTCATTGGCACAAAATAGATCTTTCTATTACTTTTTTCCTCGGACTTTTACCTATATTTTTTTATCTCGCGTCTATCTTCTCGCGAATCGTGCCGTACGATTCACGGCTGGTAAGTGGCCCCTTCGATCGGTTGGGTGGGTAAGTGGGCCGTGGGACATCGCGCGAAAAAAAAAAAAAAAAATAGCTTTAAAAAAATCTACATTTTTATTTTTGATTATATATTTGTCTTTAAAATGGTTGCGGATGATTCAAATGGTGCTCGAAAAAGAAAAACTCGATAGATGACTCCACTTATGAGGATGAAGTAGAAAAAAGAAAACAAGAAAGAAAAGAATATGATAATCGATACAGAGAGAAACACCCACATAAGTCAGACTTGGCGAAACAAGAGAACAAAGATTATTGTAAACGATACAGAGATAAACGAAGAACGTTAAATTTATTATCAACTGACCAAACGTTTGTACAACAAAGTGTACCTTCTCAAATCGCTGGTCCATCTACCAGAGATGTGCCTTATGTACCTCCAACAGTAATACATTCATCTCAAATCGCTGGTACATCTACCAGAGATGTGCCTTACTACCTCCAACAGTAATACATTCATCTCAAATCGCTGGTCCATCTACTAGAGATGTGCCTTATGTACCTCCAACAGTAATACATTCATCTCAAATCGCTGGTCCATCTACCAGAAATGTGCCTTATATACCTCGGACAGCAATACATTCGTCTGGTCCATTTACCACAGATGACATATGTACATTCAGAAATCATACACAATGAGCAAATTACAGGTCCACCAAGCCATTCTGACGGCAATCCTCCTATTCACAATGTCGCGGATATAATAGTTCCAAGTCAACCTTCCTCTCAGATTGTAAATGCTTCCTTACCTAATGTTCAGGTTCAAACATACTCTGCTTTTCAACGAAATTCCTCTGCGCATCGAGAATTTCAGAAAGAATTCGTTGCAAATGAATTCGGCCTTGCTTGTGATGTTTGCGACAGACTGTGGTTCAAAAAGGATTTGAGTTACTTACAAAATATAGATACGACTAAAAATATTGATTTTTTAAGACCATTGCTTTCAAACACTGCTTTACCGGAAATTAAATTATGTTCAACTTGCAACGCAGCAATTAAAAAGCAACTTATTCCACCGATGTCTTTTTACAATGGATTCAAATATCCACCTGTTCCTGTATCTTTGAAAGACTTTCTTTTAGACTTGGTAACCGAAAGGTTAATTTCTCCAAGAATTCCGTTCATGCAAATACGTAGACTGCGACATGTACATGGTCAATATGGAATTTATGGACAGATCATTAATATTCCAATTGAAGTGAATACAATGGTTAATGTGTTGCCGAGGCAAGTAGATGATGATTATGCCATCACTGTTCATATTAAACAGAGATGCTGTGCCAATTTCTGCTCAAATATCATCAATACCACAGAACAACAACAAAACTATAGTGGCGAAAAGAAAACATTTTCCACTAGTTTCGGCTTTGGATATGACGATTCACAAGTCTCAGGGAGGTACTTTTGATGCTATTGTTTATGAATACAGTCGTTCTCACTCAAGAGAATTGGTTTAGGTAGCCTTATCAAGAGTAACTAATATAGAAGGTTTGTTCTTACTAACTAAAGAAGATACAGGAGCGAGCTGGAAATATCATCATGGCAGAGTAGGAAATGCACCGACTGATGATTCAAACACAAGAAAAAATCAAAAGAGATCTAGATTTATCCATCGAACTAAAACGATTACATGACAATAACTTACAAACTGTAACTAAAACATTTATTGATTTAATTTCTACAAAAAAAGTGTTATTTGTTTTTTCATTCAATTGTCAAAGTTTACTACGACATGTACATGACCTATCAGTTGATGCTCTTGTTGAGAAAATGAGTGTGTTAATATTATCAGATTAATTAATATTATCAGAAACTCATGCAAGTAACGAAGAAACCATTGACATTCCAAATTTGACCACTTTATAGCAAGTTTCTAATGAGACAATCGTCCAGCACGTGGGGTGGCTATTTATCATCGGTCCGCTGATACTATGGCCACATTTTCTGCAGATCATATGGAAGAGCATGCGAGATATACCAGTATGTTTAGCACTAATGTTTCGAATATTGGTGACATATGTAATTCCCAATGCCATTCTAATAGACAAACAATAATAATATTTCACCAGAACAGTATTTACAAGCAATACGAGAGTTCTTGAATTCAAATTTATTCATTTATTGTAAAGCTGCTTCCGCACTATTTATGAATAAAATGAATAGAAGATTTGATCATTATCATATGATTTTGAGTGGAGATTTCAACATAAACTTTGCAGATGTCAAAAATCAATCATTAATTGAATTTTTATATGAATAATTTGATTTAACGATGTCCAATGATCGCAATCTTAGCACAACAAAATACAAAACTACTATTGATGCAGTATTCACAAGATATATAAATAGATTTAAATCAAAATTGTTCATTTTATACTTTAGTTACCATCGACCTATTGTTTCAGCTTTAGAATTTGAAGAAAATCCTGATAATAATAATGAAAATGCTGATAATGATGATGTAAGACTTTTTGAAATTATGGATGAGAATTGATAACTTCTGTATTAACTATTTACTAATATTTACTCATTTATATAAAACCACTTCCTTCGAATATTGTTTCTATATTATTATACTTCATGTCCATTCAAAAAGTGCCCACATTGCTTTTTTATGTACAATTTCTAATGTCGCGAGCGCACCTAAAAATTGCTTTTTTACTCACCCAAAAAAGTGTCCAACGCGCCATAAATTCAAGTTTTCACTTCAGTTTCTTAACACTTAATTTAATTGGCGACCAACGTGGGGCGGTGCTATAATAAATTAAAAAAATAAATTTTTAAGCAAAAAAGCTTATAAAATAAAATCAAAGGAATTCGTGCCGCTCAAACAACCTATTCGATCACATAAATAATAAGTGTTTGCATCGAAAAATAAAAAGTCACTAACCAACTTAAAGCGAACCGAACCGAAAACAATTAAAATTTGAATTAACGAGGTCGGAAGCTAACTTTGGCAAGCCGAAGTTTTAATACCCTTGCAGACTTTGCCGAAATTGCTAAAATTGAAAAGGTAGCGAAAGGAATAAGGTATACATAAACAAACTAGATTTATGTCATGTCAATAGCTTTTATACTGCAAAAATGTCATATAAAAAAGAAAAAAGGGATATTTTCGGAGCCTTTAACAATTTCTCCTACGGAAGCTATAAGATATAGACGTCCGATCGGCAAGCGCTTATACCCTGATCAAGATATGCGTAAATAAATTAGACTTGGAAAAATTTATGTCAATAGCTTTTACACTGCGCGAAATATTCTGAAAAACATCAAATTTGGACCGATTTTACCCTATTGTTCCTATGGGAGCTTTAATATATTGACGTCCGATCAGCACGCGCTTTTACCTTGATCAAGGTATGCATAAAAAATACGATTTGGAAAGATTCATGTCAAAAGCTTTTACACTGCGCGAAATATCATCAATTCTTGCAAGGAATATCCGATTGTTCCTATGGAAGCTATAGGATATAGACGTCCGATCGGCACGCGATTTTACATTGATCAAGGTATGCATATAAAATACGATTTCATGCCAATAGCCTATATACTGTGCGAAATATCCTGAAAATCATAAAATTTTAGCCGATTTCACCCTATTGTTCCTATGGGAGCTATAGGATATAGACGTCCGATCGGCACGCGCTTTTACCCTGATCAATTTGGTCAGATCTGATTTACGATTTGGAAAGATTCATGTCAATAGCTTTTACACTGCGCGAAATATCATCAATTCTTGCCAGATATATCCGATTGTTCCTATGGGAGCTATAGGATATAGACATCGGATCGGGGCGGTTTTCAAACTTGATCTGCGTACACATGTTTTAGGACAACTGTGAATGTTTCAGATCGCTAGCTTTTAAACTGAGCTCGCAAACGGTATTGAAACAGACGGACAGACGGACGGACGGACAGACGGACAGACGGACAGACGGACATGGCTATATCGACTCCCCTATTGATCCTGATCAATAATATATATATCTTATGGGGTCGAAAACGTCTCCTTCGCTGAGTTACAAACTTCTGACCAAAATTATAATACCCTCTGCAAGGGTATAAAAAGTGAAATAAACTAAATAATTCTTCAAAAATACAAAAAACCGAAAAGTGTGAAATAAACTGAACTTAATAATAACTAAATAAAAGAAATGTGGTATAAACAAAAAACAGTTCATACAGCACAAAGGAAATCAAAAATAAAAAAAGGTTTTGAAAATTTAAAATAAAAATAATAACACCAAAAATCAAAGAAGGAAGGAAGAGCTGTGGGCCATCGCTCGCCATAAAAGCTACAGATCAACACATAAAGAAGGAAGGAAGAGCTGAGGGCCATCCCTCGATAAAAAACAGAGGCTACTGATCTAATAATTTTAGAAGGAAAGAAGGAATTAAGACCCCCCACACAGAAAAAAGGTCATTTAAAATAATTAGTTTGTAAATAAGAAAAAAGTCGATTTTTTTTCACGAAGTTTTCCATTTAGTCGAATTTTAAAAAATATTATAAATTTAAAATTTTTATTTTTTGTTGGTTCCGGCGATAGAGATATATTTAAAGAATATTCATGCCAAATTTCAAGTAAATCGACTGATTAGAACTTGAGATATAGTGGCGACCGCATCTAAAAAAGTAGTTTCGAGAAAAACGCGTTTAAAGTTTTACGTTAAGTTTCGGGCAGCGTAACTGATAGAATATTACGTAAAAATTACATTCCCTTAATCAGCTATCCCAGCTCCATACAATGACCTTCAAACAATTAGTGTAGTATATTGGAAATAAGGTTATTGTTATAGAAAGAAGGAGAGAAAGTTATTCATACTAAGCTAGCCCGGGCTTCCAGCCACCTATTCTTTCAGTCGTTCGCTCAACCGGTCTAGTTGATACGTCTCTAAAACGGCTATAACTTTGAAAATAATTTGAGTTTTGAAAAATCTTTTTAGGGAGTTATTTGTGAATCAAAAACTATCGAATTATAAAAAAAAAATTTTGGATTTTCTCAAATTTCTAGACTAGAAGACCCCCTTAAGCAAGCGCAAATAAAAATGCATAAGACTCACAATGAAAATAGGAAAACCAAAAGATTATAATGTAGGCGAGTAATACTGTTAATTATAATCATAACATCGGTCCGTTGCGAAGTAATAGATTATTCAAATCATGACTATTTGCTCTACAAAGACACCAAAGATGTCCTTATCTATGAAACTTACGCAGAACTATTTCACGTAACTAATTTAAGTTTTTATAAAGAAATAATAATATTAGAACCAGAGGATATTAACAAAAACGCAAATAAGAATCTTCAATGGGAAATATCTTACAACTTAAGAATAATCAAAATAATTTTATCCCAAATATTACCTTCTCAATTAAAAAGCTATGTAAATGAATTAGGTACAGTTTGGAAATGTATAGCGGAAACCTCAGACCATGATGATATCACTGATATAATGAATTCAATCGTGGCCGACGCTCGCTCGAAGACGAAGGTCGTGAAAGTCGTCCAAAAGCAGTCGTTGTTCCAGAGAACATTGACGCCGTGCATGAACTGATAATGCAAGATCCTCATGTGACATACCGTGAGATATCCTTGGGCATTTCTTCCACCAGCATACATTCGATATTGCATGAACACTTGGTCGTAAAAAAAATTTGTTCTCGTTGGATCCCGCACAATTTGACAATCGCTCAAAAAAAGACTCGTGTGGACTGGTGCAAAAAAAATTTGAAAAAATACAATCGCGGTGTTTCAAAAGACGTTTATAAGATCGTCACAGGAGACGAATCATGGATCTATGCTTATGAGCCCGAAACAAAACAGCAATCGACCGTGTGGGTCTTCGAAGACGAGCCAAATCCAACGAAAGTTGTTCGTGGAAGAAGCACTTCGAAGCAAATGGTGGCCTGTTTCTTCGGTAAAACAACTGTTCCGCTTGAGCAACGTAGGACGGTCAATTCTGAGTGTGGGTCTTCGAAGACGAGCCAAATCCAACGAAAGTTGTTCGTGGAAGAAGCACTTCGAAGCAAATGGTGGCCTGTTTCTTCGGTAAAACAACTGTTCCGCTTGAGCAACGTAGGACGGTCAATTCTGAGTGGTACACCATAATTTGTTTTCCTGAAATCTTCGGAGAAATTCGAAAAACGAACAAGAGAAGACGGATCATTCTGCACCATGACAATGCGAGCTCTCACACATCAGCTCAAACCAGCGCCTTTTTGACTGCCCAAAATGTCGAATTAATGGGTCATCCGCCATACAGCCCTGACTTGGCACCCAATGACTTCTTTTTATTCCCGCACATCAAGAGAAAAATGCATGGTCAACGATTTTCGACGCCAGAAGATGCCGTTGAAGCGATCAAAAACCATGTTTTGGAGGTGTCTCAATCGGAGTGGACAAAGTGCTTCGACAATTGGTTTGAGCGCATACATTTTTAATCATAAATATTCGCATTTTCATTATTAGGCCAGAAATATATATAGCAACCCTCGTACGACAGTGATTAATAATAATTCTTGTACAAATATTAAAAATAAAATAAAAGATTAGATTTCTAATTATATTTTATCAAACGATTCTGAACTTTCTTTTGATAATATAAATATTGTAAATCCATTTATCTAAATTAAGCAGACCAGAATTCCACTGGCTTTATTATTATTTCTGTTTATATTAATTTATTTGACCATAATGTTTATATTTAAGCACAGAAAATACTTAAGCAAAATGTATTTAATTTTAAAATCACGGCAAAGGTAAAATTAAATGAAGCCTGATAATGAAAAACAAATCGAGGAAAACATTTGCAATCTATCACAGCATCCCCAAATGAACCGGGACGATTCAATTTAGAAAGGGGGGATTTAACCAACCCATGATTATGGCCTGCTTGGTCAATTTATGAACAACTTCAGGCTGCAATCTTCGCAGTCAACATCCTCAATTTAATTGAATATCTTTAGGAACATTTCTCACGCTCTTATTAATATCAAGGTTCTGCAGATATTAATTTCAAGCTTTTGCAAAACATAAACAAATAGCAGCCCATAATCAATTATGGGCTTCTGCAGCTTATAAACAAAGTCCCAATAATCAATTTATGGGGATCAATTGGTCGTTTATGTATGTATCCCAACTATTGGTAGCTATTGGCTATGTTAAAAGATGAGTTGCCAAAAAAATTTTATTTGGTTAATTTTGTACATACAATAAATCTACACTTTTTATCAACCGAACTAAGAGTTAAGCTTTCCTACAGTCACCATTAAGGTAGTGATTAGTGTCAATGATTAATGATTAGTCAATGATTAGTGTCACACTTTTTGCGAATTGATTACTCATGGAAAGGCGTATCCGATACTCAGAAAACTTTGTTGACTGCTTTACCCTTGCAAACGGTATTATAATTTCAGTCAAAATTTTGCAACGCAGTGAAGGAGAAATTTCCGACCCCATGAAGTATATATATTCTGGATCAGCATCACCAGGAGAATCGATCTAGCTATGTCCGTCCGTCTGTCCGTTTCTACGCAAACTAGTCCCTCAGTTTTAAAGCTATCTGATTGAAAAAGTTGTCTTTTTATTGCAGGTAGGATCGGACGACTATATCATATAACTCCCATAGGAAAAATAGGAAAAAAAAAAAAGAAAAGTATAACTTTGTAGTTTCTAATTTTTGTTGTTTTGTTCTTTGGGAGTTGGTAATATATAAATGCCATGGAATTACTAATAAAATTAAAATCGGACAACTTTATCATATAGATCCCATAGGCAAATCGAAATTAAACATGAAAAATATTGTATTGTTCCTTTGAGATATAGTAATTACTTACTATATCAGAATTAGGCTTTTAGTTTTGTCAAAATAGGACAACAGTATCATATATCTGCCTCAGAAACAATAGCAAAATGCAGCGCAAAATCGACATAGCTTCATTGTTTTTAGTAATATAGGCAGAGAAATCGAAATGTTGTCTTTTGTAATAACTGCAAGGGTATATAAACTTCGGCTTGCCGCAGTTTGCTTCCATTCATGTTTAATAATGAAATATAAATGTTGTAACCTATGCTTCTTAAACACTTATATAGCTTAAATCCCAATCGCCGTTCTCAATGTTCCGCCTACGCTGCATTCCTTCGGTCGCTGCCGTCAATACTCGGATGTGAACTTGTTGACTTGCATATAATAGATCGGACAACAATTGCGCCATTATTAATGTGAACCAGCCAGCACTGAAGTGTTTGCTGGCTCATGTATATTCTTGATGAGTAACTGGGTGTGGAAAGTCGTTTATTGGTAACTAGCTAGCCTTGCAGAAGCCGGGAAGCTTTATCTTCATCTGTATCATCAGCATATGTTGCAACGGTGCACTTATTGGAGTATACACAATCGGTCCCAATACGCTTTCTTGTGGGACGCCTGTGTTTATGCCAACTAGTGACGATGTGTCATTTCTCTGCTGCACCTAGAAGCATCTTTCATTCAAATAGGAATTGTAGGTAGTATGAAGCAGGTACCCATTTCTTTATTTTCTACATTAAGCACTCGATCAAACGCTTATTGAACATCAAGAAATGTAGCAGTGCGGTTTTTTTTGTATATTTATTTGTAAACATGGAACCCGTACTATCTATGAGTACCTTAACAATGTAGTTTTGTATATTAATTTGAACCAAACCCCATGCCTTTAGGGATTTTAGGACTATCTTGGAGATCATATTTTTGGATGTCTGGTTATTTTTGTAAGCTTAGTCTCTTGAGCCGTCTGAGCGGTCTAGCTGGCGGGAGTCTTTTTGCGAGCAGGTTCCGATGACTAAGGAGTCTGTCGCTGTACCTGCTGGCGTGTAGGCCAATTAGCTGCTGCACAGTGTGGATATTTAGGTCCTTGTGGAGGGTCTACCCACGCAGATACCAATGACAATTCGTTATCTTCCTCATTGCCTAGTTTTGCTGCACTTGGATGCGCTTTTAGTTAGATTTGGCTGCGATCCCCCATATTTGTATGCCGTATAGACATATTGGGGCTATACAGTGGACATACACGGCTCTCTTAGCCGTCAGCGACATGTTAGTCCTTTTGTTGAGCAGCCATCACAATTGTTGCATCATGGCTTTCACGGCTTTCAGGTGCCTTTGACTTTCACAGAGTCTCCATATTTTGTGAGGAGTCTTAAAAATCCCCACAAGTCCCGATGCAGGAGAGCGGCTTAGCAATATGAGTGAAGGGCATCCAGGTCAAACGGGAAATGTACGGACCTTGAAACCTCATACGGCAAGGGCAACAAGGTCGAACGGTAAACTGGCGGATTTCGGAGCCGCACAAAGAGGACGCACCGTGAATTAACGGAAATGCAGTGGACCTTGGTCCCGATCTGAAGGAGGGAAATAACGGCACCTCCAGCGGCTACAAAAGGACAGCGGAAGCGACAGGGACAGTACGAGTGCGAGAATCAGAGCGAGTGCGTGAACGCGGAACAAGTAAAGTCAAAACCCAAGTGTCCAAGGATTAAGACCGCAAAGTCGAGACGCCGAACGGCGACAAGTCTACACGGCTGAGGTGCTAGGTCGTGGTCAAACCGAACTTAAGGAATCCTTGCGCGGTGTCAGGTGATAAAGGTGTCTAGGCGATAAGGGGGGACTCGGTTCTATCGATACACCTTGCCGACAAAGTCCGTTCCTATCTCAGTCATACTGAGCAAGCCAGAAGCGACGCAGCTGCAGGCCAGGAGGGGAGGCCAGGGATCGCAAGGTGCTGCCTCTCGAAATTAATGGGCGACCTGCAGGCGGAAGAAATGATACTGTCCGCCAGAGTGCTCATAGGTGACAAAAAAAGTTAAGGCCACGGTGGATACCGGCGCCTCGGCGAGCTTCATTAGCGAAGAGCTGGCGGACGAAAAGAGACTAACATCGGACTTGGCACGAAAACAGTGTCAATGGAGCTGCTGATTTTACCAGGACTGATCGACGCCCTGGTGTTGGGATGGAATTTCCTCCCCAGAACCGGGGCCGAAGTCGAGTGCGCGGAGGATAACTGGAGGAGAAACCGTCGGTGGAAACAGTGGAAACGCCAAAAAGTTTTGTGGAAGAGGATGTGGAGGGGTTCCTAAGGGCCGATTTGAAAAAATTGGAAGGCAGAAAGGGAACATCCAACGTGGAGGTACACAGGATCACCATGAAGGAAGACCATCCAGTCAAACAGCGGTACTATCCAGACGAGCTACTGGAAAAAGCTCGCCAATAGTCATGGTGAGGAAGAAGACTGGGAAGTGGAGGCTGTGTGTAGATTTCCGGTAAACAAACGCGGGGTCCGTGATGGACGCATACCCAATGCCGATGATAAACTACATTCTGGACCAACTGCGGAAGGCAAAGTACATCAACAGCTTTGACTTAGAGGACGGCAGAGGATGGCAGATACCTTTGGATCCAGGCAGTAGGCAGTACACGGTGTTTACTGTACCAGGGAAGGCCTTTTCCAGTGGAAGGTGATGAAGTAAGGGTATATAAACTTCGGCTTGCCGCAGTTTGCTTCCATTCATGTTTAATAATGAAATATAAATGTTGTAACCTATGCTTCTTAAACACTTATATAGCTTATATCCTCAATCGCCGTTCTCATTGTTCCGCCTACGCTGCATTCCTTCGGTCGCTGCCGTCAATACTCGGATGTGAACTTGTTGACTTGCATATAATAGATCGGACAACAATTGCGCCATTATTAATGTGAACCAGCCAGCACTGAAGTGTTTGCTGGCTCATGTATATTCTTGATGAGTAACTGGGTGTGGAAAGTCGTTTATTGGTAACTAGCTAGCCTTGCAGAAGCCGGGAAGCTTTATCTTCATCTGTATCATCAGCATATGTTGCAACGGTGCACTTATTGGAGTATACACAATCGGTCCCAATACGCTTTCTTGTGGGACGCCTGTGTTTATGCCAACTAGTGACGATGTGTCATTTCTCTGCTGCACCTAGAAGCATCTTTCATTCAAATAGGAATTGTAGGTAGTATGAAGCAGGTACCCATTTCTTTATTTTCTACATTAAGCACTCGATCAAACGCTTATTGAACATCAAGAAATGTAGCAGTGCGGTTTTTTTTTGTATATTTATTTGTAAACATGGAACCCGTACTATCTATGAGTACCTTAACAATGTAGTTTTGTATATTAATTTGAACCAAACCCCATGCCTTTAGGGATTTTAGGACTATCTTGGAGATCATATTTTTGGATGTCTGGTTATTTTTGTAAGCTTAGTCTCTTGAGCCGTCTGAGCGGTCTAGCTGGCGGGAGTCTTTTTGCGAGCAGGTTCCGATGACTAAGGAGTCTGTCGCTGTACCTGCTGGCGTGTAGGCCAATTAGCTGCTGCACAGTGTGGATATTTAGGTCCTTGTGGAGGGTCTACCCACGCAGATACCAATGACAATTCGTTATCTTCCTCATTGCCTAGTTTTGCTGCACTTGGATGCGCTTTTAGTTAGATTTGGCTGCGATCCCCCATATTTGTATGCCGTATAGACATATTGGGGCTATACAGTGGACATACACGGCTCTCTTAGCCGTCAGCGACATGTTAGTCCTTTTGTTGAGCAGCCATCACAATTGTTGCATCATGGCTTTCACGGCTTTCAGGTGCCTTTGACTTTCACAGAGTCTCCATATTGTGTGAGGAGTCTTAAAAATCCCCACAAGTCCCGATGCAGGAGAGCGGCTTAGCAATATGAGTGAAGGGCATCCAGGTCAAACGGGAAATGTACGGACCTTGAAACCTCATACGGCAAGGGCAACAAGGTCGAACGGTAAACTGGCGGATTTCGGAGCCGCACAAAGAGGACGCACCGTGAGTTAACGGTAATGCAGTGGACCTTGGTCCCGATCTGAAGGAGGGAAATAACGGCACCTCCAGCGGCTACAAAAGGACGGCGGAAGCGACAGTGACAGTACGAGTGCGAGAATCAGAGCGAGTGCGTGAACGCGGAACAAGTAAAGTCAAAACCCAAGTGTCCAAGGATTAAGACCGCAAAGTCGAGACGCCGAACGGCGACAAGTCTACACGGCTGAGGTGCTAGGTCGTGGTCAAACCGAACTTAAGGAATCCTTGCGCGGTGTCAGGTGATAAAGGTGGCTAGGCGATAAGGGGGAACTCGGTTCTATCGATACACCTTGCCGACAAAGTCCGTTCCTATCTCAGTCATACTGAGCAAGCCAGAAGCGACGCAGCTGCAGGCCAGGAGGAGAGGCCAGGGATCGCAAGGTGCTGCCTCTCGAAATTAATGGGCGAGTGCTCATAGGTGACGAAAAAAGTTAAGGCCACGGTGGATACCGGCGCCACGGCGAGCTTCATTAGCGAAGAGCTGGCGGACGAAAAGAGACTAACATCGGACTTGGCACGAAAACAGTGTCAATGGAGCTGCTGATTTTACCAGGACTGATCGACGCCCTGGTGTTGGGATGGAATTTCCTTCCCAGAATCGGGGCCGAAGTCGAGTGCGCGGAGGATAACTGGAGGAGAAACCGTCGGTGGCAACAGTGGAAACACCAAAAAGTTTTGTGGAAGAGGATGTGGAGGGGTTCCTAAAGGCCGATTTGAAAAAATTGGAAGGCAGAAAGGGAACATCCAACGTGGAGGTACACAGGATCACCATGAAGGAAGACCATCCAGTTAAACAGCGGTACTATCCAGACGAGCTACTGGAAAAAGGATACATCGCGCAGTCTAGGAGTCCCTAAAGCTCGCCAATAGTCATGGTGAGGAAGAAGACTGGGAAGTGGAGGCTGTGTGTAGATTTCCGGTAAACAAACGCGGGGTCCGTGAAGGACGCATACCCAATGCCGATGATAAACTACATTCTGGACCAACTGCGGAAGGCAAAGTACATCAGCAGCCTTGACGTAGAGGACGGCAGAGGATGGCAGATACCTTTGGATCCAGGCAGTAGGCAGTACACGGCGTTTACTGTACCAGGGAAGGCTTTTCCAGTGGAAGGTGATGAAGTTTAGTCTGAACTCCGCGTCGGCAACATTCCAGCCGCGATTGGACCAGGCTATTGAACATGAAATGATGCCGCATGCCTTCGCGTATCAGGACGATATTATCGTCATCGGACTGAAGCTAAAGAAGCACATGCAAAACCTGAAGGAAGTGTTCAGGAGACTGCGAGCTGCGAACCTAAAAGTAAACGCTGAGAAGTGCAAGTTTTTCTGGAAGGAGCTGCAATACTTGGGGCATCGACCAAGGGATCGGAACAGATCCAGAAAAGATATCGGCGATTGCGTTACTAAAACCCCCGGCAAACGTTAAGAAGCTGCGGCAATTCTTGGGAGTGGCGTCGTGGTACAGGCGTGCCAGATTTTGCCACGCTGGTGCATCCGCTGAACGCCCTTTTCCGAAAGAGTACAAGAGTACACAGAACACCGACCAAGGCGAGAGGGTGATCTTGTCTTTCAGCCGGTCCCTGAATGGATCGGAAAGAAATTTATCGGCGACTGAGAACGAATGTTTGGCAATTGTGTGGGCCATACGAAAATGTGGCCGTTCTTGGAGGGCTACCACTTCCAAGAGATAACGGATCACATGGCCCTGAAGTGGTTTAATAGCATCGAGAGCCCAACCGGAAGAATCGCACAATTGGCGCTGGAACTGCAACAATATGACTTTGAGATCGCATATAGGAAGGGCCAGCTAAATATAGTGGCAGACAACTAATGCCGCCACTGCCAGCAACGTGTCGAAGGATACAAGACAAATCACAAAAACAGCATAAGGAAACTGTCGAGTGTAACTGGGTAAGGGACATGCGGAGTAAGATAGCCCAAAATCTCCAGAAATATACAGATTACATGTCGGAAGCCAACCGGCTATATCGCCACATACCTCACAGAGGTAGGGTTGCAGCAAGATACCATTAGCCGGGAATGCACCGCGACATCAGGAAGTATGTGTGGAACTGTGAGAGCTGCCTGCGGTACAAACCAAGACAGCTACAGTCGGCTGGCAAAAATGCTGACCCAAATACCGGAGGAGCCAAGGGCCACGGTATGCGCAGATTTCGTCGGACCGCTACCTCGTTTCAATCACGGGAATTCGATGATACTGGTGCTGGTACATCGGTTCTCAGAGTGAAAGACGACGGAAGCGCTGGAAAAATCAATCCGGGAGCGGATTCTCTCGAGATATGGCGTGCCCAAGGTGATGATTTCAGACAATGGACCTGTAGGGCGTTTGAATTAGGTGTTCTACACCAGTATACAGCCCCAAGAAAACCCTCGAAGGTCTGGATGGCTTCAGAGGGCTACAGCCGGGTTCGGAAGAATCCGGCTAGGAGAGGTGGCGCCGTCGGGGAGGCCGGAAGAGCTGGAGCGGATCCAGTCGGCGAGGGCCAACGTGGTAAGGCTGGTATTCGCGGGCAGTGGCACGGGCGGCCGGGAGTCGCGCACCACCACCCAAGCTAGCACGGCAGGTGTCCTGCCCGGACCCACGCTCCCTGTCAGCAAGGCTCATGCTGCAGCGCCAGCAATCGGCGGACAGCGGCCGCTGGGAGGAAACCGGCAGCGGAGGAGGGCCCGGAGCAGCCGATGAGTCAAGTTAGTGGTTGACGAGGGCGTTCGCCACCAGATGACTTCAATTTTTTTCTCAATCCTTATAGTTTTAATAGGCAATGACATTTGCAATGGAGTTTGCAATTTCAGTTAAGTCTCTCCAGCCTGCACTGTCGAAGTAAAGTCATAAGGAAAACTTGTCTAACGGGTTGTCTTATAAGGGAGGGTTATGGTACTTACATTTTTTTTGTTGGCTTTTTTTCTCAATGCACTACATTTAAAGAATATTTTAGATTGATCCGAGTAAAACTTCCGAAGTTATGGGCAGTTGGCGTAGGTAAGTTAGCTCGACATGCTAATAAAAAAAAGTATCTGACATTAACAGTATCGTGTGAAAAAATGTATGGAAATAGGCATTTTTTGGACGAATTAACCATACCCCATACAATGCCATAACTTATAGAACGAGGAACATGGTCAGCTGGCGTTGAAGCAGTAGCCGCTCCATAAATATTTTCAGTGAGAATATCTTCTGCGTTCTCAATGTCTTCTCTAGAGGCCAGAGTCGAATTTGGTTCAAAGGAGCGCTCAATATTCTTTTTGAAAGCGATGATGTCGGTCTGACTTCTGATTAACCGAGGGCTTGGTCCATTTGTTTGCGGATCAACAACAAGAGCAATTTGATCCGAATCTAAATCCCAGCCTTGGCATATATTTATTTGGGAATCCGGTATTCCATGGTATAATGCGAAATAAACGCAAGTTGCTGTTTTACATGGGTATCTAGTAGGCAAACCAGTGGCAATAATTTTAGCCCCTCTGGCTGATGTAGATTCAACTAGCTTTTGCCCTCTGAGCACATAGTGGCCATGATTGTGACTTGATGGTTTATACACTGTATAGAAGGTATATCAATATATTTTAACCGTTTCACCCCGGTTCCAGATAAGGATCTTGAGTGTATTTATTGTGAGGCTGAAGCTTTGTTGTGGAGTTGGAGAGTTAATCTATTCCCAGTCCATTGCTTGATCAAGTTGGCCGTGTCGAAAACCATGCTTTTAAGCCATCAAAGTCGTTGATTTTTCCGCTTGGCTGCATGTCCATACTGTTGGCAACATGTGCATTGAGCGATTTCTGATGTTTTGCGCATTCTTTCTGTTCTCATTTTTTGACGGCAAAGTGTTGTGATATAATATATAGCATTGATTTTTGCGCATGGCTTAATATTAATGAAGAATATGTTAAGCTTTTCATCTCGGACACTGCGCGAAAAAAAAGAGCTGTAACCCTGATCAAGATATGCGTAAATAAATAAGACTTGGAAAAATGTATGTTTTATGTTACGCGAAATATTCTGAACAACATCAAATTTTGAACGATTTCACCCTATTGTTCTTATGGGTTCTTATAGGATATAGACGTCCGATCGGCACGCGCTTTTACTCTGATCAATGTCAATAGCTTCTACACTGCGCGAAATATCTTCCATTCTTGCAAGTTATATCCGATTGTTTCTATGGGAGCTATAGGATATAGACATCCGATTGGGTTTTCAAACTTGATCTGCGTACACATGTTTTAGGACTACTGTGAAAGTTTCAGATCTCTAGCTTTTAAACTTAGCTCGCAAACGGTTTTAAAACAGACGGACAGACGGACGGACGGACAAACGGACAGACGGACATGGCTATATCGATCCTGATCAAGAATATATATACTTTATGGGGTTGGAAACGTCTCCTTCAGTGCGTTACAAACTTCTGACCAAAATTATAATACCCTCTGCAAGGGTGTAAAAATTATGGTGTCATGTGAAATCAAAATTGTCGAAATATGCAGTTCCTCCAAGTGAAATGAAGGAGCTGTGGGTGATGACAAAAGACATATGGTATGCTATTCCCCCCGAATTGGTGCAACGCTACACCCAAAGTATGCCCAATCGCGTAGGAGAGCCTTAAAATTTAAAGAGCTGTGGACACCATTTTAAAAAATGTTTAATAAAAATATTTGGTTACAAAATGACCGCAGTGCAAAACTGTAACATTTGACTTATTTTACAGTTTGCTCCAGCATTTTGTACTCCTATTATTAAATGGTTTAATTATCCAAAAACGTAGTGTATGAACATACCTACAAAACAAGACTAAGCTTTTTAGCGAGCATAAATTAGAACATACAGACCTTTTAAGTTAGAGTATTGAACTCGTGTTACAGTTTTGCTCGTCAGTGTATATGATGTTGGCTAATGACTTCTCGGAGCCTTTGAGCAATGAGCCTCTCACACTCTTCGGATATGGCAGAAGCAGACCAATGGGGCGATACGACTCAGGATCTGTTTCTGGTTTACCGAGCTTGTGGATCTTCAGAATTGCAGATGATTTCCTCCGTTTTAAGAACACTTAGACCAATATAATAGCATTAAAAATGCTATGAAAGTTATCTCTTTAGTAGGCAAGGCTTTCAACGTAGCGTGGCAACTCCTATCAATACCCGGAGCTTTTGTTTTTCGGCAATACTTGGATGACTTTAATTTTTTCCTCAATCCTTATAGTTTTAATAGGCAATGACATTTGCAATGGAGTTTGCAATTTCAGTTAAGTCTCTCCAGCCTTGTCTTAATGGTTGTCTTATAAGGAAGGGGTATGGTACTTACATTTTTTTTGTTGGCTTTTTTTCTCAATGCACTACATTTGAAAAATATTTTAGATTGATCCGAGTAAAACTTCCGAAGTTATGGGCAGTTGACGTTGGTTAGTTAGCTCGTTTTGTATTCGATTTTGGGTGTCCAAAACTTTAAAACGCTCTCCTGAAAAGTTGCCATTTCAAAGTCGGTGAACACGATCTACTGGACAAATCGTTTTGAAATTTCGCAAACTATTTCTGTACCTAAATCCGCAGGTACTGACGTCGAGTGTGTTTTTTTTGTACTGATAATTTTTTATTTTATAATAACTTATATATCGAATTTGAGGCTAAAGTCCAAAATTGAAAAAAAAAACTCGACGTAGTTACCTTTACAAACATCTTAACTAATAAAATTTTTGTTTTGTTTTTTCAGATTATCCAGTAACGAGTTACGCTGTTGGAGGCGCCTACGGAGCTTGGCTGCGAACGGCTAATTTTTTTTTCGATGAAAAGTTGTGAAAACATAGTTTAAATGTTGTACTTTGACATGCTAATAAAAAAATGTATCTGACATTAACGGTATCGTGTGAAAAAATGCATGGAAATAGGCATTTTTTGGCCGAATTAACCATACCCCATACAATGCCATAACTTATAGAACGAGGAACATGGTCAGCTGGCGTTGAAGCAGTAGCCGCTCTATAAATATTTTCAGTGAGAATATCTTCTGCGTTCTCAATATCTTCTCTAGAGGCCAGAGTCGAATTTGGTTCAAAGGAGCGCTCAATATTCTGCTTGAAAGCGATAAGGTCAGTCTGACTTCTGATTAACCGAGGGCTTGGTCCATTTGTTTGCGGATCAACAACAAGAGCAATTTGATCCGAATCTAATTCCCAGCCTTGGCATATTGTAACGAACTGATTTTGTAAGTCTGCTCGCTACGAGTATCGTGCGGCTAGCTCAGAAGATGTGTGTTGTTCGTCCCACCAAATTTATATAAACGTGACCGCCCGATTGTCTAGTGAGAACGCACAGAATGTTAGGATAATTATATTAGGATCTTTATTCGCCGACTTGTCCCTCGGCCTGGGACTAATGGTGACAGATGGTTGTCTCAGCTCCTTTCTTTAAGAATTGTGATCGTTCCACCGTCGCTCTCCGCTGCCTCGCTGCTCGCTGCTCCGGAACGCCTCCGCTGTCGCTGGCTTCAGGGCTATGAGGGTCTAGGGATGCGTCACCGTTCCCAGACTAGGGTGAACAGGCACCGGGCTCTCAAAGCGTACGCCTTTCGCAGCCACAGCCTCCTGTCCCTGGATCTGTCCCGGCCGGTCACACCAAACGCCTACACAGTTTCTACCTGACGGTTCAAGCATACGCCGGAAGGCCGCCAATGCAGTCCCTGTG
This sequence comes from Drosophila kurseongensis, assembly GCA_018153305.1. Classification (NCBI taxonomy): domain Eukaryota; kingdom Metazoa; phylum Arthropoda; class Insecta; order Diptera; family Drosophilidae; genus Drosophila; species Drosophila kurseongensis. The sequence continues at coordinate 7,634,395 of JAECXX010000001.1, forward strand.
GCAGGACGCTAGGTTCAAGACGAACGCTTCCGCCCTCGCCTCTTAGCCGTGGACTGGATACGTTGTACTATGGCTTGGTTGCTGCTGGGCCTGCGATGAATGCTCGTCGTTTCTTGTGTCCTCGATGTCCTTGCTCCGCTCACGGCGCGAAGTCCTGGCTGCGTGGTCTGCGTGCTCTAGCGAGACTAGGTGCAGCGGGTCTTTGGCTCTCGAGATTCGGTCAGTTGCCTGTCTAGGACTCTGGCGGTGAATTACCGTGCTCTCGACGCATACGCCTCTCGAGACACCCGTGATTCAGACGCGCGTCCTTCGTGGCTAGTCGCACCAGGGCCTGCACAATTCTCACCTGTCGGTTCAGGCGTAAGCCGGAATTCGACAAGGCAATTGCTTTCGCACGGCCGCTAGTTCTGGACAACTTCCCTTTCGAGCCCGCGGTTCTTTGTCGAAGGACTCTTTCTATTCACTTCTGTCGGACTCGCCGAGCAATACGCCAAGCTCAAATCGCGACAAGAATTAGAACAAAGCGCCTGGACTTAGCCGCGTGATGCCTCAAGGACCTCAGCTACCTGTTTCTCAGCTCGGAGACTTCAACTCTAAGTCCCGAACGTCTTGATGTAGCGATCTTGCTCCTGTTGACTCGGCGCGGCTCTCCTTCCTCCTGATGTTGACTTGACTTGTGTTGTTCACTGATGTGCTGCTTGTCTACTGATCTTGCTGGATTGACTCCTTGTGATCGACTGATCCCTCTTCCTGCGCTCGGCCTGCTTATATAGGCCGGCTTATCTCGTTAGTTCTCGGCTTCTCCTTTTTCGGTTTTGCGCACCATACTAGGGTCCAAGGTCCGCCGCGTTCTACCGTTACTCCTTCTCTCCAAACTCTCTATCTCTCTGCGTTCTCTCCAAACTCTCTCCAGCCGTATTCTCCAAACTGTCTTCTCGTTTCTCTCCTAACTCTCTCCGGCTGTATTCTCCAAACTCTCTCCAGCTGTATTCTCCAAACTCTCTCCAGCTGTATTCTCCAAACTCTCATTTATTTGTGAGGAGTTATTTAACTCCTCACATTCTCCCCTTTCTTCGGGAACGAAATGAGACTTGCACCTCTTCTCCGGATGTTATCTTGGAGTTCTCTCTAGATCCGCTGTTCCGGATTGCTGATGTTGGTCCTCCTTCCCTAGACGTCGCTCCTTCTCGTTTTATGTATTTCCCGCCCCAAGATGTTTCCCCCATAGACTTGATTTTCTTCTCTCCGGCTGTCTTCCTTGTAAATTCTTGTAGCCTTCGAGTCCTCTTGCTCCTTCAAATGGTTCCCTCGACGCTCACAGCTCGTACCTGAGTTCCACAGCGTTGATGTTCCATTCCTTTTCCCGCCCGAGATGTTTCCCCCACAGACTTGACTTTCTTCTCTCTGGCTGTCTTCCTTGTAAATCCTTGTAGCCTTCTTGCTCCTCCAAATGGTTCCCTCGACGCTCACAGCTCGTAAATGAGTTCCACAGCGCCGATGCTCCATTCCTTTTCCCGCCCAAGATGTTTCCCCCATAGACTTCTCGCGTTCTTCGTATCTCCTTTGAATGTCCCGCCCAAGATGTTTCCCCCTTATGCCTCGCGTTCTAAGCATCTCCTTTTCTTCGTTGTCTGGTCACACTACCGCCTTCCCGATCGGTTTTCCAGCCGATCTCGATGATTTGAATTATCGCAGCGTTGCCATCCGGTGGTGGCGATATTTTTTTTGTGTGACCCTTCCTGTGCCGACATCTCCAGTGTTCTGTGCCCATCGATCGACACTATCGACCGGTTATTTATCAAAGCGCCCCCATCCCTTTAAGGACGACATGACAAAAAGTTTCAAAGGTAAGTTTTTTCCTTTCTTTCTCCACTTTCACCCTTCTCACTTTTTTACTCTCTCTTTTAGCCTTTTGCCCTCCAGTCGCCCTTGGCCGTAGGGCCTCGATGTCGTATACGGGAGGACCGATGCCGCTTGTCTTATTTTGTGTTATTTTTTTGCTTGTATTGTGCGCGTTTGTTATGTTTGCTGTGCCCGTGTTTTCTGTGTTCCCTGTGCCAGGGTTTTCTATGTTTATATATTTTCTTATTTATTATTGTTATTATTATTATTATTTTTTTTAATTACTTGTATCGTACGGTGCAGCTCTGCTGTGCCGTCTCTCCCCTTCTTCGGCAGCCAGTAGCTTCAGCCTGATCTACTCCGTATAGAGTCTACTGACGCTACGGGTTTGGCGTTGCTGCTCTTGCTTTATTAAGCCTATTCCACGCGGCTTATAGGCGGATGACTCGGGCGTATGCCCGACGCCAAATCCGACTGCCTCGTTTGGATTTTTATGCAACCTTTCTTTTCCTTAGGTACCCTATTTACGCGGCGTATAGCGGATGACTCGGGCGTATGCTCGACGTTGAATCCGACTGCCTCGTTGAATGGGTCCCCCTTTTTTTTTGTTACACCTTATCTACGCGGCGTATCGATGGATAACTCGGGCGTATGCCTGACGCTGAATCCGTCTGCCTCGTAGTCGGGGTCCCTAGCATCCTTTTCCATTTATATTCAGTGTCTTATCCTTGTGATTGTCCTTTCTGCGTGGCGTATGGATGCCTCTTGCTTCGGCCTGACGCCTAATCCTGTTGCCTCGCAGTCTGTATCAATGTGAAATCCTTGTCCTAGTCCTCCGATGTGTCCGCCGTCTGCTCTTGTGCCGTTTCTGTTTGTTGCTGCTTAAGCTCGCCAATGTGTATCGTCCGCTCTTTCTTCGAATGTGTGTGGCGTATTTTGCAGATTACCGGCGAGACGAAATCTACAACCTGGTACGGACCATCGTACCTCGGGGCTAGTTTTGCAGCAAATCCTTCGGCTGCTTTGGATAGGTGGTGTTCCGTGGCCCACACTATGCTGCCCACCTCTGGTGTCCTCTGCCTCCTCCTCAGATTGTAATGTCTGGCTTGGTCCTGTGATGCTTTTTCCATATTTCGCCTTACTATTTCGAAGATTTCTTTCAACTTGGCGGCCTTCTCATATGGCGTCTCTGTGTTTCTCCCAGAGCCTAACGTTTCTCTGTCATATAATGCGTTTGGCAAACGGGGTTCCCGGCCTTGTGTGAGAAACGCTGGGGAGTACCCAGTTGATTCAGATATGCTTGAGTTCCCTGCTAGCATAATCTCTGGCCAGTTCTCGTCCCAAGTTCTGTGATCTTTTCCTGCGAATTGAGCTATCATCGTCTTCACCGTACGGTTAGCCCGTTCTGTTGGGTTTTCCTGCAGTGTGTAGGGTGCCGTGAATTGTTGTTTTATTCCCATTTCGCTAAGAAATCTTTTAAAGGATCGACTGGTGAACTGTACTCCGTTGTCGGTTATCACTATCTTTGGAGCCCCGAACCTTGATATTATGCGTTCTCTGAACGCCTTCTGTAGGGTCTCTGCCGTTGCTGTTCGTAGTGGTACAATTTCCGTCCATTTAGAAAACCGATCAACTAACACCAGTATCATTTGATTTCCATGCTTTGATCTAGGCAGTGGCCCGACGAAGTCCGCACATACTGTTGCCCATGGTTCCTGTGGTACCTGAGTTAGCATTTTCCCTGCAGCCTGCAGCTGATTGGGCTTGTATTTCAGGCAAACTTCACACTTGCGTACGTGGATCCTGGCGTCTCTGTGCATTCCTGGCCAGTAGTATCGGGCTGCCAGGCGTGTTATTGTTCTTCTACTCCCAACATGGGCAGCGGATGGGGAGTCATGGTTTTCTTCTAGGACGGCTTGTCTTAGACCCTGCGGAACGCACAGTTTCCAAGCCACGACATCTTCATAGCCCGCTCTGTGAGGAATGTGCCTATAGAGTGACTCGCCTTCCATTACATAATCTGGATATTTTTGTGGTTGTGCTTTTATTTTCTCCAACATACTCCTGATCCAGCTGCAGCTATTGGTAGGTTTTTCTGATGCGTCTTTTATGGCCCTAAGTGTCTCCGGCAACGGTTGTCGGGATAGGGCGTCTGCCACTACGTTCAGCTGTCCTTTCCTGTACGCTACCTCGAAGTCGTACTGCTGTAATTCCAGGGCCCATCTTGCTATCCTTCCAGACGGGCCTTCTATGCTGTTTAACCACTTTAAAGCCATGTGGTCTGTAACCACTTTAAAATGGTAGCCTTCCAAATACGGCTTCAGCTTCCTGATTGCCCACACGATTGCCAAGCACTCTTTTTCAGTTGTGGAGTAATTTTTCTCCGCGCCGTTTAGTGTCCGGCTTGAGTATGAAATGACCCTTTCGCCGTCCTCTGTCTCTTGAGTCAGGATTGCACCTAACCCATAGTCGCTGGCGTCCGTCTGAAGGATGAACCTTTTCTCAAAATCTGGGCACGCCAGCACTGGATCGGCTACTAATCGTGCCTTCACCTCTTCGAAGGCCTGTTGGTGTTCCGGCGTCCATGTCCACTTTGTGCCTTTGCGTAGAAGATCATTCAGTGGTCTAACTATACGCGCAAAGTCTGGCACAAATCGTCGATACCATGAAGCTACGCCTAGGTATTGCCGTAGTTCGCGTACTGTCGACGATGGCTCTAGTTCGGCTATGGCTGCTACCTTCTCGGGATCTGTGCCTATCCCTCCGCTAGTAACGCGGTGTCCTAGGTAAAGCAATTCTTGCTTGAAGAATTTGCATTTATCGGCGTTTATTCTTAAGTTTGCTTCCTTGAGGCGCCTGAACACTTCCTTCAGGTTCTCCACGTGTTCTTTCAGCATGCGTCCGATCACAATGATGTCATCTTGGTATGCAAACGCGTATGGTGACATCTTCGGGCCGATTACCTGATCCAGAGCCCTTTGGAACGTGGCCGATGCTGAATGTAGTCCGAAAGGCATTACTTTCCATTGGAACAAGCCTTTGCCGGGTACTGTAAATGCCGTATATTGCCGACTATTTGCTTCCAAAGGGACTTGCCAATATCCGTCTTTCAGGTCTAGACTGCTTATATATTTCGCCTCTCTGAGTTGGTCCAGGATATAGTTGATCCGCGGCATCGGGTAGGTATCTTTTATGGACTTCGTGTTTATTTGTCTGAAATACACGCATCTCCTTGGACTCTTGGGTTCTTAGGATAATCCCTCTGTTTGATTGGCTTGTCGTCTTTCATGGTGATTTGGTGCTCGGCCACTGTAGATGTTCCTGACATGGTGCTGAAATCTGCTAACTGTTTGTCGAGGAATTTCTCAATGTCCTCTTCATCACTTAAGTGTGAATCTACAGCAACCGACAGCCTTTCTTCCAGACATCCATTGTGCCGTTTTCTTTCCGGTATTTGCAATTCATGCCCGGCACATTTTATTTCTGCCCCGACTCCTGTGAGGAAATTCCATCCCAGCACTAGTTCGTCCACTACTCCTGGAAGTATTAGCAGATTCATCTCCAATTGTTTGTTTCCAAATTTCACCGTGATTTCGAGCTGTGAGCTTATCCGGCTGCATCTGCCGTCTGCCAACCTAACTTGCCGTATTGTCCTTGTGATCATTCCTGTGTCAGTCAGTCTATCCGCTAGCTCCTCATTGATGAAACTTGACGTTGCTCCAGTGTCAATTGTGGCCTTGTATGCGACGCCTCCAATTTCAACGTAAGCGGATAACTGCTGCTCTTCCTCGATCAACTTGCCAGTTAGTTTGGAGAGAAGACACTTTGCGACCCCTGTGCGCCTCTCTGCGACTGGGATCGCTGCCAATTTCCCGCCTTTTGGCAGCACTCTACACTCCTGATGCAGAACAGTAGTCTTTGGTTTCTGCATCATCGTGCCCAGTGTTCGTGTCCTCCACAACGGCGACATGCCTCCTGTGGGTTTATCACGTGGGTCTGTGTATTGGTGGCTCTTGGCATTAGGTTGCGTGCCACCTGATTGGTGTTTGGTGGTCTCCATAATGTGTTTGTTGGTTGCCTTTGTTGTGTTATATTGGCCGGTGTCCACTGGCCAAAGGACGGTGTTTGGTTTACCGTGCTGTCTTCACATCTCCTGCATGTAGTTTGTGGTGGTGCTGCGATTTTGTTTCGAGAGAACTTGTTCGTGAATGAACTCTTCTCGCTCTTTGTCCAGTTCTTCGTACTCGTCAGCCAGGATCATTAATGTGTCCAGATCATCCACTTTGTACGTTCTTAGTGAGATTCTCAGGTCTGGTGTGCAGTTGTCCTTGATTCTTCTAGGGTCTCCTTTGGCGAGTACCCGAGTGGCCTCATCAAAGTCTGCATGTCCACCATGTAATCTTTGAACGGTTCCCTGAAACCCTGTTTCCGTTGTTTCACCTTGTCTGCCAACTTCGAGAAGAACCCTCTCGGCAGAAAGTACGTCTGGAAACTTTCGCTGAACTCTCCCCATGTTCTCCAATGTTTATGGTTTGAAATGAACCATTTCAGTGCTTTGCCTTGCAATAGCTCTGGCCTTGCACGTGGGATCATGTTCAGGTTCAGACCGTACGTGTTTGCGGACCATTCCACCTGTTCTAGAAATTCCACTGGCTTCTCTGTGCCATCGAATTTGAACGACCATTCTCTCACTTGCTTTGCGACTTTGGCGTAATCTGGTGTGCTAAGTCTTTGCTGCCCTGATTTTCTTTCTTGGCTTGGGTTTCGACTCCTGCCAGCTTCCTTCATGCTGTCCACTTCAAGACTTGCTATGAGCTCCTCGGCGTCAGGGTTCAGCAATTTGATTGTTGGGCCTGGCTTATCGTCGTATTTCTCTTCCAGCTCAGCCCAAATCTCTGCTACTCCTGGGTCATTCTGTTTCCTTGTTAGGTACTCTGAGAGGGCTTTCCTCATGTCATTCGTTCTTCCCTCCAAAGTGATGCCTAACTTGGCTCCTATTTTTGCGAAATCCTCTTTCTTGAAGAGATATATCCATCCTTTCCCCATTTCTGTTTATTTGCTGATTCTCACCGACCGGACAATCACGTTTTGGGCGCCAGAGGTAACGAACTGATTTTTACGGGCTGCTCGCTACGAGCATCGTGCGGCTAGCTCAGAAGATGTGTGTTATTCGTCCCACCAAATTTATATAAACGTGACCGCCCAATTGTCTAGTGAGAACGCACAGAATGTTAGGATGTTTATACTAGGATCTTTATTCGCCGACTTGTCCCTCGGCCTGGGACTAATGGTGACAGATGGTTGTCTCAACGCCTTCCTGATGAATTTGTGGCTGCTCCACCGTCGTGCTTGTCTTAAGGGTCGTCTTATAAGGGAGGGGTATGGTACTTACATTTTTTTTGTTGGCTTTTTTTCTCAATGCACTACATTTAAAAAGTATTTTAGATTGATCCGAGTAAAACTTCCGAAGTTATGGGCAGTTGACGTAGGTAAGTTAGCTCGTTTTGTATTCGATTTTTGGGTGTCCGAAACTTTAAAACGCTCTCCTGAAAAGTTGCCATTTCAAAGTCGGTGAACACGATCTACTGAACAAATCGTTTTGAAATTTCGCAAACTATTTCTGTACCTAAATCCGCAGGTACTGACGTCGAGTGTGTTTTTTTTTTACTGATAATTTTTTATTTTATAATAACTTATATATCAAATTTGAGGCTAAAGTCCAAAATTGAAAAAAAAACTCGACGTAGTTACCTTTACAAACATCTTAACTAATAAAATTTTTGTTTTGTTTTTACAGATGATCCAGTAACGAGTTACGCTGTTGGAGGCGCCTACGGAGCTTGGCTGCGAACGGCTAATTTTTTTTTCGATGAAAAGTTGTGAAAACATAGTTAAAAAATGTTGTACTTTGACATGCTAATAAAAAAATGTATCTAACAGTATCGTGTGAAAAAATGCATGGAAATAGGATTTTTTGGCCGAATTAGCCATACCCCATACAATGCCATAACTTATGGAACGAGGAACATGGTCAGCTGGCGTTGAACCAGTAGCCGCTCTATAAATATTTTCAGTGAGAATATCTTCTGCGTTCTCAATGTCTTCTCTAGAGGCCAGAGTCGAATTTGGTTCAAAGGAGCGCTCAATATTCTGTTTGAAAGCGATAAGGTCAGTCTGACTTCTGATTAACCGAGGGCTTGGTCCATTTGTTTGCGGATCAACATCAAGAGCAATTTGATCCGAATCTAATTCCCAGCCTTGGCATATATTTATTTGGGAATCCGGTATTCCATGGTATAATGCGAAATAAACGCAAGTTGCTGTGTGACTTGATACACATGGGTATCTAGTAGGCAAACCAGTGGCAAGAATTTTAGCCCCTCTGGCTGATGTAGATTCAACTAGCTCTTGCCCTCTGGGTGAATTGTATGTGTCGCCCCACAGGTTCGCCCTCTGCAGCCTGCGGAAGACTTTGGCCAGGTTGGCCAAATGTTGTTTTTCCGTGGCACCTATAACGATGATATCGTCCAAATAGGCTAAGGCGAACCGCTCCATGTCCGCACCAATCACGCTATCCAAAGCGCGTTGGAAGGTTGCGCTGGCCGAGTGAAGTCCAAAGGGCATGACCTTCCATGACCTCTGCCTGGAACGGTGAAGGCCGTGAATTGGCGGCTGCCCTTGGCCATGGGTATCTGCCAATAACCGTACTTTAAATCCAGGATGTGGTTGATCCTGGGGACGGGGTACGCGTCGGGCACTGAGTTAGCGTTCAATTGTCCACGGACTCCGTGAAGATTTGATGGCTTCTTCGCGGAGTAGTTCGTCCACTTGGGTGTCGAAACCGCTCTGCATTGCCGGAGTCCTGGGGTAGTACTTTTGTTTCAAGGGCTTATCGTCTCGCATTATAATCCGATGTTCCGCCACGGGTGATACATTTTGAAGCTCCTCGAAAAGCGCTAACTCACGGGTGATGAATTTCCGCTGGTCGGATCTCAGGTCATCCTCTTCCGTCATTGGTTCTCCACTCTCTGCTTCGTCGATTTCGTCCGACCGAAAGTCCTCCGAGGCCCTTCCCGGCTCGTCCCAGCTCCTGATATCGTTTCCTCCGATCTTTCGTTCTCCTGATCTGACGCCGGAACCGTCGTACTCCATTCTTCGAGTACTTCCGTAGCCACTGACGTTATCAGATCGATTTTACTTGGCCGCAGTCGGGGGTCTTCCGCCAACGGGCTTAATTTTACCTTAAGGGCGGCTTCTCCACTCTGTATCCGCGTTCCCATCGCCGCCAATAAATTCAAACCTAATATCACGCGATCCAACATGGTTCGCATCACTAAGGATGGCATCCACACTTGCGTGCCATCTAATTCCAGCTAATTTGCGAGTACGCCATAACTTCTTCACTGCCAGGCTTGACCGATCAGCTAACGCTATTGTAGTACTGATCTCTTGCATCTCCTCAGGTCTTGCTACCATGCGAGCGTTTTTTTTTTTTTTATAGATTGTTGAACACCCCACACAAGGATGGACCTTGTTTTCGTGTATTGACGAATTATTTCTAAAGATCCCAAAAAAAGCGTGTAGTGGGTGCTACATTCTTGGGCAAATCAGCTGTGGTCATTTAAAGCTAGGCAGGATACGCACGAATTGTATACCCGACTTAGCCAACTGGAATCGGCATTTTATGGCACCAAATAAAAACCAAAAACTTAAAAATTAAAACTGTCTCTGCTTTTTTATTTCTTTCTTATTTCAGCAAAAAATAAAAAAGTGCTGTCGTGTGCACGTGTTTCGTGTATTCATAGCAGTGTGGGTCAGATCTTTAACATGCATTAGTTTAATATGAATATTCTTTTATATTCCAGCAAAAAAGCGAAAGCAACGGTAAAAATCTTGGGTTACATTTTTTCCAGTGCGCCTTTATGGACCTAAAAATTATAACTATTTAAATGGTTTTGGAATGTTTTTTTGAGTGCTCTTTACAGTTATTGCTGCCATACGCAAAAGACGCAAAATGACGAAAATCTATTTGGCCCGGTTTTTGAAAGTGTAGCAGACGCAGAGTCGTCCAAGAAAGGCGGTGACCAGGTGGACAGTAGACAGCATCAAATAAAATTCTGCCAAACCCAGCGAGCGTACCTATCCCGAGAGAGAGGGTTGGACCTATCCCGGTCTGTAGTGTCCATCCTGGGAATACCTGCGCTACTCGACGTCAGCTATCTCACACTCTCGTATTCCTTCGCCATGTGGGATAATTGCTCCAGCGTCTCGAACTCTTGACGTCTTATATACAGCCGATATTCTGGTGCCATATTTTCGTAGACCGCGTTGTTACTCCCCCGCGTGCTTAACTTACAAAATTGTCTCCGCGTCGTCCGCGTGTGCCCCGTCTCCCTCGAGGTAATAATATTAAACTCAAATAAATATTAACCTAAAACTATTGTCGCGGCCTAGCCATCAGGCAGGATCGTCACAGCTTGAACAAAGAAGAACTAAATGAACTTGATTTTATTATACAACGTCTTAGTAAATAATATTTAAAAGTGGGAAACATGTTGACAAGACAACCAAGGCTTATCATGAAATCTTTGTTAAAGAAGAATGTAGAAAAAACACCATTTGTAACGCCACACGGCTTACTTAAATACCATTCGGGCTAAAAAATGGCCGGTTCATGAACGAAAACACATTACAGATTATGCTAAAGTAGGACAATCAATAAGATATTAATTAAAGAAAAATGGGAAATAAAAACTTGTCAACTTTTGTAAAATTAAAATAAATGATCAGTTCACACCCCACATTTAGATTTTCAAACTTTGATATACCACTCACAATTACGACAGATGCGTCAAACTAAGCAATATATGCACTGTTATCCCCATAAGGTCACCCGATTTTTGTTTGCGTCTAGAACGCTTAATAATCACGAAAAGAATTATTCGGATACCGGTAAGGATTTAAGCAAAACTTTTGGAGCGTGAATTACTTTAGAACCTATTTGTATAGAATGAAGTTTAAGACACTGACAGATCATCAACCTTTAAAATGTTTGCATTCGAAATATAAAGGGGTTTGACCTTTTACCAAGACATCAAAGATGGTTATTGAAGCTGAGAGAGTACCAATTCTAGATTGACTGTCTAAAAGGAAAGAAAAACAGAGTAACAGACTTTTTGAGTAGACTCGATGACAATGACTACGCGCATAAGAAGAAAAATAACATACGAAACGCAAGTCACGACAACATTTCAGATGTAAATATAATAGCAACATACAGGATAAATAAGATAATTCCTCAATCACCCGAAGAAAACTTACTCATTTTTTATAAGGGAGGAAATAGTACATAAATACAAAACGCAGATCATCATCATTACAAACTGCACAACAGGGGAAACTAAACAGCAAACGCTAAAAGAATGATTTTATTAGCTAAACATGATTTTCCATCATGATGGGGGATATTTTTAAGATATATAAAAACAAAAGAAATATTGGAATTTACTCGTAAATACCGTCCCACAAAGACAATATAGTACAAGAAAAATTATTAACAATAAGCAAATACAAATTATAAAATGTTATAATTATTAGACATTGAATACGAGACAGAAGCAACATATAACCTTCTGCGATGTAAAAGAAAGTTTGCATTCAGGTATTTATGAAATTTACAAAATATTGTAAAATATATATATATACATATATATATATAAAATATACAATTCAAAACTACTAAAATGGGTGCAAATCGTTATTAACAAATGGGACCTGTGCAAAGAAATTAAAAATGGTAGGAAACCTATAAAGCAGAAGAGAACTGAAGTCCCATCAGACAAGTTGGCCATATACACATACGATGTAAAAAATACACATTTCTTAACAGCTGTACATATTTTCGAAGTTTGCCGCATATTAATTAAATTATAGAAATCACATGACTATTGTAGAACAACTGTTACTTATACTGATGGACGTTGATGCACTTCGAGCAGTACAAACAAGTGGCCCAACGACACCAAGCACGTGCTTGTTACGCGCGGGGCCCTATTTTCAATTTGGGCAAAAATGCGAGTTCGCGAGGAAAATACATAAATTAAATAGAGACAAGACACAAATGAAAATAAAAGGCACAATTAAGAGTAAATCAAATGAGTTAAAATATTAGTTTTTAATAACGGGATAGAAGTTGAAATGCAAATTAAATGATGAAGGTTGTTATAACTATTACATAGAACGCGAAAAGGCTCGTGCAGACAAAAATTTGATGTACATCGTGGCAAATTTAGAGGAATATAATTTCGTGTTAGTCTAACAGGAACATTAAAAGTTAGGCGGCTTACAAGTTCTGCAGAATCAATATCACCTCTTATTAGATTTTGCATAAAAATAGTGCCAAGCATTGTTCTACGATTTACAAGTGTGGGTAAATTAAGCAACAGTAATCTACTCTGGTAGGAAGGTAACCTTACATTTTGATCCCAGTTCAGACTACGAAGGCAAATAGAAGAAATTTTTTTTGTACCGACTCAATACGGTCAATGTGCACTTGATATTGTGGACTCCAAACCGACGAACAATATTCCAAAATAGGACCGACAAGGGAGGTAGATAATAATTTGGTCGTATAAGGGTCATTCAATTCTTTTGACCAACGCTTCATAAACCCAAGAACACTCATGGCTTTGTTAACAGTGGACATTATGTGGCAGTCCAATTTAAGTTTAGGGTCCAGAAGAACACCTAAATCGTTAACTGAATATATACGGTCGAGTGGCGTATTTTCAAGAAAGTAACTGATGAACGAAGGAGTTCCCCTATAAAAAGAGCATTTCACAAAGATAAGAAGGACAGATTAAATCATAGCTGATGATGAGTAAAACTCGATTAGAATTAAGGAATTATTAATGCAAGAAGAAATAGAGTTACATCTATCTAAGCCAAGTAGTCACACGGGAAATTCCAACAGAACGGCTACATAATTAGCTGGCAGAAAAACTTACGGTAACATTTAAAATAGAAAAATTCAACATGACAATAAAACAAATAATGCAAAGCATGAGAAATTATAATGACAGATATCACTCTAAAATTAAATGCACAGCAACGAAGCTAACGAAAGAAAATAGAAAATGCTACGCAAAAAATGTTAGAAAGACCACAGTAACAGAAAAAACTATAACAGAAAACTTTAACAGAAAAAACTATAAATTTAAACGGTTCCAAGTGCAAGCTGATGACTATTTTTCGGGTCATACCGATATATGCGACTTACACATTAAGTGGAAGCTCTTTGGATGGAATAACTCTTGTAAACGATCTTGGCGTTCTCTTGGACACTAAATTAACATTTTCTAATTACATTTCGTCCATGGTTAATAAAGCCAGAGGAGTGCTTGGATTTATAAAAAGGTGGTCCAAAGAATTCGCTTGTCCGTCCGATTCTGGAATATGGGTCTCCCGTCTAGAGTCCACAATACGGAATACATATTGGTCGTATTGAATCAGTACAAAAAAACTTTCATCTTTTTGCTTTACGGCGCTTAAACTGGGATCCAAATCTTAACTTACCTTCTTATTTTAGTAGACTTATGTTGATTAATTTACCCTTCCTAGTCAACCGTAGAACGATGCTTGGTACAGTCTTCATTTATAACCTTACTAGCAGGGTGCCCGCAGCTTCGCTTGCGATGGATAACCCGAATATCCCACTTTTCTTATGTAGTAGGTTTGCATTAGAACTATGTAATTTTGCATTTTATATATTTTTCACACCACCCGGAGGTAGAGGATACGGCGCGTTTTTTTAATGTGGTTTCCCCCAAATAGGGGGATCAACAAATTTGCACATTTGATAGAAATTAAATTAAAATTCCGAGAAAGGCGAACTAAAATAATAATATACACTATTATGCAAAGACATTTTTCAATTAATTAGGCAAAGAGTTGGAGGATCCCATAAAAACACAACTCGCGGCAAATTTTCTTGATACGACTCTGACCAAATTGAAAGTTTCCCCGTTAACTTCTTTTTTTGAGCACTTGCTACACTCTTTCCTCTCTTTCTATCTACTGCGATCTCCCACTCTTATGTTTCCTAACAGCGCGTGGCAAAAAAAACACTGCAAAAAACAATTTGAATGGCATATTTTTACTACACTATCAAAAACCTGGCCAAATAGATTTTCGTCATTTTGCGTCTTTTGCGTATTCTGGCAGCAATAACTGTAAAGAGCATTCAAAAATACATTCCATCACCATTTAAATAGTTATAATTTTTAGGTCCATAAAGGCGCACTGGAAAAAATGTAACCCAAGATTTTTACCGTTGCTTTCGCTTTTTTGCTGGAATATAAAAGAATATTCATATTAAACTAATGCATGTTAAAGATCTGACCCACACTGCTATGAATACACGAAACACGTGCACACGACAGCACTTTTTTATTTTTTGCTGAAATAAGAAAGAAATAAAAAAGCAGAGACAGTTTAAATTTTTGGTTTTTATTTGGTGCCATAAAATGCCGATTCCAGTCGGCTAAGTCGGGTATACAATTCGTGCGTATTCTGCCAAGCTTTAAATAATAATTTTTTTTACTTAAAAAAATATATGCAAGCGTATGCTGGTTAAGACGGCTACTTTTTAATCGGGTATTAAAAAAAGTAAAAAGTTAAAAATTTAAGCGGTCATATTTTTTAAACATTTATTATGTTTTTAACTAATTTTGAACACTTTGGTGGGAGGTGGGTCACCAATAACTATAAACTAAAGTCTACAGAAATTAAAATCGTATTAAAGCTCATTTTATATTTTTAAGGAAGCGCAGGGAAATGCAAGGCAGTGGGAGAGGGAGGGAGACAGAATCATTTGTTGACAATTTGTATGAAAATGCAGAGAGAGATAGCAATGTGCAGGCAGAAAACGAATGATGCTTATGGAGACACTTAAATTCGATAATAGATCGACTTTTTGCTTATATATTGAGATACATGGTGAGATTGACAGCCCCGACTTGGTAAGTCGGCTAAACTTTTCTGTGCCAAGTAGATTAACTAGAAATTATATTCCCCTAATATTAAATCATTGTTGATATAACTATGCCTTGCATGAGCCTTTCAGAGTATTATGTTCCTGACTCTATGCAGCTCCTAAAACGATTAATACTAGCTTCATTAGCACAAAATTGATCTTACTGTTACTTTTTTCCCCGGACTTTTACCTATATTTTCTTATCTCGCGTCTATCTTCGCGCGAATCGTGCCGTACACGGCTGCCCCCCTCGGTGGGTTGGGCGGGTAAGTAAAGCGTGGGACACTGCAAAAAAAAAAAAAAATAAATAAGGGCTTAAAGAAAAAAAGATGTTCAGAAATAAAAAAAGAAAAAACTAAAAAATATTGACTCAAACAATATCAAAGGAACTTACAAATTTACAAAAGACGCTAATGATGAAATCATTTGACCTTTTACCAAGACATCAAAGATGGTTATTGAAGCTAAGAGAGTACCAATTCTAGATTGACTGTCTAAAAGGAAAGAAAAACAGAGTAACAGACTTTTTGAGTAGACTCGATGACAATGACTACGCGCATAAGAAGAAAAATAACATACGAAACGCAAGTCACGACAACATTTCAGATGTAAATATAATAGCTACATACAGGATAAATAAGATAATTCCTCAATCACCCGAAGAAAACTTACTCATTTTTTATAAGGGAGGAAATAGTACATAAATACAAAACGCAGATCATCATCATTACAAACTGCACAACAGGGGAAACTAAACAGCAAACGCTAAAAGAATGATTTTATTAGCTAAACATGATTTTCCATCATGATGGGGGATATTTTTAAGATATATAAAAACAAAAGAAATATTGGAATTTACTCGTAAATACCGTCCCACAAAGACAATATAGTACAAGAAAAATTATTAACAATAAGCAAATACAAATTATAAAATGTTATAATTATTAGACATTGAATACGAGACAGAAGCAACATATAACCTTCTGCGATGTAAAAGAAAGTTTGCATTCAGGTATTTATGAAATTTACAAAATATTGTAAAATATATATATATACATATATATATATAAAATATACAATTCAAAACTACTAAAATGGGTGCAAATCGTTATTAACAAATGGGACCTGTGCAAAGAAATTAAAAATGGTAGGAAACCTATAAAGCAGAAGAGAACTGAAGTCCCATCAGACAAGTTGGCCATATACACATACGATGTAAAAAATACACATTTCTTAACAGCTGTACATATTTTCGAAGTTTGCCGCATATTAATTAAATTATAGAAATCACATGACTATTGTAGAACAACTGTTACTTATACTGATGGACGTTGATGCACTTCGAGCAGTACAAACAAGTGGCCCAACGACACCAAGCACGTGCTTGTTACGCGCGGGGCCCTATTTTCAATTTGGGCAAAAATGCGAGTTCGCGAGGAAAATACATAAATTAAATAGAGACAAGACACAAATGAAAATAAAAGGCACAATTAAGAGTAAATCAAATGAGTTAAAATATTAGTTTTTAATAACGGGATAGAAGTTGAAATGCAAATTAAATGATGAAGGTTGTTATAACTATTACATAGAACGCGAAAGGGCTCGTGCAGACAAAAATTTGATGTACATCGTGGCAAATTTAGAGGAATATAATTTCGTGTTAGTCTAACAGGAACATTAAAAGTTAGGCGGCTTACAAGTTCTGCAGAATCAATATCACCTCTTATTAGATTTTGCATAAAAATAGTGCCAAGCATTGTTCTACGATTTACAAGTGTGGGTAAATTAAGCAACAGTAATCTACTCTGGTAGGAAGGTAACCTTACATTTTGATCCCAGTTCAGACTACGAAGGCAAATAGAAGAATTTTTTTTGTACCGACTCAATACGGTCAATGTGCACTTGATATTGTGGACTCCAAACCGACGAACAATATTCCAAAATAGGACGGACAAGGGAGGTAAATAATAATTTGGTCGTATAAGGGTCATTCAATTCTTTTGACCAACGCTTCATAAACCCAAGAACACTCATGGCTTTGTTAACAGTTAATGTCCACTGTTAACAGTCAAATTTAAGTTAAGGGTCCAGAAGAACACCTAAATCGTTAACTGAATATATACGGTCGAGTGGCGTATTTTCAAGAAAGTACTTGATGAACGAAGGAGTTCCCCTATAAAAAGAGCATTTCACAAAGATAAGAAGGACAGATTAAATCATAGCTGATGATGAGTATAACTCGATTAGAATTAAGGAATTATTAATGCAAGAAGAAATAGAGTTACATCTATCTAAGCCAAGTAGTCACACGGGAAATTCCAACAGAACGGCTACATAATTAGCTGGCAGAAAAACTTACGGTAACATTTAAAATAGAAAAATTCAACATGACAATAAAACAAATAATGCAAAGCATGAGAAATTATAATGACAGATATCACTCTAAAATTAAATGCACAGCAACGAAGCTAACGAAAGAAAATAGAAAATGCTACGCAAAAAATGTTAGAAAGACCACAGTAACAGAAAAAACTATAACAGAAAACTTTAACAGAAAAAACTATAAATTTAAACGGTTCCAAGTGCAAGCTGATGACTATTTATCGGGTCATACCGATATATGCGACTTACACATTAAGTGGAAGCTCTTTGGATGGAATAACTCTTGTAAACGATCTTGGCGTTCTCTTGGACACTAAATTAAAATTTTCTAATTACATTTCGTCCATGGTTAATAAAGCCAGAGGAGTGCTTGGATTTATAAAAAGGTGGTCCAAAGAATTCGCTTGTCCGTCCGATTCTGGAATATGGGTCTCCCGTCTAGAGTCCACAATACGGAATACATATTGGTCGTATTGAATCAGTACAAAAAAACTTTCTTCTTTTTGCTTTACGGCGCTTAAACTGTGATCCAAATCTTAACTTACCTTCTTATTTTAGTAGACTTATGTTGATTAATTTACCCTTCCTAGTCAACCGTAGAACGATGCTTGGTACAGTCTTCATTTATAACCTTACTAGCAGGGTGCCCGCAGCTTCGCTTGCGATGGATAACCCGAATATCCTACTTTTCTTATGTAGTAGGTTTGCATTAGAACTATGTAATTTTGCATTTTATATATTTTTCACACCACCCGGAGGTAGAGGATACGGCGCGTTTTTTTAATGTGGTTTCCCCCAAATAGGGGGATCAACAAATTTGCACATTTGATAGAAATTAAATTAAAATTCCGAGAAAGGCGAACTAAAATAATAATATACACTATTATGCAAAGACATTTTTCAATTAATTAGGCAAAGAGTTGGAGGATCACATAAAAACACAACTCGCGGCAAATTTTCTTGATACGACTCTGACCAAATTGAAAGTTTCCCCGTTAACTTCTTTTTTTGAGCACTTGCTACACTCTTTCCTCTCTCTCTATCTACTGCGATCTCCCACTCTTATGTTTCCTAACAGCGCGTGGCAAAAAAAACACTGCAAAAAACAATTTGAATGGCATATTTTTACTACACTATCAAAAACCTGGCCAAATAGATTTTCGTCATTTTGCGTCTTTTGCGTATTCTGGCAGCAATAACTGTAAAGAGCACTCAAAAATACATTCCATCACCATTTAAATAGTTATAATTTTTAGGTCCATAAAGGCGCACTGGAAAAAAATGTAACCCAAGATTTTTACCGTTGCTTTCGCTTTTTGCTGGAATATAAAAGAATATTCATATTAAACTAATGCATGTTAAAGATCTGACCCACACTGCTATGAATACACGAAACACGTGCACACGACAGCACTTTTTTATTTTTTGCTGAAATAAGAAAGAAATAAAAAAGCAGAGACAGTTTTAATTTTTGGTTTTTATTTGGTGCCATAAAATGCCGATTCCAGTCGGCTAAGTCGGGTATACAATTCGTGCGTATTCTGCCAAGCTTTAAATAATATTTTTTTTACTTAAACAAGAGAGAACGCTATAGTCGGGTGCCCCGACTATCAGATACCCGTTACTCAGGTAAAGGGAGTGCGAGGGAGATGGAGATAGAAACTTTGATCACGCATAAGTTTTTAACGAATGGTCCGATTTGAAAAATTTCTTCTACATTTCGATAGGTATTGATCATTTTTACTTTTCCGAAATATTTAAATTTTTAAAATCGTATATAAGCGATTGTGGGCGTTAAAGGGGGCGTGGCACCCTTTTGAAATAAACTTGCGCTGCGTAGGAACTCCTAGAATCTGCATGCAAAATGCCAATCTTCTAGCTTTTATAGTTTCCGAGATCTCAGCGTTCATACGGACGGACAGACAGACGGACAGACAGACGGACAGACAGACAGACGGACAGACGGACATGGCTAGATCGACTCGGCTAGTGATCCTGAACAAGAATATATATACTTTATAGGGTCGGAAACGCTTCCTTCTACCTGTTACATACTTTTGCACGAATACCCTTTTACTCTACGAGTAACGGGTATAAAAAATATATGCAAGCGTATGCTGGTTAAGACGGCTACTTTTTAATCGGGTATTAAAAATAGTAAAAAGTTAAAAATTTAAGCGGTCATATTTTTTAAACATTTATTATGTTTTTAACTAATTTTGGGCACTTTGGTGGGAGGTGGGTCACCAATAACTATAAACTAAAGTCTACAGAAATTAAAATCGTATTAAAGCTCATTTTATATTTTTAAGGAAGCGCAGGGAAATGCAAGGCAGTGGGAGAGGGAGGGAGACAGAATCATTTGTTGACAATTTGTATGAAAATGCAGAGAGAGATAGCAATATGCAGGCAGAAAACGAATGATGCTTATGGAGACACTTAAATTCGATAATAGATCGACTTTTTGCTTATATATAGAGATACATGGTGAGATTGACAGCCCCGACTTGGTAAGTCGGCTAAACTTTTCTGTGTCAAGTAGATTAACTAGAAATTATATTCCCCTAATATTAAATAATTGTTGATATAACTATGCCTTGCATGAGCCTTTCAGAGTATTATGTTCCTGACTCTATGCCGCTCCTAAAACGATTAATACTAGCTTCATTAGCACAAAATTGATCTTACTGTTACTTTTTTCCCCGGACTTTTACCTATATTTTCTTATCTCGCGTCTATCTTCGCGCGAATCGTGCCGTACACGGCTGCCTCCCTCGGTGGGTTGGGCGGGTAAGTGAAGCGTGGGACACTGCGCAAAAAAAAAAAAAAAATAAAATAAGGGCTTAAAGAAAAAAAGATGTTCAGAAATAAAAAAAGAAAAAACTAAAAAATATTGACTCAAACAATATCAAAGGAACTTACAAATTTACAAAAGACGCTAATGATGAAATCATAATTTTGACGACAATATAAATTACAAATAATATTTCATTTCATTTCACTAATTGTACGCGGTGTTGCGCGAATGAAAAGATTTCGTGCATGGTGTTGGGTAGCCGCTTTGGTCGCATTGCATTCCACGCTGAATACTAAGCCTGAGCTTCTGGCACCGACGTTGTTCAATATCCGCAGGTGACGCTGGGCTTGTAAAATTTTAATGCGTGGTCAGCTTAGTCAACAGCAAGGCTTCGAGTTCGGAAATTATTATTATATTTCTTGATTGCAAGGTTTTATAAAAATTCTCTGCCTCTATCTGTATAATAAATGAATTCTTTTAGAGTGTTGAATATTTACATTGGGCCTTGTCGTAAATCGGAGTCTTATATCTATCTCATATGTGATCGAGGGATATGGTTGCTTAGATCTTCTGTTTCTTTTGCTATTTTATAAGTTGTAAGATCGTTGTTTTCATACGAGTCATTTTGGGAAAAAAAGCAGCCTTTCATAATTTGTTTCGCGTTTTTCTGGGCGGCTCTTTGAGATATGATACAGTAATTTCTTTTTGTTGGTTTTTATCTAAGATGTTATTCACCATGTGGTTCGCGTAACTGAATGTGATTGTCGTTAATGTCTCTATTAATTTATGATGAATAAAAGCCAGTACTGGTAGTTCGCATAAAATTGCATTGACTGAGTCTTTCTTCTTCTGTCTGTACTGGTGATTTTCACCAAGCCGGTTCTAGCTGGGGCAGTTCCATTTTCTTGTTTTGTTATTTGGTTCCGAAAACAGTTGACCGGCTTGTCTGTTTTTCGACAGTGTAGGTGAATGATACCTCTTCTAACGTGTGGATGTGTTGACGGGACAGTGCGTCAGCGATTTAGTTCTCTTTTCCTGGCTTGTAAAACATTCGGACATTTTCCTCGCGCTTGATTTTTTCGTTTGGATTGTGATCTAAGACGCCGAAAGTTAGGGGCTGGTACTTAGTAATAATGATTTAAATTTTCTAGCCGTACTCTCAGGAGTTCTTGTTATAATGAATATGACTTAGGAGCTAAAGAAGTCTATGTCTCGCAGCTGCGCTGCCAACAGCGGCAGCGAAGAATCGGTTATATATTCTTAAGTTTATAGCTATGCTCGCTTAGGCTGGAGCGCAGAGGTATATGCGCATACATGAGGTCCGCTCGTGTTACAATTATGCTGGCACTTTCTGTGTGCGGGCCAGGGCATAGCGATCGGTTCGTATTTCGGCCACTTGGGTTTATGACCGGGACTTTGAATTATGTAAACATTGCAACAAAGTGTTACAGTGTGTACCCTTTTAGTACTCTTGGTACAGAGGGTGCTCCATATATGTGCATTTATATACGTAATATAATGAAGTTATTTTCTAATTTAATTATGGATTTTATAAAATTTGTAGAAATGATATTTAAAGCAATACAATTTTAATGTTTTTTTTTTTGTCCGTTCTGTGTTCTTATGTTATGTACGGCCACACCCTTAGGTTCTGTAATAATAACGCTTTTAATATTATAAGTTTATGTACGTGTCGTGTTTATTTTGCCAGTCGAATCTGCACTGCTGTAGCCAAAAGCCTGGCTTCATATTTTAATTCGGGTTTTACAATGTAGTCGCTGAATAGGTAGCGCGACAGCTTAGCGAGATAAGGCAAATATAAAGATGAGAGAGCAAGAGCGCTACTGGTTCAGCCATACACCTATGCGCACTAGACTAGGCGCTGGCGGGCTGCTCCGAACATACTCCCCCCGTTGGAGGAAGTACGGCTCCAACTAAATGGGAATCGATGGGCAGAACGGCTAACTTGGCGACGGCTCTCTTGACTAGACCCGTAGCTGTACGGACCATAGCTACTCTGACGACACCGTCCTCGCCTGGAACGACTCCTTGGATGCACCCCAGCTGTCATTTCAAGGGTGGAAGGTTGTCCTCCTTCAGCAACACGATGCTTCCGACCTTGATGTTGGATATTTCGACGCGCCACTTACTCCTTTCTTGGAGCAAGGATAAATACTCGCTGCTCCACCGCTTCCAGAATTGCTGCTGCATCTGTGTCACCCTTTGCCATCTGCTGAGGCGGCCTTCTCGGAGATGCGTGATATCAGGCTCAGGAAACCTTGTGTAGCTGGAGCCTTTCAGGAAATGGGCCGGCGTTAACACGTCAAGACTTTCAGCGTTTTCTGAAATTGGACAGAGTGGACGGGAGTTAAGGATGGCAGAAATCTCATAAGCGAGAGTTCTCAATTCATCGAGGCCCAAGATGGAAGCACCGACGACTCTATAAAAATGAAATTTGGCCGATTTAACAGCCGCCTCCCATAAACCACCGAAATGTGGGGCACGCGGAGGTATGAACTTCCAATCAATCCCATCAGCTAAGCAAGAGGAAGCTATCGCAGCCGTGTGGGGTTCGCTCAGAAATAGATTCTTCAGCTCGGTTAGCTCGCTCTTAGCGCCGACAAAATTCGTCGCATTGTCACTCCAAATAGTGCGCGGAGTGCCTCTCAGACTGGTGAACTTCTCAACGCTGCGATGAAAGAATCCGTTGTGAGATCCTGGACGACTTCCAAATGAGTGGCCTTCGTAGAGAAGCAGACAAAGACGGCGATGTAGCACTTGTGAGGCGCCTTGTTGCGGGCCTCTGCCTTATGATAAAATGGTCCACAATAATCCACTCCCGTGGTATGAAATGCTGGGTTAGGCTGAACTCGATTGGCTGGCAGGCTGCCCATAACGTGCTCCCAAGTGACAGGCTTCATCCGAAAACATCTGACACATTTGTTGATGACGGTAGCCACGAACTTTCGTCCTCCAATTGGCCAATACCTTTGCCTTAATGTGGCAAGTAACGCTTGCGATCCTGCGTGCAAGTATTTTATATGAAAATATACGATGATTGCCTTTCTAACTGGATGATCCTAAGGTAGCAATATCGGATGCTGAGTATCTTAGTCCAGACTTGCATTCTGAAGTCTTCCACCAACGCGAAATAATCCATCGGAGCCGATTATTGGTCTCAGCGAAATCAGCTTGCTCTTCTGTGGAAACGGCCTGTCCTGGCTAAGACATCCATACTCCTTGGCTAAGTGAACCTGTTGGATGCTCCTCAGAAGAAGTACGGTCCCCAAATTGAGCTCCCCAACGGTAACACGGTTCCTTGAAGGTGAAGATTTTGCTCTGCAATTCGAAATGAACCGATAAATGTACGCAAATACACGCTGCAACTTATGAAAAGAGTTAAGGAATTTGCAGTTGATCGAAATGTCAGTGCAAACGGTTCCAACTAGCGCTGCGGAACGACGTTCTGGAAGATCCTTAACTGCATTTGGAAGAGAGGGCCATTTCGACGAGCTTAACAGCAGGAATGGAGGCCCGTTAGCCCACAGGGAGTGCTCCAGCAATTCTCTCGGGGTACAGCCTCGCGATACGACATCCGCCGGATTTAAGCTTGTTGGAACATGGTGCCAAGTCATGCCTTTTGTCATCTCCTGAATTTTCGCGATTCTGTTGGATACAAATACGTTGAAATCCCTCGGAGGCTGCCGAATCCACGCCAGTACGATAGACGAGTCGGACCAGCAATGAAAGTCGCATTCGAAATCGATGGTTTCCTTGACGCTTACGATAAGCTCCGCCAATAAAAGCGCTGCCGACAACTCCAATCTTGGAATTGTCAAAGCCTTTAAAGGGGCCACTCTCGACTTGGCGCAGAGCAAATGGACCTTTGCTTCTCCATTGGTTTCCGACTGCAAGTATAAACACGCTCCATAAGCTGCTATGCTAGCATCGCAGAATCCATGCAACTGGATGGAAGACTGAAGTTGCATTACGAATCGTGAAAATTTCAAGTTTTGGACGATCGATAACTGAGAGGTCAACTCCCCCCATGATGAAAGAATAGGCTCTGGTAATGTGTCATCTCAATCCACGTTAGCATTCCATAGGGATTGCAAAAAGATCTTGGCCTTTGTGACAATCGGTGTTATTAAACCGAGCGGATCATAGAATTTGGCTATTGTTGAAAGTGCAATACGCTTGGTGACTCGATGATTTACAGATAATTGAGAAAAGTTGAACAGAAGTTGGTCAGAAGAAGGATCCCAGGCTAATCCCAGCGCCTTGGTAACAGCTGATCCGTCGGGAAAATGAATTAGCTTCTCCTTATCGCAGTCAGACTCTCCTTCGAGGGCGCGTCCATCATTAGAACACCATTTGCGGATTGGAAAATGGCCTCGCGACAATAGATCCTTCACCTGACGACGAATTTCCCTAACCTCTTCAATTGACTCGCCACCAGAACAATTTTCGCTCCAATTGGAAACGAATCCTCCCCATCATAAGAGAGCTGATGCATGGCTCTTATTGCCAAAAAGGCAGCTGGCTTGGTACTATAAGTCACCGTGTTCAATTTGTAAACACTCAACTCATCCGTGGACTTCTCTCGCCAAACAATACACTGCAAAAAGTCATCCGGGTGGGACACACGCACGCAGCGGTACATCTTGCAGATGTCTCCACAGAGGGCAACTTTAAAAAATCGGAAGCGAAGTAAAATGTTAAATATTTTTTGCTGAATTGTTGGCCCTGCAAGAAGCAAGTCGTTCAGAGAGCTGCCAGAAGTAGTTCTAGCAGACCCATCAAAGACGACCCAAAGCTTTGTGCTCGTACTTTCCTGCTTATGCACACAATGGTGGGGCAAGAAGAATTGTGGTACTGTTGGATCCTTTGGTGCGAGAGACATGTGGCCTAAGTTGATGTATTCCTGGAGAAAGGCCGAATACTGAGCTTTGAGAACAGGGTTTCTATCTAGCTTAGCTTCCAAACTCCTAAAACGACGACGAGCTAGGCAATAGGAATCACCTAAACTTTCGAATCCCGAAGTGGATAAGAGACGAACAGAGTATTGACCATTCCCAAGTCTAGTGCAGTTTTCCTTGAACAGTTGTTCGCATTGCAAGTCCTCAGGCAACAGTGCTGGCTTTGATGGATTACAATCCTCAATTTCCCAAAATCGCTTTACTATGACAGCAAGTGCGTCATCCTCAGAATGATCGTAGTATCCTTGACAAAGGCGGCTAAGACAGACTTATGATTTGGAGTAGTCGACATCCCACCAGAAACGATCCAACCAAGTTTGGTGTTTTGGAGTGTTGGCAACATGCTATCCAAATGTATTTGCCCCATAGCAATTATTTCGAAAAACAGACCAGCGCCAATTAACAAGTCGATTCGTTGTGATTGGTTGAAATAAGGTGTAGTGTGCATACATACAGAGTACACACTGTACCATCGGCAACAATGTTAGCCAAGTCTGCAGGATCAGCACTCTTCAAGTGCAAACGTAATTTGACCACACACGCCATCAGCGAGTGATAAGTCGCGCCAGTTTATTCCCACAGCTTGGCGACTGCAACAAATATATCCATGTATGCACATAACATTCCATTCTCTCTCTCTGGGCACCGTTCTCAGAGATAAACATAAGCTAATATATAAGGCGGTTGCGTCGCTGCCGGCTTGACCGACAGCGCCGACCGCGCAACATAGAGCTAAGCCCAAATAGAATATAGGCGGGTCAGTCTAGAAACGACGGCAAGACAACGAAGTATCAATAAAAATAAATTATAAATTAAAATAAAACCAGTGCGTTTATATTTCTAACTAAAGTGCTGTGAACCATAAATTATATCTTAGCATGGCGACCGTGACATGGATTTATGTCAAGCAATTAAAAACACTGTTAAAAAGTGATAAAAAATAAAAAAAAAAAAAAAAAATTTTATTACAAATAAAAAACACTATTGTTAAAAAAAAAAAAAAAGAGAAGAAAGAAAAAATCATCAACAAAAATTGAAGAAAATGGTTATGTATGTGTTACTACAAGGTATTGAAAGGAATATATCGTACACAAGAAGCTATGAAAACTGAGTTGAAACGATTATGATAAAATATATCGAAAAACTTTAACGTTGAGAAAAGAAAACACCCTGATTAAAGGAAAACGGCCTGGAACCCTTCTTTTATCCTGCGACACATCAAATAAAATAGCTTGTGCGATGACCAGCACCGGCACCGCCCGAGTCCAAAGGGCCAGGAATATCTAAAAAAAAATAATAATTATAAAACAATTCAAATCATCAAAATAAAAGGAAATAACCTGTGCGAGGACCAGCACCGGTACCGCCCGAGTCCAAAGGGCCCGGAACATCAAAAAAATAACAGCCTGTGCGAGGACCAGCACCGGTACCGCCCGAGTCCAAAGGGCCCGGAACATCAAAAAATAATAGCCTGTGCAAGGACCAGCACCGGCACCGCCCGAGTCAAAAAGGCCCAGGACCTTGAAGACGAGAAGATACTAAGGACAAGGATGCAGAAGAACAATTTTTTTTTTTAGTATATATAAATATATTATAAAATTGTAAGTTTGAGCTGTACAAGAAGACAGCCCGAATTAGAACATTTTTTTGAAAGGCAGGAAAAATAATTTGTAAAAAGAATGGAAAATAATATAATAACGTACAACCAATTTTATTTTTAAAATATTTGTGTTCTTTTGAGCTTTAAAAAGAAGATGGCCCAAAAAGATTATAAATAGGCAGGAAATTTTGAAAAAAAAGTAGTAAATATATTAAATATTAAATGCGAATATATGTTTGAAAATTAATTTTTTTTTCAAAATAAAAAAAAAAATTTTTATAAAAAAAAAAAAAATAAAAATGTAAAATAAGTAAACAGAATATAAGAATTAAAAAAAAAAAAACTATAAACTTTAACAACATTTTCTTTAAATTACAATATTAGCATTGTCTTCTATTATTCTTTTAACTCCCCATGCAAAATTAAAAAATTACAATGGGTTGGTTCGGCTCAGACGACACCCAGTCTACGGGAAATAAAGCTAATGTTGTTAATAATGTTCAAATAGTTGATCATACGGATGCTATTAAGTCAATGTGGATACTACTTTTGATCCTGACAATTAGTAGCGTTGCTCAATTCGTGCTCGCATTATACGTTAAACATAATAAAATAATTAAAAGACGTTATATAAGCAGAGCTAACGACTTGGACAAGGTTTAAATTCATTTATCCTTTTTACCCTATTGGAGAAACACTCATTTCTTTTGCATCTTTTTATAAAAGACATACATTTAAATATATTGTCTACCTAACACAATAATAAAAGGAAAGGAGGATTAAGAAAAAAGGCATTTAAAAGAATAGCCGCCATTCGAAATGAATTAGCATCCAGTGATAATACATCATGGGAACAAGCATGTGAACTTCACGCAGAGCTACACTCCCTAAAAAAATTTGTAAGCTCTAAACTAAAGAAAAATCAAGAACCCGAAAAATGTTACAAAAATATTGAAATCATCGGGGAAACTGTTGACAATAAATCTCCTCCAAAAGATAAATTTTTGCCAGTTCTTAAAAAGGAATGCCCGGCAGACTGCCCAGGCCCTTTATTGTCACCATACTGTGAATACACATGCAAACACACAAAGCCCCAAACATACTGGTCTGTAAAATAATAAAATAATAATAAAAATAAAATAAAAACAAAAAAATAATTTTTTTTATTTACAAATCTGTTTTTTTTTATTATGGATACAAACAGATGTATAGAAAAAACACGGGAAAGGGAACCCATGTTCGATTATAGAGTAAGATCTATCCTCGAAACACTTTGGAACCCCATCTCAGTGTATGAACTAGAAATTGAATATATGGAAAAATTCAACCTAAGTAGTTCCCCATTAATACATTGTAATAATACGCAAAAAGCTATAGTATTATCAACAATACAAAACTGTAAGGTTTTTTCCGTCATTGACAAAAATGCATTGCTTGGCAATATAATAATCTTTAAAATTATTATGAAATAAAGCCTAATGGATTGGAAAACTATTTCTAATAAATTAAAAGAAATAAGAACAAATTTCGACAAGTCATACAAATGTCTTTCGCAAAACCGAAATGTTCAGGGAACAACCATACAAAAACACGCTAAAGTTCTAGTAGACAGCTTTAATGAAGCACGCCTTATAATTTACGAACACAGAGATAAATTATCCAGTAAACACTGGACAGATATCTCAAAATTATTATCTAAATTTAAAAACAATCTTAAAAATATAAAAGAAAAATATAAGTTAGACATTTTAATTCCATCTATCCTTAATACACCATTAACATTTGAGGAGGAATTGAAATTAGAAGAAATAGAAGATAAAGATTCCGATACGGAAGATTTAGTCGAAACAAACAAAGAAACAGAATTCCCAAAAACCGAGGACATACACAACCTGACTATTCCAGCGGTATTAACGCTGACCGAACTGTCGGATTCCGAAGAAAATATATCATACGAAAATTTGGAAAATAATATAATCAATATGACGGACGACTCGATTGCCAATAGAGCTTACATGAAGGAAATCAGCTCGGCAATTCCAGAGTTCGATGGAAAAAAAATCCACCTGCAAAGATTCTTAACAGCATTGAAATTGGTCAACCTTACCAAGGGACCATACGAAAACATAGCTGTTGAGGTAATCAAATCCAAAATAGTTGGAACAACATTGTACAAAGTACAAAACGAAACAACTATTAATAACATAATCAGTAAACTCCAGGTCACTATAGTGGGCGATTCTTCTGACGTTGTAAAAGCGAAATTATTAAACATATACCAAAAGGGAAAAACGGCTACGCAATTTACAACTGAAGTAGACAATCTACGGAAACTATTAGAAGCTTCTTACATTGACGAAGGATTAAGTGCCGAACATGCAGATACGTTCAGCACAAAAGAAGCCATTTCTACAATGATAAAAAATTGTGAAAATGTCAAATTAAAAACCATTCTGGAAGCAGGCACATTCAAAACAATGAATGAAGCTGTTACAAAATATATTCATTGCAGCACGGAAATGACAGGAAATGCAAACAACATATTTTATACAAATAAAAATAATTACTTCCGTGGTAATAACTATAGAGGAAACTATAGAGGAAACTATAGAGGAAGAGGCTATGGCCGAGGATATCACCAAAATAATTATAATAACTATAATCATTATGATAATAATTACAATAACCGAGGCCTAGGAAACTATCGGGGTCAAAACCGCGGTAAGGGAGGCAACAACACAAACTACACCAATCAAAATGGCAGAAATAACACTGTGAGAATGGCTCAAAATAACTCGGAAAACGAGGAAGCTCCCTTAAGAAGTCAACAATAAAAAACAACACAGTTCACTCTATTACTCTTAATTTAAATATATTTGTAAAAGTAAAACATGAACTTACACAAAAATCACTCACCTTTTTGATAGACACCGGAGCGGATATTTCTCTCATTAAAGAAAATTCCGACAACTTCATTGATACGGACTTCAATAACACTATACAAATATCGGGAATAGGCAAAGGCTCAATAACTACAATAGGACTATCATTTATTGAATTAAGAACAAGCAATTATATAATACCACATAACTTTCATATAGTTCCCCATAACTTTTCAATACCGGTAGACGGAATAATTGGAATAGACTTCATAAAGAAATTTAATTGTATATTGGACTTCAATCAAGATAATGACCTTTTCATTTTAAGACCTGATAATTTAAAATTTCCAATAAAAATTCCAATTCTTCATAACATAGAAACTAACGAAATAATTATACCAGCCCGCTCCGAAGTAATTAGAAAAATAAATTTAACCGAAAGTAATAAAACCCTCCTAATACCAAATCAAGAAATTGAAGATGGTATATTCATAGGAAATACAATTTCCGATCCCCAAACCACATTCGTCCGAATTTTAAACACTACAAATGAGAACAAAATAGTTAACCTTAAGAACATTAAACACGAATCTATCGACAACTATAATATTGTCCATTTAAATGGCACAAATAGAAACGAAAAAGTCATCAATAAACTAAAACAAAATTTTCCGACTCAATTTAAAAATGTCTTAACAAATCTTTGTTCAAAATATAGTGACATATTCGGTCTTGAAACCGAACCGATATCTACTAACAATTTCTACAAGCAAAAATTAAGAGTAAAAGATGATGAACCCGTGTATATAAAAAACTATAGAAGTCCACAATGTCATAAAGAGGAAATAACTAAGGAAGTGGACAAACTTATAAAAAATAAAATAGTAGAGCCCTCAGTATCAGAATATAATAGCCCTCTGTTACTTGTTCCAAAAAAACCATTACCTGACTCAAAAGAGAAAAGATGGCGTTTAGTAATTGATTATCGCCAAATTAATAAAAAACTTTTAGCAGACAAATTTCCACTACCTAGAATCGATGATATACTTGATCAATTGGGCCGAGCAAAGTATTTCTCTTGTTTAGATCTTATGTCCGGATTCCACCAAATTGAATTGGAGGAATCGTCCAGAAATATAACTTCATTTTCAACGAGCTATGGCTCTTATCGTTTTACACGATTACCTTATGGTTTAAAAATAGCCCCAAATTCTTTCCAGCGTATGATGACAATTGCATTTTCCGGCTTGGAGCCATCCCAGGCATTCCTCTACATGGACGACCTAATAGTTGTAGGATGTTCAGAAAATCATATGTTGAAAAACTTAACAAACGTCTTTGAACTTTGCAGAAAAAACAATCTTAAACTACATCCAGAGAAATGCTCATTTTTCATGCATGAAGTGACCTTTCTTGGTCACAAATGTACAGATCAAGGTATAATGCCAGATGACAAAAAATATGAGGTCATTGAAAAATACCCAGTCCCCACGGACGCTGATAGCGCCCGCAGATTTGTTGCATTTTGCAATTATTATCGTCGATTCATTAAAAACTTTGCAGATTATTCCCGTCACATAACTAAATTATGCAAAAAAGGTGTTAAATTCGAATGGACACCAGAGTGTCAAAGTGCTTTTGATTACTTAAAGAAAAAATTAATGAGTCCAACACTACTTCAATACCCCGATTTTTCTAAAGAATTTTGCATAATCACGGACGCAAGTAAGCAAGCTTGCGGAGCAGTCCTTACACAAGAACATAATGGCATACAGCTTCCTGTATCTTATGCATCGAGATCATTTACTAAAGGAGAATCCAATAAAAGCACAACGGAACAAGAACTACTAGCAATACATTGGGCAATTAACCATTTTAGACCTTACGTTTATGGGCGACATTTCCTAGTTAAAACAGACCATAGACCATTAACATTCCTCTTTTCCATGGTTAATCCAAACTCTAAATTAACAAGAATAAGACTAGATTTGGAAGAATACGAATTTACAGTTGAGTATCTTAAGGGAAAGGACAATTACGTTGCTGATGCGTTATCTAGAATAACCATCAAAGAACTAAAAAACATACAAAAGCAAATTTTACAAGTCACTACAAGAAATCAGTACAGACAGAATAAACCCTGCGCAGGGAAAAATCAAGCACAGCTGCCTAGGCAGTGTGTTGAAAAAGCTTCTATGCCCAAAATATACGACGTCCTTAACAACGACGAAGTAAAGAAAGTAGTGACCTTGCATTTAAATAATTTCAAATGCTATTTTAAGCATGGTAAAAAAGTTATTGTAAGAATAAATGTTAGCGATCTATATACCAATGGTACATTTGATTTAGGTCAATTTTTCCAAAGGCTTGAAAAAGAAGCCGGTATATACAAGATCAGCCAACTTAAAATGGCACTGTGTGAAAAAATCTTCGAAAATATTTCAGTTGATTCGTTTAAAAAAATGGGCAATAAAATATTAAAAAAATTAAGAGTAGCGCTACTCAAACCAGTGACCATAATAAAAGATAAGAAAGAAAAAGAAGCTATACTGTCTGAAAACCATGACGATCCACTACAAGGCGGCCATACCGGAATAGCCAAAACCTTGTCAAAAATAAGACAACATTTCTATTGGAAAAACATGTCTAGGGACATAACGAACTACGTAAAGACATGTCCAAAATGCCAGAAATCTAAAATAACTAAACACACAAAAACCCCATTAACTTTAACAGAGACTCCAACTATGGCATTTGACAGAGTAATTGTTGATACGATAGGTCCATTACCAAAATCGGATCAGGGCAATGAATACGCGGTAACTTTGATATGCGACTTAACGAAATATTTAATTGCCATACCAATACCAAACAAAAGCGCAAAATCAGTAGCTAAAGCTATTTTTGAAAATTGTATTCTAAAGTACGGTCCAATGAAGACGTTCATATCGGACATGGGAACTGAATATAAAAATTCAATTATTGAAGATTTATGTAAATACCTTGGTATAAAAAACATAACATCTACAGCGCACCACCACCAGACATTAGGAACAATAGAACGTAGTCACCGAACACTTAACGAATACATTCGATCCTATATATCCGTTGATAAAACAGATTGGGACATATGGCTACAATACTTCGTCTATTGTTTCAATACAACACCTTCTATGACACACAACTATTGCCCCTATGAATTGGTTTTTAGCAAACATCCAAATTTAAGTACATCTTTTAATTCAACAGATAGAATAGACCCTTTATATAACATAGATGACTATACTAAAGAAGCAAAATTTAGACTAGAAAATGCTTACAAAAGAGCAAGAATTATGCTAGATAAAAATAAACAAAAAGAAAAATCTAATTACGACAAAAACACTATTGATTTTAAGTTAGAGATAGGAGACCAGGTTTTATTAAGAAATGAAACCGGTCATAAATTAGATAACAAATATTTAGGCCCTTACAAAGTGGTAGAAATAAAAGAAAATGAAAACATAGTAGTAATGAGCGATAAAAATAAAAAACAAGTTGTTCATAAAGATAGGCTTAAGATTTTTCACGTATAAATACTTTGTTATCTCGTATGGCCTGATCAACCATACGGGTACCAAAAAAAAAAAAAGAACATTTTCAACATTTACAACAACATTTTCCAATTATATTTCCAATTTATATTTCCTAATTTTACTTTTAACTACAATTTTATAATTTTTATCAAATTTTATTACATTTTTATTGACATTTTATATTCTTATATTTTCAAATAAACCATTTTTGATACTTAGTATGACCATTGTAATGTCATATATAAATACAAATATATATTCGCATTAAACACAAAAAAAAAACATCAAATCAAAACATAAAAAAAAAAAAAACAGACAAACAAACAAAACGAAAAAATAAAAATATAATTTCTTTTAAGACTTTAAGAATATATATATATTATGATAAAATAACTTCATATATTACGTTATTTTTTTAAAAGGAGGGAGATGTAGTGTGCATACATACAGAGTACACACTGTACCATCGGCAACAATGTTAGCCAAGTCTGCAGGATCAGCACTCTTCAAGTGCAAACGTAATTTGACCACACACGCCATCAGCGAGTGATAAGTCGCGCCAGTTTATTCCCACAGCTTGGCGACTGCAACAAATATATCCATGTATGCACATAACATTCCATTCTCTCTCTCTGGGCACCGTTCTCAGAGATAAACATAAGCTAATATATAAGGCGGTTGCGTCGCTGCCGGCTTGACCGACAGCGCCGACCGCGCAACATAGAGCTAAGCCCAAATAGAATATAGGCGGGTCAGTCTAGAAACGACGGCAAGACAACGAAGTATCAATAAAAATAAATTATAAATTAAAATAAAACCAGTGCGTTTATATTTCTAACTAAAGTGCTGTGAACCATAAATTATATCTTAACAAAGGGTCAGCGAGCGAAATATTTTGTGGAATCCTCCATCCTGATGTATTTATGTTGAAATTCGGCTGATAATCAGTGATACCTGACGATCAAGTTGTGAGCATGACACCAGTGCTGATAAAGTAGATGGTGATGGCTGAGAGCTCGAGAGTGGGTCTGATGATGGAGGTGATGCGGATGAGTCAGGGGTCATATGCAATAGTGAGTGGTGCTTCATGCGACAATATCTGCAATGAGTTGATTTACATTGCTGCAAACTATGCCCCTTGCGCAAACAGTTTAGACAAAGGTGCATTTTCTTGGCTTCTCTAAATCGAAGATGCGGGCTCAAATTTAAAAATCGAGAGCACTTTGGCAAATAATGATCTCTCGCATCGCAAAATAGGCATATTGGATGATTTAAGTTAGTAGAAGACGCAATGAGTGCACTTGGGTTATATTTATGCACATTTTTTCCCACCTGATGGCCTGGTGTTTGCGTTACCAAAGCTTGATCCAAATTTTCCATCATCCTGCATCTCCTCTCCAAAAATGACTCCATAGCAGTCCATGAAGATAACTCAGCGATTGGCAAATCCTCTTCCCATTTTTCCCGAGTCCGTTGATCCAGCTTGTGAACGACGATATGAATCAGTAATCCATCCAAAATTTGCTGTGTAGTGGCCAGCGTTTGGATTGCCCGAAGATGTGCGTTCATAGAATCGCTGAGCTCACGAAGACCCTTGGCAGATCCCTTCTCGACACCTTTTAAACCAAATATTGCCTGAACTTGTGCCTGAAAATGTAAAACTTTATTATCAAATCGATTTATGAGCAGATTCAAAGCCTTTTTATAATTGTCATTTGAAGGTTCGAGCGAGCGTATGGTCTCCAGAGCCACGCCGCCTAGACTAGATCGTAAATATTGCAGCTTTTCAATGTCGCTTAGCTCGTCATCATTTCCAATGACCGCGGTGAACCTTGCGAGAAAGTCCGGCCACTCAGCATAAGATCCATGAAAACGAGCAATCTCCAGGTTCGGTAATCGAGGCTTCCGTGTCCGAAAAGAAAGATCAGAATGGTGGTTGATGTCTATAGATGTGGAGTTGGCAGCTGTGCTACCCAACAATTGCAATTTGCGCTGGGCCGCTAAGCCTCTATTGAGCTTCGCCTTCACATCCATAAAAACCTCCGAAAATTCCCATCGCCTATCACTCTAAGTCTCCTTTAAATCCAGCCGTTCCAGCGATGTCTGTGCGGAGTCAAATGACGAATTTAAGGTTGGACCCAGTCCAATCGCGCAAGAAGATCAGCTTCATCCGACTGATCTATAGACTCAGTTGTTAAATACAATTTCATCGCGTTTGTTTGCCGCAGAATTGATTGCACTTTGGCGCGAAAAAATTCTATTTCATTTGGCGCGTCATTTTGAGGCCGAACCGCGTTTTCTGGAGCAGCCATTTCTTAGTCGCACACAAAAAAAAATAAAAGAAAAATGTCCGAACCGGTTAAGAGGGGTGAATAACCTTTTAACCTTTGCCGCGAAAAATGCGCGACACCAAGCGTCGTCGAAAACGCAACGGAACTTTGTTGTTGTTGTTCCGCCTTATAACAGCGGACTTGAAATTATGTATATGTATGCACTGCACTATGCAATTTTAGAATAGTTAAATGTTATTCTCCTTTTGTTTATAATTTGCAGCACAACACTGTTTTGATTTTTTCACAGCGCGAAATGTACAAAAAGATCAACAGCCTGCCGGCTTTTCGCGCGAAATGTAAAACTTAAACGGCCAGCTGTGTGCACTTGTATGTAAGTCCGTGTGTTTGTGACCGAATGCCCGCAAACGACAGCGAAACCAAAAATATATTGTTTAAACGATATTAAACAATAATAAAACCGAGTTGCAGACGGCAAATAAAACAGCGATCACGTCGGGGTCACCAAAATGTTTGGGGGAAGACAACAAAAATGCCACCCTTAGGTTATGTAATAATAACGCTTTTATGTACGTTTATGTACGTGTCGTGTTTATTTTGCCAGTCGAATCTGCACTGCTGCAGCCGAAAGCCTGGCTTCATATTTTAATTCGGGTTTTACAATGTAGTCGCTGAATAGGTAGCGCGACAGCTTAGCGAGATAAGGCAAATATAAAGATGAGAGAGCAAGAGCGCTACTGGTTCAGCCATACACCTATGCGCACTAGACTAGGCGCTGGCGGGCTGCAGCGAACATTTATAAAAGAACCAAATTGATTATGAAATACAAATTTTTAATCTATATTTAAGTACTATTTGTATTCTATTTTTATTATTTGATATTGTTATGTTAGCTCTATCTCCTAGCTATTCTACCTTATAGGGACCTGTGTGTTTAAAATCAAGCTTATGTCCTGTTTCATTTTTTAATTAAACCTGATCTCCTATTTTTAACTCAAAATCTAAACTATTTTTGTCGTAATTTTTTTTTTGCTTTTGCTTATGTGATTCTAACATTAATCTAGCTCTCTTAAATGCTTGTTCTAATCTGTATTTTGATTCTTAAGCATAGTCTTCTATATTATATAGGGGTTTTATCTTATCTATACTATTAAAATGTTTAGGCAAATTTGAAGTTTTACCAAAAACTAACTCATAAGGACAATAGTCATGTGCCATAGAAGGGGTTGTATTAAAACAATATACGAAGTATTGCAGCCACACATCCCAATCTGTTTTGTCAACTGAGATGTATGATCTGATAAGGTCATTAAATGTTCTGTGGCTTCGCTCCACAGTTCTCACAGTCTGATGATGATGTGCAGTAGAAGTTATGTTTTTGATATTCAAATTTTTGCATAGCTCTGCTATTATTGAATTTTTATATTCTGTATCCAGGTCCGTAATGAACGTCTTCATTGGACCGTACTTCAGAATAAATTCTTCAAATATAGCTTTTGCTACTGTGTTTGCATTTTTGTTTTAATAATACTGCGTATTCATTTCCTTGTTCCTATTCTATCCACAATTACTCTATCAAATGACATTTTTGGGGTTTCAGTTATAGTTAATGGGGTCTTTAGTCGTTTTAGACTTTTGGCATTTAGGACATTTTCTTATGTACTCTTTTATATCTTTAGATATATTTTTCCAATAATAGTGTGTCTGGACCTTGGAAAAGGTTTTTGTAATGCCTATATGACCACCTTGTATTGGATCATCATGTAATGTAGAAAATATACCTTTTTTATCTTTATTATTCGTTATTAGGGTCACCGGGTTGAGTAGCGCTACTCTCAATGATTTCAGTGTCTTATTGCCCATTTTCTTAAAATTATCAATTGAAACGTGTTCAAAGATATTTTCCCACGGTGCCACTTTGAGTTTCCTGATTTTGTTAATACCGACTTGCTTTTCAAGCCTTTGAAAGAATTGACCTAAATCAATGGTTCCATTAGTATACAAATCGCTAACATCATATCTTGCTGTAATTTTGTTTAAATAAACAGAAATTATTATTTACATGCAAGGTCACTACTTTACGAACTTTGTCATTGTTTATGACTTGGTAAACGTTGGGCTTAGAAGCTTTAAATTGCTCATGCAATTTTATTTGTTCTTTTCCTGCGCAGGATTTTTGTCTACTTTGTTTTCTGGAAGTGACTTTCAGTATTTGTCTATTTAGGTTTTTTAATTCATCGATGCTTATTCTTCTTTAGCTCCTAAGTCATATTCTTGCATCTGCCACATAATTATTTTTTCCCTTAACGTATTGTGCTGTAAATTGGTATTCTTCTAAATCTAGTCTCATTCTTGTTAATTTGGAAGTTGGGTTTTTCATTTAAAATAAATATGTTAATGGTTTATGATCTGTTTTTATAGTAAAAGGGTTTGCCATATACATATGGTCTTAAATGATTAACTGCCCAGTGTATCGCTGTTAATTCCTGTTCGGTTGTTGATTTATTACTTTCGCCTTTTGTAAATGTTCGGGAGGCGTATGCTACCGGGAGGTCTTTCCCGTCATAAAGTTGGGTTAAGACTGCTCCGCTTGCATGTTTACTAGCATCTGTTGTTATACAAAATTCTTTGGTGAAATCAGGGTATTGTAATAAAGTAGGTTGAATTAGTGACTTTTTGAGATATTCAAAAGCTTCTTGAAATTCAGGAGTCCAATTAAATTTTACATTTTTTTTGCGAAGAAGAGTTAGGTGACTTGAATAATAAGAGAAATTAGGTATGAAACGTATGTAGTAATTACAGAAAGCTACGAATCTTCTTGATTCATCTGCATCGGACGGAACAGGATATTTTGGTATTACTTCGAATTTTTTATCGTCGGGTAGAATATCATTATTTGTGCATTTGTGACCTAAGAATGTGACTTCGTGCATAAAGAATGAACATTTTTCTGGATGTAACTTGAGATTATGTTTTCGACAGAGGTTAAATACGTTCGTTAAATTTCTGATCACATGGTTTTCGGAACAACCTATTACTACTAAGTCGTCCATGTATATGAAAGCTTGGGATGGTTCTAATCTATAAGATTTTGAACTTGTTTATCTATATCTTCTTTTTGGCTATGGGGTGTTCTGTAGTTTTTAATATATACTGGAGTGTCATCCTTCAATCTTAATTTTTGTTCATAAAAATTATTTGAGGATATGGGTTCCGTTTCAATTCCGAATATATCGGTAAATTCGGTACATAGTTTAGTGAGGGTACTTTTGAACATTTCAGGAAAATTTTTTGCTAGGTTGGATAAGATTAAATTATTTCGTGTTTCATGTTCAGGATTTTTAAATATTTTGTAGTTGTCTAATGGTTCAAACTCTATTTTAGAGATGTTTACAATTTTATTTGTGTCGGTTGTATTTAATATGCGGACAAATGTGTTAGTTGAATTAGTTAAAGTACTGGCGATAATGACACCATCATCTATCCACTGATTTTTAATAAGTATTTCTTTGTGAGAGGTTGTTAGGAAGATTTGTCTCACAACTTTAGATCGTGCAGGGATAATTAAATTAATATCAATTGAATATATAATTGGAGCATTTATGTCTTGATTGAAATTTTGGGGTCGAGCTATTAACCAATCATGATCCTTTTGAAAATCGAGTTGGCAATTAAACTTTTTTATGAAATCCATTCCCAATATACCGTCACAGGGTATTGGGAAGTCATTGTCTACTATTTGGAAATGAAATGGGACTATAAATTTTCCTGTTTGTATTTCTACGAATGTTAAACCCTGAGATTCAAGAGTACCTGCTCCTATTCCAGACATTGTTATCGTTTTTGTATTGTCTATTTCACCATATTGATCATAATTTATTTTTAAAATACTTATGTCTGAGCCTGTGTCTATTGAAAGCGTTAAGGGTGTTTTCGTGTGATAATTTTGAATATTTATATAAACATTAAGACTGAGATTTATTTTGTACAATTTGGATTTTTGTGGCTGTACTTTCTTAAGGGAAGAATTTAGTTTTCCGATTGAGACTCAACGGTTCTTACTTGGGCATGTGAGTTGCCTCTAGTGTTGTTATTTCCGTTGTTATTTGTTCCACCACGGTTATTACCTCTATAATATCCACGACCTATATTGTTATTATTGGTCTGGTTATTAAAGTTTCGGTTATAGCCGTTATTTTGGTTGTATCTATTTTGGTAATATCCGTTATTTTGATAGTTACCTCTGCAGTTACTCCTACCGCGATAATTATTTCTGTAACTATTACCACGATAGTTGTTTTCTCTTTGTATAATGAATATAATATTGAATTGGCGTTGCCTGTCATTTCAGTACTACAAAGTATGTACTTCGTGACGGCTTCGTTCATTGTTAAGAAGTTGCCAGCTTCTAAAATTGTCTTAAGTCGGCCATGCTCACAATTTTTAATCATTATGGTTATGGCTTCTTTTGTGGTGAACTTGTCAGCGTGTTCGGCCGGTAGTCCTTCGTCTATGTTGTAACGACCCTGTTTTGGGAGGCGGTATAGCTCGCCGTGGTCAGGGTTCGTGACAGATATTTATATTTATTCCTCTATAGATCGGTTTACCTCCCTTTCCCCAATAATGACACAGATGGGTAAAACTAGAGACGTGTATTTCAAAGTAATCGTATAATCGTGTAGTTGTGTGTAGATGCGTCGGAACTGCTTGCTCCGTCGAGTCGGCGCTTCGGAAGGGCCGAGTGATGAACTGCGTGCTGTGAGTGTCGGCGCCGTGAATGGACCGAGTGATGAACTGCTTGCTGTGAGTATCGGCGCTGCGGATGGGCCGAGTGGTGAACTGCTTGCTGCGAGTATCGGTGCTGCGATATGCCGAGTGGTGAACTGCTTGCTGCGAGTGTCGGCGCTGCGGATGAGCCGAGTGATGAACTGCTTCGTCGTGCGTACGTCGGGTCGAAGTGTTCTGGGTCGTTGGGAGAGATCTACTTGGTTTCTAGTGGGATTCGGGAATGTAGGGCATCGTTAGTTTCGGTCTGCCGGGCATCGTTAGGTTCGAACTGCCGTTTCTACATCCGTTTCGTTTCCGGGTCGGGAGCCGGAAACGTGACTTCTGGGGGAACTCACTGAGGTGGGCCTGTATTACGAAAACCGGGCCGCCTCAGTGATCACGACTGGGTCTGGGCTGATTTCTAGGAAACCACACCGGGACGCCAGTGATCCTGTCCAGGTCGTAGAACCGATTTATAAACCGCGTTCTTACGGATCCACTACTACTACCAAGACTATCTACCAGAACACTTACCTTGTTGCTGATGTTTCCTCGAAGATCGTCGGAACGCAAGTGACTCATCTGGGGTCTTGCCTCTGTTTATATAGGCCCCGTTGAGTGTGCCCAGAGTGGTCGATGACGATAATCCCGATCTCGATAACTCGTTATCGGGTCACGGAATATAGCGATGGTAGTCGACCATCGGTATATTAGTGTGACCGATTTAATGTTTTTGGGCGCGCGTTTTAAAAGTGCGCGATTTTGGCGCGTGTTTTGAATGTGGTGTAGCGTAGGGAGAATAAAAGATCATTGTGTTGTTTTTGGAATGTTCTTTTATTATTTGTGACGCTGGGTCGTCACACCCCCCCCCCGCTTAGGACGTTGGTGTCTCCCCGGTGTTTTTTTGAATGTGTCCACTTCTCCCGATCCGGATTCGGGTCGTGAGGTTGTCCGAGACCACCAGTCTAGACCTTCTGTTTCCTCTGCGCCAGGTTGCCTTTATGTGTGTGACCGCTTCTTCCACCCTTTTCATGTGATCGTCGTATCCCCGCGGTTTTGGTTCCCAGTTCTCTTCACTTTCTTCTGATGTTTTGAACCGCTTTGTTCCGGGATGGTCGAGTGAAGAGAGCCGCCGCGGGGTTACCCATTTTGTTTGTGGTCGTTGGAAATCCGCTAACTCGTGCTTTTTGTGCCGGTTGTGGTCCTGGGCATGGGGGGTCGTGCTTCGTTGTCCGTTGTTTGCCGTGTCGTTTCCTTGGTTGTTGTTGTTGCCATTGTTTGCCGTGTTGTTGCTGCGGTTGTTTCCTTGGTTTTTGGTGTCGCCTTCGTTTGCCGTGTTATTGCTGTGGTCGTTTCCTTGGTTGTTGGTGTCGCCCTCATCCGGTGTTTTGTTTTTCTGTTGATTATCGCGTAATCTGGCCATGTTTCGGGATTTCTTTCCAAGTCTAGGAGTTTCTGTTTAATCCAGATGTCTTCTTCGACCTCGGCTCCGTGAGCTTCTTCTTCTGGCATTCTGTTTTTGTTTCTTTTGTTCATGTTCATTCTTGCTGTGATGCCTCCGCATTGTAGTGTCGCGTTACATTGTTCCAAGAAGTCTGTCCCCAGTAGTAGGTCGCCGATTACTTCTTCGAGGATTAGCAGCGTCATCGTGCTTGTTTGGTTCCCGAGATGTATTGGTACTTCAAGTGCCTCTGTGACCGTTCTGTTTGTCCCGTCTGCTAGTCTAATGGCTTCGGTTACTTGCTTCCTTATCCCATGCCTTGCAATGTTGTTGGCTAGCTTCCTGGCGATGAAACTTCTTGTTGCTCCCGTGTCTATGGCCCCGCGAACTCTTGTGTTGCCTATATTCACTTGTGCAATCAGTCGTCGGCCGTTGAAGTTTATTGCTGTTGCGGGTGTGGTGTTTGCCCTGGGTGCCCGCTCTGATCCCATGGGCCTCTGGCGTTTCCCGACGTTTCGTTCCGGCGACAGCAATGGATCGTTCGTATTCCATCCTGTCCGCATATCCAGCAGAATATTCTTGGCGTATTGTTGCACTGCTGTCCTCTGTGTCCCTCTTCTTTGCACCTTGAACATCTATTATTCATATTGAATGATCGAGTTATTCCTCTGCTCAGTGCTTGTGGAGGTTCCTGTGGTCTCCATTGGTTTCTCGTTTGTCTCCCGGAATCTCCCGGTTGCTGCCGTTGTGTCCAGTGGCTTTCCGAAGTGTGTTGTGGTGCGCGTTCCTGTGGTTGGAGGGCCTCGAATTCCTCTGCCAACTGTAAGTATTCCGCTAGGGTTCGGCATTCCCCTCGTTTGGCGTATTTTTTGAACTCCACTCGACTGTTTCGGTAGACCCACTCTAGTTTCTTTTCCTCCGTGAGAGTGGTAAATCTCATGATTTTACGAAGTTCCCGTGCGTAGTCCTTTGCTGGCTCGTTTGAACCCTGGTGCCTGCGTGTTATGTTTTCCATCGCTTTCTCTTCGGAGTCCGCCGGTCTGTAGTATCCCAGGAATTCTGTCTTGAAGCTTTTCCATGATGGCATTGGAATTGGGTGGGTATGCCACCAGTCCAAGGCACAGTCTCTGAGCAAAATCACCATAGCTCCTGCTGCTTGGTCGAGCTCTATCCCATAGGCCCTTGCCAGCTCTTCCGTTCTACAGATGAATTCTGTCGGGTCGCCCGTGCCATCATAAAATTCTCCCCAGCTACGTATTACTCCCATTGTGGCCACTTTGTCAGTCTTCCTGGGTTCGGGTATCGACTTTCCGCTGCTTGTCGCTTGTGTGTCTGGTATTTGTAGCAAGTTTGGGGTTTTCTCGCTGATGTGTTGCTCCGTGTTGGATGTCCCCTTAGCCCCTTTCGGTTGATTCCCTGATCCGTCGGGTGCTGGTGATGGGGTCCTTGCGTGTTTTTGTGCCAGTTCTAGGAGGCGTATGATGGTTTTTTCGCTGTGGTCACCGTTCTTTATGAACTCCGACATTTGTTTTCGCATGTCTTCGCACAGTGTTTCTGGCTCGATGTCAAATTCCATTAGATAGGTTTCCAGTTGTGTTTTATTACAATTGGAGATCCAGCTTCTAGTTAGCTTGTCTGCCATTTTATCTGTGATTTGTTGAGGAAGAGGGTAAACGATCTTTGTGGTGTTTGAGGTTTCTGTCTATTTGTCTTCAATCTGTTCGGGCGCCACTGTAACGACCCTGTTTTGGGAGGCGGTATAGCTCGCCGTGGTCAGGGTTCGTGACAGATATTTATATTTATTCCTCTATAGATCGGTTTACCTCCCTTTCCCCAATAATGACACAGATGGGTAAAACTAGAGACGTGTATTTCAAAGTAATCGTATAATCGTGTAGTTGTGTGTAGATGCGTCGGAACTGCTTGCTCCGTCGAGTCGGCGCTTCGGAAGGGCCGAGTGATGAACTGCGTGCTGTGAGTGTCGGCGCCGTGAATGGACCGAGTGATGAACTGCTTGCTGTGAGTATCGGCGCTGCGGATGGGCCGAGTGGTGAACTGCTTGCTGCGAGTATCGGTGCTGCGATATGCCGAGTGGTGAACTGCTTGCTGCGAGTGTCGGCGCTGCGGATGAGCCGAGTGATGAACTGCTTCGT
Organism: Drosophila kurseongensis; assembly: GCA_018153305.1. Lineage (NCBI taxonomy): Eukaryota > Metazoa > Arthropoda > Insecta > Diptera > Drosophilidae > Drosophila > Drosophila kurseongensis. The sequence continues at coordinate 7,678,137 of JAECXX010000001.1, forward strand.
CGTGCGTACGTCGGGTCGAAGTGTTCTGGGTCGTTGGGAGAGATCTACTTGGTTTCTAGTGGGATTCGGGAATGTAGGGCATCGTTAGTTTCGGTCTGCCGGGCATCGTTAGGTTCGAACTGCCGTTTCTACATCCGTTTCGTTTCCGGGTCGGGAGCCGGAAACGTGACTTCTGGGGGAACTCACTGAGGTGGGCCTGTATTACGAAAACCGGGCCGCCTCAGTGATCACGACTGGGTCTGGGCTGATTTCTAGGAAACCACACCGGGACGCCAGTGATCCTGTCCAGGTCGTAGAACCGATTTATAAACCGCGTTCTTACGGATCCACTACTACTACCAAGACTATCTACCAGAACACTTACCTTGTTGCTGATGTTTCCTCGAAGATCGTCGGAACGCAAGTGACTCATCTGGGGTCTTGCCTCTGTTTATATAGGCCCCGTTGAGTGTGCCCAGAGTGGTCGATGACGATAATCCCGATCTCGATAACTCGTTATCGGGTCACGGAATATAGCGATGGTAGTCGACCATCGGTATATTAGTGTGACCGATTTAATGTTTTTGGGCGCGCGTTTTAAAAGTGCGCGATTTTGGCGCGTGTTTTGAATGTGGTGTAGCGTAGGGAGAATAAAAGATCATTGTGTTGTTTTTGGAATGTTCTTTTATTATTTGTGACGCTGGGTCGTCACAATGTATGAAGCTTCGAGGAGCTTACGAAGGTTTTCTATTTCAGTTGCGAATTTTTTGTATGTTTTGCCTCTCTGGCTTGTTTTCGCCATTTTAGCTTCAACCACGTCGGATGGTTCGCCGACCATAGTGTCTTGAGATTTCTTTATGATTGCATTTATTTGTATTTCATTCTTTACTTTGTAGAGTGTAGATCCTATAATTTTTGATTTAACGACTTCTACAGCCAAATCTTCGAATGTGCCGTTAGTCAAGTTAACCAACTTCAAAGCTGTTATAATTCATTGAAGATGTATCTTTTGACCGTTAAACTCCGGGATGGCATTCGAGATATCTTTTATATATGCCCTATGGGCAACGGTTTCGTCAGCCATCGTGATCGGTTTTTCTTCTATAAGGCTATCGTTTGTATCGGAGTCTGTTAAGTCCTGATCTGATACTTCAGATTGAATAAGGACGGCGGGAATCGTGAGGTTATTAATATCTTTTTCCTCTATTTCGGGACCTGTAGAGACGGGGTCATCTGTATCAGCCGGCTCAAGTGCTGGTGAATCTGATAATTCTGGTTCGTCTCTGGTTTCTACTGTCAATGGAGTATTCAATATAGTTGGTACAGAAATTGTTAAATTGTGCTTTTGTTTAATAAATATTAAGTTCGATCGCAATTTGATCAAGAACTTAGATACTTGAGACCAATGGGCTTTGTCTAGCCGCTCTCTCTGGTCATGTATTAGTATACGTGCTGTGTTGAAGCGGTTTACTAATATGTTTATTTACAGTAATTTGCTGTACTGGTCGGGTTCTTGCTAATGACTTATAAGATTTGTCAAAATCAATTTTTAATTTATTTAATTCCTATTATAACTCATTCCATTCCATTATTTAACGGAGTATGATTTATTTCTTTGAAACCATTATTAAAAGATTTCTTCCAAGTATTTCATTGTCGTTTATGACTGATCTTACTTGTATACTTGGAATGGTACTCAATATTATTGCTTTTTGTGTATTTGAGCAATGTATTAGTGGAGAGAAAGCTAGATTGAACCTATTTATATATTCATATTCTAAATCTGAAATTAATGCCCTCTTCCCAAAGAGATCCATCCACCATCCGTTGAACGGATGGTCCATAAGGTTTTGCCGTTCCGAAAATTCCCAGTTAGTTCCCCATCCAAATTTGACGGACTTTTTTATGCGATAGTTAGGCGATGTTTTTTTGGTGCAACTCTGAGTTCTTCTTTTAGACAGTGAAAATTGAAACATTCACTACGAAAATTTAAAAAATTGATGGCGAGTTACTTTTGGAAAAGGAAGGCGCCAATTCAAAAAATGCTGCTCATACTTGTAATAATTAATTACTGCTCCATCCGTGTGGCAGCATTAGGTGTTGCTCCACTCTTTCCTAGGCGCATACCGTATTCACAACATGGAGCAAAATATTCAAAATGAAATAAAATATGAAATTATAATAAAACAAAAAAAAAACATTTATATATAATGAACTTGATTTGTTACCAGATAGACAATATTAGGCAAAAGCGGTTCATATTTTTTCAGCAGGCTGGCAAAAATCTGCAGACAGATTAGTTCGATTTGGTTGTTCGCCTAGATCACTTGCAGTCTGTTACCAAGTATCATTTATAAAGCTGTTGTGCTCATTTTAAATGTTGTGCAAAATGCAACGGGCTTAAATGATGAGCCACAGCTGTTCAGATCAGCTGTTATTGGATGGTGGATGTGCTCTGTGGGAATCGGAGTTTCACATTTGTCAAAAATCCCAACCGTTTCGAACGGATGGACTCTATGGGAAGAGGGCATAATAAAGGCTCTGCTCCGTTTCTGACTATGTCTAGTACCCTATTCTCAAAATTTGGTTCCTTATCGATAGTAAATATAATACAATCCCGTGTATTAAATTTTTAGTTTTTAATTGTTTTTATTGTATTTTCAATAATAACAATAATAATAATAATAATTCAAAATAAGCTCCTTTTTTTTTTGATAACATTCGGTTCTCCTTTTCAATATGTCACTGTGTACATATACATATTTGTATTTAATTTGTATTTTTAAAACATCTTTTTATAACAATTGTTCGGGCTTTATTAATTTATATCTTATCCAGATCGTTAGTCTGGCTTCTGTTTACAGCTTTTTTTGATATGCACTTATTGTGGTACATATAGGCTTTATACAAAATGAATGCGCTCATAATGAAAACAATTATTGATAATAAGATGTTTGTTAAATCGGTATCGACATTTTTTGATTCAATTTTGTTGATTAAGTTAGCAGTTGAATCCTCTTGTTTTACATCTACTAGACCCATTTTGGGTGTTTTTTCAGAAGTGTGTGTATAAGGATTTACTTTTAGTGTGTGGTTAAGTTGCTTGGTAATTTGCCATTTATATTCGCTCATTAGATAAGAGATTGTTTTATTTGGCTATAAGGAATAACATTCATAAATAAGAAAATAATTTTTGCATAGTAACCTGCCTAGTTTTTTTATGGTTTTCGGGCCACACGCTAATCGGGCAACTTTAATGTCGCTCAATTTTACATTAGTTTTTATGTTATATAAAAAAACATGCATCGTAGTGCAATATACAAAAATTATGCAACGCAGTGCAATGGGAAAAAAAATACGCGCTCTTGGAAACGCTGTCGGTCCACTGATCCTTGGTCTTACTTGGTGCGTAAAACGGTGCCGGTTCTGGCTGCACAGGCTGTACCTCTATGGTGGGGCACCGGTGCTGGCTGCACAGGTGTACTCGTAATGGGGTGAGCACAATGGTCGCAGTCGTTTGGACACGTCTTCTTCAGCTTGGGAATCTTGATTTTTTCTGGTGGAGGCAGTTTTCGGTTAGGTTTGGCAATATTTTGAATTACAGGGTAGGTGGATGTGTGTGTGGCTGTGATTTGATTTTTTCGTTCTGTTAGTACATTTTTTATATGTTCAACTTCGGCATGTATTTTTACCGAGTTGTTCCAACTTAATTCATTTCCGCTGTTCAGCAGCTTCATTAATTCAGCCCTTCTGGCTTTTAATCTTTTCACCACGCCACTACGTTTTGCACACATCACACTCTACTCACTGCGTTTTTTTTTGTAGTTGTTTCGCCCTCGGTGTTCCATCAGTTCCATCGGCTACTGCTGTTGTCCACCTTGTCTTGATTTTCCGAATTTGTGCTCAAACGTCACGGTCGCCATGTTCTATCCAAACCCATGTTGTAGTTCAATAATTTAGGCAGGTTCAATAATTCTTTAATTTAGTTTTTAGGTTTTGCATTTAGCTTTATTTGGTTTTCATTAGGTTAGCTGGAGCAGCTGTTGTTGCCGCTTCGAGCTCTCATGAGTTCTTGTTATAATGAATATGACTTAGGAGCTAAAGAAGTCTAAGTCTCGCAGCTGCACTGCCATCAGTGGAGCAACTGCCTTGCGCATACAGCATCGGTTTTAAAGCCACTCCCGTAGTCACATTTCTTCTTGTTGGTGGGGTTGCTCTGACGGTTTATGTAATCAGGACCACGTGCAGCTTACGACCTTTGATCCGGACATTGATCCGGCGTGAAGAATAAGCCTCTCCGATAGCTTGGGCTCTGCGGTTCCACTAGCCAATAAAACCTGGCTTAGTGATTTCCAATTAAAAGTCCCTCGTCGAAAAGTATCAGGCCCTCAAAGGGGCGAGTACACTGCCTTAACCGGCAACTCCCGAGTTGAAAAGATCTGCGAACGGTTTTGATCTTAATTTCCACTCACGAAGAATTTTTTAATCTTTACCTTTGGTTTTTAATCCCTTTTAACCGGTAAGGTGATGTGAACGATTATTTGGATTGGAGTATTAAATAATAGATTCCGGGTGACACGAGGTTGCTTTATGTAATAGATTTTGGACAACTTGTATTCGCACTTGTGTTCACAATGACTCGATCGACGGTAATGAAATTGTCTTTAGTCGCTTAAAGAAGTTTTTGGCTCGCAACCGAGCTTTTGAGAGTTCGTGCAGAGCTGCCGACACCGAATTACTCAAGCCGGAGCGATATCGGAGGAATCATACGATTTTCTACCTGCATGTTACCCGAACGTTGCATATCTATCATATATGAGCGTTTTTTTTTCCGATGCACTTTTGCAAGGCGAAGCATATGAACCATAAAATGTCTTATACTTCAGAAGTTTCACTCAATGCAAATTATAAAGAGAACATTAGGAGCATAAGTATTTGTACACTCTATTTAAACTGACCACTACACGAAAGTCTACAAAGTTTATATTTCTCATTTCCTACTGAGAACGCCGTTTTCTCTTTGGCGTTTTCGGCGAGAAGTGTCTGATAAAAACCAGACCTTAAATCCAATGTGGTAAAATAATTTGCCCTCCCTAAATTGGCCAGGAGAAAAACGACATTCGGGATAGGGTAATTGTCGTCTATCTTCCTTAAGTTAAGTTTTCTGAAGTCTATTATATTTTTTTGTGTTTCCCTCCTCATTGCTCCCCTTTTATATACAACCCAAACAGGGTTGTTATACGGAGACCGAGATGGTTGGATTAGTCTCGCAACATGGCTTGTGTGTCTGTATTTACAAACGTCGGACACCCATCGAGTATGGGTACAATTTTTAATATATTGGGTCTTCGTTCTCTGTCTATTGTTCTATTGTATTCTATAGCCGCGAGAAGTATTAATTCAACAATACTTCTTTCGATTTTTAACCACCGTGAAATGTCTGTAAGTAAACTATGGAATCTTTCCATTTTCTATTCCATTTTCCACTTTTTCCGTTTGATGTACTATGAAGTGGCTGTGCATTAACGATTTGCACGGTAAACCGGTTACTTAAAAGGGACTTAAATTGGTCAGATTTAATAAAAGGCTCAATATCGCAATTTATTGTTTTTGGTCCCCGATAGAATGCAATAAGTTGTAAGATCGCGGTTTGTAAGTCTGCAATGGTTCTGGAAGCGATTAGTTGGACAATTGAAAATTTTGAACGTTTGTCTACGCAAGTAAGAAAGTATTTTGTGTCTGTCTAAAATATGTCAATATGTAATATTTCGGGTGTGAAGGTGTTTCTCCGAGAATCTGTTTCTGAGGGTGTCGATCATATTTTGTCCACTAGTAGATTTTGTCTGCTTTTTCGATAGTTTAGGCGTTGTATTGTGGCATTATCTGACTGTGCATCCTCTTCTAGCGCGTGGCTGTGCTGTCGTGACAGCGCTTAGCGACGTATTTCTCTTTTCCTGGCTTGTATTGTGCTCGTCAATTAAAGCGATTTGAGGCGGAGAAAGTTTGTGGTTGGTGGTCAGGGAAAATGTTTATATTTTTTGCGCCGTATAGTTGGTTCCTGAGGCTCTTTAAAGCACATACAATTGCTAACAACTCTCTTTCGTTCATTGCAGAATTTAGTTCCCTGTCCTTTAAAGTTCCTGATTTCATGGTAATGGGTTTTCCGTCCTATTATAAGACTGCTCCCAAGCCGAAAGACCTGGCGCTGATGTTCGTCGAAGCTAACGGGTATTTTCTTTGATTGTCCTGCGCTTACTTTGCCATTCTCTCCTTTTAGGATGTCACTTAAAGGTTTTGCAATATAAGCAAAGTCTTTAATAAATTACCTATTGTAACTTGCTAATCTAAGGAATGATCTGACATTTAATAGTGTTGTTGGTTGTTCGTAGTTACGAATTGCATCTACTTTGTTAAGGCATGTTGTCTAAATGATGAGCTATCGACGTCCATTGGCTGGACAGGATTCTGTCTGAGTGGTTGTCTTGGTCTTTTATTGAAAAGGGGTATTTACCATCTAGAATATGTCTGTTGTAGCATTTATTTCTTTGAACCACTTTTGTGTGGACCTTTGGAGTTTTTCCTCTGTGCTTTGGGCAAAGTTTCTTGTAAACATATATCACTCGACTTCCTGGGCTAGCTAATGCTAGAGCGCAAGTGAGATCGGAAGGTCTTGCGGAATAATGCACATCTCTTAGCGATTTTCTGGTTCCCGAAATAAATACACGTAGCGCATCTGCTTTGTATCTTTCGTTCAATAAAGCAGCTACGGTGTTGTCGTAGGTCATGATTGTCTTGTTTATAAGCAGATTCAGTTCTATCTCGACTTCGTCATAATTTCCTGGCCGATCGTTGACATCTATTGCTTTATTAAATATAGCTATAAAATTCAAGGGTGTGTCAAAAGGCGAAAAAACCATATCGGCTAAACCTTTTATTTTTTTTCTAAGTATGCCTTAATCTTGGCAGTGTTTTCAGCTACCGCTTTTTTACATTTTTCCCTTAAAGTCTGGCAGGGACTTTATAATGTCTAGTGTCTCTTTACACGTGATGGCTATTCTGATTTCGGCATAACTATAACTAACTTTTCTACTGGTGTGCTGATATTTTTACCACCTATGCGTTTTGAATATCTTGAGAGTGGATTTTAATTGTTCATTTGTCATTGCCATATGTAAATTGTTTTGATTTTCTTGTGAAATTTTTTGTCTAATCACTTTTTAAATTATTTGACTTTTAGTTTTAATATATTTTAATATAAAATTTTGTTTGTCAAGTTTGTCTATTTAGTTTTAATTTTCAAATTTGTTTTCGAAAAAAACGCTCTAGTTACATGATTATTATTTAAAAATAGTAAATTAAATAATGTTGCTGCCATTTTCAGGTGGAATAACGTCGGCTTTGAATTTAATTATTATGCTTCTGCTCTTGCTGCTGGTCCTGCAGTTTTATTTGTATTATTTAAATAAATATGTTCAACTAGTCGTCGCAAATTGTGCTCCGGGAAAAAGTATTCAATAAATCTACTATAACGCGAAAAGACGCTTTTTGCGATGAAACCGCGAATGTTTATATTGATTGGTCAATTAATTAATAAAAAACTTAACACTTTAAACTCTAATTAACTTTACCTCGAATACAATGAGTCTGAACGACGTTCGCCCAAACGTCAACGTCAGCAAGACGAGAGACGGCTCTCAGTACTAAGAAATAACGCGTACTTCTCTTTTAAAGCAACCGAAAATAATGCAAGCTCTGATCAAGCGCAGGCAATTACCCCCACTTGACCGAATTCTTAAACGTAGCGAGCGAGAGAGCTCGTTCTTGCTCCTCCGCGCTCCCATCGACGTCTCTGCTGCCAAAGAGCGCTGAATGTGCCCCAATGCAGGTATGCAATAACCTAAGCTCATCAGCAGTAACTAGCACCGCAATTTTTTTAACAACGTCAACGGTAACTACAACAACAACTGCAACTGTATCGACTGCGCGCTTAATGACATCATCAGCTAGCAGCGCAAATATTAATACGTCTGCCGCTGCGCTGCCCGAAAAACTGAACAAAAACAATGAATGTGCTAGGCCAGCTGTGCAGACAGGTATGGATCGCTACATCCAAATCAAAAGGAAGCTGAGCCCTCTAAATTCCCAACGCAAAATAACCCGTAACAATGCTAGCCTAGCTGGAATAGAAACGCCCATGAACTCAAACCGATTTAAAATCTTGGAAGACGCCTATGACGTTGAGACGGCCGAATCTACTGAAGTCGAGAATAGGAAGCCAAAGCCTCCGCCTATTTATATTCGAGAAAAAAGGGCCAATGTTCTTGTCAACAAAATTATCGAGCTTATTGGAAAGGACAACTTCCACATAATACCTCTAGTAAAGGGCAACATCCAAGAGACAAAGGTTCAAATGAAGTCTGAAGATAATTACAGAGTATTATCGAAATATCTTACCGAGAATAAAAAGAACTTTTACACGTATCAGCTAAAAAGTAGCAAGGGCCTGCAAGTCGTACTTAAGGGCATAGAGTCCTGTGTTAGGTTTTCTTTATGAGTGTATAGTTAAATAATTTCGGTTGAATTGGGAGCGACTCAGAGGTACGCTCCCAAGCTTTTTATTTTCAATTCTGATTTCTTAATTCTATTACATGTTTGCATAAAGCTAAGATCGGCCGGCTATGTCGGCAGAGACGCCGGCAGAGCTGCGGTCGACGCTTATGTATAATTGTCTTTATATGTGAGAGAGAGAGATACTATGTTCACTTGGCCGTCGGAGCGGTCGCACATATCAAATATGCTAACACTGCAGTTCCCACGCATAAGAGGGCGGTCATATAACCGGGCACTCGGGAACTGCTAGGTTTATATATTTGTGTTTTGTTATTGTGGCCAAATGCAAAATGCCAAATAAGGTGTCTGTACTTAAATCGATGCGTAACACTGAGTACAGTGTGCATTCGATATGTGAACATACTACATCTCCCTCCTTTTGAAAAATAACGTAATTATATGGAGTTATTTTCTAGGTGTATATCTATATATATAAAACTGTTCATTGAAAACTAAGAATCAACGCACAGCCTAAACTAATTAAATGACCCTATTAAATTTTTTTACCATTCAATTCTTATAACACTAAACTGATTTGCTAAGATTTATTTTGGCCACAAACATGCCCCCATTTTCTTCCAGTGGCAAAAAACCACCAATTTCTATAAAATAAATCTGGACGCTAAACGCGTTAATCAATCGATGCGATTTTTAGCCAAAATGTAGTCCTCTACATAATGAAGATTCTATTTAATTTAATATTGGATATTTTAATGTTTACTATTTTTTATCGATTTTTGAAAATCTAAGAATCTTCCTCATTTTTTCCTAACGGCAAAAAAACACTGATCTAAGTCAATTAGCAATATGGAAATTTATCGAGGGAATCCTGATACTTTAAGGATTCATATAGTGGTTTTACTGAAGCTCTAGGTCAATTCTAAAAAAAGTTACATTAGCCTAAAGTAGGAATAATAATTGCAACAAATTATACACAAGCATTGAACACCGAATGCATTCTCTCGCACTGTCTCGCTCTCTCTCTCTCTCTCTGACTCTGTGTAGTACAATAATTGTGCGGCGGCTGATCTTGATTTCGTTTTAAAACTTAAAATTAAAAACTTAAAACTAAATTAAACTTAACAATAAATTAACAATAAATTAAAATTAAATTATACCAGCAACACACACGAATAAACCCAGTCAAAGCGTTCAAGCCGCTGGGCTTTGCGAAAAGGGCAGGGGGGCAGTCATCTCTATATATAAAACTGTTCATTGAAAACTAAGAATCAACGCACAGCCTAAACTAATTAAATGACCCTATTAAAATTTTTTACCATTCAATTCTTATAACACTAAACTGATTTGCTAAGATTTATTTTGGCCACAAACATGCCCCCATTTTCTTCCAGTGGCAAAAAACCCCCAATTTCTATAAAAAAATCTGGACGCTAAACGCGTTAATCAATCGATGCGATTTTTGGCCAAAATTTAGTCCTCTACATAATAAAGTTTCTATTTAATTTAATATTCGATATTTTAATGTTTACTATTTTTTATCGATCTTTGAAAATCTAAGAATCTTCCTCATTTTTTCCTAACGGCAAAAAAACACTGATCTAAGTCAATTAGCAATATGAAAATTTTTCGAGGGAATCCTGATACTTTAAGGATTCATATGGTGGTTTTACTGAAGTTCTAGGTCAATTCTAAAAAAAGTTACATTAGCCTAAAGTAGGAATAATAATTCCAACAAATTATACACAAGCATTGAACACCGAATGCATTCTCTCGCACTGTCTTGCTCTCTATCTCTCTCTCTGACTCTGTGTAGTACAATATTTCTGCGGCGGCTGATCTTGATTTCTTTTTAAAACTTAAAATTAAAAACTTAAAACTAAATTAAACTTAACAATAAATTAACAATAAATTAAAATTAAATTATACCAGCAACACACACGAATAAACCCAGTCAAAGCGTTCAAGCCGCTGGGCTTTGCGAAAAGGGCAGGGGGGCAGTCATCTCTATATATAAAACTGTTCATTGAAAACTAAGAATCAACGCACAGCCTAAACTAATTAAATGACCCTATTAAAATTTTTTACCATTCAATTCTTATAACACTAAACTGATTTGCTAAGATTTATTTTGGCCACAAACATGCCCCCATTTTCTTCCAGTGGCAAAAAACCCCCAATTTCTATAAAAAAATCTGGACGCTAAACGCGTTAATCAATCGATGCGATTTTTGGCCAAAATTTAGTCCTCTACATAATAAAGTTTCTATTTAATTTAATATTCGATATTTTAATGTTTACTATTTTTTATCGATCTTTGAAAATCTAAGAATCTTCCTCATTTTTTCCTAACGGCAAAAAAACACTGATCTAAGTCAATTAGCAATATGAAAATTTTTCGAGGGAATCCTGATACTTTAAGGATTCAAATGGTGGTTTTACTGAAGTTCTAGGTCAATTCTAAAAAAAGTTACATTAGCCTAAAGTAGGAATAATAATTCCAACAAATTATACACAAGCATTGAACACCGAATGCATTCTCTCGCACTGTCTCGCTCTCTCTCTCTCTCTCTGACTCTGTGTAGTACAATAATTGTGCGGCGGCTGATCTTGATTTCTTTTTAAAACTTAAAATTAAAAACTTAAAACTAAATTAAACTTAACAATAAATTAATTATACCATCAACACACACGAATAAACCCCGTCAAAGCGTTCAAGCTGCTGATCTTGATTTCTTTTTAAAACTTAAAATTAAAAACTTAAAACTATATTAAACTTAACAATAAATTAACAATAAATTAAAATTAAATTATACCAGCAACACACACGAATAATCCCAGTCAAAGCGTTCAAGCCGCTGGGCTTTGTGAAAAGGGCAGGGGGGCAGTCATCTATCTATATATATAAAACTGTTCATTGAAAACTAAGAATCAACGCACAGCCTAAACTAATTAAATGACCCTATTAAAATTTTTTACCATTCAATTCTTATAACACTAAACTGATTTGCTAAGATTTATTTTGGCCACAAACATGCCCCCATTTTCTTGCAGTGGCAAAAAACCCCCAATTTCTATAAAAAAATCTGGACGCTAAACGCGTTAATCAATCGATGCGATTTTTAGCCAAAATTTAGTCCTCTACATAATGAAGATTCTATTTAATTTAATATTGGATATTTTAATGTTTACTATTTTTTATCGATTTTTGAAAATCTAAGAATCTTCCTCATTTTTTCCTAACGGCAAAAAAACACTGATCTAAGTCAATTAGCAATATGGAAATTTATCGAGGGAATCCTGATACTTTAAGGATTCATATAGTGGTTTTACTGAAGCTCTAGGTCAATTCTAAAAAAAGTTACATTAGCCTAAAGTAGGAATAATAATTCCAACAAATTATACACAAGCATTGAACACCGAATGCATTCTCTCGCACTGTCTCGCTCTCTCTCTCTCTCTCTGACTCTGTGTAGTACAATAATTGTGCGGCGGCTGATCTTGATTTCTTTTTAAAACTTAAAATTAAAAACTTAAAACTAAATTAAACATTAACAATAAATTAATTATACCATCAACACACACGAATAAACCCCGTCAAAGCGTTCAAGCTGCTGATCTTGATTTCTTTTTAAAACTTAAAATTAAAAACTTAAAACTATATTAAACTTAACAATAAATTAACAATAAATTAAAATTAAATTATACCAGCAACACACACGAATAATCCCAGTCAAAGCGTTCAAGCCGCTGGGCTTTGTGAAAAGGGCAGGGGGGCAGTCATCTATCTATATATATAAAACTGTTCATTGAAAACTAAGAATCAACGCACAGCCTAAACTAATTAAATGACCCTATTAAATTTTTTTACCATTCAATTCTTATAACACTAAACTGATTTGCTAAGATTTATTTTGGCCACAAACATGCCCCCATTTTCTTGCAGTGGCAAAAAACCCCCAATTTCTATAAAAAAATCTGGACGCTAAACGCGTTAATCAATCGATGCGATTTTAGCCAAAATTTAGTCCTCTACATAATGAAGATTCTATTTAATTTAATATTGGATATTTTAATGTTTACTATTTTTTATCGATTTTTGAAAATCTAAGAATCTTCCTCATTTTTTCCTAACGGCAAAAAAACACTGATCTAAGTCAATTAGCAATATGGAAATTTATCGAGGGAATCCTGATACTTTAAGGATTCATATAGTGGTTTTACTGAAGCTCTAGGTCAATTCTAAAAAAAGTTACATTAGCCTAAAGTAGGAATAATAATTCCAACAAATTATACACAAGCATTGAACACCGAATGCATTCTCTCGCACTGTCTCGCTCTCTCTCTCTCTCTCTGACTCTGTGTAGTACAATAATTGTGCGGCGGCTGATCTTGATTTCTTTTTAAAACTTAAAATTAAAAACTTAAAACTAAATTAAACTTAACAATAAATTAATTATACCATCAACACACACGAATAAACCCCGTCAAAGCGTTCAAGCTGCTGATCTTGATTTCTTTTTAAAACTTAAAATTAAAAACTTAAAACTATATTAAACTTAACAATAAATTAACAATAAATTAAAATTAAATTATACCAGCAACACACACGAATAATCCCAGTCAAAGCGTTCAAGCCGCTGGGCTTTGTGAAAAGGGCAGGGGGGCAGTCATCTATCTATATATATAAAACTGTTCATTGAAAACTAAGAATCAACGCACAGCCTAAACTAATTAAATGACCCTATTAAAATTTTTTACCATTCAATTCTTATAACACTAAACTGATTTGCTAAGATTTATTTTGGCCACAAACATGCCCCCATTTTCTTCCAGTGGCAAAAAACCCCCAATTTCTATAAAAAAATCTGGACGCTAAACGCGTTAATCAATCGATGCGATTTTTAGCCAAAATTTAGTCCTCTACATAATGAAGATTCTATTTAATTTAATATTGGATATTTTAATGTTTACTATTTTTTATCGATTTTTGAAAATCTAAGAATCTTCCTCATTTTTTCCTAACGGCAAAAAAACACTGATCTAAGTCAATTAGCAATATGGAAATTTATCGAGGGAATCCTGATACTTTAAGGATTCATATAGTGGTTTTACTGAAGCTCTAGGTCAATTCTAAAAAAAGTTACATTAGCCTAAAGTAGGAATAATAATTCCAACAAATTATACACAAGCATTGAACACCGAATGCATTCTCTCGCACTGTCTCGCTCTCTCTCTCTCTCTCTGACTCTGTGTAGTACAATAATTGTGCGGCGGCTGATCTTGATTTCTTTTTAAAACTTAAAATTAAAAACTTAAAACTAAATTAAACTTAACAATAAATTAACAATAAATTAAAATTAAATTATACCAGCAACACACACGAATAAACCCCGTCAAAGCGTTCAAGCTGCTGATCTTGATTTCTTTTTAAAACTTAAAATTAAAAACTTAAAACTATATTTAACTTAACAATAAATTAACAATAAATTAAAATTAAATTATACCAGCAACACAAACGAATAAACCCAGTCAAAGCGTTCAAGCCGCTGGGCTTTGTGAAAAGGGCAGGGGGGCAGTCATCTATCTTATCTATCTATATATATAAAACTGTTCATTGAAAACTAAGAATCAACGCACAGCCTAAACTAATTAAATGGCCCTATTAAATTTTTTTTACCATTCAATTCTTATAACACTAAACTGATTTGCTAAGATTTATTTTGGCCACAAACATGCCCCCATTTTCTTCCAGTGGCAAAAAACCCCCAATTTCTATAAAAAAATCTGGACGCTAAACGCGTTAATCAATCGATGCGATTTTTAGCCAAAATTTAGTCCTCTACATAATGAAGATTCTATTTAATTTAATATTGGATATTTTAATGTTTACTATTTTTTATCGATTTTTGAAAATCTAAGAATCTTCCTCATTTTTTCCTAACGGCAAAAAAACACTGATCTAAGTCAATTAGCAATATGGAAATTTATCGAGGGAATCCTGATACTTTAAGGATTCATATAGTGGTTTTACTGAAGCTCTAGGTCAATTCTAAAAAAAGTTACATTAGCCTAAAGTAGGAATAATAATTCCAACAAATTATACACAAGCATTGAACACCGAATGCATTCTCTCGCACTGTCTCGCTCTCTCTCTCTCTCTCTGACTCTGTGTAGTACAATAATTGTGCGGCGGCTGATCTTGATTTCTTTTTAAAACTTAAAATTAAAAACTTAAAACTAAATTAAACTTAACAATAAATTAACAATAAATTAAAATTAAATTATACCAGCAACACACACGAATAAACCCCGTCAAAGCGTTCAAGCTGCTGATCTTGATTTCTTTTTAAAACTTAAAATTAAAAACTTAAAACTATATTTAACTTAACAATAAATTAACAATAAATTAAAATTAAATTATACCAGCAACACAAACGAATAAACCCAGTCAAAGCGTTCAAGCCGCTGGGCTTTGTGAAAAGGGCAGGGGGGCAGTCATCTATATATATAAAACTGTTCATTGAAAACTAAGAATCAACGCACAGCCTAAACTAATTAAATGGCCCTATTAAATTTTTTTACCATTCAATTCTTATAACACTAAACTGATTTGCTATGATTTATTTTGGCCACAAACATGCCCCCATTTTCTTCCAGTGGCAAAAACCCCAATTTTTATAAAAAAATCTGGACGCTAAACGCGTTAATCAATCGATGCGATTTTTTGCCAAAATTTAGTCCTCTACATAATAAAGATTCTATTTAATTTAATATTCGATATTTTAATGTTTACTATTTTTTATCGATTTTTGAAAATCTAAGAATCTTCGCTAAGCCGCTTAACTAATCGAATCCGTGTTTTCGCCCAAAAATAGTTTAAGACATTATAAATGTTTAAAAAATTTGACCGCTTAGATTTAAGGCTTTTTACTATTTTTAACACCCTTCCTAAAATTACAATTTCGCCAAAAATACCTTCAAACGTCGAAAAATGGCACTTCTAAACTGAGTATTAAAAATTCCTTCGGTAAAGTTTTTCCTTAAGCTTTAACGATTCATTTGATGGTTTCACCAGAGCTCTAGCTATATTCTAAACAAAGAAACTAAGCTAAAAGTCGAGCTATTATCACATTTAAATGCTCTTTACAGTTATTGCTGCCAGAATACGCAAAAGACGTTTTTTTGTCGAAAATCTATTTGGCCCGGTTTTTGATAGTGTAGTTAAAATATACCATTCAAATTGTTTTTTTCGGTGTTTTTTTTTACAGTGTTTTGCCACGCGCTGTTAGGAAACATAAGAGTGGGAGATCGCAGTAGATAGAGAGAGAGGAAAGAGTGTAGCAAGTGCGCAAAAGAAGAAGTGAACGGGGAAACTTTCAATTTGGTCAGAGTCGTATCAAGAAAATTTGCCGCGAATTGTGTTTTTATGTGATAATTTTCCTATTAATTAGGCAAAGAGTAGGCTTATTGGGGGAAACCACATTAAAAAAACGCGCCGTATCCTCTACCTCTGGGTGGTGTGAAAATGAGGGTTAATTAAAGTTTCAGCTAAAACTACAAATATATTTAAAGAAACATCTAAAATTAAAAATTACTACTGCAACCCTATTACACAAGAAAAGTAGGATATTTGGGTTATCCATCGCAAGCGAAGCTGCGGGCACCCTGCTAGTTTAATATAAATGAAAATATTTTTATTAAAAAGTTTTTTTTTTTTTTTTGTTTATATGTAGTTTAAAATATTAAAAAAATTTTTTGAATCAGAAATTATTGTTTATTTTAGTATATATATATATATATTTTTTTTTTTAATTTTGTCTTATATTTCCATTAAATTATGGTTCTTAATTTTTGTATGGCCATACGTGATATATTATAAGAGAATTAAAGTGATTATGAAATAAAAATTTTTAACCTATCCTTATGTACTGTTTGTTTTTTATTTTTGTTATTTGAAATTACTATGTTATCGTTTTCTTCTATACTTTCAACCATAAGTATACTTTCAACCAGGTCCAGTATATTTAAAGTCTAGCTTATGCCCTGTTTCATTTTTCAATAAAACTTGATCTCCTATTTTTAAATCCAAATCTAAGGTATTTTTGTCATATCTAATATTTTGTTTATTTTTATGAGATTCTAACATTAATCTAGCTCTCTTAAATGCTTGTTCTAGTCTAAACTTAGATTCTTTAGAGTAGTCATCTACATTATATAGAAGTTTTATTTTATCTATGCTATTAAAATGTTGAAGTAAATTTGAAGTTTTACCAAAAACTAACTCATATGGACAACAGTCATGTGCCATAGAGGGTGTTGTGTTGAAACAATATACGAAGTATTGCAACCATACATCCCAATCTGTTTTATCAACTGAGATGTATGAGCGGATGAACTCATTAAATGTTCTGTGGCTTCGCTCCACGGTTCCTACAGTCTGGTGATGATGTGCTGTTGAAGTTATGTTTTTGATATTTAAGTTTTTACATAAATCTTCAATTATCGAATTTTTGTATTCTGTTCCCATGTCCGTGATGAACGTCTTCATTGGACCGTACTTCAGAATAAAATCTTCGAATATAGCTTTTGCTACTGTTTTTGCACTTTTGTTCTGGATTGGTATTGCTACAAGGTACTTAGTTAAATCGCAAATTAGCGTTACTATGTATTCATTTCCTTGTTCAGATTTAGGTAGTGGACCGATCGTATCCACAATTACCCTGTCGAAAGCCGTTTGTGGCGTTTCGGTGATAGTTAATGGAGTCTTTGTATGTTTTGTTGTCTTTGCTTTTTGGCATTTAGGACATTTTCTAATAAATTTTGTTATATCTTTGGTCATGTTTTTCCAATAATAATGCCTTTTTATTTTTGCTAATGTTCTAGCTATGCCTGTATGACCTCCTTGTATTGGATCATCAAAGAATGTAAACAGTAATGCTTCTTTCTCTTTATCATTATTTGATAATTGGGTCACCGGCTTGAGTAGCGCTACTCTTAATGGTTGTAATTTTTTATTGCCCTTAATTTTAAAAGATTCCATTGAAATGGTTTCAAAGATCTTTTCGCTCGGTGCCACTTTGAGTTGGCTGATATTAAGTATACCGGCTTCTTTTTCAAGCCTTTGAAAGAACTGACCTAAGTCGAGAATTTCATTGGTGTACAAATCGCTAACATCAATTCTTGCTATAACCTTTTTTCCATGCTTTAGTAAGCAAAGTGAATCAGTTATTCGCAAGGTCACTACTTTTCGTACCTCGTCATTAACAATGACTTCGTATACGTTGGGCTGAGAAGCTTTATTTAGAATATGCCTAGGCAAATCTATTTTTTCTTTTTCTGTTCCTGCGCAGGAATTTTTCTGTTTACTTTGATTTCTGGTAGTGACTTTCAGAATTTTATTATTTGTCTGGATATTTTTTAAATCCGTTATTGTTATTCTTGATAGTGCGTCGGCTATATGGTTGTCTTTTCCCTTAAGATATTCCACAGTAAAATCGTATTCTTCCAAGTCTAATCTCATTCGTGTTAATTTCGAACTTGGATTTGTCATTGAAAATAGATAGGTTAATGGCCTATGGTCTGTTTTGACTGTGAAATGTTTTCCATAAATATATTGTCGAAAATGGTTTATTGCCCAGTAAATAGCTGCTAACTCTTGTTCTGTTGTATTTTTATTACTTTCTCCTTTCGTAAAGGATCTTGATGCATAGGCTGCTGGTAGCTGCGTGTTTTCTTTAAATTGAGGAGGGAAATTTTTGTTAAGTTTTTCTAAGATTTCTTCTTTATTTGTATTTTTATTAGATTTAATTATATCGTAATTATCCAATGGTTCGACTTTAAGTGCATTTAATTGAAGAAATGCTGTTTTATTTGTTGTATTTAGAATTCGGATAAAGGTGTTTTTAGAATCTGCAATGGAATTTCCAATGAATACTCCATTTTGGATTTCTTGGTTTGGTATTACTATATACCTGGTTGCTGAATTTATAGTTATTTTTCGGACGACTTCAGATCTAGCTGGTAAAATTGTCGAATTATTTTCGAGTGTATGATTTATCGGAATATTAATCGGATTATAGAGATTATCTGGTCTCAGTATAAGCCAATCATTTTCTGGTTTTAAATCTATTTGACAATTGTATTTTTTCATAAAATCTATTCCTATAATTCCATCACATGGAATAGAAAAGTTGGACGTTACTATATGGAAATTATGTGGTATAGCATAGTTGCCTGATAGAAGTTCTATTGCTGCTAAACCTTTTGAATTTGTTGTTCCCTCACCAACGCCCGATATTTGCGTAATATTTTTATAGTCAACATTGTTAAATGAGTCTGAGGATTCTTTGATTAAAGATATGTCTGCACCTGTATCAACTAATAATGTATATAATTTATTTGTGTTTTCATTTTTAAGTGAAATAAAAAGATTGAAGTTAAGATTGATAGTGTGAACCGTATTCTTTACTGGGTTTTTTATCTTAAGGGTCTTTATTGGTTTTCCGAATTTGTTTGTACTTGTCGGACATTATTGTTGTTATTTTGTCTGTTTTCGTTTGTATTGGTATTGTTATTACCGTTGGCGTTGTTATTGGAGTTATATCCATTATTGTTTCCACCACGGTTGTTTCCTCTATAATTACCACGACCTCTGTAGTTATTGTTGGTCTGGTTATTATAGTTTCGGTTATAACCGTTATTTTGGTTATAACCATTGTTTTGGTAATATCCATTATTTTGATAATTAACTCTGTTGTTACCCCTACCGCGATAATTATTTCTGAAGTTATTACCACGATAGTTGTTTTCTTTTTGTGTGTATAGGATCGAGTTGGCGTTGCCTGTCATCTCAGTACTACACTGTATGTACTTCGTGACGGCTTCATTCATTGTTGAAAAGTTGTCAGCTTCTAGGATAGTCTTAAGTCGGCCATGCTCACAATTTTTGATCATTTTGGTTATAGCTTCCTTTGTCCTGAACTTGTCGGCATGTTCAGCCGGTAGTCCTTCGTCAATGTATGAAGTTTCAAGGAGCTTTCGTAGGTGGTCTATTTCATTTGTAAATTTTTCTGCTGTTTTGCCTTTTTGGCTTGTTTTAGCCATTTTTGCTTTGACAACGTCAGATGTTTCACCGACAATAATGTCTTGCAGTTTTTGGATTATTGATTTTATCGTTAGTTCATTTTGAACATTATATAGTGTAGATCCTACAATTTTTGATTTGACGACTTCTACAGCCAAATCTTCTAACGTTCCCTTTGTCAGGTCAACCAGCTTCAAAGCTGTTACAAATCTATGCAAGTGTAGTTTTTGTCCGTTAAATTCCGGAATGGCACTTGATATTTCTTTAATATATGCCCGTTGGGCAGCTGGATCTGCCATTATGTTTTCTTTTGTTTCTACTAAATTTGTATCTGAATCTATATTTTCGTCTTCTTCTGTTTCTGACTCTACTGCTGTAATAAATGCAGGGATTGAGAGATCGTGTAGATCTTTTTCATTTATTTCGATATCTTTGCTTGTATCTGAATCTTCTTCTTCTGCTAGGGCTTTTTGTTGGTCTAATGTTAAAGGCGTATTCAAAATTGTCGGGATATATATTTTTAAATCATACTTATCCTTGACAGTTATTAGGTTTGCTCGCAACCTTATCAATATTTTGGATAATTTTGATAAGTTTGTTTTGTTAATTATTTCCCTATTTTCATGCACTAGGGTTCTTGCCTGATTGTAAGAGTCTACAAGAATTTTTGCATGTTTATCTACTGTTTCTTTTTGTGTTTGCCTTTTTTGGCTTACACATTTGTAAGAC
Source organism: Drosophila kurseongensis (assembly GCA_018153305.1). Taxonomy (NCBI): domain Eukaryota; kingdom Metazoa; phylum Arthropoda; class Insecta; order Diptera; family Drosophilidae; genus Drosophila; species Drosophila kurseongensis. The sequence continues at coordinate 7,698,499 of JAECXX010000001.1, forward strand.
TTTTCAAATGTTTCTTTTAATTCTCGGATATGGAGTATTAACTGCTCCCATTCCATATTAAATTTTTAGTCATTTTTATTTTTTTTTTAATTTTTACTTGTGCATTATTTTTAGCACGTTAATATGTCCTAAGACTGGGTGTATGTCGATTTCGGAGAATACTTTACAGTTTCTCACGGTAGACAGTACTATGGCCTTTTGCGTTCTGCTGCAATGAATAATTGGAGAGAATTGAAGATCGTACCTATTCATATTTTCGTACTCAAAATCTGCAATTAATAGAGGCTCTCCCATATTGGGTATTTTTTCTGTCTCGTTTGTGAGGTCTGTTTTGGATATTGAATTGCTTTTAAATGAGTTTTTCATACATATAAAATTTTACAGTACATTACATTAGTATATCATTTTTTTTTAAAACATGTATATTCACAATTAGGATTTTCGAAAGGACCTTTACAATCAGGCTTCCTCGCTTCTTTCATGTCCTGCTTATTTTTATAAGCTTGTAATTCCCTATATGTGTTTTTTTTAATTCTTGTTTAATTTTTAGGTTCTCTTCCCATGGTACTGGGGTTGATTTTGTATCATAAAGTTGCCTATTTAATTCCTTTATCTTGAGATTTAGGAAATTTTTCTGTCCTCCTCTTTTTTTTTTGACTTATTTTTCTTGATTTAGGCATTAATATTTTTTTTTTTTATTTTTATTATAGAGGTATTTATTTATTTTGCAGGTATCCCTACCTAGGTAAAAAAAATGAAGACCCGCAGCTAGAAACTGCCTGGTCTGTACAATATTATTAATAATATTTTTCCATCGCAGATGCTTAAATTTATATAAAAAAAAGTAATGTTGGGCGCTCTTGGAAGCGCTGTCGGTTCACTTTTCCGTGGTCCGGCTTGGCGCGCCGAACGGGACCGGTGCTGGCTGCACAGGCTATTTGATCTATCGTTGGGATACACTTCTAGTCTCTGTGCATCCCTTTGCTCAATAGGAGAAGGTGCTGCCCACGAAGGTGAAGAAGGCGGATTGCCTTCCGCACTTAAATATTTCCAGCGTTGGTGTAGAAGATTTGCCATTCCTTCCACACTTGTTGATTTTTCGTTGTCCGGGGCCTCTGGGCTCAGGCGGTACCGGTGCCGGTCATCGCACAGGTGTCGTTGGTTGTTTTAGTTGTTGGTTGCTTGGTTTCTCCGTTATCTGTTGTAGCTCAAAAGTTTATGTTGCTCTAACATTTGGTTGTTAGTTGTTATAGTTGTGTGTGCTGTGTGTGTTATATTTGCACAGTTTTGCTGAGGCCTTTCCTCCGTCTGATCTTTGAATCGACAATTGCATTTTTTCAAATTCTTGCACTCATTCGCTTTTGTGCATTTATTTACGTCACTCGCACGCACATTTTTGACACTAAATTATATGTTTTTTTTTCCAACTACAACCTTAGTCACGGTCGCCTTGTGTTAGGTTTTCTTTATGAGTGTATAGTTAAATAATTTCGGTTGAATTGGAAGCGACTCAGAGGTACGCTCCCAAGCTTTTTATTTTCAATTCTGATTTCTTAATTCTATTACATGTTTGCATAAAGCTAAGATCGGCCGGCTATGTCGGCAGAGACGCCGGCAGAGCTGCGGTCGACGCTTATGTATAATTGTCTTTATATGTGAGAGAGAGAGATACTATGTTCACTTGGCCGTCGGAGCGGTCGCACATATCAAATATGCTAACACTGCAGTTCCCACGCATTCGAGGGCGGTCATATAACCGGGCACTCGGGAACTGCTAGGTTTATATATTTGTGTTTTGTTATTGTGGCCAAATGCAAAATGCCAAATAAGGTGTCTGTACTTAAATCGATGCGTAACACTGAGTACAGTGTGCATTCGATATGTGAACATACTACAGTCCGACGTAACGCCTGCAGAGATTACAAAGGCGCTACATCGTCTTTGACTTTCAAAGTGAACGGTCGTGTTTTTTTTCTGCGCTGTGAATTTTGTATTTTTGTTTCGTTTATTCCCATCGGTGGGTTTTATCAAAACAATTTTCATTTTCTTCCGGTTATTCAATCATACATTTAAACTCCGTTCGCTTCGCGAGTGCACTTGTAATAATACTAATAAAATGTTTTAGTTTTCGTAATTCTTATCTGTGTTTTCTTTTCTTATATCCCCGCCGTTTCTCTTTTGTGCATGCACTTTAACTAATTTACGCTCCCGCTCTCTTGCTCTCTTTGCTTTGAAAGTTCTAAGCGTGCAGTTTCTGCGCTCTTGCGGTACTTATAACTGCTCGCTTATAAATTTCTTGGTACAGAGGTTCCAATAGATAAAATGAATAATAAAAATTTAGTCTGCTTCTGCAAAAAATGCAGCCTCGTAATCAGGGCTGACCAGTCTAATATGACTTGCTGGCTGTGTGAAAATATGGTGCACACCAAGTGCGCCGGTTTTACTGCACACCTGCACACCAAGTGCGCCGGTTTTACTGGCCGGACAAGTGATTACCTTTCAAAGGGGCCCAATTTGCAGTTTTGTTGTGACGCTTGTGTCGAGGTTGCGAACGAGATGAAATCGTTCATGCGCCAAACTAAAGGCGGCTTGATGGGGCTGATTAGCTGTTTCGGTGTTGCTAGAGATAGTTTTCGCCGAGCTGATGATCTCCTCTCTGCGCTGGACTCGCAGTTTAATAGTCGTAAGCTATTAGAAGAGTCCCCTAAGCGCAAAAAGGCCGCTGGTGGTAAGGAACAAAAGGGGAACACCCCGCAACCGAAATCAAAAGAACAACAGAGCATTCCGGCGGATCAGCAGCTGATTTCAGCAAACCCTCAAATGTTGCTAAGATCAGCAGCTAAAAAAGATTCGGTATCCGAACAATCCGTTACAGAATGACTTCTAAGAATTCCGATTTGTCCGTAGTGGTTTCACAATTAGTGGATCCACCTATCTTTCAGAATATAGCATCACCACCACAAGGGACTACTGAGTCCGGACAACCGGCTCAAGTTGGTTTTGCAGAAACAATGTCTGCTCCACCAAAATCCCTTTCAGTGGTTCCACTAAAGAAACAAATTTTCGATTCTCGGCTTTCCCCTGATCAAACATCTTCTGATGTATTGCCTTATATAAAAGACAAGACTAAAGCCGATTGTAATAGTGTAAAGGTGGAAAAGTTTAAGTTTTCTTATGCTAGAGACATTTCATCTTTCAAGATAACTGTCCCTAACGGTAAGTACACAATATATAGGTATGACCGTCCCTCTAGACGGGGAGGTGGAGTCTTAATTGGAGTTGATTCAAACCTCCCGTCTGATGAGTTTTTTTTTTTATGAATTCAATACCATTGAATTTATTTGTGTAAAGTTATCGCTTCCTGGTAGCTCTATTTACATAACTTGCTCATATATTCCGCCGTTGTCTGAACTTCCTGATTATTTAAATCACCTTTCCGTTATTAAGTCCGTTGCAAATAAGCTTTCCGATAGGGATCAGTTGGTAGTTCTAGGTGATTTTAATATACCTGGAGTTACTTGGTCCACTGAGGATGGATCGAATGTCTTACTACCTATAGCACAGCATGATTTTATTGACGGCCTGCTTGACATATCTTTATCTCAAGTAAACCATGTTCGAAATTCTTTAGGTCGCCTACTTGATTTGTGTTTTGTATCAAATCCTGAAGGTGTGATTCCGTCCAGAGTAGCACCACTCACGCAACCTGAAGATCCGTATCACCCAACAATCGAACTTTCATTTGATACGGGTAGAGTTATAGAAGAAAAATCAGAAAAATCCAAACGAATACATTGTTTTCGCAAGGCAGACTTTCTGAGGCTAAATAATTTTATTTCTGGCTTTAATTGGTCTGATCTTTACTTATGCAATAATATGTCCGATGCAGGTAATGTTTTTTACACTGCAATAAACTCATTTTTTAATTCCTGTGTTCCGTGGTACTATCCGTCAATTTCGACACACTAAACAAATGTAAAGTCCAGACTTTTTAGGAAATATAAAAATACCGGCTCTCAATCGGTTTTTACTAGATATTTAAGTGCTCGGTCAAGATTTACCGTGCTTAATGCTCAGTGTTATAAAAGTTACTTTAACCGTTGTAAGGTCCAGTTCTCTCAGGACCCGAAACAGTTTTATAATTTCGTTAAAACCAAGCGTAAATCTAATTCTTTTCCTTCCTCACTGTCGTTCGAAAACATGACAGCAACCACAGATCAGGCAATAGCCGATTTATTTGCCCAATTTTTTCAAACGTCTTACTCTACTTTAGATTATTCATCACAGCCTTATTCTTACACCATGCCCAAGTCAAACCTCTTATTCTGTCCCACTTTAACAGAAAGCTCTCTTCTTTTGGATCTTATTCGTATTAAGCCTGTTTATTCGCCAGGGCCCGATGGTATTCCTGGGTGCGTGCTTAGGTATTGCGCTAAGGCCCACAAGTTGTTTACCTTATCTCTAGAAACCTCCCAATTCCCAAATATTTGGAAGGAATCATTTGTTATTCCTCTTTTCAAAAAAGGTAACAAGTTAGAAGCCAGTAACTACAGAGGTATTTCTAAGTTGTCAGCTATTCCTAAGCTTTTTGAAAATATTATTACTCCTCATTTGCAGCACCTTTGCTGATCAATCATTTCTCCGTGTCAACACGGATTTATTAAACGTAGATCCACAATCACAAACCTTCTAGAGCTCACTACATTTGTGATAAAAGGCTTCAATAGTAGTTTTCAAACAGACGTCATTTACACTGACTTTAGAAAAGCATTTGACTCTGTAAATCACTTACTTCTTATTAAAAAACTTGACCTGTTAGGTTTTCCAGTTGATCTGCTTAAATGGATTTCAAGTTATCTGAATGGCAGGTCACAAAGGGTCCTTTTTAAAAATTCAATGTCTGAAATTCTCCGTGTTACCTCCGGTGTCCCACAAGGGAGCCATCTGGGTTCGTTTCTTTTTACATTATTTATTAACGATATTCCCTCAATTATAAGTCATTCTCGCGTACTCATGTACGCAGATGATGTTAAGTTGTGCCTGCAGTATAAGGATATTTCCTGCCATTTAGACTTGCAATCCGATCTAGATAATTTTCAAAACTGGTGCCGAGATAATTTACTAAATTTAAACGGTTCCAAGTGCAAGCTGATGACTTTTTATCGGGCCAATCCGATATACGCGACTTACACATTAAATGGCAGCTCTTTGGATAGAATAACTCTTGTAAACGATCTTGGCGTTCTCTTGGACCCTAAACTAAAATTTTTTTAACCACGTCCATGGTTGATAAAGCCAGAGGAGTGCTTGGATTTATTAAAAGGTGGTCAAAAGAATTCGATGATCCTTATTTAACTAAAACTTTATTTATTTCGTTAGTCCGTCCGATTCTGGAGTATGGATCTCCCGTCTGGAATCCGCAATACGGAATACATATTGGTCGTATTGAATCAGTACAAAAAAAATTTCTTCTTTTTACTTTACGGCGCCTTAACTGGGATGCAAATCATAACTTACCTTCTTATTCTAGTAGACTTCTGTTGATTAATTTACCCTCCCTAGCCAACCGTAGAAAGATGCTTGGTACTGTCTTCATTTATAACCTTATACATGGTGATATTGACTCCCCTGACTTGGTAAGTCGGCTAAACTTTTCTGTGCCAAGTAGATTAACTAGAAATTATATTTCCCTAATATTAAATCATTGTAGATCTAACTATGCCTTGCATGAGCCTTTCAGAGTATTGTGTTCTGACTATAATAGATTATTTCCTATAATCTCAAATCTTGACTCTCTGCCGCTCTTAAAACGATTAATACTAGCTTCATTGGCACAAAATTGATCTTACTATTACTTTTTTCCCCGGACTTTTACCTATATTTCCTTATCTCGCGTCTATCTTCTCGCGAATCGTGCCGTACGATACACGGCTGCGCCCCTCGGTCGGTTTGGCGGGTAAGTGGTCCGTGGAACTCCGCGCGACAAAAAAAAAAAAAAAAAAAAACCAGAGAAGGGATTTAGCGCTAAGACAGTCTTCAACATCCTTAACAGGGATAGAAAGCCGCAGCCACTCTTTAAGGTTGAGCTCGAACCAGAAAATAAGCCCCTAAAGAAATACGAAGTGCACCCTATTTACAATCTTCAGTTCCTGCTGCACCGCAGAATTACAGTTGAGGAACCGCACAAAAGCAATGGCCCGGTACAATGTGCGAACTGCCAAGAATATGGCCATACAAGGTCATACTGTAAACTGCGCCCGGTGTGTGTAGTTTATGGAGAGCTTCATGACTCCGCACACTGCCCAGCGAGCAAAGATAACTGCAACTCGAAAAAGTGCGGCAACTGCGGTGGCAAACACTGCTAACTACATAGGCTGCCCAGATTATAAGGAGCTGAAAAGTCGCATCCACCAGAGAGGAACTACTGCCCGCACCCACAATAAACAGATGACAGCGTCCAGATCAAATCCTGAAGTCTTCTTCTCGACTGCAGCCAGATCCTCAATGGAACCCATTAACTCTGACAAAAATGGGACATACGCAAGCTCTTTAAAATCAGGACTGGCTAACCCTGTCTCAAAAAGTTCATTTCTGCAATCAGCATACCAATAAACGAACACGCCTTAGAAGCAACAACAGCCCAAACGCAACTTTGAACAACAAAGCCTTAAAGAGTTTATGTCGTTTATGCGCACAACTATGCCCGATTTAATGCGAAACCAAAATCTATTGATTCAAATGCTGGCTTCACAACAATCCAAATAATGACTTCCTTAAAGATATCTAGCTTATCAGCATAAACTTGAGTTAGCTCAATTTCTACTCGACAATCATATCGACGTAATGCTGGTTTTAGAAACACACCTTACAAACAAATACAATTTTAAACTACGAACCATTCATTCTACGGAACAAATCATGGAGAGGGTAAAGCACATGGTGGGACTTGAATTCTAATCAGAAGCAGTATTAATTACAAATTTTCTAAAAACTACCTACAGGCCACATCTATAAATATAAAAATAAATACTGGCAACCAACTTACACTAGCCGCCGTATACTGCCCCCCCTCGCTTCACTATAGCTGAAGATAAGTTTATGCAGTTTTTCAACTCACTAGGAGACTACTTCATAGCAGCAGGAGATTACAATGCCAAGCACACACACTGGGGATCACGTCTCGAGACTCCAAAAGGAAAGCAGCTCTATAATGCAGTTATAAAAGCCAAGAACAAGCTGGACTATGTCTCTTCTGGCAGACCAATATCCTGGCCGGCAGACCCAAATAAACTACCCGATTTAATAAACTTTGAAATAACCAAAAACATTCCTAAAAATCTGATAAGCGCCGAATGCCTTTCGGATCTTTCATCTGATCACTCGCCTGTCCTGTTTATTCTACGCTGACATCCAGGAGCATTGGAACAATCGTTTAAATTGAAATCACAGAAAACCAATTGGGTTAAGTACAGGAAATATATTAGTTCACACATTGAGCTAAGTCCTCATCTCAGTGATGAAGCCAACGTAGACAGCTTTGTTAATACACTGGGGTCTGTACTAGTCTCTGCAGCTCGAGTTTCAACACCTCAAACTACAAATACACAATGCAACCAGAAGAAGACAAATCTACAAATCGAACAGCTCGTCCTCGAAAAGCGCCGCGCGCAAAATGCTAAAAAAATTGCAAAAATCGATTATAATAATGAAAAAAAAAGCCGGGAAAAGACCACACAATCCCCACATCGTATAGACCTATAAGTCTACTTTCATGCTTATCTAAACTCTTTGAAAAACGCGTATTGACTCGGATAAACACATACCTAAGAATCCAGGAGGGAATTCCGTCACATCAATCAAAAGCACGAAACAATTGAGCAGGTCAACCGGATAACATCAGAAATTCGGAACGCGTTCGAAAAACGAGAGTACTGTACTGCCATATTTTTAGATGTCTCTCAAGCATTTGATAGAGTTTGGCTAGAAGGTCTAATATACAAGATCAAGACAATGCCCCCCTACAACACCCACAAGCTTTTAGAGTCTTACCTCTACGACAGAAAATTTGCTGTGAGATGCAAAACTGCAATAACTGACGATTTCACAGCAGACATCCCGACAAGCACACGACTAACAACATTTACTTTTGCTGATGATACAGCTATTCTCAGCCGCTCAAAATGCCCGACGCAAGCAACTGCGCAGCTAGCTCTTCATCTGGTCGATGTTGAAAAGTGGCTATCAGATTGGCGAATTAAAGTGAACGAACAAAAATGCAAGCACGTTACGTTAACCCTGAACAGGCAAAAACTGCCCGCCACTCATGTAAAACCACACTCTACTCCCGCAAGCAAACGAAGTGACATATCTAGGAGTTCACCTCGAAAGAAGACTCACATGGCGCCGGCACATTGAAGCCAAAAGAACACACCTAAAGCTAAAAGCCAGTAGCCTTCATTGGCTTATCAACGCTTGGTCTCCCCTTAGCCTTGAATATAAAGTCCTGCTGTATAACTCCGTTCTAAAACCTATATGGATGTACGAATGCGACTTAAACATTCAAAGAAGTGATCGCAGAACAGTAGGAAAGGTACTTTACCAAGCTAACATTGCACCCTAACCACTTGGCGAGAGGTCTTACAAGTTGATCAACCAATCACGCTTTCGTCGACTGTAATTTAAGTTAACTTCATTTAAAAATTTGCTTTTACATTCGATTTTATCTACATTTCGTGTCAATTAATTTACAAAGGATTTATTTAATTTATACTTTTAAAGATCAGAGTGGTTATGTTTGCATACATTTTTGTTCACTTCGCGAATCGGCGAGAAATGTGTATGAAAATATAAAGGTGTAATGAAAGGTATTAGTAGGTGTGACTCACGTCATTTCCTCCGACGTTGAAAATCGATCTGCGGACGGGATGAGTTGGCTGTAATCTAAATAAAGGCCATTTTTTAACAAAAATTATACTTTTCACTCATTTCTCTAGGATACGCGAACGGTTGGAAATTAATTTTCTAACCAGTACCGAATTCATCGCACTTTCTCGATTAATAAAAAAAATAATTAATTTTTCGCTTAAACATCCAAAAACTTAGCTCTTCTTAAATTAATGCCGCTTCTTGGCTTTTCTTATTTCTTTTGTTGACTCGATTGACTTATCATTTAAATTTACTTTATATAATTAACGCTTAACATGACGTAGCCACTTGGCCCTTCGAGAACTTAATATGATTTACATATCTTGGATTTCATTACTTTTCTTTTCACATTATTTTCTTTGATTTTTGGTTTTATGAAACGCGTTGGTTTTCTTCAAACAAAAAAAATCTTTGATCTTTTAAATCATGCTTGGTTGAGATTGAATTAGCCCTATACATACACATAGGCAGATGAAACTGATCGATCGCGAGGCAAGGTTTTACAGGCATTGAGGTTAAACCCTATCAGTCGATATGCCAAGCTAGGTTAAGACCGATTACACACGCGGCGCTTTGGCAAAGAAACGGGCTTAGACTCCGGGATTTGCTAGGATTATTTGTCCCTCGGAAGCCTCACAGACGAATGCGCGTCCCTTGAAACTTAGCTATTGTACGGATGCGCGGCGCGTTAGACATCGGGACAGGTTATGTAGTTGAATTAAACCGCCCAGTGGTCTTCAGGTCGCTCTGCAAGATCTACACTTCGAATATCACATATTTGCCTGGTAGATATGGTATTTCTCATTACTGATCACTCCAAATCATTTCCCGGCCACAACTTAGCGATTGTTTAATTCAATTAATTACAGATGTGGCAAACAAAAGGGTCATGCAAAACCATACCCAGCGATTGTGCCACGTAACTTGATTTTTGGTTCTTGTGTGGCGGTAAATCCTCCAGTTAATTGGCCGAATCAATATGTTCTAATACCTGTAGTAAATTTTGGTTGTAGGTTAAACACGCACCAAATTTTAGCCAAATGCAAGTGCACTTACTTCAAATTTCCCTGGCCGATATTTGTGGCTGGACACAGGTTGGTGGATCGCACTTAGAGTACTGGATGCCACTCTCAATATGATATTTCGGCTTTTAGCCTTTCAACACTGGGAAATTTGAGGCTGCTGGCACGTCTATCTCTCTTGCAGGTAGAAATAAAAGGATCGTAACCAGAATCAGATTAATACCAGCGAGGCTTTTGGCGGAAATATATATCATATGACGACCGATAGGTGTCTAGAAATTTCCAAAACCATCCTGGCTCAGCTGTTCAAAATATCGATTAATCGGGTCAGGTGGCAACACTCGGATAAGGTTTGTTTTAAGTGTGTCTTATGTAGTAGTAAATTCAGCCAGAAAGAATTTTGGTTCGCCAGTCGCTACAGGCGCCGTTACAGACATTTGTTAGGCTCAGCTCATGGAGTAACGGAAGGCTGAGTCGATTTGGTGAGCCCTAATGTTTAACAAAGTCAGGGCTGAGACTGCGGTCTTTTTTCTTGAGCTTCCCAGTTGGTTCGTGTACCAGGTTCCATTGATTGATACGCTATTAGAGTAGGTTACAAGGTATGAACCGGATATTTCTTGTTTAATGCCAAGGTCGTCGACTATAGTCACTTTGGCGTCGTTGATGAGGGTACCGTGATCTATTGTGGTAACCGGAGCATTGCGCAGTGACCCCAGCAATCATTTTCTGCGTGTCGCCTTGTATTTCCTTGCAGAAAGTAGCACCTACTGTGGCCCTACAGCTTAGAATTAGGAAATTTAATAAGGAAATGGATTATTTCTGAATTTTGAAAAACGCTTATGCTATACTTCTAAAATTTCTACTAAACTTATGTATTGGGCTGTTTGTTCTTAAATTCGTTTATGTCGCTGTTAAATATGATGGCTGGGGTTACAATGTTAAGTTTTGCCAGGGTTAAGCCCATCAAAACATTATCTAAGTCAGTGATAACAATTCTGTTTTTTGCTTGGGCGATTTCTAAAAGGTGCGTTTCTTCGTCTCTGTCTACTTTTTGAATTGGGTTCAGAGAATTTGTAAGTGCATTTAATCGTTTTTGAAATGTAATATTTTACTCAGATTGCCCTTCCTCGGCGTTAATTAATTGTTCCTGATTGAATTTTATATTTTCCCAGACATCAAAGTCGGGAGTTCCTGCAATAACCTTGAGTGCTGTTCCGATTCCGATTCCCTGTGATGGATTTTCAGGGTAGCGACCAATTGGCAAATATGTCTTAAGTCCGAAATTAGAACCCGAGTCCTGTGGATGTCAGGTTCGTAGCGTGTTGTAAGTATCCGTAACTGTCCCAGATTACGATGTAATCCGCGTTCGTATAATTGTTGAGTCTTACCGTCGCGTTTGTCGCTACAGCCGTTAGCGTAAGCAGTAAGAAGTATTTCGTAAACCTAAAAGAAAAGTTAAAAGTGATAAACTTAATTCTGATCGCTATCGCAAATTGTCCCTTTGGACCATCCTCCCTTTAATAAGAACCAAGCGTTTGTTTGCTTTTAGAAAGACCTTGTCCCCGACCTTTTAGATTTTTTCTTGCATTTATTTCTTGAATTTTTTTCTCAACTTCTGCGGGTGTTGAATGTATTATTTCTATTGGTTTCTTGCCCGTTACTGTGTGTATTGTTTTATTGTATTTATAAGTTGCCAGTAAAATCGTTTCTGTAGAGTCATTTAGTTTATTTTCGAGTTTCAGGCATCTAGCTATTTCAGCGAGAGCGCTATGAAACCTTTCTTCCTGACCATTGGAAGTGCTGTGCAATGGGGGTTCGTTTGAGATGCAAATGTTAAAATTAAAAAGCAGTTTTCTATTAATTGTTTCAGAATTTATTGACCTCTCGTTGTCACAATAAATAGTTTTTATTTTCGAGAAATAATTTACTATATATGGCCCTAGAAGTAATATTTTGCACTATGGCGAATTTAGAAAACTTATCAATGCATGTGAGAAACAGGTTTCCGTCCGTCGACATTTTCATGAGCAGCGCACTGTGCTCTATTGTGTTCCTGTTCTGTCTTGTTAGTTATGTCCTGTAGGAAAGTTTTTGAATATTTAAAACTAGTGCTAGGGAATAATTCAATTAACGGATGTTGAATAAAAGCTAGGATTGGGAGGGAACAATGTAACGCATTAACTGCTTCGGGATTTACTGCATCTCCCACTGTGTTTATTAAATTACTGCGGTCAGAAAACTTTATTACATGTCTTGTTTTATTATACCCGTTACTCGTAGAGTAAAAGGGTATATTGTATTCGTGCAAAAGTATGTAACAGGTAGAAGGAAGCGTTTCCGACCCTATAAAGTATATATATTCTTGTTCAGGATCACTAGCCGAGTCGATCTAGCCATGTCCGTCTGTCCGTCTTTCCGTCTGTCCGTCTTTCCGTCTGTCCGTCTGTCTGTCTGTCCGTCTGTCCGTCCGTATGAACGCTGAGATCTCGGAAACTATAAAAGCTTTTCTAGGAGTTCCTACGCAGCGCAAGTTTATTTCAAAAAGGTGCCACGCCCCCTTTAACGCCCACAATCGCTTATATACGATTTTAAAAATTTAAATATTTCGGAAAAGTAAAAATGCAGTTTTATTGTGTTTATCAATACCTATCGAAATGTAGAAGAAATCAAATCGGACCATTCGTTAAAAAGTTATGCGTGATCAAAGTTTCTATCTCCATCTCCCTCGCACTCCCTTTACCTGAGTAACGGGTATCTGATAGTCGGGGCACCCGACTATAGCGTTCTCTCTTGTTTTTGAATAAAATCAAATGGTCTACTGACGAAATTATAATAATCTTCGATAATAATCTGGTTTCTGAAGCAGTTGACCGGGTTGTCCGTCGTGTGAATGGTACATGTTAACGATTGCTCGCTATGTATGGTTGCTGCGTCAGATTCTGGGGTATTTTCCAAAGCATTTATATTTTGCCAACGTTTAAGTTTCGCATTAAGATCTTTATCCGAAACAACGAACGTTAATGGTTGTAGGGTAAAGCTTCGTCTGGGTCAGCGAAAGCTTTACAATTTTTATACCATTGCAGAGGGTATTATAATTTTGGTCAAAAGTGTGCAACGCAGTGAAGGAGACATCTTCGACCCTATAAAGTATATATATTCTTGATCAGGATCACCTCCTGAGTTGATATAAGCATGTCCGTCTGTCCGTCTGTCCGTCTGTCCGTCTGTCTGTCCGTCTGTCTGTTTATACGCAAACTAGTCTCTCAGTTTTAAAGATATCGAGTTGAAACTTTGCACACACCCTTCTTTCCTTTGCACGCAGTATATAAGTCGGAACGGCCGGGATCGGCCGACTATATCCTATAGCTGCCATATAACTGATTGATCGGAAATGCCATAACTTTGGTGTTTGTTAAGGTGGGAAATTGGGATTTCCTATGGGTTCTATATTAGGCCAATCAATCCGACCTACCAAATTTCATAAGGATCGGCCGACTATATCCTATAGCTGCCATATAACTGATTGGTCGAAAATGCCATAACTTTGGTGTTTGTAAAGTTAGGAAGTTGGGATTTTTTATGGGTTTTATATTTGGCCAATCAATCCGACCAATAAAATTTCATAAGGATCGGCGGACTATATCCTATAGCCGCCATATTACTGATTGATCGGAAATGCCATAACTTTGGTGTTTGTAAAGTTAGGAAGTTGGGATTTTTTATGAGTGTTAAGAATGCATCATATAAATAATTTTGGAGAATATAATTTACAGAATATTCTGCAAGGGTATTTCAACTTCGGCTCCGCCCGAAGTTAGCTTTCCTTTCTTGTTTTTAAATCATATTATCAAAAGCGTTCTTTATTGCAGATGGAACACTTTCGTCATCAATTTTGATGACATTTACATTTTCAGATCTGGTAAAATGAAGTTTTTCTGATGTGTTACTAGTTTGCAACATATTTTAGGTAAAGTCGAGCTTCGCATTTACTTGTTTAAGCAAGTCGAGCCCGATAATACCGTCAAAACCCTTAACAGCGTTAAACAAAAAAAATTAGATTTTGCGTGAAAAATAATTAAAACAAACATTCTTTTGTAATTGGTGTGTGCCAAGAATTGCCTTCACACTGAACGATTTTTCCACGATGCCTTTGAGCATCGGGAGAGGCGCAATATAATTTTTTGATGTTCCTGTATCAATTAACAATTTTATTTTGTGCACTGCTAACCTACGAGTAATATATGGAAGCAAAAACTTTCTTGTAAAAAATTGCATGTGTCATCTGCGTTTAAGTCATCTTCAATTTCTGTTGCACACGCTTCAGCAACAGAATCGTATTCTTCTTCCGTCATCCTTTCTTTTGGCATGAAGTTTATTTTTTGTTGACTTCGTGTTGCCTGGCCCTTTCGCCAGTTTGTGGATTGTCTAAATCGAGAGGAAGTATCTACTTCCATGGGTTCCGGTGTTGACCGGGCCTGAGTGTTTTCTACGTGAGGACGAGATTTTTAATTGGACGAGGGAAGTTTGATTATTTCCCCAGTTTTTACCTCTAAAGTAATGGTGTTTTTTAATTGCCCCCGTATTTTGATTCAGCTCATAGGTAGGTGAGTTTGATCGTTTTGGTAGGTTTTTTCCACGAAGTTGGTCGGTAATTACTGGCCTTATTTATTTTTTCTTTGCTATGTCGAGCGAAGCTGGCCGCGAATACGCTCCTATCATTGCTCGATTTTGTGCCTCCTGTGCTAAGGCTAGTGCCGTTGGCAGGTCCCGTGGATGGGCCGGGAAAACGGCAATTTGTAATGACTTCTTTAAGCCAGAGACGAACGCATGAAGTTCGTCTTCTTGACTTACAGACACTTTATTCTATTTTGACTTTATTTTTCATTGCGAATTGAACAAGAAGCCCACTTACATGTTTTTTTATTGGCTGCTTCTTCGGTGAAGTTTCTGCTGGTGACGAATTTGATTCCTCGTGCGGAGCGAGGGGTTTGGTTGGCGGCAGAGGCTTCTGCTGACGGTTGTCGTACCCTCGTGCGGGGCGAGGGGTTTGGTTGGCGACAGCGGCTTCTGCCGGGATAGTTGCTCTCTTGGATGGAGGTGGAGGGGTAATCTGCTTGGTTTCACAGCTTTTGTAAATGTTTTTATTTAACAATTTAACGGTGATTTTTTTAATTTTTTTAATTCGCGTTCACTTTATGATTTTTGAATTCCCGCGTTTGCAGTACGAGTAAAATAAAACATTTCACGATTTTTCGTATTTTGACTATTTATTTTAATTTTTTATTTATCTGGTTCTTTGTTTTAGTTGGGCGACAATTAACGAAACTATGTTTTGGTTAAGTTGATATTTAGTTTTATTTCCATACACCCGTTAGGGCATAGGTACTTTATTGGATGTATGGTGGAGCTACTACTCTGGAGTACTTTCTTAGACTAACTTAAATATTCTCGCGGCTGCAACTCCAGACCTCTTTCGGGTGATGCATTCTTAATACTCATAAAAAATCCCAACTTCCTAACTTTAAAAACACCAACGTTATGGCATTTCCAATCGTTCAGTTATATGGCAGCTATAGGATATAGTCGGCCGATCCTTATGAAATTTGGTAGGTCGAATTGATTGGCCAAAAAAAAAACCCATAGAAAATCCCAACTTCCTAACTTAACAAACACCAAAGTTATGGCATTTCCGATCAATCAGTTATATGGCAGCTATAGGATATAGTCGGCCGATCCCGGCCGTTCCGACTTATATACTGCGTGCAAAGGAAGGAAGAGTGTGTGCAAAGTTTCAATTCGATAGCTTTAAAACTGAGAGACTAGTTTGCGTAGAAACAGACAGACGGACAGACGGACATGGCTATATCAACTCAGGAGGTGATCCTGATCAAGAATATATATACTTTTTAGGGTCGGAGATGTATCCTTCACTGCGTTGCACACTTTTGAACAAAATTATAATACCCTCTGCAAGGGTATAAAAAGGAGTTATTTAATCATATAATACGAACCCATTTCAAGGACTCATCGCTTATTTAACTCCCTGCCCGCATTTGATTCAGGTAGGGAGCTGAGAAATCGAGCCTGTCAAACGACCTGGTACTGTTCCAATTGAATTTAAACTTAAAATAAATATAAATTTAAAAGCGGACTTCTAAATTTTTGTTAAAGCACATTAATTTTGTTATTAAGAAAACAAAAGACAAATAATTTTACAAGATATTTCTAAGAGTCAAAACCCTGATTTTGGATTTTAATTTTAACAAGAATCTTCTTCCTTTTGCTTCAACAACGGAAAATTAGATCTGGCAATTACAGATGGAAGATATGGCTTACCTCCGGTACCACCAATTCCAATATCGAAGGTGACATCGGTATAATAGTGTCCCAGTGCTTAAGTCCTTTTGAGTGGCGTAATTTTGTCATATGTGGGCGGGGTTCTTGGTAATCTTCTTCCCTTTCCAACAAATCCAGCATTGCGTCAGAAACGTATCTTTGTTACGATCAAAAGCTTTTCAATTGGGTGTTGCCATACTTCTGGAGCTCGTCGTTAAAGCTTCTATAGTGGGTAAAAGTGAGGTGTATATTATTATGGGTCTGCGCTTCGTCGATGATCTTCTTGAGCGAGCTGAATTTATGCGATGCTCAAATTTAACATGATGCGAAATACGTCAATCAAAATCACTGTCAATCAAAAAATGTAGTTACAGATATAAACTTCTCACTTTTTGTTAGTATTTTTATTAATCAGTATAATTGATAGAGAAATTTACAAAACTTAGCTAACTGCGAGGGCCTCGGCTACGTTGGTAGTATGGTCTGATAACAGAAAATATATTTTAGCCTAACATTAAATACATGTGTATGTAGGTAGTTGATTAAATAGCTTATAATCTATGTACATTGCAGACTTTATTCGACAATACAAACCCCCTTATTCTACTAAGTAACCCCAATCGAGATAACATACAAAAAATCTTACTCTTCCTAAAAACATCTAATTTATATCAAAAGATCTAAAAGCTTATTTAATTATTAATAATCAAAAATATTAATATTACCTATTGTTCTTTGGAATTTGGTAATATTTAAATATTATGGAATTACGGTTTTAATTAAATTAAAATCGGACAACAATATCATATAGCCGCCTTAGAAACGATGGCAAAATGCAGCGCAAAATCGATATAGCTTCATTGTTTTTAATAATATAGAAATAGAAATCGAAATGTAGTAAATTTGTAACAACTGAAAGGGTATATAAAAAGTTTGCTTCCTTTCTTGTTTTAAGTTGTCTTTTTTGTCTTTGTACAGTTTTTGGTATTTTTCTGGGAGTGTTATTTGTTTCTTGTGAATAAGTAGCGTTGTGTCGACAAGGTTGGGGAGGTCCTAGGGAGGTTTGTATTTAATTAACTTTTGTGGTTTGTAGGGCAAATAAAGCCCCTTGCATAAGGTTATTGTGCGATCTATGGTAGGTGGAGTTTTTTTTTCAAGTTTTCGTTGTTTCATAAACTTGTGCATTGGTGTGTTTATTGAATTACTTAGCTTTTTGCTGAGTGTTGCTGTTTGTAAGTCTCGTTTTAGTTCAATGGGGTAATGTTACCCTCGTAAAGCAAGTTATTAGTGTTAAAAGGAGTTTTTAATTTGTTTTGTATGCTTTTGGGTGAGTGTCCATAAAGGAATAAACCATATTATATTTTAACTATGACGGTTGCTTTTGCAACGTTGAGTAATGTGTTTGTGTTGCAATTAAATTTTAAGCTGTAAACATAGTTGTTAAGTATGTACATATTGTATTTAGTGTAAACATCCTGTAATGTGATACGAAATTAGAATTAAGAATAACGATAACTATTAATAATGTGAACATAACTTGACTAGAACTTACGATAACTATTAATAATGTGAACATAACTTGACTAGAATTAATCGATAAATATACAAGAAAGGAATAAGCACATGGAAATAAAGCTAAGAATATAAATTTAAATAAATAAAGACCATCGTTTACAATTCAGGTGTGGGGTAATCACCCAAATCTTTCACATCGAGGACCAATGTTGTACAGAGATATATTAAAGTGCACAGGTGAAGAACTATTGAAACTTCTAGAAGAAAACGAAGTGCACTTTGATAACTCAGCGTCCATTCATCAATTGCGCGCTGCCGCAAAAAAGTTAATGATGAACAGAGAACAAGAAGGTGGCGCTAAAGATGAGCAGGATGTGATTTCTGGAGGCGATTCCATTGTGCAGAAGAACACAACTCGGATGCACACTAGTTCGCAGAATTTTTCGCCAATCCAGCTTGGTGAGCACACTGGGGAACAAGATCTGGCCGATGTCTGCCAAGGATTAGCTGAACTCAAATCAACTCTTTGTGGAATGGAGCAGAACCAGATCGGCAGTGGAATGTCTGGAAATTTTTCACGGGTTGACGTAGCAGGTCTAATGGCAGTGGTGGAACCGTTCTCAGGAGATGATGGAATTCCAGTGAAATTGTGGATTGAGGAATTTGAAACTGCTTGTGTTGTGCTGGGAGTATCACCCAATCGTTATTGGTTGTATGCGAGACGTCTACTTACTGGACCAGCTAAAGCTTACTTTATATACCAGTGTGACGGTTCGCCGCTGTCGGGTGGCTCAGGGATGGCCAGGGTTCGTCACAAGAATTTGTTTGTGTCAGGCGTGGTTGCTGAAAGAGAGTTCCGACCCAGCCCAGAGTAGAAGTCGTGGGAAATTACTTAGTAATTGATTAAGATTAGGTTTTATTTCAGTAAATATCTTAACATTTGATTAACAACGAACGAGTTCTCTGATTTGCCGGGGTGCCGCCTTTGCTGCCTTTGCTTCCTTCGTCCACTTAGAATACCTGGTATCGGGGCCGTTCTGCTGTTCGGGAGGACCAGTACGGGATGTGTTGCCTGAAATGAGACTGGGGTGCTTGGGGACCCTGAAGTCAGCCACGAGCGAGAGAGCGCTATTTAGTGCTTGGGGACCCGAAAGTCAGCCGCAAGAGACTTTGTCGCTTGGGGACCCTGAAGTCAGCCACGAGCGAGAGGGCGCTATTTGTCGCTTGGGGACCCTGAAGTCAGCCACAAGAAAGAATGTTTTGCTTGGGGACCCTGAAGTCAGCCGCAAGAGAGAGAAAGTTTGTTGCTTGGGGACCCTGAAGTCAGCCACAAGAGGGAGAGTTTGTTGCTTGGGGACCCTGAAGTCAGCCGCAAGATAGAGAGAGTTTGTTGCTTGGGGACCCTGAAGTCAGCCACAAGAGAGAGAGAGTTTGTTGCTTGGGGACCCTGAAGTCAGCCACAAGAGAGAGAGAGTTTGTTGCTTGGGGACCCTGAAGTCAGCCACAAGAGAGAGAGAGAGATACTTGGGGACCCTGAAGTCAGCCACAAGAGAGAGAGAGAGAGATGCTTGGGGACCCTGAAGTCAGCCACAAGAGAGAGAGATCGACACTTGGGGACCCTGAAGTCAGCCACAAGAGAGAGAGATACTTGGGGACCCTGAAGTCAGCCACAAGAGAGAGAGAGAGATGCTTGGGGACCCTGAAGTCAGCCACAAGAGAGAGAGAGATACTTGGGGGCCCTGAAGTCAGCCACAAGAGAGAGAGAGAGATGCTTGGGGACCCTGAAGTCAGCCACAAGAGAGAGAGAGATACTTGGGGACCCTGAAGTCAGCCACAAGAGAGAGAGAGAGAGATGCTTGGGGACCCTGAAGTCAGCCACAAGAGAGAGAGAGATCAGCCGGTGAACCGTGCCGTAAGGAGGTGTGATCCTAAAATCAAACGTCTCCTAGGGATACCTCCAGGAGGAGGGACTACTGCTAAGCTAAGGTGCTAACTACTATGTATAAGCGGACTTGGATCGAATGATCTAGTCCACCAAAAAATGACTTCGCTGCTTACCACCACTGGGGAGTTAATCCTGCACCCTTAGACGGTTGGCTGCTAAGTGATCTTCTATGGCCCGTGGTCCGTCTTATATAGGGCTCGGCGAGATCTAGTGTGACCGTCGTCTGTGGGATTTGCCGGGCTAAGTGTGACCATCTCTCTTGGTCTAGTGTGCCCCTACATGCGCAATCGTTGGCGCGCGCGCGTTCTCGGTTTGAATTTGAAACTAAATACTTCTTTTGTTTCATGCTTTTTATTCTTACTTATTTAATTCATTTAAATCCTTATAATTTATTTAATTCATGCTTTTTCTTATTTATTGTGCGCGCAGCGTCACACTCCCCCGTAATTCCCCCTATTTACGATTACTCTCCAAATCCGTTCTCCATCTTTCACCAGCCAGCGCTGCTGCTTTCCAGGTTTCTTCTCCTCCAGCTTCTTCTTAATGTTGTTTTTGGTTGTTCTGGACAGTGTTACTCCCTCCGGTAGTGTCCAACCCTCGTCGTTAGCCTCCTCCTCGTGTATCTCCAGTATATCCCTATCCGGTGTAACCATTACTCTTTGCTTCTGGGCAGTTTCGGCCGTTTGGCTGTTGCCTTGCCTGGACTGAATATTCCCGGTTGGTGCCGTGGTTTTCAGTTTTGCCGGTGCTGTCCTCTTCCGAGTGGTTCCCGGCATCGGTGTTGGCTCTATAAGTTTTGCCATCGTTTGTGCCGCCCGTAGCTTCGCGTGTTTCTCCCGGAAGTTTCGTGCTGCCTCCGTGAATTTGTTCATCTGTATTGTATTTGTTCCTACGTACTGTTTGATGTCTCCGATGTATACTCGCTTTGTTTTTCGTGTGCTCTGGTCTCTCACTGTCATGATTACTGGTGACACGAAATTGGTTACCTTCCAGGGGCCGTCGTACTTTGGTGCTAATTTGGCGTTAAATTTTTCTGCCGCTTTCGACAGATAGTGCGTCTTGCACCATACCAAGTCCCCGACATCTGGTTTCCAGTCCCTTTTCCGTAGGTTGTAGTGATGTTTTTGTTGTTCCGCGGCTTCTTCTGTATACTGTGTTGCCTCCTTTCGTACGTCTTTCAACCTGTTCCATCTTTGTTTTATACTTTCCTCCTGTAACCCCGATCCTTTTGTTACCCTGTCGAACACCGTGTTTGGTAATCTTAGCTCTTTTCCGAATACTAGCTGCGCAGGGCTATATTTTGTAGATTCTGATACACTACTATTGTATGCTAACATTAGCTCTGGTAAATGTTCGTCCCACGTGGTTTGATCCTCTCCTGCTAGCTGTGCGACCATCGTTTTAACTGTTCGGTTCGTTCGCTCGGTAGGGTTCTCCTGGGGTGTGTACGGTGCCGTCAACTGTTGCTGTATCCCCCATTTTTCCATGGCCTTTCTTGTTTTTCCTCCTGTGAACTGGACCCCATTGTCCGAGATCAAAGTTTTTGGAGATCCAACTCTTGCAATTACCCTTTCTCGAAATACTCGTAGGAATGTGTCCGCTGTAGCCTGTCTGATTGCTGCGAGTTCTACCCTCTTCGAGAATTTGTCCACGATTACTAATAGTGTGGTGTTTCCGTGCTTTGATCTGGGTAGAGGTCCTACGAAATCCACACATATGGTTTCCCACGGTGCTTCTGCCACTTTTGTCAGCATCTTCCCAGCTTTTTTCTGTTGCGATACCTTGTATTTTTGGCAACACTCGCATTTCTGTACGTATTTCCTTACGTCCTTGTTCATTCGTGGCCAGAAATATCGGTTTTTTACCCTTCTCAGTGTCTTGAACATGCCCAGGTGTCCTGCTTCTGAGGTACTGTGGTTTTCTGTCAACACCTGTTGAATTTCAGCTTCAGTTATGCACAATTTCCATGGTTGTGTGTCTCTCCGATTGCTACCCAGTTTATATAGCCTGCCTGCCTCTATCTTGAATTCCGTGTTTTCTTGGTTTTGTTCCAGTTCCTTGTATTTTTCCTCAATCCATGTCTCCGTGTACTGTATTGTTTTTAACTCGTTCTGTGGTGTTCTGGATAAGGCGTCTGCTACCGCATTCCATTTTCCCTTTCTGTACTGGACTTCAAACTGGAATGGTTGTAGACCTAGTGCCCATCTGGCCACTCTTCCTGACGGGCTTTCTATTGAATTTAGCCACTTCAAAGCCATGTGGTCTGTTATCACTATGAACCGATAGCCTTCGAGGTACATCTTGTATTTGTTGATGCCCCAATATATTGCTAAGCATTCTTTTTCAGTTGCGCTGTAATTTTTCTCTACTTTACTCAACCTCCTGCTGGCAAATGCTATCACATGCTCCCCGTCCTCTCCGTCCTGCGTTAAGACCGCGCCTACGCCTAAGTCACTGGCATCCGTTTGTAGTTTAAATTGTCTTGTGAAATCGGGGCATGCCAGTACCGGTGCCTTTGTTAGGCTCGCTTTCAGTTGGTCGAACGATTCCTGTTGTTTCTTGGTCCATTCGAATTTTTGTCCTTTCCTGATCAAACCTTGCAACGCTCCTGCCTGTTCGGTGAAATTTGGTATGAACCGTCGGTACCATGACGCCATTCCTAAAAAACTGTGTACTTCCTTTGTGGATCTCGGTGCTGGTAAGTCTCGAATTGCCGCTACTTTGTCTGGGTCTGTCCGTATGCCCCGATCGCTTATGACATGTCCCAGGTACTTTAGCTCCTTTTGGAAGAAGTGGCATTTGTCTGGATTAATCCGCAGGTTTGCGTTCTGTAGTCTCCCGAATACCTCTGTTAGCTTCTCCAGATGTTCACGTTTGTTCCGGCCAATGACCACTATGTCGTCCAGATATGCAAATGCAAACGGTTCCATTTCTGGCCCTATTATCGAATCCAGTGCTCTTTGAAATGTTGCAGGAGCTGTGGTTAGTCCGAATGGCATAACTTTCCACTGGAACAGTCCACGTCCGGGGACTGTGAACGCGGTGTATTGTCTACTGTCCCTATCCATTGGAATCTGCCAGTATCCTGACTTGAGATCTATTGTACTGATGAACTTTGCCTCTCTTAACTGGTCCAAGATGAAGTTCATTCTTGGTACCGGGTAGGCGTCTTTTTCTGTCTTGTCGTTCAGTAGTCGATAATCCACACACATTCTCCATTCGTTGTTCTTCTTTCTCACTAGCACTACTGGCGCACTGTACGGGCTACGTGAGGGTTCTATGAGTCCCAGTGCCAACAACTCGTTCACCTGTTCATTGATGATTGCCTGTTGTTTCGGATTTCGAGGATAGTATCTCTGTTTAATCGGTTTATCATCCTTGAGGTAAATCTTATGTGTTGTTATATTACTTGTTCCCTGCATTCCTTCAAATATTTGCCTTTGTGTCTCCAGAAAGTCCTGTACTTCTTTTTCGGATGGTTCCCCTGTCGTGTCTTCTTGCTCTGTAGTCGTCTCCGATTGTTCCTCTTCGCCTCCGGGCTCTCTTATTTCCAGCTCTAAATTTCCACACCTCAGCGTACTGTGTACCCCTGCCAAAAAGTCCATCCCTAACAGTATTCCTCCTGCTACTTCTGTCAGTATCATAAACGACACACTGAACACTCTTCCTCCAAATTGGACTTCTGCTGTGAACTCTCCTACCGCCTTCTGCGTCGTTCCGTTGGCCATTGTTATTTTTGCACGGGCTCCACACCATCTGCCCTCGTGTTTCAGATCTTGATATCTGTTTCTGCTTATCGCGCTCCTGGATGCTCCTGTGTCCACGATTCCTTTCGCTGTCCTGCTTCCGATCCTTATCCGGGCTACTATTTGGAACCCGTCGCAGCACAACTGCTCCCCTGCTGCTGGCTCTTTTGTCGCCGCCTGAGTTGCCAGCTTTATCTGCTCAGGTCTCCTGCGTTTCCCGGCCCCGCCCTGCAGCACTTCGTGGTTCTTGTACCGTTTCTTCCACAGATCCAGCAAAACAGCCTCGGTGGATTGTTACACGTGCGTGCCCCGTGTCCGGTTCCTCCGCAGCGCATGCATATCTCCGGTCTTAGCTGCTGCACAGGTTGGCTTGACTGTGTCCGATCCTCTGCCTCTATTCCTTCTACCTCCTCCGCCAGTTTGAGAAACTCAGTCAACGAATTGAATCCTGCCCTCCTAGCGTACAGCTTTATCTTGCTCCTGCTGTTTCTGTACACTCGGTCCAATTTGGCTTCCTCTGAGAGTTTCGTGAATTGCATCAGTTTTCTTAGTCCCATTGCGTATTCTCTTATGGGCTCTGTTTCTCTCTGTCTCATCTGTGCAATCTGATTCTCTAACTGTTCTTCATACCTTGGTGGTAGAAAGTATTCCAGCATTTCTGTTCTGAACTGCGTCCACGTTACGATCATGCTCGGCGTGGTGTTCCACCAATCACTCGCGATCCCCTCCAGGATGAATGGCATCGTCTGTATCAGCTGGTCCTCCCGGATTCCGTATCCGCCTGCCCATTGTTCCATTTTGTTTAGGAACTCCAGTGGGTTTGTTGTTCCTTGATACCGGATGCCCCAACTGCGTACCCGGTCTATGACTTCTGTTTCCATTTTTCTCTCCATTTTTCTTTCCAATTTTTCTTCCATGTCGTCGCTTAGACCTGCTCCTTTAGTGGCCATTATCTCCTCCTGTTCCCTGGTTACCACGATCGCCGGAATTGTTTCCTTTGCCGGGCTTTTTTCTCTCCTATATTTTTCCGACAGTTCTGCGAGTCTTTGTTTGACCGTTTCCGTATGATCCGTTTTTTTTGGCGAATGTTGCCAGCAAACGTCTTAAATCTTCACTTCTTTCTGCCGTTCCTAATCCGAACTCTTCTGTGTATTTCGTTAGTTCGCTCTTTGGTGCCAGATATACCCAGCTCGACATTACTCCGCTGGTGTCGGTTTATCTCCTGCAACCACTTAAACCTGCTCGGGCGCCACTGTGACGGTTCGCCGCTGTCGGGTGGCTCAGGGATGGCCAGGGTTCGTCACAAGAATTTGTTTGTGTCAGGCGTGGTTGCTGAAAGAGAGTTCCGACCCAGCCCAGAGTAGAAGTCGTGGGAAATTACTTAGTAATTGATTAAGATTAGGTTTTATTTCAGTAAATATCTTAACATTTGATTAACAACGAACGAGTTCTCTGATTTGCCGGGGTGCCGCCTTTGCTGCCTTTGCTTCCTTCGTCCACTTAGAATACCTGGTATCGGGGCCGTTCTGCTGTTCGGGAGGACCAGTACGGGATGTGTTGCCTGAAATGAGACTGGGGTGCTTGGGGACCCTGAAGTCAGCCACGAGCGAGAGAGCGCTATTTAGTGCTTGGGGACCCGAAAGTCAGCCGCAAGAGACTTTGTCGCTTGGGGACCCTGAAGTCAGCCACGAGCGAGAGGGCGCTATTTGTCGCTTGGGGACCCTGAAGTCAGCCACAAGAAAGAATGTTTTGCTTGGGGACCCTGAAGTCAGCCGCAAGAGAGAGAAAGTTTGTTGCTTGGGGACCCTGAAGTCAGCCACAAGAGGGAGAGTTTGTTGCTTGGGGACCCTGAAGTCAGCCGCAAGATAGAGAGAGTTTGTTGCTTGGGGACCCTGAAGTC
This sequence comes from Drosophila kurseongensis, assembly GCA_018153305.1. Classification (NCBI taxonomy): domain Eukaryota; kingdom Metazoa; phylum Arthropoda; class Insecta; order Diptera; family Drosophilidae; genus Drosophila; species Drosophila kurseongensis. The sequence continues at coordinate 7,723,888 of JAECXX010000001.1, forward strand.
AGCCACAAGAGAGAGAGAGTTTGTTGCTTGGGGACCCTGAAGTCAGCCACAAGAGAGAGAGAGTTTGTTGCTTGGGGACCCTGAAGTCAGCCACAAGAGAGAGAGAGAGATACTTGGGGACCCTGAAGTCAGCCACAAGAGAGAGAGAGAGAGATGCTTGGGGACCCTGAAGTCAGCCACAAGAGAGAGAGAGATCGACACTTGGGGACCCTGAAGTCAGCCACAAGAGAGAGAGATACTTGGGGACCCTGAAGTCAGCCACAAGAGAGAGAGAGAGATGCTTGGGGACCCTGAAGTCAGCCACAAGAGAGAGAGAGATACTTGGGGACCCTGAAGTCAGCCACAAGAGAGAGAGAGAGAGATGCTTGGGGACCCTGAAGTCAGCCACAAGAGAGAGATAGATACTTGGGGACCCTGAAGTCAGCCACAAGAGAGAGAGAGAGAGATGCTTGGGGACCCTGAAGTCAGCCACAAGAGAGAGAGAGATCAGCCGGTGAACCGTGCCGTAAGGAGGTGTGATCCTAAAATCAAACGTCTCCTAGGGATACCTCCAGGAGGAGGGACTACTGCTAAGCTAAGGTGCTAACTACTATGTATAAGCGGACTTGGATCGAATGATCTAGTCCACCAAAAAATGACTTCGCTGCTTACCACCACTGGGGAGTTAATCCTGCACCCTTAGACGGTTGGCTGCTAAGTGATCTTCTATGGCCCGTGGTCCGTCTTATATAGGGCTCGGCGAGATCTAGTGTGACCGTCGTCTGTGGGATTTGCCGGGCTAAGTGTGACCATCTCTCTTGGTCTAGTGTGCCCCTACATGCGCAATCGTTGGCGCGCGCGTTCTCGGTTTGAATTTGAAACTAAATACTTCTTTTGTTTCATGCTTTTTATTCTTACTTATTTAATTCATTTAAATCCTTATAATTTATTTAATTCATGCTTTTTCTTATTTATTGTGCGCGCAGCGTCACACCAGGCCGCAACAGAGTGGGAGGCACTGCGCTCTGAAATGATTGATGTTTTTGGCCGAAAGAGCAGTAAGATGGAAATATGCGAGCAACTTAAGCGTCGTAAGCAAAGAAATGGAGAAACTGCGTTCCAGTATTTTATAACTATGTGTGGCCTAGCACGTCAAGCTGAACTGGAGGATCGTGACGTAATAAGGCACATTGTGAGCGGTTTAAACGACAAGAATGGCATCACATCATCTCTCTACTTTTGTGAAAGCCTCAGTCAATTGCGTCGTCGCTTAATGGAGTATGACCAAATTCGTCTGTCGATGCCAAATCGTAACGCTGGATACGCTGTTGCTTCTGGTCAGGAAATGAAGTGCTATAATTGTCGTCAGCCAGGACATATGATTAAAGACTGCAATAAACCAATACGTCCACCAAATAGTTGCTTCACATGCGGAGCCATGGATCATCAGTTTCGAAGCTGCCCTAAACGTGTGACTGGAAAGCTGCAACAGACGGTGGCACATCTGGAGGAGCAACATTCTGTCGCCGACATACTTGGTAAACATTTACTAAGTTTTAATATAAATGAACTTAGATGCACAAGATTTAAATTGATTGATATTCTTTTTGACACCGGTAGCCCTGTTAGTTTTATAAACAAGTCGAATTTACCAAAGGATGTAACATTAGCTAAACCAAATACCAGTCAGTATCACGGAATTTGCGGACCAAAAATAATATTGTGTGGAACAATGATCTGTTATTTTAAGTTTAATCAAAAAATTTATGAAATTGAAGTTTTTGTAGTGTATAATGATGTATTACCGGTAGCTATGATACTGGGTAGAAATGCTCTTAGTGTACTCAACCTAAAATTAATGCAAAGAATTTGGACTGTGAAGAAACGTCATTAATGAATATTAATAAATTTGATTTAAATTGTTATTGTGCATCTTTGTTTCAAAACGAAATAGATACTAAGCTGGGAAATCAAATAAGCAATTACGAATTAAAAATAGATAATACTTTAAATGATCAATGGATGAGAGATATGGATTATTTATGTGCAGGTGTAACGTCAGATTTAAATACAAATTTAGATATTGGAAGTGAGTTTGGATTAGATAAAAAGGAAAAATGTTATAACTTGATTTGTAGTAAATATTTAAACATGTTAAGTAGGGAATTAACCGAACCAGTTTGTAAGATGAGTATAAAGCTAACTAATGACATTCCATTTCATTTTAAGCCTAGACGATTATCGTACTTTGAGAGAGACAAAGTCTCGGAAATTATTGAGGAGTTGTTACACACTAATATAATTCGCCCGAGTAATTCACCTTTTGCTTCTCCTATTGTGTTAGTTAAAAAAAAGTCAGGTGAAATCAGGATGTGTGTGGATTACAGAAGTCTTAATAAGTTAACAGTTCGTGATAACTTTCCTTTACCTTTAATTGAAGATTGTCTTGAATATTTAGAGAACAAAAATTGTTTTTCAGTTATTGATTTAAAAAGTGGGTACCACCAAGTAGGCGTCGAAGAACAGTCTGTAAAGTATACATCATTTGTAACGCCGCAAGGACAATTTGAATATTTACGCATGCCATTCGTTTAAAAAATGGTCCGTCAGTATTTCAACGTTTCATATCCAACAGTTTAATTGATTTAGTTAGGAATCGAAAAATTGTTGTTTATATGGATGACATAATAGTAGCTACAAAAACAGTAGAGGAGCACTTTGAAATTATGGAAGAACTTATGGAACGATTAGCAAAATGCCAATTAGAAATAAATTTAAAGAAAAGTCTATTTTTGAGAAAGGTAATTGATTACTTAGGATACAGTGTTAGCAATAAAGGTATTTTACCTAATGATACACATATTGAAGCAATAAAAAGTTACCCAGTTCCAAGTAATATAAAACAACTTCACTCTTGTTTAGGTATGTTTTCATACTTTCGTCGATTTGTTCAGTCTTATGCAAATTTAGCTCGTCCGTTAGTTGACTTATTAAAAAAAGGAGGACCATTTCCAATTAATGAAGACCAACTAAAAGTTTTTGAAGATTTAAGGCATCGATTATCCACTCTGCCTGTTCTTTCTATATTCAATCCGAATCGTGAAACCGAATTACATACTGATGCTAGCTCTCGAGGTTTTGGAGCAGTGCTAATGCAGAAACAGAATGACGGTAAAATGCACACTGTTTTTTATTATTCTCTGAAAGCATCATCTGCTAAATCAAGGTATCATAGTTTTGAATTGGAGACACTTGCTATAATTTATGCTCTCCGCAGGTTTAGGGTATATTTAGAACATAAGCCTTTTAAAATTGTTACGGACTGTCATTCACTAGTACAAACATTGAGCAAAAAATCAATAAATCCTCGTATTGCTCGTTGGTCGTTGGAATTGGAAAATTATAATTATAAAATTGAACACCGTGCGGGTGAAAGCATGCCACATGTTGATGCTTTGAGTAGGCAAACAGAATTTTTGACCAGTAAGGTAGAAAGAATAATGGAAGAACCATGCGTAGTCCCAGAATCGTCAGAACAGTCAGAAATATTAGAATCGTCAGAAATATTAGAATCGTCAGAACAGTCAGAACAGTCAGAAATATTAGAATCGTCAGAACAGTCAGAAATATTAGAATCGTCAGAAATATTAGAATCGTCAGAACAGTCAGAAATATTAGAATCGTCAGAACAGTCAGAAATATTAGAATCGTCAGAACAGTCAGAAATATTAAAAACGTCAGAGCAGTCAGATATATTAAAATCGTCAGAGCAGTCAGAAATATTTGAACGAGTAGATCAATTAAAACGGTGCAGTCCGTCAGAAGTGTCCGTAATTTCAGGAATAGCAGACTTGCAAAAGGAAGTAAGAATAGTCGATTTGGTTGGCATAGTAGGAGCCAGCTCAGATAATATTGACGTTGTATTGCAAACAGAACAAACGAGGGATGAGGTTATTAGTAAAATACGTAATGAATTAACAGAAAAACCAGTAAAAGATTTTGTATTAATAGATGGTGTTGTGTATCATAAAGATGCGAATGGAAATAGGGCTTTATATGTTCCATCAATCATACAAGATGAATTAATCAAACTATCACATGAAAAACTAGGTCATTTGGCTGTTGATAAATGTTGCAACCATATGAAATCTAAGTATTGGTTTCCGTTAATGAGAACAAGAATAGATGAGTTAATACGTAACTGTTTGAAATGCATTTTACATTCTGTTCCAAAATCTGTCAATAAACGGGTATTGCATAGCATACCCAAAGCGCCAATACCATTCGATACGATTCATATAGATCATTTAGGACCGCTGCCTTGTATAAATTCAAAAAGAAAACATTTATTAGTTATTATCGATTCTTTTACGAAATTTGTAAAACTATTTCCAGTTAATTCTACAAGTACGCGAGAAGTAAATGCTAGTTTAGCAAGATACTTCGAATTTTATAGTAGACCACGTAGAATTATTTCTGATAGAGGTAGCTGTTTTACGTCAATGGAATTCAGCGAGTTTTTAGCAAACCGAAATATTGGACACATAAAAGTAGCGACATGTGCTCCCCAGGCCAACGGACAGGTTGAGAGAGTAAATCGAGTTCTAACTCCAATGCTGGGAAAATTATCAAATCCAATTAATCAAGCTGACTGGTATAAATTAATAAATAAGGTTGAACATGCAATCAATAATTCTGTCCATTCTAGTACATTAAAAACGCCTAGTACTCTTCTATTTGGAGTAGATCAAAGAGGTCCAGTAATTGATGAATTATATGAGTATTTAGATCATAAATTAAGTATTGATAAGGAGAGAAATTTGACAGACATTAGGGATAAAGCAAATATAAATATTGTAGAGTCACAAAGAAGAAACGAAATTTTAAATGCAGTCAAGCAGAAAATGCCAACGAAGTTTAATATTGGAGAATTTGTGGCAATTAGAAACGTAGACGTTACACCTGGCACTTGTAAAAAATGTGCACCTAAATATAGAGGTCCATATAAAATAAATAGAGTTTTTGAAAACGATAGATACGAAGTAACAGATATAGATAATTGTCAATTAACGCAATTACCTTATAAAGGAATATTAGAAGCAGCCAGGTTGAAGCCATGGCTACAGGTACAAATGAAAACAGTTGCATTATGTTCATAATCTAGATCGAGGTCGATCTATTTGTCAGGTTGACCGAGTTGTAAACATAGTTGTTAAGTATGTACATATTGTATTTAGTGTAAACATCCTGTAATGTGAAACGAAATTAGAATTAAGAATAACGATAACTATTAATAATGTGAACATAACTTGACTAGAACTTACGATAACTATTAATAATGTGAACATAACTTGACTAGAATTAATCGATAAATATACAAGAAAGGAATAAGCACATGGAAATAAAGCTAAGAATATAAATTTAAATAAATAAAGACCATCGTTTACAAAGCTAGAAAAACATTTTATTATGTTTAGTTTTTGGTGAAGCAATAGTATAAGTGTGTTTATGTGTGTATTCCATTTGTATTTGTTGTTTATGGTTTCTTTAAAAATCTTCAATGTGGTAATAGTAGGGATTTCGATGTTATTGCTGCTTATGGTCCAAGAGCAATTGTGCTTGTTGCAAATAAGAAGATGCTGGCATTTTGGTAGGGATGAGAGGCCCCTGACTATTAGCACCAGTTGCCTATGTCGTTTAGTAGATTGTTTAGGTTATGCTTTTGGTTTTTGAAGCTAATTCTCAGGAAGAAGTCGTCGGCATAAGCGTTAAACTTGATTTCTTTAGGTAAAGATATTATGTATGATAGCTTATTGTAAGCTATGAAGAACAATATCACAGATATAGGTGATCCCTGGGGGATTCCGTTAGGTAAAGGTAGAGAATTCGATATGTACCGACCGACGCGGACGATTATTTTCCTATTAATTTATTATTTTAGGACTTGTTTTCCATTGGTGAAGCTGGTCGATTATTGCACGTCCATTCGATCAAAAGCTCTTAAAAAGTCAAGAGTGATGAATGAAGTATGTCGGTGAGACTTCTGTATGTATACCCTTGCAGAGGGTATTATAATTTTGGTCAAAAGTATGCAACGCAGTGAAGGAGACATCTCCTACCCTATAAGGTATATAGATTCTTGATCAGGATCGCGCCCTGAGTTGTTATAAGCAGGTCCGTCTGTCTGTCTGTCCGTCTGTCTGTTTCTACGCAAACTAGTCTTTCAGTTTTAAAGATATCGAATTGAAACTTTGCACACACCCTTTTTTCCTTTGCACGCAGTATATAAGTCGAAACGGCCGGGATCGGCCGACTATATCCTATAGCTGCCATATAACTAATCGATCAAAAATGCCATAACTTTGGTGTTTATAACGTTAGGAAGTTGGGTTTTTCCTTGGGTTTTATTTTTGGCCATTCAATCCCACCTACCAAATTTCATAAGGATCGACCGACTATATCTTATAGCTGTCATATAACTGAACGATCGGAAATACCATAACTTTGATGTTTTTAAAGCTAGGTAGTTGGGATTTTCTATGGGTTTTATTTTTGGTCAATCTATCTGACCTACAACATTTCATAAGGATTGGCCGACTATAGCTGCCATATAACTGAACGATTGAAAATGCCATAACTTTGGTGTTTTTAAAGTTAGGAAGTTGGGTTTTTTATGAGTATTAAGAATGCATCATATGAATAATTTTGGAGAATATAATTTACAAAATATTCCTTTCTTGTTTAAAGCCGAATTGGTTTGGGTTTAGCAGGTTGTTGTGAGTGATACACCACCATATTCTTTTGGCAATAATTTTGTTCATAGTTTTAGCTAGGCAGCAATTTAGATGGGTCGGAATTACTTTTTGTTTTGTCGGTTTTAGGTTCGATTATTGCACTTATTTTGTAGGTATGTGGTCTTGTGGTATGTAACTTACGAAAATTTTATTAAAAAGGTTTGCAATTCGGTTTTTTGTAGGAAGGGCGCTAGTTTTTATCTTTTGGTATGATATTTTGTTTAGCCCTGCATGTTAATTTTGTTCGTTTTTTATTGATTATTGTTTAGAAACTGCTCTGAGAAATTCAAATGCAAGGTCTGACCAGTAATGGGCCAGGATGTTGGAAATTTCGTTGCTAGCTGTTGTAATTTGTTTGGTTTCTGGGTTCGAAATTCCGTGTATTTGTTTAGATGGGCAGAAACGACTTATATTAGTTGGCTTCTTTGTTTACACTGTGCGAAATCGGGAATTTTGAGTTTGTGTTATAAGTACGAGGGCAGTCCGATAAGTACTTAGCCTCACCGCCCGATGGCGTCACTATCGCAAGAGAAATTTACTATCGTGTAGTATATTCTCGTAGACGGCTACTGTCGAAATTTCAGCCGAATCGGACTCGTAGTTTTGTTTTGACTGCGTGTGGAATCGGACGTGTCCGCGGATTTTAGAAAAATGGAGAAAGAGCAATATCGGTCTGTGATTCGAATCTTGTTTTCAAAGAGCGTTTGGATGCTGTGTACGGTGACTCTTCTCCTTCGATGGCGACCTTCAAAAATTGGTTTAACGAGTATCAACGTGGTCGCACGTCGGTTTTTAATGAGCCACGCCCAGGTGCCCCGAAAACGGCTACCACGGAGGATAACGTGACAAAAATCCACGATCTCGTATTGGCAGAACGCCGATTGAAGAAACGCGAGAAAGCTGAGACAGTAGGCATGTCAAAAGACCGCGTGGGTCATATCCTGCATGAAATTTTGGGCATGAGAAAGCTGTCGGCGCGATGGGTGCCGCGTTTGCTCACTCCGGACAACAAGAGCAGTGTTTGACACTGTTTAAGTGCAATCCGAAGGAGTACGAAACATGGATCCACTAGTACACACCACAGACCAAGGAACAGTCGAAACAGTGGATTTCACCCGGCGAACCTGCTCCGAAAAAGGCGAAGACTGTCCCATCGGCCGAAAAGGTGATGGCCACCGTTTTTTGGGATTCACAAGGTGTGATCTACATCGGCAACCTGGAGAAGGGCTGTACTACGCCGACTTATTCGGCCCATTCGCCGCCGAATTGCAGAAAATACGCATGACAACGCATCGGCTCACACTTCCGCCCTCGCCAAGGCCAAATTGGTTGAATTGGGCTACGAACTGCTACCCCATCCACCATATTCTCCAGATTTGGCCCCGTGTGTCTTCTTTTTGTTTCCAAACTTGAAAAAGTCACTCGCTGGACAGAAATTTGCGTCGAATGAGGAGGTCGTCGCGCAACAGAGGCACACTTTGCAGGCCTCGAGAAAACGTATTTTTCAGACGGGTTAAAGAAGTTGGAGCATCGCTGGGTCAAGTGTATCGAGCTAAAAGGAGATTATGTTGAGAAATAAATCGCCACTTCTTCAAAATTTTTGTTTTTCTTTTTGGAGGCTAAGTACTTATCGGACCACCCTCGTAGTCGTACTACATTAACAAAAGAGAAGATAGTGTGAAAAATAAGATAAGAAAAACTTCGGTGGCTAAAATTATTAACTTGCGAAAAACGAACGAAAAGGAAAACAAAAAGGTCTCGACAGCTGAATTCAATTTTAACGAATCACTATTCTATATTTAGACAAAGTACTTAGAGCCTAGCTTAACGAAGGTTGGCGAAGACGAGGCGACTTCGACGAGAGCGAGAGAGAACTTTAACTTTCAAGTTTTAACAATTTTATAAAAAATTCAAATTTGAGCCAACACCGGCCCCGTTGAACACCCATCGGGCTTCAAAATAATGGGAGCGGCGCCAACTTGTGAATGGCCCGCCGAAAAAGGCCTCCTCCACTAGTCCGGACGTCGACGACCCTGACCATGCCGTCCTTCCGTGCGTGCCTGGCGACTATTCTGCCGAGGAGCCATTGTTGGGGCGGCAGGTTGTCCTCGGCTACGAGGACGAGATCTCCCTCGCAGATGTTGGGCTGCTGCTGGTGCCACTTGCCCCGAATTTGCAGGCCCAGGACATATTCTCGGGACCATCGCCGCCAGAACGTTTGCCTGGCTGACGAGACAAGCCGCCATCGCCGCAAGCAGCTGAGACAATCCTGGTCCGTGGTCCGGAGTGCTGGTGTGGCGAGCAGCGGCCCGCCTGTCAGTAGGTGCCCGGGAGTCAGCGCCTCTCCGTCGCTTGGGTTATTGCTGAGCGCACTGCCCACCGCCCGTAGGAGTAGGCTCTTGGCAGTTTTGACACCTGCCTCCCATAGTCCGCCCATGTGCGGAGCCCGCGGTGGTGTGATCGCATCCGCTTTTTGATGCGGCCGGGAGCTTAGGAGCGCACTGCCCACCGAATTTATGCGAATTCGCGTATCGCGTCGGCTTCGTCCTCTATCCTCTTTTGAAGGGCCCGGAAGTGGCGACTCGCTCCGACGAAGTTCGTCCCGTTGTCGCAATGGACGACGAATCTTTGAAAAGCCAATAAAAAGGAATCTGTGGTTAAATCTGAAACAACTTCTAGATGAACCGCTTTGGACGCAAAACAAACGAAGAGCGCAATGTGGGACTTATACGGAAGCCTACCACGAATTTTCAATGTCGTATAGACAGGGCCACAAAAATCAACGCCACATATAGCAAATGGGCGGAGAGCACGGAGACGATCTGCGGGTAAATTTCCCATAATTTGTGTCATTAGTCGAGGCTTACACTTAAAGCAGCGTATGCATGATTGAACTATCTGACTGCAGACCTCCTGAGCGTTTACGATCCAAATACGCTGTCGAAGGAGACTCATATGGACAGGAAAATTGGAATGGTGAAGATGCCGAACATTGCTCTGCACAAATTGGGAGCGTTTTGTTAACAACAATGGAAACTTGGCATCGTATAGGAGCATTAGCTAGTCGCCCCCCTACTCGCAACAAAGAAAAGTGACACCAAGTCCCCTTGTCTTCATGGATTCAATCGCTGAAGACTTGGGCCAACTCTGGATCGTTTACGAACTTTTTCCCTTTCTTCATGATACTCGTGCTTCTGTAATATCTCGACAAGTTTTAGAAAAGCTTCATTATATTCAGTCGGCGACAAAGTTTTTTCAAATACCATACTTTTGTCTTTGCATTTTCGTATGAAGCGGAACATATAAACGAATACCCGAAGCAGCTTAAGGTGTGACGAAAATCCCTCGATGACATCTACCAAATCCAAATTTCTTACAGCAGAGGTCAGTCCGACCGCAGTCTTCCTCGATTCTTGTAGTAGGATTTCTTCATCTAGGTCAAAGTGCGCATTCTGGGGCCAGTTTGCATCCTCTTTTAAAAACGGAGGTCCAGTAAACCATATTGACTGTATGAAGGCGAAGGCATGTAATTGGACCGGTGACATCGGATCGGTATGCACAAACCGGGGAATAGATATTTCCTCTAATTTAGACAGTGTCATTTTTTCATATTCGACGCTGTTTCCAAATGAAAAGGAATCGACTCATCCCAATCTAACTTATTTAGACAAAGTTCCTGCAATAGGATCTTTCCTCTAATTACAATAGGACTTAATAAGCCAAGGGGGTCAAACAGCTTCGATGTCACCGATATGTATGTTCCGTTTTGTCGCTCGGAGACCCATGACAGCAGTGTCAATTTGGAAGGCATCTTCGTTAGGCAACCACGATATTCCTAACGCCTTAGTTGACTCTGAGTCCGAGATGGGTATGGATTTAACTGTGCTCTCAGATGCGGTAACGTCAGGTGAGTTTGAAAACCACTTGTCAATTCAAAACCTGCAGTTTGAAGAACCTGAGATACTTTAGACTTAATAGTCTTTAACTCCTCTACGCATGCAGCACCAGTCAACATATCATCGACATAAAAGTCGGATCCAATAACCTTAGCAGCTCTAGGAAAAGAAAGTTTGGCAGACTCACTTAACCTTTTTAAACACCGAATAGCCAAAAACGGGGCTGGCCAGAACCATATGTTACGGTGTTGAGCTTGTATAATCTCAAGGACTCAGAGGGGTCTCTTCTCCACACTATAAGTTGAAACTGCCTATCTGCTTCATTCACTTGGCAATACATTTTCTTTACATCGGCGGTCAGGGCGAACATATGCAGCCGGAAGCGCAGTAACGTTGAGTACAACTCATCTCGGATTGTCGGCCCAACCATCAAAATGTCATTTAGAGACTTCTGAGTTGACGATTTACAAGACGCATCGAAAACGACAAGTAACTTGGTTGACGTACTTTGGGGTCTCAGAACACATTGATGTGGGATAACATAATGTGGAGCAGAAGGAAGTTTATCTGTAAGAGACATATGACCTAAGGAAAGGTACTCCTCCATAAATTCTAGGTACATTGTCTTCATTTCAGGGTCTCGAGACAGCCTTCTTTCAAGCGACAAAAACCGCCGTTTTGTAACTTCAAAAGAGTTGCCTAACTCATTTGGATCAGATTTTAACGGCAGTCTTACTTCAAACCGACCTGATGGCAAAACCTGAGTAGTCTTCCGGTAGTGTTCTTCACATAACTTTTGCTCAGGTGACAGAATTTTCTTTAGAGATGGCATTTCTTCCAGTGACCAAAACTTCTGTAGTGTGCTGTTGATAGATACTAAAACTTCTTCTCTACAACTGAAACTTTTCACAACTTCTGTAGGGGAGATGCCTATATCTACCTGATACAACCCCGCCGAAGATGGTTTTCTGCAGAGTTGGAAAGTCAGGACCTTGTCTAATTTGACCAACAGCTAATAGTTCGAAAAACGATTCTGCTCCTATTAACATAACTATTCTTTGTGACTTGTAGAAATAAGGGTCCGGTAGTGGTAGGTTCTTTGGACTTTTCCAGTCACTGACATTGACCGACTGGTCAGGATGGTGTCCTGATATTGATTTTAAAATCCAAAAATCGAAAGAGAACTCACTACCATTTATACGCGACTTCACCATTGTGTGTACCTTTTTCTTAACTTGAGAATTGGACTCGCCAATACCAAGTAAGTATATACACGACTCCTCTTTACGGATCTGTAAGCGGTGAGCAAGGTCCTCTGTTATAAAATTAGTTTGGGACCCAGAGTCAAGAAGTGCTCGAGCCCAAATATATTCACTGTTTTTAGTTCTTACACTTACGATCGACGTGGCTAAAATCACTCTGTCCAATGATGTCGCATGTATAACATGTGACGTGGAAGGCTGATCTTGATTTAAGGAGGGAGAAATTACCTCTTGGGGTGATGGCAACGATAAACTATTTTCGGACACTGTATATCTATGCAGTAAAACGTGATGCGAGCGGCCACAAACTGGACATTTATTAAATTTGCATTTCGAAACAGTGTGACCCTTTCGCATACAATTGATGCATAAGGAAGCAGATTTTACAAAGTCGAACCTTTGCATTACCGAAAGATGACCAAACGGACCACCGTTCGCTAGGGTATGGTCTCCTGCATTGCAATAGCTACAACTTTTCTGGGATTTACTGTTGGATGAAGAACAAGAAAATGAGCTACGATTATGTGGCTTGCTCGACATAACTTTATCTTGCTTTGGTTTCGTCGATTCTTCAGCGGATAAATGCTGGTATCGGCGGTTTAATATTTTTTCAAAATCGGACCAAAGCGGTAACCTTTCATAATCTAATTGTTCTTCCCATTTTTGTTTGGTCACTGGGTCTACTCTGTTCAAAACAAGATAGATCAACATTGCATTTCGAATATTTGCCGCTGAATTTCGGCAATGCCAAATTCGGAAGTCGAGCTCGAGTTGGGGCTACAGAAGCTGATCCAATTATTTTGGTTTCGCTTCCCGTCTTCAAGGCTGAGATAAGCGACTTTATTTTTGCCTTGGTTATTATTGAAAGCTCTTCCAACTCTTCTCCGAACTCATCGCCATCATCTAAATCTTCGATCCGTTCTTGTATTTGAGTTGCCTTAATAATATAAGCATTTAAAATCTCTAACCGACAATTTAGTTCTGCTTCTTGGATCGCCTTCTATTCGATCATTTAATCGGCGGATGCTCATCACTGGTTTTTTGAGCTTATTTTTAAGATCCGCAAGAAGTTCAAGAGATTTTGGCTTATCTGGACTCATTTTAATTTATTTTTATTTTTATATATAAACCACGAAAATAAATAAATATATATATAAATAAATTATTTATCCAAGAATAATAATTAATAAAATAAATAAGTTTTAAAAAAGGATAATTGTTCAATTAGAACGACGACAAAATGTTAAATAAATTTTCGAAACAAAATACTGAGAGTAATAACAATTTAATTTAATTATTAAATTTGTTTGAAAAAATTATTTTAATAATTATCCACAACGAAAACGACGAAAAAAAATATTAAATTGAATATCGAGCCACGAGGTATCAAAATTAATAGTGGTTGCAAATGACGGCAAAAATCAGTATACCCGTCCGATCTTCAGCGCGCCAAACCAAAAGTCCAACAACAATTACAACGTTGCTAACGGCGGACAAGCGAAGCGAAAAAGGAAAACGAAAAAGTTCACCGCTGCAGCTGCTTGTATATGAGGGCTTATGTATTGGTTATGTATAGCGGCTGGGATGATTTTACCAACTATTAATTTTCGAGTTTCAATAAATAAATTGGGGCGACAGTGATTGCAATAATATAACACAATTAAATGTTGCGTCCAACGGCGGTTCAAATAGGTTATAATGTGTATGTGTATATGTATGTGTATATAATAAATTTTAATATAATTTTTTATTTTTATTTATTATAAATAAATGCATGCACAACTAGCTCTACTATATCGATACGTCTGTGCCAAGAATTGAAAGCGAGGTTCAATTTTTCAGCACAAGACAATAAACAATTAAATTGTTTTTCTTATAAACTCAAGCTTTAAATTTTTTGCACAAATACCTCAGGTTCTGCGTTAGGGTCTTTTAATCCAGCTGCCACTTTCCTTTTGCACATTGAACAATCGCAGGGCATCTGGCAGCAGTTCTTCTGTGGCGAACAGGGTATTTCGCGACCGGCACGAGACTTTAAGCAGGAGCTGCTGTGTATTTTCTGTCCACACCGACACGCCGCGGGCAACAATAAAGCAACACTAAGTGCACTTGCACTTGCACTTTATATTTTTTGTTTTATGTGTCACTGTCACTAGTTGCCAAAATAAATTAATAATTTTAACGTCCACCCGGGGGCGCCATGGAAAATCAGACAGTTTACTAATTATTAACAACCGAAAAACTTGGCGGTGGCTAAAATTATTATAGCGAAAAAACGAACGAAAAGAAAAGGTGTCGACGGCTCAAATCAATTTCAACGAATGCTTATATATATTTCGACAAAGAACTTAGAGCCTAGCTTAACGAAGGTTGGCGAAGACGGGGCGACTTCGCCGAGAGCGAGAGAAAACTTTATTGTGCTCCCGCCTTCGCCCTAAACTAACTTACACTAAACTTCAAGTTTTTATTTTTAACAAATTTCAATATAATTCAGGCGCTACTCGGGATATGGAACATAAGAGATGGCTGCTGGCTGGAGAAGTGCACCTAGACAGCACATATATGCAAGCTCCGTAAGCTTCCTCACTGGCATCGCAGAAACCATGAATTTCAACATCAGTTTCTGAAAGAAGCAAAAATCTTGAGAATGATATGCGTTGGACGCTTTGAAAACTGATGCACATTTCAATCCAGCAGGTGTTACGGGCCAAGGGCAAACTTTCATCCCAATCCAATTTATCCTTGCAGAGTTGTTGAAGAAACACCTTGGCCTTTGTGATTACTGGACCAAGAAGGCCTAGCGGGTCATAGAAACGAGCAACGGTGGCCAGAACAGATCGTCGGCAGGCCTTGGAGCCGGGATCTGCCGGATCCCATGCAAGACCAAGAGTTTTGGTTATATCGCTGCCATCGCCGAACTTCACATACTTCTCCTTGTCATCATCTGACACATCCTTTAAAACCTCGGGGTGGCTGGTGCACCACTTTCGTAACTTGAAGTCACCTCGACCAAGTATCTCAGTGGTCTTTCGCATTTTCTCAATAGCCTCACCAACAGAGCTTCCACTGTATCCAGTTTGTAAACTTCGAGCTCTTTGTCCGGTTCGTCTCGCCATAAAATGCATTGCAAGTAGTTATCGGGATCACTCACCCTTACGCACCGATACATCTTGCAAATGTCTCGGGTCAGGGCCACCTGATAAGTACGAAATTTTATCAAAATGTTAAACAGCCTTGGCTGTATAACGGGCCAAGCCATAAGGACATCATTAAGAGACGACCCGGATGAGGCTAAAGCCGATCCATCGAAAACAACGCGAAGCTTGGTTGTTGTACTATCCTCCTTTAGAACACAATGGTGCGGCAGAAAATACTTGCAAAGGCCCACAGCCTCGGCGCTGACTCTGGACATGTGATTTAACTCCAAGTATTCCTTAATAAAGGCCACATATTGACGCTTTAAATGGGGATTCCTTTGCAGTTTGCGTTCAAGATTAAGAAATCTCCGGTGTGCCTGAGTGTAGGAATCGCCAAGGGCTTTAGCATGGTGCTTCAACGGTAGGCGAACAGAGTAAGCGCCAGAGAGAAGGCGATAGAAGTTTTTGATAAAATGATCCTCACACTCCAGCTCTTCCTTGCTGGCGATTATGACTCCACTATCCAAATTTTCGACTTCCCAAAATCGCCTAACCAGATCCTCCAAGCAGACATTATGTAGTGTAGCTCCATTTTCCAAGCCTTGAGATGCCAACAGAGATGTATTGCCGCGAAGCCTATCTCCACCACCAGTCACGATCCAGCCAAGGCGAGGCAATCCATGAACCAGGTTAATTTGGCCCACGTATAACAGGTCATAAAATAGGCCGGCACCAAGGAGCAGGTCAACGCGCTGGGGACAGTTGAATGTAGGGTCAGCCAACTGTATGTTAGATGGCATATTCCAATCTGCGGTATCAATGATGTAACTAGGCTGACTGTCCGTAATCGTTGGCACGACCAGTGCCGTTAGAGCCACAGAGTATTCAGAAGAACGCGACTGGAGGGAGATGCTGACTGTAGATCCTTCTGAAGAAACAGCTGTATCACCAAGACCAGTTACCGTTGCTGCTCACCGAGATTTCCTTAACTGCAACTCCTGGGCGAAGCGAGATGTAATTAGGTGTAGTTGAGATCCAGAATCCAGTAGGACTCGGCAAGGTACCGGGGAACCAGCTCTGTTCTTCACAAGAACTATAGCGGTGGCCAAGAGCACAACAACAGAATGAAATCCTTGGGCCGCAAGCAAGGCAGATGGCTGCGAGGATGCGGGGAAACATTAAGCATTTATTTGATGAGCAGGAACTTGCAACGGTGAATCATCAGGGCGTAGATGGAGCAGCGTGTGGTGTTTTCCACCGCATGTGCGGTATTTCCCTTTGCCGTAGACTAGGAGACAGACCGGCGAAGGAGCTACAGGAGTATATTCCATGACCAGGAGTATCACAAAAAGCGCAGCTACTCTGGCTGACCTGGGCACCAAGTAACGTCCTTCTGGCAGGCCTTGGAGCTGAATGGTCATGGGCCATGTTGGAAGCCAAGGCATGCTGAACGCTCTCCAGTTTCTGGCATCGCCCTTCAAGGTACGAGAGCAAATCCTCCTCGCTTGGAATCCTATCCGTTGACAAACTTTCCTCCCAGTTAGCTTGGGTTGCTGCATCCAATTTTTGCACAATCATGTATACAACCATGCAGCCTGATATTTGTTTTAAATCTCCCAAGGCCTGAAGCGCTCGCATATGCCCAATAATTTTGTCCGAAAAATCCCGCAATGCCACAGCAGACGCAGACTCGAGCCTCTTGAGCCCAAGAATTTCATTGATGTGTGCCTGGAAAACATGGCGTTTATTATTAAAGCGCTTATTTAGGATTTCTAGTGCCGCACGATAGTTCGCACCAGCTATTTCTAATAATCGAACCGACTCCAGCGCAGCTCCAGCTAAGCATGACCGCAAATGTTGAAGCTTTTCTATGTCAGCCAAGTAATGGTCCTTATCTAGCACCGAGATAAACATGGAGAGGAAGTCAGAGTATTCGGTGTATCCACTGGAGAATGTAGGCAGTTTTACTTCGGGCAGGCGAGTCCTATGCCCTCGATCAACCATGACAGTTGACTGATCCAGGCTGGGATCAAGGTGCATAGTGGAAGATGTTGGCATTCGAAGCTGACAGTTGTCAAGTTGCAGCCTTAGCCGTGACTTGACCGATACCATGAGCATTTCAAAATTGTCGCTAAGCTCACTGCCGATTTCCGAATAGTCAAGTATTGAGTATGCTCAAAAAGTTCTAGCCGAACTGTCAACTCCGCGGACCCAACTGTCAACTCCGCGGACCCAAATCGCGTCTTTATCTAGCAAAATATCCATGCGCTTTAAGCTATTGTACACTGATTCGGCTTTGCACTTCAAAAACCGGACTTTATTTTCAGCCGTCATAATATTATGGTCTGCCACTGTGTTGCCTTCGTCGGAACTCATCTGCGCGTATGTATATGTATAAAGCAAATCGAAACGCACTGCACAACTCGGGAGTTTACAGTTACAATTGTCAGAAGTCTTTATTTTTGTTGTAACGGTAAGAAAGTACAGTCACCAGTTGGCGAGGCACTGTGAATTACAAACTAGGATATCAAACAAAATAACCACCGCCCTATATGTATATAAGCCCTTGCAAAATATGCCGATATTTATGCAATTATATAACATACGATATTTTATTAGGACCAGCTTAAAGCGGAACCAGCCTAATGTAACAGTTGTTTTGTTGTCTTCTTTGTGCACTGTTTCTTTTGCACAAACGAATTTCCACAAACTTGAATTTAAATATCTCGCAGGGGCCTCCAAATGTTGAGCTAACAAGCCTTTTTGTCAGCTATTTTAAAATAAATCACTAGGCGAGATAAATTCAATACTTCAGTTTATTAACGTTTATATGTATGCAAGGGCTACGGGCTTTGCGAACACCGCAGCTTGCAATCAACAACAACAAAATGTATGCGCTGGCGACGGACCGTAGGCGTTGAGAGGCGAGCTCAGACTGAGAAGTCCAATTAATAGAGAGATAAGAGGAGCCGCTTAGAAATGAGTGATTCTGACTCTCTATTTAGTTGGAGTGGTTTGCCACTGCGCTCAACAGTTATTATTGAAAGTACTTCCAACTCTTCTCCGAACTATTCGCAATCATCTAAATCCTCGATCTGTTCTTGTAATTGAGTTGCCCTAATAATTGAAACATTGAACATCTCTAGCCGACAATTAAGTTTAACTTCTTGAATCGGAATCTGGCCGGCTTCTATTCGATCATTTAATCGGAGGATGCTCATCACTGGTTTTTTGAGCTTGTTTTTAAGATCCGCAAGAAGCTCAAGAGATTTTGGACTCATTTTTAATAAATATATATATAATTAAATGTTTGTACAATAAGTTTTACATAAAAAAAAAACTTTATTTAATTTTTATTTATCAACTAGTACAATGGTTATTTTGTCTCAAACTGAACTCTCTCGCTAACTCCTACTTCTTCTACGATCAAACCTCGGTTCTGAGCTTTGGAGCTTTTTTAATGAGTGATTTTATTGTTTATAGAGAGTGGCTTTCAGATTTGTACTTTGGACCGAGACAGTTCTTTGTTCTGTTCTTGTTTATGACTTGGGTCCCGAAATCTGAGTATCCTGAACTGAATTTTCCGTTAGCGGCGTGTTGACAATTAAATATGGATTCCAATTTCTTGAGGGTGTCTTAATGTTAAGTGTGTGTGTGGGTGTGTGGACATGTACATAAGGGTTTGTGGTGTTATGGATATGTCACTCCCCCAACCTTTGAATTAGGCCTGACCTCATGACGATAAATTTGGATATAATGAAATTTTTTCTTCTATGTTTTTAGTCGGTTAATCGTTTACATTATCTGGGTTTTTTGGTGTTTCTTCTTTTGGTTTTACATATTTTACAATTAATTTTCTTGTTATGTTTTTGAACTTATAAAATAGATACAGTAATATGCTTATAATTGTAATTACAAATGTGGTTTCAGTTATTATTTGAAATACATTATTATATTTTGTGTGTGTTTCTATAACTTCTTTTGTTTGAATATATGATAGCGGTTCTAATTTAGTTACATTGTTGTTTACATAAATGCTCTGTGTATATTCTAACATAGTATTTGAAAGTTTGAATTCATCTAGTTGTACTGAACAATTAAGAATTTTATTAAAATTATTACCAAAGATAGAAATTTCTTTATTAATACAGTTTTGATTTAAAAGTGTTTTAGGGATATTCCATGTCAATAAAATATTTGGTTCAACATAATTAATTTGAAAATTTGTATATGTTTTAGTATATTTGCAACTTGTGGATTCTTGTTTTATTATACCATTTATACATTCGTCAAATACTACTTTTCCTGTTTCTTTATTAAATACTTTTTCTTCGTAAAGTTAACATTTTTCAAATATGTTTTCTATCAGAATGGTATTATCATCTGGATACGGTATTATTTTAAAAATTGGTGTTTTAATGATATCCGTAGGAATATGGGAAATTATTAAAATTTCATTTGTGTCTGTTTTAAGCCAAGTGGATGTTTTAATTTTCAACAATTTCATGTCTTAATAATTTCGGGTTAATTATACCAAGTCGTGTCAACTGCATTCCTAGCTCAAAAACGTTTATATATTCTGTAAAATGTTGTAAATTTAATATTACAACACTAGCTTGTTCTTCTCTTTCATCATCTTCTTTTAACTTATTAATTACTTCGATACCATTATTTATTACATCAATAATCATGTTTAAATCTGTATTTTGTATACTATTCTCTTGTAAGTTATCTATTTTTTGTTATAACTCTTCCCTATCATCTTGATCTAATGTTCCAAATAAATATTTGTAAGTTTTGCCAATAATGTTAAATAATCCTCGCTTATTACGTTTGGCCAATTTAATGCCATTGATTTCTCTTTTAAGTTTCTCAGCTAAATAACGAATTTGTATAATGTTATTAAATTCGTTGGCTTCCTTTATAAGACTTTCAAATATTATTCCGTGTTTGTTACGTTTATGCTTAAA
The DNA here is from genome assembly GCA_018153305.1 of Drosophila kurseongensis. Lineage (NCBI taxonomy): Eukaryota > Metazoa > Arthropoda > Insecta > Diptera > Drosophilidae > Drosophila > Drosophila kurseongensis. The sequence goes on from JAECXX010000001.1 coordinate 7,743,926, forward strand.
TAATGATATTCGAAATTTGTTGGAATATCAATAGATCCGGTTTTGAATACAAGGTATCCGTTTTGAGCCTTAATTGGATTTATTTTGATGTTTTGTCCCACTGCCATTTTAGTTTTGGTTAATAGTATAATTGCGAAAATGATGATCTTAAATAGATTGTTGATTCCGTTCAGCTTCCCTGGAATTGTCATATTTGTTTTAATTATTTTTCTTCTTTTTAAATTTAGATTTATAATGAGTTATTTTCCTGCCTCTATTTGTTTCCTCAAAATGTTTTTCATCTATCTGCCTCAAATTTCCTGTTTTCTTAAATGGATTTGTAGTTTTTGATTCTATTATGACTGTTTAAATCGTGTGTCTTTTTCAAAATCATGTCGTTTCTCATTTAGTCTGTCGATCTTCTTCGCTTTTCTTTCTTGTGTGTTATACTCGGGACTTCCTGCATACATAAATATGGTTTTATGTTTGGTTTTATGATTATAAATATACAGAATTAGTTCGAATTTAGTCTACCTATTTTCTATATCTGTTTCACTACCTATTATTCTTAATTTCTCGTTAACTGTTTTGTGAAACCTATATCTGATATAACATTTTTGCTCGTGGTTACTTGAATTCGAATTTAACCAATTGTGTAAGGCTACACACATAAATGCTGAGTCTTTATCTGCTTTAATTTCTTGTGGTTTTCCCATTTCGTTAAATACTCTTATTATAGCCCTTTTAGCTTCTAACCAATCCTTACTTGTGACTTCGACCAGAGTGGCGAACTTGGAGTATATATCGATACAGAAAAAGAATTGCTGGTTTCCTACTATGTAGAAATCTATGACAAATTTCTCTCTTTTATTTTGTATTTCTGGGGTAGTTTCGAAAGATAAATTCGTGTTCCTATGTTCCGTTTTTGCGATGTTACAGATTTAACATTCGTTAATAATGTTTTGTATTAGTTTTTGATAGTCTGGGAAATAGTATTCTTCTCTAAACCAATTAACATTTTTCTCGATTCCTGGATGCAGCAAATCTTTGTGTTTCTTTAATATTTTTTCTTTGAAGTCTGCATACGTGAGGATGTCTTGTAGTCTTTTGGTACATCTCACTACTTTTGTTAAATGGTTCGGAGTTATTATTTCTAAATAAGCTGGTTGGAATCTGAGTCATCATGAAAGTATACTGCACTCTTTTTTGTACATAAATATTCTTTGACTTTCAGGCAGGTAATTTTGATTTTTAATTTATGAAAATAGTGTTGTACATCTCTGATTTCCTCATTTGCTTTGATAAATTCGATTTGTCGGGAATAATAATTGATTGGTCGTTCTGTTATTGAAATGTGCACCGTTGCATCTATACTGTTGGCATCTTCTCTTAATAGATTTTCTTCAGGGATGTCTTCGAACATGTTTTCTTCTATTTTAACCCGGGATAGTGCGTCGGCAACATAGTTTTCTTTTCCTGGCAAATATTTTATTTGATAGTCAAATTCATTTAATTTAATTTTCCAACTTTGTAGTTTCATATTTGGTTCTTTGATATTGTTTAGCCAAACTAAAGGTTTATGATCACTTAAGATCTCGAAAGGTCTGCCGTAAAGATATGATCTGAAATATTTCGTAGCCCATACAATTGCTAAAAGTTCCTTTTCTATTGTTGGATAATTAATTTCATGTTCATTTAATGTTCGGCTAGCATAGCATATTGGTTTATGGTTTTTTGATAGGATTGCTTCTACAGCTATGTTGCTAGCATCTGTGGTTAAAGAAAATGTTTTATCAAAATCAGGATAAACTAATATGGGGTCGGAAGTAATTAAGACTTACATTTTTTCAAATGCATCAATGTATGATCTTTCTTTAATGTTTATTGTGGCACCTTTTTTCAATTTCGTGGACATGGGTTTAACTACATTTGCAAAGTTTGGTATAAACTTCCTATAGAATCCGCATAGTCCTAAAAATGACTTTATTTTTTTTGTGGTTTTTGGTATGGGGAAATTTATAATGGCACTAATATTTTTGGGATTTGGTTTTATGCCTGTTGTAGTCACTACATGACCTAGAATTTCTGTTTCCTTTTTCATAAATTCAAATTTATCTAGTTGTAACTTTAAATTCGCATCGCGTAGCTTTCCAAATACTTTTTCTCAATGATAAAATATGTTCTTCCAATGAAGTGGAAAAAATTATTTTATCATCTAAGTAAACTAAACAATCTTAATAAATTAATTCTTCTAGTAGATTGTTCATACATCTTTGGAAAATAGCAGGGGCGTTTTTAAGTCATACGTGTGTATTCGTAATGACCATTCTTTGTAGAAAATGCTGTTTTGGCAATTGATTTAGGGTCCATTTGAATTTGATGGAATCCTTTAGCTAAATCAATTGTCGTGAAATATTGACATCTTCCCAGTTTGTCTAATATTTTATCCATTCTGGGTATTGGGAATTTGTCATTGATGGTTACTTCATTCAAACTTCTATAGTCTATTACTACCCTGAACTTTGGTTTTTCCGAAGCGTCAGCTTATTTAGGAACCATCCAGATAGGTGAACAGTAAGGAGATTTCTATTTACGAATTATTCCCTGTTCTATCATTTCGTTCATTTGTTTGTTGACCTCCTCATCAAATGATTGAGGGTACTTATAAGATTTCTTATAAATAGGGCCCTCATGTTTAGTTTGGATAGAATGCTTGATAGTACCTGTGAAGTCAAATTTTCGCGTTCTTTATACTGAATATCTTTGTATTCAAATAAAACCTTTTTCAAGCATTCCTTTTCCTCTTCGTTTAAATGTTCTAATCTGAATTCGTTGCATTCACGAATTTAATTTTCAACAGCGAAGTTAAAAGATTGATCCTCAGATGAGGGTGGATTCAGGCATTTTATTGCGGTCTTCATCCTGCTTTTTACGGCGGTCTTATCCTTTTCACTTTCTTTCTTTGGTAATTTTGGATTAAGGCGTTTTACGGTGGTATTATCCTTTTCACCTTTCTTTTCTGATGATATAGGATTAAGGCATTTTACTGCGGTCTTATCCTTTTTATCATCATTACCAAATATAATTATAAGTTTATCTTCACCTAAAGTTACCGTTCCATCCTCGAAATTAAACTTAGCTTTGCAACCTTTAAGATAATCTCTTCCCATTAGAACATCATAATTGTCTGAAAATTTATGTAAATAAAATTTTTGTTCTATTGGGCAAATTTTACTTGTGTTATCATTACGCTTTTATTTAATTCTATCGATCCGTTTATAATATAATATAATATATATAAACTTTTAAATTTTCATCATTGACTTCGAGGTCCCCAAAATATTCATTATATTAATGGATGAACCCGTGCCAACCATGGCTTTTAGAAGTTTACCTTTAATGATTACTCTAATATATGGGTAGAATTTTCTGGCTCCGAGGCTGTTTGCTGAAAATTTACGTCCATCCTATTCTGTGTACTCTCACTTTCTCTTTGTTTTTTTACAGGAGCATTTGGGGAATTATTTGATGTTGACGCTTGGTAATTTAATGGATTTTGGGATCTGCCTTGAGCTAAAGAATTTCTATATTCTTGATAAGTACGATTTTGGTTTGTCGAAGACTGAGGATTTGTTGAATTTTTTGAATTTGTGTTTGTATTTGAATTGGAGTAATTATAATTGTTATTATGTCTAGGGGAAAAATTAGAATTATGTTTTTGATAATAATAATTTTGGTGTGTATTTCCGGAATTCCTACGGCTATCATGACGCGCAGGTCTATAGCTTTCAAGGGGATCCGCATCCCAGTGTCCTAATACCATTGCTGTTTCTTTTAAATTGTTAATTGTGGAAATATCTCTTTTTGATAAAGCATTATACAATCTATCAGGAAGGTTTTTTTCTATGCACTTAGTAATTGTATTGTTTAATGATGCTGTATAAATAGTTTTGTCACCCACATTCCAATACCTTGTCGTTGTGTAGGGAAATGTGTGAGTCGCGGTTGATATGTCAGAAATAAGGCGAATAGATAGCGCGGCTTACGGTGAATAAGGACACTTACTCGTAGTATTAATTGTATTTTAATGATGAACAACTGGGTTATCAAATATATATGGATACAGTTATATGTTATTTAATTTGTGCGTTGCGATATGTCGTTCTCGCGGAGCGGACGTTGCTCGTGTCGTTCTCGTTTTCCAATTATTCGCAAACTTAATTTGGAGTTGCCAGACCGTTGCTGTCTAATGGTTCTCCATCAGAACCGGATCGTGACAGCTCGGCCAATCCTGCATTCGGATCGTCCCCGATTGGATCCTCGTCATCGTCGGGAACATCCAGCTCAGGGACGTTGGAGCACCACGGCTTGATTTTATCGGAGGAATAGACAGAACAGTATTTACGTCCTGTAATCTGAATACCTAGGATGGCTTCGATTACATAACGATCATTTCCAAGGACCTTGACGACGATATATGGTCCTCGATAGCGTGGTTCGAGCTTTCGCGACTCGCCTGTAGCAGCTGGTTCGTTTTTAACGACTACAAGATTACCTGTGGAGTAGATAGAAGGGTTAGCGTGTTTGGTATCAAAACGTTGTTTCCATTTAGCTCGCTCGCTTGCAATATTGATGAGCGCTTGGTTTCTGATGTCGATGACAGATTCCTTCTCGTCTAATTCCAAATCGGTGTGTATAGCTGCAGTGAGATGGTTCTAAACTACATCAATAGGATTAAAGTTAAACACCAAATCAATTGGGCTGAATCCTGCTGTTTCGTTCTTTTGGGAGTTTACACTCCATTGAAGATTGTGTAAAGTAAGATCCCAATTCTTCGGGTGGTCGTTCACTGTGCGTACATAGTTAAGAATAGTTTGGTTTGCGCGCTCGACTTGTCCATTTGCACGAGGTGTTCGCACAGCGTTTTTGATGTGTTGAATCTGATTGTGCTTACAGTATTCTTCAAATTGTTTCGAGGAAAAAGCCGTTCCACGATCGGATATTATTATCTTCGGCAGACCGAAGTAGCTGGAAACTTCATTTAGAATGTTTAGCACTGGAAGGGTTTTTGTACTTTTAACTTCCTTTACAATTAGATATTTACTGAAGGGATCGGAAATGGCTAGTATATGGGTATTTCCGCGTTTGCTTCGAATAAACGGTCCCAAATGATCGATGTGAAGCCTGCGAAATGGCACTGGATCGGCGTCATTATAGTGCATGCAACCTTCGGGCTTGCCTCCTTTAGATTTGTAGTAGCAGCATTGAATACATGTTGAAATATATTCTTTCACGTATTTCCGCATTCTTGGGAACCAAAACTTTTCTTGAATTCGTCCGATTGTTTTGTCCGGACCGAAATGCCCAAAATCATCATGACACATCTTAACAATGCGCCACCTCACGGACTTTGGTACAACGAAGGCTATTCCTTTTTCGACCTTGCGATATATACGGTGATTTTTGATGACGTAATCAGCTTGAAGTTGCTTTAGCTGATTTCCGGTACGATGTTCCTTCAATACAGCAAATATTTGGACAAGGGCCTCATCCTGAAGCTGCATAGTTAGCAACCAGTCATCGACGTCCGTAATTATGGTGCGCACTACCTCCTGTAAGGATTTTTCAGGAAGCGAATCGGGAGCGCGGCTCATGAATGAATTCGCAGTCGTAGTCCAGTATTTTTTTCCTAGAATATACACCCTGAACCTTTGTAGCGTTTCTACGACGGCCAACGTTTCTAGTTCGTAGCTATGGTTTCTACTTTCAGCGTCAGTACAGTGCCTACTGAAGTAACACACGGGTCGCCAATTCGATTTGTCTTGAGATTGCAATAAGACTCCTGCTAGTCCGATCGCACAAGCATCTGTGTGTACCTCATGATGTGAAGCAAAGTCGTACAGAACCAAAACTGGAACGCAGCATAATTTATCGATTAGCTCGTTAAAAGCCCGTTGCTGGTCATTTCTCCAATCATAGCTGTTTTGCTCTACCTTACGCAACAGTTGTGTAAGGGGTTTGTAATTAAGGAGTAGTTTTCAACAAACTTTCGAAAGAATCCCGTTAGACCCAAAAATCGTCTGACGTCCTTTACGCTAGTGGGGACTTTGAAGTTTTTAATAGCGCTCACCTTGTTTTCGCCAGGAGTGATTCCATCTTTGTTGACAATATGGCCCAAGAAAGTTATTTCTGATTGAAGAAATTTACATTTGTCGTAGCGTTAAACCGTTAAGTGTTACACCGCTCTCTTTAAGGATTCGGAAAAATTTTCCGAGTCGTTGGATACCCTCATCAAATGATCTGCTGGGAGTAATGACGTCATATAGATATGCCAGTAGCTCACCTTTTTTTTTTTTTTTTATACTTTATTCTTATTTATTGGATCTTCTCTATTACTTAAGAGACTAACAATAAGTTTTCAAATCTTAATCTATGTTACGTTAATTTATGTTATTGAAGAGGGATGGGAAATCATTCCGCTGTAGACGGGAATGATAGCTTAGCCGGTTGAGTTGTCTGGCTAGCAGGTTTGGGTGATTTGATAATCTGGCTTCATATTTAATTTTTCTGGAAACAATTTCTTCTCTTACGGGATTTATATCCAGGTCTCTCTGGATGTTTGCGTTGCGGATGTACCAGGGGGCTCCAGTTATTGTTCGTAGGGTCTTTGATTGTACTCTTTGAATAATTTCTATATTGCTGCTGCTTGCGTTTCCCCAGAGCTCGGAACCGTAGGTCCAGATCGGCTTTAAGCACGAGTTATACAGTAGTACTTTATATTCGAGTGGAAGGGGGAGTGGTAGTTCATGAGCCAGTGAAGGCTGCTGGCCTTTAGTTTTAAATGGGTCTTCTTTTCTTCTATATGCTTTCTCCAGGTAAGCCTCCTGTCTAAGTGTATGCCGAGATAGGTGACTTCGTCTGCTTGTGGAACCGGCTTGTTGTTTAGCGCCAGTGGTGGGCATTTCGACAAGTTTAGTGTAAACGTAATGTGCTTACACTTTTGTTCGTTGACTTTGATACGCCAGTCTGCGAGCCATTTTTCTACAGCTACCAGGTGTTCTTTTAAATGGGCTGTAGCTGTTTTTGGGCATTTCGAGCGGCTGACAATAGCAGTGTCGTCAGCAAAGGTTGAGATGAGGGTCTGGCGGCTTGTTGGAATGTCTGCCGTGTAAAGGATGTACAAGATTGGACCAAGCACACTTCCTTGAGGTACTCCAGCTTCGATGTTACGGATGGTTGAAGTAAAGGTTTTACATCTCACGGTGAAAACTCTGTTTCTGAGGTACGACTCAAGCAACTTGTGAGTGTTTTCCGGTAGCAGGGTTTTGATTTTGTATACCAGACCGTCGATCCAGACGCGATCAAATGCTTGTGATACGTCCAGAAATAAGGCACTGCAATATTGCTTGTGTTCGAAAGCCGTGCGAATTTCAGATGTTAAGCGGTTTACCTGTTCGATAGTCCCATGCTTTTCCCTAAATCCGAATTGGTGCAGAGGGATCGTTCTGTTGTTTTGAAGATGTGTTAGCCCCATTTCAATATTGAGTTAAATATAAATGCGATGCATCTGACTGCGCATGCTGGTAATTCAATTATCATTTTTGGAGAAATAAAATCGTGACCAGGAGCTTTCTTTGGGTTTATATGTTCTTTATTAGCCTTAAGTATTGTGCTGGTTTCAAGGGTAACTGGGGAGGACGGCGACGCTAGCGAGACATTCGGTAGAGTGAATTGGTTGGATGGCGGGTGAGGCTTGAAGACGTTTTCCAAGTGATGGGCAAAAGTGTTAGCTCTTTCTTCGTCACTGCGCGCCCAGGCACCTGTTTGTGATCGAATTGGCCAATCGGGATCTATTGGTGGTTGCATGTTTGGGTGAGCTCTCCATAGTGGGATTTTATTACCCGTCGGGGATAGTTTCGCAATGTAGGCCCGTTGGGCCTGGTTCTTTTCGGTAGAGAGGGCCTTCGACAATTTTCGAGATGCTTTATTAAGTCTTTTCTTAGTAGCTGGGGACCGATGAGTCTGCCAGTCTCTGCGGAGTCTACGTTTTTCAAGTAGGAGAGACTCGATCTGGATACTTGAGCGTCCAGTTCTTAGCGGGTTTGTGGATGAGGGTTCTGGTGTAGAATGTTTGGCGGCAGAGGACATTACGTCCGTGAGGTGTTTAAGCGACTTATCAATGTCAGATTCAGAGGAAATTTCAGGATCAAGTTCGATGTGTGCACTTACATATTTTTTGTACTTCAGCCAGTTTGTTTTGTTTGATGTTAGATGTTGGGGGCGTTCCAGAAGCTGCGGCTGTTCAGATAGACAGAGGAGAACTGGCGAGTGGTCCGATGTAAGCTCTTCTAAGGTTTTTATGTTTATCAGCCTGTGCGAGACTCTTCTAATAACAGCGAAATCGATAATGTCAGGTTGTTTGTTTAGATCTGTGGGCCAGTATGTAGGCCTAGCTGGTGAGACAAAGTCAAGCGTATTACCAGGAGTGATGATAGCGTTGTATAATTGGCGGCCTTTGGGGTTGATAAGACAAGATCCCCAGTGGGGATGCTTTGCGTTATAATCACCGGCACCTTTAAAGCAGCGTCCTAGTGAGTTGTAGAAATTCATAAACTCATTTTCTGCAATACTGAAGTGTTGGTGGCAATATATGGCGGATAGGGTAAGTGGGCCGCCAATTAGGTTTATACGTAGGGATGTGGCCTGCAGGTAGTTAGTAGCGAATGTCTCCAAGGGATGATGATTTATGCGTTGTTTTATGAGTATACCGGTACCTCCGTGTGCTTTACCGTCCGGGTGGTTGGTCGCGTGAAATATATATCCGATGATATGGAAGTAGTTTTTATTAGTTAGATGGGTTTCAGAAAGTAGCATGATATCAATATTGTGGCTGTTTAGGAACTGTAGAAGTTCGTTTTTGTGCCGGGAAACGCCGTTTGCGTTCCAGAAGCATATTCTTAAGGAGTCCATTTATACAGACTTTTGTTTGATCAGCAGTTCCATTAGAAGGCTCTGGTTTCGCAGTAGTTCTTGAAGGGAACTTTGAATCGTCATCATGACGTTTGCAAGAGTAGCTAGTGTAGATTCTAGACCGCTAAGTGTTTGTGGGGGAAGAGTTTGGTTTTGCTGCGTAGAAGGTTGAGTTGTTGTTTGGCCATTTTGGCTTAAGAGCGGAAAATCATTTAGGCTTGGTATGGGTGGCTGTGGACGCAATGCTGCAGGCTGGGCGGTAGATGTTTGTGAGATTCCAGGGTAGCGGAGTGCGTTGGCAAAGGAGACACCAGGAGTGGTTGTTGATGGGGTGAAGATGTTTTGTTGAGCAGAGTGTTGAGCGGTGAATGGATTACTGCGTCTCTGATTTAGGCGGCTCTTGAGTTCTTTGTAGACGGGACAGCCCCGGTAGTTGGCAGTATGATTTCCCCCACAGTTACTGCATTTCCTCAGAGTAGGGTCCTCTTTGTTTCCCAGGCATGCTTCAATGCAATGCAAATCTCCACAGGAATTTTATCCCTGTTTACTATGTTCACGATGTGCTTAACGTCGAAGCCTTTTTCCGTGAGGCCTTCAGCTATTTCTGCTACCGCAACAGTCGATTCTATACCTTTAAGTACAACTTGTAGGCCTTTCTTACTTTTTAGTTGGTAAGTGTAGTAATTTATAAGCTCATTGTCGAGATATCTTGTTACAGAACGGAAGTTGTCTTCGTTGTTAACCTGGAGTTTTGCTTCCTCTATGTTTCCTCTTTTTAGGGTGTTGATATAGAAGTGATTAGGCCCGATTACTTGTTTAAGCTTATTGATCAGATCGACACTGTTGTGTTTCCTAATATATATTGGCGGTGGCTTTACAGCTTTCGTGACTTGAGGCGCCTGACCCTTGTCTTCTTCGGTCTCGCCAAGTATGGCAAATCTGTTTTCGGATGTTCTTTTGGCAAATTTGAGTTTACGTTTTTTTGTGGACTAAGCTTTCTTTTTATTTGTACATACCGATCGATCCCCGTCCGTACGAGAGTATTATTCGTAAGAGGGTCAGTAGAGCTGAGTTTTGCTTGTGGTGTTGAGATAGGCCACTGGGTAGCCGCAGACGTTAAAGTTGTTGTTGTCGTTGACGTTGCTGTTGTAAGAGTGGGTACTGTGCTGGTGGGCGCACAAGCCGATGTAGTCGGTGCATCGATGAGAGAGAGAGGTGACGGGCATTGTGAACTCCACGACTGAGTAACGGCAGCGCTGCTTGAGCATAAAATCGCTGGTGACAGTGAGCGGGCTCTTTCGGTAGCGGTCAGTGACGTTGATTTTGTTGTTGCCTCCGATGAGTCAATTGAAATGTAAGCATTGTTCCGTGTAGAAGACAGCCGCCGTTCGTCTAGTTGTATTTGTTGCCGATCACGACTTGACTTCGTGGCTTTACCGGTTGCACTTGTTAATATTTCATTTGCGTTCGACATTTTTAATTGTTTTTGATTAACTAGATCTGTTTTAAATTTAGTTTTAATCACGAGGAGGTGTTGACCTTGGGATATGGCATTGCTGCCAGCGTCTTTTCGCTATTTTTCTTATTTTTGGTGGTCACTTTGTAGGTTTTTGGAAGTCTTTCGGCAGGGCGAGCGAAAAGACACGTCTACGCGGTTCGGTGGTTGACTATGAAGTACCTCACCTGGCTCCATGCGTTTGACTATTTTGTTCATGACCGCTTGAAATACTGCTGGAGCATTGACGAGACCGAACGGCATCCAGTTATATTCGTAGTGGCCGTCTGAAGTTACAAATGCGGTGAACTGTTTGGATGATTCGCAAACCTCGACTATCATAAAGTCCCATACGCAAGTCCAAGCTTTCTCCGCAAAGCAAGAAGCGTTTTCCAATACCAATTCGTTTATGAGTTAGTTCTCAACTGAGGAACGCTCTTGGCTTGTTTGAATATTTCGAATATTCTCTACATAACACTGATTACCGAGGATGATCAATTTGTTTCCATCGCGACAAGGGATATCCTTACCCAAAAGTACATTTTCGGTTATTAGTTTATCTTCTACGACCAAAACTTCAACTTCGTAATCCGAATCGTCAATTACAATGTTCGCGAAAAGTTTCTGTGTACAAAGGAATTTCCCGCCACCAAATCCGCTCAGGGTAACAGCACATCGTTGTAGAACACATACGCTTTCGGTGAATGACTTTCGAATTAGGGTTCGCGTACTGCCTGGATCTACGAATGCGATGGTTTCATTGCCGTTTACCGAAATCGATTTGGAGATTTCTGAATCAGAATCAGAGTCAATTTTATTAATTTTTTGACCTGTATTTTGGTTATCGGGGCAGCTGGCAGAATCGTGGGTTGTGCGGTTGCAGTGCGTGCAACGAGGCTTGCGCTGGGGCTCAGGACATTTCGAACAATAATGTCCAACTTTCTGACAACTGTAGCATTTAACCGATACTTCGACTTTATCGTTGAAAGGACGTTTTGTAACCAATGAAGAATTCGGCTTCTGAAGGCTGACGTTAAGATCCCGTTTGTTTGACATCTGAATGGCGCTATGCTTTATAATAATATGCGCGGAGTATGCAAGAATATCGCGTAGAAGTTCGTTACAGGAAACATAACTGTTGGATATCTTTCTCTTTAAATCGTAGTCGTTAATTCCGTTGATAATGTGCGTGCAAATTGCTGAATCTGGTAACTCACCCTTTTTACCTAAGGCGAGCATCTTGTAGAAATAATCTGACGGTGACTCGGTGGAATCTCTATTCGTTTTTGACATCTTAAGGTGAACGTCTGCCGGGTTACTGAGACATGGGAAGTCATTCAAAAATCGTTCAGTAAACTGGGGCCATGTTTGAAATATTTGATCCGTAGAGTCTACCCAATAACGAGCAGCACCCATAATCTTTTGTTGAACTGCAAGTATTAGCTTACGATCATCCCAACGATAAGCGTTACGAAGGGAGTTGACACGCTTTACAAATTGATGTGAGTCCAGGGATTTACCAGACGATGGATTGAATTCTGGAAGCAGCGCGACGATATCACTGAAGTTTCCATAGGAGTGATTGAAATGTTCGTTGCCAGTAGGGATCCTGTTATCCAAGTGGCTAGCACGAGCATACGGATACTCCTTATACATCGGTTGATGTCGTGGAAATGTACAGTATTGATTAAAATCGTTTCCCGAATTTACAAAATTTCCAAAGTTTGAGTAAGTGACAGGGTTGTTTACGTTTAGCTGTGAGGCAGCACAGTCTGCGAATTTCTGTGACGTAGAAAAGTGCACGTTTTGAGTCTGAGTTGGGTATATATCGTTTTGCTGTGACGTAGCAATGTGCATGTTGTGTAGTTTAGATGGGTAAAATTCGTTTTGCTGTGACGTAGCAAGGTGCATGTTGCGTAGTTGGCAAATTCGCTACCTTCTGCACATGCATCTCGTTGAATCGTAGGTCGATTGGTTGTTGTTGCCGTTTTTCGTCATGCCTTTAACTCGTTGTCTCACTACCGTTGGCTGGCTGAACTTTGTTTACTGTTGCAGATTTTTCGATTGGTGATGAAATTACTGAAGGGTGAAAAGATCGCTCCTGAAGCTCTCGTACCGTTTTCTCCAGCTCGACAACCTTCTTTTGAAGTGACTGGTTTTCTGCACTTATGTACTCATAGTCGCTGTTTTGGGAGTTCAATCTTTTAAGCATGTCCTCGCGATTTCCCGATGTCGAGAGTCCCGCTTCTCTGCACTTATGTTGTAGGGCCTTCTTAGTTAAATAGTTCTTCCCCGGCATTGTGAATTACTTTGGTTTTACGTTGGGTCCATTTATTTTGGCTCCTTATCACTTGTTGCGCACTATCCCACTTCTGAGAATGTCACCCACATTCCAATACCTTGTCGTTGTGTAGGGAAATGTGTGAGTCGCGGTTGATATGTCAGGAATAAGGCGAATAGATAGCGCGGCTTACGGTGAATAAGGACACTTACTCGTAGTATTAATTGTATTTTAATGATGAACAACTGGGTTATCAAATATATATGGATACAGTTATATGTTATTTAATTTGTGCGTTGCGATATGTCGTTCTCGCGGAGCGGACGTTGCTCGTGTCGTTCTCGTTTTCCAATTATTCGCCAACTTAATTTGGAGTTTCCAGACCGTTGCTGTCTAATGGTTCTTCATCAGAACAGGATCGTGACAGTTTTATCTGTTTGATCTATTTCTAAATCTTACTAATCTATAATAGTTGCTGACTTCTGGATGGCGGGTGAGGCTTGAAGACGTTTTCCAAGTGATGGGCAAAAGTGTTAGCTCTTTCTTCGTCACTGCGCGCCCAGGCACCTGTTTGTGATCGAATTGGCCAATCGGGATCTATTGGTGGTTGCATGTTTGGGTGAGCTCTCCATAGTGGGAATTTATTACCCGGCGGGGATAGTTTCGGCAATGTAGGCCCGTTGGGCCAGGTTCTTTTTGGTAGAGAGGGCCTTCGACAATTTTCGAGATGCTTTATTAAGTCTTTTCTTAGTAGCTGGGGACCGATGAGTCTGCCAGTCTCTGCGGAGTCTACGTTTTTCAAGTAGGAGAGACTCGATCTGGATACTTGAGCGTCCAGTTCTTAGCGGGTTTGTGGATGAGGGTTCTGGTGCAGAATGTTTGGCGGCAGAGGACATTACGTCCGTGAGGTGTTTAAGCGACTTATCAATGTCAGATTCAGAGGAAATTTCAGGATCAAGTTCGATGTGTGCACTTACATATTTTTTGTACTTCAGCCAGTTTGTTTTGTTTGATGTTAGATGTTGGGGGCGTTCCAGAAGCTGCGGCTGTTCAGATAGACAGAGGAGAACTGGCGAGTGGTCCGATGTAAGCTCTTCTAAGGTTTTTATGTTTATCAGCCTGTGCGAGACTCTTCTAATAACAGCGAAATCGATAATGTCAGGTTGTTTGTTTGGATCTGTGGGCCAGTATGTAGGCCTAGCTGGTGAGACAAAGTCAAGCGTATTACCAGGAGTGATGATAGCGTTGTATAATTGGCGGCCTTTGGGGTTGATAAGACGAGATCCCCAGTGGGGATGCTTTGCGTTATAATCACCGGCAGCTATAAAGCAGCGTCCTAGTGAGTTGTAGAAATTCATAAACTCATTTTCTGCAATACTGAAGTGTGGGGGGCAATATATGGCGGATAGGGTAAGTGGGCCGCCAATTAGGTTTATACGTAGGGATGTGGCCTGCAGGTAGTTAGTAGCGAATGTCTCCAAGGGATGATGTTTTATGCGTTGTTTTATGAGTATACCGGTACCTCCGTGTGCTTTACCGTCCGGGTGGTTGGTCGCGTGGAATATATAACCGATAAGATGGAAGTAGTTTTTATTAGTTAGATGGGTTTCAGAAAGTAGCATGATATCAATATTGTGGCTGTTTAGGAACTGTAGGAGTTCGTTTTTGTGCCGGGAAACGCCGTTTGCGTTCCAGAAGCATATTCTTAAGGAGTCCATTTATACAGACTTTTGTTTGATCAGCAGTTCCATTAGAAGGCTCTGGTTTCGCAGTAGTTCTTGAAGGGAACTTTGAATCGTCATCATGACGTTTGCAAGAGTAGCTAGTGTAGATTCTAGAACGCTAAGTCTTTGTGGGGGAAGAGTTTGGTTTTGCTGCGTAGAAGGTTGAGTTGTTGTTTGGCCATTTTGGCTTAAGAGCGGAAAATCATTTAGGCTTGGTATGGGTGGCTGTGGACGCAATGCTGCAGGCTGGGCGGTAGATGTTTGTGAGATTCCAGTGTGTGCGTTGGCAAAGGAGACACCAGGAGTGGTTGTTGATGGGGTGAAGATGTTTTGTTGAGCAGAGTGTTGAGCGGTGAATGGATTACTGCGTCTCTGATTTAGGCGGCTCTTGAGTTCTTTGTAGACGGGACAGCCCCGGTAGTTGGCAGTATGATTTCCCCCACAGTTACTGCATTTCCTCAGAGTAGGGTCTTCTTTGTTTCCCAGGCATGCTTCAATGCAATGCAAATCTCCACAGGAATTTTATCCCTGTTTACTATGTTCAAGATGTGCTTAACGTCGAAGCCTTTTTCCGTGAGGCCTTCAGCTATTTCTGCTACCGCAACAGTCGATTCTATACCTTTAAGTACAACTTGTAGGCCTTTCTTACTTTTGTCACTTTGTAGGTTTTTGGAAGTCTTTCGGCAGGGCGAGCGAAAAGACACGTCTACGCGGTTCGGTGGTTGACTATGAAGTACCTCACCTGGCTCCATGCGTTTGAATTTTTTTGTTCATGACCGCTTGAAATACTGCTGGAGCATTGACGAGACCGAACGGCATCCAGTTATATTCGTAGTGGCCGTCTGAAGTTACAAATGCGGTGAACTGTTTGGATGATTCGCAAACCTCGACTATCATGAAGTCCCATACGCAAGTCCAGCTGAGAAAAATAGGCATTCCCGGCTAATTGGGCAAATTGCTCCTCCAGATTTGGCATTGGAAATGGTATTTTGACGGTTATACTGTTCAGACGTCGGTAGTCGACGCAAAGACGATGTTCACCATTCTGTTTTCCAACGACGACAATTCCAGATTCATAAGGGGAGTCTGAAAGACGAATGATAGCACTATCGAGTAACTCGGAGATAATATTACCGACGACAGGTCTGAGTGCAAAAGGAGTACGGTAAGGCTTAGTGAAGCAGGGAACGTTTGATGTTAAAGTTATTTCCATTTTGGTTAGAGAACATTTACCGAGCTCGTTAGCTTTCTCCGCAAAGCAAGAAGCGTTTTCCAATACCAATTCGTTTATGAGTTAGTTCTCAACTGAGGAACGCTCTTGGCTTGTTTGAATATTTCGAATATTCTCTACATAACACTGATTACCGAGGATGATCAATTTGTTTCCATCGCGACAAGGGATATCCTTACCCAAAAGTACATTTTCGGTTATTAGTTTATCTTCTACGACCAAAACTTCAACTTCGTAATCCGAATCGTCAATTACAATGTTCGCGAAAAGTTTCTGTGTACAAAGGAATTTCCCGCCACCAAATCCGCTCAGGGTAACAGCACATCGTTGTAGAACACATACGCTTTCGGTGAATGACTTTCGAATTAGGGTTCGCGTACTGCCTGGAATGCGATGGTTTCATTGCCGTTTACCGAAATCGATTTGGAGATTTCTGAATCAGAATCAGAGTCAATTTTATTAATTTTTTGACCTGTATTTTGGTTATCGGGGCAGCTGGCAGAATCGTGTGTTGTGCGGTTGCAGTGCGTGCAACGAGGCTTGCGCTGGGGCTCAGGACATTTCGAAGAATAATGTCCAACTTTCTGACAACTTTAGCATTTAACCGATACTTCGACTTTATCGTTGAAAGGACGTTTTGTAACCAATGAAGAATTCGGCTTCTGAAGGCTGACGTTAAGATCCCGTTTGTTTGACATCTGAATGGCGCTATGCTTTATAATAATATGCGCGGAGTATGCAAGAATATCGCGTAGAAGTTCGTTACAGGAAACATAACTGTTGGATATCTTTCTCTTTAAATCGTAGTCGTTAATTCCGTTGATAATGTGCGTGCAAATTGCTGAATCTGGTAACTCACCCTTTTTACCTAAGGCGAGCATCTTGTAGAAATAATCTGACGGTGACTCGGTGGAATCTCTATTCGTTTTTGACATCTTAAGGTGAACGTCTGCCGGGTTACTGAGACATGGGAAGTCATTCAAAAATCGTTCAGTAAACTGGGGCCATGTTTGAAATATTTGATCCGTAGAGTCTACCCAATAATCTTTGTTGAACTGCAAGTATTAGCTTACGATCATCCCAACGAAAAGCGTTACGAAGGGAGTTGACACGCTTTACAAATTGATGTGAGTCCAGGGATTTACCAGGCGATGGATTGAATTCTGGAAGCAGCGCGACGATATCACTGAAGTTTCCATAGGAGTGATTGAAATGTTCGTTGCCAGTAGGGATCCTGTTATCCAAGTGGCTAGCACGAGCATACGGATACTCCTTATACATCGGTTGATGTCGTGGAAATGTACAGTATTGATTAAAATCGTTTCCCGAATTTACAAAATTTCCAAAGTTTGAGTAAGTGACAGGGTTGTTTACGTTTAGCTGTGAGGCAGCACAGTCTGCGAATTTCTGTGACGTAGAAAAGTGCACGTTTTGAGTCTGAGTTGGGTATATATCGTTTTGCTGTGACGTAGCAATGTGCATGTTGTGTAGTTTAGATGGGTAAAATTCGTTTTGCTGTGACGTAGCAAGGTGCATGTTGCGTAGTTGGCAAATTCGCTACCTTCTGCACATGCATCTCGTTGAATCGTAGGTCGATTGGTTGTTGTTGCCGTTTTTCGTCATGCCTTTAACTCGTTGTCTCACTACCGTTGGCTGGCTGAACTTTGTTTACTGTTGCAGATTTTTCGATTGGTGATGAAATTACTGAAGGGTGAAAAGATCGCTCCTGAAGCTCTCGTACCGTTTTCTCCAGCTCGACAACCTTCTTTTGAAGTGACTGGTTTTCTGCACTTATGTACTCATAGTCGCTGTTTTGGGAGTTCAATCTTTTAAGCATGTCCTCACGATTTCCCGATGTCGAGAGTCCCGCTTCTCTGCACTTATGTTGTAGGGCCTTCTTAGTTAAATAGTTCTTCCCCGGCATTGTGAATTACTTTGGTTTTACGTTGGGTCCATTTATTTTGGCTCCTTATCACTTGTTGCGCACTATCCCACTTCTGAGAATGTCACCCACATTCCAATACCTTGTCGTTGTGTAGGGAAATGTGTGAGTCGCGGTTGATATGTCAGGAATAAGGCGAATAGATAGCGCGGCTTACGGTGAATAAGGACACTTACTCGTAGTATTAATTGTATTTTAATGATGAACAACTGGGTTATCAAATATATATGGATACAGTTATATGTTATTTAATTTGTGCGTTGCGATATGTCGTTCTCGCGGAGCGGACGTTGCTCGTGTCGTTCTCGTTTTCCAATTATTCGCCAACTTAATTTGGAGTTTCCAGACCGTTGCTGTCTAATGGTTCTTCATCAGAACAGGATCGTGACAGTTTTATCTGTTTGATCTATTTCTAAATCTTACTAATCTATAATAGTTGCTGACTTCTGGATGGCGGGTGAGGCTTGAAGACGTTTTCCAAGTGATGGGCAAAAGTGTTAGCTCTTTCTTCGTCACTGCGCGCCCAGGCACCTGTTTGTGATCGAATTGGCCAATCGGGATCTATTGGTGGTTGCATGTTTGGGTGAGCTCTCCATAGTGGGAATTTATTACCCGGCGGGGATAGTTTCGCAATGTAGGCCCGTTGGGCCAGGTTCTTTTTGGTAGAGAGGGCCTTCGACAATTTTCGAGATGCTTTATTAAGTCTTTTCTTAGTAGCTGGGGACCGATGAGTCTGCCAGTCTCTGCGGAGTCTACGTTTTTCAAGTAGGAGAGACTCGATCTGGATACTTGAGCGTCCAGTTCTTAGCGGGTTTGTGGATGAGGGTTCTGGTGTAGAATGTTTGGCGGCAGAGGACATTACGTCCGTGAGGTGTTTAAGCGACTTATCAATGTCAGATTCAGAGGAAATTTCAGGATCAAGTTCGATGTGTGCACTTACATATTTTTTGTACTTCAGCCAGTTTGTTTTGTTTGATGTTAGATGTTGGGGGCGTTCCAGAAGCTGCGGCTGTTCAGATAGACAGAGGAGAACTGGCGAGTGGTCCGATGTAAGCTCTTCTAAGGTTTTTATGTTTATCAGCCTGTGCGAGACTCTTCTAATAACAGCGAAATCGATAATGTCAGGTTGTTTGTTTGGATCTGTGGGCCAGTATGTAGGCCTAGCTGGTGAGACAAAGTCAAGCGTATTACCAGGAGTGATGATAGCGTTGTATAATTGGCGGCCTTTGGGGTTGATAAGACGAGATCCCCAGTGGGGATGCTTTGCGTTATAATCACCGGCAGCTATAAAGCAGCGTCCTAGTGAGTTGTAGAAATTCATAAACTCATTTTCTGCAATACTGAAGTGTGGGGGGCAATATATGGCGGATAGGGTAAGTGGGCCGCCAATTAGGTTTATACGTAGGGATGTGGCCTGCAGGTAGTTAGTAGCGAATGTCTCCAAGGGATGATGTTTTATGCGTTGTTTTATGAGTATACCGGTACCTCCGTGTGCTTTACCGTCCGGGTGGTTGGTCGCGTGGAATATATATCCGATGATATGGAAGTAGTTTTTATTAGTTAGATGGGTTTCAGAAAGTAGCATGATATCAATATTGTGGCTGTTTAGGAACTGTAGGAGTTCGTTTTTGTGCCGGGAAACGCCGTTTGCGTTCCAGAAGCATATTCTTAAGGAGTCCATTTATACAGACTTTTGTTTGATCAGCAGTTCCATTAGAAGGCTCTGGTTTCGCAGTAGTTCTTGAAGGGAACTTTGAATCGTCATCATGACGTTTGCAAGAGTAGCTAGTGTAGATTCTAGACCGCTAAGTGTTTGTGGGGGAAGAGTTTGGTTTTGCTGCGTAGAAGGTTGAGTTGTTGTTTGGCCATTTTGGCTTAAGAGCGGAAAATCATTTAGGCTTGGTATGGGTGGCTGTGGACGCAATGCTGCAGGCTGGGCGGTAGATGTTTGTGAGATTCCAGGGTAGCGGAGTGCGTTGGCAAAGGAGACACCAGGAGTGGTTGTTGATGGGGTGAAAATGTTTTGTTGAGCAGAGTGTTGAGCGGTGAATGGATTACTGCGTCTCTGATTTAGGCGGCTCTTGAGTTCTTTGTAGACGGGACAGCCCCGGTAGTTGGCAGTATGATTTCCCCCACAGTTACTGCATTTCCTCAGAGTAGGGTCTTCTTTGTTTCCCAGGCATGCTTCAATGCAATGCAAATCTCCACAGGAATTTTATCCCTGTTTACTATGTTCACGATGTGCTTAACGTCGAAGCCTTTTTCCGTGAGGCCTTCAGCTATTTCTGCTACCGCAACAGTCGATTCTATACCTTTAAGTACAACTTGTAGGCCTTTCTTACTTTTTAGTTGGTAAGTGTAGTAATTTATAAGCTCATTGTCGAGATATCTTGTTACAGAACGGAAGTTGTCTTCGTTGTTAACCTGGAGTTTTGCTTCTAATATGTTTCCTCTTTTTAGGGTGTTGATATAGAAGTGATTAGGCCCGATTACTTGTTTAAGCTTATTGATCAGATCGACACTGTTGTGTTTCCTAATATATATTGGCGGTGGCTTTACAGCTTTCGTGACTTGAGGCGCCTGACCCTTGTCTTCTTCGGTCTCGCCAAGTATGGCAAATCTGTTTTCGGATGTTCGTGTGTTGCCTAAAGTTTTCGGTACTTTTGGCAAATTTTTGTTTTTTTGTGGACTAAGCTTTCTTTTTATTTGTACATACCGATCGATCCCCGTCTGTACGAGTGTATTATTCGTAAGAGGGTCAGTAGAGCTGAGTTTTGCTTGTGGTGTTGAGATAGGCCACTGGGTAGCCGCAGACGTTAAAGTTGTTGTTGTCGTTGACGTTGCTGTTGTAAGAGTGGGTACTGTGCTGGTGGGCGCACAAGCCGATGTAGTCGGTGCATCGATGAGAGAGAGAGGTGACGGGCATTGTGAACTCCACGACTGAGTAACGGCAGCGCTGCTTGAGCATAAAATCGCTGGTGACAGTGAGCGGGCTCTCTCGGTAGCGGTCAGTGACGTTGATTTTGTTGTTGCCTCCGATGAGTCAATTGAAATGTAAGCATTGTTCCGTGCAGAAGACAGCCGCCGTTCGTCTAGTTGTATTTGTTGCCGATCACGACTTGGCTTCGTGGCTTTACCGGTTGCACTTGTTAATATTTTATTTGCGTTCGACATTTTTAATTGTTTTTGATTAACTAGATCTGTTTTAAATTTAGTTTTAATCACGAGGAGGTGTTGACCTTGGGATATGGCATTGCTGCCAGCGTCTTTTCGCTATTTTTCTTATTTTTGGTGGTCACTTTGTAGGTTTTTGGAAGTCTTTCGGCAGGGCGAGCGAAAAGACACGTCTACGCGGTTCGGTGGTTGACTATGAAGTACCTCACCTGGCTCCATGCGTTTGACTATTTTGTTCATGACCGCTTGAAATACTGCTGGAGCATTGACGAGACCGAACGGCATCCAGTTATATTCGTAGTGGCCGTCTGAAGTTACAAATGCGGTGAACTGTTTGGATGATTCGCAAACCTCGACTATCATGAAGACCCATACGCAAGTCCAGCTGAGAAAAATAGGCATTCCCGGCTAATTGGGCAAATTGCTCCTCCAGATTTGGCATTGGAAATGGTATTTTGACGGTTATACTGTTCAGACGTCGGTAGTCGACGCAAAGACGATGTTCACCATTCTGTTTTCCAACGACGACAATTCCAGATTCATAAGGGGAGTCTGAAAGACGAATGATAGCACTATCGAGTAACTCGGAGATAATATTACCGACGACAGGTCTGAGTGCAAAAGGAGTACGGTAAGGATTAGTGAAGCAGGGAACGTTTGATGTTAAAGTTATTTCCATTTTGGTTAGAGAACATTTACCGAGCTCGTTAGCTTTCTCCGCAAAGCAAGAAGCGTTTTCCAATACCAATTCGTTTATGAGTTAGTTCTCAACTGAGGAACGCTCTTGGCTTGTTTGAATATTTCGAATATTCTCTACATAACACTGATTACCGAGGATGATCAATTTGTTTCCATCGCGACAAGGGATATCCTTACCCAAAAGTACATTTTCGGTTATTAGTTTATCTTCTACGACCAAAACTTCAACTTCGTAATCCGAATCGTCAATTA
Source organism: Drosophila kurseongensis (assembly GCA_018153305.1). Lineage (NCBI taxonomy): Eukaryota > Metazoa > Arthropoda > Insecta > Diptera > Drosophilidae > Drosophila > Drosophila kurseongensis. The sequence continues at coordinate 7,765,673 of JAECXX010000001.1, forward strand.
CAATGTTCGCGAAAAGTTTCTGTGTACAAAGGAATTTCCCGCCACCAAATCCGCTCAGGGTAACAGCACATCGTTGTAGAACACATACGCTTTCGGTGAATGACTTTCGAATTAGGGTTCGCGTACTGCCTGGAATGCGATGGTTTCATTGCCGTTTACCGAAATCGATTTGGAGATTTCTGAATCAGAATCAGAGTCAATTTTATTAATTTTTTGACCTGTATTTTGGTTATCGGGGCAGCTGGCAGAATCGTGTGTTGTGCGGTTGCAGTGCGTGCAACGAGGCTTGCGCTGGGGCTCAGGACATTTCGAAGAATAATGTCCAACTTTCTGACAACTGTAGCATTTAACCGATACTTCGACTTTATCGTTGAAAGGACGTTTTGTAACCAATGAAGAATTCGGCTTCTGAAGGCTGACGTTAAGATCCCGTTTGTTTGACATCTGAATGGCGCTATGCTTTATATTATTATGCGCGGAGTATGCAAGAATATCGCGTAGAAGTTCGTTACAGGAAACATAACTGTTGGATATCTTTCTCTTTAAATCGTAGTCGTTGATTCCGTTGATAATGTGCGTGCAAATTGCTGAATCTGGTAACTCACCCTTTTTACCTAAGGCGAGCATCTTGTAGAAATAATCTGACGGTGACTCGGTGGAATCTCTATTCGTTTTTGACATCTTAAGGTGAACGTCTGCCGGGTTACTGAGACATGGGAAGTCATTTAAAAATCGTTCAGTAAACTGGGGCCATGTTTGAAATATTTGATCCGTAGAGTCTACCCAATAATCTTTGTTGAACTGCAAGTATTAGCTTACGATCATCCCAACGATAAGCGTTACGAAGGGAGTTGACACGCTTTACAAATTGATGTGAGTCCAGGGATTTACCAGACGATGGATTGAATTCTGGAAGCAGCGCGACGATATCACTGAAGTTTCCATAGGAGTGATTGAAATGTTCGTTGCCAGTAGGGATCCTGTTATCCAAGTGGCTAGCACGAGCATACGGATACTCCTTATACATCGGTTGATGTCGTGGAAATGTACAGTATTGATTAAAATCGTTTCCCGAATTTACAAAATTTCCAAAGTTTGAGTAAGTGACAGGGTTGTTTACGTTTAGCTGTGAGGCAGCACAGTCTGCGAATTTCTGTGACGTAGAAAAGTGCACGTTTTGAGTCTGAGTTGGGTATATATCGTTTTGCTGTGACGTAGCAATGTGCATGTTGTGTAGTTTAGATGGGTAAAATTCGATTTGCTGTGACGTAGCAAGGTGCATGTTGCGTAGCTGGCAAATTCGCTACCTTCTGCACATGCATCTCGTTGAATCGTAGGTCGATTGGTTGTTGTTGCCGTTTTTCGTCATGCCTATAACTCGTTGTCTCACTACCGTTGGCTGGCTGAACTTTGCTTACTGTTGCAGATTTTTCGATTGGTGATGAAATTACTGAAGGGTGAAAAGATCGCTCCTGAAGCTCTCGTACCGTTTTCTCCAGCTCGACAACCTTCTTTTGAAGTGACTGGTTTTCTGCACTTATGTACTCATAGTCGCTGTTTTGCTAGTTCAATCTTTTAAGCATGTCCTCACGATTTCCCGATGTCGAGAGTCCCGCTTCTCTGCACTTATGTTGTAGGGCCTTCTTAGTTAAATAGTTCTTCCCCGGCATTTTGAATTACTTTGGTTTTACGTTGGGTCCATTTATTTTGGCTCCTTATCACTTATTGCGCACTATCCCACTTCTGAGAATGTCACCCACATTCCAATGCCTTGTCGTTGTGTAGGGAAATGTGTGAGTCGCGGTTGATATGTCAGGAATAAGGCGAATAGATAGCGCGGCTTACGGTGAATAAGGACACTTACTCGTAGTATTAATTGTATTTTAATGATGAACAACTGGGTTATCAAATATATATGGATACAGTTATATGTTATTTAATTTGTGCGTTGCGATATGTCGTTCTCGCGGAGCGGACGTTGCTCGTGTCGTTCTCGTTTTCCAATTATTCGCCAACTTAATTTGGAGTTGCCAGACCGTTGCTGTCTAATGGTTCTTCATCAGAACAGGATCGTGACAGTTTTATCTGTTTGATCTATTTCTAAATCTTACTTATTTATAATAGTTGCTGACTTCTTTCTTAGTTCATCTACAAACTTACTGATGCTTCCTTTATAATTCGTCCGGTAGATGAGTGCTATGAGGTCCTCGTATGGCCTGTGGTCCTTATAAAGGACCTGCTTTTGTAGATGGCAAATTCATGGTTTTTTCTTCTGAGATTACAGCTCTGGCGCCGTCTACGACGGTCCTTTCGATGGCTCCATAGATGATGTGTATTTGCCGGCCATCTTGGGTCGGGTATAATTGTAACAGGTATTCGACTCGCCCGATGTAACCACCTTGGTCGGCGGGACTGCCATCAAAGTAGGGCAATTCTTTTACTTGACCAAATATTTGAAGCTCCGATAATTGGATTGGGTTTGCCATTTTTGGTTTTATCAAAGTTTCAATATTTCACTCTTAAATTATTTGATTTTTAGTGGTATTGACAGAATTGGATTTGTTTATGTTTTATGCGTTTTTCAATATTTCACTTTAAATTATTTAATTTTTAGTGGTATTGACCGAATTGGATTTTTTCACTGGCTTACGCGACGATTTGCACGTAGAGTCTTTTGCGGATTTCACTTGTGTCCTTAAACGATTTGTGATTTATTCGCATTAGTCAGGATATACTAGTTGTGTATTATAATCCCTAAGACCAATTTAAACCGTCGTTTAATTTTTCACTAGAAATCCTACCGACTGCGCCAATTAAATGTTTGTACCATGAGTTTTTCATTAAAAAAAAACTTTATTTAATTTTTGATTATCAACTAGTACAATGGTTAATTTGAAGAACACCGTCCTAAATGTTTTAAGACTCAATCTGAACTCTCTCGCTAACTCCTACTTCTTCTACAATCAAACCTTGGTTCTGAGCTTTGGAGCTTTTTTAATGAGTGATTCTATTGTTTATGGAGTGGCTTTCAGGTTTGTACTTTGGACCGAGACAGTTCTTTGTTCTGTTCTTCTTTATGACTTGAGTCCTGAAATCTGAGTATCCTGAACTGTGGGAACTTGCCGATAAGCTGAACAGCGGCTCGTTCTAATTGTTTGGTCTATAGTCTGAAGTTATAATAACATTGGAATTTTCCGTTAGCGGCGTGTTGACAATTTGATATGGATTCCAATTGCTTGAGGGTGTCTTAATGTTAAGTGTGTGTGTGTTTGTGGACATGTACATAAGGGTTTGTGGTGTTATGGATATGTCACTATATATATAATAAATTATTTTTCCAAAGAATAATAAATTAATAAAATAAATAAATTCTAAAACAGGATAATTGTTCAATTAGAATGACGACAAATGTTAAATAAATTTTCGAAACAAAAAAAACAAGAGTAAATAATAATTTAATTAATTTAATTATTAAATTTGTTCGAAAAAATTATTTTAATAATTATCCACAACGAAAACGACGAAAAAAATATTAAATTGAATATCGAGCCACGAAGTATAAAAATTAATAGTGGTTGCAAGTGACGTCAAAAATCAGTATACCCGTCCGCATGCAGGGTAGCGCGTCACTTTGATCGTCAGCGCGCCAAACCAAAAGTCCAACAACAATTACAACGTTGCTAACGGCGGACAAGCGAATAACGAAAGTTCACCGCTGCAGCTGCTTGTATTAATTTTCGAGTTTCAATTAAATAAAAAACTGGGGGCGACTGTGATTGCAAAAATATAACACAATTAAATGTTGCATCCAACGGCGGTTCAAATAGGTTATGTAATGTGTAGGTGTATATGTTTGTGTATGTAATAAATTTTAATATAATTTTTTATTTTATTTATTATAAATAAATGCATGCACAACTAGCTCTACTATATCAATACGTCTGTGCCAAGAATTGAAAGCGAGGTGCAATAAAGCTTTTGCACAAATACCTCAGGTTCTGCGTTAGGGTCTTTCAATCCAGCTGCCACTTTCCTCTTGCAAATCGAACAATCGCAGGGCATCCCTCTGGCAGCAGTTCTTCTGTGGCGAACAGGGTATTTCACGACCGGCACGATACTTTGAGCAGGAGCTGCTGTGTATTTTTCTACCAATACCGACATGCCGCGGGCAACAATAAAACGCACTATGCAATTTGAGTGCTTTGACCTGCACTTGCACTTGCACTTTATTTTTTTTTTTTATGTGTCACTGTCACCAAGTTGCCACGAAAATAAATATTATTAATTTTATCGTCCACCTGGGGGCGCCATGAAAAATTAGAGAGTTTTCTAATTTAATCAAACCGAAAAACTGCGGTGGCTAAAATTTTTAAATTGCGAAAAAACGAACGAAAACGAAAGAAAAAGGAGTCGACGGGTCACTTCAATTTCAACGAATGAATATTCTATATTTCGACAAAGTACTTAGAGCCTAGCTTAAGGCAGGCTTGCACCTTGTTGGCGCCCAAAACCTGATTTTTTTCTGGAATTTATTTCTTGGAAAGTATGGTAGGTATGGGAATAAAATTTTAGCCAGTTGTAGGGTACAGTTTATTGAAGCTACACAATTTTTTTGAGTGCGATCCAAGCGAAGGGGGAGGGGGAGTACCCAACAATGGCGGCATGTCCGCGAAAAACTCGTCCTCATGGCGGATTTTTTGGAATTTTAAGAAATAATCTGAAACGCAAAAAACGAATATATACTTAATCTGTACACTTTTTCGCATGGCTTGAACTAGGATTATTGAAAAAACATGTAAAAATGCAAAAATTATGAGCTTTTGAAAAAAAAATCGGTTGTTTCCTCATTTTTTCGTCACTCATTATTTTTTTAAATAAACAATTTTTAATATTTTCAAAAGATCCTAGTCTATTCCATGCACATACTTCTGAGGAACATGTATAAAAATTTCATGACGATTGCTCAATTTTTGCGGCTTGTACAACTTCCGCCAACTCGGAAAACATGGTTTCGAGAAAAACGCGTTTGAAAATTTGCACTATAATGGCAACAACAAGTGACAGTAAGCCGGAGAGTGCAGACGTGTTTTGCGCGAGCTCTGGAAAAAAAAACCGCTCAAAAGTGAAAAACAATAACTAAAAATACTGGAGTGGTGTAACAAAGGCAATCTAATTGCTAAAAACAGTAAATAATAATTAGTGCTATGATAAAACTAGTGCAAAGTTATTATAAAAACTAAGAAGTGCCACGAGTGATAGCTCAATGAGCGGCGATTCAAAAAATGAGCGTAGAAGCTCTGTAGACCAGAGAAACAGTTATATCTCTTATTTCTCAACCCGTGATACAGAAGTAGAAAGAACTTCTTCAAAGAGCAACTCAGCCCTACTGAACATTGACAGTGCGAGAGCACGGTCTTGTTCTCCCGCCCTACTCACACCAACTCCCACTTCATGGAGCTTGCAGTGTAGAGCCCCACCCCCAGCTTCGACTCACAGCTCACCAGCCACGAGCACTGCGACCTCGTTAATTTCTGCAACCGCAGCCACTGCAACAACAACATCAACGGTCGCCGTTAACAACAACGCGATTTCGAATGCGTTTGCAACTACTGCAGCGCCGAATAAAACTACAAAGCCAATTGTAAGTACGAGTGCCAATATCGGCAATATCAAACAACAACAAGTGGGTCCGGCTATAAAGACTGGCATGGATCGTTACATCCAAATCAAACGGAAGCTAAGCCCGCAAAATAAAATGGTTGGAAATAAACCAAAACAAAATTGCCCAAATAAAGGCAGCGAACAACCAGGGGCATCTAGTAACAACAGATTCGCCCTATTGTCGGAAATTGATAATAATCAATCCGAATCTGGACAGGCTGTTCAAAAGAAACCAAAGCCCCCACCAATTTACATAAGGGAACAGAATTCAAATGCCCTAGTAAAGAGAATTGTTGTGCTGGTCGGGAATGACAACTTTTATGTTACTCCTCTTGTTAAAGGGAATATTCATGAAACAAAGCTTCAAGCTAAAACTGAAGATCAATTCAGAGCTGTAACTAATTACCTAGACGAGGCTAGGAAACCCTACTACACGTACCAGCTCAAGAGTAGCAAGGTCTTGCAAGTAGTGCTAAAGGGCATAGAGCCCGACGTACCCACCAATGAGATAAAAGAGGCACTGAAAGAAAAAGGATTCTTCCCTAAAAATATTATTAATATTATCAACAAAAATAAAAAGCCGCAACCACTCTTTAAGGTCGAACTGGAGCCAGAAAGCAGAGCCTTGAAGAAAAATGAATTGCACCCGATCTACAAATTGCAATTCCTGTTGCATAGAAGGATTACTGTTGAAGAACCGCACAAGCGGAATGGCCCGCTGCAATGCACAAACTGCCAAGAGTATGGACACACCAGAAACAACTGCGGGCTTCGTTCAGTCTGCGTTGCTTGTGGTGGCTTCCACAAATCCGAACCTTGCCCTGCAAGCAAAGAAGACCCAAAGACAAAGAAATGCGCTAACTGTGGAGATAACCATACCGCAAACTACAGAGGCTGCCCGGTCTATAAAGAGCTGAAGAGTCAGTTTCAACAAGCAAAACAAGCACGCTCCCAGAATGCACGAAATGCGTACGTGCAATCCCAAACCACACCCAATGTTTTCTTTGCGAAAGCAGCCAGATCTTCATTTGGGCCCCTCAACACAAATGGTGGAGTTTCATACGCCAGTGCCCTAAAATCAGGCCTTGCCAATCAGACGGGACTCCCACAAGCTCAATGCTCTGAGCAAAATACAATTACACCTCAGCAAGCAATAGGACAAATACCAAACAGCATGGAAACCATGATGCTGACTTTACAACAGGGTTTGATGGAATTTATGTCCTTCATGAAAACAACAATGGCAAACCTTATGCAAAATCAAAACATTTTAATAAATTTGCTCACATCCCAACAATCTAAATAATCGATGTCTTTTCTTCGAATATCCATGTGGAATGCCAATGGCGTTTCACGGCACAAACTTGAAATAACTCAATTCCTAAATGAAAACCAAATAGATGTAATGCTGCTGGCAGCAACGCATCTCACAAGTAAATACAACTTCCAAATAAGAGGTTATACTTCATACTGCACAGATCACCCGGACGGTAAGGCTCACGGAGGAACTGGAATCCTAATCAGGGAACGCATTAAGCACCACTTTCTCCAGAGGTTTGCAACAAATTATTTGCAGGCTACATCTATAAAACTACAAGCAGGCAACGGTAGTATCACTTTAGCCGCTGTCTATTGCCCACCGCGTTTTACAATAACTAAAGAGCAATTCTTGGACTTCTACAATTCACTCGGAGATCGCTTTATAGCAGGAGGAGACTACAACGCCAAGCACACGCACTGGGGATCAAGACTCGTGACGCCCAAAGGAAGACAACTGTATAAAGCAATCATAAATTTGAGCAACAAACTCGATTATGTCTCCCCTGGCAGCCCCACATATTGGCCAGCTGACCCCAGAAAACTCCCGGACTTAATTGACTTCGCTGTGACCAAGAACATCCCAAGAAATCTAGTAAGCGCCAAATCGCTTTCGGACTTATCATCTGACCACTCGCCAGTTTTAATAACTCTCCTTCAAAGCCCGAAAGTAAATCGAGCACCCCTTCAGGCTGACCTCGACTAGAACTAACTGGCTAAAGTACAAAAAGTACGTAAGTTCCCACATTGAACTAACACCACAGTTAAACATAGAGAACGACATCGACTTCTGTGCTGATGCCCTGGAGTCAGTACTCGTGGCAGCAGCCAAAATCTCAACACCAGAAGAGACAATCGTGCGTAGCAACCAATACAAAACTAATCTGCAAATCGAACAACTGGTTCGGGAAAAACGACGTCTACGACGCGCTTGGCAATCCTGCAGATCGCCCCATTCGAAGCAACTCTATAATGATGCCACCCGCAGACTCACCAAAACACTCAAGCAAGAAGAGGAGCTTGCGCAGCGCCGGTACATCGAGAAACTGTCGCCGACCAGTACAAAGCATCCTTTGTGGAGAGCTCACCCAAATTTAAGCTCTCCGATAGAATCAGTCACTCCGATTAGAAACTCCTCGGGTACATTCGAACATCGGGAATATTGTAGTGCGATATTCCTCGACGTCTCTCAGGCATTCGACCGAGTGTGGCTTGAAGGCCTTATGCATAAAATCATAACATTACTGCCAGAAAACACTCATAAGTTACTTAAGTCGTACCTCTACCACAGAGTCTTTGAGGTTAGATGCAATACAACGACATCCAACGAGTATAACATTGAAGCCGGAGTCCCACAAGGTAGCGCACTGGGCCGCTCGAGATGCCCAACTAGAGCAACAGCTCAACTGGCTGATCATTTGGTGGTAGTTGAGAAGTGGCTATCAGACTGGCGAATCAAAATTAATGAACAAAAGTGTAAACATATAACGTTTACCCTTAACAGACAATCGTGCCCCCCGCTAACTCTAAATAGTACGCAGATTCCCCAAGCCAGCGATGTAACATATCTCGGCGTCCACCTCGACAGACGCCTAACCTGGCGGAAGCACATTGAATGCAAGAAAGTACATCTCAGACTTAAAGCTAGCAGCCTACACTGGATTATAAATTCTCGATCACCCCTGTGTCTGGACTTTAAAGTTCTTCTCTACAACTCTACACTTAAGCCCATTTGGACCTACGGCTCCCAGCTCTGGGGGAACGCGAGCAACAGCAACATTGACATCATACAGCGCTCACAATCAAAAATTCTGCGAACAATCACTGGGGCACCATGGTATGTTCGGAACGAAAACATCCACAGGGATCTGGGCATACCACCGGTCAAAGATGAAATAGCAAAGCAGAAAGCGGCCTACCATAACAAGCTTACACTGCACCCAAATAATCTCGCAAGGAACCTAAGACGGGTTTCGAACAGAACTCGTCTGCATCGTAACGAACTACCAGCCCAGCAATAAATATTAGGGCCCGTTAGTCTAAATTCAGTCTACATGACTGTTAGTTAAGTCATATTCTTAAGATTTGATATACTTATTGTTAGTCTCATATAGAGAAGATTCAATAAATAAAAGCATATATTGAACAAAAAAAAAAAAAAAAAATGGCAACGCGCTTGACACCGGTCCACCAAACGGCCGATAACTTTCGTAATTCAAGAGATTTCGACTTGAAATTTTAGGAGAGTAAAGTTGAAAGTTGTATCTATCCGAAACTGCAAAAAAAAAAAATTGATTTTTTTGACCTCACAAGGTGCAAGCCTGCCTTAACAAAGGTTGGCGAAGACGGGGCGACTTCGCCGAGAGCGAGAGAGAACTTTATTGTGCTCCCGCCTACGCCCTAAACTAACTTACACTAAACTTCAAGTTTTAACAATTTCATAAAAAATTCAAATTTGAGCCAAAACCCTTCCCAAAACATTCTAAACATCTTAAATACTCGTATAAAATATATGTAAATGTGTAAGAAAAAAATGAAAAGGATTGTAAAGGCGTTTATGTTGGAGCTACTATAAAAGCACTCTAAGCCAGAAGGCAGATATAATATTCACAAGGATCGATAAAATATTTAATGAAAAAAAAACCACTGACAATAGAAAAAATAAGTTACAAAAAGAAGATGTGAAAATGATAGGAAAGGAATGACGAAATAAACTATGTAAATGGTATAAGTTAAGTTAAATTATTTTATGTAACTAATGTATGTATGAATTTGTCTTGGGATAATTTAAGTAAAATAAAATCCGTAATTTAAAAAAAGAGTGTTGTAAAACGCCGCACCTCAGAATACAATTACAAGCCTTCAAACACCAAAAACTCAGAAAAAATAACAAACACTGCACCCATCACTCTACAACAACATTCTGCATCTACGTCCCGTGAATACAAGCCATACAAAACAACAACACACACAACTGGACCAACTGGACCACAGAAAAACCAATAAACACTGCACCCATCACTCTTCAACAACATTCTGCATCTACGTCCCGTGAATACATGCCATACAAAACAACAACACACACAACTGGACCAACCATTTTTAACACAATATCATCAGCATCAACACCACTCCGTTCGTGAGGAGCTAGAAGACATGGAAACTGACAACAATAACATAGCGCGCATTGATACCAAAGCTTATGGATCACAACGCACTGAAAACTAAAAATAAGAATCTTCCCTAAAGATAAGTCAAACCCTCTATCTGCTAACTTTAAACCTAACTTAACACCCAACAAACACCTTCCTTTATCACGGGGGACTTTAACGGATGGCACCCTTCCTAGGGCTGCCCAACAAAAAAAACACACGTGGAAAAATTATGCAAAGATTCATTGACAATGCACAGCTTATGTTACTAAACGACAGATCCCCCATGCATTTCTCAAGATACAATACATATACACACATTGACCTTTCACTTTGCTTCAAAACACTAGCTCCTTACACCAAATGGGAAATACTCTGCGACCCTTATGGTAGCGATCATTTCCCAATAATCATCTCCCTATTCCTACTAAACATAACTCAAAAGTTTAGCAGACCTTTCTTCAAACTTTAAGAAGCCATTGGAACTAATTCAATGCGCTTACGAGGGTGGTCCGATAAGTACTTAGCCTCCAAAAGAAAAAAGAAAATTTTGGAAAAGTGGCGATTTATTTCTCAACATAATCTCCTTTTAGCTCGATACACTTCACCCAGCGATGCTCCAACTTCTTTAACCCGTCTGAAAAATACGTTTTCTCGAGGTCTGCAAAATAGGCCTCTGTGGCGGCGACGACCTCCTCATTCGACGCAAATTTCTGTCCAGCGAGTAAATTTTTCAAGTTTGGAAACAAAAAGAAGACACACGGGGCCAAATCTGGAGAATATGGTGGATGGGGTAGCAGTTCGTAGCCCAATTCAAGCAATTTGGCCTTGGCGAGGGCGGAAGTGTGAGCCAGTGCGTTGTCATGATGAAAGAGCACTTTTTTCTTCGCCAAATGGGTCCGTGTTTTCTGCAATTCGGCGGCGAATGGGCCGAATAATTCGGCGTAATACAGCCCTTCTCCAGGCTGCCGATGTAGATCACACCTTGTGCATCCCAAAAACGGTGGATATCACCTTTTCGGCCGATGGGACAGTCTTCGCCTTCTTCGGAGCAGGTTCGGCGGGCGAAGTCCACTGTTTCGACTGTTCCTCGGTCTCTGGTGTGTACCAGTGGATCCATGTTTCGTCGACGGTCACGAAACGACGCAGAAACTCCTTCGGATTGCGCTTAAACAGTGTCAAACACTGCTCTAAAGTGGTCTCACGGTTGCGATTGTTGTCCGGAGTGAGCAAACGCGGCACCCATCGCGCCGACAGCCCTCTCATGCCCAAAATTTCAAGCAGGATATGACCCACGCGGTCTTTTGACATGCCTACTGTCTCAGCTATCTCGCATAAATTCAATCGGCGTTCTGCCATTACGAGATCGTGGATTTTTGTCACGTTATCCTCCGTGGTAGCCTTTTCGGGGCACCTGGGCGTGGCTCATTAAAAACCGCCGTGCGACCACGTTGAAACTCGTTAAACCAATTTTTGACGGTCGCCATCGAAGGAGAAGAGTCACCGTACACAGCATCCAAGCGCTCTTTGATTTCGCTACGCGATTTCCCTTCCAAAAACAAGAATCGAATCACAGACCGATATTGCTCTCGATATCCACGAACACGTCCGATTCCACACGCAGTCAAAACAAAACTACGAGTCCAGTTCGGCTGAAATTTCGACAGTAGCCGTCTACGAGAATGTACTACACGATAGTAAATTGCTCTTGCGATAGTGACGCCATCGGGCGGTGAGGCTAAGTACTTATCGGACTGCCCTCGTACTTATAACACTAACTCAAAATTCCCGATTTCGCACAATGTAAACAAAGAAGCCGCCTAGATCAACAAAATAATTTTATACAGCGCAAATCTCTCCATACCACAAACCTCATCAAAAGTATAACCCTAGAAAGTCCCTTGGTGGAATAAAAATCTTAACCAGCTCCGATTAAAAAAACAAAAAGCCTGGGAAACATTAAGCCGCAATTTAACTTTGGACAATATTATAAATTACAGCCTAATTGACAAGTATAATTTTGGAATCATAAAATAAACAAGAGAGAACGCTATAGTCGGGTGCCCCGACTATCAGATACCCATTACTCAGGTAAAGGGAGTGCGAGGGAGATGGAGATAGAAACTTTGATCACGCATAACTTTTTAATGAATGGTCCGATTTGAAAAATTTCTTCTACATTTTGATAGGTATTGATAAACACAATAAAACTGCATTTTTACTTTTTCGAAATATTTAAATTTTTAAAATCGTATATTAGCGATTGTGGGCGTTAAAGGGGGCGTGGCACCTTTTTGAAACAAACTTGCGCTGCGTAGGAACTCCTAGAATCTGCATGCAAAATGCCAATCTTCTAGCTTTTTCCGAGATCTCAGCGTTCATACGGACAGACAGACAGACGGACAGACGGAGAGACGGACAGACGGACATGGCTAGATCGACTCGGCTAGTGATCCTGAACAAGAATATAAGTTAAGTCCTTCCCAAGGACTCCTGTCCTTGTGAGGACTGACTTATACCTAGTCATTAGAATAAGGTTCCTTAATTGTCGGTCCCTCCCAAGTATGTGGCCAATTCCCTTCCAGATGAGTGAGAAGTCCAGAGGGTCTTTATATTACGTTATAAAATTTATTTTGTGTATACAATATTTCAATGTGCCAGTTAGCCGGTCCAATTTGTTCTGCCTTCCAAAGCGCTGCTCTATTACCGCCAAGCCTCGGTAAGTGCCCGTCCCACCGTCGACGTCGGCGTCAGCGTCAGCGGCCGGCTGGAGTAAGCGTCAGTGGCCGGCCGAAGTATTGCAGACCTTGCAGTTCTCACCGTGCTCCAATTGCACCGTGAGCGGTCAGCGTTCCCGTGGCCGGCGGATGTCGCCGTGCTGAGTTTGCACGGGGTGCGGAAGGGGGGGGAACGGTAGGTCGGTGCCCGGTCGGCGGATGTTGCTGTGCTGAGTTGGCACGGGGTGCGGGGGGGAGCGGTGTGTCGGTGCCTGGCCGGCGTATGTCGCAATGCTGAGGTGGCACGGGGTGCGGGGGCGGTAGAGTCGGGCGGTTAGCCCTATACTGTTAACTCTTCCCCCTTCGAAAATCTGCGTCCCGCAGATCAGCAACTCTTCGCGGGGGCCGCACTGATGGTGTGCGCCTCCAGTTCGACGATGCTTCGATGCGTTGGGATGCCTTTGGTGGAGGTTATTTTTTTCCATACGACGTATAGCAGCAAGGCCACAATGAGGATCACCACTGCTTCTGTTAGGATTGAGAATAGAAAATTGTTAGATATTGTTGACAGCTTCCTTAAGTTCTGCAGGCTAAAATCATGAACATATTTTAGCGAAAGCTGGTATCCAGTGGCGGTTACTTTGCTTAGTACGGCCGGCATGGCCATCACATGCGTTGTCGAGTAGCTGCTGTAAGACATGTTCCCGATGTGGACGGTCTCGTTATCGTACTGGACTATAAACGATCCCAGCAGATGGCGTTTCCCCGAGTTTGTTACGACCGTTCCGTTGAAGTTGGTCAGGAACAAGGTACCGTCGTCGACCAACTCTACAATCTCCTGATCGCTTCTCAGGTGATCGCAGAGAGCGTGTCCTCCTTTTAGGAGCCTGGGAATACAGCTGGCCTCGTCCAGTTTCCTTAAGTTTTTTTCCTGGCACACAGTCGTATTTCCGATGGAGAGACAATTGCCCAATACTGCGTAGGTTTCCTGGGGGTCCATCGCCAGCTTGTTGTATTCCAGCGCCACTTGTTTGCCCTCCATAATCGTGGGGTAAAGAAGCATCAGCTTGTATTTAGTGTCCACGACTTTGGGTAGTGCCAGCACGTATAATAGGCAGGTTCCGTTAGTTAGGATAGATGGTTCCGCGAATTCCACGGCCTCCACCACATTTTGGTATGGTAGGCTGCTAGTTTCTGCCAGAAGGGTTTCCACTTCTTTGTGATCCAAAAGATTTGAGTTTACTACCGATGCCTTCGCCAGCTGACAGGCTCGAGTGATTTCATCGACCTGCTTCAGCAGTATCATTGCCTTCTGCATTAAAATTGTGGCCGAATGGACCTCTCCGTCAATGGAGTTCACTCTTGCCATCATAACGTCAAGCTTCTGCAGTGATTCGTGCGTGGAATCGAACAACCTCGTATTTATTTGTATCTGCTGGTTACTATTTTGCATTACATTGTCCTGAGACTGGAGGATGGTATTCCAGTCCGATGCGTCGGGTGATCCGGCAACCCATTTCCAGGCTGACCCCAGCCAGTCTATGGACCGAGGCGCGCGGTGTGCCGACGTCATTCTTGTAATGCCATCGGTAGCAGTTTCCAGGTAGTGGCATATCAGCGCTGCAACTCTGGTGTCGGTGACCACTGATGTTTCTTCGGTGGTCTTGTCAATTGTATTTTGTATCCGTTTTAGGTCAATAATATGGGCGAGTTTGAATACTCCATTAACGCGCCATACCACACCCTGCTGAAGTGGGACTACCGGCGTATCATATTTGAAGATGTGAAGAGCAGTTGCGACTTGGATGATCGCCATACTTGGGAGAGAGACGTTACCCAATTTTTTATTTAATATTTAATCTTAGTGTAGTGTTTCGTGTTTCTGTTAATTGTTGTTAATTAATTATATTACTATACTATTTTTATTTATTTATTTTATTTTATTTTATTTTTTTTTTTTCTTTCTTTATACTCTTTGTATGTAATCTAATCTTTTTTTTTTTAAAAATTTTTTGTTTTTATATTTTCTTATAGGAAAAATAGTTGTTTTTTTGTCTTGTTAATAATTTTTTACTTATTGTTTTTCTTATTTAATACCCTTGGTTGTTATTTTAAAGAGTTCGTGAAACGTTTTCAGCGTAAGTTTTCAACTTTTTATGTGAGACTTATGGAAGATTTTTCCCGATCTAGTTTTGACCGTGACTCTACCATTATCTTCGATCTCCTCTGGTTTGAACCGATGTTTGTCTTTGCTCTTGATTTGTTTGTTAGAAACATAGACAGTATCTCCCTGATTATATTTTAACGGCTTAATTCTGTTTCTATTAAGCCTATCAGTTGACATTTTCTGCTTATGCAGGAGTAACCCTCTTATGTCTTCCTGCGTCTGTTCTTTGAAATTTGTTAGACCCTGATAATTTATTCTAGAAGCTCTGTTGAGAAAGATGTCGACTGGTTTACGGTTCGTCACCGAATGGACAGAGTTGTTATATCTGTCTACGGCAATGAGAACCAACTCGGCTACTTTCAGGTTACGGTTGTCGTTTTTCAGACACCGATATATTTCAAGGAAGGTTGAGTGGAATCTTTCAACCTGGCCGTTTACTTCACTCTTTTGAGAGGGAGTGTAATAAATGGCTATTCCGAGAGATTGCAAATAGTTAAGCACTGTGGGGCAGAGTAGACCCCTCTCATTATCTGAGACTATTGTTTCTGGTGCTGTGAAATAATGCAGAACTTCGGTCAGCCTCTCGCGGAGATGGACTGCCGATTTTGATTCTATCGGGAAAAGTTTGGCAAATTTTGAGAATTTATCGATGCAGCTCAGGAATTTAAGCTTCTCGATCGTAAAAAGGTCAATGTGCAGGATTTCGCATGGGTAGTTAGGAATAGGGGTTAGTTGCAACTTCGGCTTGGCCGGGTGCCTATCATATTTAAACATTTTACAAACCCGGCAAGAAGACACCAATGACTTAATGCGGCTTGCCATTCTGGGGAAATAAAATTTTTCCAAGATCTGTAACTTCATCTCTTTTGGATTTCTGTGGGCCCTAGAATGCTCTGTATTTATTATTCCACTCGACTCTACTTCGTCCGCTATATCAGTTACCAACCTCTGCGTAATGCGAAGTTTGAACCCTGGGAAGTTCTCTCGACAGCACTCTTGCAGAGACTGTAAGTGGCTGTCAGGAATTTTTATCCCATTAATTATTAATGGCTTCAAGTATTTCATCAAACAGGGTAGCAAATTTATTGTGGAATCAATGGGAATTAGGTGACGTACGTAGCCCGTGTGTGGTGTTTCGCAAGAATATTCCAGCCTGTCTTGCTCAAACACAAGTTGATTCCTAAATACGTTAATAGGGGCTTCCACGTGAGGAATTAAACCCGATGCGTCTTGAAGCGCACTGTGAACGGTAGCAACGGAATCCGTTGTTGAAGTTGAGGATGTGTCGGTATTGAGGTAGTTTACATTCGAAACGATGCGAGAAAGAGCATCAGCAACCACATTGGATTTGCCCGGCTTGTAAATAAGCTCGCAGTTGTATTCTTCTATGCGCGCTTTCCAGCGTTTCAACTTAGCATTGTAGTTCCGATTGCCTAACGAAAAGGTTAGGGGCTGGTGATCGGTATAAACTTTAATTGACGCGGCGCCATAGAGGTAGGATCGTAAATTATCGAGGGCCCATACTATCGCTAGCATTTCTTTCTCGTTCACTGCGTAGTTTTCCTCCGTTTTATTCAGAGACCGTGAAATATAGGCAATTGGGCGGTCTTTCCCGTCGTCGCTTTGAGAAAGAACGGCTCCTATTGCATAATTGGAGGCATCGGTAGTTAAATGGAAAGGTTTATTAAAGTCTGGGAATGCCAAAACTTCTGAAGAGGCAAGGATGGTTTTCAAGTCGTCGAAGGCTTTCTCGCCTTCTTCGTCAAGCGAAATTGAGATATTCCTGGATTTAGATGCCTTGACCTGAGCATGGTCCCCCCTCGTGAGGTTCGTCAGAGGTTTAGCGATTTTAGCATAATCGCAGATAAATTTCCTATAATAAGAGGTCATTCCTAGGAAACTTTTAAGTTCTTTCAAATTCGTGGGTGGAGGCATTTCTTTTATGGCTTTTACCTTCTTTTCATCTGCGCGGATCCCATCCGCCGTTACCACATAACCCAGGAATTCGACCTGGGTGCGCAGAAACTGTGTCTTTTCCAAATTCACTTGCAACTTGGCATGTCTCAATTTTGTAAATACGGCGCGAAGGTTACGCCAGTGAGACTCGTAGTCTTTACTAAAGACGATAATATCGTCGATGTATACGTAGCAAATTTTACCAATGTGCTCTCGTAATACGTCGTCGATCATTCTTTGGAAAACAGCCGGGGCATTCTTCAACCCGAATGGTAAGCGCATAAACTCGTATTTCCCGTTCAGGGTAGAGAATGCAGTTTTAGGTATGTCGGATTCCTTCATATGAATTTGGTGGAACCCGGACGTTAAGTCAAGAGTGGTAAATAGCTTGGCCTCCCCCAGACTGGACAATGTAGATGTTATATCAGGGATTGGGTATGTGTCGGAGATGGTAACTGCGTTGAGACGCTTGAAATCTATTACCATTCGGTATTGTTTTTCCCCATTGGGCTTGGGCTTCTTTGGGACTACCCATATCGGGGAATTGTAGGGGCTCTTGGAGGGCCTGATTATTCCCTCGCGCAGGAGCTCGTCGACCTGATTTTCTACCTCGCCTCTCATGTTCGCGGGGTAAGGGTAGCTTTTTGAATATATGGGTTCCTGAGTACTTGTTCGGATCTCAGCTCGAACACTTGTATCCACGGCTTCGCCTGGCGAGAGTGGCTCAAAAATAGTGGTGAATTCAGAAATTAGGGATTCGAGGCATTCCCTTGCTTCCACTGGGTGTTCGCTGTCGATTAGCGAATGGACATTTAAGGAAGGCATGGCAAGTAGCGGAATTTTTATCCCTGGTGCTATTGTTAAAGAGTCGTTTTTCCTATCAATAATTGCCTTAAGGGATTTCAGAGTATCGTCCCCAATAATGCCATGGAAGGCAGTTAAACCGGGAAGAACGAAGAAGGTGACCGGAGAATCATTGCCTATGGGACTGAAGAATGGTCCAGTTAGTTGATGTGTTATTTTTATCTCCCCTCCAGCGGATTGAACCGGAAAGGGTTTCGACAAGGGCAAGCATCCCTTGGCTATCTGGGGGCTAATGAAGTTCTTATTCGCGCCAGTGTCTATTAGAAACTGTAGCTTAGCCCCATCTTTCACGCCATACTCTATGTATGGAACGCTAGAGAGGCGTCGGCCATAAAATTTACTGCGCCAGTACTACCAGCCTCCATGTGAGGTTGGCGGCCAGACTGGTTGTCTGGTAAAGCTTCATCATAATAAGCCTCACTGACGGATTTTTCCTCATGCTGGTTTAAAGCGGCCTCACCCGGGGATGGGACAGCAGTTAATTGGTATAGTCTTTGCGATTTCCGAAAAGGGTTAAGATTGGAAGAGGTACTAGGGCTGCGTTTAACGCTAAAATTATTGCTTCCCTGGTTTGAACGATATGAGTGGCCAGACTGGTGGGGCTCCATTTTGATCGCTCGCGGATTTGAATATCTTGGCGGGGGCTGAGAATTCCTGCCTGCGTCTTGATATTGGTATTGGTTATTATAAGAAGAATGGTTGGATTGGGGCCAAGAGTACTTCTGGCGGTAAGGCTGAGGGGATGAAAACTTACTAGAATAGGTGACATGATTCATTGAGGTAAGATTCTGCAACTCTAAACAGATTGCGTAGGCCTCTGGCAAGTTTTTTGGGCCGCGAATTACCAATAATTTAGAGAGGTCACCACTCAGGCCTCTGATGAAGACATCCAAGGCTCTGTCCCTATAAGTTTCGACCAGCGCACTAAGAATTCCAGGGCTTTGGTTACTGTTTTTAAGGCAACGTATTATCAGGGCAAAATGAGCATTTATTCCCGAGTAAAACGTTTCCACGCTCTTCGCCCCCTGAGTCATTTGACCCATCTGGTACTCTAGAGTGCGCAGGTCTCGCTTATCGGCGTAATGGAGCATTAGGACGCGTTTAATTTCAGGCCAATCGTCTTCTGCCACGTTGTATGACAGAAGGGTTGTCTCCGCGTTACCCCTAATCTTCTGCCTAAGGCTAACGACTATGGAGCGATAGAGAGGTCTTTCCTTGATTATCTCATAGTCTTTTAGAATGGTTTCGGCTCTACCCATCCAAGAGTCGTAGCCACCAGCTTCGCCCTCAAAGACCTGCAGCTCCTTCACACAATCCGGCAGCCTAGCAATTTCTTTTAGTTCGTACTCCGTACGGGCGGGAGTCAAAGGCTTCGGTTGGGGAACAACCTCGTTAACCTTTTCCTGAGCCTCCTCTAGGCTCACTACCTTATCACTAACTTTCTTTACATCGTTTTTAACGTCAGCCATCTGGCCAAGCAACACGGCCAGAGTAGCCTCAAATTTAGTCAAAGCTGCCTTCATTTCCTCCATACTAACGAATCGATTCAAACAAATGGGAGTCTTTTCAAATAGTTTAAAATAATTATGGGTAGAGTGACGGTTAAGTTTTTTTTTTTTTTTTTTTATTATAAAATTCTATGCTGAGAACGCTTCACTTACCCGTGGTTCGTATTTATTCTTTATTCTTGTTATTGGTGTTATCTTCGTGTGTTCAGGACATGAGTATCAGGTCACGTACAACGTGCAGATTCTAAGGGTAAAAAGAATGACTTTAGTGTGATTCGGATATAGCTATTTTATGGGACAGGCGGGAATTGAATTCTTACGTGTGTGTGTGTTTTTTTTAGTTTTTGTTTCGTGAGATTTTTCCTCCTTATTTTTTTCAATTTTATCGTCATATTTTTTCTTTTCATTTTTTTCCTCGGTGAATGCTTGTATATTTTTTTGCAAATAAAAATTGTCGAATCCTTTTTTATCCGGCGTTAGGCGCGGTGGGCCGTATTATTCCGTTTTGGTGTATCACCTTCTAAGGTACGGTTGCCACACAATTCACTAGGCGGCCCTTTCTGTACTGGTAACACTGAGCGTATCTAGTGAATTACCCACACCACTTTCCACGTTATATTATTTTTTATTATAAATCGGGCCGCTCGTAAACAAGTTACCGCAGCGGTTATCAAAATTTATATTTCTTTATGTTTGTAACACCTTATAACGCCCGTGAATTAAAACCACCGCGGCGGTTTGGTAACTTCTTTTGTTTCACGATAACCTTTTGCGCTCGTGAATAAGCCGGGAGGTCAGATCACAGCAGCGGGTCGGTCATATTTTTATCATTTTTTTTTTGTTTATTTGGAATCAATTTTTATTATTCTCATTTTCACTTTTTTTTTTTTTTTTTTTTTTATTCCACTTATTAGGAATTAAAATTTTTGTTAATTAATTTTTTTATATTCTTTTTTTCTCTTCACCTTTTTCATTTTATTTATTTTTTAGAAAAAAAAAACTTTTTTTTTCACATGTACCTCTCATGGAAGGTTACTCTCACTTTTCTCACACACGCAACACACAATTCACTTCCCGCCTTACCTTGTCCTAGGGATCCTCGTCGCTTAATGGAGAGGTCCCTGTTCGGGCGCCAGTTAAGTCCTTCCCAAGGACTCCTGTCCTTGTGAGGACTGACTTATACCTAGTCATTAGAATAAGGTTCCTTAATTGTCGGTCCCTCCCAAGTATGTGGCCAATTCCCTTCCAGATGAGTGAGAAGTCCAGAGGGTCTTTATATTACGTTATAAAATTTATTTTGTGTATACAATATTTCAATGTGCCAGTTAGCCGGTCCAATTTGTTCTGCCTTCCAAAGCGCTGCTCTATTACCGCCAAGCCTCGGTAAGTGCCCGTCCCACCGTCGACGTCGGCGTCAGCGTCAGCGGCCGGCTGGAGTAAGCGTCAGTGGCCGGCCGAAGTATTGCAGACCTTGCAGTTCTCACCGTGCTCCAATTGCACCGTGAGCGGTCAGCGTTCCCGTGGCCGGCGGATGTCGCCGTGCTGAGTTTGCACGGGGTGCGGAAGGGGGGGGAACGGTAGGTCGGTGCCCGGTCGGCGGATGTTGCTGTGCTGAGTTGGCACGGGGTGCGGGGGGGAGCGGTGTGTCGGTGCCTGGCCGGCGTATGTCGCAATGCTGAGGTGGCACGGGGTGCGGGGGCGGTAGAGTCGGGCGGTTAGCCCTATACTGTTAACTTATATATACTTTATAGGGTCGGAAACGCTTCCTTCTACCTACATACTTTTGCACGAATACAATATACCCTTTTACTCTACGAGTAACGGGTTTAAAAAAGGAGCTTGCTGCACGTTTACGTCAACAATCCAATCCTCTACCCCTTCATCCAAATTATGGGCTAATATAAGTCGTTTCTGCCCATCTAAACCTATACACGGAATTTCGAACCCAGAAACCAAACAAATTACAACAGCTGGCAACGAAATTTCCAACATCCTGGCCCATTACGTGTCAGACCTTGCAACTGATTTGAATTTCTCAGAGCAGTTTCTAAACAATAAACAATACAAAACGAACAAAATTAACTATGCACTTTCCACTACTGCTCAAATCACAGAGCAAAAAATTATTGTTCTCCAGCTAGTTTCAGGACTACAAATATGCAGGGCTAAACAGAATATAATACCAAATGATAAAAAATAGCGCCCTTCCTATAAAAAACCGAATTGCAAACCTTTTTAATAAAATTTTCGTAAGTTACATACCACAAGACCACATACCTACAAAATAAGTGCAATAATCAAACCTAAAACCGACTAAACAAAAAGTAATTCCGACCCATTTAAATTGCTGCCTAGCTAAAACTATGAACAAAATTATTGCCAAAAGAATATAGTGGTTTATCACTCACAACAACCTGCTAAACCCAAACCAATTCGGCTTTAAACAAGAAAGGAATATTCTGTAAATTATATTCTCCAAAACTACCTAGCTTTAAAAACATCAAAGTTATGGTATTTCCGATCGTTCAGTTATATGACAGCTATAAGATATAGTCGGTCGATCCTTATGAAATTTGGTAGGTGGGATTGAATGGCCAAAAATAAAACCCAAGGAAAAACCCAACTTCCTAACGTTATAAACACCAAAGTTATGGCATTTCTGATCGATCAGTTATATGGCAGCTATAGGATATAGTCGGCCGATCCCGGCCGTTTCGACTTATATACTGCGTGCAAAGGAAAAAAGGGTGTGTGCAAAGTTTCAATTCGATATCTTTAAAACTGCTTTCGATATCTTTAAAACTGCTTTAGTTTGCGTAGAAACAGACAGACGGACAGACGTACAGACAGACAGACGGACATGCTTATAACAACTCAGGGCGCGATTCTGATCAAGAATCTATATACCTTATAGGGTCGGAGATGTCTCCTTCAGTGCGTTGCATACTTTTGACCAAAATTATAATACCCTCTGCAAGGGTATAAAAAGGCAAATCGACTTCGAACAGTCTGTTATACGTAGACTATCTCATACAGAAGTCTCACCGACATACTTCATTCATCACTCTTGACTTTTTAAGAGCTTTTGATCAAGTGGACGTGCCATAATCGACTAGCTCCACCAATGGAAAACAAGTCCTAAAATAATAAATTAATAGGAAAATAATCGTCCGCGTCGGTCGGTACAAATCGAATTCTCTACCTTTACCTAACGGAATCCCCCAGGGATCACCTATATCTGTGATATTGTTCTTCATAGCTTACAATAAGCTATCATACATAATATCTTTACCTAAAGAAATCAAGTTTAACGCTTATGCCGACTGTTCGCGCACTTTGCGTTGTTTTTTTTAATTTTGTTAACTAGTGTAAGGCGGGAGCGGGAGCACAATAAAGATTTAATCGCTCTCGCGAATTCGCCCCGTCTCTCGCCCCTTCGTTAAGTTAGGTTTAAGCGTCTATATATTGAAATTAAATGTCAGTTGTTATATGAACATCGTTCTGAGCACACTCCTTTTCGTCGCCATCGCCAATAAATTAATTTTCCCTGCGTTCACAAGTTTCGCGTTTTATTAATACAAAACCGTATTAGTTTTTCATGGTGACCCCGAAGTGATCTGCAGTGGAAATCGAGTTTTTTTTTTGGTGAAAAATACAAAGTTAAAACTAAATAAATCGCGCCGGCTTTAAACATTGAAGTTGTTGTTGCCGCTACTGTAATTCGTCGTTGCTGCCGCTGGACAATTTGACCGCTGCAGATCGTTAACTGGACCAGAAGTTGTTGTTGTCGCTGCTTGTCGCCAGTTGCTGCCTTAAGGAAGGGACATGGATTTAAAGAGGGAAGTTGCCGACGGATGTGTATCGTCCCACCAGGTATAGAGTGTTTAAAGTTGAAAGTTAATCTGTGGCGTGTCCTAAATTGTGTTTTGGCCCATCTTTCAACTTTTTGCATTCGTGTGAAAATTTCGGTAGATAGCGAGCATTCTAACCAAGAAATAAATAAAAATTGCATGTACTAACGATTATAATTCTGATATATACATCCATACATATTTACATACATATTTCGAATTATACATACATACATACATAAGTGAATCGCTTTGGACCAAAATCAAATAAAAATTTGTCGGCATTTTTAAAAATAAAATTCCCCCATTTCTCGTCGTAGTGAACACCAATTATAGCTGTGCAAAAAATTAAAAAGGCAAAAGTTGAGACTTGTGGGAAGTTATAATTCGAGAATTAAATCCCCGGCAAATTTTCTGCCGCGCATTTTCTTCAAATTTCCCTCGCTTTTCGCCATTTCCCGCGCTTTTAAGCGTCAGGTTTATATATTCGTTGACCTTAGTTATCGGTCAGTGCATCATCCTCCGTTACCATTGCGTTGAGCACCGCCAGCCGGACACACATACACACACACACAGACAACGCAGCCCGTTCTTTCGAGTTCTCTTTCGTCGTTTTCGTTTTCGATCGCTGGAACGGTGCAAGCGTTGCCGCTGCCTAAACGTTTGTTCGTTTTTTGGTGTTTGAGTTTGGCCTGTGCTCCCCTACACTACGTGCGCTCGGCATATTATATTGAATTATTAAATAATTTAGGATTCCTTAAATTAATTTCTTAATTAATTTTAAATAACTCCCCTACACTGCTTGCGTTCAGCTTATTCCTCTCGTTGGTTATTATTATTTAAATTTAATAAATTTAAAAATAAAATTTTTTTGTACACACTTACATACAATTAAAAAAAAAAAAATAAATAAATAAATTAAATTAAATTTAAAAATCTTCGATAAAAAAAAAAAAAAAAAATGCCAAAATCGGAAAGTAACAATCAGGAAATCGAAGAGTTGAAAAACCAACGAGATGGCTATATGAGGAGTATAGAGCGAACGCAAAGATATTTAAATACGGTTGAGTTAGAATGTCGATTGGAAATCCTAAATACGCACATCGAAAATGCTTCGCTTATACAAAATAAAATTGAAGCGAAAGATGGAGATGATGAGTACCGCGAAGAGTTCGAAGAGACTGCGATAATAGCAAAATCGTTGCTAATTTCCCTAATTGCGGAAACAAAGCGTAAGAGCGTTGACAATTCCGCTCCGCCGGTAATGCGCACACCCCAATGCCGTTTGCCGAGCGTCGCTCTTCCAACCTTCAGCGGAAAGCATTCCGAATTTAAAAATTTTATAAGCCTTTTCGAAACTTTTGTTGACAAAGATGACACTCTGCACGATATCGAAAAATTCAACCATCTAATATCGTGTTTGGCTGGAGACGCGCTAGGAACAGTCAGGGCATTCCAAGTTACCGCGGATAATTATCCAAAAGCTCTGGCTAGCCTAAGGCGGGTGTACGATAATGATTGTTTAATTTTCTTTGACAATATATCGACACTGTTTAATCTGCCAAAGATTTCATTCCGCACCAATGCGTGCTGCGACCTCAAAGCACCTCGACAAAGTTGAGAGTGGTATTCGACGCCTCGAGCCGTACATCGACGCAGGTCGCGTTGAATGACATCTTGATGGTTGGCCCCACCATTCAAGAGGAGCTGTATTCGACCCTTCTTCGGTTCAGACTGCACAAGTTTGCGCTTGCAGCAGACGTAAAAAAGATGTATCGTCAAGTAATGGTTGACGAAGCTGACCGAAACTTTCAGCTCATAGTGTGGAGACGAGATCCATCTGAGTCTCTAAAAATCTTCAAGCTGAACACCGTGACTTATGGAACTTCGCCAGCACCCTATCTGGCGATTCGGTGTTTAATGCGGCTTGGAGAGATCGCGCAGGATTCGTGTCCAAAAGCCGCTAAGGTCATTCAGAATGACTTTTATGTTGACGATTTGTTGACTGGCGCCAGATGCGTTGAGGACCTGCTAAGCCTTCGAGACGAAGTTTCTCAGGTATTGCAAGAGGCAGGATTTGAATTGGCAAAGTGGTTTTCTAACTGTCCAGAGTTGTCCGCATCTGAAAGCGCTGTCATGCCGCTAACGGCAGACTCAGACGTAACTAAAACACTTGGCGTGGTTTGGTTGCCGGGTAAAGATTACTTTCAATTTCGGTTGGATGACTCTTTCCTGGATCTTCGTGCGACAAAACGAAACATACTGTCGGTGACTGCCCGACTTTTCGATCCGCTTGGCCTATTGTGTCCTCTAGTGACTAGGGCAAAAATGTTGTTGCAGGAACTGTGGCTTCGAAAGTTAGACTGGGACGAGTCGCTGCCGATGCAACTGCAGACATCTTGGGAAGCTTTCAAGAGAACGCTGTTGCAGCTGCCCAAGATCAAGATATCGCGATTCGTTCATACAGACGCCAAAGTCCCGGCAGAAATACATGGTTTCGCTGACGCTTCCATGCGAGCATATGGAGCGTGCATCTACGTTCGAACTAGTACCGCTGAAGGTTTAAAAGTATCTTTATTGACAGCAAAATCCAAAGTAGCTCCCCTCAAGACGAAAACTTTGCCTCGCCTTGAGTTGTGCGCAGCTCACCTTCTTGCGGATCTTTATAATCGTGTAAGACCATTGCTCAATTTTCCGATTACAAAAGTGTTCCTCTGGACGGATTCGGAGATCACTTTGCATTGGATCAAAACGCATCCTTCGTCGTTGTCAGTTTTTGTCTCAAACCGAGTGGCGGAGATTCAAGAATGGTCGGAAAAAGCAATCTGGAGACATGTCCCCACGAAAGTAAACCCAGCGGACATTGTGTCACGGGGATGTGACGTTGAGGAACTTACAGCTTCCATTTGGTTCGCTGGGCCGTCGTTTTTGCTCGATGCAGAAAAAGATTGGCCTGTAAATCGACACTTCGAAGTACCTGCTGATGTCGTGTCGATGGAATTACGCAAATCAGCATTAGCGCTTGTGGTAATTCCAGAGCCCAATTATGTGCTTCAGAAAATAGAATCCTTTTCGTCGCACATAAGGCTTCTAAGGGTTTTCGTGTGGGTCTTACGGTTTATTCAAAGGTGTAAAAAAGTGTCGCAGCCCTTTGAAAAAAGTATTACACCAAGAGAACTGAATTTTGCGTTTGAGAAAATAGTGGAAGTGATCCAATCTCACGAGTTCAGTGACGACATGGGTAAAATTCGAAAAAATAAACCGGTAGCAACGAATATACAAAAACTAAGCCCTTTTCTTCAGGAGAAAAAAATTAGATTGGTGTTCCTCGACATTGCTGCGAGTTGGGGGTCGGTTATTGAATGCTCCTATCCCGTACGAAGCCAAATTCCCGTTGTTGTTGTCGAAAGGCTCACAGTTTGTTAAAACGTACGTGTCCTACCTGCACGTTACAAATTGTCATGCTGGCCCTCGAGCTCTTGTAAGTCTGTTGCGAGAAAAGATATGGTTGGTTAATGCGCAGGAAGTTTGCCGCAGAACAGTTCGTTCTTGCATTCGTTGCTTTCGGTGCAAGCCGCAACTCTTGACGCAAATCATGGGGAACTTGCCATCAGACAGACTTCGAGCTCTCCGCCCTTTTAATATCTGTGGTGTTGATTTTTGTGGCCCATTCAACACAACGTATCGTATCCGTGGCAAGCCACCGTACAAATCATACGTGGCATTGTTTGTATGTTTTGCGTCCAAAGCGGTCCACTTAGAGTTAGTGTCTGACCTCACCACTGATGCGTTTTTGTTGGCATTCCAAAGGTTCGTGAGTCGACGCGGGATTCCGGAGAAGGTGTGGTGCGACAACGCGACGAACTTCGTCGGAGCCGATCGCCACATGAGAGAGTTCCGGGCCCGTCTGGAGGAGCAGGGGGGCGGTATCGCAACATTCGCGTTAAGAAAAGGATGCGAGTTTGCGTTCATACCGCCCAGAGCACCTCACTTCGGCGGACTTTGGGAGGCAGGTGTGAAGTCTGCAAAGCACCTGTTCCTTCGGACGGTCGGCGAAGACATCCTGACCGCGGAGGAGCTCGGAACTCTCCTCACCAGCGTGGAGGCCGTGCTCAACTCCAGGCCCCTCGGAGCGATCAGCACGGATCCCAACGACGGCGAAGCCCTAAGCCCAGGCCATCTCCTGATCGGCGGGCCCCTCCTTGCTCCACCCTCAGCAGCGCTCCCGGACCAAGTCAGCCCAACCTGCTTACGACGATGGCGCAGTGTCTCGTCTCTCAGGCACAGGTTTTGGCAGCGTTGGTCCCGGGAGTACGTCTCGAGCCTCCAGGCAAAAAACAAGTGGCACCAGGAGGTCCAAAACGTCGACGTGGGAGCTCTCGTCGTCGTCGCCGAGGACAACCTTCCGCCGCAGCAGTGGATGACCGGGCGGATCGTGGCGGTGCACGTCGGCGCTGACGGCAAGGTCCGAGTGGCGGACGTGAAGACGAAGGATGGGACGTATCGGCGAGCGGTGCATAGGCTGGCGGTGCTTCCAGTGGCATGCTGAAGACGGCGGTCCTTCAGAGGGGGCGGTGTTCGCGCACTTTGCGTTGTTTTTTTGAATTTTGTTAACTAGTGTAAGGCGGGAGCGGGAGCACAATAAAGATTTAATCGCTCTCGCGAATTCGCCCCGTCTCTCGCCCCTTCGTTAAGTTAGGTTTAAGCGTCTATATATTGAAATTAAATGTCAGTTGTTATATGAACATCGTTCTGAGCACACTCCTTTTCGTCGCCATCGCCAATAAATTAATTTTCCCTGCGTTCACAAGTTTCGCGTTTTATTAATACAAAACCGTATTAGTTTTTCACCGACGACTTCTTCCTGAGAATTAGCTTCAAAAACCAAAAGCATAACCTAAACAATCTACTAAACGACATAGGCAACTGGTGCTAATAGTCAGGGGCCTCTCATCCCTACAAAAATGCCAGCATCTTCTTATTTGCAACAAGCACAATTGCTCTTGGACCATAAGCAGCAATAACATCGAAATCCCTACTATTACCACATTGAAGACTTTTAAAGAAACCATAAACAACAAATACAAATGGAATACACACATAAACACACTTATACCATTACTTCACCAAAAACTAAACATAATAAAATGTTTTTCTAGCTTAAAATTTAATTGCAACACAAACACATTACTCAACGTTGCAAAAGCAACCGTCATAGTTAAAATATAATATGGTTTATTCCTTTATGGACACTCACCCAAAAGCATACAAAACCAATTAAAAACTCCTTTTAACACTGCAATACGTCTAGCTCTCGGAGCCTATCGCTCCACACCCATAAATAACTTGCTTTACGAGGGTAACATTACCCCATTGAACTAAAACGAGACTTACAAACAGCAAAACTCAGCAAAAAGCTAAGGAATTCAAAAAACACACCAATGCACAAGTTTATGAAACAACGAAAACTTGAAAAAAAAACTCCACCTACCATAGATCGCACAATAACCTTATGCAAGGGGCTTTATTTGCCCTACAAACCACAAAAGTTAATTAAATACAAACCTCCCTAGGACCTCCCCAACCTTGTCGACACAACGCTACTTATTCACAAGAAACAAATAACACTCCCAGAAAAATACCAAAAACTGTACAAAGACAAAAAAGACAACTTAAAACAAGAAAGGAAGCAAACTTTTTATACACCCTTTCAGTTGTTACAAATTTACTACATTTACTACAATGAAGCTATATCGATTTTGCGCTGCATTTTGCCATTGTTTCTAAGGCGGCTATATGATATTGTTGTCCGATTTTAATTTAATTAAAACCGTAATTCCATAATATTTAAATATTACCAAATTCCAAAGAACAATAGGTAATATTAATATTTTTGGTTATTAATATTTAAATGAGCTTTTAGATCTTATGATATAAATTAGATGTTTTTAGGAAGAGTAAGATTTTTTGTATGTTATCTCATGGGGTTACTTAGTAGAATAAGGGGGTTTGTATTGTCGAATAAAGTCTGCAATGTACATAGATTATAAGCTATTAAATCAACTACCTACATACACATGTATTTAATGTTAGGCTAAAATATATTTTCTGTTATCAGACCATACTACCAACGTAGCCGAGGCCCTCGCAGTTAGCTAAGTTTTGTAAATTTCTCTATCAATTATACTGATTAATAAAAATACTAACAAAAAGTGAGAAGTTTATATCTGTAACTACATTTTTTGATTGACAGTGATTTTGATTGACGTATTTCGCATCATGTTAAATTTGAGCATCTCATAAATTCAGCTCGCTCAAGAAGATCATCAACGAAGCGCAGACCCATTGTTAGCGTACCACTTGAGTCGCTAAGCCACTTGATGCCCACTTACAGCACCAGCTCTGCCAGAGCTACCTTTTCTATTTTTACTAACTCTAGCCTATTAACTCCTTGTATGGGAGACAATTATGATGACTCTGTACCTTTGTATATCTTAGAACATAAGCAATGCAATGTATTTTTAACTAACAACCCCATACCATTTCTTTGCTATGGTGCCCCCCTTGACTCTGAAAACGTGTATATAAACCCGACCTTTTGCCCTAATAAAATCAGTACTCAAGCAATACTTGTGTATTCAATTACTCTGCGTTCTACGAGTGAGCATCGCTGTGTCTTTGGCCCTCATACGCATGATCCCTCCGAGTTAAACCAATTTAAGTGTTGGTTTAGCAACCTATCGTCACTAGATTATGTTCTAGGGGCAACCATTCCTATAAATAATAAAAATAAAACTACAAACATTTTGGTGACCCCGACCATTGCATGAAATTCTAGTCAACTTGGCGACTAATTTCTGCACATACTTTGCTAGACAGATTCCCGATCAACTTGGCGATCGAATCATCTAGAGTTAAAGTTGTGAAAATATTGCTGAATAAACCAGATATTGAGCAAAATTCATAACAAAGGGAACTTTGCCTCGATTAAATTTCTGAGCTTGAAATTTTCAAGGAGTAACTTATCAACTTGGCGATCTGTTACTACAATATTGG
This sequence comes from Drosophila kurseongensis, assembly GCA_018153305.1. Lineage (NCBI taxonomy): Eukaryota > Metazoa > Arthropoda > Insecta > Diptera > Drosophilidae > Drosophila > Drosophila kurseongensis. The sequence goes on from JAECXX010000001.1 coordinate 7,795,922, forward strand.
AAGTCAACTTGGCGACTCCAATAACACAACTATTTAAAGTAGAAGAAGTCAACCCGGCGACTCTTCAAACTTACAACATCCATATAATCCGATTTCTGGAGTCAACTAGGCGACTCCCAGGTTTATCGTCGACTATTTTTCCGAAATTGAAGTAGTCAACAAGACGGCTCTTCAACTGGAAAACAATAAATTCAAGTAGTCATCAAGGCGACTCTTGAATAATTCTGGAAGCGGTAGCATCCAAAAAATTCAAATTGTTTTTTAACAATATAATCCGATTTACTGGAGTCAACTTGGCGACTCCCAGGATAATCGTCGATTAACGTTCGAGATTGAACAACAAGGCGGTTCTTCAAGTGGAACTCAACAACTTCAAGTAGTCTACAAGACGGCTCTTGAATATTTCTGGAAGCTGTTGCATCCAAAAATAAAACATTTATTGAAACACACATATTAAATAAAATAGAAAAAAAAATACTTTTTTAAATAAAAAGGTTTTAAACTATTTTTTGGCTCTCTTTTCTAATCCGAAAATCCTTACTTGTCTTTGACCATAAATCGGTTGCGAGAAGAAGCGTAGCCAGCTTATATAAGCAATTCAATTATCTTCCAACGGGTCAGGCAATTGTTAAGGCAAAATGGAGGTTGAAAATTTGATAGCCATACAAAGCCAAATTGGCGAAGAAATCCAAATTTTGCTACGGAACATCAAAAAGGATTCCAGTAAAAGAAAGGAAAAGGCGTCGTATTTTGAAGACAGAAAACGACAAATTGAAGAGCATAGGAAAAAAATTCGACCAAGGAAATTATAGTATCCTAGAATTATTAAAGGGTACTCCACATCCGCATGTTTATTTTGAAAAACAGTACTACAATCAAATGCAGACGATTGTTCATCAAGCCATCGAAGAATTTAACGCAAAAATTCTTCAACTACCGGCAACAGAAACAGCTTCAGAAGAGGTGGACCATATACAAAAGCTGATCAGACACCAAGCAGCGGTTCTGGAATCTATGTCAAGAACCATGAAACATATATCTCCAGAAAACAAATTTACCTATAAATCGGTAATTGATAATTTATGGAAACAAATTGAAAGTCTTCATTTTTAAATCCACAAGTTATGTATAACACCTGAATAAGTGGGCTATAGTATGGAGCGATTTATCTCCGCGGAAGAAGCAATGTTGCAGTTCTGTCATCCATATGCAGAACCCGTTTCAGTAGCCACCAATCAAGCGGTTTCGACAATCTCTTCGATACAGTTGCCAAAAGTTTCCATTCCAAAATTTGATGGAAGCTATTTAAAATGGCAACAGTTTTATGACATTTTTAATAAAATGGTTCATAAATCAGCGATACCAAAAATATGTGGTATCTTAAAGCTAATCTTTCTGGAGAAGCAGAAAGGTTAGTCAGGCATTTAGAATTAACAGAAGTTAATTATGACACTGCCTGGACCATGCTTAAAGAACGTTTCAATAATAAGCGGGTCCTTTCGACTGCAATATTTGAAAAATTATTTGATCACCCTAATGTGACGAATGATTCTCAGTCAATAAAAAATCTGCATGACAATGTCAATAAATCCCTGCAAGCCTTGAAAAATAATGGAATAAAAACAGATACATGGGATCCAGTCCTCCTGTTCCATATGACAAGAAAACTAGATCGGCTTACACACATACTGTATGAGCAAACTATTTTAGATACCAGGGAAATTCAAACAATAAAGGAATTCCTTGGGTTTCTAGAACAACGTTTTCTCGCACTCGAAGCCATCGGCGGAAAAATGCATAAAGGAAAACAAAAAACAAGTGCTTCAGCAACAACAAGTTCATTGGCATGCCTGTTTTGTCAAAAAGGGCATAGCATATACAAATGCGAGAAATTTAAGGAGTCAACTCCCGCTGAAAGGCTGACCTGGGTTCAGCGAAAAAGGCTGTGCGTCAATTGTCTTAAGGCAGACCACATGTCCAAGCAATGCATGTCTAAATATACATGCATAAAATGTAACAAAAACACAACACATTGCTACATTTAGGTAACGGAAAACCAAATACCAAACCTTAAACGTCCGCTTCTGCTGCTACGAAAAACAGTTGTGAGAACAAATACACACTGTTAGCAACGGCTAGAGTCATAGTGCAAGGACTAAATAATCAAGAAGGAGATTTTCGCGCACTACTCGATTCCGGATCACAAATTTATCTGATATCAGAAAGACTTGTTAAGCGGTTATCGTTGCAACTAAAACCTTCGCATTGAGGGAGTTGGAGGTCAGCCGCGAATAAGTAAAGGACGCGTAAGTGTTTTAATTAAATCAAAACATAACGATTTTGAAACAAGAGTTGAAGCCTTTGTTCTTCCTCATATTGTGGCAGATCAGCCTACGGAACAAATAAAAGTAGCTGATTTAAAAATCTCAAAAAAATATCCGGCTCGCTGATCCACATTTCGCCAAACCAGGAAAGATTGATATATTGCTCGGTGCAGAACATCACTTTTCTGTAATAAAACCTGAACAAATTAAGTCTTATTCAGACCAACCTATTCTCCAGAACACCGAATTTGGTTGGATAATTGCTGGGCAAGTAAACATGAGTGCAAAAATGCCACAAAATTGGATGGTAGTTTCCTCAGCCGAGGAAGCCAAATCATTGTTGGAAAAATTCTGGAAACTGGACAACATGGAACCAATAAGGAAATTCCGGACGCCAGACGAAAGACATTGCGAGAAGCATTTTTTGGAAAATCTTCAGCACGCACAAGATGGAAGGTTAATTGTCAGATTACCTTTTTCTGAAGATCCCTCAGCCCTGGGAAAGTCTTGCGATATTGCGACAAGGCGTTTTCTTTCGTTGGAACGAAGAATCAGCCCAGACATTAAAATATTATATAACGAGTTTATGTCCGAATACAAAAAATTAGGTCATATGAAGCAAGTGTTACCTAGTCAAATACCAAAGGAACATTATTTTATTCCTCACCACTGTGTTCTGAAACCAGAAAGCACTACAACAAAATAAGGAGTAGTCATTGATGCTTCCTGTGAAACATCTACAGGAAAATCATTAAATGATTTACTTTATCCAGGACCAGTGGTTCAAAGTGATCTGTTTTCGATTCTATTGAGATTCAGAGTTCACAAATATGTTTTTACGGCGGATATAGAAAAAATGTATCGGCAAGTTTGGATGAATCCAAATGATCAATTCAACCAAATGATTGTTTGGCGCTACAATCCGTCCGAGGAAATAAAATATTACCGGCTGAAAACTGTGACTTATGGCACAACGTCAGCTCCATTTCTTGCCACAAAATGCTTGGAGCATTATGTTGGATAAATGCAAAAGCATCGAATTTCCATACATTCGTTGCAAATAGGTTGTCGAAAATACAAGATACAACCTGTCCAATTCAATGGAGACATGTGTCATTAAGTCTCAACGCCGCAGATGTACTATCTACTGCATCTCAATTAAGTGCACATACATTGTGGTTATACGGACCACTGTTTCTTCATGGACTAGAAGAGAAATAGCCAGCTCTATTTAAAGCTCCAAAGGACAACACTATTTGTTTGGAACGGAAAACAAAAATTGTTACTTTGGCAACAGTTTCGCTTGGAGAAGAAATATATGGCATTAAACACGGAAATTCATTCAATCGCTTGCAACGTATAATAGCATATATGTTACGATTTTGTTATCGCAAAAATACAAAAACAAACCTTCTTACTAGAGCTTGACGAATTAGAACAAGCTAGGCGGATTATAATACGTTGTATACAACAGGCTGATTTCACAAATGAATTTAATCACCTTCGACGTCATCCCGAACGCCCATTACCCAATAGCAGCAAGGTCGTATCTCTTCATCTTCATTTGGACGAAAACTCAATCATAAGAGTAGGAACAAGGGTGGAAAATGCCCCAATTTCCCGGGATGCAATGAATCCATACTTACTCCCATACAATGACAACATTGTAAAAATGCTGCTACGTAAACTTCATGAGGAAAATATGCACTGTGGTCAAAATACCTTAAAAGGTATTGCACGACAACAGTATCACATTATCAAAATCACTCCTATGGTTAGAAACGTAATTATGAAAAGCGTGCCATAAACCAGGTTTCGTCCAAAATTACTTTCTCAAATAATGGGAAAACTACCTGAGCATAGAGTATCACAAAACAGACCATTTTTAAATACCGGAGTTGATTACTGCGGACCCTTCTGGATACATCACAAAGTCCGAGGCAAGCGACCTGATAAAGCATACATAGCAGTATTTGTTTGTTTCTCCACAAAGGCTGTCCATCTGGAAGTTGTCGGAGATTTAACGACAGCAGCATTCCTTGGAGCATTACAACGATTTATAAGTCGTCGCGGGAAGTGTCAGACCCTATACTGCGGCAATGCAACAAATTTCGTTGGCGCCAGCAACCAATTGAAGGAATTAAAGGAAACAATCCACTCACAGCAGGCTAAGAACTCCATAGTCCAGCTGTGCAATACAAAGGGTGTTCACTTTAAATTTATTCCACCGAGATCCCCTCACTTTGGTGGATTATGGAAAGCTGAAGTAACGTCAGCCAAAACTTTATTACTAAAAAATGTGTTCACTGCTAATCTCACCTTTGAGCAGCTGAGCATTGTCATAACAAACGTCGAGGCAGTATTAAATTCTCGGCCACTTACTCCAATGTCGAATGATCCTAATGACTTTACAGTCCTTACACCAGGTCATTTATTGATTGGAGAAGCACTAGTCGCTCAGCCAGACCCTGAACCACTTAGAAAAAAATCACTACCTGAACAATGGGAACTGGTGCAGCGACTCAAGCACACATTCTGGACGCAATGGTCCAGAGAATATTTAACAAGCCTGCAACAACACTCAAAATGGAAACAGGCCCATAAAAATGTAAGAGAAGGCATGATGGTTATTGTCAAGGAAGACAATGTCCCTATGCTTCACTGGCCTATAGGACGAATAATAGAAATTTATCCAGGCCAAGATGGATATGTGCGAGTTGCAGACGTAAAAACTGCAACAAAAAACACATTACATTGCTCCGCTTCTGCTGCTACGAAAAACAGTTGTGAGAACAAATACACACTGTTAGCAACGGCTAGAGTCATAGTGCAAGGACTAAATAATCAAGAAGGAGATTTTCGTGCACTGCTCGATTCCGGATCACAAATTAATCTGATATCAGAAAGACTTGTTAAGCGGTTATCGTTGCAACTACAACCAACAAACCTTCGCATTGAGGGAGTTGGAGGTCAGCCGCGAATAAGTAAAGGACGCGTTATTGTATTAATTAAATGAAAACATAGCGATTTTGAAACAAGAGTTGAAGGCTTTGTTCTTCCTCATATTGTGGCAGATCAGCCTACGGAACAAATAAAAGAAGCTGATTTAAAAATCTCAAAAAATATCCGGCTCGCTGATCCACATTTCGCCAAACCTGGAAAGATTGATATATTGCTTGGCGCAGAACATCACTTATCCGTTATAAAACCTGAACAAATTAGGTCTTATTCAGACCAACCTATTCTCCAGAACACCGAATTTGGTTGGATAATTGCTGGGCAAGTAAACATGAGTGCAAAAATGCCACAAAATTGGATGGTAGTTTCCTCAGCCGAGGAAGCCAAACCATCGTTGGAAACATTCTGGAAACTGGTCAACATGGAACCGATAAGGAAATACTGGACGCCAGAGGAAAGACATTGCGAGAAGCATTTTTTGGAAAATCTTCAGCACGATTCTATGGCCGAATACAAAAAACTAGGTCATATGAAGCATGTATTACCTAGTCAAATACCAAAGGAACATTATTTTATTCCTCACCACTGTGTTCTGAAACCGGAATTTACTACAACAAAATTAAGAGTAGTCTTTGATGCTTCCTGTGAAACATCTACAGGAAAATCATTAAATGATTTACTTTATCCAGGACCAGTTGTTCAAAGTGATCTGTTTTCGATTCTATTGAGATTCAGAGTTCACAAATATGTTTTTACGGCGGATATAGAAAAAATGTATCCGCAAGTTTGGATGAATCCAAAGGATCAATTCAACCAAATGATTGTTTGGCGCTACAATCCGTCCGAGGAAATAAAATATTACCGGCTGAAAACTGTGACTTATGGCACAACGTCAGCTCCATTTATTGCCACAAAATGCTTGGAGCATTTGGCAAATAAAAATTTGGAGAAATGGCCATTAGGATCAAATGCACTGAGAAACGATTTCTATGTTGATGACTGCCTAACTGGAGCAGATACAATTATAGATGCTGCAAGGATTCAAAAAGAACTAAACAAAATCTTGCTACCTTGCGGATTTAAACTGAGAAAATGGTGCTCTAATTCACACCATCTACTAAAGGAATTTTCACCAGAAGATATTGCTAGCAACATAAATCTTGGCACTGCATTGGAACATACCAGTGTAAAGACTTTGGCAATTATTTGGAGCCCTAAGGATGACAATATGTGCGGAAAGGCTCAAGAACATAACACTCAAAAAATTACAAAAAGAGTGGTAGCCTCTGAGTTGGGTCAAATTTTTGACTCACTAGGTCTTTTTGCTCCAGTCATAATCAGAGCAAAGATATTTCTACAAAATCTGTCAGTCCTTAAACTAGATTGGGACACAGAGATATCAGATTCCCTAAAGGAAAGGTGGGAGGCCTTCAGACAAGACTTGCAATGTTTAAATAAAATGACTTTTCCGAGACACATTTATGATGGAAAAATATCAGTGCATTTGATAAATAAAAATTTGGAGAAATGGCCATTAGGATCAAATGCACTGAGAAACGATTTCTATGTTGATGACTGCCTAACTGGAGCAGATACAATTATAGATGCTGCAAGGATTCAAGAAGAACTAAACAAAATCTTGCTACCTTGCGGATTTAAACTGAGAAAATGGTGCTCTAATTCACACCATCTACTAAAGGAATTTTCACCAGAAGATATTGCTAGCAACATAAATCTTGGCACTGCATTGGAACATACCAGTGTAAAGACATTGGGAATTATTTGGAGCCCTAAGGATGACAATTTGTGCGGAAAGGCTCAAGAACATAACACTCAAATAATTACAAAAAGAGTGGTAGCCTCTGAGTTGGGTCAAATTTTTGACCCACTAGGTCTTTTTGCTCCAGTCATAATCAGAGCAAAGATATTTCTACAAAATCTGTCAGTCCTTAAACTAGATTGGGACACAGAGATATCAGATTCCCTAAAGGAAAGGTGGGAGGCCTTCAGACAAGACTTGCAATGTTTAAATAAAATGACTTTTCCGAGACACATTTATGATGGAAAAATACCTCAAAAACAAGAACTACACATATTTGTGGATGCTTCTGAAAAAGCGTTTGGTGCTGTGGCTTATATAAGAGCCATATATAAGAACAAACAAACGACTGTGCGCCTATTATGCGCTAAATCAAAAGTAATACCTCTTGAAAAGCAAACCCTACCACGACTAGAGTTATGTGCAGCTGTGTTAGGTGCAGAGCTTGCTGAAAAGGTGAAAACGGATCTTAATTTACAATCAGAATCCATTAAATTTCATTACTGGACAGATTCCACCATCGTCTTATGTTGGATAAATGCAAAAGCATCGAATTTCCATACATTCGTTGCAAATAGGTTGTCGAAAATACAAGATACAACCTGTCCAAATCAATGGAGACATGTGTCATCAAGTCTCCACGCTGCAGATGTACTATCTATAGGGATACCTGCATCTCAATTAAGTGCACATTCATTGTGGTTATACGTACCGCTGTTTCTTCATGGACTAGAAGAGATATGGACAGCTCTATTCAAAGCTCCAAAGGACAACACTTTTTCTTTGGAACAGAAAACAAAAATTGATACTTTGGCAACAGTTTCGCTTGGAGAAGAAATATATGGCATTAAACACGGAAATTCATTCAATCGCTTGCAACGTATAATAGCATACATGTTACGATTTTGTTATCGTAAAAATAGAAAACAAACCGTCCATTACCCAATAGCAGCAAGGTCGCATCTCTTCATCTTCATTTGGACGAAAACTCAATCATAAGAGTAGGAACAAGGGTGGAAAATGCCCCAATTTCCCGGGATGCAATGAATCCCTACGTACTCCCATACAATGACAACATCGTAAAAATGCTGCTACATAAACTTCATGAGGAAAATATGCACTGTGGTCAAAATACCTTAAAAGGTATTGCACGACAACAGTATCACATTATCAAAATCACTCCTATGGTTAGAAACGTAATTATGAAATGCGTGCCATAAACCAGGTTTCGTCCAAAATTACTTTCTCAAATAATGGGAAAACTACCTGAGCATAGACCATTTTTAAATACCGGAGTTGATTACTGCGGACCCTTCTGGATACATCACAAAGTCCGAGGCAAGCGACCGAAGTTGTCGGAGATTTAACGACAGCAGCATTCCTTGGAGCATTACAACGATTTATAAGTCGTCGCGGGAAGTGTCAGACCCTATACTGCGACAATGCAACAAATTTCGTTGGCGCCAGCAACCAATTGAAGGAATTAAAGGAAACAATCCACTCACAGCAGGCTAAGAACTCCATAGTCCAGCTGTGCAATACAAAGGGTGTTCAATTTAAATTTATTCCACCGAGATCCCCTCACTTTGGTTGATTATGGGAAGCTGCAGTAAAGTCAGCAAAGACGTTATTATTCAAAAATGTGTCCACTGCAAGTCTCACCTTTGAGCAGTTGAGCACTGTCATAACAAATGTCGAGGCAGTATTTAATTCTCGGCCACTTACTCCAATGAATGATCCTAATGACTTTACAGTCCTTACACCAGGTCATTTATTGATTGGAGAAGCACTAGTCGCTCAGCCAGACCCAGAACCACTTAAAAAAAAATCACTACCTGAACAATGGGAACTGGTGCAGCGACTCAAGCACACATTCTGGACGCAATGGTCCAGAGAATATTTAACAAGCCTGCAACAACAAAATGGAAACAGGCCCATAAAAATGTAAGAGAAGGCATGATGGTTATTGTCAAGAAAGACAATGTCCCTATGCTTCACTGGCCTATAGGACGAATAATAAAAATTTATCCAGGCCAAGATGGATATGAGCGAGTTGCAGACGTAAAAACTGCAACAGGAGTCTTTAAAAGAGCAATTCATAAGCTTGCTCCACTATTCCGTCAAGAAGATCCAGGAGAAAAACGCAAGGAAATTAATGAAGAAGATGCTGAAGAAGAAACAAAGGAAGATCAAGAGCCAATAAGACGGAAAAGCCCATCCTTACCAATGATATCGATGCCATTATTAATCTTGCTGCTGCTATTACCATTAACTACCGCCGGTCCAATTAACATAACCAGGTTTGGTTCGAGGCCAGGAATTTATTAGAAGAAAATTGCATCTACTCGTCTAGCAACTGCAGACTGGACAATCATAGCTTATTATGATTTTAAGCCGTATCCCGAAGATGTAAAGACATTTTACACGGGGACACTTAAGGTTGGTCAAATGTGTTCACATATACAACCAGTCCAAGCATGTGCTGCTGTATATAATCATTTTCAACACGCTTACGAAGAAATAAAAACTGAAAATGATTTACTCCACATGTCAAGAATACGTCGTTCTCCCTTGGACATAGTGGGAAATATTGCCAACAGCTTATTTGGCGTATTAGACACAGAGTATGCCAAGAGGATGTCTTCAACTATTCAAAAAGTGAAATCGAATGAAGATTACATTTTAGAATTAGTTAAAAATCAAACTTTAATAATTGATTCTACGATTAACATCATGAAACGAGATGAAGCTACCATCGATAAAAGGATTAAAATAATGACTCAGCAAATGGAGGATAAAGCCAATGCTCGTCTAGATTCTCTCAAGGCCTTTCCATGGTATATTGCATTGACAAATCAATTATCTATATTGGCGGCATATCTTCAAAGAATTCAGACAAAGATTTCACATGTTCTGACAAACGTTCATCACAATGAAATTAGCCCACTGCTCGTTTCTCCCAAGCAACTTTGACAACATTTAAACAAACTAAAAATTCACATGCCTCAAGGAAAAATGCTCCCTCTCATCAACGATGATGTACTCCAATTATATAAGTTAATGAGGGCAGAAGCAAAGGTGGTAAAGGATTATGTAATCTTTAAATTAACACTGCCATTATTATCAACACAGTTATTTGAAATATATAACTGGATTCCAATACCGGTAATCACCAATAATAAATTGATTTCCCTTGATATTGAATTTGCAATCATGGCTGTGAATCAACATCGATATCAATACATTACTATGTCATCAAGTGAATTTGATCTTTGTAATTTAATTAATGACGAAGAGTATATTTGCTCAGATAAGCAATCCATGTTTTCTATTGAAAATCATTGCGAGTTTCAAATGTTTAATAACAAAACATCGTCATTGTGCCAAACAAAAGGTTCGACGAAATCATTCTCATGGCAAAGATTAAGAACAAAAAATCAATGGATATTTTCAATTAAATCACCAATGGAGTTATCAGCAGTATGTGATGATCAATTATCAACAATTACAATTGATAATATCGGACTTTTATCATTGGATCCGAAGTGCACTTAAAGAAATCCTTTTCTGAGCGTAATTGGCCATCAGGTAACCTCTACTGGAACATTGAAATTATCGTATGCTCGATTTGGCAGTCTGAATGAATCTTTAACACCGCTTCCTAAAGTTTCACACCCAAATAATTCATTGAAGCTAAGTTATAATGAATTAAATGAGCTCAGTAAAGAATTGATTCCGAGAATAAAAATAAAAATGCCAAGCGAGATCGTCGATCGACAACATCACCACATAAGTGCATATGTCGCCCTAATTTTATCACTTGGGGTGATAATATTTTAAGTATGGAGACGTTTCCAAAAGAAGTCACATCAATTAACTTCGCCATCGTCAAAGGACATCGACTTGCCAGAAAGGCCAGCGTTAACCAACTCCCCAAGAAGACATCACCAGACGCCTGTATCCGACGCCTTTAAGATCAACCTTGGATGATGTTGAACACCTGTTCAACGGCCGGGAGTAAGTTAGCGTACCACTTGAGTCGCTAAGCTACTTGATGCCCACGGACAGCGCCAGCTCTGCCTGAGCTACCTTTTCTATTTTTACTAACCCTAGCGTATTAACTCCTTGTGTGGGAAACAATTATGATGACTCTGTACCTTTGTATATCTTAGAACATAAGCAATGCAATGTATTTTTAACTAGCAACCCCATATCACTTCTTTGCTATGGTGCCCCCCTTGACTCTGAAAACGTGTATAATACCCCAAAAACCCAAAAATCAAAGGGGAAGTCAACGCAAAGGTGGACGAGCTTCTTCAAATGGGGTTCAAAGAGCACTCAAAGAGCCCATACAGCTCCCCAATCGTGATGGTGCAAAAAAAAGACAGGCAAGTGGAGACTGTGAGTCGACTTCAGACAGATTAACGCGAAGTCGGTGAAGGATGCCTACCCAATACCACGCATAAGCTACATCCTAGATCAACTAAGAGAAGCGCGGTACACCAGCAGTTTGGACCTGAAGGATGGATACTGGCAGATCCCACTGGAAGAAAATAGCAGGCAATACACGGCTTTCACAGTGCCAGGCAAAGGTCTATTTCAGTGGAGGGTAATGCCGTTTGGACTCCATTCGACGTCAGCCAAATTTCAGCGGGTTTCGGACCAAGTTATTGGCCCCGAGATGTCGCCTCACGCATTCGCGTGCCAGGATGACATAATAGTGATCGGACGCAAGCTAAAAGAACATAAGGAAAACCTAAGAAAAGTATTCCGGCGTCTTAAAGAAGCAAACCTCAGACTGAATTCATCGAGTGACTAGCGAGGGAATCGCTGAACTGGAACCACTCTCGACCGTCAAAGAACTCCGGCAATATCTAGGAGTTGCGTCCTGGTACCGACGATTTGTACCAGATTTTTTCAAAACCGTCAAAGCCCTACATGACCTGCTAGCAAGTGGGAATGGACAGTAGAGCACCAGATGTCATTTGAAGAAGTAAAAGCAAGACCCGGTGCTAGCATGCCCGGACTTCAGTAGAACTTTCATCCTACAAACAGACGCCAGCGACTACGGCATCGGAGCAGTACTAACCCAGGACACCGAAAGGGGCGAAAGGGTAATCTCCTACTCGAGCCGGACACTGAACAGCGCGTAAAAAAATTATTCAACCACGGAAAAGGAGTGCTTGGCAATTGTCTGGGCGATCCGAAAGCTCAAACCGTATCTGAAAGGTTACCACTTTAAAGTGGTAACGTACAACATGTCTCTGAAGTGGCTCAACAGTTTGCAAGCCTTACCTTTAAAAATTTCCTGGCTGAGATGGGTATCAGACAACAATTCACCGCACCCTACACACCACTAGAGAATCCGACAGAACGCGCAAACAGAACGGTCAGTTCGCAGGGCAGGACCAGAGAAGTTGGGACGAAAAATGGCCGGAGCAATGCTGGCAGTGAGCACGGGCATATCGGATTCCACCGTTTATACCCCAGCATTTCTTACCCAAGGCAGGGAGCCGCGACTCCCGAGCAGCCTATATGATAAGGAAACTCTAGGCTCTGGACGTATTACAGAGACCCCGGAAGAAAATGCCAACAAACTGAAGGAGGTCTTTGAGATCGTACGACGAAATATGGGAAAGGGATCCCAGGACCAAGCCAGACACTACAATCTGAGGAGGAGGCAGTGGACGCCAGCGGTGGACGACAAAGTGTGGGCCAAAGAACACCACCTATCCAAAGCAGGCGAGGGATTCGCTGCGAAACTAGCCCCAAGGTACGATGGTCCTTACCAGGCTGTGGATTTCGTCTCTCCAGTGATCTGCAAAATACGCCACACGCATTCAAAGAAAGAGCGGATGGTTTACATTGGCGAGTTTAAGCAGCAACAAACACACACTGCAAACGGCAGACGGCGGACACATGAGAGGACTAAGGCGACAGGGCCGAAGCGAGAGTCATCAGCCACACAGGATAGATATACCTTACGGTTTTACATTGATCCGGACTGCGAGCAAACAGGATTAGGCGTCAGACCGAAGCGAGAGTCATCCATTCGCAGAAAGGATGAACAAGGGTGTAGGGAGAACCAGTCCGCAAGGCAACAGGATTCAGCTTCGGGCATTCGCCAAAATCATCCGTGATTATGCCAGGCGCAAAGGACACTTACGGGGACGGCACAAGGATACGGTTAACGTATACGACACAACGACAGGAGCACATATAATTCAAACGCCCAAGGACACCCCAAGGATACCCCAATTGTACCCTAAGGATACCCCAAGGATACCCCAAAGATACCCTAAAGGATACACCCAAGGCTACACCAAAGATACCCCAAGGATACCCCAAGGATACCCCAAGGATATTCCAAGGGTACCCTAAGGATACCCCAAAGATACCCCAAAGATACCCTCAAGGATACACGCAAGGCTACACCAAGGATCTCTCAAGGATACCTCAAGGATACTCCAAGGATATCCCGAGGATACCCTCAAGGATACACGCAAGGCTACACCAAGGATCTCTCAAGGATACCCCAAGGGTACCCTAAGGATACCCCAAAGATACCCTTAAGGATACCCGCAAGGCTACATGAGGATACTCCAAGGACACCCGAAGGATACCATACAGGGGTATTCACAAAGGTGGGGCTAACTTATGGTTTCAGAGGCAAGGACACTATTTAGTTAGGAACTTAGAGAAGCAGCGAATCGCACCATCTAGAGTGCCATGATGATCTGACAACTTAAACAGTTTGTGTGTTTTGCGAAGGGAGGGGGAAGACAGCAAAGAGAGCTGCGCCGTAAAAGAGCAAGCGGAAGGCGCGCAACCGAGGTTTCGTGTGAGGGGAGCCTTGTGACGATCGGGCATTAGAAAAACATCAGTCAACATGAGCAGCGTAATTACTAGGTCGGAAGAACGCAGGAGGATGGTCGGAAACCCGGCATACCTAAGCTCCCTGAAGCGGGTCCGCACCGAGGACTCCACACCGGAACCCGTCATGAGCTCCGTCAGCGACGTGGAGATGCTAGTGGCGGCTCCGAAAGGGATAACAGGTGACCGCATACCATCCAGGACGTGGGCGTCAGGGGCGAAACCCCAGAGGCACGAGACGCATCCGGAGGCGTGGATCTCCGGAAGGGCCACGTCGCGGCTCGGGGTCCGGGAGAAGCAACGGAAGATTGAGGAGGAGGCCCATCGGAAAGCCAAGCTAGGAAGGGACCGGTGGTGTGGACGTGGCCAGAGGGGCCGGTGGCAGAGGCAGCGAGGGACGAGCCCAAGTGTTAGGAGGAAGAATTTCCCAAGGTGCGCCCTCGGGATCCCCGAAAGAGAGGCCGGAGGCACCCGCTCACCTTGGAACCTCCTCCTCCCAAATCTTGGGCTCCTCCCTCGCTGCCTCTGCCGCCGGTCCCTCTGGCCACGTCCACACCACCGACTGCTGCCACCATCGCACACCCTCGGTCACGAATGCCCGTGTGCTGTGGCTGACGTGGGCTGCGGGTACATCCGTCCGTACCGTCGTCGGTTCCTCCGTCGTGTGTGGCTGCGCGTCCGGTTGTTCAGGACGAGGTTGCGGCTCAGGCCTGTCGTACCTGTCGAGCCAACGGGGCTCCTCCCTCGCTGTCCGGGTCTTCATCGTCGTGCCATTCCCCTTCGTAGCAGACTAGATGATGCGGTTCGCTGCTTCTTTAAGTTCCTAACAAAATAGAGTCCTTGCCTTTGAAACCATAACTTTGCCCACCTTTGTGAGTACTCCTGTATGGTATCCTTCGGGTGTCCTTGGGGTATCTCGTGTAGCCTTGCGGGTATCCTTGAGGGTATCCTTGGGGTATCTTTGGAGTAGCCTTGCGTGTATCCTTGACGGTATCTTTGGGATATCTTTGCGGTATCCTTGTGGTATCCTTGAGAGATCCTTGGTGTGGCCTTGCGTTTATCCTTGACGGTATCTTTGGGGTATTCTAGGGGTATCCTTAGGGTACCCTTGGGGTATCCTTGAAGTATCCTTGAGGGATCCTTAGGGTACCCTTGGGGTAGCCTTGGGGTATCATTGGGGTATCCTTGAGGGATCCTTGGGGTATCCTTGGTGTAGCCTTGGGTGTATCCTTGAGGGTATCTTTGGGGTATCCTTGGGGAATCCTTAGGGTACTATTTGGGTATCCTTGGGGTGTCCTTGGGCGTTTGAATTATAATTTCATTGCTACTGTCGTTGTATACGTTAACCGTATCCTTGTGCCGTTCCCGTAAGTTTCCTTTGCGCCTGGTGTAATCACGGATGATTTTGGCGAATGCCCGAAACTGAATCCTGTTGCCTTGTGGTCTGTATTCCTTATACGTTAACCGTATTCTTGTGCCGTCCCCGTGAGTGTCCTTTCCGCCTGGCGTAATCATGGATGACTCTGGCGAATGCCCGACGCTGAATCCTGTTGCCTAGCGGTCTGGATTCCTTGAAGGTTAACCGTATCCTTGTGTCGTCCTCGTACGTGTCCTTTCCGCCTGGCGTAATCACGGATGATTTTGGCGAATGCCCGAAGCACGGCACGGCGGAAGGGCGGTAGGCGGTGCATCCTGGTCACCCAGGGCGGACGAAGATACCGGGTGAGAGTGTAAAAATAGGAAAAAAACACATTTAACAAAAAAACACAATACTGTTGATTTGGGGACGGGGTAGTTGGCTGAAAAGAAGATGAGGGACATACATTGTCGGCACCAGCAACCTGAAAAAAAGGGAAAATAAGTTGAACGTTAAACTTACCTGATGTTGGGGCGAATGATGATGCCAAGCTAGGGAATTTAATTCCTCTCTGCGCTCTCCAGCATGCCGCCAGCTCAGCCAAAGAGAGGCTGAGCCTGCGAAGTGCAACTGAAGGGCATTAGCAAAAAATAGGAAAAGGACGAGCGAAAGAAAGTCTGAAATACTCACCAAAATAGAGGAATTTGGCTACATCACTTTGGTCTGGGGAAGGGGGGCGCCTCGATTTGTAGACAATCGATTGTCACTGGATGATAGTGGCGATCGATGGACATGCTGAATACTGGAAATATCGGCACAAGAAGGGTCACACCAAAGAGCATCGCTACCATCGGATGGCAACGCTGCACTACTTCAGGGTATCGAGCTAAGCTGGATAGCCGATCGGTATAGCGGTGGGGTAACCAGACGACGATGGAAAGGAGATACTGAGAACGCGAAACATCATGGGGGAAACATCTTGGGCGGGAAATTCAAGAAGAAAGGGCATTCTGAGAACGGGAAACATCATGAGGAAAACATCTTGGGCGGGAAATTCAAGAAGGAAGGAGATACTAAAAACACGAAACGAAATTCAAAAGGGAAAGTGAGGATCGGCGCTGTAGAACTCAAGAAGGAGCTGTGAGCGTCAAGGGGAACCATTCGGAGGATCAAGACGACTCAAAGGCTGCAAGGATGTACAAGGATAACAGCCGAGGAAGAGGCGCAAGTCTCATTTTCGTTGCCGAAGAAAGGGGAGAATGTGAGAATTTAAATACCTCCGCACAAATAAGAGCGAAGATCGAGAATACGGAAACCTGTCAGTTGCTGGATACGCAGTGAATGCGCGTACTAACTAATACTAAATACAGCTGGTGAGAGTTTGGAAAGAAAGAGCAGAGAGTTTGGAGAGAACGAGGAGAGAGTTTGGAGAGTACGAGGACATAGAGTTTGGAAAGTACGAGGAGAGAGAGTTTGGAGAGAAGGGATAACGGTAGAAGACGGCGGACTTTGGACCGTAGTATGGTGCCGTGCCCAAAGATGATAAAGGAGAAGCCGAGGATTAACGGTACCAAGAGTCCTATATAAGCGGGTCCAGCGCTGGAATCTGGATCAGTCGATCACAAGAAGTCAATCCGTCGAGATCAGTGAATAACGAAAGTCAAAGAACCAAGTTAACCAGTAGCAACACCACCAGGACAGCGACAGCAGATACAGTAGTCGGAACCAGCGCCGTGGGAAGTCGGGATTGGAACATCAGGAATCTCCGAATTGAGACACAGGTAGCTGAGGTCCGGAAGGCGTCACAAGGCTAAGTGAAGGCCATTTGCTCCCAACTTTATCACGACCGCATCCTGGCGTATCGCCCGGCGGGTCTGTTAGAGTCGAACAATAGAGTCAACGCGTTAACAATCTAGGACGAGCAATACCAGCAGCCAGTGGAATCAACGCGGGACGACACCGAGACAAGCCAAACCACACACCCGCTGTAATAAATAGCACACAAATAAACCCCCTGTAACCATTCGAATCCTGCGTCATCCCACTGATCTGCGGGCAGTCATGTAATATAAATTCGGTGGGGCGAACACACAATCTTCTAAGCTAGCCGCACTAATCTCGTAGCGAGCAGACCAAATAAATCAGTTCGTTACAGTATAAACAGACATAAAATATTTATATATATATATAAAAATATATAAAATCAAAAGACAAGTCAAAGACTCATATGGTGATGGAAACTCGGATTTACATGGCGACCGTGACAAAGCCAGGCAGTTACAAGAAACTCGGACTTATATTGCATTATCAATTCAAGGACCGCCGAAGTTTTTATACCCTTGCAGTTATTACAAATCGACTACATTTCAATTTTTATGCCCATATTACTAAATACAATGAAGTGTGTCAACTTTGCGATGCATTTTGCCAGCGTTTCTATGGAAGCTATATGATATTGTTGTCCGATTTTAAATTATTTAAAACAGTAATTCCATAATATTTAAATATAACCAAATCCCAAAGAACAAAAAAATTAAAAAAGAACAAAGTTATAATTTTTTTTAATTTATTTTTCCGATTCTTCCTATGGGAGCTCTTGATCTTGATCTCTGGATCTTGCTCGTTCCGACTTATATTTTACCTGCAATAGAAAGACAACTTTTGGGAAAGTTACAAGCAGATAGCTTTAAAACTGACGGACTAGTTTGCGTAGAAACGGACGGACGGACAGACGGACGGACGGATATAGAATATAGTCGGTCGATCCTTATAAAATTTGGTAGGTCGGA
The DNA here is from genome assembly GCA_018153305.1 of Drosophila kurseongensis. Taxonomy (NCBI): domain Eukaryota; kingdom Metazoa; phylum Arthropoda; class Insecta; order Diptera; family Drosophilidae; genus Drosophila; species Drosophila kurseongensis. The sequence continues at coordinate 7,814,042 of JAECXX010000001.1, forward strand.
TTAAAGCCCATAGAAAATCCCAACTTCCTAATTTTAACAACAAAGTTATGGCATTTCCGATCAAACAGTTAAATGGCGGCTATAGGATATAGTCGGCCGATAGAAACAGACAAACGGACAGACAGACAGACAGACGGACAGACAGACGGACAGACAGACGGACATTAAAAAAATTCTAGCATGGAATGGAACGAATTATGCGAAATAATTAATGAAATAAAGCTTAAATTCGACAAATTGTATATGTCGTTAGCACAGAATAGACCTGTACAAGATGCAAGTGTAAATAAACACGCGACCATATTAGCAGAGTGTTTTAACCAAGCACGAACTATAATATACAAAAATAGGGCCAACATTAACAAGAAGCATTGGATAGGCTTCGAAGGCATTGAATAGGCTTCGAACAAATCTATTGTCGATAAAAGAAAAATTTCAATTAGAAATCTCAATTCCAACATTATTTAATACTCACTTGAAAGAGGCAGCGGCCCTGCAGCGACACCCAAGAAAGTTCGAGGTAAAAGAAGAAACAAATTTAGAAGAGAAAGATCTACAAGATCTAACCTTTCTGCGATATTAACAATACCAGAATCACACGAAGAGGATACCGACGATTTAGACCTAGACTCAATCAGCCCAGTGGAACATAAGCCCACCATAATGGGAGATAAAACCATTGCCCAGCGGGCACATATAAAGGATATATCCAGTGCCATCCCGAATTCAATGGCCAAAAATTGAATCCACAAGAATTCATCACAGCACTCAAATTGGTTGACTTGACAAAAGGACAATTTGAACGCATTGCTTTTGCTTGCGCATTTGGCGCGTTTATTTAAATTTTCTAGTTTTAAGGCGAGAGCGAGAGCCAATAAAGCTTTCATTTGCTCTTGCGAATTCGCCCCGTCTCTCGCCCCTTATCTAAGCATAGGTCTAAGAGATGTTTGTTGAAATTAAAATGCCAGTGTTCGATTAAATATTATTTTGACCGCACTCCTTTTCGTCGTCGCTATTTCGCAGAATAAAGTCGTCGCTTGTTCCAATCAAGCTTGCGTTTTTTCTTTTAATACAAAAAAATATCAAATGTTCGGCCATTGAAGTAATTGAGTCAAAAATATTTGGATCAACCTTATACAAGGTGCAAAATTAATCTTCTATTACGGCGATAATTGCGAAACAGAAGCCAATGTTGTCGTGAAACATCCGATGTACTAAAGGCTAAAATGGCTAAAACAACGCAGAAAGGAAAAACTGCTGAAAAATTGACCACTGAAATTGACAACCTCCGGAAGTTACTAGAAGCGTCATATATTGACGAAGGCTTATCAGCCCCACATGCTGATAAATGTAGCACAAAAGAAGCTGGTAACTTTACCACTATGAATGAAGCCGTCACGAAATATCTACAATCTCTAACCATACAACATATACCCTGGTCATTTCATACAACGAAAATGGGCACAAAAATTCTGTAGCGGCAGGCCCCCGGGCTTAAGCAGCAGGCCCCGGACACTTCGTGTGCGTTCGGGTTTTTGCGCTCTCATTCTTATTCTCATTTTGATGCTCGCGCACTCATTGCACGAGCTCGGTCGATAAGGCGCAGAGACGCGCATTTTGAAGAAGGTTGCGCCTGCGCTTGAGTTGGTCTTTATATGTATGCGTGTTCATGCATACAGGGGTGCATGTGTGAGTTTATTTCAAATCGATGCGGCAAGAATATTTTGTCTCTTGCTACTTTTCAGACTTGGTACCCTAACAATATGGGCGTATTCACTATTGGGTTAATGATAAAATAAGAATATTATATGTTGTAGTATATTTTTTAATATTTCAACATAAATTTCATTTTGGCTTACAAATTCATTTCAGTGGTAGCAGTAAAATGTTTTTCATATATGTATGTATTCCAATTAATAGAAATCAATCTACTGAGATAGGAACAGGGCATATCGCAGTCGGTGTCACTTAAAACACCGACTGCTCTTAAGTGGTTCAGAAAACTTCAAACCAAATCAGCTTTGGTTGTTGTTCTGCGAGCGGATGGTGACTGCATATCCTACCGACGATTGCATTTTAGGGGTGCGGGCAGAAACAAAAACTGCTGTTTGGCTTTTGTTTTGTTTAAATTTTTTAGGACAATTGTTTTGAATTTTATGTTTGGTTTGAAGTTTTCTTAACCACTTAAGAGCAGTGACAGCGACTGCGATATGCCCTGTTCCTATCTCAGTAGTTTGATTTATATTAATTGGAATACATACATATATGCAAAACATTTTTCTGCTACCACTGATTTGAGTTTGTAAACCAAAATAAAATTTTTGCTGAAATATTACAAAATATACTATAACATAAAATATCAATAACCCAATAATAAATACGCCCGTATTGTCAGGGTATCAAGTCTATTATTCTTGCCGCATCGAATTAAAATAAACGCACACATGCACCCCTGTATGAGAATGCATAAACACGCATACATATAAAGACCCATTCAAGCGCAGGCGCAACCTTCTTCAAAATGCGCGTCTCTGCGAATGAACGACCGAGCTCGTGCAATGAGTGCCCGAGCATCAAAATGAGAATAAGAATGAGAGCGCAAAAACCCGAACGCACACGAAGAGTCCGGGGCCTGCCGCTTAGAGCCCGGGGGCCTGTCGCTACAGAATTTTTGTGTCCATATTCGTTGTATGAAATGACCAGGTTGAATGGTTAGTGCTACAATGTAGCACAGAAATGACAGGAAACCCTGAATCAATATTGTTTTCCAGGGGACAACAATCCTACCCAGGTAATAATTACCGAGGTAATTTTCGTGGTAGAGTATATGGCCAGCAACTATCAGAACAACGGTCACTACCAAAACAATGGTTACTACCGTAATAATTATAATATGCAGACCAACTATAACAATAGAGGTCGAATTATAGAGGAAACAACCGTGGACGGAGCCATTAACGGCAACAACAATAATAATAGTAACACAAAGAGAAATAATTTTTTTTTTTTTTTTGGCTGATGGGGGAAAATGCCTTCTGCATCTCACACTACCGTCGTATGTGTGGTATGTGGGGCTTGCACCCACTAAAAACCCCTCCTCATCAGGCCTGTATCCACTTCGGAAAAGCTTCCGCATTACTTCAAAGTGGGGCCTCTTGCGCGCGATGCGCGTTCATCTATTCATACAAAGCTCTAAGGCTCGCCTCTACTTAAATGCCAATATATACCGTAGAAGATATCCATTGGCACCCAAGGAGAGGCGATCCCCAGAGCCCGTCTGATGGTCTGCGTCCAGCCTGCCCTTTTTATACCCTTTCATCAAGGTCTAATTTCTTCAAGCGCAGAATGTCTCCGATAAAAGCGGCTACTACTATCCAGTTCTCTTCGCTTTCGCACATCTTGGCGACTATAGTTTCCGGTGTAATCTGTCCGATCGCTCGTGACAGAATATTTCGTTGCTGCGCGAATTTGGTACAATAAAACACTGTGTGTTCTGCGTTGTCGGCTTCCGCATCAGCGTAAATACAGCTGGCTTCCGTGCTTTTGCCCATCTTGTTTAGAAATAAACTAAAATAACCGTGGCCTGTGAGCACTTGGGTGACGTAGTAGTCTACATCACCGTGTCGTCTCTCCACCCAGCTTTTAAGGTCGGGGATAAGTCTTCTTGTCCATCTTCCAGTGCCTTCGCGTTCCCATCTTTCTTGCCAGATATTGATGGTCTCTCTTTTTAGGGCCAGAATCGATTGTCTAGATGCTTCTCCAGCTTGTCGGAGGTCGTAGAGGCTCTTGCGTTCTTTCGCTAGCAGGTCTATCGGAATCACGCATGCTAAGACGAGTGCTGCAGCACACGAAACCGTGCGATATGCGCTAATTATACGTAAGGCGGAGGTTCTTTGTATAACCAGCAAAGTCTTCAGTCTGCAATTAGTTTTTAGCGAATCAGCCCACACTTCACATCCATACAGAAGAATGGAGTTGTTTGTGTTCATCAACAGCTTTCGTCTAGATGGTATTGGTCCACCGATGTTTGCCATAAGTCTACTAAGAGACCTTGTTGTCTCTGCAGCCTTGGTTCTAGCGTTATTAATTTGAGGTCCAAAGGTCAGTTTAGAGTCCAGCCTGACCCCAAGGTACTTTATTGCCTTCTGTGTCCGAAGAGTTGTCTCAGTGAGCCTTAATTCTATTTCCAGTGGCATCTGCTTTCTGGTGACTAGCAATAGCTCAGTTTTTTCTGAGGCCAGCTGTAAGCCACGAGAGTCCATCCATTCGTTTACACGAATCATTACTTGATTTAGTAATCTTTTGGCGTACTCAGTATTGCGTGCTGGAATCACTGCGACTATGTCATCCGCATATCCTACGAGAAATGCGTCGTCTGGCATTTCTGTGCTGAGGATATCGTCATAACTGATATTCCACAGTTCCGGTCCTAGTATGGATCCTTGAGCTGCTCCCGAGGTGATGTCCATCCGTTTTTCGCCTCCTCTTGTCAGATAAATCAGTTTTCGATTCTGTAGATAGCTGTCTATTAGCCGCATCAGGTATTCTGGGATGTGGAAACGTCTGTTTAGCGAATCGATCATGTCCGACCACCTGACACTATTAAACGCATTTTTGACGTCTAGTGTCGCCAAAAGCACAATGGGTCTGGATGCATGGTTGCCCACTTGGCTTGCCAGTGCTGCATTAACGACTTCCTGTATTGCTCCGATTGTGGACCTCCCTGGTCGGAACCCGTATTGCCTGCGGGAGAGGCCGCCTGATACCTCGACAGCAGCAGCTAGTCGGGGCTTGATCAGCTTTTCCAGTAGCTTTCCAGTCGTGTTTAGCATGCAGAGCGGTCGATAGGCTGATGGGGTTGCAGGGTCCCCCTTTCCTTTGCTTATCAAGACCAACCTCTGAGTCTTCCACGGATCGGGGAATATTCCATGCTGCAGGCACTTGTTGTACATATTTAATAGTACATCGGGTCTGTTCTTTGCGATGACTTTAAGAGCTTCAGTCGGTATATCGTCGGGTCCTGGTGCTTTCCTATTCTTCATGCTGCCTATTGCCTTAGTTAATTCATCCTCGCTGAACAAGTCGAAGTGTTCCTCAGACGGCTGCAGTGCAGTGTAAGCTGGTCTGATCGGATGGGGCGGAAACAGAGTTTTGACAATGTTATCCATGTGCCCTTCGTCTATATCTGGCAGAGTACTTCTTGACCTAAGCTTCTTCATAACGAGTTTGTACCCCAGACCCCATGGGTCCTTGTTAACGTCATTACAGAGGGATTTCCATTTATTCCGTTTACTTATGCGAATGGCATTATTAAGAAGCTTTTTCGCCTTCTTGTACTCCTCCTCCTGTGTAGCGAAGTTTCCGCTTCTCCTAGCTCGTGTGAGATGACGCCTATAGCGGAGGCTAGTCTCCCTTAAAGCACTTATCTCGTCCGTCCACCAGTATACCTCTGCTCCTCTCCTGTGGGGATTGCCAGACTTTGGCATAGCAGCATCACAAGCTCTCTTTTATGGTGGACATAGTGCTGCTAACAACGCTCTCCACGCTAGTTCTCTCATTGCTATCGATTTGACTCCTGTCTGTCAATTTCTCCTATTAAGAGGTTCTTGTTTAGTCGGTTAACATTCCATCGGTGTCTAGTTCGTATTTGATTTCCTACATGATGAGCCGTACTTCCTTCAGTACTGAAAGATATGTACTCGTGGTCGCTTCCATTGTAGATGTCTAAGACTTTCCAGTCTAATATTCTGTGCGCAGAGTTCTCTGATACTAGTGTTATATCCGGTATTGTGCCTGTTTGGCCCATTCGCTGAAACGTCGGAGCTCTGCCCACGTTAGCGACTACCAGTCCAACTCTTGCTGACATATTAAGAATTTTTCGGCCCCTGCTGTTGGTTGTTGGCATGCCCCATTCTTCTGCTCTAGAGTTGAAGTCACCAGCTACTATAAGGCTTCCATGCATTTGCCGAGCTATGTCTTCAATGTCATCGATTTTATGTTGGAAAGCTTCTATTGTATCGTTCGGGGTTAGATAACAACTGAATATGGTGAATTCCTTAAGTTTTACATATACGTAGCAGCTACCTCTGCCATCACCGAGACATCGTATGTCACCCGCAGCTGGGATCCATATAGCTGCAGTCTTATCTTCATTTTCCAGCCAGATACCGGTTTGTTTCACTCTATATTGTTCGCAGATTATAACCAAATCCACGCAATGTTCCAGTACTATTTGGGACAGCAGGTCATCTGCTATACGGCTTCTGTGAAGGTTTGCTTGTAGGATTTTCATATTTGGGTTTTGCGGGTACTGGCTGCGCAGTTACTCGTCCCAGGGAAATGATTGAGATCCGTGCGGTTTTCATATGCACACAGGCAACATTTCGGTGTCTTCGTGCAGTTTCTCATCTTGTGACCCGTCTCTCCACACCTAATACAGAGATCTCTCCTGTCTGGTCCCAAGCAATCCCTTTGTAGGTGGCCTACCCCAAAGCATCTGAAGCAGCGTGTAACTTCGATGCACCGTTTCACTCGGCATCGCGTCCATCCAATCTTGATTCTTGGCTCCTTAAGAATTTTAGCTGCTTCTTCTGTTGGCAATATAACGAATGCACGTTTTTGCTCAGAATTGTTTGCGCCAGTTAGTCTTACTTTGACTTCCTGACTCTGCTCGCCTATAATTAACTTGATTGCAGTTATGACTTCCTCCGTGTTTGTCAGACTGTCTAGGTCTCGTATCTCCAACTTGCTCAACGGCCTGATAGTCCTCACTGTGGCATTTTCTTTGAGCGTGTGCCTTATGCTTTCGCAGAGCTTCTCGGACTTACTTCCTTTTGATAACTCGAGAAGCAAATCCCCCGACTTGGTTTTCCTGACTGAGCGGATGGCTGTATCGGTCTCGTCAGGCTTCAAGTTCTCCCTAAGTTCCCTCAACACCTCGGCGTAGCTCCTGCCTTCTGCGGGCTTGACCAATACAGCTTCTGGGCGGGATCTTGACCGTACTTTAGAGTTTTCTCCTTTCTTCTCAGGGTTAACATTAACTGCTTTTTTCGTTTCCTCTGTTTTGGGTTTTCCCTTCTTCCGAGTCACTGTTTTAAAGCCGTCCTTCGCTTCCTTACTTTTCGGCTTTTTAAATGCCTCTTGCTCGGCCGGGCTAGAAGCAGTCCGCTTTTTGCGGGACGAAACTGGTGTGTCAGTTTCCTGCAGCTTTTTGTTGGCTTCAACCGCTAAGTTCGTTTCCTTGACTCTCTCTGTTTCGGCTGTCAACCAGCTTTTTCTGTAGTTTCCGATAATATCAAGGAGTTCGCTCAGTTCTGACGCTCCATCTTTCACATCCATACTGATGTTTCGCTGCTTTAGCATCGCATGCTTCATTTTTCGAAGCACTGCTCTGCATTTCTCGATCGTTTCCTCTTCTAGTGCTCTCATTTTATAGATGAGCTCTTGTCTTGGGGAGCCTACCGCAGGTCTGACATCTTGGGATGAAGCAGGGGTTTGCTGATCCTCGTGCAGTATTGCCGTAGATGGGTTTGGTTGTTCCTCCAGATGAACCACTTGCGCCGTCTTTCCTTCTTCTGTAACGCCTTGATCTGGCGACCTCATCATTTTTCTACTCTTCTGGAATGCTCCTCTCTCTTCTTCTTGGGTTTTATTATTGTTCTGCATGCTATATGGGTCCAAACTTTAAGTCGCTATCTCCTCACATATGTACAGTCCTCCAAGATGCCCCCATGGGTCCCTATGCAAGCAGTGAGGTTCATGCGAGGGTTGACGCAGGTCCTTATGGGTACCTGCGTTCAGAGCCAGGACGGATGTTAAGCAGGAGTTGTCTCAACTGCACCTGTACCATCGGTTCCGCGATGATGTGATTAGAACGTATTTAAAGACTCGCCAAGTTTTAAAAGGACGGAGGTAACTTCAGCATTAGCCCAGCAGCCATTTAACCAGGGTTTCAATCTGGGTACTCAGGTGTTGGAATGCCGCTGTCATCAGCGGGGGACCTTCTTTAGTGTCTGCCGATCTGCAAAAAGACAATTGTGTAGCCGCCCAATATGGGACAGACGCTAACCCAGACGCCGCCCTTTTCGGGAACAGACGCGAACGGGATTTAAAAGCCCTTCTCACCTTAGCAAGTACCTTGTCGGTTGACAGAGATACAAGTTCCCGGGACCCCAGTTCCGGAGGCGGTGAGATGCTTAAAGCAGTTCTGCATGGATCATGCTGGGCTTTGCCATGTTAAAGCCAACCAGACACTTTGCCATGCAGAAACAGCTTCCGGTCCCAATAATGATAATAATGATAATAATGATAATAATGATAATAATGATAATAATGATAATAATGATAATAATGATAATAATGATAATAATGATAATAATGATAATAATGATAATAATGATAATAATGATAATAATGATTTTTTTTTTTTTTTTTTTTTTTTTTTTTTGGGCTGAGGGGGGGAAAATGCCTTATGCATCTCACACTACCGTCGTAGATGTGGTATGTGGGGCTCGCACCCACTAAAAACCCACCGCTCATCAGGCTTGTATCCACTTCGGAAAAGCTTTCGCATTACTTCGAAGTGGAGCCTCTTGCGCAGCATGCGCTCTGGTCTGTACAATGCTAAGCTCTAGGGCTCGTCTCTACTGGGTTGCCAACCCATATCGTAGCCGATAAAAGTTGGCCCTCCAAGAGAGACGATCCACAGAGCCCCATTGATGGTCTGCGTCCAGACTACCCTTGCTGGATCCTTTCGTCCAGTTCTTTTCTTTTTCTTGTAGTCTTCCTTTCTTTACTGGTCAGTCTATTCCGTTTCTCATCTATCAAGATCGTTTTTCTTTGACCTTAAGATCGATCCAACATAGGCTTTAACGTGATTCCAGGCCGCCTCGCTGCTTATCATTCGTTCAACTATGTTCTCAGGCGATATATCTCCAATGGCATCCGTTAGTCCGGTGCGTTCTGATCGAAACCGCTCACAATGGAATATGGTGTGTTCTACACTGTCCCTCTCGGCGTCTTCATAAATGCACGTAGCTTGTGCGCTTTTCTCGATAGTGTGCAAAAAGGCCCTGAAATAGCCGTGGCCGGTCAGCATTTGAGTTAGGTAGTAATCAACGTTTCCGTGTTTCCTTTTTGTCCACCCCTTGAGGTTGGGTATAAGCCTAGCTGTCCATTTTTCCGAGAATTCATGCTCCCACCTATTTTGCCACAAGTTCAGGGTCTCTTCTCTACACAGCTCTTTTGTTTGTCTTGCTTTAGCTCGTAGACTTTTTGGCGTTTTCTTGCTAAGAGATCGATCGGTATTACACCCGCAGTGACTAGAGCTGCTGGTCCTGATAGGTCCGTTCTATGGGCGCTGATTATCCTCAATGCTATTGTCCTTTGAACTTCGAGCAAGGGTTTTAGTCTGCACTTAACGCGTAGGGTAAACCTCACATCCATAAAGCAGGATTGCAGGTTCACTTCCATTAGGAGTTTGCGTTTCGACTGGATTGGTCCACCTATGTTTGCCATGTGTCTGCTAAGTGATTTTGCAGTGTCGGTCGCTCGGCTTTTAGCGTGCTGAATTTGAGCCTTAAACGTCAGTTTGGGCTCAAGACGAACTCCTAGATATTTTATCACTTTCTGCGTCCTTATGATATTTTCTCCTACTCTCATATCTATTTCTAGTGGGATCTGCTTCGTTGTCACTAGCAACAACTCGGTTTTTTCCGTGGCCAGCTGCAAACCGTTATTGTCCATCCATGCTTTGACCCGGAGCATCACCTGGTTTAGCTTACGCTGTATGTTTTCGGTATTACGAGCCGAGATAATTGCTACTATATCGTCTGCGTATCCTACTAAGGTCGTGTCTGCCGGCATTTCAATGCGCAGTATTTCGTCGTAGCTAATATTCCATAGCTCGGGTCCCAGTATTGATCCTTGTGCTGCTCCTGATGTCACCTTTACACATTTCTCGCCTGCCTTTGTTTGGTACAGTAGCTTCCTGTTTTTGAGGTAGCTTTGTAATATTTTCAAGAGGTATCCACCGATTTTGAATTTGTGTTCTAGTGCGTCTGTAATATTTTCCCATTTAACGCTGTTAAATGCGTTTTTGACATCCAGTGTTGCTAAGAGTACTATAGGTCTCGAGAAGTGATTTCCTTGTTGGCTTCGTAGTGCTTCGTAATATACCCCTTGAATCGCCCCTATTGTGGACCTCCCTGGTCTAAAGCCGAACTGCTTTGGAGAGAGTCCTCCGGCTATGTTAACTGCTGCTGCTAGACGAGGTTTGATCATCTTTTCTAGGAGTTTTCCTGTCGTATTTAACATACATAATGGTCGATATGCTGATGGCGATAAGGGATCTCCTTTGCCCTTGCTTATCAGAACTAGACGTTGCAGTTTCCATTGCTCGGGAAATAGTCCTGTTCGGATGCAAGCATTAAACATATCGAGCAGAAGATTAGGTCGCCTCTCTGCAATTGCTTGCAGGACCTCCGCAGGTATGTTATCGGGTCCCGGGGCTTTCCTACATTTTAAGCTTTTGGTTGCCCTGACAAGTTCTTCCAATGTAAACATGTCTACTCGTTCTTCAAGGTCGGACACCGTTCTTCTCGTCGGCCTAATCTCATGAGTAGGGAAGAGTGTTCTGACAATATTGTCCATCTGTTCTACCTGTAGTTCCGGCAAGGATCTTCGGGACCTAAGTTTTTTCATGACGATTTTGTAGCCTAGTCCCCATGGGTCAGAGTTAACATCGTTGCAAAGGCACTTCCATTTATTAATCTTGGATTTCCGGATAGCAAAATTAAGCTCTTTTTTTTTTAAATATTCCTCTACGTCTTGCTCTTGTGAAGCGGCTTCTAGTTTTGAGGCATTTCTCTCTTAAGATTTTTATTTCATTTGTCCACCAGTATGCCTTAGCAGCGCATGCTTTATTTTTTGAAGCACTGCTCTGCATTTTTTCTAGGGCTTTTTTCTAATTTTTAGATGAGCTCGTTTTCTTGGGGAGCCTCCCGAGTCTGACAGTCTTGGGATGAAGCAGGGGTTTGTTGATCCTCGTGCAGTATTGCCGTAGATGGGTTTGTTGTTCCTCTAGATGAACCACTTGCGCCGTCTTTCCTTCTTTTGTAACGCCTTGTATCTGGCGACCTCATAATTTTTCTACTCTTTTTAATATTGTTTGCATCTTTATGGGTTCTAAACTTTAAGTCGCTATCTCCTCTCATATGTACAGTCCTCCACGATGCCCCTATGGGTCCCTATGCAAGCAGTGAGGTTCATGCGAGGGCTGACGCAGGTCCTTATGGGTACCTGGATACAGGACGGATGTTAAGCAGAAGTTGTCTCAACTGCACCTGTACCATCGGTTCCGCGATGATGTGATTAGAACGTGTTTAAAGACTCGCCAAGTTTTAAAAGGACGGAGCTAACTTCAGCATTAGCCCCGCACCCATTAAACCAGGGTTTCAATCTGGGTACTCAGGTGTTGGAATGCCGCTGTCATCCGCTGTCTGCCTTCTTTAGTGTCTGCCGATCTGAAAAAGACAATTGTGTAGCCGCCCAATATGGGACAGACGCTAACCCAGACGCCGCCCTCTTCGGGAACAGACGCGAACGGGATTTAATGATGTGAACGGGATTTTTTTTTTGGGCTGAGGGGGAAAAATGCCTAATGCATCTCTAAAAAAAACCTCTCTCTCACTAAAAACCTCCCGCTCATCAGGCCTGTATGCACTTCGGAAAAGCCCATATCGTAGCCGATAAAAGTTGGCCCTCCAAGAGAGACGATCCACAGAGCCCCATTGATGGTCTGCGTCCAGACTACCCTTGCTGGATCCTTTCGTCCGGTTCTTTTCTTTTTCTTTTAGTCTTCCTTTCTTTACTGGTCAGTCTATTCCGTTTCTCATCTATCAAGATCGTTTTTCTTTGATCTTAAGATCGATCCAACATAGGCTTTAACGTGATTCCAGGCCGCCTCGCTGGTTATCATTCGTTCAACTATGTTCTCAGGCGATATATCTCCAATGGCATCCGTTAGTCCGGTGCGTTCTGATCGAAACCGCTCACAATGGAATATGGTGTGTTCTACACTGTCCCTCTCGGCGTCTTCATAAATGCACGTAGCTTGTGCGCTTTTCTCGATAGTGTGCAAAAAGGCCCTGAAATAGCCGTGGCCGGTCAGCATTTGAGTTAGGTAGTAATCAACGTTTCCGTGTTTCCTTTTTGTCCACCCCTTGAGGTTGGGTATAAGCCTAGCTGTCCATTTTCCCGAGCATTCATGCTCCCACCTATTTTGCCACAAGTTCAGGGTCTCTTCTCTGCACAGCTCTTTTGTTTGTCTTGTCGCTACTCCACTTCGTTTTAGCTCGTAGACTTTTTGGCGTTCTCTTGCTAAGAGATCGATCGGTATTACACCCGCAGTGACTAGAGCTGCTGGTCCTGATACCGTTCTATAGGCGCTGATTATCCTCAGTGCTATTGTCCTTTGAACTTCGAGCAAGGGTTTTAGTCTGCACTTTACGCGTAGGGTGTTAGCCCAGACCTCACATCCATAAAGCAGGATTGCATGGTTCACTTCCATTAGGAGTTTGCGTTTCGACTGGAGTGGTCCATCTATGTTTGCCATGAGTCTGCTAAGTGATTTTGCAGTGTCGGTCGCTCGGCTTTTAGCGTGCTGAATTTGAGCCTTAAACGTCAGTTTGGGCTCAAGACGAACTCCTAGATATTTTATCACTTTCTGCGTCCTAATGATATTTTCTCCTACTCTCATATCTATTTCTAGTGGGATCTGCTTCGTTGTCACTAGCAACAACTCGGTTTTTTCCGTGGCCAGCTGCAAACCGTTATTGTCCATCCATCCTTTCACCCGGAGCATCACCTGGTTTAGCTTACGCTGTATGTTTTCGGTGTTACGAGCCGAGATAATTGCAACTATATCGTCTGCGTATCCTACTAAGGTCGTGTCTGCCGGCATTTCAATGCGCAGTATTTCGTCGTAGCTAATATTCCATAGCTCGGGTCCCAGTATTGATCCTTGTGCTGCTCCTGATGTCACCTTTACACATTTCTCGCCTGCCTTTGTTTGGTACAGTAGCTTCCTGTTTTCGAGGTAGCTTTGTAATATTTTCAAGAGGTATCCACCGATTTTGAATTTGTGTTCTAGTGCGTCTGTAATATTTTCCCATTTAACGCTGTTAAATGCGTTTTTGACATCCAGTGTTGCTAAGAGTACTATAGGTCTCGAGAAGTGATTTCCTTGTTGGCTTCGTAGTGCTTCGTAATATACCTCTTGAATCGCCCCTATTGTGGACCTCCCTGGTCTAAAGCCGAACTGCTTTGGAGAGAGTCCTCCGGCTATGTTAACTGCTGCTGCTAGACGAGGTTTGATCATCTTTTCTAGGAGTTTTCCTGTCGTATTTAACATACATAATGGTCGATATGCTGATGGCGATAAGGGATCTCCTTTGCCCTTGCTTATCAGAACTAGACGTTGCAGTTTCCATTGCTCGGGAAATAGTCCTGTTCGGATGCAAGCATTAAACATATCGAGCAGAAGATTAGGTCGCATCTCTGCAATTGCTTGCAGGACCTCCGCAGGTATGTTATCGGGTCCCGGGGCTTTCCTACATTTTAAGCTTTTGGTTGCCCTGACAAGTTCTTCCAATGTAAACATGTCTACTCGTTCTTCAAGGTCGGACACCGTTCTTCTCGTCGGCCTGATCTCATGAGTAGGGAAGAGTGTTCTGACAATATTGTCCATCTGTTCTACCTGTAGTTCCGGCAAGGATCTCCGGGACCTAAGTTTTTTCATGACGATTTTGTACCCTAGTCCCCATGGGTCAGAGTTAACATCGTTGCAAAGGCACTTCCATTTATTAATCTTGGATTTCCGGATAGCAAAATTAAGCTCCTTCTTAGCTTTTTTGTACTCCTGCTCCTGGGTAGTAAATATTCCTCTGCGTCTTGCTCGGGTAAAGCGGCGTCTAGTTTTGAGGCATTTCTCTCTTAAGATTTTTATTTCATTTGTCCACCAGTATGCTTCTTGACCTTGCCTGTGTGGGTTTCCCCGTTTTGGCATTGCGACGTTGCACGCTTGTTTTATAATTGACATAGTGTCGTTGACTATATACTCATCGTTTTGCCGTATGGTATTTGCTTTTCTATCAATTTCGTTGATGAGAATTGTTTTGCTCAGTCTATTAACGTTCCATCCCTTTTTTCCTAGGCTAAGGCGATTTTCAGAACGATTTTGATCGCCTTGTGTCAGCTTGTAGGATATATACTCGTGATCGCTTCCGTTAAAGATCTCTAATACTTTCCATTCGGCAACCTTGTTTGCCATTTCTTCCGACACTAGAGTTATGTCCGGGATTGTTCCTTCGTTTCCTGGTCGTCTAAATGTAGAGGTTGATCCTATGTTTGCAACTACCATTCCCAGTCTTGCCGCCATGTTTAGAATTTTTCTACCTCTGGAGTTGGTTGATGTCATGCCCCATTCTTCCGCTCTTGAGTTAAAGTCACCTGCTAAAAGGACCTTTCCCTGAGCTTGCTTGGCAGCATCTTCGATATCTTCGAGTTTTCTTTGGAAAGTCGTAATGTCATCGGAGGGTGTTAGGTAGCAGCTAATAATGGTCCAGTCCGCAACTTGTGCTGATACGTAACAATTCCGTCTAATGGGGGTATGGTGTGTAACGGTGCTGAAAACTGGGATCCATAAAGCCGCGGTTTTCGTCTCATCTTCTATCCACAGACCGTCGTCCCGAGTTTTGTATTGTTCGCTGATAATGGCTAGGTCTACATGATGCTCCAATGCTATTTGGAGCAGCAGATCATTGGCCGTTCTGCTTCTGTGCATATTTGCTTGTAGGACTTTCATTCTCTGCTTTTACTTGCGCTGCTATGACATTTGGTTGTCCCCGGAAGGTGGTTTAACTCTTTCCTTTCCTCCGCTGCGCAAATACAACATCTTACTGGGTTTTTGCATTCTTTCATTTTGTGCCCAGCCTCTCCGCATCTGATACATATGTTTCTTCGATCTGGCCCCTTACAGTCCCTTTGCGTGTGTCCCCCTCTAAAGCATTTGAAGCATCGCATAGTGTCGATGCATTCTTTTACTCGACACAGGGTCCACCCAATCCTGATTCTTGGGTCCTTCAGTATTTTCGCTGCATCTTTTGTCGCTAAGGTAACGAAGGCTCGTCGTTGCTCCGAGCTATTTACTCCAGTCAGATGAATTCTGATTTCTTCGGTAGTATCTCCTATCCCAGTTTTAATTGCGGAAATGATCTCGCTTTCCTCTGTAATACTATCAATATCTCGAATTTCCAGTTTGGTTTGCTGTTTCATGGTCCTAACCGTTGCATCACCCTTGAGCGTGGTCTTGATAGTCTCGCATAATAATTCGGCTTTGCTTCCCCTAGACAGTTCTAGGAGCATGTCACCTGATCTTGTTTTTCTTATCGACAGGATATTGCTGACATCTTTTTCTGGTTTCACGCTATTTCGTAGGTCCCTTAGAACCTGTGCGTAGCTCTTTCCTTCAGTTAGCCTTACTAGCACAGCATCTGGTCGAGATCTTAATCTTGTCCTAGGTTTATCTTTCTTTTCACCATTAACGTCTCTTTTTATATTTCGTTCATCCGATTTTGCCTCTTTTTTCCGTTTTTTGTTAGTCACTGTTTGAAAGCCATCATTTGATTCTTTATCTCTGCCTTTTTTGCTGGAGTCCTGTAATGCCGGGCTGGTAGCTGCTCTCTTTTGGGTTGACGACAGCGGGGTATCGACTATCTGCAAGGTCTTCGGTATTGCCTTACTCATGTCTTTTAGTTTTTCGACTTCAGCTTTCTTCCAGCTCGCTCTGTAGCTTTCTATAACATCGAAAAGCTCCGTAAGTTCAGCTGTACCGTCCTTGACATCCATGCTGATGTTTCTTTGTTTTTGCATCGCATGCTTCATCTTCCTTATTATTGCCTTGCACTTGGTCAGAGATTCTTCCTCTAATGCTCTCATCTTGTATATTAGTTCCTGTCGCGGGGAGCTTCGCTGTGTTGACGGTGCTGTCTCTTTCCTGTGTGTAGCAGGAGTTTGAAGGTCTATCTGCTGTGATGCTTCGGAATCCTTTCCTTTTTTCGGAGTGTTCTGTTCAGCAAGTTCATTATTTTCCTTCCTTTCAGTGGTCATGTTTCTTTGGGGCGACCTACCCATCAAGTTGCTCTTCCGGAAAGCTTCTTCCATATTGTTTGGTGTTAATTGGGTTGTCATCTTGCATGAATGGGTCCAAACTCTACGCCGCTATCTCCTCACCTATGTACAGTTGTCCCAAATGTCCCCATGGGTCCCTATGCAAGCAGTGAGGTCCATGCGAGGGTTGACACAAAGCTTCATGGGCGATTGTGTTCAGAGCCAGGACGGACGCGAAGCAGGAATCATTTCAACTGCACCTGTACCGCCGAGTCAACGGCGATGTGATTTGAACGTACGGAGAGACTTGCCAAGTTTTAACTGGACGGAGGCGAACGTAACATTATCCCGATAGCCGTTTCTGCCAAAATGTCACTCTTGCGTACTAAGGTATTAGAATGCTGCATTCGTCAAGCCCGATATCATCAAATCGTCTTTTGTATGCACAATCGTAAGTCAATTTATTGTTCCAGTGTCTTGCCGTGACTGGGGGACCGCGGGAATGTCAAGCCCGTCACCCGGTTGTGGATGCCCCTGCGGGCAGCAGTTTTTCCAATTCCATGTGATGGAATAAAAGGCACCGACTTCATGAAAAAATATAATTGTCAAATTGACTTAAAACCAGAAAACGGTTGGCTTATACTAAGACCCGACAATCATGATCACCCAATAAACATTCCAACAAATCATAGCTTTCAAAATGGAATTCCTCACAGTCAAAAAGAAGAATTGGACAAACAAATTGATAAATTAGAACCTTCAGTCTCAAAATATTTCAGTTCAAAAAGTAATTACCCAATTCAACTGATAAAATATGGCGTTTAGTAATTGACTAACGCCAAATCAATAAGAAAATCGTATCCGGCAAATTCCCCTTACCAAGAATGGAATATATTCTGGATCAACTAGGCAGAGCTAAATACTTTTCATGTTTAGATTTGATGTCGGGATTTCACTAAATAGAACTCAAAGAAAGCAATGGCTCTTATCTTTTTACGCGATTACCTTATGGCTTAAAAATATTGCCAATTTCCTTTCAAATGGATGACCGAATTGTCATCGGTTGTTCAGAAAAGCATATGATTAAAATCCTTACCATTATGGAACCCATAAGCATACTCATCACGTTCATTCACCAATGGAGAAATTAATAAAACGACGACAGAGCAAGATCAAGCAGCCATTCATTGGGCAATTAAACACTTTAGACCATATATCTACGGAAAACACTTTGTAGCGTGCGTGGTTTATTTCTGCTCCAGATTCTTCTGGCCCACACAATAGGGGCCTTAATCTTCTATGCCTAGCAACGTAAAAGTTGCTCTGATTTCACAAGGCAATACGGCTTCTAATGGGGGAATTTCGGGTGTGACCTTTAGCTATGCTCTAACCAGCTCGCCGGATTGTCGGGGCTCTTCCTACTTTCCCTACCCATTAACACACTAGCACACTTATTAAGGTGCACTTGTAAATAAAATAACAAAAAAACGGTCAAAGTCAACAATATATATATGGAATCTAATTCCCGACGGTTCTTCGGATCTTCTTTCAAGGCGACAAGTTTCGAGACATTAAGGTGTAATTATACCCCAGTCTGTACCCTCCCAACCTTTGCTTTTCCCATAAGTACTATGGATTGACCCTGAATCAAACCGTTAAATATTGATAATAGTGACCTTAACTTCCCCATGCCTTATACATATATAGAACGACTTCTCAATACTTTACTCCTTTAATTATTAATGGAATTTAAATTATACGTCTGTGGGATGGGGATATATTGATAGACCAGATTTCACAACGAAGCGTAAAATGATGATGAACATCATCGCAAACCACTCTTCATCCTTTTCCATAAATGTGATCTATATATCCATCACACTCTTCCACCCAAATTTCGCGCCACGATATTGCACCAAGTTCAGGTGATGACAAACGATTGACAAAGGAGATCGAAGTATCGATAGTGCGAAAGTCGTGAAAACCGAATATTGTTCTTTAATTGTTTAATTTGAAACCTTTTGAAATACACGAAATAAAATACAAAATTTAATTTGTAATGCGCTACAAATTATTGGGGGCTCGTCTAGGAAGTAAAATCCAAGAACAATTAAAACAACTGCGCGTTATCACATAAAGAACAAGCCACGACGGAGTTACGTAAAAGTAAATTGAAAAAGAGTAGTTAATCGATGAAAAACAATTAAAAACAAGAAACATTCAAGGAAAATCGGAGTATGTGCAAAAATTTGGCGACATACAAAGTAAAACGCAATTAAAACTTGATGGTGTGTGTGTGCGCGGGCATAAATTGACATGCCCAAACGCAGCGACAACGAGGATAGAGAGGCAACGAAGGAGAGAGACGCAGCGATAGCAAAGAGCAATTCGACAATTTCAAAGACAATTTTGATGGCGAAAACCTCAAAAAAAATTACGACGGCGTGATCAAAACGAAGAGTTTACCTGTGAGCAGAAATCTAAGAAAAACGACGACGAAGAGCAGCGCTTTGCAAAAGAAACGAAGAATTTTGAAAAAGTATTCCAACGAAGGCTACGCTGTACTTCAATGAAAGACAAGCAGGACTGCCGGATGCTAAAACGATTCTTGATATGTCAGTTCTTTTGCTGCGGGCAAAGTGTTCCGAGTTGGGATTGGAAACAAATGGAAGAAAGAGTGTGTAACAGGCCAAGCATAATAAATATAAGCTGGCCACACTAATTAGAGCTGCCTGCGTGCAGCGAAGCTCAGTCTCGATCGAACCAAGAACCAATTAGGACGTGTATAATAAGTTAAAGTTAAATAAAGAGACCTTCTTCATTCCTGGTACAATCTCAGAAGTGGGATTGATAAATACATTTGTATCATCCAAAAAAGCCTACAAGAAGAAAAGGTAACTGGAGCTCCTAAATTTTTTCGACGAAGGGCACCAAAGTGGAACTTTTTGCTCGGGTGTGCAGCGTTCCTGAAAAAATTCGCGGAAGGGCGACCGAGAACACTGTGGGAAAGGAGCGTGAAACATTAGAGCAAGCAGAATATGAAAGTGACGAGGAAAATCGCAGTGAGCTAGGAGTTGTCGCTGAGAACTTGGGAAATTTGCAAGCCGAAATTGTGAAAGCTCAGGAAAGGCTGGAAAAGTTAAATGACCAGATCAACAGCGCTGGCTGCAATCGAAATAACGGAGACGGAGGAGACGAAAATGCGTGGCGGCGAAACAGCGCAAGCAAAGTAGGTGAGAACGGGCAACGGCAAAACAGAGCATGCAGAGGAGACGAGAACGGTCAACGGCAAAACAGAGCATGCAGAGGAGACGAGAACGGTCAACGGCAAAACAGCGCAGGCAGAGGAGATGAAATTGCGTTGCAACGAAACAATGGCGGCAGAGGCGGAGACGATAGAAACAACGGCGCTAGAGACGGAGGCGATAGAGACAGCGGCGGCAGAGACAGCGGCAGTAGAGAAGCCGATAGCGACAGAGACAAGGGCGTCGGCAGCGCCGTTTATGACTAAGTAGCATCGGGGAATGGTGGTTTTTTATCACCGGGATTATGCTATGGATGTGGCGCAGAAGATCACCGGTTGACTGAATGTCCCCAGAACAAGAAGAAGGTCGAGAACAATTATGTAAGATTATCCAAAATTTTTAGTGGTGAAAACTATAACCAGCCCATTATTACAAAAAAGAGCCTATTAGATTCGAGAAGCCCTGTGTCATTGATAAAATTTTCGTACTTACCAGCCAACATAAAATTAGAACCTCAAGAAAAGAGTTACTTTGGTCTAAGTAAAAGCTTATCGAAAAGATATGACAAAATATAATGTGCTATATATAAAAAGGAATTTAAGATTTGGTTTAACTTAATTGTAGTGGCTGACGAATCTATGGGCTGTAAAATTGTGCTGTGTAGATTTTGTATGGTTGCTTGCGAGTTTAAAATTGATTTAGAAGCACTGAAAGTGAAGTGAAAAGAGTTGGGTAATCGTTTAGGTACATATTTAGGTGAACAGATTTTAGGTAAAAATGTAGGTACAATTTAAGGTAGAAAGAGTTTAGTTAAAAGTTTAGGTACACCTTTAGGTGAAAAGAGCTTAGGTAAAAGTTTAGGTGAGAAATCTTTAGGTACACATTTAGGTGAAAAGAGCTTAGGTAAAAGTTTAGGTGAGAAATATTTAGGTATACATTTATGTGAAAAGAATTTAGTTTACGGTTTAGGTGGAAACAGTTTAGGTACAATTTTAGGCGAGGACAATTTATGTACAGGTTTCGGTGAGAAGGGTTGTAGTATATGTTTGGGCAATAATGATTTAGGTGAGAATGGCTTAGGTACTATTTTAGATAAGGAAGCTTTAAGTTCAGGTAGTTTAGGAAAGAGCAAAGAGGGTAAGGGAAGTTTAGGTTCGCACGTATTGGGACAAAAAAGTGTAGAAGTGTTGGAGGATAATTTTGAAAGGGAAATGTTAGAAATAAACATTTAAGAACATGAGACTGAAGAAGTGGCTTACAATATCGGGGATCAGGTTAGTTATAAGGATCAAATGAAATTTATTGAATTGTTAGAGGAAAATTATGTTACGGTATTGCGACCTGAAAGTCCGAGAGTTAAATGTGAGTTAAATATTACTTTAGAGAACACAAAACCGTTTAGTTGCATACCTAGAAGACTGTCTTATAATGAAAAAGAGGCATTGCAGAAATTGTAAGATGAATACTTAGAGAAAGGAATTATTCAGAGTAGTAAATCGGAATACGCCTCTCCGATCGTATTAGTGAAGAAGAAGACTGGGGAGTTTAGGTTGTGCATTGATTTCAGACGGTTGAATAAAATTATGGCTAAGGATAATTGTCATATTCCCTTAATTGATGTCAATGGGTTTGAAGACGGCTCCCCAGGTATTTCAAAGATTTGTTAATGATATTTTTTCTGATATGATACGAGACAATAAGGTGATAATATATATGGATGACATTTTATTTGCAAGCCAGAGTATTGAAGAACATTTAGGAATATTAGGAGAAGTATTTAGGAGATTAGTGGAAAATAAATTAGACCTAAGAATGGACAAATGCAAGTTTCTCCAAAATAAGGTAAACTATTTAGGTTTTCTAATTTCAAATGAAGGAATAAAAGCTGATGATAGGGGGTTAGAAGCTATAAAGAGCTTTCCTATGCCAAATAAAGTGCAAGCTGTACAAAGTTTCTTAGGTCTTTGTTCTTACTTTCGCCGCTTTATAAAGGACTTTTTGATATTGGCGACACCGTTATATAATTTACTGAGAAAAGATAGGGCATTCGAATTTGAAAATGAAGAGTTAGCTTGTTTCACACTGTTGAAAGAGAAATAAGTTGCAGCTCCGGTGCTAGCTTTATACGATTACAAGGATGAAATTGAGCTCCATTGCGATGGAAGTGCGTTAGGGCTTGGGGCTGTACTGTTTCAGAGAAAGGAAGACAAGAAGTTGCATCCGATTTTTTATTTTTCGAAAAGATCAACAACTACTGAAGCTAAATACCATAGCTTTGAATTAGAGACGTTAGCCATTATTTACGCACTTAGAAGATTTAGGATATATTTGCAGGGGAAACGTTACAAGGTTGTCACAGATTGTAATTCTCTAACATTAATTGCAAGGTTGGCTTTAGAGTTAAAATAATTCGATTATGAATTAAAACACAGGACAGGAAAACAAATGCAGCTTGTTTATGCACTTAGCAGATGTAATAATGTAATGATAATAGAGGCAAACACGTTTGAGAATAATTTGAAAATTTGTCAGTTAGAGATAGTAAGGTACAGGAAATTAGGAACATTTTAGAAAACAGAGAGCATAAGTGGTTTGAAATGAGGAATGGGATTCTATATAGAAAGAATAATAATAATAAGTTACTGTTTTATGTACCAAATCGAATGGAGGAACACGTGATGTATAAATATCATGACGAATTAGGTCACATTGGATGGGATAATAGGGTAGATGCGATTGGTAAAAGTTATTGGTTTTTGGGCATGAAACAAAAGGTTTGTGACCACATTCAGAACGGTTTCTTTCCTAAATTAGAGGGAGCGTTGCACAGTATACTCAAAGGGAATAAACCATTTGATGTTATTCATATTGATCACTATGGGCCAGTAGATAATAGTAGATTAAAAAAGCACAAAGGACCATACGTTTTTAGAAAAGTTTTGCAAATTGACAGATTTTTGTCAAAGGACATCGACGGGATTCAGTTATCTCGGAATCCATACCAAGAGGTCTGGAGCGCCAATAATGTTTGGCAAATACATCTTAATCAATTAAATAGAATAAAAATACTAATATTAAGACTGAAATTGTAAGAAAAAATTGTACAAATTGTCAACCCAAGTAATTCGTCTGCGTGCAGACGTGTTTTATTAACGCTCCGGAAAAAAAAAACAAATTAATAAGCGCGAGGTTTTGCGTTTTGCGATGCAAATCGCATATCGTAAACTAAAGTTTTAATTAATTTTATAATTAATCTTTACGCACTAACGATAAACAAATGAGTAAGAACGTGGATCAGCGCATTCAACGACAAAAACAACAAGACGAAGCCCGTGAAAAAATTCAGAGAGAGCAAGACAAACGTCGTCTCTCTTTGGCCCGTAACAACGCTTATTTTACGGTGACGAGTAATACTCTAGAACCGAAAGTGCTTGAAGGTGCAAGTTTACTGACCGCCGAAAACCAGAGAGCTAACTCGTGCTCTCCCGCCCTGCTCTTCACCGCTCAAACGTCATGGAGTGAGCAATGCAAGACTCCAACAGAGCTTCTGCCGCCTAGCGCAACCACAACAGAAACTACTACGACTACTACAACGGTCTCTGTCGCCAACAATGCAATAACGACTCCACCCTCTTCTTGTGCTGCGGGTAAAGCAACAACACAACCAAGTGAAAAATTCGGTGCAAACGGCAAAAACAAAGCTACGGTAGAAGAAATGACAATTCTGCAAGCGGGTTCGACCATGCAGACAGGCATGGATCGCTACATTAATATCTCCAAGCGCAAGCTAACACCCCCAAAAAACTCGGACGGCAATAAGCCCAAAATAAATCGTTCCAACAAAGGCCCTGTAAATCCCGGGCCATTAGATGAAAATAGATTTTCCATTCTGGCGGAGCCTGAAACAGAGTCTGAACAATTAGCCCCAAGGAAACTAAAGCCCCCACCTATTTTTATTCGGGAGAAGATCTCGAATGCCCTAGTCAACAAAATAGTTGAGCTTGTCGGAAAAGATAACTTTCATGTTATTCCGCTTATGAAAGGGAATATAAGCGAAACTAAACTCCAAACCAAAACCGAAGACAATTTCCGAGCAGTGCCGAAGAACTTTAACGATGCCAAAGAATTACTACACGTACCAGCTGAAAAGTTGCAAAGGTTTGCAAGTTGTGCTCAAGGGAAAGTCGGATGCAACGAGCGACAACGGCTCGCTCCCTGAACACACAAAACACTTACATGAGATCACAAACGACACCGGAAGTTTTCTTCGCAAAAGCAGCCAGATCATCATTTGGCCCTTCAATTACCAGCAACGGAATTTCTAGCGCCAGTTCTCTAAGATCAGGCACAGCTCACATAGAGCCGAAAATTGATAACATCCAGCCACAAAGTAACATGGAATCTATGATGATTACTTTGCAACAAAATTGATGGAATTTGTGACCTTCATGAAAACCACCATGCAAACCCTTATGCAAAACCAAAATATCTTGTTACAAAGGCTTGCAGCTCAGCAGTCCAAATAAACCATGCCTAACCTTCGAATAACTCTGTGGAACGCCAACGGTGTTTCACGGCATAAACCTAAAATAACTCAATTTCTGAACGAAAACCACATCGACGTTATGTTGCTGGCAGAAACGCATCTCACCAGCAAATATAACTTTCAAATACGGGGATACACGTTCTACGGCACCGATCATCCAGATGGTAAAGCGCATGGCGGAACTGGAATCTTAATAAGAGACCGCGTCAAACACCACTTTCACCAACGGTTTGCTAAAAATCATCTGCAAGCTACATCGATAAAATTAAAGTTGGGCAACTGCAACCTTGCCATTGCCGCTGTATACTGCCCACCCCGCACTGGGGATCCCGCCTTGTGACCCCCAAAGGAAGGCAACTATATAATGCACTCATTAAAACATGCAACAAACTGGACTACGTTTCACCAGGCAGCCCTACATACTGGTCTACAGATCCTAGATCTGTATCCATCCTCCAAACAAAGTCTTAAAGAAGCTGGTCGCTCTAAGGCAAGAAGAAGAAAAAGCACAACGCCAGTACATTGAGAAATTTTCACCCACCAGCACTGAGCATCCCTTGTGGAGGACCCACCCAAATCTTAGTGCGCCGGCCGAAACAGTAATCCCTATAAGAGACTCTTCAGGCAGCTGGGCCAAAAGCGACAAAGACAGAGCTTGTACATTTGCTTTACACCTTCGAAATGTTTTTCAGCCAAACCCTGCAACTAATTCATTCGCACTACAGTCGCCGTCAATTCGAATTGAATCTGAGACGGAGCCAATTCTGTTTCAACCAAATGAAATTGCAAAAGTAATCAGCAAGCAATTGAAACCAAAAAAGGCCCCAGGCGGTGATCAAATAACTCCCAAAATGTTAAACTGTGCAGTTGAGGTTATTTGTAAACTCTTTAACGGGATTACACTTGGCTATTTCCCAAAAAAATGGAAAAATTCGGTAATCATAATGATCCCAAAGCCAGGGAAAGATCACACAATACCAGCTTCGTACAGACCGATAAGTTTACTCTCGTGTCTGTCAAAACTGCTCGAAAAATGACTTTTGACGCGCATCATCCCATATCTGAAAGAGCACAACGTCATTCCAGCACACCAATTTGGCTTTCGAGAAGGCCATGGAACAATAGAGCAAGTCAACAGATTAACAACAGAAATAAGGACTGCATTCGAGCTTCGGGAATTCTGCAGTGCGGTATTCCTTGACGTTGCACAGGCTTTCGACCGAGTCTGGCTTAATGGCCTTATGCATAAAATCAGAACGATCCTGCCGGGAAACACTCACAGGATACTTGAATCGTACCTTTACAACAGAGCCTTCGCCGTGAGATGCAACACCACAACATCCGATGACTACGCTATAGAGGCTGGAGTTCCCCACGGTAGCGCCCTTGGTCCAACTCTATTTCTCCTCTACACCGCAGATATTCCCACGAACGAGCGGCTAACTACTTCTACATTCGCAGACGATACCGCGATCATGAGTCGGTCCAAATGCCCAACTCAGGCAACAGCACTACTAGCTGATCATCTTGTGGTAGTGGAGAGATGGCTATCAGACTGGCGTATAAAAATAAATGCGCAAAAGTGTAAACACATAACGTTTACTCTTAACAGACAAACGTGTCCCCCGCTAACCCTGAATAACACGCCACTTCCACAAGCTGACGATGTAACGTACCTTGGCATCCACCTAGACAGGAGACTTACATGGCGGAGACATATCGAAGCTAAGAAAATTCACCTAAAACTAAAATCAAACAGTCTCCATTGGCTTATAAACGCGCGCTCCCCCCTCTGCCTGGAATTCAAGGTCCTGCTCTACAATTCAACGCTTAAGCCAGTCTAGACCTACGGCTCCCAATTGTGGGGAAACGCGAGCAGCAGCAACATCGACATTATTCAGCGAGCACAATCAAAAATCCTGAGAACTATCACTGGGGCACCTTGGTATGTTCGGAACGACAACATCCACAGAGATCTTGGCATTCTACCCGTAAAAGATGAAATATCAAAACAAAAAGCGTCCCACCACACCAAGTTAACTTCTCATCCAAACCAGCTCGCCACGGGCCTAGCCAGGGTTTCCATCCGGACCGATTGCAACGCAATGACCTTCCAGCTCAGCAATAGTCCAATAGTCCAATCCAGTTAATAAAAAAAAAAAAAAAATTGTAAACTACTTCTAAAACTTCGCGTAAGATTTGTTGTAACGCCGAGATAGTGGGCTATCTCAAAGCCAGGATGGCCGAGTTGTAACAGGCCAAGCATAATAAATATAAGCTGCCACACTAATTAGAGCTGCCTGCGTGCAGTCTCGATCGAACCAAGAACCAATTAGGACGTGTATAATCAGTTAAAGTTAAATAAAGAGACCTTGTTCATTCCTGGTACAAGTGTTTTACTGGATCGGTTGTTCTATTATTTTGAGCTGGATGTGGGTGGCGATGCGGATGAAGATCATGTTAGCGTCAGTGGTTCATCAAATTACCAAGAAGCGAATACACCTGTAAGATCAAGATTTACTTCGGGCTCCGAACAAGAGGACGTCAAGCACGGGCTGTCCGAATTCGATGATGTTGCTTTTACGGTGGGCTGGGATAACTTGCAGAAATTTATTTATGCTAAACAGCTTCTAATTGGAGCAGCCAAGCTTTACATCAGAAGTGTTACAGGAGTTAGGGGTTGGATCCAGCTAAAAGAAGCATTAAAACAAGAGTTTGGAAAAAAGTTATGTTCGGCGGAAATACATAGGACTTTGCGGCAGAGGCAGAAGCAGCCAAAAAAGACATGCATTGAATTTCTTTATAGTTTAATGGAGATAAGCAAGCCGATTAAGCTCGACGAAGAAAGCTTAGTTTCATATTTTGTAGATGGCATACCAGATAGCAAAGTAAATAAGGCAGGACTGTATCGTGCCAAATCCGTTAGGGAACTCAAGGACGAAATTTATATTTACGAGAAGATGAAGGGTAAAGGAAATATAATAGCTTATATATATTTATATATAATATATATATAAACGCTCGTCAGCCAGCGTAATATCTCGGAAGTGGGTCCGCACCGCGTCGCTCAGCTCCCGGATTGGAGTGCGGATGCGCACGTGAGGCTCTATTTTAAAGATGACGTCGAGCTGGACAGCGCTGTCGATCTTACACCCCACCGTTGGCAGAAAATTGCCGCGGAGCAGCGGAAGAGTGCCGTGGAGTGGCGGTCGAAGGACGCGGAGTGGCTGAGGAGTGCCGTAGAGTGGCAACGGTGCTCTGTGACAGGCGTGTCGCCGGGCGGGACTGCCGTAAAGACATCGACGGTTCGTGGAGATGTAAGAGCGTGTGATGATCCTGGCCGCACGTTTTGCAGCGATCACCTCGTCGACACGCTCCGTCGGAGTGCTCTTGGGCCAAACAGCGGTGGCAGTACCGGTTGGCAAGGACAGCTTGGAGCCGCTTCTCGGCACTCAGACGGAAGAACCGACGACATTTCCGAAGCGGAAGGATACCGCTACAGACTCGGCAACGGTAAGATTGCATACCTCGAGTGCGTCTGTTTTCCAATGCGATGGCGTTGCATGGACGTGGAGACATCGTGTGAGATCTGATTGGCGGAATAGGACGAATGAAAAATTTGGATCAGTACTGATAAGAACTAGGAATTGGAACTACGGGTTGGAACTATGAATTAAAGCTACGAATCGGAGTGATGAATTAGAACACTGGAGTGGAGGGGCGACTGGTTATTTCGGGCAGGTGGACGTTTTTATCGGAAGAAGGACGACCTTCGCTATGGGACGCTTAATGAGTCCCCGCGCAGTGCGGATGTCGACCACACGAACATTGCCATCGGCTCCTGGAAACACCGCGCCACTCATTGGAAGGAAGGTTGTCTTCCTTGGCTACCACCATGTCCCCGGCACGGAGATTTCTTGAAGGGGCTCGCCACTTATTCCGCAAGCGGTTATTAATGGATGTGGTGACCCCCTTTATCTCGGGTTCAACCATGGCGAGGAGGGGCCCTCCAACAAGAAAGTGCCCAGGCGTAAGTGGCAACAGGTCAGTGGGGTCTTCGGACATCGGCGCGAGCGGACGCGAATTCAAGCATGCTTCGATACTAGCCAGAAGCGTGGACAGCTCTTCGAACGTATATTTTCGCTACGCCGTAGACTTGTAAAACAGGGTCTAGAAGCTCTTAACACCTGCTTTCCACAAGGAATGAACTGCCAGAGCAGATGCTGGTGACTATAGGCATATGTCACAGCAAAGTAGGGCAGGCGCACCCACAAAGGTCTTCCCATTGTCCGACTGAACTTGACGGGGGCATCCTCTTCGGGACACGAAACGGGCGAAGGCGGCGAGAAACTTCTCAGTCGTAGGCTCTAAATGGGTGGCCTTAGTGGCGAAGCATACTCACACCAACACATACCCTTTTGTTATGAGACAGGCTCGTCCCGTGTAGCTTTTGATGTCGAAGGGCACGAGAAGGACGTCCGTTCTTTGGGTAAGTCTCCCATGATTTGCGTTTGCAAATTCTTTTTGTGGATGACGCATACCTTGCACGAATATATGATGAACTTGACCAAATTCCTCACCCTCGGGATCCAGAACTTGGAACGGATCAGACGGATCATCAGCTGATTGCCACCGTGCAGGGTAATGCTATTCGTAAAATGGACGAGGAGTCGAGACAGATGACAGTGGTATGGAAGGATGAAAGGAGTTCATCATATTGGAGAAGTTCGGAGGCCGTGACCCGGCCGCATGCTCTCATGAGCCCTTGGGAATCAAGGAACGGGTTCAGGTCTTGGAGGCTGGATGCTGGCACTGGCCGTTTTTGGCTTTATCACCCAATCTCAAGGACAAAGTGCCTGCGTTGCGTGACGGAAGTCAGGAGACGCTCGGCCGACGCAACTTCAGCTGTCAAGAGATCATCAAACGGAGACATGAGCTTTCGCGAGCGCTGGATGAATCGATGAGCGTAAATGAGGACTCGCAACGTCTTCAGGGGAGCCTTCGCGGGCCACTCGCGGCCTTTGCCACCACAGCTGGCTGTCCGCGAGGTCTTGAAGCGGCTCGGTGAACTGGGTGATCTTGGTCGCACGATTTGCCACGAACGTTGTCCGCACGCAGGCTTATGCAACCAGGTGAGAACAATCGTCGAGTCCGTCCAACAGTGCAGGGCGGACGCCATCCCGGGCATCTTCAGAAGAACGGCGTTGGCCATTTCTGACAATAACAAGGTTCCGCACAGCTTGAGCCGCGGTAGCGACACCGTTTTTACTGGGGCCACCCGCGTCTTTGCCGTCTAGTCCGACTCGCCTGCGGATACCTCGACTCTTCGTCGACGGCGAGCTGTTGCAGAACACGGATCGCTAGGAACGCGGCATAATTGACTCCGAAGGTGACAGTCTTCAATGCGTAGTCGCGGATTTCCCCATCGGAATTGCGGAACAGAATACGCTGGAAGGGAGTATGCTTGGAGTCTACCAAAATTTGCCGATACATCTTCTCGATGTCAGCGTTGAAAACGAACCTAACGTATCGCCACTTAAGGATTTGAATCGCGAGGTCGGACTGTAAGACCGGGCCCGCGTAAAGTATGTCATTCAGACTGGTCCCGTTTGCGGAAGGGCTAGAGGCGTATCGCGCAAGGGGAGCGTCACAACGTATTTGCCAATTGTCCCTTCTTGTAGTTTGGACAAAATTGTGTTCACAGACAGAATTAGACTCGGGGACCTGATCCAACGAGTCGTCGAGGCTGCATTTAACTCGCGTAGAGAAGGCGGATTCATTCCATCCAAAAATGGTTTCTTGGCCGAGAAGTGATCGGCAAATGTTAGCTCCTATCTATACATCGATTTGGGAGCTCTTAAAGAACTTGGGGTCCGCAAGGGGGATGTCAGGAATTCCCTTAAGAAGATCTCGAGGCACTGGATACGAAGGCAGATTCCCGTCCAGCTGCGGAAGGACGTTAGCTGAAGTTTCTAAATGCAGTCCGGTTTTGGAAGGCGATCGACGGTTTGATTAAGACCAGAGACTTGGGCCTGGATAGTCTTGAATGGAAGTTTGAAGAGGATGATTCGCTTTGGAGCAGAGATCGCACCCTTTTGGGGCTGGAGCCACTCTGGCCTCGTAGGAATTGAGCCTACGCGCTGGGGCGCTCGCAGGTGTCGACCTTGGCGGAAACTGACCCGAACTGCTAGGCCTGATGTCGTTGATAGCCTTCAGAGTATGATGACGCTCTGTCAAGAACGATTCTAACTCATTCCATGTTTGAATTTCAGCCTTGTTGTGAATGGATTGCTCCCACATCGAAAGCGTGATTTTGGGAAGCTTTAAAGAAACCATGTACACCAGGAGACAATCCCAAGTCTCGACTTGAATAGAGGCCATCTCTAAGGCTGTCAAGCAACTTTGGATTGTGCCTTGCAGCTCTTTCAGAGCGGCTCCGGACTCTTCGGGTTCTGTCTGAATGTTGAAGAAGATTTTCAACTGGCTATTGACTAATAACGGCTTCGCCACTCTGAGATAAGCCCTTCGTTGGGCAGCGGGGCTTTGGAAACAATGGCGTGCGCATCGCCACTTGTTTTGGACAATAAGTGGAACAACTTCTCCACCGGTGTAAGACGCGAGTTGTGGATATATATATCGCGGTGAAAAGATCTCTGAAGGTGGGCCAACGCAGGTAATCACCAGCGAAAACTTCGGTGTCGACTGGTGGCAAACGACAGCCCGTAGACGGGGGTGTTGGAACACTGACGGAAGGCAATGGCAGCCTTAGGCTTTATTTGAGACGGCCGCGGAGACGCGGATTGGGACCTGTCCAAACGGATAGAAAGGATCGACCGCGGTTTCTTGTAGTCTCCCGTGGTCATTCTCGGACTCGAGCTCTGCAGATCAGCTCTTGTCGACTGACCTGAGCAAGGGGCGTTTGTTGGAAACGTGAGGATATTCACAATTAAGCTCTCGGTGCGGTCTGGGTCGCCAACGAGTTGGTCGTCGCTGCAAATGAACGAACGAAAAAAACCCAAGTCGAATGCTGCCACAGGAAGAGCTATTCGGCGTATTTGACACCGGTTGACTTTTTTTTTTTTTTTGGTTTGAAAACGAGCTCTAAAAAACCCACAGAGATCCGTCACATTGGGAATTTGTGCAGAGTAAAAGGCACTGTGCCGTAAAAACAAGAAGAATCGGAACAAATATTTGGAAATCGATGAAAATGTATATTTATGTATTTATTTAACAAATTAAGCTAAGCATACAATGACTAATTTAATTGCAAAAATTACCGAGCACTGGCTGCGGTGGCCTTCGACTCTGGTTGTGATTTAATTGTTCTTTGTATTTCCAAGTGGTGATATATAAGGTTGTGTATATCTTTGCAATTTGGGAGTAAAGATAAAGGTTGGGGAGCGGCTCATGTTGTGGGCAGCCAGGTCTGCGTCTTCGTTTCCTCGTATGCCCTGATGGCTAGGGACCCAGAAGAATGTAATTTTTGTGGAATGCTGTTTGCATATCCTTTGTATCTTCCGTATGGTGGGGTCGCGATACTCGGGGTTATTTATTGCTAGCAGAGAAGAGAGGCTGTCTGTGCAGACAACAAATTTCCCCTTGTGATCGATGGCAAATAAGGCAGGCTAATAATATAGCAGTGGCTTCTGCAACGAATATGGAATTGTAAAGGGGAAGGTCTCCCCCCGCTATGATGGTGTTGTTAGCGTCTACAACCGCGAATGATGTTGATTCCAAAGTTTTGGATCCGTCGGTATACAGCCAATGTTTTCCCCCGATGCGCTCTTTTTCGCTTTGAAATCGGGTGCGATATACTGAGCTAGGAGTGTGACACTTGCTTGAGATACGCAGGTTGGTGTTTATAATCGGTTGTTTCCGAGACCAGGGTGGAAATGGCCCGGACGACTTGAAGCGGTTCGGTAGGGGTAGATCAAATTCTTTGCTGAAGTTGGCGCATAGTCGGAGAGTAGAAAGGCATTTATACTTCCTTCTTTCTTTAAAAGTGCTCTTGAAGTCGTCAGTGAGTAACCGATTTGAGGTGGTGTACAATTTTGGAATAAGCCGGGTTGTTTCTTTTTTCGTTGTGGGGGTGCTGGGTAGTCCTGATTCCGCAAGTATGCACTTTATAGGTGACGTAGGAAACGCGTAGATTGATCTGCGTGCAGCTCCATGGTATGGTGGTTGAATTTTCTTTATATGTGTGCCTGCGCACCAGCAGAAGATCTGGAGACCGTAGTCTATTTTGGAGAGCATTAATGCTCTGGTTATGTTTATAAGAATATTAATATGTACATACATGGGAATACGTAGGGCTAAGAAATTAAATTAAATTTAGGCGAGATTCATCATATAAAATTTCTTCGGCTGCGTGCAGACGTGTTTTACTAACGCTCCGGAAAAACAATTAGTCAATCAGTCGAAAACGTTCGAAAAATTAAAAAGCGCGAGGTTTTGCGTTTCGCGAGCCAAATCGCATATCGTAAACTAAAGTTTTAATTAATTAAATAATTAATCTTTACGCACTATCGATAAACAAATGAGTAAAAACGTGGATCAGCGCACTCAACGACAAAAACAACAAGACGAAGCCCGTGAAAAAATTCAGAGAGAGCAAGACAAACGTCGTCTCTCTTTGGCCCGTAACAACGCTTATTTTACGGTGACGAGGAATACTCTAGAACCGAAAGTGCTTGAAGGTGCAAGTTTACTGACCGCCGAAAACTAGAGAGCTAGCTCTTGCTCTCCCGCCCTGCTCTTCACCGCTCAAACGCCATGGAGTGAGCAATGCAAGACTCCAACAGAGCTTCTGCCGCCTAGCGCAACAACAACAGAATCTACTACGACTACAACGGTCTCTGTCGCCAACAATGCAATCACGACTCCACCCTCTTCTTGTGCTGCGGGTAAAGCAACCACACAACCAAGTGCAAAAATCGGTGCAAACGGCAAAAAGAAATGACAATTCTGCAAAAGGGCTCGGCAGAACTTTAAAAAAAACTCAGTACCTTCTGCGCCGTAGGATCACAGTGGAAGAGCAGCACAAACGGACCGGGCCAGTGCAATGCACAAAATGGCAGGAATACGGTCATACCAGGGCTTACTGCACCCTCAGGTCAATATGTGTAGCTTGTGGAAACTGCCACGGCTCCGAACCCTGCCCAGCCAACAAGGAAGACTCTCTCACTAAAAAGTGTGTAAACTCCCAATGAAACCACACAGCAAAATACAGAGGCTGTCCGGTCTACAAGGTGATGAAAAGTCGGATGCAACGAGCGACAACGGCACGCTCCCTAAACACACAAAACATTTACATGAGATCACAAACGACACCGGAAGTTTTCTTCGCAAAAGCAGCCAGATCATCATTTGGCCCTTCAATTACCACCAACGGGATTTCTTACGCCAGTGCTCTAAGATCAGGCACAGCTCACAAGAGCCGAAAATTGATAACATCCAGCAGGCCATGGGACAGTCAAAAAGTAACATAGAATCTATGATGATTACTTTGCAACAAAATATGATGGAATTTATGTCCTTCATGAAAACTGTAAGGACTTTTTCTTAGGCTGAGATAGACTTCAGTCTGGCCAGAGTCCTCTACAGCTAAATTTGAAGAAACACAGGAGACGAAACGGGACTGGGAGTTGCCGCCGGGATTTTTGTTTACGGGATCACGTGGTCTGGGTCTCCACCTCTACGTAGCGTAGATCGCTCGGAGGCGTAATGCCAACTGGCCGACACCAATTAGCACCCGCATAGCTTTTCCGGTCTGGCAAGCATTCGTATTGCACCGAGTACGCCTCGGAAGCGCAATACGGGAACTTGTCTGACTCGGACGAGCACACGTACAGCCTCGTCGTCCGTGTTGCGTAGAGAAAACGAACCTCGGAACTGCAACACGAAAACGGACCGCCGCAAAATGTAACTCACGGGGATTTCGACTTGCCCTAAGCGTGGGCGGTCGGGGTTAGCTTTTCCGGTGCGGCAAGCGTCCGTATTGCACAGAGAAAGCCTCGGAAGCGCAATACGGGAACTTGTCCGACGCGAATAGGCACGCGGGCAGCTTTGGCGTCCGCGTTGCGTAGAGAAAATAAACCTCGGAAACGCAACTCGGAAACCTTACTCACCCGAAAAGCCCCTCCGCGAAATGCACTAAATCTTATTAGCCTCTCCCTAACCTGAGCGTGAGCAGAAAAGGCCGGCGATAGTTTCCCGCGCTTTTCTCTAGTCTGGTAAGCGTTCGTATTGCGTAAAGAACATAAACCTCGGAAACGCAATACGAGAACTTGCCCGACCTGGAGCAGCACGTGGGTAGCTTTGGTGTCCGCGTTGCGTAGAGAAAATAAACATCGGAAACGCAATACGGTAACCTAGCCGACCCGAAAACACTCAGCGAAGTTCACTAAATTTTAGTAGCCAGGCTTGGGGTCTGAATTTCACAACTTTATGTTTTATTTTATTCACTTAGTATTTCTCCCTAACCTTCGCACTCAGTATGTGGGTTTCTAGTCTCTGCTTCTTGTCTTACTCTATAGCTGGGTATGGCGTTGCCTTCCGCGTGTTTTCTGCTACTGGTGTTGTCCTTCTGGTCTGAGTTGCTCGGCTGCCGCAAAAAGAATGAGACCGATCTCCGTCGGTCGCGGTTCCACGTCGACACGCTTTTTCCCTTTACAGCACGCCTTTTGCTATTAACAGCACTAAGCTTACCCTTAATCGCACGCTTTGCGCTTAACAGCACGCGCGCTTGTTCACGGGTGATTGCGATAACTTATCGATACTAGTGGGCATTCGCCCCGACTGGCCAGCGTACTGATCTTGCTGATCAATACTGGTAACCTCGCGCGCGCCTATTTGAAAACTAGGATTACTTAGGTTTTAGACTTAAACATATATTTGGGAAACTTAATATCTAATCAGGCCTTCAGTGCCCGGGACTTAAGTATTGCCTTCAATGGCTAAGATACTACGATTCTACGGCCTTCAATGGCTGACCCTTTACTTCGGGTCCTCCTGGAGAGCCTGGAGTACCTCGTGTTGTTCCCCGCCGGTTAGGAACAGTTGAAGGTCCAGCTCCTCGTCTCCGCTTTGGGACGGCGCCTGCGCTGGGGATCCCAAAAATAAGTCCATGACCGCAGGGGGAATGGATCGGCCGGGTGTGGGTGGTGCTTCCTGCTGAGAGGGTCCGAGGCCGGGTGACAGCGTGGGTGGCGACAGTTCCAGGCGCGGACGTACAGCGTTGGTAGGTGTCCGCGGGGATTCTAGTTGGCAGCGTCTCGGTGTGGACGGGGGGGAGGAGCGTGCTGGAGTTCCGGGTGGGGTTTGGTTCCGCTGGTTCTCGGCAATAGCGGGGTCGTGCTCCTCGGGTACGGCCGACCTCCCTTGCGTGGATGTCCAGCACATCCTCTCCCTCGTCGTCGCTGTCCCCCTTGTTAAAGCAGAGGCCACTCTCAGGCTCGGATTCCTCCGGAGCTGGTGCGATATCGCCAGGGTAGCCCTCCCAGGCCCGGTTCGCCTCTGCTATAGCGCGTTCGACCTGAGCTTGCGGGCGGTCCCTCCAAAATCGGCCGTCGACTACGACGTCCGAGTCGTCGGTGGACGTTG
Source organism: Drosophila kurseongensis (assembly GCA_018153305.1). Taxonomy (NCBI): domain Eukaryota; kingdom Metazoa; phylum Arthropoda; class Insecta; order Diptera; family Drosophilidae; genus Drosophila; species Drosophila kurseongensis. Next base: position 7,849,601 of record JAECXX010000001.1, read on the forward strand.
GGCTCGCGGGGGAACTCCGTTGGGCCGCCCAGGAGCGAAGGAATGGTGGTCCTGACCTTGCAGCCATTGGCCACCAGGACGTGGGTGGTCGATGCCCCGGGCTCGTCTCCGTCGTCTACCTGTAGCCGGGCCAGGCGTGCAACCGTGGGGGTGGTTGGCTCCTCCTCCTCGTCGTCTCCGGGTAGGGGCTCGAATACCTCCGGAACGTCCCCGCTGACCACAATACTGACGTTCGGAGACCTAACTTGGGTCGACACGGAGTCGGTGTTGTCCGGTGGAGTGTGATCAGCGGGTCCTTCGGTTGTTCTCATGCCTTGCCATGGGCTGAACGGGGGTGGAGTCGGGCTGCGGGTGGACAAAGCCGAGTCGTGGCCTTGGGACTCTCCGCTACTGCTGGCCGTAGTCTTCTCGGTGGTCGACGGGTCGGTCCGCTCCCTCCACACGATAGGGGTTCATCTTTTGACTGTCGTTGTCTCTGAAAGGTGTCCAAATAGTTAGCCTAGTACTACGTTTTCCTAACTTGCCTAGCCTGAGTGCGAAGATCAAACTATCTTTAACTAGCCTATTTGATACAATTTTCCCGCTTAAAAGTAGCTTGCTGACAAGTGCGCCACTTATGTCTACCCTTGCAGAGGTGTAACGGGCACGTCATCAGGTGCGTGTTGCGAATCGCTCCTTCTGGGGCCTTCTGTAGAGTCGTCTGGTTGTTCTTCACGCTGATGATACTCCTTTAGATCGACTATGCCAGCTGTACGCCTCTTCCGGCCGTCTATCTGCTGTAGCCGCACTACGTTTGATGATAGAAATTTCACCACCTTAAACGGGCCCGCGTACTTCGGCGCAAGTTTTGCGTTAAAGCCCCCGCTGGCTTTGGACAGATGGTGAAGGCGGACTAGCACCTGTGAGCCTAGTTGGGGCCGCCACTCACGTCGCCTCAGGTTGGTTTCCAGGGCGGTGCGGAACGCTTCTTGAAGCCTCTTGGCTCTTTCCGTTGGATCCAATGGCGAGGCATGTAAGTCGGGTGCGACCGCATCAAAGAGGGCACCTGGCAACCTAGGCTCCCGACCTTGTACTAGGTAAGCCGGACTAAGCCCCGTGCTATCTGAAATGCTAGTGTTGATGGCGAGGGAGATCTCGGGCAGTAGCTGGTCCCATGTCCGGTGATCCTGATTCACATATTGAGCTATCATTGTCTTGGTAGTGCGGTTGGCGCGCTCCGTCGGATTTTGCTGGGGAGAGTACGGCGCGGTGTATTCCAGTTGGATGCCGTTGTTCCTGCAGAGCACCCGGAAGCTTCGGCTGGTGAATTGCGAGCCATTGTCGCAAATCAACCTTCTGGGGGCTCCAAAGCGAGAGAGGATCCTTTCTCGGAATCCGAACTCCAGTTGTGCGGAGGTGGCTTTCTTCAATGGGATGAGCTCTACCCACTTGGAGAATACATCGATGAAAACCAAGAGCATGGTGTTTCCTCGCCGGGTCCGGGGAAGGGGTCCAACGAAGTCGGCTCCGACGAGCGCGAACGGCTCTGCAGGTTGGCGAGTGAGCATCTTGCCGGCTGGTTTACACTGACTAACCTTGTACTGTTGGCAGGTCAGACAGCTAGTAACGTACCGTACCACGTCCCGATGAAGTCCAGGCCAGAAGTAACGCTGGGCGATCCTCCTGAGCGTCTTCCGGATGCCTAGGTGCCCGGCGGAGGGATGGTCGTGGCACTCTCCTAGCTCGCGTTGACGCTGTTCTCGAGGCACGCACAGCTTCCAGGGGTTGCCTACTCTGACGTCTGTGGGATGCCCTATGTGTCTATAGAGTTGTCCATTATCCAGGGAGTAGTCCGGAAAATTCTCGGGGCGTCTTTGGACCTGCTCCTGCATCTTTTGTACCCATTTGCAGTGGCACTTAAGTTCTGCGAGTAACTGGAGTCTTCCGAGTGGTTGCCGGGAGAGGGCGTCGGCGATCACGTTGTATTTGCCCTTCCGGTAGAGTACGTCGAACTGGTACTGCTGGAGCTCCAGTGCCCACCGCGCTATACGTCCCGTGGGATTGTTAATGGAGTTCAACCATTTAAGAGCCAGGTGATCCGTGATGACGTCGAACTTATAACCCTCCAGGTAGCAACGTAACTTTCGGGTGGCCCACACAATGGCGAGGCACTCCTTTTCAGTGGCCGAGTAATTTTCCTCCGCCCGCTCTAGTCGACGGCTCACGTAGGCGATTACGCGTTCGTCGCCCTCAATGTTCTGAGATAGAACCGCGCAGGGGCGGATGTCAGTCGCGCCTTAAGCGAATCAAACGCCTGCTGTTGGGGTTCTTCCCAGGTCCACTTTACACCCTTCCTCAGGAGTCGCGACATTGGTTGTACGAGGGAGGCAAAGTCTGGGACAAAACGTCTGTACCTAGATGCGATTCCGAGTTGGCGGCGAAGTTCCTTGACATTAGTCGGGGGATGTAGCCCCTGGATTGCCGCTATCTTGTCGGGGTCTGTCCTGATGCCTTCCTCGCTGATCAGGTGACCCAAACACACTAGCCTTCTTTGGAAGAACTTGCACTTACCCCGATTTAAGCGTAGATTCGCTTCTTGAAGGCGCCGGAAGACTTCATTCAGATTGCGCGCATGGTCCTCCCACGTTGCCCCGATGACGATGATGTCGTCTAAATAGGCGAAGGCGTGGGGCTCCATATCGGGGCCGATGACGCTGTCCAGAGCTCGTTGGAAAGTCGCTGGGGCGGAGTGGAGCCCAAACGGCATGACCTTCCAGTGGAAGAGTCCACGTCAGGGGACAGTGAATGCGGTGCATTCTCGACTGCCTTCCGTCATGGGAATCTGCCAATACCCGTTTTTAAGGTCCAACGTGGAGATGAACCGGGCATTCCGTAGACGTTCCTGGATATGGTTGATGCGTGGAAGCGGGTACGCGTCGGGTACGGAGTGTGTGTTGAGTTGGCGATAGTCAACGCACATCCGCATGTCCCCTGTCTTCTTTCGGACCAGCACCAGCGGTGCGCTGTGCGGACTTCGAGAGGGTTCGATTCGTCCGTCCTGCAGCAGTTCGTCCCCCTGCTCGTTGATGATACGCTGCATGGCCGGGTTCTTCGGATAATACCGCTGCTTCAGCGGTTTATCTCCCCGAAGGGTGATGGTGTGCTCGGCTATATCCGTTGTTCCTTGTAGATGGTCGAAATGCCTAAGCTCCTCTTGAAGGAACCGGAGGGTTACTGCGTCGAGAGGTTTTTCAGGCACTAGCGATCCCGGCGGGGATTCCGCGACTGTGGCCAGGTGTCCGTGAGGGCAATACTTCCGGAACGGATTGCGCCTCTGAGCGTCCTCTGTATCCGGTTGGGCGAGTAGCTGGTACTTCCCGATTCTTTGCGGGCTTCCCGGGGACGATCGTGGCGTATCCGGGACGTCGGGGAACGATCCTGTCGTTGAGCTGGCTAAGCGGTCGTGTCCCGCGAGATACCTCCGAAAAGGGTTCCTTTTCTTGGCCACGGTGGCATCCGGTAGTGGCTGGAGGCTGTACTTGCCTTCCTTGACGGTGACATTGGCCTTCGTGATTCCCGTGGTAGTGTCGGGACGGACCGGTGGTGACGAGTGCTCCGACGGAACTGGAGCTGATGCGCTGCCTGGGAGCGGGTATGGGACCCGTTGTGGCCTTCTCGTTGGTCCTTGTTGTCCGCCGGGTAGAAGTCGGTGGGCCCGAAAGGTGGGCGACCGCCGCGGTGGGCGCCGCTCGGGTGGCTGGGCCTAGTTCGGCTCTTCGGGTGGCAGGCGGAGCTAGCTGGAGGCACACCTGACCGCAGATTAGGGTTGCCCGGATGCCGCAGAGAAAGTCAAACCCGAGGATCACCTGGTCCAATATCGTTGGCAGGACCAGGAGGGTCATGCGGACATGTTGTTGGTCCAGGCGCACTTGGGCGTGTAGGGCCTTGGTGACTTCCTTCGGGGATCCATCCGCCATGGATATTTGGGTGCGAACTTCTTTGATGTTTCGACCCGAATCGAGCCGGTTGGCGAGCGCTTCGCTGACAAAGCTTCTGGAGGCCCCCGTGTCGATGGTTGCCGCGAAGAGTTGTCCCTCGATGGTAACCGTGGCGACGATCCGGCCTCCCGTCAAGCGGAGAGGTGGATCTAATGGTGGGGGAGCGCTGGTTGGGTCGCCGCCAGCTCCCTGTGTGTGCGAGGGGTGACCCAGCCGGGGTGTTTCCCGACTGGCGGCAGTATAGGACTGTTGGGTTCTGGCATTCCCGGACAAAGAGTCCCACCTCATCGCAGCGACTACAGGCTCGGGACACGTCGACAGGTGTTTCGGCCTCCTGCGAAATCATCCGGTTTGATATCACTGGACTCGGTGCGCCGGAAGGCGTCGTCGCTGGTCGTATGGGCTCTCGTCGGCGAGAACCGGGCGGAGGGCTGCCCCTCGTAGTGTAGCCTCCACTGGCGGGTGGAACTAGTGCTGCTTGTCGTACTGGGTCTCGGTCCCGAGCAATTTCGAACGCGGTGGCTAGTTGCGTCAACCTTTCCAGCGAGGAGAATTCGTGCCGCCTTATGAAGAGTTGATACTCCGGCAGCAGGTTCTCGTAAATCCTTTCGAGCTCCTGTTCGAACGAGTAATTTGCCCGCTGCATCATCAGGCGTAGTTCTACCAAATAGAACTTGAAAGGCTCGCCGCCTTGCTGGTGGCGGGTCCTGATCGCATCCTCCAGGCGCTGGTAGTACCGTGGAGGGAGGAAAAACTCCAAGAACTCCCGCTTGAAAGTTTCCCAGGGCACGGCGTGCATCTGGTAGGCTCGGTACCAGCCTTCGGCGCGGCCCGACAGTAATCCGGCGATGGCCCGTGGGATGTCGCTGTTCCGTACGCTGTATGATGTAGCGCGTTCCTCGACTCGTTCCATGCAGTGCAGGGGGTCGGCTTGCCCATCGAAAAGGACGCCCCGAAGCTTCTCGGCGAACGCGGCTGCTGACATGTGCTGGGGTGGCGATTGGGCCGCGGGGTTGGTGCCTTGGGCTCCGGGTCCTTGGGCACGTGTGACAATGTTCTGGGGGCGGCACGAGGAGAAGGGTGTCCCCTGCGCCGGGCATCGGTGAGGTGGACCAGTTGGTCACTACCTTTGGTGAAGGAGCCTCCGGGTAGATGGCCTCCAATGCGGCAAAGCGTTCCCGGAGCGCCGGGCTGTGGTTGGACCCTCCGATGAACGATGCAAGCCGGGGTCGCAGTTCGTCCACCTGGCCGTGGGTGTTCAGACCGAACTCCTTGAGTATAGCTTGGAGTTCGTCCTTCCGCCGGTAGGAAATCCACCTGACCCCCATGGCTCGGGTCGTGGATGCGTCGTCGGATTCGGAGAAGCTCCCCTCCTCGATCTGTCTGGCGGCTGACGAAGCTGGTTTTTGTTCTACGTCCTCCGACGCTTTCTGTTCCCGGTCCGTTTTCATCGGTCGACCCGGTGAACGGTGTAGCTGGGGGCCCGCTGCTGTTGGGCCTCTGAGTGGGTGTCACGCGGATGCTGATGCGGGAGTTTCGCTGATATTGCGCCTCCGATGCACGTGCGTTACGGGGCTGCTGGATGATGCGGTGGGAGTGGCTGTGTCTCCCGACTAGCGGCTGGTGGTGACGTGGGAGCGAGTCTCCTGGCGGCGGGTGATCCGGGGTTCACGGTGAGCGTGGCGCTTGTTTCCTCGTCGCTGTGAGTGCTGTGGCTGGCACTGTAGATGGCGCTGCTGGTCTCTGGGATCTGCTCGTGATGTGAGCGGTCTCTGGGAGCGCTCTCGGGAAGCGGCGCAGGTGGCCCACTGGGATGCTCCTGATGAGCGTGGATTCCGGAGGGCCCTCAGTAGGCGGCACTCAGGCGGCGGCGCGGCTGGACTCCGGAGTGCTTCTGATGTGAGCGGGCTGGGTAAGCGCTCGTAGAGCGGTCGCTGGGATGCTCACAGTAAACGGCGCATTTGTGGAGTAGATTGGCGTTGTCGTAAGTGGCAGTACAGATTCCCCTATTTACTCTTTAACAAGGCTTTTAACACTTGGTAGCACATGGGGTCTTTAAGCCATGCGGTTGATACTGAAAAAAAAACACAACTCCTACAGGACACCTATGTCATCCCTGAGTCGTCCCTGTTCGGGCGCCAAACTGTAAGGACTTTTTCTTAGGCTGGGATAGACTTCAGTCTGGCCAGAGTCCTCTACAGTTAAATTTGTAGAAACACAGGAGACGAAACGGGACTGGGAGTTGCCGCCGGGATTTTTGTTTACGGGATCACGTGGTCTGGGTCTCCACCTCTACGTAGCGTAGATCGCTCGGAGGCGTAATGCCAACTGGCCGACACCAATTAGCACCCGCGTAGCTTTTCCGGTCTGACAAGCGTCCGTATTGCACAGAGTAAGCCTCGGAAGCGCAATACGGGAACTTGTCTGACGCGGACGAGCGCACGTACGAACCTCGGAAACGCAACACGAAAACGGGGCCGCCGCAAAATTTAACTCACGGGGATTTCGACTTGCCCTAAGCGTGGGCGGTCGGGGTTAGCTTTTCCGGTGCGGCAAGCGTCCGTATTGCACAGAGAAAGCCTCGGAAGCGCAATACGGGAACTTGTCCGACGCGAATAGGCACGCGGGCAGCTTTGGCGTCCGCGTTGCGTAGAGAAAATAAACCTCGGAAACGCAACTCGGAAACCTTACTCACCCGAAAAGCCCCTCCGCGAAATGCACTAAATCTTATTAGCCTCTCCCTAACCTTAGCGTGAGCAGAAAAGGCCGGCGATAGTTTTCCGCGCTTTTCTCTAGTCTGGTAAGCGTTCGTATTGCGTAAAGAACATAAACCTCGGAAACGCAATACGAGAACTTGCCCGACCTGGAGCAGCACGTGGGTAGCTTTGGTGTCCGCGTTGCGTAGAGAAAATAAACCTCGGAAACGCAATACGGTAACCTAGCCGACCCGAAAACACTCAGCGAAGTTCACTAAATTTTAGTAGCCAGGCTTGGGGTCTGAATTTCACAACTTTATGTTTTATTTTATTCACTTAGTATTTCTCCCTAACCTTCGCACTCAGTATGTGGGTTTCTAGTCTCTGCTTCTTGTCTTACTCTATAGCTGGGTATGGCGTTGCCTTCCGCGTGTTTTCTGCTACTGGTGTTGTCCTTCTGGTCTGAGTTGCTCGGCTGCCGCAAAAAGAATGAGACCGATCTCCGTCGGTCGCGGTTCCACGTCGACACGCTTTTTCCCTTTACAGCACGCCTTTTGCTATTAACAGCACTAAGCTTACCCTTAATCGCACGCTTTGCGCTTAATAGCACGCGCGCTTGTTTACGGGTGATTGCGATAACTTATCGATACTAGTGGGCATTCGCCCCGACAGGCCAGCGTACTGATCTTGCTAATCAATACTGGTAACCTCGCGCGCGCCTATTTGAAAACTAGGATTACTTAGGTTTTAGACTTAAACATATATTTGGGAAACTTAATATCTAATCAGGCCTTCAGTGGCCGGGACTTAAGTATTGCCTTCAATGGCTGAGATTCTACGTACATATGGCCTTCAATGGCTGAGATACTATGAGAGGCCCCTTTAGGCGTCCTCACAAAACCACCATGCAAGCCCTTATGCAAAACCAAAATATCTTGTTACAAATGCTTGCAGCTCAGCAGTCCGAATAAACCATGCCTAGCCTTCGAATAACTCTGTGGAACGCCAACAATGTTTCACGGCATAAGCCTGAAATAACTCAATTTCTGAACGAAAACCACATCGACGTTTTGATGCTGGCAGAAACGCATCTCACCAGCAAATATAACTTTCAAATACGGGGATACACGTTCTACGGCACCGATCATCCAGATGGTAAAGCGCATGCCCGTACTGGCATCTTAATAAGAGACTGCGTCAAACTCCACTTTCACCTACGGTTTGCAAAAAATCGTTGGCAGATGATACATCGATAAAATTACAGTTGGGCATTGCCGCTGTCTACTGCCCACCCCGCTTTTCAGTCTCCGAAGACCTATTCATGGACTTCTACAATTCACTTGGAGAGCGATTCATAGCAGCAGGAGATAACAACGCCAAGCACACGCACTGGGGATCCCGCCTTGTGACCCCCAAAGGAAGGCAACTATATAATGCACTCATTAAAACACGCAACAAACTGGACTACGTTTCACCAGGCAGCCCTAGATACTGGCCTACAGATCCTAGAAAACTACTTGATTTAATTGATCTAATATCTGCAAAATCGCTTTTGGATCTATCATCGGACCACTCACCAGTGCTAATAACTCTTCTTCAAAGCCCGGAATTAATCGAGCACCCTCGCAGGCTGACGTCGCATCGAACCTACTGGCTGAAGTTCAAAAAGTACGTAAGTTCCCACATTGAACTAACTCCACAGCTCAACATCAAGGAGGACATCGACTGCTTTGCCGATGCACTGGAGTCTGTACTCGTCGCAGCAGTCTCAACACCGCAAGGGAGGGATGGGCACACACACTAACACAAAACTATTCTTCAAATCGATGGGCACACACACTAACACAAAACTAACCTTCAAATCGAACAGCTTGTTCCGGAGAAAAGACGTTTGAGACGTGCTTGGCAAACCAGCAGATCGCCATCCTCAAAACAAAGTCTTAAGGAAGCTGGTCGCAGACTTACCAGGGCTCTTAGGCAAGAAGAAGAAAAAGCACAACGCCAGTACATTGAGAAATTTTCACCCACCAGCACTGAGCATCCCTTGTGGAGGACCCACCCAAATCTTAGTGCGCCGGCCGAAACAGTAATCCCTATAAGAGACTCTTCAGGCAGCTGGGCCAAAAGCGACAAAGACAGAGCTTGTACATTTGCTTTACACCTTCGAAATGTTTTTCAGCCAAACCCTGCAACTAATTCATTCGCACTACAGTCGCCGTCAATTCGAATTGAATCTGAGACGGAGCCAATTCTGTTTCAACCAAATGAAATTGCAAAAGTAATCAGCAAGCAATTGAAACCAAAAAAAGGCCCCAGGCGGTGATCAAATAACTCCCAAAATGTTAAACTGTGCAGTTGAGGTTATTTGTAAACTCTTTAACGGGATTACACTTGGCTATTTCCCAAAAAATGGAAAAATTCGGTAATCATAATGATCCCAAAGCCAGGGAAAGATCACACAATACCAGCTTCGTACAGACCGATAAGTTTACTCTCGTGTCTGTCAAAACTGCTCGAAAAATGACTTTTGACGCGCATCATCCCATATCTGAAAGAGCACAACGTCATTCCAGCACACCAATTTGGCTTTCGAGAAGGCCATGGAACAATAGAGCAAGTCAACAGATTAACAACAGAAATAAGGACTGCATTCGAGCTTCGGGAATTCTGCAGTGCGGTATTCCTTGACGTTGCACAGGCTTTCGACCGAGTCTGGCTTAATGGCCTTATGCTTAAAATCAGAACGATCCTGCCGGGAAACACTCACAGGATACTTGAATCGTACCTTTACAACAGAGCCTTCGCCGTGAGATGCAACACCACAACATCCGATGACTACGCTATAGAGGCTGGAGTTCCCCACGGTAGCGCCCTTGGTCCAACTCTATTTCTCCTCTACACCGCAGATATTCCCACGAACGAGCGGCTAACTACTTCTACATTCGCAGACGATACCGCGATCATGAGTCGGTCCAAATGCCCAACTCAGGCAACAGCACTACTAGCTGATCATCTTGTGGTAGTGGAGAGATGGCTATCAGACTGGCGTATAAAAATAAATGCGCAAAAGTGTAAACACATAACGTTTACTCTTAACAGACAAACGTGTCCCCCGCTAACCCTGAATAACACGCCACTTCCACAAGCTGACGATGTAACGTACCTTGGCATCCACCTAGACAGGAGACTTACATGGCGGAGACATATCGAAGCTAAGAAAATTCACCTAAAACTAAAATCAAACAGTCTCCATTGGCTTATAAACGCGCGCTCCCCCCTCTGCCTGGAATTCAAGGTCCTGCTCTACAATTCAACGCTTAAGCCAGTCTAGACCTACGGCTCCCAATTGTGGGGAAACGCGAGCAGCAGCAACATCGACATTCAGCGAGCACAATCAAAAATCCTGAGAACTATCACTGTTCGGAACGACAACATCCACAGAGATCTTGGCATTCTACCCGTAAAAGATGAAATATCAAAACAAAAAGCGTCCTACCACACCAAGCTAACTTCTCATCCAAACCAGCTCGCCAGGGGCCTAGCCAGGGTTTCCATCCGGACCCGATTGCAACGCAAAGACTTTCCAGCTCAGCAATAGTCATTAGAGCCCCTAAATTTCGCGACAGTCACCTTGACTGTCAGATAGTTTTTTAATTTGAGATTCTATATACTTATTGTTAGTCTCAATTCGGAGAAGATCCAATAAATAAAATGCAAATATAAAAAAAAAAAAAAAACGGCGAGATTCTAGCTGGTTCTACTTTTGTTCCTGAATACAATTTCGGGAAAGTTACAATCGTGCTTACGACATATATGTAACACCTGGCATTTTTCAATGGAGAGTAAAGCCCCGGATGAAGTACCCCATTGCTCCAGCTCTTTCAAAACTTTAGAGAAAGTTTCCTTGACAGAATCGAGATCTTTTTTTGGTAAAAATAAAGGCATTGTCCGCATACAGCGAGATGGATATATCTTTATGCCTGTTAAAGATGGATGTGATTTGCTCAAAAGCAACCATAAAGAGCAACACTGATAAAGGGGAATCCTGAGAAATATCGTTGTAGAGCTTGTGTAGTTTTTAGGTTGAGTTGTTAACTCGGACCCTAAAAGTTCTATTGGTCATAAAGGCTTTGATAAGGCTATAAAGCCTTGGACCAACACCCCAGAGTTCAAGTTGGTGTAACACTGAATGTAACCCTACGCGGTCGAAAGACTTTTCAAAATCCGTAGCCAGAACGGATACGTAATTTTTTGTTGAAAGGGCCTTCGACGTGAAGTGTTGAAATCTTAGCAGAGCGTCCATGGTAGAGTGGCTCCTTTTAAATGCCACGTGGTAGTGAGAGATTCGGTTTTTTTTGGTGATAAACCACATGAGTCTACGTGCCATCATTTTTTCTCTTATTTTCCCAAGGCAGGAGAGGAGCGAGATGGGACGAAAACTATTTGTGCTGTGGTCAGATTTCTTTGGCTTCGGAATAGGGATTACTGTGGCTGATTTTAAGACGTGTGGGTAAGAACCAGTGATACGAGTGAGGTTGAAGATTTCAAGGATATTTTCCTTAAAAGTAGGGGGAATATTTTTCAGCATTGCATACGATATTCTGTCGTACCTAGGACATTTCCCTTTGGAAGTTCGTATGGCAAGTTCCATTTCCAAGAGACTGAATTTTTGCTCAAGTTGCTTCGCAGCATTGCATAGAGAGTTTGGTTGGTATGTGCTGTTTACGTAGCTTTGTTTTTGATCAACGTAATTCCGAGAGAAATTGCAGTCTGCAGAGTAATTTGACCAAGTATTACCAAATTCCTCAGCTATTTCACTCTCACTGGTAACAAACCCAGCTTCGGTTTTTAGGCACTTTATTGGGGTGGGAGCCACTCCCTCTAGGCGCTTGACATCGGACCATATCTTTTTCGTGAGGTACAGTTTTCCAGGCAGGATCGCTTAGCAGTCAGGACGGCCCTTTTGAACCGAGAATTGGATTTCTTGTAGTTCAAGAAGTTTGAAGTGGTCAAGTTTGACTTGAAAGTGTAGAACAGTTATGGGTAGAAATGTGGGTTGCTGAGCCATCGTTTAAGGTGATCATGATGAAGGGCCGTGCTAAGAATATTTGTATTTATTACTTTGTAGGTGTGAGGAATATGCTGCTTTATGAGCACACCAATACCTTGCTTGCTCGTGGTATTATGTGAAAGGTTGTGAAAATATATAACATAGGCTTTTGGGCAGATGAAGTTTTGGAAGTTATGGGGCAAGTGGGTTTCTTGCAGGAATAAAACATCGGGGGAGAGGTCATTTAGGATTAGTGTAAGTTCAATGAAGTTGTTGAAAATACCATTTATGTTCCATTGAAGAATTTTGACAGGCATAGAGGATAAAAAGATTATGTTTTACGTTTACCATTTCATTTCATAGCTTAGATTTTTTTAAAAGTCTTGATCCATAGAAGAATCAGAGTCGCTTATTATGTTTTTTGTTTGGGATTCAGAGTGATCTAAATTTAAGGGATATTTTGGGGAACTTAATTAATCTGTTTAATTTAAAAAGTCTCGTACTTCTTTATTGAGAGCTCGAGACTGCTTGATCAAATCATACGATTTTCGTGTGGGGGTTGTGGGTGGAGAAGGGGAGGTGCGGGAAGGAATTGAAGGTCTGGTGGAAGGGGTGGAGGAGGGAGAGGGGGAGGGGGAGGGTGCCGGAACGGCAGAAATTTCTCGCGCTTTGGATGCTGCTGCGGTTGTCTGGTTGCTGATGGTCTGCTTGTTTTGTTGGAGCGTTGCTGTTGTCGATGGTTGTTGTGGAGCGACGACGGTCGCGAAGGTGGCCGAAGTTATTTTGGGCGATAAGGTTTGTTGTTGCTGCTTGTGGATGATTTTGGCTTCGCGCATGCTGCATTTTCTTGAAGTTTTGATTCGGAGTATTTCTTTTTGCTGTTAATATGACGGGCAGACGGGTGAAGAGGCAGGGTGTTTATCAGCGCAGTTTGCGCTCTCAGTTCTGGTGGATGTTGTAGGTGCGTGCGGAGGGAGGTTGAAGGTACAGCAGATGGCAGTGTTTTTGCAGTATTTTGCCGTAATTCCAAGTTTTTGGCAGTTTTTGCACCTCATTGGATTGGGTATATCTTTCCTAACCTTGACTGTGTGCCAACAAATATCCAGTTTGTTTGGAAGGTTGTATAAGTCAAAGGTTACCAAGATAACTCCAGTGGGCTTGATGACCCCTTCATTTGTCCGGGTGAATTTAAATACGTCATGGACGTTCTGGGATTTCAATTCGGCCTTTATCTCAGCTTCGGGAATGTTGATTAAGTAAGGCGCATAGATGGTCCCCTTAACAAAGTTAAGTGCTTCGTGGTACTTAGCTTCAATTTCGCAAATACCGTGTAGACGATCGGTTTTTAGTTTCAGAATCAGCAGATTCCCGTCTCTGAGGGTGGAAATGGAGATTAATTCTCTGCTGATGATGTTGAGTGCTCGATGAAGAGCGAAACAGGAGAATTCGGAAATGGTTTTGGTTGAGTTTTTTGCGGTTATGATGATGAACTTTGGGTTCTTTTGCACAGTTTCTGGGAGTTTTGGGAATTCCTCGGAAAATTTTTTGAAATGGTCTTTTTTTTTTTTGTTTTTGGGCTTACACTGAGGACAGCAAAGCGCTTTACCCCCAGATTAGGGGGCCCGGGGGGCATGGTCACTATTTTGCTTGCTGTTAGGTGGAGTTCGGGCGTTCATTAGAGATAAGAGAAAATTTGATCGTAAGTCGCACGAATAGAACTGCCGGGAGAAAAGTTACAGACGTCCGCACTCAATGAGAGGTAGTCGGTGACTGAAAATGTATATATTTATCTTGACTTCTGTTTTTATACCCTTGCAGAGGGTATTATAATTTCAGTCAAAAGTTTGCAACGCAGTGAAGGAGACATTTCCGACCCTATAAAGTATATATATTCTTGATCAGCATCACCAGGAGAGTCGATCTAGCCATGTCCGTCCGTCTGTCCGTTTCTACGCAAACTAGTCCCAAAAGTTGTCTTTCTATTGCAGGTAGTATATAAGTCGGAACGAGCCGGATCGGTCGACAACATCCTATAGCTGCCATATAACTGAACGATCGGAAAGGCCATAACTTTGGTGTTTGTAAAGTTAGGAAGTTGGGATTTTCTATGGGTTTTATTTTTGGCCAATCAGTCTGACCTACCAAATTTCATAAGGATCGGTCGACTATATCCTACAGCCGCCATATAACTGATTGATCGGAAAAGCCATAACTTTGGTGTTTGTAAAGTTAGGAAGTTGGGATTTTTTACAGGTTTTATAATTGACCTACCAAATATCATAAGGATCGGCCGGCTATATCCTATAGCCGCCATATAACTGAACGATTGGAAATGCCATAACTTTTTAATGTTGCTATTTTGTCTCTCTTTAATTTCCTTTGGCTTGGTATTGACTGTGCGTAGGTTAGTTCCTGTATGTGGAGGCAGAAAATATATAAATGTGGGATGAGCATGTATGTGTGAGCGTATGTGTTGGATGCTGCTCTTTGTCATACAGTGGAAACCCGATAGGTGGTCTGCAGTTGTGATGGCATACAAAACATTTATGGAGGCTGAATGCACTGAACTATGTGCACAAGTTGGCACGGACGTGTGTGTATATGTATGTATGCACATATGCATTGACCGTTGGCAAGTTGGTGTACAACGGGTAACGAAAAAAAAACGGCAAGGAGTATGACGACGCACACAAAGCGGAGGCGGATAGAAAATTTGTTGGAATTGAAGGAATATAAATTTTTCGACTGCCGTTGTGTCGGGAAAACTCGGTCGTGGAGTTGACACGAACAAATTTATCATGCAGCAGTGTGAACGAAATTCAATGTTCGAACCACTGCTGAAGACCGGCAGCGAGAGGGAGACGGCAAAGGCTCATACTTATCTTTTTTGCGGAAAAATCACCGGAACTGCTGGTAGAATGGCGGAAGGATATCTTTATCCGGCTCGAAGGACAAAATGTTGTAGGGGGCGATCCTGCCCCTAAAAAGATTCCTGTAAGGCACCACAAAAGTCTAACGGCACTAACGCAAAGGAAGACGAAAATGAAGAAGTCGGGGCTTCGTGGTAATTCAGTCTGGTCAGCTTTATTCGGCTACATACATAAGACTCGCTGAAGCGAGAGCGGGAGATCGGCAGCCGCCGACCGAGGAGTTCGGATCCGAAAAACCCGAAGCTCGCGCTCCGGAGCGCGGACGTTGCGAGAAAGCGAGCGAGGGAGCGCAAGAGGGGCGAGAGCGAAAGCTTGGAGAGCTCAGTGACCAGCGGTGGTGCAGTGGGCCACTGACCTAAACAAAGACTTAATTACCTTAATTGTACTTACCAAACATTGCCGTCGTTAAGCTCAAAATGACATGTGGTCCTTTATAAATGAATAATAAAACAATAATTAGTATATAATAATTATTATACACTGCCTTGGCAATAGAGCGCTTATTGGCTTCGAATGATTACATATTGCTCAACTCAGCTTTTCATTAAATTGAAAATTATATTTATATCAAAGCAAACAATACTAAAATGTTACGTTAATACGCCCAAACTTAAATCTTGACCAAGTCATACACAGATAACTTGCCAACGCTTAGCCTCAATCTCCTCCTAATCTTTACATCGAGTACTATGTATGCCCTTGCTCTTGGTTGGGAACTACTACTACTAGCGTCATCAGAGAGCAATGATTAGTTTAGAGAACTCCACCAGGTTATCTGCGAACACCACGCTACTGTGGACGCCACTGAATCAGTGTGAACGCCACCGGGTTAGGCGCGTGCTGTTCACTTTAGTTGCATACTTTTATTTTATTAATGTCGGTATCAACCTTTTCCTGAACTGCCTAATCGATTCCGTTCACTGTGGGGAATCTGGCCAGGAATGTTGGCTGACCCACGTGGATGTGACTGGACCACACCATCACACGTGGCAGTATTGCGGTCCTAAGGTCACAAATCTGTTAAAACCCGCTTCCATTTGCCTTTTATAACTCACCACTTTTTAATAATTGATAATTATAAGCACAAGAGAATTACTTTATAAACTCGCGAAGGTTGTGTTCGACTTGGCAAAGGAAAACTTTATTCACATCGCGTGCGCTTCGTTTCAGAGCGGTCAGAAAAGTGAATTCCTAGATCGCAAATCGATCCCAGCGAACCGAGAATTGTGCGGGATTATGGTAAACTTCCAGTCGCTGAATTTCCGTACAATTGTACAATGGCGTAATGTTCTCGTCATCTCTGCTTTGCGCAGAACTTCTTGGACTTTTTGATAGAGCCAATATGGAGAGAGGTAGGATGTGTAGGCATTGCCTACTCTGTTCTGTCGTTAACCCTAGAATGACCAAGGGAACTACAACTTCACAGTAAAAACAAACCGTAGACCACTAACATATCTATTTTCCATGACTAACCCAAGTTAAAAATTTACCAGAATGAGACTTGACTTAGAGGAATACGATTATACTGTTAAATATCTTAAGGGAAAAGACAATAATATCACAGATAATGCATCTCGAATAACAATCCAAAACTTACAAAATATCCAAAAGGATAATACACTTCTGAAAGAACAAATAAAATTGCCTAAGCAATCTACAGAAAAGGCTTTTAAGCCCAACGTTTGCAACGTCATTAACAATGACGAAGTACCTAAAGTAGTGACCTTGAATGTAAATAATAATTGGTGTTTATTTAAAGACGTAAAGAATATTACAGCAAGATCTGATATTAGCGATTTGTATACTAATGGAACCCTTGACTTATTTCAATTCTTCCAAAGGCTTGAAAAGCAGGCAAACTCAAAGTGGCACCGTAAGGAAATATCTTTGAACAAGTTTCAATTGATAATTTTAAGAAAAGGAGCAATAAAATATTGAAATCATTGAGAGTAGCGCTACTCAACCCGGTGACCGGAATAAAAAATAATAAAGAAAAAGAAGCTATATTGTCTACATACCAGGACGAACCATTACAAGGAGGTCATACAGACATTACAAAAACCTTGGCCAAGGTCCAGATGCTCTATTATTGGAAAAATATGTCTAAAGACATAAAAGAATACATTAGAAAATGTCCCAAATGCCAAAAGTCTAAACGACTAAACCTACCAAGACTCCATTATTATTATTTCGATAGGATAATTGTGAATACAGTAGGTCCACTACCTAGATAAGAAAAAAGAAACGAATACGTAACACTACACCCTCTATTGCAAATGATTTCCATATGAGCTGGTATTTGGTAGAACAGCAAACTTGACTATACAATTTAATAGCGTAGATACTATAGATCCGCTATATAACTTAGAAGATTATGCTAAAAAATCTAAGTTTAGACTAGAACTAGCACATAAAAGAGCTAGACTATAACAAAGAGAATAATAAAAGTAAACAAATAATTAGATACGATACAAATAGCATTGATTTTGATTTAAAAATAGGAGACAAGATTTTATTAAAGAATGAAAGTGGTCATAATTTAAATATACTGGGCCGTATACAGTAACGGAAATAGGAGCAAGAGACAATATAACAATCTTGAGCAGTAAGCATAAGAAACAAGTATGTCATAAAGATAAGATAAAAATTGTTATTTTTTATAATTAATATACTTTTCTTATTAGAAAGAATAACATCCATACATAGAATAGGACCCATACATGGAATAAAATAAGTCTATATACACAAAAACAAAAAAAAACTAATATTTTAACAATTTTGTGTATTTTATGCAGTGATTGAAAATGCTATGCTACATCAAAGTATTTTTTTTTACTCTCGCTATTGCTCTGATTTCGTTCGGCTCTGTAGCATAGCAGAGAGCACAAAAGCAAAACGTTTGCTCTTCTGCTCTGCTCTGTAGCACAGAAGTACAGAGTACAGAGCAATAGCAATAGCAAAAAATGCCAGTCATACTATCTGTAGTTGTAGCTGTAGCACAAGAATCGACAGCGAGAGGGAAAGCAAAGCGAACGAAAATGAAAGCAACTCTGCTTTTGCTCTCGTAGCAACTGTGTAGTTGCTCTCATAGCATTTTTGTAGTTGCTCTCATAGCAGCTCCGTATTTTGCCGCATACCAGATCTTACCGTTATATTTTGTTTTGGTACACATGCACGGTTTTAAACGAGCAGTAATATTAATTTACCAGATATTGCATTTAAAGACGTTAATTTCAAATTATAATAATATATTCATTTTCCATATAACAAAAATAAAAAATTAAATTTCAACAATAAAAATAATTTCAATTATGATTTTCTTCGTCTTCAAATGAAGGGAAATTTTCGATGGCACTATCTAAATGGGATGAGTTTAGTTTGACAAGTAAAATATTTTCTAATGTGTCGTGGCTTAACCTATTCCGATTGTCGACCAATATAAGTTTTAATGATGAAAATGCCCTTTCGATTGTGACCTAAATAAAATTAAAAGTTATTAACATATTTCTTGCAGCATAAACAATACTTCTTACTTGTGTGGGCGGAATGGCAAAGCATACTTAGCTTAGTGCATACAGTTCAGGATCAGTCGACTTTCTTTCTCTCCAAAAGTTCAATACGTTAACACTTGCTTTCAGGTAAGGGAGTTTTAGTGTTTCGATTTTTGTAAAAACATCCGTGCATTCGTCTGATGGCGATACCGTAGCTCCCAAATAGCTGTCTAACAAGTCGAACTCATTATTTTCCAGCCCTTCTTCAAGACTCATAGAATTCAATGAAGTTGTTGATGAATTAAGTTTTGTGTTAATAGCTTTAATTTTTTCCCACAAAGATTTTAAGAAGAGTACAGCATTTTTTTCTGAGTCCAGGAGAGAATCTGTTGAAATCTCGGGTCTAAGTATAGGCATGCATCAAATCCCACATTCGAAATAAGTTTTTCCGTTCGCGTTTCTATGCTTTTAATGAGGGTTTTACCAATTTAAAAACCAATCGAATCTTCGCTATCTGATCGTGATGGTAAAATTAGATTTGTCGTTAATTTGCATGTAAGCCATGAAGCGTAGAAATTGCCGTAGAGCAATTGCTCTTATTGGAACTTCACAATAGTTTTTTGCAGTGGATTCATAATGCAAGTGTAGCTATCTATAAACTCCCACAACATAGAGGTAGCGTCGAAATTTTCATCATCCGTTTTATTTTCGATTGCTTCAATTTCACTCAATACGTCCTTGGCTTTGTTAAGTCGATCGATCATTTCATATGTTGATCCCCACCTTGTGGGACAATCCAATTGAGGCAATTTAAGTTTTGAAAGTCAAATGCCTCACGATAACCATTTGATGCCTTACGAATGTATTTCGTCACGTTGCGACATTGAAGTACATAGCTTTTAATGTCTGCCTTTTTTGAAACATCAAGTGCGCAAAGTTGTGCAGTATGTGCTGCACACCAGCATATTTGTATATTACCCACGTGCAATTCTTCTGGGGTCTCAAAATTATCAATTTTTTTAGTGTAGTCTATGTTTTTTTCCACTTCCTCTGTGCCTTCAAAATCATCATCAGCTGCATAACTATGTGATAATATTTTTGTTGTATTTATCATGTTAGCTCCATTGTCTGATGTAATTGAAATAATTTGATTCAATCGGATGTTGTACTTCTCTAAGGTAGCTATAATTTCTTTGGCAAGATTTTTAGACGTACTTCCACTAGCGCCTTTAATTTCAGACATGCCTAAAATCCGGGATATAATTTTATTTTGATTAATAAATTGCGCGCTTATTCCAAAAATATTACGGTTAAGCCGAGTTGCGCTATCTATTTTCAAAGACAGTAAGCGGCCCTGCATTTCTTGTTGCATTTCGCTGCGTATGTTTTTCGCCACATGTTTTAGCACATTTTTGCATTTACTGCCATTTAATTTAAAGCTTTTTCCGCTCTTTTCTGTAAGACCCAGACAAATCGGATCTATTATATTTTTCATATTTACCGAATTTAAAACATTGAAAGGTACGCTTTCTTCTGTTACCAGTCCTATGTATGAACGAATTAACTGTTTTTTGTTTATTTTAACTTTAATTATTTCTTTTCTGGGTTCTGTTATATTTTCTGAACAAGTGGACTCCTCGTCTAGATTATCTATTTTTATTTTGTGCACTCCAACAATATGTTTCTTTAAATTAAATGTACGATCTTTCTTTAAAGACCGATTACAAGATTTGAACTGCACATATGTTGACCCATCGTCCTCAAAATATTTTAAAATATTGTTTTTTCGCGAAGCCATGTTTACGCTTGAGGTGAATTAACATTACTGCGCGTTTAAAACCGTGCATGCACCGAGCAACTACAAAAATGCTATGAGAGCAACTACAAAAATGCTATGAGAGCAACTACAAAAATGCTATGAGAGCAACTACACAGTTGCTACGAGAGCAAAAGCAGAGTTGCTTTCATTTTCGTTCGCTTTGCTTTCACTCTCGCTGTCGATGCTTGTGCTATAGCTACAACTATAAATAGTATGACTAGCTCTGTACTCCGACTTTCTGTGCTACAGAGCAGAGCAGAAGAGCAACCGTTTTGCTTTTGTGCTTTCTGCTATGCTACAGAGCCGAACGAAATCAGAGCAATAGCGAGAGCAGAGCAATATTTTTATTGAAATTGCTGCCAAGTAGCAGCAAATGCAAACACTGATTTTATGTATTGGACTTTTAAACTTTTGGTTAATAATGAGTCATTATCCATTTTATAAAAATCTGAATTTTTGTTTGAACTTTGAATGTTTCATAACTTTTATACTCATCAGACCGAGGGTTTTTTCCGATTTAATCGCCAAAACTTGAGTTGGCACAGCTTGGTTAACGATTTGAAATCGTTAAGGCTGTACATTCGCGGGATATGCCCTAAGGGATACGCGTCTTTCCGCGTGTGCTTGTTTATTTCCCAAAGTCTAAGCAGAGCCTCCCCTTCTTTCTTTTCTTCTACTAAAACGCAATTACTGTGCTACTCCAAGGATTTTTTGATTCCTCTATTATCCCTTAAGAAAGCATTTTATCAACCTCCTAAAACATGAGCTTCTCCACTGCAGGAGAAACTGGACAGTGTCTTTGCTTGTGAAATTTGGGTAAATCAGTCTCGTCCGGATCCCTTCCGGTATCTAACTCTCTCATACATGGATTCAGAATATTGGCTAGCAACCCGAATTTTTTCTAGAAATCGCTGCCTAAGTAAACTTCTTGTTTCAGATTAGGAATTATAAAAAATGTGATATATTTGGTTTGTTTAAGGAACTTTATATCCAATGTGAGCTGTTTGCTGTCTTAATTACTCCTGAACATTTTTGGACATTGGCGCTTTAGAAATTTTTTGCGCAGCCTGTCCTCCTAAGCAGCTTTTAGTTGCCCCGGAATCTAGTAATGCTACGAAAGTTTCCCCACCGATTACAATTTTGGAGTGGATGTGATTGTCCGGGCTAACAAATACTGCTGAAACTAGCTTTCATCTTGTTTCGCGAATTTCAGTCCAAAATTGTATCATACGTCTTGAGCTTGTTATTTATGCTTGGAAATCGTTAAAAGACTCCCGCTCTTGCTGACGGCGCTTCCTTATCAATTCCCAAATATCATAATCGTCTTTCAAATCTTCCTCATAATTCTGAACAGAAAAGAGACCATGAAAAATTGTAATTTTTCCGATGGAACTCCAGAACCAATTACTTGCTTATTAGCGAACAGCCAATGTAAATTGTCACAAAGGATTCGATATCTTCAGCTTATGTTTTGATCTGAGAGGGTCCGAACTCGGTATAGAAAGTCTTCTACACTAATCGAGTCATTTCCCCGTCAAACTTTAGACCCAAACCTAACAAAATATTGCGCTTTTCGGGTGTTTTGGCTCGTGTTGGCTACGTCTTATGGCGACTGCTCTCATCTCTTAGTCGATGGCGTGTGTTTCTGTGTTTCCTGATGATGCTCTTGAATTATTGGGTTCCTGTAACTCATTAAAAGTTGAACCTGCTTCCTGTCCGCTTGACTCTTGATTTAAGCGGACATTCTAGACTGCAATGCTTGATCTATACTGTCCCTAATCATACTGCTTTGTCCTGTTATTATTTTTTTGGTTAGCTAAAACCGCTGAATTTATGTAATTTCTTAAATTCAAATCACTTGAAAGGCTTAGATCTGTGTTTCTGGGGTTCTCTTCGATAAATTGATTCCCGAGCGGTTCACCAAGTGGAGCCCGATGCATTGAGCTTTGCATTCCACTTTTAGGCGTTATACCCCTAGGTCTGCCTCAGTTACCTTGGTATCTTGGTGGCTGTCGTTGATCCCTTGTTGGCCCTGTATTTCTAATGCTATGCTTTCTAAGTTATTATTTCCTGCCGATTGTAATTCCGCCGCCAATGTGTTTTCATTATAACTAATGGTACCGGGGTTTCAGCTTAGTTTGCAAGTAAAGATTGTCAGGGTGTCTGAAACCACTCACTTATGCAGTGGTCGTAAAATCGATGAAGACAATTCGAACGATCTATTAACTGATCTCTTCTGAAGTTTTCGTTGCAAATACCACGAGTTGTATTTAGCGTGTTAATCGCAGCATTGACATCTTTAATACTCCGTGTTACTGACATTATTGTTCAATATGTGTTACTAATAAAAGGTTTTATTTTCTTTTAGTCGTTCTATTCAGGCATGGTGCCACAAAGACCCTGTTAAAATCGTCTTATCGTTCCTTTAAAAGAGAGATCCAAGTCAAATTAAAATAATTAAGTATTTTCTTGTATTACCAAAGACTGAGTTAGCTGTAGACTATCGTAAATAACATGTATTTTGCTGCTAGTAATTCCAAAAGCTGAGTTCCCCTCTGTATAAAAAATTTTCAAAGTAAGCAGCTTATCTTTAAGACAAATTACTAGGTTGTCCCTACTTCTATCTTTGCCAAAGGCAAAAGCTGGCTTGTGAAATCTGTTGTGTGTGTTTGAGCAGTAGAATAAATACGTAGAATATAAATAAAAATGAAGTTGAAAGTAAACATGAAGTTATAGATAAGAAAAATGTAAACAATCAAGATGTATACAAGCCTAGCTTAGAGTGCGCTCCAGCTTTCCATATAGCTGAGCGGCGAGCTCTTATACTGATAAGCTTTTTTGTAACTTCATGACCCTTCTAAAATTTGGCACTGGTCGTGTGAGTCAGTCGCTCATTATCGCTGAGAATCGTTGGCTCCACCAGCGCATTAAATATTGGAATTCGACTGCTGCGTTTGTTTCTATCGCCGTGGAAAACCACCACCAGGTCGCCAGTTGTAGTCGCCTTTTTATACCCTTGCAGAGGGTATTATAACTTTGGTCAAATGTGTGCAACGCAGTGAAGGAGACATCTCCGACCCTATAAGGTATATATATTCTTGATCAGGATCACCTCCTGAGTTGATATAAGCATGTCCGTCTGTCTGTCCGTCTGTCTGTTTCTACGCAAACTAGTCTCTCAGTTTTAAAGATATCGAGTTGAAACTTTGCACACACCCTTCTTTCTTTTGCACGCAGTATATAAGTCGGAACGGCCGGGATCGGCCGACTATATCCTATAGCTGCCATATAATGATTGATCGGAAATGCCGTAACTTTGGTGTTTGTTAAGTTAGAAAGTTGGGATTTTCTTTCGGTTTTATGTTTGGCCAATTAATCTGACCTACCAAATTTCATAAGGATCGGCCGACTATATCTGATAGCCACCATATTACTGATTGATCGGAAATGCCATAACTTTGGTGTTTGTAAAGTTAGGAAGTTGGGATTTTTTATGAGTGTTAAGAATGCATCATATGAATAATTTTGGAGAATATATTATACGCGTCTTTCCGCGTGTGCTTGTTTATTTCCCAAAGTCTAAGCAGAGCCTACTCTTCGTTCCTTTCCGTACTAAAACGCAATTACTGCTCCAAGGATTTTTTGATTCCTCTATTATCCCTTAAGAAAGCATTTTATCAACCTCCTCAAACATGAGCTTCTCCACTGCAGGAGAAACTGGACAGTGTCTTTGCTTGTGAAATTTGGGTAAATCAGTCTCGTCCGGATCCCTTCCGGTATCTAACTCTCTCATACATGGATTCAGAATATTGGCTAGCAACCCGAATTTTTTCTAGAAATCGCTGCCTAAGTAAACTTCTTGTTTCAGATTAGGAATTATAAAAAATGTGATATATTTGGTTTGTTTAAGGAACTTTATATCCAATGTGAGCTGTTTGCTGTCTTAATTACTCCTGAACATTTTTGGACATTGGCGCTTTAGAAATTTTTGCGCAGCCTGTCCTCCTAAGCAGCTTTTAGTTGCCCCGGAATCTAGTAATGCTACGAAAGTTTCCCCACCGATTACAATTTTGGAGTGGATGTGATTGTCCGGGCTAACAAATACTGCTGAAACTAGCTTTCATCTTGTTTCGCGAATTTCAGTCCAAAATTGTATCATACGTCTTGAGCTTGTTATTTATGCTTGGAAATCGTTAAAAGACTCCCGCTCTTGCTGACGGCGCTTCCTTATCAATTCCCAAATATCATAATCGTCTTTCAAATCTTCCTCATAATTCAGAACAGAAAAGAGACCATGAAAAATTGTAATTTTTCCGATGGAACTCCAGAACCAATTACTTGCTTATTAGCGAACAGCCAATGTAAATTGTCACAAAGGATTCGATATCTTCAGCTTATGTTTTGATCTGAGAGGGTCCGAACTCGGTATAGAAAGTCTTCTACACTAATCGAGTCATTTCCTCCGTCAAACTTTAGACCCAAACCTAACAAAATAATTGCAGCCTTTTCGAGGTGTATTTGCAGGCTCGTGTTGGCTACGTCTTATGGCGACTGCTCTCATCTCTTAGTCGATGGCGTGTGTTTCTGTGTTTCCTGATGATGCTCTTGAATTATTGGGTTCCTGTAACTCATTAAAAGTTGAACCTGCTTCCTGTCCGCTTGACTCTTGATTTAAGCGGACATTCTAGACTGCAATGCTTGATCTATACTGTCCCTAATCATACTGCTTTGTCCTGTTATTATTTTTTTGGTTAGCTAAAACCGCTGAATTTATGTAATTTCTTACATTCAAATCACTTGAAAGGCTTAGATCTGTGTTTCTGGGGTTCTCTTCGATAAATTGATTCCCGAGCGGTTCACCAAGTGGAGCCCGATGCATTGAGCTTTGCATTCCACTTTTAGGCGTTATACCCCTAGGTCTGCCTCAGTTACCTTGGTATCTTGGTGGCTGTCGTTGATCCCTTGTTGGCCCTGTATTTCTAATGCTATGCTTTCTAAGTTATTATTTCCTGCCGATTGTAATTCCGCCGCCAATGTGTTTTCATTATAACTAATGGTACCGGGGTTTCAGCTTGGACAGTGTTTTCAACTGGACAGTGTCTTTGCTTGTTAAATTTGGGTAAATCAGTCTCGTCCGGATCCCTTCCGGTATCTAACTCTCTCATACATGGATTCAGAATATTGGCTAGCAACCCGAATTTTTTCTAGAAATCGCTGCCTAAGTAAACTTCTTGTTTCAGATTAGGAATTATAAAAAATGTGATATATTTGGTTTGTTTAAGGAACTTTATATCCAATGTGAGCTGTTTGCTGTCTTAATTACTCCTGAACATTTTTGGACATTGGCGCTTTAGAAATTTTTGCGCAGCCTGTCCTCCTAAGCAGCTTTTAGTTGCCCCGGAATCTAGTAATGCTACGAAAGTTTCCCCACCGATTACAATTTTGGAGTGGATGTGATTGTCCGGGCTAACAAATACTGCTGAAACTAGCTTTCATCTTGTTTCGCGAATTTCAGTCCAAAATTGTATCATACGTCTTGAGCTTGTTATTTATGCTTGGAAATCGTTAAAAGACTCCCGCTCTTGCTGACGGCGCTTCCTTATCAATTCCCAAATATCATCATCGTCTTTCAAATCTTCCTCATCATTCTGAACAGAAAAGAGACCATGAAAAATTGTAATTTTTCCGATGGAACTCCAGAACCAATTACTTGCTTATTAGCGAACAGCCAATGTAAATTGTCACAAAGGATTCGATATCTTCAGCTTATGTTTTGATCTGAGAGGGTCCGAACTCGGTATAGAAAGTCTTCTACACTAATCGAGTCATTTCCTCCGTCAAACTTTAGACCCAAACCTAACAAAATAATTGCAGCCTTTTCGAGGTGTATTTGCAGGCTCGTGTTGGCTACGTCTTATGGCGACTGCTCTCATCTCTTAGTCGATGGCGTGTGTTTCTGTGTTTCCTGATGATGCTCTTGAATTATTGGGTTCCTGTAACTCATTAAAAGTTGAACCTGCTTCCTGTCCGCTTGACTCTTGATTTAAGCGGACATTCTAGACTGCAATGCTTGATCTATACTGTCCCTAATCATACTGCTTTGTCCTGTTATTATTTTTTTGGTTAGCTAAAACCGCTGAATTTATGTAATTTCTTAAATTCAAATCACTTGAAAGGCTTAGATCTGTGTTTCTGGGGTTCTCTTCGATAAATTGATTCCCGAGCGGTTCACCAAGTGGAGCCCGATGCATTGAGCTTTGCATTCCACTTTTAGGCGTTATACCCCTAGGTCTGCCTCAGTTACCTTGGTATCTTGGTGGCTGTCGTTGATCCCTTGTTGGCCCTGTATTTCTAATGCTATGCTTTCTAAGTTATTATTTCCTGCCGATTGTAATTCCGCCGCCAATGTGTTTTCATTATAACTAATGGTACCGGGGTTTCAGCTTAGTTTGCAAGTAAAGATTGTCAGGGTGTCTGAAACCACTCACTTATGCAGTGGTCGTAAAATCGATGAAGACAATTCGAACGATCTATTAACTGATCTCTTCTGAAGTTTTCGTTGCAAATACCACGAGTTGTATTTAGCGTGTTAATCGCAGCATTGACATCTTTAATACTCCGTGTTACTGACATTATTGTTCAATATGTGTTACTAATAAAAGGTTTTATTTTCTTTTAGTCGTTCTATTCAGGCATGGTGCCACAAAGACCCTGTTAAAATCGTCTTATCGTTCCTTTAAAAGAGAGATCCAAGTCAAATTAAAATAATTAAGTATTTTCTTGTATTACCAAAGACTGAGTTAGCTGTAGACTATCGTAAATAACATGTATTTTGCTGCTAGTAATTCCAAAAGCTGAGTTCCCCTCTGTATAAAAAAATTTTCAAAGTAAGCAGCTTATCTTTAAGACAAATTACTAGGTTGTCCCTACTTCTATCTTTGCCAAAGGCAAAAGCTGGCTTGTGAAATCTGTTGTGTGTGTTTGAGCAGTAGAATAAATACGTAGAATATAAATAAAAATGAAGTTGAAAGTAAACATGAAGTTATAGATAAGAAAAATGTAAACAATCAAGATGTATACAAGCCTAGCTTAGAGTGCGCTCCAGCTTTCCATATAGCTGAGCGGCGAGCTCTTATACTGATAAGCTTTTTTGTAACTTCATGACCCTTCTAAAATTTGGCACTGGTCGTGTGAGTCAGTCGCTCATTATCGCTGAGAATCGTTGGCTCCACCAGCGCATTAAATATTGGAATTCGACTGCTGCGTTTGTTTCTATCGCCGTGGAAAACCACCACCAGGTCGCCAGTTGTAGTCGCCTTTTTATACCCTTGCAGAGGGTATTATAACTTTGGTCAAATGTGTGCAACGCAGTGAAGGAGACATCTCCGACCCTATAAGGTATATATATTCTTGATCAGGATCACCTCCTGAGTTGATATAAGCATGTCCGTCTGTCTGTCCGTCTGTCTGTTTCTACGCAAACTAGTCTCTCAGTTTTAAAGATATCGAGTTGAAACTTTGCACACACCCTTCTTTCTTTTGCACGCAGTATATAAGTCGGAACGGCCGGGATCGGCCGACTATATCCTATAGCTGCCATATAATGATTGATCGGAAATGCCGTAACTTTGGTGTTTGTTAAGTTAGAAAGTTGGGATTTTCTTTCGGTTTTATGTTTGGCCAATTAATCTGACCTACCAAATTTCATAAGGATCGGCCGACTATATCTGATAGCCACCATATTACTGATTGATCGGAAATGCCATAACTTTGGTGTTTGTAAAGTTAGGAAGTTGGGATTTTTTATGAGTGTTAAGAATGCATCATATGAATAATTTTGGAGAATATATTATACAGAATATTCTGCAGGGTATTTCAACTTCGGCTCCGCCCGAAGTTAGCTTTCCTTTCTTGTTATACCCGTTACTCGTAGAGTAAAAGGGTATATTGTATTCGTGCAAAAGTATGTAACAGGTAGAAGGAAGCGTTTCCGACCCTATAAAGTATATATATTCTTGTTCAGGATCACTAGCCGAGTCGATCTAGCCATGTCCGTCTGTCCGTCTGTCCGTCTGTCCGTCTGTCCGTCTGTCCGTCTGTCTGTCTGTCCGTATGAACGCTGAGATCTCGGAAACTATAAAAGCTAGAAGATTGGCATTTTGCATGTAGATTCTAGGAGTTCCTACGCAGCGCAAGTTTATTTCAAAAGGGTGCCACGCCCCCTTTAACGCCCACAATCGCTTATATACGAAAATTTAAATATTTCGGAAAAGTAAAAATGCAGTTTTATTGTGTTTATCAATACCTATCGAAATGTAGAAGAAATTTTCCAAATCGGACCATTCGTTAAAAAGTTATGCGTGATCAAAGTTTCTATCTCCATCTCCCTCGCACTCCCTTTACCTGAGTAACGGGTATCTGATAGTCGGGGCATTCGACTATAGCGTTCTCTCTTGTTTTTGTTTAAATTATCCGGGAAAAATCTTCCAGATTTTCATGGCGCCCGAGCAGGGACTACTATTAAACTACATATAGTGCATTTTCGTCGTTTCGGCACTTGTTCTTGTTTTTCGTGCAAACATAACCTGGCTGGTGGATTTCGGCGCAACTACTTTCGGCGCAGCAACTTAGCTCGCAAGGAAAGTTTGGGAAAATCATGCCAAATTACCAGGTATTCAGTGCCAAAAATTAATTCCCGATCTCGCCACCTATTGTGTGTTTTTTAAAAGACGTTGCATTTGGCAACTTATAAATTTTTGTCACTTTGGAAATTGGAAAACCAATTATAAACCAATAAATAAAACAATTAAATAAAAGTGAACTGCCTTTGACAAAACAATGCGTGTGGAAATTATTTGAACATTTGGAACATTTTTGTGTGCACATATACGTAAAAATTACCGCTTAAACCAAGATGGCGATGTGCCGCTAATTTATGATTCCCTTTTGTGCTGAGCGGTGCCCAGTTGCAGAACAGTTCTTAGTTAGCAGTACATACTGTGCCAGTTGCTCTCAAACAGTATATGGAGTTTTAGGGCATTTATCGCGGCATACAGTTGTACATATGTACATATATATGGGCTTATGCATAGGCAGTGATAAATAAATTAAATTGGTAATTTCGGCGCAGTGTAGTGGCACAGTTAACCATTATTCGGCCCACACACATTGATCGTATTTATTTGTATGTTTTGCCAAAATAAATAAGCAATAAATTAAGCATTTTGGCGGTGTTTTGTGGGCATCATTAACCCGTATGGGATCCACATAAATAGTTGGTCAAATAAAATACAAAAATTGGTGTACATTGTCGCTGTGTATTTGGTATTAAATTTTATCAACCCTTATATGAGCAATACATTTTCCGCCCTTTAATATTGGGAAATTGATAAAATAGGCATCGTTCCGTAAGCAAAGAAATCATTGACCCTTGTGTAATATATTCGTATTTGCATTCTCTCTTATTAAATTAACTAACAATGTTTTTGAAATGATTGAAAAAGAGATGGAAGCATCTGGAAGCATCTGGAAGGGAAGCAGTCATAAAGGAAGTTGCTCCAAGGGCAAATACAAAATTACTGTCCGAAATGCAAAAACACGACATAAGGCGGATGAAAACAGCACTAGAGGAAAAAACAATTTCTTTTGATCAATTGCAATTTGAATACTGCATGCAACTTCTCGAAACCTACTGTGACAAATTAATACAAAGGCTTTATATCGGTCAGTAATGAAAGAAAACGAGCCGCCAAAAAATTAGTCAAGGGGATAGCGGTAGTTGTCGTCATTCGTCCCAGCTACCAAAGCTCAACCTTCCCAAGTTTAGTGGAAAGCATGCTGAATTTAAAAATTTCATAAGCCTTTTTGAGAGTTTGGTCCACAATGACTCTTCTCTAAGCAACGTTGAGAAATTCAACCATTTGCTTTCCTGTTTAACCAATGACGCTTTAAGAACCGTAAAGGCGTTTCAAATTTCGAACAGTAATTACGAGAAGGCGTTGGCCAGTTTGAAAAATGTTTGATCTTTTTCGACACAATTTCGCAATTATTCGATCTTCCCCATGTATTGAAACCCTCTGCGTCAGGTTTAAGATCTCTCATTGATGAAATATCGGCTCTGTACAGTCACTGGGAAGTGAAGAGGAAATAAATAATGCCATTTTTATTCATAAAGCTATGTCTAATGTGGATCATGCTTCAAATTCTCGTTTTAAAGAGCAGTTGGATTACAAAACATTACCGACATGGTCCGACTGTGTAGTTCACTTGAATCGGCAATATCAGCATTTGGCTGCTGAGGAAGCAACTCAAAGCAAGGGCAAGGCTACACAAGGTTCGAGTAAATGGTATTCGAAACCGTCGTTTTCATGCTCGAAATCAGATCGTCGGACTGAGTTAAAATGTCGATATTGCTCAGGGACGAATTACATTTTACGCAGTTGTCAAGCTTTCGCCGCTCTTCCTGTGATTCAAAGATTCGATTTCGCCAAACACAATCGTTTATGTATCAATTGCCTAAATCCGGGACATGCAGTAATGAAGTGCAAGGCAGCAAAGTGCCGAGTTTGCTCGAAACCCCATAATACGCTTCTTCACAGATACGGGGTAGATCAGCAACAAACTTTTTCGAGTTTAGTGCCGCAAGGGCATTCTCAGACACAGTCAGCCTTTGATCATCCTAATCAAGCACATTCATGCCATGTTGCGAGTAGTGATCAAGTCATTCTTGCTACTGCCGTAGCAAAGGTTCGGGATAGAGCTCTTTTAGATTCAGGTTTGCAAATCAATTTTATGGCCGAGGATTTAGCACAGCGTCTACGGTTAGCCAGAGAAGAATCACTTTTAAATATCGCCACTGTTGGAAAGAATGATTCGATAGTACGACACAAAGTTCACCCGTCGATTCGTTCTCGATTAAATTCTCATAGTTTCGCAAGCGATTTTTGGGTTTTAAAATCGATTTCAACTTATCAACCCGATCATGAGGTCAATTTTGCCCAATGTAGCATTCCAGCAAACATTGAGTTGGCGGACCCTCGATTTTACAAGCCCGCAAAAGTGGACTTATTAATCGGCGCATAATCCTTTTTGAACTCCTGAGCGTAGGCCAAATAAAGTTGGGATCCGAACATCCATCAATTCAAAAAACTTTGTTAGGATGGATTGTTTCGGGGAAGTATACTTAACAGGGATCAAAAAGAGCTCAGGTGTGCAGCATCACTGTCCATGAAGATATCAGTTCTCTCGACTCTCTGGTTGAACGTTTCTGGGAATTAGAACAAGTCACAGATAGATCGAAGGGTGTTTATACAGCTGAACAAGTCGCTTGCGAGCAACACTTTGAGCGCACCGTACACAGGCTTTCGTCGGGTCGTTTTGAGGTGAAGCTGCCATTCAAAAGAGACCCAAGTGTTCTAGGTTTATCCTTCGAGACGGCAAGGCAAAGATTTCTTGCGTTGGAACGCAGACTTGCAACAAATAATGAATTGCATGACATGTATCAGGAGTTCATGAGAGAGTATCTTAACCTTGGTCATATGTCATTGAGTCCAACCCCTCCTCTAGGACCACACTACTATATTCCGGATCAATATGTCCTGAGACCTGACAGTAGCACCAGAAAGATGAGAGTCGTGTTCGTGACTAAAGTTTTGAAATTAGGATGGCTTCGATTTAGCCAAATGGGCCACAAATCATCCAAGTTTGCTGGCTTATAAAGGGCTAGAGAAGGCTCTTACATTTGATTCATCCGCTTCAGTGAAAACACTTGGCATGAGATGGAATCCTCAAAATTACGTATTTCATTATCACTTGGATTCATTCGATTCTTTACCACCAACTAAACGCAATATCTTGTCCGTCACATCTCGGTTGTTTGATCCGTTTGGCTTATTGTGCCCGTTAATCACAAGAGCAAAGATATTGTTACAGGAATTGAATTGGGACGAGTCGGTTCCAATGATTGTGTATACCACCTGGAATAGGTTTAAGCAGAGTTTGCGAGAGTTAGACAAGATATCTATACCTCGATATATCTGTCTTGCGGGTTATGAGACTGTTCAAGTCCACGGATTCACTGATGCATCTAGTGAAGCGTACGGCTGTTGCATCTACGTCCGTACCACTGTTGGAAGAAGTCATTCGTCGAGATTGCTAACTGCCAAATTCCAAGGCTTGAGTTGTGTGCGGCACATCTTCTCGCCAAGTTATGGGCTCAAGTAGCTCCCTTGCTAAACAACTTCGAACTGGAAAGTATTAATTTCTGGTCGGATTGCAAGTTACTTTGTATTGGATAAAAAGGGATCCATCCACGCTAGCAACGTTTGTTGCAAATTGAGTTTCAGAGATCCAAGAGCTCTAAGAAAGCATTGTTTGGAGGCATGTGCCTACAGAAGAGAATACGGCTGATTTGGTGTCATGTGGAACAGACATAGAAGGTTTAAAATGTTCTTTATGGGAAAATGGACCCGAGTTCTTGCTTCGAAGTCAAGATGAGTGGCCTCGTCTTCATCAGATAGAGGTCTCGCCTGATTTACAGCTGTCCGAGAACAATAAAAGCGTGGCAGTATGTTCCGTAACAAAAGGCCAAACGAATGTATTTACTGATCTTGTTGAAAGATGTTCGTCTTTTAAAAAGGTACTGCTGATCATGGCATACGTAAATCGGTTCATTCAAGGAAAGAAACCGTATGATGCCAAATTTCCGTTACTACTATCTCAAAAATCCCAATTCGTAACATTGTTTCTTCGCAACTTACATAGGACCCATTATCATGCAGGTGTCAAGAAGATGGTGTCACTGATCAATGCGCGAGAGGCTTGTACAAAGGTCGTCCGTGGTTGTGGAGTAGTCTTCTGCGGTCCATTTTATGTTTCGCTTAAGATTCGTGGAAAACCCCCTATCAAGACATACGCGGCCGTCTTTGTTTGTTTTTCGTCAAAGGCTGTTCACCTTAAGCTCGTTGTCGATCTATCTATTGACAGTTTTTTATCTGTTTTCAAAGGTTCGTCGGTCGGAGGGGTCTTCCGGAGAAGATGTACAGCGACAACGCCACCAATTTCGTGGGGGCGAGAAAAATCCTCGAAGAGCTGAACGCAGCGTTTCACCGCAATCAGGAGCAGATCAGAGCGTACGCGGCTCAACGAGGCGTCGAGTAGTCTTTCATACCGCCGAGGTCACCACACTTCAGAGGACTGTGGGAGGCAGCCGTCAAGGCCGCCAAGCATCGGTTGCTGCGAGGTGTCGGCAACGCCAAGCTCACAGCCGACGAGTTGAGCACCCACATGGTGGAAATAAAGGCCCTGCTCAATTCTCGTCCCATCGCGTCGCCAGGCAACGAACCCAACGATGGAGAAGCGCTGACCCCCGGACATCTTCTGATCGGCCAGCCTCTTCTTACTCTGCCGCCAGAATCCGACACAAACGGAATCTCCAGCAAGGTGGCTACGCGTACTTGAAACGGTGACGAATGCTGTCCGCTCTCAAGCAAGAGATTTGGGAGAGTTGGTCCAAGGATTACCTGCCCAGCCTGCAGCAGCGCAAGAGCATCGAGGGCCCCGATCTAGACATCGGGGGCTTAGTTCTCGTTCACGAGGACAACCTGCCGCCTCAGCGGTGGCTCACAGGACGCGTGGCCGAAGTTCGGACGGCTGGAGGCGTCATCTTGAAGCGCGCTATCCACAAATTGGCATTGCTGCCAGTTGGCAGCACAATCGAGGAGGTTAAAGCGCCGGAGGGCTTCAACGGGGCCGGAATGTTGGAGCAGTAGAATAAATACGTAGAATATAAATAAAAATGAAGTTGAATGTAAACATGAAGCTATAGATAAGAAAAATGTAAACAACCAAGATGTATACAAGCCTAGCTTAAAGTGCGCTCCAGCTTTCCATATAGCTGTGCGGGGAACTCTTATACTGATAAGCTTTTTTGTAACTTCGTGTCACTTGTAAAATTTGGCACTGGTCGTGTAAGTCAGTCGCTCATTATCGCTGAGAATCGTTGGCTGCGCCAGCGAATTAAATATTGGAATTCGACTGTTGCGTTTGTTTCTATCGCCGTGGAAAACCACCACCAGGTCGCCAGTGGTAGTCTCCTTTTTTTGTTTAAATTGTCCGGGAAAAATCTTCCGGATTTTCAGTGTGTAAGTATTAAGTAGCTGGTACGTCTGTCATACGGTGAATGACTTTACATCGGTTCCCATCCACGAATCGTATTCGATAAGTACGAAGTTCCGAATATATTGTCAATCTTTCCTGAACATTGTCCTAGCGACTTAATTAGTTTTATTAAATAGAAATTATGTAGCGTGCGTGGTTTATTTCCGATTCAGATTCTTTTCGCTCACATAATGGAGGGGACTTAATCCTCTATGCCTAGCAACGTAAAAGTGGCATTCTTATTCCTAAAGTTGAATTCTTATCTAGCTATGCTCTAACTAGCTCGCCGGATTGTCGGGGTTTTTCCTTCTTTCCCTACACATCAACACACTAGCACAATAATTAAAGTGTACTTGTAAATAAACTAGCGAAAAAACGGTCAAAGTCAAAATATTAAACAAACAGGTAAATAGGCAAAAATATTTATATGGAATCCAATTCCCGACTGTTCTACGGATCTTCTTTTTTTTTTTTTTTTTTTGTCTTTTCGCGCGGAGTCCCACGGCCCACTTACCCGCCCAACCGACCGAGGGGCGCAGCCGTGTATCGTACGGCACGATTCGCGATAAGATAGACGCGAGATCGGAAAATAAAGGTAAAGGTCCGAGGAAAAAAGTATTAGTTAGATCAATCTTGTGCCAATGAAGCAAGTATTCATCGTTTCAGGAGCGGCAGAGAGTCAAGATTTGATATTACAGGGAAAAGTCTATTATAGTCAGAACATAATACTCTGAAAGGCTCATGCAAGGCATAGTTAGATCTACAGTGATTTAAAGTTAGGGGAATATAATTTCTAGTTAATCTACTTGGCACAGAAAACTTTAGCCGACTTTCCAAGTCGGGGCTGTCAATATCATCATGTATAAGGTTATAAATGAAGACAGTACCAAGCATCGTTTTTCGGTTGGCTAGGGAGGGTAAATTAATCAACAGAAGTCTAATAGAATAAGAAGGTAAGTTAAGATTTGCATCCCAGTTTAGGCGCCTTAAAGCAAAAACAAGAAATAAAGAAATAAAGAAAATGAAAATTTATTTTCATGACTAAACCAAGTTGAAAATTTACCAGAATGAGACTTGACTTAGAGGAATACGATACTGTTGAATATCTGAAGGGAAAATACAATCATATCGCAGATAATGCATCTCGAATAACAATCCAAAACTTACAAAATATCCAAAAAGATAATACAATTCTGAATGTCACTATCAGAAATCAAAGTAGACAAAAGTCTTGCGCAGAAAAAGAACAAATAGAATTGCCTAAGCAATCTACAGAAAAAGCTTTTAATCCCAACGTTTACAACGTCATTAACAATGACGAAGTGTCTAAAGGGGTGACCTTGAATGTAAATATTAATTTGTGTTTATTTCAACACGTAAAGAAAATTATAGCAAGATATGTTGTTAGCGATTTGTATACTAATGGAACCCTTGACTTAGGTCAATTCATCCAAAGGCTTGAAAAGCAGGCCGGTATTAACAAAATCTGCAAACTCAAAGTGGCACCGTGGGGAAATATCTTTAAACAAGTTTCAATTGAACATTTTAAGAAAATAGGCAATAAAATATTGAAATCATTAAGAGTAGCGCTACTCAACCCTGTGACCGTAATAAAAAATAATAAAGAAAAAGAAGCTATATTGTCTACATACCACGACGGACCATTAAAAGGAGGTCATACATTAAACTGCGACTTAGCAAAATACCTCGTCACAACACCTATACCAGACAACAGTGCGAAAACTGTAGCCAAAGCTATATTAAAAGATTTTATGCTGACGTAAGGTCCAATGTAGGATCCGTAGAAAGAAGTTATAAAACATTCAATGAATTCATTCGGTCCTACATATCACTAAACAAATCTGATTGGGACGTTTAGCTCCTATACTTCACCTACTGTTTTAACACTACACCCTCTATGGCAAATGATTATTGTCCATATGAGCTGGTATTTGGTAGAACAGCAAACTTGCCTATACAATTTAATAGCGTAGATACTATAGATCCGCTATATAACTTAGAAGATTATGCTAAAAAATCTAAGTTTAGACTAAACTAATGAGACAATATAACAATCTTGAGATGTAATCATAAAGATAAGATAAAAATTGTTATTTCATAATTAGTATACTTTTCTTATTAGAAAGAATAAGATCCATATATAGAATAGGATCCATACATAGAATAAGATACATACATAGAAATAGATCTATACAGAGAATAAGATCCAAACATAAGTCTATATACACATGCATGCTTCATATCGAGGCCGGTTATAAGTCTGGCGGGTGGCAGGCTACTCAGAATGCCGTCGATATGCGGTAACGGATACGCGTCTTTCCGCGTGTGCTTGTTTATTTCCCAAAGTCTAAGCAGAGCCTACTCTTCGTTCCTTTCCGTACTAAAACGCAATTACTGCTCCAAGGACTTTTTTATTCCTCTATTATCCCTTAAGAAAGCATTTTATCAACCTCCTCAAACATGAGCTTCTCCACTGCAGGAGAAACTGGACAGTGTCTTTGTTTTATTGGTGTTACGTTATCTGTTTCAATTCGGTGTTCTATTAAACTGGTACGTCCTAATCCCTCATTGTCATATGAAGGAAAAATGTTAATTACGTAATTTAGACGAGCTCTTTCCTGGGAAGAAAGATTGTGCAATTTGGGTAAATCAGTCTCGTCCGGATCCCTTCCGGTATCTAACTCTCTCATACATGGATTCAGAATATTGGCTAGCAACCCGAACTCTTTCTAGAAATCGCTGCCTAAGTAAACTTCATGTTTCAGATAAGGAATTATGAAAAATGTGATATTTTTGGTTTGTTCACGGAACTTTATATCGAATGAGAGCCTTCCTGTTTGCTGTCTTAATTACTCCTGAACATTTTTTGACACTTTGGTTTCCCCACCGATTACAATTTTGGAGTGGATGTGATTCTCCGGGCTAACAAATTCTGCTGAAACTAGCTTTCATCTTGTTTCGCGAATTTCAGTCCAAAATTGTATCATACGTCTTGTTGAGCGCTTAGTGCGGTATACTAATCTGATTGGCTTTTAGCCGCTAAGTAACTATTTCCTCAAACAAAATGTTCGTGTTTCCGAACCTCTTCTCTTAGCTGGGTTCGATTATGAATGGCAACATAGAGCAGCTCATATCGAAGATTGGTCTTTGAATTTCGAATTTACAAGTTAGTTTCATCTCGCTAACATCTTATGATAACTGATCCACAAGTTCTTATATTTATGCTTGGAAATCGTTAAAAGACTCCCGCTCTTGCTGACGGCGCTTCCTTATCAATTCCCAAATATTATAATCGTCTTTCACTCCTCAAATCTTCGTCGGAATTCTGAACAGAAGAGAGACCATGAAAAATTGTTATTTTTCCGATGGAACTCCATAACCAATTACTTGCTTATTAGCGAACAGCCAATGTAAATTGTCACAAAGGATTCGATATCTTCAGCTTATGTTTTGATCAGAGAGTGACCGTACTCGGTATAGAAAGTCTTCTACACTAATCGAGTCATTTCCTCCGTCAAACTTTAGATCCAAACCTAACAAAATAATTGCAGCCTTTTGGGGGTATATTTGCAGGCTCGTGTTGGCTACGTCTTCTGGCGACTGCTCTTATCTCTTAGTCGATGGCGTGTGTTTCTGTGTTTCCTGATGATGCTCTTGAATTATTGGGTTCCTGTAACTCATTAAAAGTTGAACCTGCTTCCTGTTCGTTTGACTCTTGATTTAAGCGGACATTCTAGACTGCAATGCTTGAGTTAAATTTTGGTTAGCTAAATTTATGTAATTTCTTAAATCCAAATCACTTGAAAGGCTTAGATCTGTGTTTCTGGGGTTCTCTTCAATATATTGATTCACGAACGGTTCACCAAGTGGATCCCGATGCATTCCACTTTTAGGCGTTGTACCCCTAGGTCTGCCTCTGTTTCCTCGGTATCTTGGTGGCTGCCGATCCTGACTATTATCTCCCCCTTGTTGGCCCTGTATTTTTAATGCTATGCTTTCTGAGTTATTATTTCCTGCCGATTGTAATTCCGCTGCCAATGTGTTTTCATTATAACTAATGGTACCGGGGTAACAGCATATCAGGGTGTCTTAAACCACTCACTTATGCAGTGGTCGTGAAATCGATGAAGACAATTCGAACGAGCTATTATTTGATCTTTCCTGAAGTTTTCGTTGCAAATACCACACGTTGTATCTACCGGTCTGTACCCTCCCAACTTTTGCAATACCCATTAATGCTATGCATTAACCCTTAATCAAACCGTTAAAGATTTATAATAGTGACCTTAACTTCCCAATGCCTTATAAATATGACGACTTCTCAATATTTTACTTCATTACTTATTTATGGAATTCAAATTATAAGTTTATTTGACATTCTGTGTCTAACTCAATAGTATTCATTCTTAATACAAAGATATATGAATCAAATCTTACGTTATGTTTTCATTTCAAAAGTACAAAGTAATCAAACCTAAAATTGTTTATATACGCATGCGAAAAGCAATGTGATCGAGGACTCGAACTGGTCAAATACCAAAAGAATCAAAAAATGCGGAGATATGTAGTGTAGAGCATTGCCGTCGTTGAATAATAAAACAATGATTAGTTCTTAGCCCTAAACATACATACGCTGCTTAAGCAATAGAACGCTGATTGGCTTCGAATGATTACATATTGCTCAACTCAGCTTTTCATTAAACTGAAAATTATATTTATATGAAGAAAACAATACTAAACATTTACGTTAATACGCCCAAGCTTAAATCTTGACGAAGTCATACACAGATAACTTGCCGACGCTTAGCCTCAATCTCCTCCTAATCTTTACATCGAGTACTATGTATGCCCTAGCACATGGTTGGTAACTAACCTAGCGTCATCAGAGAGCAATGATTAGTTTAGAGAACTCCACCAGGTTATCTGCGAACACCACGCTTCTGCCTTTTCGAGGTGTATTTGCAGGCTCGTGTTGGCTACGTCTTATGGCGACTGCTCTCATCTCTTAGTCGATGGCGTGTGTTTCTGTGTTTCCTGATGATGCTCTTGAATTATTGGGTTCCTGTAACTCATTAAAAGTTGAACCTGCTTCCTGTCCGCTTGACTCTTGATTTAAGCGGACATTCTAGACTGCAATGCTTGATCTATACTGTCCCTAATCATACTGCTTTGTCCTGTTATTATTTTTTTGGTTAGCTAAAACCGCTGAATTTATGTAATTTCTTAAATTCAAATCACTTGAAAGGCTTAGATCTGTGTTTCTGGGGTTCTCTTCGATAAATTGATTCCCGAGCGGTTCACCAAGTGGAGCCCGATGCATTGAGCTTTGCATTCCACTTTTAGGCGTTATACCCCTAGGTCTGCCTCAGTTACCTTGGTATCTTGGTGGCTGTCGTTGATCCCTTGTTGGCCCTGTATTTCTAATGCTATGCTTTCTAAGTTATTATTTCCTGCCGATTGTAATTCCGCCGCCAATGTGTTTTCATTATAACTAATGGTACCGGGGTTTCAGCTTAGTTTGCAAGTAAAGATTGTCAGGGTGTCTGAAACCACTCACTTATGCAGTGGTCGTAAAATCGATGAAGACAATTCGAACGATCTATTAACTGATCTCTTCTGAAGTTTTCGTTGCAAATACCACGAGTTGTATTTAGCGTGTTAATCGCAGCATTGACATCTTTAATACTCCGTGTTACTGACATTATTGTTCAATATGTGTTACTAATAAAAGGTTTTATTTTCTTTTAGTCGTTCTATTCAGGCATGGTGCCACAAAGACCCTGTTAAAATCGTCTTATCGTTCCTTTAAAAGAGAGATTAAAATAATTAAGTATTTTCTTGTATTACCAAAGACTGAGTTAGCTGTAGACTATCGTAAATAACATGTATTTTGCTGCTAGTAATTCCAAAAGCTGAGTTCCCCTCTGTATAAAAAATTTTCAAAGTAAGCAGCTTATCTTTAAGACAAATTACTAGGTTGTCCCTACTTCTATCTTTGCCAAAGGCAAAAGCTGGCTTGTGAAATCTGTTGTGTGTGTTTGAGCAGTAGAATAAATACGTAGAATATAAATAAAAATGAAGTTGAAAGTAAACATGAAGTTATAGATAAGAAAAATGTAAACAATCAAGATGTATACAAGCCTAGCTTAGAGTGCGCTCCAGCTTTCCATATAGCTGAGCGGCGAGCTCTTATACTGATAAGCTTTTTTGTAACTTCATGACCCTTCTAAAATTTGGCACTGGTCGTGTGAGTCAGTCGCTCATTATCGCTGAGAATCGTTGGCTCCACCAGCGCATTAAATATTGGAATTCGACTGCTGCGTTTGTTTCTATCGCCGTGGAAAACCACCACCAGGTCGCCAGTTGTAGTCGCCTTTTTATACCCTTGCAGAGGGTATTATAACTTTGGTCAAATGTGTGCAACGCAGTGAAGGAGACATCTCCGACCCTATAAGGTATATATATTCTTGATCAGGATCACCTCCTGAGTTGATATAAGCATGTCCGTCTGTCTGTCCGTCTGTCTGTTTCTACGCAAACTAGTCTCTCAGTTTTAAAGATATCGAGTTGAAACTTTGCACACACCCTTCTTTCTTTTGCACGCAGTATATAAGTCGGAACGGCCGGGATCGGCCGACTATATCCTATAGCTGCCATATAATGATTGATCGGAAATGCCGTAACTTTGGTGTTTGTTAAGTTAGAAAGTTGGGATTTTCTTTCGGTTTTATGTTTGGCCAATTAATCTGACCTACCAAATTTCATAAGGATCGGCCGACTATATCTGATAGCCACCATATTACTGATTGATCGGAAATGCCATAACTTTGGTGTTTGTAAAGTTAGGAAGTTGGGATTTTTTATGAGTGTTAAGAATGCATCATATGAATAATTTTGGAGAATATATTATACAGAATATTCTGCAAGGGTATTTCAACTTCGGCTCCGCCCGAAGATAGCTTTCCTTTCTTGTTTTTGTTTAAATTATCCGGGAAAAATCTTCCAGATTTTCATGGCGCCCGAGCAGGGACTACTATTAAACTACATATAGTGCATTTTCGTCGTTTCGGCACTTGTTCTTTTTTTTCGTGCAAACATAACCTGGCTGGTGGATTTCGGCGCAACTACTTTCGGCGCAGCAACTTAACAGGTATTCAGTGCCAAAAATTAATTCCCGATCTCGTCACCTATTGTGTGTTTTTTAAAAGACGTTGCATTTGGCAACTTATAAATTTTTGGCACTTTGGAAATTGGAAAACCAATTATAAACCAATAAATAAAACAATTAAATAAAAGTGAACTGCCTTTGACAAAACAATGCGTGTGGAAATTATTTGAACATTTGGAACATTTTTGTGTGCACATATACGTAAAAATTACCGCTTAAACCAAGATGGCGATGTGCCGCTAATTTATGATTCCCTTTTGTGCTGAGCGGTGCCCAGTTGCAGAACAGTTCTTAGTTAGCAGTACATACTGTGCCAGTTGCTCTCAAACAGTATATGGAGTTTTAGGGACGCATGCAAAAAAGTGTTCAGTGGCATTTATCGCGGCATACAGTTGTACATATGTACATATATATGGGCTTATGCATAGGCAGTGATAAATAAATTAAATTGTTAACCATTATTCGGCCCACACACATTGATCGTATTTATTTGTATGTTTTGCCAAAATAAATAAGCAATAAATTAAGCATTTTGGCGGTGTTTTGTGGGCATCATTAACCCGTATGGGATCCACATAAATAGTTGGTCAAATAAAATACAATAATTGGTGTACATTGTCGCTGTGTATTTGGTATTAAATTTTATCAACCCTTATATGAGCAATACATTTTCCGCCCTTTAATATTGGGAAATTGATAAAATAGGCATCGTTCCGTAAGCAAAGAAATCATTGACCCTTGTGTAATATATTCGTATTTGCATTCTCTCTTATTAAATTAACTAACAATGTTTTTGAAATGATTGAAAAAGAGATGGAAGCATCTGGAAGCATCTGGAAGGGAAGCAGTCATAAAGGAAGTTGCTCCAAGGGCAAATACAAAATTACTGTCCGAAATGCAAAAACACGACAGGGTTATGGGTGACATAAGGCGGATGAAAACAGCACTAGAGGAAAAAACAATTTCTTTTGATCAATTGCAATTTGAATACTGCATGCAACTTCTCGAAACCTACTGTGACAAATTAATACAAAGGCTTTATATCGGTCAGTAATGAAAGAAAACGAGCCGCCAAAAATTAGTCAAGGGGATAGCGGTAGTTGTCGTCATTCGTCCCAGCTACCAAAGCTCAACCTTCCCAAGTTTAGTGGAAAGCATGCTGAATTTAAAAATTTCATAAGCCTTTTTGAGAGTTTGGTCCACAATGACTCTTCTCTAAGCAACGTTGAGAAATTCAACCATTTGCTTTCCTGTTTAACCAATGACGCTTTAAGAACCGTAAAGGCGTTTCAAATTTCGAACAGTAATTACGAGAAGGCGTTGGCCAGTTTGAAAAATGTTTGATCTTTTTCGACACAATTTCGCTATTATAAGATCTTCCCCATGTATTGAAACCCTCTGCGTCAGGTTTAAGATCTCTCATTGATGAAATATCGGCTCTGTACAGTCACTGGGAAGTGAAGAGGAAATAAATAATGCCATTTTTATTCATAAAGCTGTGTCTAATGTGGATCATGCTCCAAATTCTCGTTTTAAAGAGCAGTTGGATTACAAAACATTACCGACATGGTCCGACTGTGTAGTTCACTTGAATCGGCAATATCAGCATTTGGCTGCTGAGGAAGCAACTCAAAGCAAGGGCAAGGCTACACAAGGTTCGAGTAAATGGTATTCGAAATCGTCGTTTTCATGCTCGAAATCAGATCGTCGGCTGAGTCAAAATGTCGATATTGCTCAGGGACGAATTACATTTTAGGCAGTTGTCAAGCTTTCGCCGCTCTTCCTGTGATTCAAAGATTCGATTTCGCCAAACACAATCGTTTATGTATCAATTGCC
Source organism: Drosophila kurseongensis (assembly GCA_018153305.1). Taxonomy (NCBI): domain Eukaryota; kingdom Metazoa; phylum Arthropoda; class Insecta; order Diptera; family Drosophilidae; genus Drosophila; species Drosophila kurseongensis. The sequence goes on from JAECXX010000001.1 coordinate 7,892,747, forward strand.
TAAATCCGGGACATGCAGTAATGAAGTGCAAGGCAGCAAAGTGCCGAGTTTGCTCGAAACCCCATAATACGCTTCTTCACAGATACGGGGTAGATCAGCAACAAACTTTTTCGCAAGGGCATTCTCAGACACAGTCAGCCTTTGATCATCCTAATCAAGCACATTCATGCCATGTTGCGAGTAGTGATCAAGTCATTCTTGCTACTGCCGTAGTAAAGGTTCGGGATAGATTTGGACAATTTCAGTTGGCACGAGCTCTTTTAGATTCAGGTTCGCAAATCAATTTTATGGCCGAGGATTTAGCACAGCGTCTACGGTTAGCCAGAGAAGAATCACTTTTAAATATCGCCACTGTTGGAAAGAATGATTCGATAGTACGACACAAAGTTCACCCGTCGATTCGTTCTCGATTAAATTCTCATAGTTTCGCAAGCGATTTTTGGGTTTTAAAATCGATTTCAACTTATCAACCCGATCATGAGGTCAATTTTGCCCAATGTAGCATTCCAGCAAACATTGAGTTGGCGGACCCTCGATTTTACAAGCCCGCAAAAGTGGACTTATTAATCGGCGCATAATCCTTTTTTGAACTCCTGAGCGTAGGCCAAATAAAGTTGGGATCCGAACATCCATCAATTCAAAAAACTTTGTTAGGATGGATTGTTTCGGGGAAGTATACTTAACAGGGATCAAAAAGAGCTCAGGTGTGCAGCATCACTGTCCATGAAGATATCAGTTCTCTCGACTCTCTGGTTGAACGTTTCTGGGAATTAGAACAAGTCACAGATAGATCGAAGGGTGTTTATACAGCTGAACAAGTCGCTTGCGAGCAACACTTTGAGCGCACCGTACACAGGCTTTCGTCGGGTCGTTTTGAGGTGAAGCTGCCATTCAAAAGAGACCCAAGTGTTCTAGGTTTATCCTTCGAGACGGCAAGGCAAAGATTTCTTGCGTTGGAACGCAGACTTGCAACAAATAATGAATTGCATGACATGTATCAGGAGTTCATGAGAGAGTATCTTAACCTTGGTCATATGTCATTGAGTCCAACCCCTCCTCTAGGACCACACTACTATATTCCGCATCAATATGTCCTGAGACCTGACAGTAGCACCAGAAAGATGAGAGTCGTGTTCGATGCATCGAGTAAGACGTCAACTTCTATCTCATTGAATAAAACCTTAATGGTGGGTGCCACTATTCAGAGGGAGCTTTACGCCATTTTAGCAAGATTTCTATTGCACGAATAGGCCTTAACGGCTGACATTTCGAAAATGTATAGGCACGTTAACGTTGCCGCAGAAGATCGGAACCTGCAACTTATCTTATGGAGGGAAAAATCGACAAATGATCTCCAAACCTATCGACTAAACACGGTCACTTCGTGCATTCGTTGCATCTTTAAGCTAAGTGAAAACACTTGGCATGAGATGGAATCCTCAAAATTACGTATTTCATTATCACTTGGATTCATTCGATTCTTTACCACCAACTAAACGCAATATCTTGTCCGTCACATCTCGGTTGTTTGATCCGTTTGGCTTATTGTGCCCGTTAATCACAAGAGCAAAGATATTGTTACAGGAATTGAATTGGGACGAGTCGGTTCCAATGATTGTGTATACCACCTGGAATAGGTTTAAGCAGAGTTTGCGAGAGTTAGACAAGATATCTATACCTCGATATATCTGTCTTGCGGGTTATGAGACTGTTCAAGTCCACGGATTCACTGATGCATCTAGTGAAGCGTACGGCTGTTGCATCTACGTCCGTACCACTGTTGGAAGAAGTCATTCGTCGAGATTGCTAACTGCCAAATTCCAAGGCTTGAGTTGTGTGCGGCACATCTTCTCGCCAAGTTATGGGCTCAAGTAGCTCCCTTGCTAAACAACTTCGAACTGGAAAGTATTAATTTCTGGTCGGATTGCAAGTTACTTTGTATTGGATAAAAAGGGATCCATCCACGCTAGCAACGTTTGTTGCAAATTGAGTTTCAGAGATCCAAGAGCTCTAAGAAAGCATTGTTTGGAGGCATGTGCCTACAGAAGAGAATACGGCTGATTTGGTGTCATGTGGAACAGACATAGAAGGTTTAAGATGTTCTTTATGGGAAAATGGACCCGAGTTCTTGCTTCGAAGTCAAGATGAGTGGCCTCGTCTTCATCAGATAGAGGTCTCGCCTGATTTACAGCTGTCCGAGAACAATAAAAGCGTGGCAGTATGTTCCGTAACAAAAGGCCAAACGAATGTATTTACTGATCTTGTTGAAAGATGTTCGTCTTTTAAAAAGGTACTGCTGATTATGGCATACGTAAATCGGTTCATTCAAGGAAAGAAACCGTATGATGCCAAATTTCCGTTACTACTATCTCAAAAATCCCAATTCGTAACATTGTTTCTTCGCAACTTACATAGGACCCATTATCATGCAGGTGTCAAGAAGATGGTGTCACTGATCAATGCGCGAGAGGCTTGTACAAAGGTCGTCCGTGGTTGTGGAGTAGTCTTCTGCGGTCCATTTTATGTTTCGCTTAAGATTCGTGGAAAACCCCCTATCAAGACATACGCGGCCGTCTTTGTTTGTTTTTCGTCAAAGGCTGTTCACCTTAAGCTCGTTGTCGATCTATCTATTGACAGTTTTTTATCTGTTTTCAAAGGTTCGTCGGTCGGAGGGGTCTTCCGGAGAAGATGTACAGCGACAACGCCACCAATTTCGTGGGGGCGAGAAAAATCCTCGAAGAGCTGAACGCAGCGTTTCACCGCAATCAGGAGCAGATCAGAGCGTACGCGGCTCAACGAGGCGTCGAGTAGTCTTTTATACCGCCGAGGTCACCACACTTCAGAGGACTGTGGGAGGCAGCCGTCAAGGCCGCCAAGCATCGGTTGCTGCGAGGTGTCGGCAACGCCAAGCTCACAGCCGACGAGTTGAGCACCCACATGGTGGAAATAAAGGCCCTGCTCAATTCTCGTCCCATCGCGTCGCGAACCCAACGATGGAGAAGCGCTGACCCCCGGACATCTTCTGATCGGCCAGCCTCTTCTTACTCTGCCGCCAGAATCCGACACAAACGGAATCTCCAGCAAGGTGGCTACGCGTACTTGAAACGGTGACGAATGCTGTCCGCTCTCAAGCAAGAGATTTGGCAGAGTTGGTCCAAGGATTACCTGCCCAGCCTGCAGCAGCGCAAGAGCATCGAGGGCCCCGATCTAGACATCGGGGGCTTAGTTCTCGTTCACGAGGACAACCTGCCGCCTCAGCGGTGGCTCACAGGACGCGTGGCCGAAGTTCAAACGGCTGGAGGCGTCATCTTGAAGCGCGCTATCCACAAATTGGCATTGCTGCCAGTTGGCAGCACAATCGAGGAGGTTAAAGCGCCGGAGGGCTTCAACGGGGCCGGAATGTTGGAGCAGTAGAATAAATACGTAGAATATAAATAAAAATGAAGTTGAATGTAAACATGAAGCTATAGATAAGAAAAATGTAAACAACCAAGATGTATACAAGCCTAGCTTAAAGTGCGCTCCAGCTTTCCATATAGCTGTGCGGGGAACTCTTATACTGATAAGCTTTTTTGTAACTTCGTGTCACTTGTAAAATTTGGCACTGGTCGTGTAAGTCAGTCGCTCATTATCGCTGAGAATCGTTGGCTGCGCCAGCGAATTAAATATTGGAATTCGACTGTTGCGTTTGTTTCTATCGCCGTGGAAAACCACCACCAGGTCGCCAGTGGTAGTCTCCTTTTTTGTTTAAATTGTCCGGGAAAAATCTTCCGGATTTTCAGTGTGTAAGTATTAAGTAGCTGGTACGTCTGTCATACGGTGAATGACTTTACATCGGTTCCCATCCACGAATCGTATTCGATAAGTACGAAGTTCCGAATATATTGTCAATCTTTCCTGAACATTGTCCTAGCGACTTAATTAGTTTTATTAAATAGAAATTATGTAGCGTGCGTGGTTTATTTCCGATTCAGATTCTTTTCGCTCACATAATGGAGGGGACTTAATCCTCTATGCCTAGCAACGTAAAAGTGGCATTCTTATTCCTAAAGTTGAATTCTTATCTAGCTATGCTCTAACTAGCTCGCCGGATTGTCGGGGTTTTTCCTTCTTTCCCTACACATCAACACACTAGCACAATAATTAAAGTGTACTTGTAAATAAACTAGCGAAAAAACGGTCAAAGTCAAAATATTAAACAAACAGGTAAATAGGCAAAAATATTTATATGGAATCCAATTCCCGACTGTTCTACGGATCTTCTTTTTTTTTTTTTTTTTTTTTGTCTTTTCGCGCGGAGTCTCACGGCCCACTTACCCGCCCAACCGACCGAGGGGCGCAGCCGTGTATCGTACGGCACGATTCGCGATAAGATAGACGCGAGATCGGAAAATAAAGGTAAAGGTCCGAGGAAAAAAGTATTAGATAGATCAATCTTGTGCCAATGAAGCAAGTATTAATCGTTTCAGGAGCGGCAGAGAGTCAAGATTTGATATTACAGGGAAAAGTCTATTATAGTCAGAACATAATACTCTGAAAGGCTCATGCAAGGCATAGTTAGATCTACAGTGATTTAAAGTTAGGGGAATATAATTTCTAGTTAATCTACTTGGCACAGAAAGGTTTAGCCGACTTAACAAGTCGGGGCAGTCAATATCATCATGTATAAGGTTATAAATAAAGATAGTACCAAGCATCGTTCTACGGTTGGCTAGGGATGGTAAATTAATCAAAAGAAGTCTACTAGAATAAGAAGGTAAGATAAGATTTGCATCCCAGTTTAGGCGCTGTAAAGCAAAAAGAAGGAAGTTTTTTTGTACAGATTCAATACGACCAATATGTATTCCGTATTGTGGACTCCAGACGGGAGACCCATACTCCAGAATCGGACGGACTAGCGAAATAAATAAAGTTTTAGTCAAATAAGGATCATCGAATTCTTTTGACCACCTTTTAATAAATCCAAGCACTCCTCTGGCTTTATTAACCATGGACGAAATGTGATTAGAAAATTTTAGTTTAGGGTCCAAGAGAACGCCAAGATCGTTTACAAGAGTTATTCTATCCAAAGAGCTGCCACTTAACGTGTAAGTCGCGTATATCGGATTGGCCCGATAAAAAGTCATCAGCTTGCACTTGGAACCGTTTAAATTTAGTAAATTATCTCGGCACCAGTTTAGAAAATTATCTAGATCGGATTGCAAGTCTAAATGGCAAGAAATGTCCTTATGTCCTCCCTTGTGGGACACCGGAGGTAACACGGAGAATTTCAGACATTGAATTTTTAAAAAGGACCCCTTGTGACCTGCCATTCAGATAACTTGAAATCCATTTAAGCAGATCAACTGGAAAACCTAACAGGTCAAGTTTTTGAATAAGAAGTAAGTGATTTGCAGAGTCAAATGCTTTACTAAAGTCAGTGTTAATGACGTCTGTTTGAAAACTACTATTGAAGCCTTTTATCACAAATGTAGTGAGCTCTAAAAGGTTTGTGATTGTGGATCTACGTTTAATAAATCCGTGTTGACACGGAGAAATGATTGATCTGCAAAGGTGCTGCAAATGAGGAGTAATAATTTTTTCAAAAAGCTTAGGAATAGCTGACTACTTAGAAATACCTCTGTAGTTACTGGCTTCTAACTTGTTACCTTTTTTGAAAAGAGGAATAACAAATGATTCCTTCCAAATATTTGGGAATTGGGAGGTTTCTAGAGATAAGGTAAACAATTGGTGAAGAGGTTTGCACAGGGCCTTAGCGCAATACCTAAGCACGCACCCAGGAATACCATCGGGCCCTGGCGAATAAACAGGCTTAATACGAAAAAGATCCAAAAGAAGAGAGCTTTCTGTTAAAGTGGGACAGAATATGAGATTTGACTTGGACATGTTGTAAGAATAAGGCTGTGATGAATAATCTAAAGTAGAGTAAGACGTTTGAAAAAATTGGGCAAATATATCGGCTATTGCCTGATCTGTGGTTCCCGTCATGTTTTCGAACGATAGCGAGGAAGGAAAAGAATTAGATTTACGCTTGGTGTTAACAAAATTATAAAACTGTTTCGGGTCCTGAGAGAACTGGACCTTACAACGGTTTAAGTAACTATTATAACACTGAGCATTAAGCACGGTAAATCTTGACCGAGCACTTAAATATCTAGTAAAAACAGATTGAGAACCGGTATTTTTATATTTCCTAAAAAGTCTGGACTTTACATTTCTTAAGTGTGTCAACTCTTTACTAAACCAAGGTGATTTATTGGAAGTTGACGGATAGTACCACGGAACACAGGAATTAAAAAATGAGTTTATTGCAGTGTAAAAACATTAACTGCATCGGACATATTAATGCATAAGTAAAGATCAGACCAATTAAAGCCAGAAATAAAATTATTTAGCCTCAGAAAGTCTGCCTTGCGAAAATAATGTATTCGTTTGGATTTTTCTGATTTTTCTTCTATAACTCTACCCGTATCAAATGAAAGTTCGATTGTTGGGTGATATGGATCTTCAGGTTGCGTGAGTGGTGCTACTCTGGAGAGAAACACACCTTCAGGATTTGATACAAAACACAAATCAAGTAGACGACCTAATGAATTTCGAACATGGTTTACTTGAGATAGAGATATGTCAAGCAGGCCGTCAATAAAATCATGCTGTGCTATAGGTAGTAAGACATGCGATCCATCCTCAGTGGACCAGGTATATTAAAATCACCTAGAACTACCAACTGATCCCTATCGGAAAGCTTATTTGCAACGGACTTAATAACGGATAGGTGATTTAAATAATCAGGAAGTTCAGACAACGGCGGAATATATAAGCAAGTTATGTATATAAAGTTACCAGGAAGCGATAACTATACACAAGTAAATTCAATGGTATTGAATTCATCAAAAAATAACTCCTCAGACGGGAGGTTTGAATCAACTCCAATTAAGACTCCACCTCCCCGTCTAGAGGGACGGTCATACCTATATATTGTATACTTACCTGGAAAAACTTCGGAGCTAAAGATCTCCGGCTTTAACCAGGTATCTGTAAACACAATAATATGAGATGCAAAGGAAAGGCTATCGGAATACAATTTAGTGAGTTTGCTATGCAAACCTCTTGCATTCTGATAGGAAAGACGGAGGTTAGAAGTTAGTTTTTTGAAATTGGTACACTGGTTTGGCCTCGACTAGGAAGTTTTACTCCCACGGGCCCCTTCTTCTTTATCTTAGCCTCGAACTCTTTTACAACCATATTATCCGGCCAAAAGTCGCCCGAGCATATGGCTTCAAAAAGCTCGTTAGGGACAGTTATCTTGAAAGATGAAATGTCTCTAGCATAAGAAAACTTAAACTTTTCCACCTTTACACTATTAGAATCGGCTTTAGTTTTGTCTTGTATATAGGACAATACATCAGAAGATGTTTGATCAGGGGAAAGCCGAGAATCGAAAATTTGTTTCTTTAGTGGAACCACTGAAAGGGATTTTGGTGGAGCAGACATTGTTTCTGCAAAACCAACTTGAGCCGGTTGTCCGGACTTAGTAGTCCCTTGTGGTGGTGATGCTATATTCTGAAAGATAGGTGGATCCACTAATTGTGAAACCACTACGGACAAATCGGAATTCTTAGAAGTCATTCTGTAACGGATTGTTCGGATACCGAATCTTTTTTAGCTGCTGATCTTAGCAACATTTGAGGGTTTGCTGAAATCAGCTGCTGATCCGCCGGAATGCTCTGTTGTTCTTTTGATTTCGGTTGCGGGGTGTTCCCCTTTTGTTCCTTACCACCAGCGGCCTTTTTGCGCTTAGGGGACTCTTCTAATAGCTTACGACTATTAAACTGCGAGTCCAGCGCAGAGAGGAGATCATCAGCTCGGCGAAAACTATCTCTAGCAACACCGAAACAGCTAATCAGCCCCATGAAGCCGCCTTTAGTTTGGCGCATGAACGATTTCATCTCGTTCGCAACCTCGACACAAGCGTCACAACAAAACTGCAAATTGGGCCCCTTTGAAAGGTCATCACTTGCTCGGCCAGTAAAACCGGCGCACTTGGTGTGCACCATATTTTCACACAGCCAGCAAGTCATATTAGACGGGTCAGCCCTGATTACGAGGCTGCATTTTTTGCAGAAGCAGACTAAATTTGTATTATTCATTTTATATATAGGGACCACTGTACCAAGAAAGCGAATTGAAATTTATAAGCGAGCAGTTATAAGTACCGCAAGAGTGCAGAAACTGCACGCTTAGAACTTTCAAATCAAAGAGAGCAAGAGAGCGGGAGCGTAAATAAGTTAAAGTGCATGCACAAAAGAGAAACGGCGGGGATATAATAAAATAAAACACAGATAAGAATTATGAAAACTAAAACAATTTATTAGTATTAACACAAAGTGCACTCGCGAAGCGAACGGAGTTTAAGTTTATGTTTGAATAACCGGAAGAAAATGTTTTGATTGTTTTGATAAAACCCACCGATGGGAATAAACGAAATTAAAATACAAAATTCGAAGCGCAGAAAAAAAACACGACCGTTCACTTTGAAAGTCAAAGAATAATGAAGGTGTAATTTAGCACCTGTCTGTACCCTCCCAAGTATTGCAATACCCATAAATGCTATGGATTGACCCTTAATCTAACCGTAAAATATTTATAATAGTGACTTTAACTTCCCCATGCCTTATATATAGTTCGATTTCTTAATTTATTACTTCATTACTTATTTATGGAATTAAAATTATACGTTTATTTGACATTCTGTGTCTAACTCAATAGTATTCATTCTTAATACAAAGATATATGAATCAAATCTTACGTTATGTTTTCATATCGAAAGTACAAAGTAATCAAACCTAAAATTGTTTGTATACGCATACGAAAGAGAACTCGAACTGGTCAAATACCAAAAGAATCAAAAAATGCGGAGATATGTAGTGTAGAGCATAAAGACTTAACTACCTTAAGTTGACTTACCAAACATTGCCGTCGTTGAATAATAAAACAATGATTAGTCCTTGCCCTAAACATACATACGCTGTCTACGCAATTAAGCGCTTATTGGCCTCGAATGATTACACGTTGCTTAACTCAGCTTATCATTAAATTAAAATTATATTTATATCAAAGCAAACAATACTAAAATTTTACTTTAATACGCCCAAACTTAAATCTTGACTAAGTCATACACAGATAACTTGCCATCGCTTAGGCTCAATCTCCTCCTAATATTTAAATCGAGTGCTATGTATGCCCTAGCACATGGTTGTAAACTACCCTAGCGTCATCAGAGATATCAATGATCAGTTCTTTTTAGTTTTCCAGGATGCGAGAGAAAGAGTTGGCTTCCTGAGGGGTTTTACATCTGCTTCCTCTGAACATAAATGGTCACGTGGTTCGGTGGCCGGTTACGTAGTGCAGGTTAGGAACGGTCGCTGTTTGGTTTTGCTCCATCTAATCAGGTTATGGTGAACCGGCTGGCCGGTTAGCGCCGGTTACCTCAACTAAGGGCGGATTAGCGAGAGCGCCGTCTAGGTTGTGAGCGGATCCCGTTAGTTTATGGACCACAGACAGCCAGGCTTTGGGCGCTCGCTCGCAGGCTATTTGAGAACTCCACCAGGTTATCTGCGAACGCCACGCCACTGAATCAGTGCGTACGCCACCGGATAAGGCGCGTGCTGTATGGGTTCTATGAAAAACACTCACTTGCATACTTTTATTTCACTAATGCCAATATCTACCTTTTCCTTAATGTCTCCTGAACTGCCTGGTCGATTTCGTTCACTGTGGGGAATCTGCCCAGGAATGTTGGATGACCTACGTAGATGTGACTTGACCACCCTTGTTGTCTCACGTGGCAGTATAGCGGTCCTAAGGTCACCAATCTGTTACGAAAACTCTAATATTTTACTTCCTTTAGCGCAGCATGACTTTATTGACGGCTTGCTTGACATTGCGCTATCCACAGTAAACTATGTCCAAATCCGTCTTATTCAAATGCCATATCCAAGACCAGCTTAATTTTTATACCCGTTACTCGTAGAGTAAAAGGGTATATTGTATTCGTGCAAAACTATGTAACAGGTAGAAGGAAGCGTTTCCGACCCTATAAAGTATATATATTCTTGTTCAGGATCACTAGCCGAGTCGATCTAGCCATGTCCGTCTGTCCGTCTGTCTGTCTGTCTGTCCGTATGATCGCTGAGATCTCGGAAACTATAAAAGCTAGAAGATTGGCATTTTGCATGCAGATCCTAGGAGTTCCTACGCAGCGCAAGTTTGTTTCAATCGCAAATATACGATTTTCAAAATTGTAATATTTCGGAAAAGTAAAAATGCAGTTTTATTGTGTTTATCTATGCCTATCGAAATGTAGAAGAAATTTTTCAAATCGGACCATTCGTTAAAAAGTTATGCGTGATCAAAGTTTCTATCTCCATCTCCCTCGCACTCCCTTTACCTGAGTAACGGGTATCTGATAGTCGGGGCACCCGACTATAGCGTTCTCTCTTGTTTTTACTGTGCTTTACGCCCGGTGTTATAAAAGCTATCTGACTGTTTGGAGGGTCCAGTTTTCACAAGATCTAAAACAGTTTTATAAGCGTAAATCAGTCTGTTACCCACCATCGCTATCATTTAAAAATTCTACGGCAATATCTGATCAGGCAATTTCCGATTTATTTGCCTAGCTTTTCCAAACAACATATTCTGTTTCATCCCATCTAAATCCGTCTTATTCAAATGCCATATCCAAGACAAGCTTAATTTTTTTTCGAGGTTAAGCGAAAGCTCCCTTCTCTTGGATTTCCATAAAGTTAAACCAGTCATTCACCGGGACCCGACGGAGTTCCAAGTTGCGTGCTTAAATACTGTGCTGAAACTCTGTGTAGACCTCTGCACAAGTTGTTTACCTTGTCTATAAAAAGTTCTCATTTCCCACTTATTTGGAAGGAGTCATTTGTTATTCCCCTTCATAAGAAAGGAAATAAATCGAATACAAGCAATTAAAAAACTTGAAGTTTAGTGTAAGTTAGTTTAGGGCGAAGGCGGGAGCACAATAAAGTTCTCTCTCGCTCTCAGCGATGTCGCCCCGTCTTCGCCAACCTTCGTTAAGCTAGGCTCTAAGTACTTTGTCGAAATATAAAATAGACATTCGTTGAAATTGAAGTGAGCCGTCGACACCTTTTTCTTTCGTTTTTTTCGCATTTAATAATTTTAACCACCGCAGTCTTTCGGTTCGATTAAATTAGAAAACTCTCTGATTTTTCATGGCGCCCCCGGGTGGACTATAAAATTAGTGACAGTGACACATAAAAAATAAAGTGCAAGTGCAGGTCAAAGCACTGAAATTACGTAGTGCTTTTTATTGTTGCCCGCGGCGTGTCGGTGTGGATAGGAAAAATACACAGCAGCTACTGCTTAAAGTCTCGTGCCACAGAAGAACTGCTGCCAGAGGGATGCCCTGCGACTGCTCAATTTGCAAAAGGAAAGTGGCAGCTGGATTGAAAGACCCTAACGCAGAACCTGAGGTATTTGTGCAAAAATTGAAAGCTTGAGTTTATAAGCAAAACAATTTAATTGTTTATTGTCTTGTGCTGAAAAAATGCACCTCGCTTTCAATTCTTGGCACAGACGTATTGACATAGTAGAGCTAGTTGTGCATGCATTTATTTATAATAAATAAAATAAAAAATTATATTAAAATTTATTACATACACAAACATATACACCTACACATTACATAACCTATTTGAACCGCCGTTGGATGCAACATTTAATTGTGTTATATTATTGCAATCACAGTCGCCCCCAGTTTTTTGTTTAATTGAAAAACGAAAATTAATAGTTGGTAAAATCCTCCCAGCCGCTATATATAACCAATACATAAGCCCTCATATACAAGCAGCTGCAGCGGTGAACTTTTTCGTTTTTCGCTTGTAGCAACGTTGTAATTGTTGGACTTTTGGTTTGGCGCACTGACGATCAAAGTGACGCGCTACCCTGCATTCGGACGGGTATACTGATTTTTGCCGTCTTTTGCAACCACTATTAATTTTGATACTTCGTGGCTCGATATTCAATTTAAAATTTTTTTTCGTCGTTTTCGTTGTGGATAAATATTAAAATATTTTTTCGAACAAATTTAATAATTAAATTAAATTATTATTTACTCTTGGTTTTTTGTTTCGAAAATTTATTTAACATTTGTCGTCGTTCTAATTGAACAATTATCCTGTTTAGAATTTATTTATTTTTTTAATTTATTATTCTTTGGATAAATAATTTATTATATATATATATATATTTATTTTCGTGGCTTATATATAAAAATAAATTAAAAATGAGTCCAGATAAGCCAAAATCTCTTGAACTTCTTGCGGATCTTAAAAACAAGCCAAAAAAACCAGTGATGAGCATCCGCCGATTAAATGATCGAATAGAAGCCGGCCAGATTCCGATTCAAGAAGTAGAACTTAATTGTCGGCTAGAGATGTTAAATGCTTCAATTATTAAGGCAACTCAATTACAAGAACAGATCGAAGATTTAGATGATGGCGATGAGTTCGGAAAAGAGTTGGAAGAGCTTTCAATAAAAACCAAGGCAAAAATAATGTCGCTTATCTCAGCCTTGAAGACGGCAAGCGAAACCAAACTAATTGGATCAGCTTCTGTAGCCCCAACTCGAGCTCGACTTCCGAATTTGGCCGAAATTCAGCGGAAAATATTTGGAGTTTAGGAATTTCATTAGCCTTTTCGAAACTCTTGTTCATCAATACGACAGCATTCCCGTTTTTATACCCTTGCAGAGGGTATTATAATTTTGGTCAAAAGTGTGCAACGCAGTGAAGGAGACATCTCCGACCCTATAAAGTATATATATTCTTGATCAGGATCACCTCCTGAGTTGATATAAGCATGTCCGTCTGTCCGTCTGTCCGTCTGTCCGTCTGTCCGTCTGTCTGTCCGTCTGTCCGTCTGTCCGTCTGTCCGTCTGTCTGTTTCTACGCAAACTAGTCTCTCAGTTTTAAAGATATCGAGTTGAAACTTTGCACACACCCTTCTTTCCTTTGCACGCAGTATATAAGTCGGAACGGCCGGGATCGGCCTACTATATCCTATAGCTGCCATATAACTGATTGATCGGAAATGCCATAACTTTGGTGTTTGTAAAGTTAGGAAGTTGGGATTTTCTATGGGTTTTATATTTGGCCAATCAATCCGACCTACCAAATTTCATAAGGATCGGCCGACTGTATCCTATAGCTGCCATATAACTGATTGATCGGAAATGCCATAACTTTGGTGTTTGTTAAGGTGGGAAGTTGGGATTTCCTATGGGTTCTATATTAGGCCAATCAATCCGACCTACCAAATTTCATAAGGATCGGCCGACTATATCCTATAGCTGCCATATAACTGATTGGTCGAAAATGCCATAACTTTGGTGTTTGTAAAGTTAGGAAGTTGGGATTTTCTATGGGTTTTATATTTGGCCAATCAATCCGACCAATAAAATTTCATAAGGTTCGCGGACTATATCCTATAGCCGCCATATTACTGATTGATCGGAAATGCCATAACTTTGGTGTTTGTAAAGTTAGGAAGTTGGGATTTTTATGAGTGTTAAGAATGCATCATATGAATAATTTTGGAGAATATAATTTACAGAATATTCTGCAAGGGTATTTCAACTTCGGCTCCGCCCGAAGTTAGCTTTCCTTTCTTGTTGAAAAATTCAATCACTTAATTTCTTGTCTTTCTGGTGAAGCTTTGGGAACTATTAAGGCCTACAAAGTCACAGAGAGCAATTATGAAAAGGCTATGATTAGCCTGAAAAAAGTGTATGATAACGAATTTTTAATTTTTATGAATAATATTTCAAAATTGTTTAGTCTTCCGAAAATAACGCAGCAGTCAGCGTCGTCTTTAAGAAATATTATCGACACCGTATCATCTATATACGATTCTTTGTTATCGATAGGAGACGACTCCAAGATTTCAAATGCAATGTTGTTCTATCTTGTTTTGAACAGAGTAGACCCAGTGACCAAACAAAAATGGGAAGAACAATTAGATTATGAAAGGTTACCGCTTTGGTCCGATTTTAAAAAAATGTTAAACCGCCGATACCAGCATTTATCCGCTGAAGAATCGACGAAACCAAAGCAAGATAAAGTTATGTCAAGCAAGCCACATAATCGTAGCTCATTTTCTTGTTCTTCGTCCAACAGTAAATCCCAGCAAAGTTGTAGCTATTGCAATGCAGGAGACCATACCCTAGCGAACTGTGGTCCGTTTGGTCGTCTTTCGGTAATGCAAAGGTTCGACTTTGTAAAATCTAAATCTTTGTAAGTCTTGCCATCAGGTCGGTTTGAGGTAAGACTGCCGTTTAAATCTGATTCAAATGAGTTAGGCAACTGTTTAAAGTTGCAAAACGGCGTTTTTGTCGCTTGACTCGAGACCTTGAGATGAAGAAAATGTACCTAAAATTTATGGAGGAGTACCTTTCCTTAGAATCTATGTCTCCTACAGATAAACATCCTTCTGCTCCACATGATGTTATCCCACATCAATGTGTTCTGAGACCCCAAAGTACGTCAACCAAGTTAAGTGTCGTTTTCGATGTGTCTTGTAAATCGTTAACTCTGAAGTCTCTAAATAATATTTTGATGGTTGGGTCGACAATCCAAGATGAGTTGTACTCAACGTCACTGCGCTTCCGGCTGCAAAGGTTCGCCCTGACCGCCGATGTAAAGAAAATATATGTGCAACGCAGTGAAGGAGACATCTCCGACCCTATAAAGTATATATATTCTTGATCAGGATCACCTCCTGAGTTGATATAAGCATGTCCGTCTGTCCGTCTGTCCGTCTGTCCGTCTGTCCGTCTGTCCGTCTGTCTGTCCGTCTGTCCGTCTGTCCGTCTGTCTGTTTCTACGCAAACTAGTCTCTCAGTTTTAAAGATATCGAGTTGAAACTTTGCACACACCCTTCTTTCCTTTGCACGCAGTATATAAGTCGGAACGGCCGGGATCGGCCTACTATATCCTATAGCTGCCATATAACTGATTGATCGGAAATGCCATAACTTTGGTGTTTGTAAAGTTAGGAAGTTGGGATTTTCTATGGGTTTTATATTTGGCCAATCAATCCGACCTACCAAATTTCATAAGGATCGGCCGACTGTATCCTATAGCTGCCATATAACTGATTGATCGGAAATGCCATAACTTTGGTGTTTGTTAAGGTGGGAAGTTGGGATTTCCTATGGGTTCTATATTAGGCCAATCAATCCGACCTACCAAATTTCATAAGGATCGGCCGACTATATCCTATAGCTGCCATATAACTGATTGGTCGAAAATGCCATAACTTTGGTGTTTGTAAAGTTAGGAAGTTGGGATTTTCTATGGGTTTTATATTTGGCCAATCAATCCGACCAATAAAATTTCATAAGGTTCGCGGACTATATCCTATAGCCGCCATATTACTGATTGATCGGAAATGCCATAACTTTGGTGTTTGTAAAGTTAGGAAGTTGGGATTTTTATGAGTGTTAAGAATGCATCATATGAATAATTTTGGAGAATATAATTTACAGAATATTCTGCAAGGGTATTTCAACTTCGGCTCCGCCCGAAGTTAGCTTTCCTATCTTGTTGAAAAATTCAATCACTTAATTTCTTGTCTTTCTGGTGAAGCTTTGGGAACTATTAAGGCCTACAAAGTCACAGAGAGCAATTATGAAAAGGCTATGATTAGCCTGAAAAAGTGTATGATAACGAATTTTTAATTTTTATGAATAATATTTCAAAATTGTTTAGTCTTCCGAAAATAACGCAGCAGTCAGCGTCGTCTTTAAGAAATATTATCGACACCGTATCATCTATATACGATTCTTTGTTATCGATAGGAGACGACTCCAAGATTTCAAATGCAATGTTGTTCTATCTTGTTTTGAACAGAGTAGACCCAGTGACCAAACAAAAATGGGAAGAACAATTAGATTATGAAAGGTTACCGCTTTGGTCCGATTTTCATCTATATACGATTCTTTGTTATCGATAGGAGACGACACCAAGATTTGAAATGCAATGTTGATCTATCTTGTTTTGAACAGAGTAGACCCAGTGACCAAACAAAAATGGGAAGAACAATTAGATTATGAAAGGTTACCGCTTTGGTCCGATTTTGAAAAAATGTTGAACCGCCGATACCAGCATTTATCCGCTGAAGAATCGACGAAACCAAAGCAAGATAAAGTTATGTCAAGCAAGCCACATAATCGTAGCTCATTTTCTTGTTCTTCGTCCAACAGTAAATCCCAGCAAAGTTGTAGCTATTGCAATGCAGGAGACCATACCCTAGCGAACTGTGGTCCGTTTGGTCGTCTTTCGGTAATGCAAAGGTTCGACTTTGTAAAATCTAAATCTTTGTAAGTCTTGCCATCAGGTCGGTTTGAGGTAAGACTGCCGTTTAAATCTGATTCAAATGAGTTAGGCAACTGTTTAAAGTTGCAAAACGGCGTTTTTGTCGCTTGACTCGAGACCTTGAGATGAAGAAAATGTACCTAAAATTTATGGAGGAGTACCTTTCCTTAGAATCTATGTCTCCTACAGATAAACATCCTTCTGCTCCACATGATGTTATCCCACATCAATGTGTTCTGAGACCCCAAAGTACGTCAACCAAGTTAAGTGTCGTTTTCGATGTGTCTTGTAAATCGTTAACTCTGAAGTCTCTAAATAATATTTTGATGGTTGGGTCGACAATCCAAGATGAGTTGTACTCAACGTCACTGCGCTTCCGGCTGCAAAGGTTCGCCCTGACCGCCGATGTAAAGAAAATATATCGCCAATTGATGGTGAATCAAGCAGATAGGCAGTTTCAACTTATAGTGTGGAGTCCTTGAGATTATACAAGCTCAACACCGTAACATATGGTACTGGACCAGCCCCGTTTTTGGCTATTCGGTATTTAAAAAGGTTAAGTGAGTCTGCCAAACTTTCTTTTCCTGGAGGTGCTAAGGTTATTGGTCAAAGACTATTAAGTCTGAAGTATCTCAGGTTCGTCAAACTGCAGGTTTTGAATTGACAACGTGGTTTTCAAACTCACCTGACGTTACCGCATCTAAGAGCATAGTTAAATCCATACCCATCTCGGACTTAGAGTCAACTAAGGCGTTGGGAATATCGTGGTTGCCTAACGAAGATGCCTTCAAGTTCCAAATTGACACTGCTGTCATGGGTCTCCTCGTCTTATTAAGTCCTATTATAATTAGAGGAAAGATCCTATTGCAGGAACTTTGGCTAAATAAGTTAGATTGGGATGAGTCGATTCCTTTTCATTTGGAAACAGCGTCGAATATGAAAAAATGACACTGTCTAAATTAGAGGAAATATCTATTCCCCGGTTTGTGCATACCGATCCGATGTCACCGGTCCAATTACATGCCTTCGCCTTCATACAGTCAATATGGTTTACTGGACCTCCGTTTTTAAAAGAGGATGCAAACTGGCCCAAGAATGCACACTTTGACCTAGATGAAGAAATCCTACTACAAGAATCGAGGAAGACTGCGATCGGACTGACCGCTGCTGTAAGAAATTTGGATTTGGTAGATGTCATCGAGGGATTTTCGTCACACCTTAAACTACTTCGGGTAATCGTTTATTTGTTCCGATTCATAAAAAAATGCAAAGACAAAGTATAGTATTTGGAAATAAGCTTTTCTAAAAATTGTCGAGATATTACTAAAGCACGAGTATCATGAAAAAAGGGAAAAAGTTCGTAAAGGATCCAGAGTTGGCCCAAATCTTCAGCGATTGAATCCATGAAGACAAGGGGACTTGGTGCCACTTTTCTTTGTTGCGAGTAGGGGGGCGACTAGCTAATGCTCCTATATCATACGATGCCAAGTTTCCATTGTTGTTAACAAACGCTCCCAATTTGTGCAGAGCTATGTTCGGCATCTTCACCATTCCAATTTTCCTGTCCTTGTGAGTCTCTTTCGACAGCGTATTTGGATCGTTAACGCTCAGGTAGTTCGATCATGCATACGCTGCTTTAAGTGTAAGCCTCGAGTAATGACACAAATTATGGGAAATTTAACCGCTGATCGTCTCCGTGCTTTCCGCCCATTTGCTATATGTGGCGTTGATTTTTATGACCCTGTTTATACGACATTGAAAATTCGTGCTAGGCCTCAGTATAAGTCCTACATTGCGCTCTTCGTTTGTTTTGCGTCCAAAGCGGTTCATCTAGAAGTGGTTTCAGATTTAACCACAGATTCCTTTTTATTGGCTTTTCAAAGGTTCGCTGGGCGCCGAGGATGTCGCCAAGTCGTCCATTGCGACAAAGGGACGAACTTCGTCGGAGCGAGTCGCCACTTCCGGGCCCTGCGAGAGAGGATAAAGGACGAAGCCGACGCGATACGCGAATTTGCATCAAGAAGCGTATGTGAATTTGTGTTCACACCACCTGGTGTTCCGCACATGGGCGGACTATGGGAGGCAGGTGTCAAAACTGCCAAGAGCCTACTCCTACGGGCGGTGGGCAGCGCGCTCCTAAGCGCAGAAGAGCTGGGGACAGTCCTCGTGGGAATTGAGGCAGTGATGAACTCCCGGCCGCTCGGAGCGATCAGCAATGACCCAAGCGACGGAGAGGCTCTGACTCCCGGGCACCTACTGACAGGCGGGCCGCTACTCGCCACACCAGCACTCCGGACCCCGGACCAGGAGGGTCTCAGCTGCTTGCGGCGATGGCGGCTTGTCTCGTCAGTCAGGCAAATGTTCTGGCGGCGATGGTCCCGGGAATATGTCCTGGGCCTGCAAATTCGGGGCCAGTGGCACCAGCAACAGCCCAACATCTGCGATGGAGATCTCGTCCTCGTAGCCGAGGACAACCTGCCGCCCCAACAATGGCTCCTCGGCAGAACAGTCGCTAGGCACGCAGGGGAGGACGGCATGGTCGGGGTCGGCGACGTCCGGACTAGTTGAGGAGGCCTTTTTCGGCGGGCCATTCACAAGTTGGCGCCGCTCCCATTATGTTGAAGCCCGATGGGTGTTCAACGGGGACGGTGTTGGATCAAATTTGAATTTTTAATGAAATTGTTAAAAAACTTAAAGTTTAGTGTAAGTTAGTTTAGGGCGAAGGCGGGAACACGATAAAGTTCTATCTCGCTCTCGGCGAAGTCGCCCCGTCTTCGCCAACCTTCGTTAAGCTAGGCTCTAAGTACTTTGTCGAAATATAGAATATTCTTTCGTTTTCGTTCGTTTTTTTCGCAATTAATAATTTTAGCCACCGCAGTTTTTCGGTTTGATTAAATTAGAAAACTCTCTGATTTTTCAATATTCAAATTATCACCAATAATACTGTGACCACCGAACCGCGTAGACGTGTCTTTTTGCTCGCCCTGCTGAAAGACTTCCAAAAATCTACAAAGTGACCAAAACTAAGAAAAATATCGAAAAGACGCTGGCAGCAATGCCATATCCCAAGGTCAACATCTCCTTGTGATTAAAACTAAATTTAAAACCGATCTAGCTAATCAAATCAATTAAAAATGTCGAACGCAAATAAAATATTAACAAGTGCAACCGGTAAAGCCACGAAGCCAAGTCGCGATCGGCAACAAATACAACTAGACGAACGACGGCTGTCTTCTGCACGGAACAATGCTTACATTTCAATTGACTCATCGGAGGCAACAACAAAATTAACGTCACTGACCGCTACCGAAAGAGCCCGCTCACTGTCACCAGCGATTTTATGCTCAAGCAGCGCTGCCGTTACTCAGTCGTGGAGTTCACAATGCCCGTCACCTCTCTCTCTCATCGATGCACCGACTACTTCGGCTTGTGCGCCCACCAGCACTGTACCCTCTCTTACTACAGCAACGTCAACGACAACAACAACTTTAACGTCTGCGGCTACCCAGTGGCCTATCTCAACACCACAAGTAAAACTTTGCTCTACTGACCCTCTTACGAATAATACTCTCGTACAGACGGGGATCGATCGGTATGTACAAATAAAAAGAAAGCTTAGTCCACAAAAAAACGTAAACTCAAATTGGCCAAAAGTACCAAAAACTTAGGCAACATCCGAAAACAGATTTGCCATACTTGGCGAGACCGAAAAAGACAAGGGTCAGGCGCCTCAGGTCATGAAAGCTGTAAAGCCACCGCCAATATATATTAGGAAACACAACAGTGTCGATCTGATTAATAAGCTTAAACAAGTAATCGGGCCTAACCACTTCTATATCAATACCCTAAAAAGAGGAAACATATTAGAAACAAAACTCCAGGTTAACAACGAAGACAACTTCCGTTCTGTAACAAGATATCTCGACAATGAGCTTATAAATTACTACACTTACCAACTAAAAAGTAAGAAAGGCCTACAAGTTGTACTTAAAGGTATAGAATCGACTGTTGCGGTAGCAGAAATAGCTGAAGGCCTCACGGAAAATGGCTTCGACGTTAAGCACATCGTAAACATGGTGAACAGGGATAAAATTCCCCAACCACTGTTTAAGATTGAGCTGGCCCCAGAGACGAAACCTCTAAAAAAGGTGAAAGGTAAAAAGGGTGAGTTACCAGATTCAGCAATTTGCACGCACATTATCAACGGAATTAACGACTACGATTTAAAGAGAAAGATATCCAACAGTTATGTTTCCTGTAACGAACTTCTACGCGATATTCTTGCATACTCCGCGCATAATATTATAAAGCATAGCGCCATTCAGATGTCAAACAAACGGGATCTTAACGTCAGCCTTCAGAAGCCGAATTCTTCATTGGTTACAAAACGTCCTTTCAACGATAAAGTCGAAGTATCGGTTAAATGCTACAGTTGTCAGAAAGTTGGACATTATTCTTCGAAATGTCCTGAGCCCCAGCGCAAGCCTCGTTGCACGCACTGCAACCGCACAACACACGATTCTGCCAGCTGCCCCGATAACCAAAATACAGGTCAAAAAATTAATAAAATTGACTCTGATTCTGATTCAGAAATCTCCAAATCGATTTCGGTAAACGGCAATGAAACCATCGCATTCCAGGCAGTACGCGAACCCTAATTCGAAAGTCATTTACCGAAAGCGTATGTGTTCTACAACGATGTGCTGTTACCCTGAACGGATTTGGTGGCGGGAAATTCCTTTGTACACAGAAACTTTTCGCGAACATTGTAATTGACGATTCGGATTACGAAGTTGAAGTTTTGGTCGTAGAAGATAAACTAATAACCGAAAATGTACTTTTGGGTAAGGATATCCCTTGTCGCGATGGAAACAAATTGATCATCCTCGGTAATCAGTGTTATGTAGAGAATATTCGAAATATTCAAACAAGCCAAGAGCGTTCCTCAGTTGAGAACTAACTCATAAACGAATTGGTATTGGAAAACGCTTCTTGCTTTGCGGAGAAAGCTAACGAGCTCGGTAAATGTTCTCTAACCAAAATGGAAATAACTTTAACATCAAACGTTCCCTGCTTCACTAAGCCTTACCGTACTCCTTTTGCACTCAGACCTGTCGTCGGTAATATTATCTCCGAGTTACTCGATAGTGCTATCATTCGTCTTTCAGACTCCCCTTATGAATCTGGAATTGTCGTCGTTGGAAAACAGAATAGTGAACATCGTCTTTGCGTCGACTACCGACGTCTGAACAGTATAACCGTCAAAATACCATTGCCAATGCCAAATCTGGAGGAGCAATTTGCCCAATTAGCCGGGAATGCCTATTATTCTCAGCTGGACTTGCGTATGGGACTTCATGATAGTCGAGGTTTGCGAATCATCCAAACAGTTCACCGCATTTGTAACTTCAGACGGCCACTACGAATATAACTGGATGCCGTTCGGTCTCGTCAATGCTCCAGCAGTATTTCAAGCGGTCATGAACAAAATAGTCAAACGCATGGAGCCAGGTGAGGTACTTCATAGTCAACCACCGAACCGCGTAGACGTGTCTTTTCGCTCGCCCTGCCGAAAGACTTCCAAAAACCTACAAAGTGACAAAAGTAAGAAAGGCCTACAAGTTGTACTTAAAGGTATAGAATCGACTGTTGCGGTAGCAGAAATAGCTGAAGGCCTCACGGAAAAAGGCTTCGACGTTAAGCACATCTTGAACATAGTAAACAGGGATAAAATTCCTGTGGAGATTTGCATTGCATTGAAGCATGCCTGGGAAACAAAGAGGACCCTACTCTGAGGAAATGCAGTAACTGTGGGGGAAATCATACTGCCAACTACCGGGGCTGTCCCGTCTACAAAGAACTCAAGAGCCGCCTAAATCAGAGACGCAGTAATCCATTCACCGCTCAACACTCTGCTCAACAAAACATCTTCACCCCATCAACAACCACTCCTGGTGTCTCCTTTGCCAACGCACTCCGCTACCCTGGAATCTCACAAACATCTACCGCCCAGCCTGCAGCATTGCGTCCACAGCCACCCATACCAAGCCTAAATGATTTTCCGCTCTTAAGCCAAAATGGCCAAACAACAACTCAACCTTCTACGCAGCAAAACCAAACTCTTCTCCCACAAACACTTAGCGGTCTAGAATCTACACTAGCTACTCTTGCAAACGTCATGATGACGATTCAAAGTTCCCTTCAAGAACTACTGCGAAACCAGAGCCTTCTAATGGAACTGCTGATCAAACAAAAAGTCTGTATAAATGGACTCCTTAAGAATATGCTTCTGGAACGCAAACGGCGTTTCCCGGCACAAAAACGAACTCCTACAGTTCCTAAACAGCCACAATATTGATATCATGCTACTTTCTGAAACCCATCTAACTAATAAAAACTACTTCCATATCATCGGATATATATTCCACGCGACCAACCACCCGGACGGTAAAGCACACGGAGGTACCGGTATACTCATAAAACAACGCATAAAACATCATCCCTTGGAGACATTCGCTACTAACTACCTGGAGGCCACATCCCTACGTATAAACCTAATTGGCGGCCCACTTACCCTATCCGCCATATATTGCCCCCCACACTTCAGTATTGCAGAAAATGAGTTTATGAATTTCTACAACTCACTAGGACGCTGCTTTATAGCTGCCGGTGATTATAACGCAAAGCATCCCCACTGGGGATCTCGTCTTATCAACCCCAAAGGCCGCCAATTATACAACGCTATCATCACTCCTGGTAATGCGCTTGACTTTGTCTCACCAGCTAGGCCTACATACTGGCCCACAGATCCAAACAAACAACCTGACATTATCGATTTCGCTGTTATTAGAAGAGTCTCGCACAGGCTGATAAACATAAGAACCTTAGAAGAGCTTACATCGGACCATTCGCCAGTTCTCCTCTGTCTATCTGAACAGCCGCAGCTTCTGGAACGCCCCCAACATCTAACATCAAACAAAACAAACTGGCTGAAGTACAAAAAATATGTAAGTGCACACATCGAACTTGATCCTGAAATTTCCTCTGAATCTAACATTGACAAGTCGCTTAAACACCTCACGGACGTAATGTCCTCTGCCGCCAAACATTCTACGCCAGAACCCTCATCCACAAACCCGCTAAGAACTGGACGCTCAAGTATCCAGATCGAGTCTCTCCTACTTGAAAAACGTAGACTTCGCAGAGACTGGCAGACTCATCGGTCCCCAGCTACTAAGAAAAGACTTAATGAAGCATCTCGAAAATTGTCGAAGGCCCTCTCTACCGAAAAGAACCAGGCCCAACGGGCCTACATTGCGAAACTATCCCCGACGGGTAATAAATTCCCACTATGGAGAGCGCACCCAAACATGCAGCCACCAATAGATCCCGATTGGCCAATTCAATCACAAACAGGTGCCTGGGCGCGCAGTGACGAAGAAAGAGCTAACACCTTTGCCCATCACTTGGAAAACGTCTTCAAGCCCCACCCGCCATCCAACCAATTCACTCTACCGAATGTCTCGCTAGCGTCGCCGTCCTCCCCAGTTACCCTTGAAACCAGCACAATACTTAAGGCTATCAAAGAACACATAAACCCAAAAAAGGCTCCTGGTCACGATTTTATTTCTCCAAAAATGATAATTGAATTACCTGCATGCGCAGTCAGATGCATCGCATTTATATTTAATTCAATATTGAAATGGGGCTACTTTCCTGACCAATGGAAAAAGTCTGTCATTACAATGATCCCGAAGCCAGGAAAAGACAAATCCCAGCCTTCCTCGTACCGGCCCATCAGTCTACTCCCATGTCTATCAAAGCTATTTGAAAAACTGCTTCTTGTTCACCTAGTAACACATCTTCAAAACAACAGAACGATCCCTCTGCACCAATTCGGATTTAGGGAAAAGCATGGAACTATCGAACAGGTAAACCGCTTAACATCTGAAATTCGCACGGCTTTCGAACACAAGCAATATTGCAGTGCCTTATTTCTGGACGTATCACAGGCATTTGATCGCGTCTGGATCGACGGTCTGGTATACAAAATCAAAACCCTCCTACCGGAAAACACTCACAAGTTGCTTGAGTCATACCTCAGAAACAGAGTTTTCACCGTGAGATGTAAAACCTTTACTTCAACCATCCGTAACATCGAAGCTGGAGTACCCCAAGGAAGTGTGCTTGGACCAATCTTGTACATCCTTTACACGGCAGACATTCCAACAAGCCGCCAGACCCTCATCTCAACCTTTGCTGACGACACTGCCATTGTCAGCCGCTCGAAATGCCCAAAAACAGCTACAGCCCATTTAAAAGAACACCTGGTAGCTGTAGAAAAATGGCTCGCAGACTGGCGTATCAAAGTCAATGAGCAAAAGTGTAAGCACATTACATTTACACTAAACTTGTCGAAATGCCCACCACTGACGCTAAACAACAAGCCGGTTCCACAAGCAGACGAAGTCACCTATCTCGGCATACACCTAGACAGGAGGCTTACCTGGAGAAAGCATATAGAAGCAAAGAAGACCCATTTAAAACTAAAGGCCAGCAGCCTTCACTGGCTCAGGAACTACCGCTCCCCCCTTCCACTCGAATATAAAGTACTACTGTATAACTCGTGCTTAAAGCCGATCTGGACCTACGGTTCCGAGCTCTGGGGAAACGCAAGCAGCAGCAATATAGAAATTATTCAAAGAGTACAATCAAAGACCCTACGAACAATAACTGGAGCCCCCTGGTACATCCGCAATGCAAACATCCAGAGAGACCTGGATATAAATCCCGTAAAAGAAGAAAGTGTTTCCAGAAAAAATTAAATATGAAGCCAGATTATCAAATCACCCAAACCTGCTTGCCAGACAACTCAACCGGCTAAGCTATCATTCCCGTCTACAGCGGAATGATTTCCCATCCCTTTTTCAATAACATAAGTTAACGTAACATAGATTAAGATTTGAAAACTTATTGTTAGTCTCTTAAGTAATAGAGAAGATCCAATAAATAAGAATAAAGTATTCAAAAAAAAAAAAAAAAAAAAATTATCTGCCATCCCAAGCTTTTCGAAAACGTTTTTACACCCCACTTGCAACATCTTTGTAGATCAATTATATTTCCATGTCAACATGGATTTATAAGGCGAAGATCTACGACGACAAACTTCTTGGAGCTAACGTCTTTTGTAATAAATGGCTTCAAAAAGAACACTCAGACTGACGTAGCTTACACTGATTTCAGTAAAGTGTTTGATTCAGTAAATCGCTCGCTTCTTGTATTAAAGCTAGACTTATTAGGGTTTCCAGGTGATC
Organism: Drosophila kurseongensis; assembly: GCA_018153305.1. NCBI lineage: Eukaryota > Metazoa > Arthropoda > Insecta > Diptera > Drosophilidae > Drosophila > Drosophila kurseongensis. The sequence goes on from JAECXX010000001.1 coordinate 7,918,482, forward strand.
TTCTAACATGTGGTAGGACTCAAAGAGTCCTCTTTAAAATCTCGATCTCTAATTTGATCCGAGTTTCTTCAGGCGTCCCACAAGGAAGCCACCTTGGCCCACTTCTTTTTACTTTATTTATAAGCGATCTCCCTCTAGTCTTGACAAGGTCACGTGTCCTTATGTACACAGATGACGTTAAGTTATGCCTGCAATATAACGAAATTTCCAGCAGTTCAGACTTACAATCGGACCTAAATACTTTTCAAACATGGTGTGGTGAAAATCTTTTGGATTTAAATAGCGCTAAGTGTAAATTAATGACATTTTTTAGGGTGAACCCACAATATGCCACGTATACGCTTTGTGGTTGTGCGTTGTCTACAATCACGCATGTGGCGTCCTTCTTGACCCAAAACTTAAGTTTTGTGATCGTATTTATTCGGTTTGACGATTTATTAGAGACTAAAAACGAAAAAATGCTGCACGCAGGCAGAACAATAACTTAAAGAAGAGACACAAAAGAACGCACCATTACTTTCGTGCAAGAAACCAAAGAAGGACAAGATATACAGTGGTGCATATACTAATATTTTCAACACTCCTTCTCACCGCGGTATATCTAATATAACAGAGAAAACTTGGTACTTAATTCAATTCATTCAGTTTTAGCTGTTCTTACTAATTAGATGTGGTTCTTTTTCAGTTTAACCCTAGCGAACTTATACATTTTATGTGCTTAACTTTACTTAAATTCTTAGTTAACACATCTGAAATCATATTTTCGGTTGGTACATATTCAATATCAATGACTTTCTTCTTATATAAATCTCTTATAAAGTGATACTTAATATCTATGTGTTTACTTCTAGCATGAAAAGTAGCATTCTTAGCTAGACATTGGGCGCTCTGATTATCACTGTAGATCATCAATGTTGACGCCGTCTTAAAACCCAATTCAGATATTATTTTCTGGACGTAAGCAGCCTCCTTAGCTGATGTTGAAAGCGCTACATACTCTGCCTCCGTGCTACTGAGTGCTATGATGCTCTGCTTCTTTGACTCCCACGAAAACGCTGCTCCAGCCATGAAGAACGCCCAACCGCTGAATGATTTGCGGTCTATGCTGTCTCCTGCCCAATCTGCATCGACATAGCAGTGAACAGGAATACCAGATCGAGCACAATGCAACTGCAAGCCCGAAGTTCCTTTTAGGTAGCGAAGGACTCTCTTAGCAGCCACCTCATGTTCCTTATGGGGGTCACTGCACCTCTGTGCCAACTTTGCCACGGAATGTACAATGTCTGGTCTTGTGGTCATGGCTAAGTACAGCAATGATCCAATAAGTGATTGATACTGCTTTTGGTTTGCTTTTGGGCAATCATCCACAGTACATATGCTCTGATAACCAACCTCCAAAGGTGTGGCGTTCGGCTTACAGTCTTCCATGCCATATTCTCGTAACAGCCCGTCGATATACTGCTTATGACCAATCGTCACGCTGCCCGTCTCTCCATTCCGTTCGATTTCCATGCCCAGGAAATGGTTCAGCTCTCCGCCATCTACTACATCAAATTCCTGTGTGATTTGAAGTTTAATTTTGACAAGGTCTTCTTTTCTGGAACAAACAATAATTAGATCATCAACATATACAACAATTATGCTAAGATTTTCGCCAATTTTCTTGGTGTAAATGCATAGCTCACTAGGGCACTGGACAAAACCAATATGCTGAAGAGTACTATCCAATTTCTGGTTCCATTCCCGTCCACTCTGCTTCAGACCGTACAACGCCTTGTGCAACCTTAGCACCCGTTTTGGATACGCTATGTCTACGAATCCCTCAGGCTGCCGCATGTATATTACATCTTGTAGGTCACTGTTGAGATACGCAGCTGAGACGTCCATTTGGTGCATAAACATTTTATTTTCGACAGCCAGTGCAATCACCAATCGGATGGAAGAATACCGTGCCACGGGGGAAAATGTTTCTGTGTAATTCACTCCGTATTTCTGTCCACAACCTTTTGCGACTAAGCGAGCCTTGAATCGTTCCACGTTGCCATACTGGTCACCCTTGATGGCAAAGACCCATTTGCTACCAATAGTCTTTTCGCCATCAGGAAGATCAACAAGACTCCATGTCTTGCTGCACTGTAGTTGAGAGTACTCCTTCTGCATCGCTGCCTTCCATTCTTCTGCATGTTCCATGCTCAGCGCCTCCTTGACTCCGCTCGGCACTTGGATGTTGGCAACTCCAATAGCGTTTAGCTTATTGTATTCCTTACGTGGTCGTCCTGGCTTTCCCGTATGGATTAACTTCGGCCTCCCTGGGCCTCTCTGGACTCGGTTGCCGTGCTCAAGTAACTCGTCTTCATCATCATTGACCTCTGACCGTTCATCCCTTTCTGGATCTTCGTTATTTTCATCTTGCTCACCTTCTGTCTGCACATTCAATATGTTTGAGTTCTCAGTCAAATCCACGGACGAAATATCCTCGTTTTTAATCACATCGTGCTCAAGAAACACAACATCCCGGGCTTCCTTGATAGTTTGCGTATCAGGATTGAAGAGCCTATATGCTTTGGCAGTTTCTGAGTAACCAACCAAGATATGCTCTATCCCTTTCTGAGAAAATTTTCTTTTCCTTGTCTTGTCTAGAACTATGGCCTTTGTACCAAAAACTTTCAGGTGGGACATATCTGGTAATGTAGACGTTTCAGATCTGTTTCTCAAGTACATCGCTGTCATTATCGCTTCCCCCCATAGTGATTCGCCAGCACTGGAATGAACCATCATACTTCTTGCCATTTCAACTAGCGTCCTATTGGCACGCTCAGCAACGCCATTTTGCTGCGGAGTATGGGGAACGGTAAGCTGCCTCTTAGTCCCATGACTTATCAAAAAATTTTCAAACGCACCGTTGATGTACTCTCTACCATTATCGCTCCGTATGGCTTTAATCTGCTGTCCAGTTTGCTTCTCAGCCAACAATTTAAATTCTTTGAATTTGTCGACAACTTGATCTTTTGTTTTTAGCAAATACACCGATACGTAACGCGTCTTGTCGTCGATAAATGTAGCAAAATATCGCGCTCCTCCTTTAGAAACGGTACTCATAGGACCGCATACGTCCGTATGAATCAGACCCAACACTTTACTCGAACGATTTTCTGACATTTTTGGGAATTGTTTTACGCAAATCTTGCTTTTTGCACACGTCTTGCAAACAAAGTCATTTATGTTATCAGTAACACCATCAAGACCATACACTAAATTTTTTCTAATCATGGTTTTTAAACTTTGGAAATTCAAATGTCCGAATATGTTATGCCACGTTATTACTTGGTTTATTTTCCCGTTTGCAGCAAATGCCATTTTGTTTTCATTTTCGACAATAAACAAGTCATTCTTTTTGTTTGCTTTCAACACCGTTTCATCGTTCTTATTTTTGATGCATGCAATTCTTTTCGAAAAACATATTTCGAACCCTTTGTTCGTTGCTTTTGACACGGAAATAAAGTTACACTGAAGATTTCTTACGAACAACACATCAACCAATTCGATAATGTTTTCTTGCCAATATAGTTTCACTGTTCCAATGCCTTCAGCTTCAATGTAATTTTCTCCAACTAGCATTATTTTTTCTTTATGCTCACGGATTGAAACAAATAATGATTTGTTTGCACATAAATGGGCTGTTGCCCCACTGTCCACACACCAAATATTTTCCGTTAGTCCTACTTGATCTGCTGCTGCAGCGAAAACAGTGTAAGACTTTTTGTTCTCTTCGCGTTTCTTTTCTTTATTGCTGTCTTTTTCCGATATTACGGGTTTCTCTTTGCATTTTGCCAAAACATGTCCATGACGACCGCAGTTCCAGCATTCCACATTTCTCATGTCTTTCTTATACTTGTCTCTTCCCTTTTCGGCGTGCGACGCGTACATCTTCTGTTCCGTTACATCGGCCGTTTTGTCACTCACTTTTCGTCGTTCTCCCTCTTTCAGTAATTTTATTTTCAGAGAACTCAAGGAAGGCAAAGAATCACGCGTTTCAATAGCGACTACGAAATTTTCGTACAAATCACATAGACTTGACAACAGAATTATTACAAGCATTTCATCTGGCACTATTTGATCAATTTCTTGTAGTTTTTCAATCACGTCACTAAAATTACTCAAATGAACTGTGATACTGTCTGACTCTGACATCTTCATGTACAGCAACTGTTTGAATAACTGTATTCTACGGGCCGGTCCAGAAGGCATGTGAACACTAGCCAGCTTTTTCCAAGCTTCCATTGATGATTTGCAGTGTTTAACATAGTTAATCTGCGATGACTTAATACCCAAGAAAATACTCGCGAGGGCCTTTTCATCTTTTACATCAAAGTTTATCTGTTGTTCTACAGTTCCACTTTCGTTTTTAATTTCACGACCGCACACAACTGACCAAAGTTCCGAGTGTATTAGCAAACTTTTCATCTGCACTGCCCATGAACTATAATTTTCATTATCCAGTTTTTCTATTGAATATTGTGAACTCATTTTGTTCATTTTATTGAACCACCACCGAATCTCTAAATATCTAATCTCTTCGATTATTACACGCAAGTTTGTTTAGCTTGCTGGGCCCATAACCTATTCGGTTTGACGATTTATTAGAGACTAAAAACGAAAAAATGCTGCACGCAGGCAGAACAATAACTTAAAGAAGAGACACAAAAGAACGCACCGTTACTTTCGTGCAAGAAACCAAAGAAGGACAAGATATACAGTGGTGCATATACTAATATTTTCAACAGTATTACTTCCATGCTGAATAAACCCTGGGGAGTACTTGGATTTATTAAAAGGTGGTCAAAGGAATTCGATGATCCCTATGTGACAAAGACTCTGTTTATTCCACTAGTCCGTCCAATCCTGGAGTACTGTTCAGCAGTTTGGAGTCCTCAGTATGGTGTACATATAGACCGGATAGAGTCTGTGCAAACGAACTTTTTATTATTTGCTCTGCGGGGCCTTAGCTGGAATGCAAGCCTTATTTTCCTATCCTTCTGTAGTAGACTGCCCCTAATTAATCTACCATCCCAATTAAACCGTAGAACGATGCTTTGCACAACTTTTATTTATAAACTTATTCACGGGGATGTGGAGAGTCCCGAGTTACTGGGTCGCACAAACTTCTCTGTGCCTAATAGAATTACCAGGAAATATGTTCCTCTTACTTTAAATCTATTTAGATCTAACTATGATACGTATGAAATTTTTAGAGTACTGTGTAACGACTAAAATAGACTATACCATATTATTTCTACTACCGACTCTTTGTCAATCCTAAAAGCATCAATTTAATCTCCCAAGATTAGTATTAGTATTTGGTTTCGTATGTTTTCTAACTTAGTCTGTCCGCTTCTATATTGTCCTTTTTCACTTCTCGCGATCTCGTTTTTACGCCCATTTGGGAATAGGGCTTCAAGCGAAACAAGCACTGCTTGGTGTCGTAAGGGCCAACGTCCGAAAAAAAAACACATTAGGGGAATATAATTTCTAGTTAATCTACTTGGCACAGAAAACTTTAGCCGACTTTCCAAGTCGGGGCTGTCAATATCATCATGTATAAGGTTATAAATGAAGACAGTACCAAGCATCGTTTTTCGGTTGGCTAGGGAGGGTAAATTAATCAACAGAAGTCTAATAGAATAAGAAGGTAAGTTAAGATTTGCATCCCAGTTTAGGCGCCTTAAAGCAAAAACAAGAAATAAAGAAATAAAGAAATAAGAATAAAGAAATAGTGGCACCGTGGGGAAATATCTTTAAACAAGTTTCAATTGAACATTTTAAGAAAATAGGCAATAAAATATTGAAATCATTAAGAGTAGCGGTACTCAAACCTGTGACCGTAATAAAAAATAATAAAGAAAAAGAAGCTATATTGTCTACATACCACGACGGACCATTAAAAGGAGGTCATACATTAAACTGCGACTTAGCAAAATACCTTGTCACAACACCTATACCAGACAACAGTGCGAAAACTGTAGCCAAAGCTATATTAAAAGATTTTATGCTGACGTAAGGTCCAATGTAGGAACCGTAGAAAGAAGTTATAAAACATTCAATGAATTCATTCGGTCCTACATATCACTAAACAAATCTGATTGGGACGTTTAGCTCCTATACTTCACCTACTGTTTTAACACTACACCCTCTATGGCAAATGATTATTGTCCATATGAGCTGGTATTTGGTAGAACAGCAAACTTGCCTATACAATTTAATAGCGTAGATACTATAGATCCGCTATATAACTAAGAAGATTATGCTAAAAAATCTAAGTTTAGACTAAACTAATGCTAGAGATTAATAAAATTAAACAAAAAATTAAATACGATAAAGAAAGCATATTTTGGATTTAAAAATAGAAGTCAAGATTTTATTAAAGAATGACACTGGTCATAATTTAAATATACTGGGCCGTATACAGTAACGGAAATATTAGCAAGAGACAATATAACAATCTTGAGATGTAATCATAAGAAACAAGTATGTCATAAAGATAAGATAAAAATTGTTATTTCATAATTAGTATACTTTTCTTATTAGAAAGAATAAGATCCATATATATAGAATAGGATCCATACATAGAATAAGATACATACATAGAAATACATCTATACAGAGAATAAGATCCAAACATAAGTCTATATACACATGCATGCTTCATATCGAGGCCGGTTATAAGTCTGGCGGGTGGCAGGCTACTCAGAATGCCGTCGATATGCGGTAACGGATACGCGTCTTTCCGCGTGTGCTTGTTTATTTCCCAAAGTCTAAGCAGAGCCTACTCTTCGTTCCTTTCCGTACTAAAACGCATTTACTGCTCCAAGGACTTTTTGATTCCTCTATTATCCCTTAAGAAAGCATTTTATCAACCTCCTCAAACATGAGCTTCTCCACTGCAGGAGAAACTGGACAGTGTCTTTGTTTTATTGGTGTTACGTTATCTGTTTCAATTCGGTGTTCTATTAAACTGGTACGTCCTAATCCCTCATTGTCATATGAAGGAAAAATGTTAATTACGTAATTTAGACGAGCTCTTTCCTGGGAAGAAAGATTGTGCAATTTGGGTAAATCAGTCTCGTCCGGATCCCTTCCGGTATCTAACTCTCTCATACATGGATTCAGAATATTGGCTAGCAACCCGAACTCTTTCTAGAAATCGCTGCCTAAGTAAACTTCATGTTTCAGATAAGGAATTATGAAAAATGTGATATTTTTGGTTTGTTCACGGAACTTTATATCGAATGAGAGCCTTCCTGTTTGCTGTCTTAATTACTCCTGAACATTTTTTGACACTTTGGTTTCCCCACCGATTACAATTTTGGAGTGGATGTGATTCTCCGGGCTAACAAATTCTGCTGAAACTAGCTTTCATCTTGTTTCGCGAATTTCAGTCCAAAATTGTATCATACGTCTTGTTGAGCGCTTAGTGCGGTATACTAATCTGATTGGCTTTTAGCCGCTAAGTAACTATTTCCTCAAACAAAACGTTCGTGTTTCCGAACCTCTTCTCTTAGCTGGGTTCGATTATGAATGGCAACATAGAGCAGCTCATATCGAAGATTGGTCTTTGAATTTCGAATTTACAAGTTAGTTTCATCTCGCTAACATCTTATGATAACTGATCCACAAGTTCTTATATTTATGCTTGGAAATCGTTAAAAGACTCCCGCTCTTGCTGACGGCGCTTCCTTATCAATTCCCAAATATTATAATCGTCTTTCACTCCTCAAATCTTCGTCGGAATTCTGAACAGAAGAGAGACCATGAAAAATTGTTATTTTTCCGATGGAACTCCATAACCAATTACTTGCTTATTAGCGAACAGCCAATGTAAATTGTCACAAAGGATTCGATATCTTCAGCTTATGTTTTGATCAGAGAGTGACCGTACTCGGTATAGAAAGTCTTCTACACTAATCGAGTGATTTCCTCCGTCAAACTTTAGATCCAAACCTAACAAAATAATTGCAGCCTTTTGGGGGTATATTTGCAGGCTCGTGTTGGCTACGTCTTCTGGCGACTGCTCTCATCTCTTAGTCGATGGCGTGTGTTTCTGTGTTTCCTGATGATGCTCTTGAATTATTGGGTTCCTGTAACTCATTAAAAGTTGAACCTGCTTCCTGTTCGTTTGACTCTTGATTTAAGCGGACATTCTAGACTGCAATGCTTGAGTTAAATTTTGGTTAGCTAAATTTATGTAATTTCTTAAATCCAAATCACTTGAAAGGCTTAGATCTGTGTTTCTGGGGTTCTCTTCAATATATTGATTCCCGAGCGGTTCACCAAGTGGATCCCGATGCATTCCACTTTTAGGCGTTGTACCCCTAGGTCTGCCTCTGTTTCCTCGGTATCTTGGTGGCTGCCGATCCTGACTATTATCTCCCCCTTGTTGGCCCTGTATTTTTAATGCTATGCTTTCTGAGTTATTATTTCCTGCCGATTGTAATTCCGCTGCCAATGTGTTTTCATTATAACTAATGGTACCGGGGTAACAGCATATCAGGGTGTCTTAAACCACTCACTTATGCAGTGGTCGTGAAATCGATGAAGACAATTCGAACGAGCTATTATTTGATCTTTCCTGAAGTTTTCGTTGCAAATACCACACGTTGTATCTACCGGTCTGTACCCTCCCAACTTTTGCAATACCCATTAATGCTATGCATTAACCCTTAATCAAACCGTTAAATATTTATAATAGTGACCTTAACTTCCCAATACCGTTGGGATTAATTTTAAGCCCAACGTTTACAACGTCATTAACAATGACGAAATACCTAAAGTAGTGACCTTGAATGTAAATAATAATTGGTGTTTATTTAAAGACGTAAAGAAAATTACAGCAAGATCTGATGTTAGCGATTTGTATACTAATGGAACCCTTGACTTAGGTCGATTCTTCCAAAGGCTTGAAAATCAGGCAAACTCAAAGTGGCACCGTAAGGAAATATCTTTGAACAAGTTTCAATTGATAATTTTAAGAAAAGGAGCAATAAAATATTGAAATCATTGAGAGTAGCGCTACTCAACCCGGTGACCGGAATAAAAAATAATAAAGAAAAAGAAGCTATATTGTCTACATACCAGGACGAACCATTACAAGGAGGTCATACAGACATTACAAAAACCTTGGCCAAGGTCCTGATGCTCTATTATTGGAAAAATATGTCTAAAGACATAAAAGAATACATTAGAAAATGTCCCAAATGCCAAAAGTCTAAACGACTAATCCTACCAAGACTCCATTATTATTATTTCGATAGGATAATTGTGGATACAGTAGGTCCACTACCTAGATCAGAAAAAAGAAACCAATACGTAACACTACACCCTCTATTGCAAATGATTTCCATATGAGCTGGTATTTGGTAGAACAGCAAACTTGACTATACAATTTAATAGAATCTAATCTTAGACTAGAACTAGCACATAAAAGAGCATGACTAATGCTAGAGAATAATAAAATAAGACCAAAAATTAGATCCGATAAAAATATTATAGATTTTGATTTAAAAATAGGAGACCAGATTGTATTAAATAATGAAACTGGTCATAATTTAAATATTCTGGGCCGTATACAGTAACGGAAATAGGAGCAAAAGAAAATATTACAATCTTGAGCAGTAAACATAAGAAACATAAGAAAGAAACAAACAATGTCAGAAAGATATGATAAAAACGGTTATTTCATAATCCGTATTGAAAAATTAGATAGTTTTCTTATTAAAAAAAAACGAAAAACTTTTGGTTGCTAAAATTATTAATTTCCAAAAATAAAATCGAACGAAAACCAACAGAATAAATGTCTCGACGGCTCAATGTAATTTAAACGAATGACATTCTGTATTTATACAGATTATTTAGAGCCTAGCATAACGAAGGTTGGCGAAGACGGGGCGACTTCGCCGAGAGCGAATGCCCCGAATTTGCAGGCCCAGGACATATTCCCGGAACCATCGCCGCCAGAACGCGTGCCTGACTGACAAGACAACCCGCCATCGCCGCAAGCAGCTGAGACGCTCCTGGTCCGAGAACGGGACTCCTGGTGTGGCGAGCAGCGGCCCGCCGCGCCCGGCAGTCAGCGCCCCTCCGTCGCTTGGGTCGGTGCTGACCGCTCCGAGCGGCCGGTAGTTCTTCTGCGGTAAGAAGCGCGCTGCCCACCGCCCATAGGAGTAGGTTCTTAGCAGTTTTGACACCTGCCTCCCATAGTCCGCCCATGTGCGGAGCCCGCGGTGGTGTGAACACATTTTCGCATCCGCTTTTTGATGCGAATTCGCGTACCGCGCCAACTCGCAGCAAAGAAAAGTGACACCAAGACCCCTTGTCTTCATGGCTAATTGGATTCAATCGCTGAAGACTTGGGCCAACTAGGGCCTTTACGAACTTTTTCCCTTTTTTCATGATACTCGTGCTTTAGTAATATCTCAACAATTTTAAGAAAAGCTTATTTCCAAATACCATACTTTGTCTTTGCATTTTTTTATGAATCGGAACAAATAAACGATTACCCGAAGTAGTTTAAGGTGTGACGAAAATCCCTCGATGACATCTACCAAATCCAAATTTCTTACAGCAGCGGTCAGTCCGATCGCAGTCTTCCTCGATTCTTGTAGTAGGACTTCTTCAACTAGGTCAAAGTATGCATTTTAGAGCCAGTTAGCATATTCCTCTTTCAACAACGCAGGTCCAGTAAACCATATCGACTGTATGATTTCGTCGACGTCACAACCTCTTGATACAATATCTACTGGGTTCTGTTTTGTTGGAACATGCCGCCATGTAGCTTCACCTGACCACTCTTGAATCTCCGCAACTCTATTCGATACGAATGTGGACAATGAAGATGGATGAGACCGGATCCAATGAAGCGTAACTTCAGAATCCGACCAATAAACAATTCGTTCGATAGGTACCTTTACTAGGGGCTTGATTCTGTGGCATAGATCTGCGAGAAGGTGAGCGGCACATAACTCAAGCCTTGGGAGTGTCTTAGTCGTGAGCGGCGCTACTTTAGACTTTGAAGTCAACAGCGATATTTTATAACCTTCTGCAGTTTTGCTACGGATGTAGACGCAAGCTCCATAAGCTCTTAAGTATGCGTCGGCAAAGGCATGTAATTGGACCGGTGACATGGGATCGGTATGCACAAACCGGGGAATAGATATTTCCTCTAATTTAGACAATGTCATTTTTATCATATTCCACGCTGTTTCCAAATGAATAGGAATCGACTCATCCCAATCTATTTAGCCAAAGTTCCTGCAATAGGATCTTTCCTCTAATTACAATAGGACTTAATAAGACGAGGAGACCCATGACAGCAGTGTCAATTTGGAACTTGAAGGCATCTTCGTTAGGCAACCACGATATTCCTAACGCCTTAGTTGACTCTGAGTCCGAGATGGGTATGGATTTAACTATGCTCTTAGATGCGGTAACGTCAGGTGAGTTTGAAAACCACGTTGTCAATTCAAAACCTGCAGTTTGAAGAACCTGAGATACTTCAGACTTAATAGTCTTTAACTCCTCTACGCATGCAGCACCAGTCAACATATCATCGACATAAAAGTCGGATCCAATAACCTTAGCACCTTCAGGAAAAGAAAGTTTGGCAGACTCGCTTAACCTTTTTAAACACCGAATAGCCAAAAACGGGGCTGGTCCAGTACCATATGTTACGGTGTTGAGCTTGTATAATCTCAAGGACTCCACACTATAAGTTGAAACTGCCTATCTGCTTGATTCACCATCAATTGGCGATACATTTTCTTTACACCGGCGGTCAGGGCGAACCTTTGCAGCCGGAAGCGCAGTAACGTTGAGTACAACTCATCTTGGATTGTCGGCCCAACCATCAAATATTATTTAGAGACTTAAGAGTTAACGATTTACAAGACACATCGAAAACGACACTTAACTTGGTTGACGTACTTTGGGGTCTCAGAACACATTGATGTGGGATAACATAATGTGGAGCAGAAGGATGTTTATCTGTAGGAGACATATGATCTAAGGAAAGGTACTCCTCCATAAATTCTAGGTACTTTTTCTTCATCTCAAGGTCTCGAGACAACCTTCTTTCAAGCGACAAAAACGCCGTTTTGAAACTTTAAACAGTTGCCTAACTCATTTGAATCAGATTTAAACGGCAGTCTTACCTCAAACCGACCTGATGGCAAGATTTGCAAAGATTTAGATTTTACAAAGTCAAACCCTTGCATTACCGAAAGACGACCAAACGGACCACCGTTCGCTAGGGTATGGTCTCCTGCATTGCAATAGCTACAATTTTGCTGGGATTTACTGTTGGACAAAGAACAAGAAAATGAGCTGCGATTATGTGGCTTGCTCGACATAACTTTATCTTGCTTTGGTTTCGTCGATTCTTCAGCGGATAAATGCTGGTATCGGCGGTTTAGCATTTTTTCAAAATCGGACCAAGGCGGTAACCTTTCATAATCAAATTGTTCTTCCCATTTTTGTTTGGTCACTGGGTCTACTCTGTTCAAAACAAGATAGATCAACATTGCATTTGAAATCTTGGAGTCGTCTCCTATCGATAACAAAGAATCGTATATAGATGATACGGTGTCGATAATATTTCTTAAAGACGACGCTAACTGTTGCGTTATTTTCGGAAGACTAAACAATGTTGAAATATTATTCATAAAAACTAAAAATTCGTTATCATACACTTTTTTCAGGCTAATCATAGCCTTTTCATAATTGCTCTCGGTGACTTGGTAGGCCTTAATAGTTCCCAAAGCTTCACCAGAAAGACAAGAAATTAAGTGATTGAATTTTTCAAAAACGGGAATGCTGTCGTATTGATGAACAAGAGTTTCGAAAAGGCTAATGAAATTCCTAAACTCCAAATATTTTCCGCTGAATTTCGGCAATGCCAAATTCGGAAGTCGAGCTCGAGTTGGGGCTACAGAAGCTGATCCAATTAGTTTGGTTTCGCTTGCCGTCTTCAAGGCTGAGATAAGCGACATTATTTTTGCCTTGGTTTTTATTGAAAGCTCTTCCAACTCTTTTCCGAACTCATCGCCATCATCTAAATCTTCGATCTGTTCTTGTAATTGAGTTGCCTTAATAATTGAAGCATTTAACATCTCTAGCCGACAATTTAGTTCTACTTCTTGAATCGGAATCTGGCCGGCTTCTATTCGATCATTTAATCGGCGGATGCTCATCACTGGTTTATTTATTTACGTTAAAAAAATTAGGAATAATTTTTTATTTCTAACCTATCTCAATTTTACTGGACGCAGTAGATGTCGGCGATGCTTAATGTCGATGTCGTGGTGGTTCTGGATGCAGGCTGCTTGAAGTCGATGATGTTCATGATGCTTGAAGTCGTCTTTGTTGGGGGTGCTGGTCTCCTTTTCTTCTTTTTTTTTTGAGATGATTTTTTTTTTTTCAATTTTTGGTTTTAGTGTTGTAATTAATTGTTGTTTTGTTGGCTTCAGTAATTTGTAATGCTTTGTTGCATTTTAGGCACTTTTTTTAATTTATGCTTAGCTCTTTGGCTTTTAGCATTTGTAGACACTTTTTTGTAGTGTAGTATGATTTTTACATTTTATTTTGGGCTCTTTTTTTAAAATTTTTTTCTGAATGCACAACATTTGAAGAATATTGAATTAAAATTTTAGATTCATTCGATTAAAACTTCCGAAGTTATGGGCAATTGAACGTAGGTGAGTTAGCTCGTTTTGTATGCGATTTTTCGATGTCCAAAACTTTAAAAAGGTCTCCTGAAAAGTTGCAGTTTCAAAGTCGGTGAACACGATCCTGCAAAATCTACTAAACGAATCGTTCTGAAACTTTGCACACAATACCTAAATCCGCAGGTGGTGACGTCGATTTTTTTGTTTTTACTTATTATTTTTCATTTTTTTTATTTGACTTTAAAGTGTTAGCAAAAATCCAAAAATTGAATAAAAAAACTCAACGTAGTTACCTCTAGAAACATATTAATTAATAAACAACTTTTTTTTGGTTTTTTCTGATGATCCAGTAACGAGTTCTGCTGTTTTCCACAAAACCTTTTTTTTTGGAGGAGCCTACGGAACTTTGCTGTGAACGGCTCATTTATTTTTTTTTTTTATGAAAATTTGTGAAAACGTAGTTTAAATGTTGTATTTTAATATGGTTATAAAATAATTAATCTGACATTAAGCGTATCGCGTAAAAAAATTCATGAAAATAGGCCTTTTTTTGCCGAATTAACCATACCCCCTCTTAATCCAACTTATTGGAATTTTTAGAAATTTTTTGTTTCACTTGGTTTTTTTATACCCTTGCAGAGGGTATTATAATTTTGGTCAGAAGTTTGTAACGCAGTGAAGGAGACGTTTCCGACCCTATAAAGTATATATATTCTTGATCAGGACCAATAGGGGAGTCGATATAGCCATGTCCGTCTGTCCGTCTGTTTCAATACCGTTTGCGAGCTCAGTTTAAAAGCTAGCGATCTGAAACTTTCACCCTCGTCCTAAAACATGTGTACGCAGATCAAGTTTGAAAATCGCCCCGATCGGACGTCTATATCCTATAGCTACCATAGGAACAATCGGATATATCTTGCAAGAATTGATGATATTTCGAGCAGTGTAAAAGCTATTGACATGAGTCTTTTCAAATCGTAATTTTTTATGCATACCTTTATTAGGACAAAAGCGCGTGCCGATCGGACGTCTATATCCTATAGCTCCCATAGGAACAATCGGGTATATCTTACAAGAATTGATGATATTTTGCGCAGTGTAAAAGCTATTGTCATGAATCTTTCCAAATCGTATTTTTTTTTGCATACCTTGATCAGGGTAAAAGCGCGTGCCGATCGGACGTCTATATCCTATAGCTCCCATAGGAACAATCGGGTATATCTAGCAAGAATTGATGATATTTCGCGCAGTGTAAAAGCTTTTGACATGAATCTTTCCAAATCGTATTATTTTATGCATACCTTGATCAGCGTAAAAGCGCGTGCCGATCGGACGTCTATATCCTATAGCTCCCATAGGAACAATAGGGTAAAATCGGTCCAAATTTGATGTTTTTCAGCATATTTCGCGCAGTGTAAAAGCTATTGCCATAAATTTTTTCTAATCGTATTTTTTTATGCATTCCTTTATCAAGGTAAAAGCGCGTGCTGATCGGACGTGTATATCCTATAGCTCCCATAGGAACAATAGGGTGAAATCGGTCAAAATTTGATGTTTTTTATTAAGAAGACTTCGGGTTTATTATTTTACACATTTGTTATTCTTTTCGCTACTTTTTCAATTTTAGCAATTGCGGCTAAGTCTGCAAGGGTATTAAAACTTCGGCTTGCCGAAGTTAGCTTCCGTCCTCGTTTTTTTTTTAGTTTTTATAAAAAATCAAAAATTTTGTATGTTCTATTTTTTCGATGTTATGGCCTCAGTAACGCTCAATGGGCAGCGACCATTAGCTGTTAAAAAAAAAACAGAATCTTTAAAGTGCTTTCAAAAACAAAAAAAGACTTTTTATATATCTTTATGATTTTTTTTTTATTCAACACTTTTGTCTCTTACCACTGGTGGGGGAAATCCAACGTGTGAATCTATTTGTAACCTTTAGCTGCAAGTGTCTAGCATTTGACTGAATCTTTAAGGTGCACAATTTCTCTGAGTTTCTTACCACTGGTGGGCGAAAACTGCAAAGTAGTCTGGGCAATTTTTTCGCAAGGAAACAAGGCTCGAATGACCAAAATAAAAGGGATTCCTGTAATAAGGAAAACAACCTTCACGTTTGAGTTCGGTTTAAAAACTGATTTTATTTTACTTAGTCTTCGCTTACGTTACTAACATAAAATTCTTATAATATACTTATATATGGTCTACGCAGAGACCACATCTGTTTGCCTGAGCGTGAGCCTAATCTTAAAAAATAAAAAAATCGTATATTTATGAAAACTAATGTTCTTTTTGAACAGTTATGGATATTTTATTTATTTGAAGTAAGTAATTTGTTATTTTTATTACTTTATTTTCTTCTATTATGATTTAAATCTTCATGCAATTTAGGTTCATTACTAACTTAGGCAAATTCCAATATGGTTCAATATAATTTATTTGAAAATTTTTTAATGCTTTCGAGTGTTTACATTCAATTAAAATTTGGTTTAAAATGCCTAATATACAATAATACTTCTTTTGTTTCTTTATTAAGTATTTTATTTTCTTAAATGATAAATTTTTCGTGAATAATTGTAATAATTATTAATAATTAATAATTGTACAAAACATAATTTAATAATTTGGAGTTGAAAATACCTAATCCTGTGGGCTGCATTCCCAACTCAATGTTTGATAGGTATTCTGAAACATGGTTTATAATAAAAATTAGCCATTCTAATTTCCGTTCCTATTCGTTTTGTAATTAAATTGCTTTCATTACTATTATTCTTCAATAATCTTTTCAAATCGCATTTTTTTATGAATACCTTCCGACCCCATAGAGTATATTTATTCTTGATCAGGATCAATAGGGGAGCCGTCCGTCCGTCCGTCCGTCCGTCCGTCTGTCCGTCTGTTTCAATACCGTTTGCGAGCTCAGCTTAAAAGCTAGCGATCTGAAACTTTCACAGTCGTCCAAAAACATGTGTACGCAGATCAAGTTTGACAAGCGCCACGATCGGACGTCTATATCCTATAGCTCCAATCGGAACAATCGGATATATCTTGCAAGAATTGAAGATATTTCGCGCAGTGTAAAAGCTTGTGACGATCCTGCCTGACGGCTAGGCCACCACAATAAATATAAGCAGTTGTTATTTAAGTTTAATATTATTATAATCATTAGTTTGTAAGAGAAATGAAATTAAGGATTATAATTTAGTAATTGGACAGCGAACCTAAGGGATTTTCGGGTATAGAACCAAAATAGGTCAAGTTTAGTTCAGCACCATACGCCCGAGGTGGCAACCCTACGCGAAAATACTAGAAACACTAGAGAAAAATAAAAATAAATAAATAAAATGACTTAGGTTAGCGATGAACGGCGTTCCAATTCGGAGCGGTAAAGTTATTTACACTACATATATATATATGTATTATCACAATTTTCTGGCCTTCATCCACTAACCTCCCTGCGCAGTGAGGCTGAAGATCCCTTCACTCTCCTACTTACTCTTCCTCCTCGGCGAAGTGGGAGATTCTTTCGTGTCCTACTAACTCCCACAACGAGACGGAAGATCATCTCGCGTGTTCCCCACTAATACCCTACGGCGAAGTGGCAGATCCCTTCGTGTCCCAATAACTCCCACAACGAGACGGAAGATCCTCTCGCCCTCTCCTAATACCCTAAAGCGAAGCAGCAGATCCCTTCGTGTCGTTCTAACTTCTACGGTGAGACGGAAGATCCTCTCACTTGCTCCACTAATCCCACATCGTAGCGGAATGATAGATCCTTCCGACATGACTAATCAAACTTGCTTCTAGCCGGCCAACTACGGCAGAATCCGGCTGCGGCCTCACCTGAAGGTCCAGCCCGTAGGATTCTTGGCCTTACGACCTTCGCACCTCGACCAATCACGGTAGAATCCGGCTGCGGCCTTGCCCGAAGGTCCAGCCCGTAGGATTCTTGGCCTCATGACCCTCGCACCTCGACCAATCACGGTAGAATCCGGCTGCCGCCTCGCCCGAAGGTCCAGCCCGTAGGATTATTGGCACCACGACCCTCGCGTCTCGGCCAATCACGACCCTCGCGTCTCGGCCAATCACGACCGATTCCGGCTGCGGCTTCGCCCGAAGGTCCAGCCCGCGGAATCTTTAATCCCACGACCCTCACACCTCGGCCACGTACGATGAAACCCGGCTGCGGCCTCGCCCGAAGGTCCAGCCCGTGGAATTTTCTGTCACAAAAGGACTTAGTGTTCCGAAGTCACCATAACCTCGAAGGTACTGGAACTGATTAATCAGTTATCCCGTAGATTCACGCCTATTACTCTCTAGCCCAGTGTCTCAGTGACTTTACAAGTTTACGAGTCAGAAGTCCCAGTAACCATCACTCTGCCCCGACATTTTCTAGCCGAGCGGATGCACAAATGGAATCTACGATTCCACGGAGCGTCTGACCCGTTGAACTTGATGAGAAAATAGCAACATACGGAATTGACTAGGAGGAGGTACCCCGCGTCATATCAGAAATTTTGGATAGTAGGGCAGCACGATGGTTCCGCACGAGTGGCTTACAGACGGCTACGTGGCAGAGTTTCGGGCCGAGTTCTTCTGCCCCACGTTACTTCGAGCGACTAGAGGACGAAATCCGAGCCCATATCCAGGGAGTGGACGAAACAGTTAAGGATTATTTAATCGAGTTGCGGACCAAGAAGAAGAATTACTCTTTCGGATCTACGAGAATTTGGCACCAGCATATCGTCTGTATATAAGACGCCACGAGTGCGAGGCGCCGGAACAATTAACACCCGTGGCGACGGAAAACGAAAGTGTGAGACAGCTGACGTCCAGTCGCGCAGGCATTCCTAGGATGGGGACTACAGACCGAGATAGGACCAACCCTTGTCTGACGCCGAATCTTTTTCGAAGTCCCGGGCTACCCATTCAAGGAGGGAATGCAACTCATCGAATGATCAGACAGCCCCTATCAAACATCGACGTACAGCGAGCTTGTAGTAGATGCGGAGAAGTCGGTCACCTTAGGCGGGGTTTTACTAATGCACGCCTAAACTTTTGTTGGGACTGCGGTCGAAGGAAGATATTGACCGTGGATTGTTGTCGCCGAGATGCCCCGGGAAACGAACAACGTTTTCGCCGAAATGCCCCGGGAAATGAACCACATCTTCGCCGAGACAAGCGAAGTAACAGCCCGACACCAAGAAACGCACCGTTTAGGATAAACAACGGCCTGATCACCGCTACCGTGCAGATCGAAGGCTGATGGGTGGAAGCCACGGTGGATACGGGAGTGTCGAGGAGCTTTGGGAGCCAAATGTACGCTCGTATGGTAGCAAGAGGAGATGCAAGAGATCACCACTACAATAGCGTTAGCTGATCGGTCAAGCCTGGCAATGAAGAAGTTAAGCGTATTCGTGTGGAATTAGCTGGCACGCGAGTGTGGATGCCATTCTTGGTGATGCCAACCATGTTGGATCGCGTGATATTAGGTATGGATTTCTTGGCGGCGATGGGAGCGCGGTTACAGTGTGGAGAAGCCACCCTTAAGGTAAAATTGAGCCCGTCGGCGGAAGACCCCCGACTGCGGCCAAGTAAAATCGATCGGATGTCGTCAGAGGGTACGAGCCCGGAAGTACTCGAAGAATAGAGTACGACGCTTCCGGGGAATCAGGAATCTGACGACAAGGATACTATGAATAAACAGCAGAGTGAGGTCCCCCGCACAACCTGATCAGGCGTCAGATGACCTCATCAGGAGGACGAAAGATCGACCACTTAGGAGACGATATCAGGAGGTGCGACGACCCGGGAAGGGCCTTGGAGGACTTTCGGCCGACAAAGCAGAGGGTGGAGAACCAATGATGAAAGAGGATGACCTAAGACCCGACCAGCGGGAATTCATCACCCGTGAGTTGGCTTTTCAAGGAGCTTCAAGGTATATCACACGTGGCGGAGCATAGGATTATGATGCGATACGATACACACTTGAAACAAAGCTACTACCCGAGGAATCCGGCCATGCAGAGCGTGATCGACACCCAAGTAGACGAACTACTCCGCGAAGACACCACCGAACCTTCACGGAGTCCGCATAGCGCACCCATAGTGTTGGTCAAAAAGAAGACGGGTGAATGGCGCATGTGCGTTGATTATAGGCAATTGAACGCTCACTCAGTGCCCGACGCTTGCCCCGTGCCAGGATCAATCACTTCCTGGAAAGACTACGTCAAGCCCAAAACATTTCCACTCTGGACTTAAAACACGGTTATTGGCAGATACCCATGGCCAAGGACAGCCGCCAATTCACAGCCTTCACCGTTCCGGGCAGAGGCCTATACCAATGGAAGGTCATGCCCTTCGGACTTCACTCGGCCAGCGCAACCTTCCAACCCGCTTTGGATAGCGTGATTGGGTCGGACATGGAGCCGTCCGCCTTCGCCTATTTGGACAATATCATCGTTATAGGTGCCACGGAGGAACGACATTTGGCCAACCTGCACGAATCTTCCGAAGGCTACGAAAGGAGAACCTGCAGGTAAACCCAAAGAAGTGCGCGTTCTTCAGGCCGCCAAAATTCAACGCAGACCTTGATGGCGCCGACGCATCGGCGTGGTGTTCTACAGTAAATATTATTTTGGCAGAAAATACCGCAAAAGGCAGCGCGTTGGTACTGGCCTTGAGTGCATCGTTGGAAGGTAGTGCGTCGCACTGGCTTTCACAAATATGTTATCCTGACATAACTTGGGACGAATTTAAAGAACTCTTCATGACCGATGGCCAAAGAGTAAGAAACTATATAGAGGTTTCATTTTCTCTTCCCGGGCCTCTGCCAAAGCTCAGCTGAGAGCCATGTTCGAAGCTAACTTCTTCTAACTTCCGTTTCTCACCACTTCTAACAAGTGCGAAGCACAAGCAATAGTATGGGGAGTTCTCGCACCTTTCCTTAGGAAAAAGAGCGAGCAGTGCAGCAATAAGAATTCACCATGGGCATCGATTCAAGCTCGATTCGAACAAATCAAAAACTCTCTTTTTTTCCGTTTTTCCCCTACGTGGCATCACTGGCAAAGTCACTCGAGAGCGCAGGCAGAGCAAATTAATCCTCTATATAGTTTCTTACTCTATGCGATGGCGAATGCCTCTCCAATTATGCTAGTCGTATGATGACGTCACTTATTACGAAATGGCGTGACGTGGAGGAAATGTCAGTTTCTGTGACCTTTTCTTCAAATATGCGCATTCACGTTCAAAAAAAGGAAAAAAAATCTGCAAAAAACTTTCAACAATCAAATGTCATTTCTGTGAAAAATTTGGACCTTAATAAAACAAAAAGATAAGTTTAAAATTAGTTGGTAAAAGAATTAACAATGGAGTAATGTTGAAGGGTATTGGTAATGGCGGCATATGTAGCACATTGCAAATACCTAGACACGTAAAAATTAATCAACACTGTATTGAAGTTTTGTTTCATGTTTTGGACAATGAGTATTTGAAGAATGATATTATAATTGGTCGAGAATTTTTGTTTCCTGAATTTAATTTTATAATATCACCAGGAAAATTCGAAATTTTTTGATCAAAAACTGTAAACTATAGTTCAAATGATGAGAAATTTTGTGAATTAAATACTGATATTGTTGGGAAAGATAGAGATAAATTACAAGATTTATTTGAAAAATATTTAAAATCTTTTATTAATAGAATTCCATCGACTAGAGTTAATTCAGGTAAAATTAAAACTTAATTAGTAGACCCAAGAAAAATTGTTCAAAGAAGACCATATAGGCGTAGCCGAAATGAAAGAGAATTGTTACGAGACAAGAATAATGAAATTATTACAATGTACAATTTTAAGGCCAAGTTGCCTTACGCAAGTCCAATAATGTTGATTAACAAAAAAGACGGCACTCATCGTTTGTGTGTTGAATTAAATTCTAATATAGTCGCAGATAGATATCCCTTACCCCTTATATCAGACCAGATAGCCAGACTTTATGGATCGAAATATTTTATATGTTTGGACATGGCAAGTGGGTATTAGCAAATTCCCATGCACAAAGAATCGGTAGAGCGTACAGCATTTGTCACTCCAGAGGGGCAATATGGGCAATATTTGGCAATGCCTTTTCGGCTCGGGAATGCACCTTTAATATTTCAACGCACAGTCGTGCAAGCACTTGGAGACCTTGCAAATATTGAAGAGCTGGGGCGTCGGGGTTGATCGTCGATTGGGAGCTGCTTCGTCGGGCGTTGCGGCTGTTGCACGTAGCCGGGTAGCAAGCTGGAAGAGATGGTGAAAAAAACACTCGACGATCGCGGTGCGCAAAGGAAGGAAAAAAACTCGCTGTGGTTTTCGGAAAAAAGCGCGGACCGGCCGGGCGATGTATTTCAGTGCTGTGACATAGAAAGACTAACTTAAACCTAATTGAGCGCTGCGTTTCAAAGCGCAGTGGAGAGATTCCGGGAGCGGGAAGGCGGGAGAGCCTGGAATCGCAAGCGTCCAGTGCGGGAGAGCGGGAGAGCCTGGAGTCGCGAGCATCCAGTGCGGGCGAGTGGGCATTCGCTACGAGGGAAGCGCGGGCAGTTTAAAAGAGGGGAGAGCGGCGTAAACATTCCGCCCCCTTGCAATCGCTAGCGTTGCAAAAGAAAAAAAACAAGCCCACTACTGTCGTCTAGGCTTGACTGCAGGCGCCGGACAGGATCCACCCGAATGCCGTCTTCTGGGCCACTGGGAGTCCCTCGTCGACCAAATGGAAGCCCGGTCGGATGACCTTGGCGTAGACATCCGCACCCAGGACTACAGATATGGTTGCCGGCAAGTAGAAGCGGGAGGTCCCCGTATTTGCCGACCACGGTGTCCGAGAGCTCTCGGATGGGGGTGCGGATGCGGACGTTCGGCTCCACTTTCAAGACCACCTCTAGCTTGAAGCCGTTGTCGCACTTCGACCGAATTGTCGCCGTGCAGATGCTCTCGTCGCCGACGGTCGTAGTCGGCAAGCGGAACGCGGACGCCAATGATGCGTCGATGCAGCTCGTCGGCGTACACGGGTCGATGAGGGCGGCCGTGTCGAAGGTCTTCAGCCCGGTCTCCAAAGTGATCATGGCCGTCGGCAGGACATTGACGCTGTGCCGTTGAAGGATGGACGCCAGTGACGGAGCCGGTGCCGAGGAGGCTGAGCGCGGCGGAGAGGCAAGCGCTCTGCGAGTTGGCGGATCTTGCCGGCGCGAGCGCTGCTGAGAAGCGGCGGATGCCGAGCGCCTTGCCGGGGCTAGCGCTTGGCGAGTTGGCGGATTCTGCCGGCGCGAACGCTGTTGAGTAGCCGACGGCAGGGGACGCTCGTGCATATGGAGGAGCGTGTGGTGCTTCCCGTTGCACGTTTTGCATTTGTCGCCACTGCGACAACTCCCGTCGGAGTGCTCGTGGGCGAGACAATTTGAGCAGTACTTATTAATAAGCACTGCTCGAAGCCGCTTCTCTGCGTTCAGCTTTAGGAACCTCTGGCACTTTCGAAGCGGATGGATTCCATCGGTAGGAATGTATACCTCGAGTGCGTCTGCTTTCCAATGCCTGAGCGCTGCGTGGACGAGGAACCATGATGTGATCTGGTAGGGAGTAATTGGCGAGGATTGTTGTGGAATTATGTGGAGGATGTTGGTTGAGGAAGACGGTTGGAGGGTTCTCCTGGCAGAAGAACCACCTTGGTCACGGGACGCTTGATAATCCTGCGTGCCGTGAGAATGCTGACGACACGGACATTGCCGTCAGCCCCCGGAAAGACAGAGTCGATTCTGCCAAAGCGCCACTCATTCGAGGGCAGATTGTCCTCCTTGTCGCCAACGCGGCCACTTGTTACGCTTGTGGAGCTCTTTGAGATACTCCTCTTTCCATCGAGCTTGGAATTGTTGATGGAGCGCCTTTAAGTGTTGCCACCGATTCACAATGGACTTGGATTCCCCTTTTAATTCGGGTTCCACTATGGACAGAAGAGGTCCGCCGACTAGAAAATGCCCTGGTGTCAATGCTAAGAGATCAGTGGGATCTTCAGACATAGGAGATAGCGGTCTGGAATTTAGACAAGCTTCAATTTTCGCTAGGAGGGTTGAAAGTTCTTCAAAAGTGTACTTTCGAGTAGCGGTGGACTTGTAAAACAAGGTTTTGCCGCTTCCCACAGGCCTCCCATATGGGGTGCCCCCGGAGGAATGAATTGCCAGTTGAGCTGCTGATGACTATACGCATCAGTCACAGACTCTTTTACGGCTTGTAGAAAATCTCGGGAGAGCAGGGTGGCAGCGCCGACAAAGGTTTTCCCATTGTCGGACTGCACTTGACGGGGACAACCTCTTCTGGATACGAACCGAGCGAAAGCGGCGAGAAATTTCTCGGTCGTTAGATCGGATGTAGGCTCTAGATGGATGGCCTTTGTAGAGAAACACACGAAAACCAACACATACCCTTTTGTAATTAGGCAAGCTCTGCCTGTGTAATTTTTTATGTCGAAAGGGCCAGCGTAGTCCATCCCTGTGTACGTGAATGGCCGGGAAAAAGAGACTCGCTCTTTCGGAAAACTTCCCATCATCTGAACTTGCAATCGCTTCTTATGGATAACGCAGACCTTGCAGGAGTTAATAACGGCCTTTACCAAGTTCTTTATTTTCGGAACCCAATATCTTGACCGGGTGAGACGTACGACTAACTGGTTACCTCCGTGCAACGTTATGAGATGCGTAAAGTTTACCAGTAGTCGAGAGAGTGCACATTCGTACGGGAGGATTATAGGATGTCGTTCATCATATCGCAAATTTTCGGAGGCCGTTATTCGGCCGCACGCCCTTATAAGCCCTTTCTCATCTAGAAAAGGGTTCAAGGAGAGGATGGAACTTGCCGCGGACACAGGACGCTTTTGACTCAAGCAGCGATATTCGTTAGCAAAATATCTGCGCTGAGTGCTAATGACCATGAGCCGTTCAGCGGCGACAAGTTCTTGGGCTTCTAGATGGACTTCCGGAATCGGCGACTGTTTCCTACATCGCTGGACAAAACGGTGGACATACGCAAGGACCCGTAAAGCTCTATTTAACTTGGAAAAGCGATCAAGGATGTCTTCTGTCGGACTGGACGCAACATGGGCCTTGACAGGACGCCTTTCCACTTCGGTCACCTGTAAATCGGTGCTTTGGGCAGGCCACTGATCTCGTGGCTTTTGCAACCAAGTGGGCCCATGCCACCAAAGGGAGTTGTCGACCAGTTCTTGTAATGGCACGCCCCGACTGGCCAAGTCAGCTGGATTGTGTTCGGATTGAACATGCGACCAATTGGCTGCCTCTGTGGACTGGGTGATCTTTGTTACCCGACTCCAACAATGGAGTTTCGAGGACAGCATCGGCATATGGGGGAGGATGGATTCGGCCATCTCGGATAGCAATAGAGCTCCACACAGCTCTAGTCTGGGAAGCGACACAGTTTTTACTGGCGCCACGCGCGTCTTGGCCGTGAGAAGATGCACTAGCGTCGTGTGCCCCATCTCGACGCGCACATAGATCGCAGCACCGTACGCCTTTTGAGAGGCATCACAGAATCCGTGATGTTCCACTCGGAATTCTGGGCGGAAGGAAACCCATCTGGGAATTCGGACTTGATCTAGGACTGAGTAGCTTTTAAGGAAATCACGCCACTTTTGGCACAGTTCAATTGGAAGTTCACCATCCCACCCTAGATCACGCAGCCAGATCTCCTGCATGAAAATCTTGGCACAGACCACGAAAGGGGCGAGCCAGCCTGCTGGATCAAACAGCTTCGCAATTTGGGAGAGAACATGCCGTTTTGTGAGTGTAGCTTCGGTGGATAGGTCGGGGAGGGCGAAGAAAAACTCATCGGATGTTGCTTTCCAACGGACTCCGAGAGTTTTCGCCGTGCTTTCCGTATCTATTTCGAGGAAATCGGCATTTAAAAGATGATCGGTTCCGATATGAGCCAGAACTTCTTTGTGGTTGGAGGTCCATTTCCTCAATGGAAAACCAGCCGAATCGAGGGCACTCTGCAACTCGCGAATGGTGAGGTGAGCCTCTTCTGCAGAGTCAGCTCCCGAAAGGACATCATCGACATACATGCAACCACGAATAACTTTACTTGCACGTCGGTCGCCAGCTGTTGCAGTACCCGAATTGCCAGGAACGGTGCACAATTGACCCCAAACGTAACAGTTTTTAGCTCAAAATCTCGAATGTACCCTTCCCTATCGCGGAATAAGATACTTTGGAACGCTGTCTGCTTCGGATCTACCCAGATCTGCCGGTACATTTTCTCGATGTCAGCACTATACACAAATCGGAAATATCGCCACTTCAGGATCTGGATGGTAAGATCGGACTGTAGGACCGGGCCAGCATGAAGGATATCATTTAAGCTGACCCCATTGTCTGAAGGGCTGGAGGCGTTGAACACCACTCGAAGTTTGGTGGTCGTACTCTCAGGTTTTAACACTGCGTGGTGTGGCAGGTAGTAACATGCTGAATCGTGGGTAGGAAGGACTTCTCTCATGTGATTGAGGTCGAGATATTCTTGAATAACTGAGTCGTACTTGGATTTTAACGTACTGTCCCTTTTTAGCCGCTGCTCGTTTCTTAAGAGTTGAGCCAGCGCCTGGGATCTGGAATGTCCTAGGGAGCAATTAATGTTCTCAGGATCTCGAAAAGGGAGACTCACGACATACCTGCCGGTTTCGTCTTTTGTGGTGGTCCGAAGAAAATTGTCCTCACAAATCACGTCGGATTCTTTTGCCACTTTTACTGGCAGATCCTCCACCTCCCAGAATTTGGTGAGGAGTTTATCGAGAGACGCTTCATACGTGTGTGCAACTTGCGTGGAAAAGGATGATATTTGATCATGCCTCGGACCTGGTACTGGTCCTGTTAGAATCCAGCCGAAAATAGTCTCTTGACCGAGAAGCGAGCCACAGATGTTCGCTCGGGTACCGCTTAGTAGAATGGATGGAAGTATATCGGCCCCGATTAGAATATCTATTTGTGCGCTCTTATAGAACTTTGGATCCGCTAGCGGAAGTTCGGGAAGGTCTCGCAGGAAATGTTGCGGAAGCGGACATGAAGGAAGATTTCCGGCTATTTGTGGAAGCACGTAGGCAGTGGTGTTTAACTGCAAGCTAGGCCGGGTTGGAGAACGGATCGTAAATTGACAGATCTTTTTGGTCTCAGCGGAGACCGTTTGATTAAGTCCTGAGACCTGTGCTCGGATAACCTGGAACGGCAGTTTAATCAGGTTGAAAAGGCGCTCAGTGATGAAGGTCGCCTCAGATCCGGAGTCTATTAAGGCTCGCGCTTGGAAATTGGAACCTCGATGGCATATGTTAATTATAGCGGTGCCTAGGAGGACTGACCTAGTGCCTGCCGCAAAATAGTTCTGAAGCGTTGACTGCGTGCCACTGGCAGCCGAGGGACCGAGAGTATTTGGTCTGGATCTGGGCGTTGGCGTTGGATTTGCGCGCGCTGGGGATGGGCTGCCTCGGTGTAGGAGCAGTTTAAACACAGCTGTTTTCTTTTTATATATGCGATGCGTTGGTCGACCGTCATCTGGAGAAATTTGGCGCATGTGCGTACAGGATGGTTCTCTCTATTACAGAGATCGCACCCTCTAGGTTGCCTAGGTGCTACCCTTGTCTCGTATGAATTTATTCTTCGAGACGCCGAGTTGGAAGTGGATGCCCTGGGCTGAGTCTGACTAGAACCTGATGGTCGAACATCATCTATGGCTTCTAGTGTCCTGTGACGCTCCGTTAGGAAAACGTTCAGCTCGTGCCACGTAGGGATCTCGGCTTTGTTATGGAGGGACTGCTCCCATAGGGAAAGCGTAAGCTTTGGGAGTTTGGACGAGCACATATATACCAAGAGGCAATCCCAAGTTTCGACCTGAATACCGGACATTTCTAGTGCAGTAAGGCAACCCTGGATGGTACTTTGAAGTTCTTTCAAAGCTGACCCAGACTCCTGTGTGACGGACGGTACATTGAAAAGTATCTTTAATTGACTGTTTACTAACAATCGCTTGTTTTCGAAACGCTCAGTGAGGTTATCCCACGCTGATCGAAAGCCATCATTAGTAAGGGGTGAATTTGAAACTATATTGTGAGCGTCGCCACTCGTTTTAGCATTAAGGTGAAATAATTTTTCGACAGGAGTGAGTCTGGGATTGTTGATATAAATTGCCGTCAGTAGATCCCTAAAGGTTGGCCAACGAAGATAGTCGCCGGTAAAAACTTCGGTATCGCACGGCGGAAGCCGGCAGCCTGACGGAATGTATGTCTGAGAAGGATCAGCTGTCGTTGGGGAAGGTTGCGGAAGTTGCGGAGTTTACGCTATCATGTCTGCTATCTGGGCGCCGCACCTTTCGTACGCGCTGTAGCAATACCCGTACTTAGCCTTGAGGACTAGCAAGCTGTCAGCTGCACTTTCTCCGGCTGCTACAAGGCATGCGGTACAGGCATCGTATTCTTTTTTGATGCGGATCCATACCTCTCGGATTTCGTCTCGGCGAATATTGAGGACGGATAACGTAGGAGGGACCGCCGAGGGAATATTTATACGCGATTCCAATTCGGACAGTCGATCCGAGACTTCAATAAACTGGCTCATAGCGAGGTCGGCAGCCGTTGCAACCATTTTTGTGCTGGCTCGCGTGGTTCTTTCGATGGAAGAAGGAGCCTTTTTGGGAGGTGGCGTCTTGACCCTTTTAGGTGTGGGAGTCCTTACCGTGATTTTTGGTATTTTCGGTGATGGAACAGGGGATAGTTTGTTGAAACTTTCCCTGGACATACCACACTAGGATGCTGTTAGGTTGGAATGTGCGCGCTGATATTTCGGACAAAAATCAGAGAAACAATTACGGACCCACTTATGGACCGGTGGAAATAGGGTATCGACTAGCTCAAAAATAGTCGATATGCGTGGCTGAATTATTGTTAAAATATTCGCCAGGCTTTTGGTGGAACGATGGAGCAAGAATGGGAAAAAAAATACCAAAAAAAATACCACAAAATAAAAATACTGAAAAAATACTGGATTGGATGAGGTATTTGTCGTTTAGTATTTTATAGTGGGTGGTTGGCCGAATTAGGATGGGATTGGATGTCCCCGGCAGTGTTTGAAGTTTATTGGTTTTGTTTTTCTTTATTTTTTTAAAAAAATATTCGGAGACAAAAAATACCTTGCAGTGGAATGCGGGTGGTATTTTTTTTTTTTTCTTTTTATCCCCAAAAGAAAAAATTGAGTCTCGATATATATGTAGATTTACCAAGCTCAATAAATAAGAAAAAAAATACTGGAATGGCCGTTTTTTTTTTTTTGGAAAAAATGTGAAACCGAAGAAACAAATTAATAAATCAATAAATTACTAAATTGATTCCACTAGTTCCGCGATGGCGACAGTATTTTATATTTGTCTCCTTTTTTTTTGTTTCCTTTTTTTGGAACTGGCAGTAATTCTCAGTGTTTGTTTAATTTTATTGGAGTTGAACTTGGTGTTTATTAATTTTGTTGGAATTTATTAATTAATTTATTAATTGGATGATTGAAAAACAACTGCCCGAACTTTTGCGGGCTGTGTATTGGTGACGCTGGAATGCGCGGGATTATCGAGCTTTTTGCGGTACTGCAATTCGCGTGTATGTGTAGATGTATGGATGGATAGTGCCCAAAATATGTAAATAAGAAAAACACACTGAGACACAAAAGTTATTTCACGTCGGCTTTAGGAATTTATTTAATATATATTTATTGGATGGCCGACGGAAATACTTGAGCTTTCGGAATTGGGGTGTAGTTATGTAGAAAAATATGTATAAATGTATGTATATATATATATGGAATATGTAATATATGTAATATGGATGTAATATATGTAATATGGATGTAATATATGTAATCAATATGGCGGAAAATTTTTATTGTAAATTTTGCCGGCGGGTATGTGTTGTAAATTTTCGATTTATTGTGGACTGTATTTGGATTTTTAATAATGTAAGCAAATATTGTCACAGCGGATGTACAATAAAAAATTAATATCAAAAAATATTTGTGGACCGAAATTGGCGGAACACTTAATTTTTTGTTTCACTTTTTGTGGAAAATTAATTTGAACTCAATTTTTAAATTGATTTATTTTTTCACTGTTCACTGAATTTTTTTTTTAAATTAATTTTTTTTCACTGTACGCTTGACTTTTTATTTGCACACTTTAATTTGGATTTCTACTTTTTATTTGTCTTCGATTTGATGTTGGATGTATATTTAGTGGATGTACGGCCAAATGCGAATATGAAACTTGTACATCAATATGCACACGAAAAGGAATTAGAAAATGGGCAATATGGCCGCACGTTAAAAGAGAACGAAGAAGTAAAAGACGGAATTGGAATTGTAATTTACTAACTGCCGTCGTCGGATTAAATCGGACTTGGATTTCAGACAAATCGTACAGAAAGTCAAACGAATTATGTTCTTCGAATGGCTGACTGTCGATCGGCAGTTAATACAAAAAATTATCCGGCTCGAAGGACCAAAAAATGAAGAGCGTCGGGGTTGATCGTCGATTGGGAGCTGCTTCGTCGGGCGTTGCGGCTGTTGCACGTAGCCGGGTAGCAAGCTGGAAGAGATGGTGAAAAAAACACTCGACGATCGCGGTGCGCAAAGGAAGGAAAAAATCTCGCTGTGGTTTTCGGAAAAAAGCGCGGACCGGCCGGGCGATGTATTTCAGTGCTGTGACATAGAAAGACTAACTTAAACCTAATTGAGCGCTGCGTTTCAAAGCGCAGTGGAGAGATTCCGGGAGCGGGAAGGCGGGAGAGCCTGGAATCGCAAGCGTCCAGTGCGGGAGAGCGGGAGAGCCTGGAGTCGCGAGCATCCAGTGCGGGCGAGTGGGCATTCGCTACGAGGGAAGCGCGGGCAGTTTAAAAGAGGGGAGAGCGGCGTAAACAAATATGTTTGTTGTCGTTTATATGGATGATGTAATGGTGGCTGCTGCAACAAAAAGTGAGGCGTTGGAAAGGTTGCAAATTACTCTCGATTGTCTCACGAATGATGGATTCTCATTTAATATAAAAAAATGTTCTTTTCTCAAGTCAACAGTTCAATATCTGGGATATGAAGTGAGTGCAGGTGAAATCCGCCCAAATTCGCTTAAAGTCACAGCATTAACTACCTTGCCACCTCCTCAGTGTCTGCATTAGGCCAATTTATTGGATTAGCGTCTTATTTCAGGCAATTTATGAAAGGATTTTCCTATTTTATGAAACCGTTATAACTTTTAACTTCGGAGAATAATGATTTTGTTTGGAGATCGAAACATAAGGAAATTAGAAAAAAATGTATTTATACACAAAACCCAGTCTTAGTAATTTTTGATCTGAACCATCCTATGGAGTTTCATACCGATGCAAGTTCTCGGAGATACGGTGCAATCTTGTTACATAAAATCAACATCAAGTCTCATGTCATTGAATATTTTAGTAAGGCTGCTTCTCTTGCTGAATCATGGTATCATTCTTATAAATTAGAAACTCTTGCTGTTGTTTTGCCATTATTTATGGTATGAAATTTTGTTGTCTTCACTGATTGTAACTCACTTAAAGCATCAAGAACTAAACAGGATCTATGTCCCAGGGTACAAAGATGGTGGCCGTATTTACAGTCTTTTACATTTGACATACAATATAAAGAAGGCAAACGAATGTCTCATGTTGACTTCTTTTCAAGAAATCTGTCTTTAGCAGAATTAACTTGCAAAATTCCAGAAAAAAAATTAATTTACATGGATGGGAGAAGACTTTAGATAAGGCCTACGTTCGATAACATGCCCAAGTATATTCAGAAGTATGTTGAAAACTGCATTACGTGTAAAATGTCTTCTTTGGGTAAAGTTCATCCAATACCAAAAGTAAAAATGAGCTGTGGCAAAGAAAACAATTTGGTTTAGTTAAAACAAAAAAATAAGATGTAAATTGTCATGGAAATTATAAGTTTAGATGAAAAATAAGAAGTTATATTTGAATAAACTTTATTGTAAGTTGATTAATTGGTAACAAAGCATCTTTGGTAAATTTCACGAGGTCGTATAATTGTCAGGATGGCCGTGTCGGCGCACACTAAGAGTGTGTCGATGTTGGATAAGTGTATGGGTATATTCTCGGGAATTTCATTAAAAGACTTTTTTCATCATTATTGTTAATATTGCATCAGCCTCTAATTGTGCTGTGTTTCATTGTCTGCATGTTGTCGCTTTAAGAAATTGCGTTTTAGCGGGGCGACAGCGTAGTGTCGCTGTCGCCGAGTGTGGTTCGTTGGTAAGCACAGAAGGAAGAAGAAACGACGCAGTAAGTTGTGTTTAGAACTTGGTGTGTGCGAACTCGAAACTCGCTGAGCTACTACGGATGTCGGACGATAATAACCAAGCTGCAACATATATATATTATCACATTTTTCCGGCCTTCATCCACTAACCAACCTGCGCAGTGAGGCTGAAGATCCCCTCACTCTCCTACTTACTCTTCCTCCTCGGCGAAGTGGGAGATTCTTTCGTGTCCTACTAACTCCCACAACAAGACGGAAGATCATCTCGCGTGTTCCCCACTAATACCCTACGGCGAAATGGCAGATCCCTTCGTGTGCTTCTAACTTCTACGGTGAGACGGAAGATCCTCTCACTTGCTCCACTAATCCCACATCGTAGCGGACATGACTAATCAAACTTGCTTCTAGCCGGCCAACTACGAAAGAATTCGGCTGCGGCCTCACCTGAAGGTCCAGCCCGTAGGATTCTTGGCCTCACGACCTTGGCACCTCGACCAATCACGGTAGAATCCGGCAGCGGCCTCGCCTGAAGGTCGAGCTACTGCAAGATCGGAATAAACATGTCGTACGATAGCGAAACTAATGATAGTCGCGATGACTTGCTAAATTATAAATTATAAATATCAAAATTAAATAGGATTAAAAACAAAAAAAAATTGTTTGCGTTTTTTTTGCTCTTTTTCAGATTATTTTCAGCTTTTTATACCCTTGCAGAGGGTATTATAATTTCAGTCAAAAGTTTGCAACACAGTGAAGGAGACATTACCGACCCTATAAAGTATATATATTCTTGATCAGCATCACCAGGAGAGTCGATCTAGCCATGTCCGTCTGTCCGTCCGTCTGTCCGTCCGTCTGTCATCCCGTCTGTCCGTTTCTACGCAAACTTAAAACTTTCCTTAAAGTTGTCTTTTTATTGCAGTTAGTATATAAGTCGGAACGAGACGGATCAAGCGACTATATCATAGAGCTCCCATAGGAAAGTACGGAAAAAACACTTGCTCCACTAATCCCACATCGTAGCGGAATGATAGATCCTTTCGACATGACTAATCAAACTTGCTTCTAGCCGGCCAACTACGGCAGAATCCGGCTGCGGCCTCACCTGAAGGTCCAGCCCGTAGGATTCTTGGCCTTACGACCTTCGCACCTCGACCAATCACGGTAGAATCCGGCTGCCGCCTCGCCCGAAGGTCCAGCCCGTAGGATTCTTGGCACCACGACCCTCGCGTCTCGGCCAATCACGACCCTCGCGTCTCGTCCAATCACGACCGATTCCGGCTGCGGCTTCGCCCGAAGGTCCAGCCCGCGGAATCTTTAATCCCACGACCCTCACACCTCGGCCACGTACGATGAAACCCGGCTGCGGCCTC
Source organism: Drosophila kurseongensis (assembly GCA_018153305.1). Taxonomy (NCBI): domain Eukaryota; kingdom Metazoa; phylum Arthropoda; class Insecta; order Diptera; family Drosophilidae; genus Drosophila; species Drosophila kurseongensis. The sequence goes on from JAECXX010000001.1 coordinate 7,951,915, forward strand.
GCCCGAAGGTCCAGCCCGTGGAATTTTCTGTCACAAAAGGACTTAGTGTTCCGAAGTCACCATAACCTCGAAGCTACTGGAACTGATTAAAAATCAGTTATCCCGTAGATTCACGCCTATTACTCTCTAGCCCAGTGTCTCAGTGACTTTACAAGTTTACGAGTCAGAAGTCCCAGTAACCATCACTCTGCCCCGACATTTTCTAGCCGAGCGGATGCACAAATGGAATCTACGATTCCACGGAGCGTCTGACCCGCTGAACTTGATGAGAAAATAGCAACATACGGAATTGACTAGGAGGAGGTACCCCGCGTCATATCAGAAATTTTGGATAGTAGGGCAGCACGATGGTTCCGCACGAGTGGCTTACAGACGGCTACGTGGCAGAGTTTCGGGCCGAGTTCTTCTGCCCCACGTTACTTCGAGCGACTAGAGGACGAAATCCGAGCCCATATCCAGGGAGTGGACGAAACAGTTAAGGATTATTTAATCGAGTTGCGGACCAAGAAGAGGAATAACTCTTTCGGATCTACGAGAATTTGGCACCAGCATATCGTCTGTATATAAGACGCCACGAGTGCGAGGCGCCGGAACAATTAACACCCGTGGCGACGGAAAACGAAAGTGTGAGACAGCTGACGTCCAGTCGCGCAGGCATTCCTAGGATGGGGACTACAGACCGAGATAGGACCAACCCTAGTCTGACGCCGAATCTTTTTCGAAGTCCCGGGCTACCCATTCAAGGAGGGAATGCAACTCATCGAATGATCAGACAGCCCCTATCAAACATCGACGTACAGCGAGCTTGTGGTAGATGCGGAGAAGTCGGTCACCTTAGGCGGGGTTTTACTAATGCACGCCTAAACTTTTGTTGGGACTGCGGTCGAAGGAAGATATTGACCGTGGATTGTTGTCGCCGAGATGCCCCGGGAAACGAACAACGTTTTCGCCGAAATGCCCCGGGAAATGAACCACATCTTCGCCGAGACAAGCGAAGTAACAGCCCGACACCAATAAACGCACCGTTTAGGATAAACAACGGCCTGATCACCGCTACCGTGCAGATCGAAGGCTGATGGGTGGAAGCCACGGTGGATACGGGAGTGTCGAGGAGCTTTGGGAGCCAAATGTACGCTAGTATGGTAGCAAGAGGAGATGCAAGAGATCACCACTACAATAGCGTTAGCTGATCGGTCAAGCCTGGCAATGAAGAAGTTAAGCGTATTCGTGTGGAATTAGCTGGCACACGAGTGTGGATGCCATTCTTGGTGATGCCAACCATGTTGGATCGCGTGATATTAGGTATGGATTTCTTGGCGGCGATGGGAGCGCGGTTACAGTGTGGAGAAGCCACCCTTAAGGTAAAATTGAGCCCGTCGGCGGAAGACCCCCGACTGCGGCCAAGTAAAATCGATCGGATGTCGTCAGAGGGTACGAGCCCGGAAGTACTCGAAGAATAGAGTACGACGCTTCCGGGGAATCAGGAATCTGACGACAAGGATACTATGAATAAACAGCAGAGTGAGGTCCCCCGCACAACCTGATCAGGCGTCAGATAACCTCATCAGGAGAACGAAAGATCGACCACTTAGGAGACGATATCAGGAGGTGCGATGACCCGGGAAGGGCCTTGGAGGACTTTCGGCCGACAAAGCAGAGGGTGGAGAACCAATGATGAAAGAGGATGACCTAAGACCCGACCAGCGGGAATTCATCACCCGTGAGTTGGCTTTTCAAGGAGCTTCAAGGTATATCACACGTGGCGGAGCATAGGATTATGATGCGATACGATACACACTTGAAACAAAGCTACTACCCGAGGAATTCGGCCATGCAGAGCGTGATCGACACCCAAGTAGACGAACTACTCCGCGAAGACACCTTTGAACCTTCACGGAGTCCGCATAGCGCACCCATAGTGTTGGTCAAAAAGAAGACGGGTGAATGGCGCATGTGCGTTGATTATAGACAATTGAACGCTCACTCAGTGGCCGACGCGTGCCCCGTGCCAGGATCAATCACATCCTGGAAAGACTACGTCAAGCCCAAAACATTTCCACGCTGGACTTAAAACACGGTTATTGGCAGATACCCATGGCCAAGGACAGCCGTCAATTCACAGCCTTCACCGTTCCGGGCAGAGGCCTATACCAATGGAAGGTCATGCCCTTCGGACTTCACTCGGCCAGCGGCCTTCCAACCCGCTTTGGATAGCGTGATTGGGTCGGACATGGAGCCGTCCGCCTTCGCCTATTTGGACAATATCATCGTTATAGGTGCCACGGAGGAACGACATTTGGCCAACCTGCACGAAGTCTTCCGTAGGCTGCGAAAGGAGAACCTGCAGGTAAACCCAAAGAAGTGCGCGTTCTTCAGGCCGCCAAAATTCAACGCAGACCTTGATGGCGCCGACGCATCGGCGTGGTGTTCTACAGTAAATATTATTTTGGCAGAAAATACCGTAAAAGGCAGCGCGTTGGTACTGGCCTTGAGTGCATCGTTGGAAGGTAGTGCGTCGCACTGGCATTCACAAATATGTTATCCTGACATAACTTGGGACGAATTTAAAGAACTCTTCATGCAGCGTTTTGGCAGTGCAGAAACGCCAGCGGCTATGTTTCTGTCAATGTTAGCTTATTGTCCGAGGTTTCATTTTCTCTTCCCGGGCCTCTGCCAAAGCTCAGCTGAGAGCCATGTTCGAAGCTAACTTCTTCTAACTTCCGATTCTCACCACTTCTAACATGTGCGAAGCACAAGCAATAGTATGGGGAGATCTCGCACCTTTCCTTAGGAAAAAGAGCGAGCAGTGCAGCAATAAGAATTCACCATGGGCATCGATTCAAGCTCGATTCGAACAAATCAAAAACTCTCTTTTTTTCCGTTTTTCCCCTACGTGGCATCACTGGCAAAGTCATTCGAGAGCGCGGGCAGAGCAAATGAATCCTCTATATAGTTTCTTACTCTATGCGATGGCGAATGCCTCTCCAATTATGCTAGTCGTATGATGACGTCACTTATTACGAAATGGCGTGACGTGGAGGAAATGTCAGTTTCTGTGACCTTTTCTTCAAATATATACGTTCAAAAAGAGGAAAAAAAATCTGCAAAAAACTTTCAACAATCAAATGTCATTTCTGTGAAAAATTTGGACCTTAATAAAACAAAAAGATAAGTTTAAAATTAGTTGGTAAAAGAATTAACAATGGAGTAATGTTGAAGGGTATTGGTAATGGCGGCATATGTAGCACATTGCAAATACCTAGACACGTAAAAATTAATCAACACTGTATTGAAGTTTTGTTTCATGTTTTGGACAATGAGTATTTGAAGAATGATATTATAATTGGTCGAGAATTTTTGTTTCCTGAATTTAATTTTATAATATCACCAGGAAAATTCGAAATGTTTTGATCAAAAACTGTAAACTATAGATCAAATGATGAGAAATTTTGTGAATTAAATACTGATATTGTTGGGAAAGATAGAGATAAATTACAAGATTTATTTGAAATATATTTAAAATCTTTTATTAATAGAATTCCATCGACTAGAGTTAATTCAGGTGAAATTAAAACTTAATTAGTAGACCCAAGAAAAATTGTTCAAAGAAGACCATATAGGCGTAGCCGAAATGAAAGAGAATTGTAACGAGACAAGAATAATGAAATTATTACAATGTACAATTTTAAGGCCAAGTTGCCTTACGCAAGTCCAATAATGTTGATTAACAAAAAAGACGGCACTCATCGTTTGTGTGTTGAATTAAATTCTAATATAGTCGCAGATAGATATCCCTTACCCCTTATATCAGACCAGATAGCCAGACTTTATGGATCGAAATATTTTATATGTTTGGACATGGCAAGTGGGTATTAGCAAATTCCCATGCACAAAGAATCGGTAGAGCGTACAGCATTTGTCACTCCAGAGGGGCAATATGGGCAATATGGGCAATATTTGGCAATGCCTTTTCGGCTCGGGAATGCACCTTCAATATTTTAACGCACAGTCGTGCAAGCACTTGGAGACCTTGCAAATATGTTTGTTGTCGTTTATATGGATGATGTAATGGTGGCTGCTGCAACAAAAAGTGAGGCGTTGGAAAGGTTGCAAATTACTCTCGATTGTCTTTCTTTTCTTAAGTCAACAGTTCAATATCTGGAATATAAAGTGAGTGCAGGTGGAATCCGACACAGCATTAACTACCTTGCCACCTCCTCAGTGTCTGCATTAGGCCAAGTTATTGGATTAGCGTCTTATTTCAGGCAATTTATGAAAGGATATTCCTATTTTATGAAACCGTTATAACTTTTAACTTCGGAGAATAATGATTTTGTTTGGAGATCGAAACATAAGGAAATTAGAAAAAAATGTATTTATATCCTTACACAAAAGCCAGTCTTAGTAATTTTTGATCTGAACCATCCTATGGAGTTTCATACCGATGCAAGTTCTCGGAGATACGGTGCAATCTTGTTACATAAAATCAACATCAAGTCTCATGTCATTGAATATTTTAGTAAGGCTGCTTCTCCTGCTGAATCATGGTATCATTCTTATAAATTAGAAACTCTTGCTGTTGTTTTGCCATTATTTATGGTATAGAAATTTTGTTGTCTTCACTGATTGTAACTCACTTAAAGCATCAAGAACTAAACAGGATCTATGTCCCAGGGTACAAAGATGGTGGCCGTATTTACAGTCTTTTACATTTGACATACAATATAAAGAAGGCAAACGAATGTCTCATGTTGACTTCTTTTCAAGAAATCTGTCTTTAGCAGAGTTAACTTGCAAAATTCCAGAAAAAAAAATTAATTTACATGGATGTGAGAAGACTTTAGATAAGGCCTACGTTCGATAACATGTCCAAGTATATTCAGAAGTATGTTGAAAACTGCATTACGTGTAAAATGTCAAAGTCTTCTTTGGGTAAAGTTCATCCAATACCAAAAGTAAAAATGAGCTGTGGCAAAGAAAACAATTTGGTTTAGTTAAAACAAAAAAATAAGATGTAAATTGTCATGGAAATTATAAGTTTAGATGAAAAATAAGAAGTTATATTTGAATAAACTTTATTGTAAGTTGATTAATTGGTAACAAAGCATCTTTGGTAAATTTCACGAGGTCGTATATTGGTCAGGATGGCCGTGTCGGCGCACACTAAGAGTGTGTCGATGTTGGATAAGTGTATGGGTATATTCTCGGGAATTTCATTAAAAGACTTTTTTCATCATTATTGTTAATATTGCATCAGCCTCTAATTGTGCTGTGTTTCATTGTCTGCATGTTGTCGCTTTAAGAAATTGCGTTTTAGCGGGGCGACAGCGTAGTGTCGCTGTCGCCGAGTGTGGTTCGTTGGTAAGCACAGAAGGAAGAAGAAACGACGCAGTAAGTTGTGTTTAGAACTTGGTGTGTGCGAACTCGAAACTCGCTGAGCTACTACGGATGTCGGACGATAATAACCAAGCTGCAACATATATATATTATCACATTTTTCCGGCCTTCATCCACTAACCAACCTGCGCAGTGAGGCTGAAGATCCCCTCACTCTCCTACTTACTCTTCCTCCTCGGCGAAGTGGGAGATTCTTTCGTGTCCTACTAACTCCCACAACAAGACGGAAGTTCATCTCGCGTGTTCCCCACTAATACCCTACGGCGAAATGGCAGATCCCTTCGTGTGCTTCTAACTTCTACGGTGAGACGGAAGATCCTCTCACTTGCTCCACTAATCCCACATCGTAGCGGACATGACTAATCAAACTTGCTTCTAGCCGGCCAACTACGAAAGCCCGTAGGATTCTTGGCCTCACGACCTTGGCACCTCGACCAATCACGGTAGAATCCGGCAGCGGCCTCGCCTGAAGGTCGAGCTACTGCAAGATCCGAATAAACATGTCGTACGATAGCGAAACTAATGATAGTCGCGATGACTTGCTAAATTATAAATTATAAATAACAAAATTAAATAGGATTAAAAACAAAAAAAAATTGTTTGCGTTTTTTTTGCTCTTTTTCAGATTATTTTCAGCTTTTTAGACCCTTGCAGAGGGTATTATAATTTCAGTCAAAAGTTTGCAACACAGTGAAGGAGACATTACCGACCCTATAAAGTATATATATTGATCAGCATCACCAGGAGAGTCGATCTAGCCATGTCCGTCTGTCCGTCCGTCTGTCCGTCCGTCTGTCTGTCCGTCTGTCCGTTTCTACGCAAACTTAAAACTTTCCTTAAAGTTGTCTTTCTATTGCAGTTAGTATATAAGTCGGAACGAGACGGATCAAGCGACTATATCATAGAGCTCCCATAGGAAAGTACGGAAAAACAAATTCAAAAAAAAATTTAAATTTGTTGGTTTTAATTATTTTTTTGTTCTTTGGGATTTGGTTTTATTTAAATATTATTGAATTACGGTTTTAATTAAATTAAAATCGGACAACAATATCATATAACTGTCATAGAAACGATGGCAAAATGAAGGGCAAAATCGGCATAGCTTCATTTTTTTTAGTAATCAGTAATCAGTAACTGCAAGGATATATAAACTTTGTTTGCTTCCTTTCTTGTTATTTCTTTCTCTCTAGTTGAAAACAGCTTTTTTTTCAAAAGTTGGCAGCACTGCTTACTCTTTGCATAGAGATGGGATGCGGCTCAGTCTGGCCAGGATCCCTTTTACAGAAAATTTATAAAGGATGGGACATGGATTGGAGATAACTGGTAGGCTGACGCTAGGTTTGTTATCCGCCCCATTTAATCGATCGGGCGATTATCTGAAAAAAAATATTTATTTGTATACAATTAGGTAAATAAAGTCCCCGCGGGTCACTCTTCAGGTACGCCTATAGGGTCTGACTCGTGGCAAGCGCCACAAGTGACCGGAAAGGGGCAAAATATCTCTTGGAGGGGCTCCTTTATGTCGCACTAGCCCGACATTTTGTGCTGTGGCCTGGGTTACGATCTAGCCAGCACGCCTGATCTCCCTTCTTATTCGCCGAGGAGGGTTACACGTGCTCTTTTTGCCTAACTAGTCGGAGTCCCCACTGTACCGCCAGCAGTCACTGGTGGGGCAGGGGCGCCGGCAAGTGGTAAGCAACCCCGGACACGAGACTTATTCTGGGGTCAGCCTAAAATGAGGGTATTTCCCGGTTGCCTTGTCCGACCCCGGGCAAAATAGACATGCAACATTTTATTATAAATTTCAAGTCAACAATTCGCGCTTCGGAGCGCGAAACCCGGATCCGAACTCCTCGGTCGGCCGCTACCAATCTCCCGCTCTCGCTTCAGCGGAGTAAAGAGGGCGGGAGCGCGTTTTTATGTTTTAATTCAGTACCATGTATGCATGTCCCCCCCGACTTCTTAATCGCCATATACCTTTTCCGTTCGCGCCGTGGGAATTTTGTGGTGTCGTACAGGAAGTCTTTTGTTGGTCCTTCGAGCCGGATAAGGATATCCTTCTGCCATTCGACCAGCAGCTCCGGTGATTTTTTTTCGCAGAAAAGATAAGTACGAGCCTTTTCCGACTTCCTCTCGCTGCCGGTCATTGGCAGTGGTTCGAACACTGAATTTCTTTCACACTGCTGCAAGATCAATTTTTTCGTGTCAACTCCACTTCCGAGTTTTCCCGACACAACGACAGTCGAGAAATTTATATTCCTTCAATTCCAACAAATTTTCTATCTGTCTCCGCTTTGTGTGCGTCGCCATACTCTTTGCCGTTTTTTTTTCGTTCCCCGTTGTACTCCAACATGTCAACGGTCACGGCATATGTGCATCCAGACATACACATACTTGCGCGCGACAACTTGTGTACATAGTGCAGTGCAATTCTGCCTTCGAGAAAAAAGAAATACGACAAAAAGTGAAATTGTGTGGTGGAAAATAAAAAGGCATAACTTATATCAGCCACTCGGAGTGAACTAATTTCCGGAGTTTCCCAGTTCGCCGAACAGCCCGCCGCTGTCGAGATATTTTTTTGTCTTGTGTTTTTTTCTCTCCACATAATTTCATCTGTTCTGTCACTTCAAATACAGTCCACTCCTCGACTGTACCGATACACTTACACATATCCATAAACGCATGCATGCCCATATCTACATAAAATTGTTTTCTGCCTCCCATATAAACATAAATATATTTTCTGCCTCCACATACAGGAACATAAAATAAAATAAATTCAAATCCACACGGGTGCGACCGTGATTGTTTTTTCCAAAATTGCCGCATTAGCCGCCCCAGCGGCTGTGTTATTTTTTTTGCTGATTTTTTTTCCTTCTCTCTATCTCCAGGGTCCCTCACGCATGCAATGCGCTGCCGACGGCATATCCCAGTGAACATTTCTCCCGAACCAAGCCAAGGTTTTAATTCCAGCGGTCCGGCTCCGTTCGAAAATAATTATTTATAATTATAATTATTATTTAATTATAATATTATTAATTCATAATTATTATTAAATTATAAATATTATTTAATTATTTCCGGCAAAGGGATGATAATTAATTTATTTAGTTTTATTGCGTTTTTCAAGATTTTTTTCAATCAAAGATATTTTCCAAACCCAAAAAAAAGAAAAATAAAATAAATAAATACAGTTAAATTATTTGGCAACAATAACTAAGGTAAAAAATTAAAATAAACAAAAAAAACAGAAGTCAACAAAAGGAGTAACAAGATAAATTTCCAAATATTTTCTTCCGATTCTTCTTGTTTTCATGGCACGGTGCTTTCTACTCCGCACAAATTAACAGTGTGACCGTTCTCTGTGGGTTTTTTTTCGTTTGTTCATTTGTAGTGATGACCAACTCGTTGGCGACTCAGATCGCGCCGAGAGCTTAACGGTGAATATCCTCACGTTCCGAACGAAACGCCCCTTGCTCAGGTCAGTCGACAAGAGCTGATCCGCAGAGTTCGAGTCCGTTTGGACGGGTCCCAATCCGCGTCTCCGCGGCCGGCTCAGTTAACGCCAAAGGCTGCCATTGCCATTCCAAGGGCAAAAAGCGACAATTCCGTCGAGACTATCCCCGGTCCCCCGTCACGGCTTTCTCGGTCGGTGCCCAAGATGGCTCACACTGCGATAGACATTGCCCTCAATGCCTTCGACACCGAAGTTTTCGCTGGTGATTACCTGCGTTGGCCCACCTTCAGAGATCTTTTCACCGCGATATACATCCACAACTCGCGTCTTACATATTTGGAACAGTTGTGCCACCTATTGTCCAAAACAAGTGGCGATGCACACGCCATTGTTTCCAAAGCCCGGCTGACCAACGAAGGGTTTATCTCCGCGAGGCGAAGCCTCACCGACCGCTTCGAAAATAGGCGGTTATTAGTCAATAGCCAGTTGAAAATTCATTCACAACAAGGCTGAAATTCCAACATGGAATGAGTTAGACTCGTTCTTGACAGAGCGTTACGTACTCTGGAGGCTATCGATGACATCAGGCCTAGCAGTTCGGGTCAGATTCCGCCAAGGTCGACACCTGCGAGCGCCCCAGCGCGTAGGCTACAAGGCCAGAGTGACTCCAGCCCCAAGAGGGTGCGATCTCTGCTCCAAAGCGAATCATCCTCTTCAAACTTCCATTCAAGACTATCCAGGCCCAATAGTCTGGTCTTAATCAACCCGTTGACGCTCAGTCCACGAAACTCTGTCATTTTTCTGTTCGATCACATTCCAGACCCGGGCTGCATTTAGAAACTTCAGCTTACGTTCTTCCGCAGCTGGCTGGGAATCTACCTTCGTATCCAGTCCCTCGAGATCTTCTTAAGGGAATTCCTGACATCCCCCTTGCGGACCCCAAGTTCTTTGAGAGCTTTCAAATCGATGTCTTGATAGGAGCTAACATTTGCCGTTCACTTCTCGGTCAAGAAACATTTTTGGATGGGAGTTGACAGGCGGCCCCCCGCAATGTGTCCGCCTTCTCCACGCGAGTTAAATGCGGCCTCGACGACTCGTTGGATCAGGTCCTTACCAAATTCTGTGAGGTGGAGGAAGTGTCCGCACAGATAGTCCCCGAGACTGATTCTGTCTGTAAACACAATTTGGTCCAAACTACAAGAAGGGACAATTGGCAAATACGTTGTGACGCTCCCCTTGCGCGATACCGAGCTCGCATCTTCACGATCGTTAGCTTTGGCTCAGTTTCTACGTAACGAGCAGTGCCTAAAAATGGATCCTCTCCTGAAGGCCCGATTTGATGCTGTGATCCAAGAATACCTCGATTTAGGTCACATGGCCGAGGTCTCTTTGACGAGCAGTTCTGCCACGTACTACCTTCCACATCATGCTGTTCTCGAGCCCGAGAGCACAACCACTAAAGTGCGGGTGGTTTTCAACGCCCTTCCGCAAACGGGACCAATCTGAATGACATACTTTACGCGGACCCGGTTTTACAGTCCGACCTCACGATTCAAACCCATAAATGGCGATACTTTAGGTTCGTTTTCAACGCCGACATCGAGAAGATGTATCGGCAAATTTTGGTAGACCCCAAGCGTATTCTGTTCCGCAATTCCGATGGGGAAATCCGCGAATCCGAAGACCCCACTGACCTGTTGGCACTTACGCCTGGGCACTTTCTTGTTGGAGGGCCCCTCCTCGCCATGGTCGAACCCATGATAAAGGAGGACACCACATCTATTATAAGCCGCTGGCAACACCTGAAGGCTCTTCATCAACAATTTCGTCTGCGAGGAAGGAGGAGTACCTCAAGGAACTCCATAAGCGGAATAAGTGGCGAACCCCTACAAGAAATCTCCGTGCCGGGGACATGGTGGTAGTCAAGGAAGACAACCTTCCGTCCAATGAGTGGCGATTAGGCAGAATTGACGCGGTGTTTCCAGAATCCGATGGCCATGCTCGTGTGGTCGACATCCGCACTGCGCGGGGACTCATAAAGCGTCTCATAGCGAAAGTCGTCCTTCTTCCAATGGAAGAGTCCGCCTGCTCGCGATAACCAGTCGACCCTTCACTCCGGTGTTCCAATGAAAGAGTTCGTCTGCCCGCAATAACCAGTCGACTCTTCACTCCGGTGTTCCTATTCATCACTCCGATTCGTAGCGTCAATTAATAGTTCCAACTCGTAGTTCCAATTCGCAGTTCTTATCTCTACATCTCTGTGAACAACCGATGTCATCACGGCACGCCAGCAGTAGAGCTCGTCCACGGCACTCATCCGACGCTCCGCGGCAATTTTCTGCTACTCGTCGGGGTGCCACGCAGCCGGCGGTCGCCGCTCCGTCCTTAACGTCCCTTCTGAATCGGCACAGCATCAACTTCCTCCCGACGGCTTTGGTGCGGTTAGAGACCAGTACTCGAGTATTCGACACTGCGGTGCTCATCGACCAATCCGGGAGCTGAACGACGCGGTACGGACCCACTTCCGGTCCATTACGCTGGCTGACGAGCGGTTCTATCTCCCCGCGACGATCTCCATCATCCTGGGCGCGGATATGTATCCCAGCGTGATGCGGTCGGGCGTCCTAAAAATACAAGATGGACTACCAGTGGCCAGAGCACCGTGTTTGGGTGGGTCGTGTCCGGAGCCTGCCACCAGCCGTAAGAAGAACAACCAGGCTATGTTGCAACCCGAGAAGTTGAAAGGGGGGGCGGAGTGTTTAGGTCAGTGTCCCACGGCTCTCCGAGCTATTGCTCTCCCCCTCTTGCTCTCCCTCGCTCGTTACTCGCAACTTCCGCGCTCCGGAGCGCGAAACCCGGATCCGAACTCCTCGGTCGGCCGCTGCCGATCTCCCGCTCTCGCTTCAGCGGAGTGAAGCGGGCCGGAGCGCGTTTTTATGTTTTAAGTCAGTACCAGCCGAATAAAGCTAATTAAATTCCACCACGACGCCCCCGACTTCTTAATCTCCATATACCTTTTCCGTTCGCGCCGTGGGAATTTTGTTGTGCTGTACAGGAAGTCTTTTTGTGGCAGGATCGCCCCCCTACAACAAACCTTGTAACACCGCATCGAGATCGGAAAACCTTCCAAACACGTGGCGTCAGGTGCGTGTGTTTCCTTATCTTGCGGCGCAGATCTTCTCGCCGCCGGGAGATCTGCACCGTCCTTGTCCTCGTTCTGCTGCTGCTGCTCCTGCCGGACCAGCGTCAAACGATCGCTGGCTTGTCGTTGCTGTTCCTGTCGCCACTTGGCCAGCGTAAATCGACGGCTGGTTTCTCCTGTTCTTGTTGTTGCTGCTGTGCTCCTCGTTGCTCCTCGATAGGTCCTTTGCCGCCACTCGCCTGGTCCAGCGTCAAAACGACCGCTGCCTCTATTCACTTTTTGTTCGTCCGCGTCAATCGACCGCTCGCAAATCACTGACTCCCAGTTTGTGTCTAGCTTCTTGTCTTGGCGCCGTTTTCTTGAAACTTCCATGATCCTATCTTCCTCTCGCTCGCACTTGAGCGGGCCCCTGCGAATTCCCGAGTATGTCGCGATCCTATTGTCCTCTCCCTCAATCCTATGGCTGGAGTTGTGTGTGTGTGTAAGGTGAGCTTTGGCTCGCTAGCGGTGGGTGTTCCGCTTGACTATCGTGTGTGGGTGTTCGTGCCTAATCTTAACCTACGATTAATACTAAACTTATCTACTAATACTTATATTTGTGAGGAGCCGTACGATTCCTTACACCATGTAGGGGAAAAACAGAAAAAAAAGAGAGTTTTTCATTTGTTCGAATCGAGCTTCATTCGAGTCCCATGGTGAATGACCATGGTCATATTCCTAAGAATTGGTGCGAAAACTCCCCATACTATTGCTTGTGCTTCGCACATGTTAGGGGTGGCGAGAAACCGAAGTTGTCTTCGAACATGGCTCTCAGCAGAGCTTTGCCAGAGGTGCGGGCAGAACAAATGAAACCTCTATATAGTTTCTTACTCTATGCGGGGACTGCTGCTAAGAGCCGGGGCTTGTCGCGAAGAAAGTTTTGTGTCCATTTTCGTCGTATGAAATGACTAGTCTAGATTTTGTATGGTTATTGGTAATACTGAATATTGTCTAGGGAGGTAAAAGCTATGCCTCGGTCAATTTTAATACAAGGCGGGTTTCCAAAAACATGACATTGTCCTCTTAGTTTGGTTATGACTTCGCTGGCAGCCGTACTTTGTAATTTTTTCGTTGATAATTTCAATTAATCTGTTTCACCATGTCTATAGGAACTACAATCAGTTCCAAGTCCTTCACAAGTTTGAGTCTTCTCTGATTTTATAGTACGGTTATAGTACTTTATGGTGCCAAACCCATTTATAGAAGGATCAGTATCTACCTAGGTGTCATACTTCGATTTATAAATAGTAAAAACAGGAAAAGAAGTCAAGTACTTCTTCAGGCATTCGATCGCATACTCTTCGGGCCAATTCAAAATTAGCTTTATTTTTCGTTAGATCAGTCAATGGTTAGAAATAAGTGCATAGTTATGAAAAAACTTTCTGAAATATCCGGTTAGACCGAGAAAACTTTCAAACTGCCCGAGGTTCTGAGCAATCTTAAATATAACGAGGACGGAATCTTAATTTCTCAAGCCGAAGTTTTAATATCTTCGTAGACATATAAAAATAGAAAAAAGGAATATTTTCACATCTTTTAATCATTATTCCCATGGAAGCTATAAGATATAGACGTCCGATAGGCAAGAGCTTTTGTCCTGATCAAGGTATGCGTAAATGCGAAAAATGTATTTAAAAGCTTATATACAGCGCGAAATAGCAATAGCTTATATACTGCGCGAAATATCCTAAAAATCATCAAATTTTAACCGATTTCACCCTATTGTTTCTATGGGAGCTATAGGATATAGACTTCCGATCGGCATGCGCTTTTACCCTAATCAAGGAATACATAAAAAAGTAAGATTTGAAAAGATGCATGTCAATAGCTTTTACACTGCGCAAAATATCTTGAATTCTTGTAAGGTATATCCAATTGTTCCTCTGGGAGCTATAGAATATAGACGTTCGATCGGCACGCGCTTTAACCCTGATCAAGGTATGCATAAAAAATACGATTCGAAAAGATTCAAGTCAATAGCTTATATACTGCTCGAAATATCCTGAAAATCATCAAATTTTAACCGATTTCACCCTATTGTTCCTATGGGAGCTACAGGATATAGACGTCCGATCGGCATGTGCTTTTACCCTGATCAAGGTATACAAAAAAAGTACGATTTGGAAAGATGCATGTCAATAGCTTTTACACTGCGCGTAATATCTTAAATTCTTGCAATGTATATCCGTTGGTTCCGATAGGAGCTTTTTAAACGTGATCTCCGTACACATGTTTTAGGAGGACTGTGAAAGTTTCAGATCGCTAGCTTTTAAACTGAGCTCGCAAACGTTTTTGAAACAGACGAGCAAACGGACAGACGGACATGGCTACATCGACTCCCCTATTGATCCTTGTTCGCGCCAAAGCGGCGCTTCCAGTTTCGGGTGAACCGGCCCTGGAATCCTAACAGTCGAGAGAACAGTTTTTTCCAGATCTTCGCATCTCGTTCTCTCGCACTGTTAAGTGTCTCCACTCCGCTCTCCAAGCGGCTCTTGTAACATCCACCCCGTAGCTTTAAGTTAGTTCTAATCTACCAGTGTACGAAGACAGAAGTGAAGTTGAACTAGTTTTGAAATAAATTCTACGTAAAGTGAAAAATAAATAATTTTCCTGGACTACATAAATCAACCCATTGGAGAGCCGCCCCACCACTAGTTCATGGTCCTTCGAGCAGGATCATTCCAGAGAAAGATAAAAAAGTTTAGCACCAGCGTTCAACCGGCGGATTTTCAATAATTTCCAAGTTCAAGATAAGTACGACCGTTCTTATTTATACTTATTTCTGCCGACCAGCCAGATATTTTCAATTTTTCCAATCCAATTTCTTATATCAGTCTGATCGGCCATTCCATTGTGCATACGATCGCCATATTTCGGCTTTCTTTTCGTATTGCTATTTCCATCTTCATACGGTCGCCATTTTCCGGCTTCTTTCTTAATATTTTCCCATATCCATATTCTTTTTCATACGGACATATCATCCAGATGCACACTCTTTAATGTACGTACATATGCCTGACCATCTCAACATATGTACGTAAGGAAACATACACGTACCTCCATTCGCGGTGCACCCTACAAAAATTTCTACAGCGACATTTACCATACAGTCCACATTATCTCCAATTCCCAAATTTATTAAAAATTACAATTTTAAATTAGAATTTATACACACACACAATAAGCATGCATAAGGGTTATATGTGTATATGTATGGGCGTATGGATGCCCATACATACACACATATAACCCTAATGCATGCTTATTAATGTTAGTACATATCTACATATCCATTTCAACATATGCACATAAGGGGAAAAGTCGTAGCGTAACGTAAGGCAACGTAAGCACGATAACCCACATACGTTCTTTCGCGGTACACCCTACAAACATTTCGAAGTCGACATTTACAATACAGTCCACATTATTTATAATTTCCAAATATAAGAAGTACTATATACACACATATAATCCTGATGCATAATTATATATTATACATGTTAACAAAAATAACTCGATTCCACCGAACCCATCACCACGACACGCCTGTCCAGATTTTGCATGATATTTATTTCAGCAGCGCTCATTCGCACACACCGTCGGCTCACATCCATTAAATAAAAAAAAATAAATACATTTTTTTTGTGCAAGCCGTGACGGTGCGCAATATATATAAGTTAACACCAGCCAACTGCCCCCTTCCCTTTACCCCTCTTGAGCCCTACGACACCGAACACCGCACCATTCTATTCACCCCTCTCGGCCACCCACAAACTGGAACCCATTCCCTTCACGCCACTCAGTCATCAACGGCAACAACATTCAAGTGGCTATAATTCCAAGTGGCTTGTAATAACGCCGCTGAGATATGAGAGCAGCAACAGCAATGCAGCAATAGCGACCCAGCGACCGAATGTCAACAACGTCGGAACGACAGCGACAGCGACGGAACGTCAGCGATCGAATTGCATCGGCAACAGCGCAATAACGGAAGAACACCGACCGTCGGCTAGCTGCCTCAGCTATAGCCGCCGCTACCCCTACCCTTCGCCGAGCCCAGGCATAAGTGCAGCGTCGGCATCTGGAGTACATTAGGTCAGACACCCAAAACCGTTGGTGTCGGCTTGGATATTTCCGCAACCGCTCTGCCAGCGGTACGCTGACGTCGCGGCGCTGCCATAGCCAACAAGCCACCAAAGTAATATTGTTAGAATTAATTCTGTTTGTACCCCCAATCTGAGCACAACTATTTTTGTACAATAAAACTGCTTGTAACGAAACAACTCGATTACAGTTTTATTTTAAAGTAAAATCGTATTAAATCAAAGTAAGAAGGACGAAGGAGGAGCAGGACGTATCAGCATGAAGATCAGTTTATTGAGGTAATATAAGGGGAGTTATCCCCCCTCTGACCATGACTGGTCATAACTGGCGCCCGAGCAGTCTCCACTTCCATGTGGAAGTGGAAGAAACCCCCCAAAGAAAGAAAAAAAAAGAAAAGAATAAGAAAATTCAGAATACGGTGTTGTGTGTGAAGTGTAAAGTTAAGTTAAATAAAATTTAAAATAAAAAAATGTTGCTTTGTGTGAAGAAAAAATATTAAAATGAAAATATTGGTGAATGTTACACAGTTATCCGCTACGGTGGGGGTACTGCCATTCAGAGCTGCCACTCCCCACGGGCGCAAAAAAAATTGTGAATAAAAAATATCGGTAAACCTGCCGCGCGGCATATTCGCGGGCACAAATCAAAAAACCGAGTTAACAAAAAAGAAGGCAATAATCCGCTGCGGCGATAAGTCCACCCTAATGGGTGGCTTATTCGCGAGCGTAAAAAATTGCAATCATAATAAAAAACAGATAACCGCTGCGGCAATTAATTTGCGAGCGGAAAAATATTTAAATAAAAAATATAATAAAAATAAAAAAATATATAATAACAAGAATCAGAAACCAATGTCTTAAAATTGTGTGTGGCAATCTACTGGAAAGGCTAACGAATGTGGAATGCATTCAAAAAAAGCTGCTCAGTGGATTGTGTGGCAACCGTAGGCGAAACGCCAAAACGGACAAATACGGACCACCGCGCCTATCAACACACTTACCAAATAAGAGAGAACAAAAAAAAAAAAAAAATAAACCGCACACACACCAAGAAATCTGACCAAAAATTTTTTAACAAAATGAAACAAAAACTAATTCTTATTAATTTTAGATCGAAATACCTTTGAAAACAATATTCAACACATTGAATCCACATTGAATCCACATTGAATACTCAACACATTGAATCCCAATAAACACAAGGCAAAGAGGCCAATAAAAAAGATAAAAGGGTGAGTAAAACAATTTTATACACATATTTCCCTATTAGCAAAAATAAAGAGAAAACAAAAAAAATACAATTTAGAAATTAATTTCCTACAAATACAAATTATCAATAAAAAATAAAGAAAAGCATTAAAAAATATACTTGGGAAATTGATTTCCATTTTATTTTATTATTTTAAAGATAAAATTGGAAAAGAAAAACTATTTCAACTGAATTTTTGATACTAATTTAAATCCAAAAAATAAATCTGTTGCCAACCATCCCACTTTGACCCGAAATTTAAAAAAAACCTAAGGCTCCCCATTAAGCCAATTTCAACAAAAACAAACACCCTTTTACGATTAAAAATGGAGGAAATGAAGGTGGTACTAAACCGACTCGACTCCACTATTGCGGCCTTAACCACACAAATGGTGGGCATGAAGGAGGATGTTAAGAAAATGGGGGCTAGGGTAAATGTTCTCGAAACCGACCTCGAGCGGCGTAACCCAGTAGCGAATATACCGCTACCACTAACGCGCCCACGTACAGAGTACGAACTCAAAGAATCTTCGGCAGTGCCGGATTGTGTAAAGGAACTTCTAACCTTCGAGGGGGATTCCGAGAGGTATGTTTCTTGGGTTAATAGGGCCCAATCGATTATTAACGACTATGAAGTCATCCGGGAGAGACCCTTGTATAGGTCGGTTCTTGTTCAAATTAGGCAGAAGATTAGAGGCAACGCCGATATAGCGCTTAATGCCTATAACGTAAAGGATGATGACTGGGATGAAGTTAAAAGGGTACTAGCGCTACACTATGCCGACAAAAGAGATGTCGGTACGTTAGAGTATGAGCTTACCCAAATGACCCAGGGCAGTGAGAAATTAGAGGACTTCTACCTTAAAGTAAATAGCCATATCTCCCTAATCATGAATAAGATAAAAAGCATGGGTTACTCCACGGAGATAACAAACGCTTTCCTTGCTGGACAAAGGGACAAGGCTCTCAACCCCTTTATTAGAGAGCTAAGTGGCGACGCGTCTAGGCTTTTAATAATCCGTAAGCCTGCGGACGTCCACGAAGCATACTCCATTTGTGTGGAGTTGCAGAGAATGGAACCAAGGAACCCTACACCAAGAGCGCCCTTATTTAAACAAACCTTTAACCAAGGTTACCAAGGCTATAGACAGTCTAATTCACCGAGATTCCCTCAGGCACATCAAATCAACTATAGGCCACAGATGAGTCCAGGTCACAACTATGCTCCAAGTGGAAGCATACAGGGCCCACCAAGATTTCAGGGGGCTAGACCAGCTATTAAATATGAGCCGAACCAATTAGGTCAGAGCTATAGGTCTAATTTCAACTCGCGTCAAGGAGAGGCCGGCGGCATCTAACGAAGTCCGAGCGCTAACTCCAATCTAAATCCCTTCCGTAAAGCACAAAGGCTTTACAACATACAGTCCACTTAATTCTCGAACCCCGCCTCCAATGAATACTACCAACAACAGTCTGGTAACGAGGCTGAGGAACTATCGGACCCACCTCAAGGGGTAGAACATTGTTCCCCCGTACAAGAAGTAGCCTGTGTTAGCGATGGGGAATCAAATTTTATGACCGACGCCTCTCTAGTAGGGACTAGAAATGGGGCTAAGTTACAATTCCTCATAGACACCGGCGCTAATAACAACTTTATAAGCCCCAAAAATTTCCGCCGGTTCCACAACATTATCCACACCATTCATTGTCCAATCTGCTGGGGGTGACATTAAAATCACACACAGTATAACGGGACCATTTTTTAAACCAATAGGAAACGATACAGTTGTCTCGTTTTTTGTCCTTCCCGGACTCAAATCATTTGACGGCATTATAGGAGACGACACGTTAAAAACATTAAAGGCCCTTATTGACAGGAAAAACGACCTCCTAACGATATCACCCGGTATTAAAATACCCCTTCTTGCCAAAAAATCTTTGAATATTCACCTATTAATGGACGCAACACATCACGAATTCGCAAAAGAAGCCTTAAACGCGCTTATCAGCGAATATTTCAACATTTTTGATCCACTTTCGCCCGGAGAGGCTGTAGACACTAGCGTCAGGGCTGAGATTCGCACAAGCACCTCAGACCCTATATACTCAAAGAGCTATCCCTCCCCTACCAACATGAGAGGGGAAGTGGATAGACAAATAGAGGAACTCTTGCGGGATGGTATTATAAAACCATCAAAAAGTCCATATAACTCCCCGGTCTGGGTAGTTTCAAAAAAACCCAAACCGAACGGAGAAAAACAATACCGCATGGTCATCGATTTCAAGCGTTTGAACGCTGTCACAATTGCAGACGCCTACCCAATACCAGATATAAACT
Organism: Drosophila kurseongensis; assembly: GCA_018153305.1. NCBI lineage: Eukaryota > Metazoa > Arthropoda > Insecta > Diptera > Drosophilidae > Drosophila > Drosophila kurseongensis. The sequence goes on from JAECXX010000001.1 coordinate 7,971,640, forward strand.
CTATTCTAGCTAGTCTGGGGAAAGCTAAATACTTTACCACCCTCGATTTAACTTCGGGATTCCATCAAATTTACATGTTGGAATCCGACACCCCTAAAACGGCATTTTCAACATTAAATGGGAAGTACGAATTTCTTCGTCTTCCGTTTGGACTGAAAAACGCCCCTGCGATTTTTCAAAGGATGATCGACGATGTATTAAGGGAACACATTAGCAAAATATGCTACGTGTACATCGACGACATAATAGTTTTCAGTGAAGACTATGATAGCCATTGGAAAAACCTACGTGCTGTCTTTGACAAGTTGGGAAAAGCCAAACTCCAGGTAAATTTGGAAAAAACAAATTTCCTATCAACGCATGTTGAATTCCTAGGATACGTGGAAACGGCATTAAAGCAGACGGAAAAAAGGTTGAAGGTGTCACGAAAATGGAACCACCCACCACCGTCAAAGAATTAAAGAGTTTCCTTGGCATGACTTCCTATTATAGAAAATTCATCAAGGACTATGCAAAAGTCGCAAAACCCTTAACAAATTTAACTTGAGGGGAATTCGCTAAAGTGAAGTCCTCACAGTACAAAAAAGTTCCAGTCGAACTCGATGAAGAAGCGTTGAAAGCCTTCAACGATTTGAAAACTCTGCTCTCATCTTCGGAAGTATTGGCATTCCCAAACTTCTTTAAACCATTCCACCTGACCACGGATGCGTCAAACTACGCAATCGGGGCAGTCCTTTCTCAAGTGGACTCTAGCAAAGATCGGCCCATAGCGTATATCTCCCGATCTTTGAGGTAAACTACGCCACTAATGAAAAGGAAATGCTCGCGATAGTATGGGCCTTAGATAATCTACGCTCTTATCTGTATGGTGATGGGTCTATTAAGATTTACACCGATCACCAGCCTTTAACATTTGCTCTGGGTAATAGGAATTTTAACGCCAAGTTAAAACGCTGGAAAGCCCGTATTGAAGAATATAATTGTGAATTAATTTATAAACCTGGGAAATCGAACATAGTGGCCGATGCTCTGTCACGAGTCACAACATATGTGAATAACCTTGGCTCTGGCTCTGAGAAAGCCTCCGATTCCGATTCGATTGCTACAATCCATAGCGCTCTTCAAGACGCATCTCATTTTATTCCTCACGTAGAAACCCCGATTAATGCCTACAGAAACCAATTAATTTTTTGTCCAGATTTGTCTGATTATTTGTGCGAGCACCCACAAGTTGGATATGTGCGCCATTCAATTCCGCTTGTTGACCATACACCATCAACCCTTATAGACTCACTTACAAAATACTTGAAACCCTCAGTAATTAATGGAATTAAAATCCCAGACGATTACTTACAACTCCTACAAACCTGTTGCTCCCAGAATTTTAAATTATATAAAATTCGTATAACGCAACGCCTGGTAGAGGATATTACAGATGAAGAGCAAATTTGCGAAATTATCGAGAAAGAACATCGCAGAGCCCATAGAAGCCCGAAAGAGGTCCGCGCTCAAGTCTTGGAAAAATATTACTTCACCAGGATGGCGAGTATTATTCGTGCACAGCTTTCGACCTGCACCATTTGTAAGCTGCAAAAATACGACAGGCACCCCAATAAACCCTTGCTGCAACCAACCCCTATCCCAAATTACCCGTGTGAAATACTTCATATCGACGTTTTCACATTAGAAAAGAAAATTTATCTCAGTTGCATCGACAAATTCTCCAAGTTTGCAAAGCTTTTTTCCTTACAATCAAAGTCAGCAATTCATCTCCGCGAGACACTATTAGATGCACTTCATTATTTCACCGCACCTAGAATGATAGTGTCGGACAACGAAAGAGGTCTTCTGTGCCCAACTGTCCTGAATTATTTGCGAACACTGGGAATTGAGTTATACCATACTCCTACTCAGAAAAGCGAGGTAAACGGCCAGGTAGAAAGATTTCATTCTACCTTCATGGAAATATATCGATGCTTGAAAGGCGAATATCAGACTTTTAAACCCACAGAACTTATACCTATTGTCACAGACAGGTACAATAACTCTGTCCACTCGGTGACGAATAAAAAACCGGTAGATATTTTTTTCAATCGTACCTCTAGAATAAATTACCAGGGTTTGGCCAATTTCAAAGAGCAAACTTTTGAAGATGAATATCTCATAGAACATAAACAAACGCTGACCAACAATGGGCGCAATAAAAATAGAAGCGACCCAATTTCTTACGCACAGGGTGACACGGTATATGTCGCCAACAAACAAATTAAAACCAAAGAAAAGCAGCGATTCAAGCCTGAAGACGTTCAGGATGACCGTAGGGTCACCATAAGAACAAGATCGGGAAAAATTTTTCACAAATCTCATTTAAAAAAGTAATTTGGGAACTCCTAAGGTAAAATTTTACTCTCGGTTTCCAGACCGGGAGGGCTGCCAACAGATTATTTTAATTTTTTACAACTGTTTCACAATAAAAGCATAAAGGGAAGTGTGTTAAATGTTTCACTGACTCATAGCCTCCTCCAAATACCAATTAAACCAACTAAAAATTTTTTTTAGTACTTAAGAAATATAAAACAAGAAAGGAAAGCTAACTTCGGGCGGAGCCGAAGTTGATATACCCTTGCAGAATAGTCTGTAAATTATATTCTCCAAAATTATTCATATGATGCATTCTTAATACTCATAAAAATCCCAACTTCCTAACTTAACAAACACCAAAGTTATGGCATTTCCGATCAATCAGTTATATGGCAGCTATAGGATATAGTCGGCCGATCCCGGCCGTTCCGACTTATATACTGCGTGCATAGGATCGAAGGCTGTGTGCAAAGTTTCAATTCGATATCTTTAAAACTGAGAGACTAGTTCGCGTAGAAACAGACAGACGGACAGACAGACGGACAGACGGACATGGCTATATCAACTCAGGAGGTGATCCTGATCAAGAATATATATACTTTATAGGGTCGGAGATGTCTCCTTCACTGCGTTGCACACTTTTGACCAAAATTATAATACCCTCTGCAAGGGTATAAAAATAGTTAAGCAACACTTAGATTAAGAAGAAAACTATACCAAAGGATAAAGGGTAATGATAAGACACAAATAAACACGAATACAGACACCCAGACTAAGAAAGAATAACGACCTAATTATAAGAATATACATTTCTCATTCAACCTTTTGCTGACACTATAAGCGCGTCCGCAATCTATGTGGAGGCAACCCTTCATATTAAATATGATTCACCGGTCGTCCCCTTACAACAAGGCACCGTCTGGAGAACCAATGGCGTCTTCAAACTGGCTCACATCATAAGTTTAGGGCGCATGCAACAGCTCATCGACCAGATAGCAGACGAAGCGAAGTTAATCACGGACCAACGGTTTGGTGCTTTGGTAGACCATTATCTGCAGCAAGCTTCGGAAGGCATCTCGCGCATGAATAGCGCACCGTCACGGAGGCAACGCTCGATCGACTGGCTAGGATCAGCTTGGAAATGGGTCGCGGGATCACCGGACAAATCGGATTGGAATGCCATTTTGAAAGAAGAAGACAGCCTGGCAAGAAACAACAACCAACAAATCCGGATCAACAATAAGCTGTTTGACTCAGCACAAGAATCAATCCAGAAGCTGAATGACGTGATAGGGAAAGTCAACTCAATAGAAGGGGATTTCCACGTGACGACAGCCATTCTCCACAAAGCAATCATAATTGCGGACCAAGTCAACGAGATACTGATAGCCTGCCAACTAGGAAAAACTGGAGTGGTCAACACAAACCTCTTGGACCACGAGGAAGTCGACACGATTCTGGCAGAGGTGATCAGTTGAGTTTTCCCGACCTACAATCCTCACAAACGGGACTACTCTCCTGTATATCCTGGCAATGCCCAAAGTGGTGGACAGGAAATATCGATTGATGAAAATTTACCCAACGACATCGGACAAACAAGTGGTACTAAAGTACACCACACTGGCAATGGACAGCCTGGAAACATATGCGCTACTCGGAAATTGCATATCGTTCGGTAACACAACCGTGTGCCGAGAAAAGGACCTATTCAAATTGGATGAGGATAGTTGTATACCGAGATTACTAAAAGGAGGTCAAGCCGAATGTGATTATCTGAGGACCAACCAAGAAACAGTGGAACTTATCGACGACGGGACAATCTTTCTAACAAATTTCAACCGAACGGTATCGACTCCGATCAAAAAACACCACTTGGAGGGCTCGTACATCGTACAATTTGACAACGAAACGATTACGATTGGTGACCGGAACTATCGCAGCTACTCGTCAACACACCTGATGGCAATGCCAGCCGTTTTAACCCAAATAAAAACCACGGGTTACGAGCTTTCGTTGAAGTACGTCCACGAATTCAGCATGGAAAACCTGAAAAGATTGTCAGTCATGTCCAATGAGATTTTTATATATTTCTCAATAGAAATGGTCATAGCCCTCTCCATCATGACAGCAGTATACCTCGTTTGGAAAAAAGTAACGTCGACCAAAGGAATCCTAAGATGCGGGACCCGCCTGAGAACCTGGAAGCGCGGAGTACGCCGGAACCTGCAATCAAGGCCTAAATGATCTGTGGGACACAGATCTTGTGGTGGGGAGGAGTTAACACCAGCCAACTGCCCCCTTCCCTTTACCCCTCTTGAGCCCTACGACACCGAACACCGCACCATTCTATTAACCCCTCTCGGCCACCCACAAACTGGAACCCATTCCCTTCACGCCACTCAGTCATCAACGGCAACAACATTCAAGTGGCTATAATTCCAAGTGGCTTGTAATAACGCCGCTGAGATATGAGACCAGCGACAGCAATGCAGCAATAGCGACCCAGCGACCCAGCGACCGAATGTCAACAACGTCGGAACGACAGCGACAGCGACGGAACGTCAGCGATCGAATTGCATCGGCAACAGCGCAATAACGGAAGAACACCGACCGTCGGCTAGCTGCCTCAGCTATAGCCGCCGCTACCCCTACCCTTCGCCGAGCCCAGGCATAAGTGCAGCGTCGGCATCTGGAGTACATTAGGTCAGACACCCAAAACCGTTGGTGTCGGCTTGGATATTTCCGCAACCGCTCTGCCAGCGGTACGCTGACGTCGCGGCGCTGCCATAGCGAACAAGCCACCAAAATAATATTGTTAGAATTAATTCTGTTTGTACCCCCAATCTGAGCACAACTATTTTTGTACAATAAAACCGCTTGTAACGAAACAACTCGATTACAGTTTTATTTTAAAGTAAAATCGTATTAAATCAAAGCAAAGTAAGAAGGACGAAAGTAAGAAGGACGAAGGAGGAGCAGGACGTATCAGCATGAAAATCAGTTTATTTAGGTAATATAAGGGGAGTTATCCCCCTCTGACCATGACTGGTCATAACTTATATTTTTCCGATTCCTACAGCTTATTTTCGCAGCACAGCAACCAACTGCAAATATCTTGCAGAATATTATTTCCAAATCATCGTTATTTTCCTCGCACATAAAAATAGTTGTTCTGAAAACTTTGAAATTTGTGTAAGTGTTCCGTTTCCACATATTCCACATTGATGACATTCCGCTATTAGGATTTTCGAAATTTTGGGGCCATCTGTATCTTCCGGAAGTTATCGATTTCGTCGTCCCTATTCTTTTCGAATCCAACTGGTGATCCGCAACAGCGTGACCACATTCCAGGACAGACTTTTCCGGGCGGGTCTAATTTTTACAAAGCCAGCCAGGTTTGCCCAGTTAATCTGATTTCTGGAATGCCAGGAGACATAGCGAAGCTATCTGTTCCGTCTGCAAATAAAACGCGATCGCTATCCGCATCTTCTCGCGCGCGCACCTCAAGCCGACTAGCCCCAATCAATAACGAAGGCAAAGAGCGAAACATCATTAGCCACCCAAGAAGGCGTCAAGAAGTTGTCTATTCCTATGAGCAATCAGAAACGATTGTCTCTGAGTCCGGTCACGCCTAAAGTTAGGTCACAAATCCAGACCAAGTCCATAAAGTCGCTACCAACTCGTTCTCAGGCAAAAATGAGCAACGAAATTGCAATTGCAGCCCTCGCGCGGTTCATCACGGTGTCCGACCGTATGAGCCATTTCAGAGCGACGATTGAAACTCCATGGCCGTCACCTCAGTCTGTCCACACCTGCAAAATCAGTAAGGAGCAAGTCCGCTCGCTATGGGACAAAGCCGAGAAAGAATTTTAAGCGTGCTTAGACACGATCTCCAGTATTACGACTGAAGGGGCGGAGGAGATTTTGGCAACTCTGCACCGCAAATACGAATACTGCTATTCGGTGTACGAAGAGCTGGCGGTTCAGCTCAGCGAGTTAATTGACCGAGCCAGTTCACAGCATCCGATGTCGAGCACCGACAATCAGTCCGCGTACATTCCGTCCGGGTGCCGGTTGCCTCCATGTGATACAGAGGTATTCGAGGGAGACTATCTCAAATGGCCAACGTTCAGAGACCTTTTCACTGCCGTCTACGTCAACAACACACGGTTGACGCCGGTCGAGAAGTTATTCCATCTCAACGCGAAGACGAGCGGTGAGGCAAAGGCAATTGTTGCCAAGTCCCCGCTCACTAATGATGGTTTCGCTTCCGCTTGGGAGGCGCTTCGAGACCGTTTCGAAAACAAAAAGCTTTTAGTGAACAGCCAGCTCAAGCTCCTATTTAACTTGAGTTCCGTTAATTCCGAAACTGGCCACTCCATAAAAGAGCTTCAGAGCACCATCCAAGGGTGCCTGACAGCATTAGCCCATTCCAAAATTTAAACGGAAAATTGGGATTGCTTGCTGGTATACCTGTGCGCCAGTAAGTTGCCCAGGTTGACCCTGTCCTTGTGGGAACAATCCCTTACATCAAAGTCCGATATTCCTACATGGGATGAGATGAACGCGTTCCTTAGCGATAGGTATAGAACCTTAGAAGCTATTGAGGATATGAAGCAGAGTCTTGGTGGTCCGTCAACTTCAAAAAATCCCCAGGTTACGAGAAAGCTTCACTCCTTTGAAGCCAAAGTGAGTGTCAAACCAAAGAGCTGCGATTTGTGCTCTAAAGAGAGTCACCCAGTGCGGTTGTGCCCTCGCTTCATTTAGATGGCAATCGAGGCGCGGGAAAGTTACATAAAAAAGAAGCAGTTATGTTTGAATTGCTTCGCGAGAGGCCATCAGCTCCGGGATTGTTCCAGTACGCGCAGCTGTTTCGTATGCCGAGGGAGCCATCACACGCTTTTGCATCGAGGCACCCCTTTTTCCAACAATCCAAGTACCTCTGGGAATGCGAGACCTAGAGACTATCCTCCGGCGGGAGGCTTAGACATTCCAGATGAACATTCAAATGTACAAGTCTGTTTTCCCTCAGGCTCAAAGGCAGTTCTTTTGGGCACGGCAATGATTGATATCTGCCACCTCGGTACCCACTTCCGAGCACGCGCTCTGATCGACTCGGGATTGGAGGCGACGTTTATTACGGAGCGTCTTTTCAAGTTGGTCAATCTGCCGTTCCGCCTCATTCAAGCTCAAGTGTCTGGTTTAAATCAGACAGTTTCTGCCCAGTCAACACTGCTTTGCCATTTCGCCATTCGGTCTCCTACTAAGCCGGGCCTGCAGTTAGAAAACGCAGAGTATGTTCTGCCAGAATTAGCAGGCAGATTACCCTCACATTCCATTCCACAAGATGTCCTGAGAGATTTTCCAAACCTTCAATGGGCAGATCCCACATTTCCCCAGAGTTCCCAGATAGACGTTCTTATCGGAGCTGATATCCTTCCATCCGTGCTGCTGAGCGGCACAAAGACCAACATCTGCGGATCTCTTTTTGGACAAGAGACCATCTTCGGGTGGGTGTTCACTGGTCCAGTGTCCATGTCCACAGGCAACCGAGTCTCAGCCTTTACGACTCAAGTTACGAAGCCAACTGAGGCGTCCTTAGACAAACTTCTTACGAAGTTTTGGGAGGTGGAAAATCTACCATCAAAAATGGTAAAAGAGTCCGATTCCGTCTGCGAAAGTAATTTTCTACGAACCACATATAGAGACGCGAGCGGGAAGTACGTAGTGACGTTACCGTTCTACGACCCCGATCATTGTGGATCTGAGTTGGGATACTCAATGTCCATAGCACTTGCTCAGTTTCTGAGAAACGAGAATCGTTTATGAAGAGACACTCCATTAAATGAGCAGTACAACTCCGTGATCCAAGAATATTTTGATTTAGGCCATATGAGAGAGGTTTCGCCCACTCACAATTCTTCAAACTACTACCTCCCACATCATGCGGTAATAAAACCCGAAAGCACCACCACGAAACTGCGGGTGGTACTTAACGCTTCCAGCCCTTCAGCAAATGGGACTAGCTTGAACGATGTGCTTCATGCCGGTCCAGTCCTCCAATCTGACTTAACGATTTAGATTTTAAAGTGGAGCTATTTCAAGTATGTCTTTAGTGCGGACATCACTAAAATGTATAGGCAGATCGTGGTCGATCCAAAGCACACGCCCATTCAAAGGATTCTATTCCGAAACAAGGAAGGTGACATTCGAGATAACGAGCTGAAAACCGTAACATTCGGTGTCAATTGCGCGACCTATCTCGCCATCCGAGTGCTGCAACAGCTGGCTGATGACGTAGATCAGCAGTTTCCGAAAGCCAGTCACATAATCCGCAACTTCATGTATGTTGATGACGTTTTAGCAGGATCGAATTCTCAACAAGAAGCTCAACTGACCATCCAGGAGTTAGTAACCGCTTTGAATTCTACCGGTTTTCCGCTTAGAAAGTGCACTTCCAACCACAAGGGGGTTTTAAAGGAGATTCTAAATGAGCATCTTCTCCATGCTGAGTTCCTGAATATTGATGCCGAAAGCACAGCCAAAACTCTCGGCGTTCGCTGGAGAGCAACCACCGACGAGTTCTACTTCGTGCCCCAGAAATATCCTGTGAGGAGTCTTAAACTCCCCACAAATCCCGATGCAGGAGATCGGCCTAGCAACAGCGGAGGAGGCGAGAAAGCCGGAGAAATGAAGGGCATCCAGGTCAAACGGGAAACATTCGGACCTTGGACCCTCATATGGCAAGGGCAACGAGGTCATACGGTGAATTGGCGGACTTCGGACCCGCCCAAAGAGGACACACCGTGAATTAACGGTGCCTCGATGGACCTTGGACCCGCGCCCGGCAAGGGCAACGGGGTCATACGGTAAATTGGCGGACTTCGGACCCGCCTAAAGAGGACACACCGAGGGAAATAACGGCACCTACAGCGCCTATAAAAAGGACGGCGCAAGCGCAGCTCGGGACAGTACGAGTGCGAGAATCAGAGCGAGTGCGTGAACGCGGAATAAGTAAACATCGAAACCGAAGTGCCCAAGGATCAAGATCGCAAAGTCGAGACGCCGAACGACGAAAAGTCTACAAGGCTGAGGCTACAACGCTGAGATCCAACGGTGCTAGGTCGTGGTAAAGTCAAGCTTAGGGAGTCCTTGCGCGGTGTCAGGCGATAAAGGTGGCTAGGCGATAAGGCAGAACTTTGTTTCACCTGCTAGGCGATACACCTTGCCGACAAAGTCCAGGCTGAACTCCGGAAGCCAGGCGATAAAGGTGGCTAGGCGATAAGGCGTAACTTCGGTTCACCTGCTAGGCGATACACCTTGCCGGCCCCGGTAGGGAAGCTCGCATAACATCCAGGGTCTTGGTGGAGTCGTCCCGATCTCAGTCACCCGGAGCAGCAAGCCAAAGCAGCGCAGTAGCAGGCCAGGAGCGACGCAGCGGTAAGCCAGGAGCGACGCAGCAGCACGCCAGGAGCAGAGCAGCAGCGAGCCAGGAGCAACGCAGCAGGAGACAGCGACAACGGGCAGCAGAATCATAGCAATAAGGCTATATTTTAGAGAGTTAATAAACCAGCACCAACCTAATCATTTCTGGCGTTATCCTTTGGTCACGGGCGGTCACTCAATACAAATTTGGTGGAACGAACTCACAACCTCTCTGAGCTAGCCGCACGTTTACGTAGCGAGCAGAAATAAAGAATCAGGTCGTTACATCTGGCGCCCAAGAGTGATTGTCCTGACCAAGGAAACAAAAGTTCCGAGATGGGGAAGTCCTGGATTTATAATCTCAGGAAGGAAGACTTCGACGAGGTGAGTCAAGTTCTAGGAATAGAACTGGAGGGCTCAGTCGATTCCATGAGGAAGACGCTGGGAGACTTCGTCGACCAGACGGCAGAGGAGCCAGACATCGCCGATTTGGTAACGGGCCTGGAAAAGAAATTCCGGAAAATGCCCACGCCAAAATTTAAAATCACAACCGCAAGTGCCGAGGGCCTGATAGCGAGCTTGGATGTGTCGAGCATCGCAAGCCACGCAAGTCGGCAGCGGGAAAATAGCCGGGAAAGAAAGGAGAATTCCAGGACGCACACGCAGGACTACGCGAAGGTGGCCAAGCAGGTCCGGGAGTGGAATTTCCGCTACGACGGAAACGACAAGCCGCTGGAATTTTTGGAGCAAGTAGAGTGGTCAGTCGTGACTTACGGTCTCGACATAAACCAGATCCCACGAGCAATGCCGGAGCTGCTCCAAGGCAGAGCCTTGAAGTGGTTCATCGCCAACAATCGGCACTGGGAAACCTGGGGAGACTTCATCTACAGCTTCCAAAATTTCTTTCTGCCCCGAGGATACATGGCGAAGCTGGCGGATCAGGTCAGACAGAGGAAGCAAGCCTACGGGGAGAGCTTCAAAGATTTTATGGTGGATATGCAGACCCTGATGCGGCCACTGAATATGTCGACCAAGGAAACGCTGGAGAGGATAAAAGAGAACAGCACGCCGGCACTCAGAATGTTCGTTCGCCCATACGAATGTCGAAATTTGGAGACATTGATGGCGCTGGCTGACGAATTTGAGGAGCTCGACCAGCAGCGGGAGAAATTCGAGCTGGAAAACAATCCCCGCAAGCAGCAAGGGCAGAGCCACCCAGTGCCAAGGCCAAGACCAGACCAGGGTGCGGTGTGCAGGCGGTGCCAGGAGGACCCGGACGCACAACCACGAAGTACGCCGCGCGGCCACGAACCGGCAAACAATCGCGGCGGATACGTGGCAAATCCTACCCAGGCCTGCCGCAGATGCGGGGGTCCAGACCACTGGGCGAAGGAATGCCGAAACCAACGTCTTACGTTCTGCTGGCGATGCGGAAAAATAGGAGTTCGGACGGTTCAGTGCTGTTCCGGGTCGGGAAACGCCCAGCGACCCCAGCCTCCGAGGGGCGGCCAGGGATCGCAAGGTGCTGCCTCTCGAAATTAATGGGCGACCTGCAGGCGGAAGAAATGCAACTGTCCGCCACGGTGCTCATAGGTGAAAGTAAGATTAAGGCCACGGTGGATACCGGCGCCACGGCGAGTTTCATCAGCGAAGAGCTGGCGGACAGGCTGCAGGCAGCAGGAAGGGTCGGACCCACGAGAAGGCAAGTACGGATGGCAGACGGTCGCTGTGGGGAAATAAGATCACAGCTGGAGACCAGAATTGGACTGGGAACGAAAATAATTTCAATGGAGCTGCTGATTTTACCAGGACTGATCGACGCCCTGGTGTTGGGATGGAATTTCCTCACCAGAATCGGGGCCGAAGTCGAGTGCGCAGAACACAGCGCGTCGATACCGGCAAAGAATAGACGAGGAGGATGGCTGGAGGAAAAACTGTCAGTGGCAATAGTTGAAACACCCAAAAGATTTGCGGAAAAGGATGTGGAGGGATTTTTAAAAGCCGAGTTGGACGAACTGGAAGGAATACCCTAAAAATCCAAAAATGCAGGGTGAGATAAATGCCAAGGTAGACGAGCTGCTGGAAAAAGGATGCATCGAGCCGTCCAGGAGTCCCTACAGCTCACCAATAGTCATGGTGAGAAAGAAGACTGGAAAGTGGAGGCTGTGTGTGGATTTCCGGCAGATAAATGCGAGGTCCATAAAGGACGCATACCCGATGCCGATGATAAATTACATCCTGGACCAGCTGCGAGAGGCGAAGTACATCAGCAGTCTCGATCTAAAGGACGGTTACTGGCAGATCCCCTTGGAGGCAGACAGCAGGCAGTATACGGCGTTTACTGTACCAGGGAAGGGCCTGTTCCAATGGAAGGTGATGCCATTTGGCCTACACTCCGCGTCGGCAACATTCCAGCGGGCATTGGATCAAGTCATTGGACCAGAAATGATGCCGCATGCCTTCGCGTATCAGGACGACATTATCGTCATCGGACGAACGCTCGAAGAGCATATGGAAAACCTGAAGGAAGTGTTTAGGAGACTAAGGGCTGCCAACCTGAAAGTAAATGCGGAAAAATGCAAATTTTTTAGAAAGGAACTGCAATACTTGGGGCATCGCATAACAGACCAAGGCATCGGAACAGACCCAGAAAAAGTGTCGGCAATTGCCTTAATAAAACCACCGGCCAACGTTAAGGAGTTACGACAATATTTGGGAGTGGCGTCGTGGTACAGGCGTTTTGTGCCAGATTTTGCAACGTTGGTGCATCCGTTGAATAGCCTGCTCCGGAAAAGCACAAAATGGGAATGGACAGATGACCATCAACAGGCGTTTGAAGCTGTCAAGGCCAGGCTAATCGCAGACCCAATCTTAGCATGCCCAGATTTCACAAAGACATTTGTGCTGCAGACCGACGCCAGCGATTACGGGCTCGGTGCTATTCTCACACAGAATTCCGACCAAGGCGAGAGGGTGATCTCGTATTCCAGTAGGTCCCTAAATGGTTCTGAAAGAAATTTCTCAGCGACTGAGAAGGAATGCCTGGCAATTGTGTGGGCCATACGCAAGTTAAGGCCATACTTGGAGGGCTACCACTTCAAAGTGATCACGGATCATATGGCACTGAAGTGGTTGAATAGCATCGAGAGCCCAACCGGAAGAATCGCACGATGGGCGCTGGAACTGCAGCAATATGACTTCGAGATCGCGTACAGAAAGGGCCAGCTGAATATAGTCGCAGACGCACTATCACGACAGCCACTGCCAGAAACGTGTCGACGGGTAAAAACACAGGAACAGCACAAGGAAACCGGCGAGTGTAACTGGATAAGGGATATGCGGAGCAAGATTTCCCAAAATCCCCAAAAATATCCAGACTACATGACAGAAGCCGACCAGCTATATCGCCACATACCGCACAGAGCAGGCAACGAGGATGTCACATCTTGGAAGCTGTGCGTGCCAACGGGGTCCAGGCGGCGGGTAATGTCGGAGAACCACAACTCACCGACAGCTGGCCACATGGGCAGTCGGAAAACAATTGCCAGAGTCGCCGCAAGATACCATTGGCCGGGAATGCACCGCGACATAAGGAAATATGTGCAAAACTGCGAGAGCTGCCTACGATATAAGCCAAGCCAACTACAGGCGGCCGGAAAAATGCTGACCCAAGTACCGGAAGAGCCGTGGGCCACTGTGTGCGCAGATTTCGTCGGACCACTGCCCCGCTCCAAACACGGGAATTCTATGCTACTAGTGCTGGTAGATAGGTGGACCGAAATGGTGCCAATGCGCAGGGCAACGACGGAAACTCTGGAAAAGGCGATCCGCGAGCGGATCCTCCCAAGATACGGCGTGCCCAAGGTACTGATTACAGACAATGGCGTTCAGTTCACCAGCAGGGCGTTTAAAAAATTCCTGGGTGAATTAGGCGTCCGACACCAGTTCACGGCCCCATACACGCCCCAGGAAAACCCGACGGAGAGAGCCAACAGGACGGTGAAAACTATGATCGCCCAGTTCACAGGGGCAGACCAGAGGACTTGGGACGAAAAGTGGCCGGAACTGCAGTTGGCCGTGAATACGAGCGTGGCCGAATCCACAGGATATTCGCCTGCTTTTATTACGCAAGGGAGAGAGCCTAGGTTACCCAGCGCACTGTACGATGAAGGAACAATCGGCACAGGAAGGGAAACGCAAACTCCGGCCGAGAACGCCAAGAAGCTGAAAGAAATCTTCGAGCTGGTGAGGAGAAATATGGAAAAGGCAGCGCAGGATCAGGCACGCCATTACAATCTCCGTAGACGCCCATGGAAGCCAAACATCGGGGACACAGTCTGGGCTAAGGAACACCATCTGTCCAAGGCTGCAGAAGGATTCGCCGCAAAATTGGCACCAAAGTACGATGGGCCGTTTAAGATAATAAATTTTAATTCGCCGGTGATATGCAAGTTGCGGCACGAAAATTCTGGCAAAGAAAAAACCGCCCACGTTAGCCAATTAAAAAAACAAGTTATTGATGGCCAAAACAAAGGATCGAAGTCGGACTTAGCAGGGGCGCACTGTGAATCCGAAGAGAGGGAGAGGACGATACACAGTATCGAACTCACACAGATGCAATAGGAGCGCGAGAGCGGGAGAGGGAGGGTCATAGGATGCGGATACCGTTACCGGGTAACGCATACCAAAGCAGGGACCCGTCGGAGCCCGTAGCAAGGGAAAGTCCAAAGGCCGCCGCGGATAACGGAACCGGAAACATAGGAAACCGAGGCTTCGTCAGCGCGCGAGCGCCACAAGACGGGCCTATTAAAATCAGGTCGCCGAGATGCAAACACGCAGCAGCAGCAACAGTAAGGTCGTGAGGGGAGAGGGGCGGGGAGGCAGCACCGGGCAACAGCCAGCGGCGAGATGGAGGCGGGACTCAGGTTCCGCACTCCAGCTGCTGGCGTCCCCCCTGGTGTCGCGGTCCCCGTCGCCGAACCCCGAATCGGAGGACGAGGAGCGCATCACGGACATCGAGCTGGAAGAGGAGGAGGAGGCCGGCGTCCGGCCGGCAGGGCAGGAGGCCGAGATGGCCACCATCGACCTGTCTTCATCCGACGAGGAGGAAGAGGAAGACAAGGAGGACACCGGGACGGAGACGGTGAGTCCGGAGGTCTCCTCGGACGAGGAGGACGAGCCACGTCGGGCGGCGAAGGCCCGGATGGCATTCCGCCGAATAAGGAGAGCCGCAGCCGGATTCGGGCGGATTCGTTTGGGCGACGCAGCGCCATCGGGCCGCCCGGAGGAGGCAAAGCGCATACTCGCAACCCGGGCAGAGGTGGTGCGGCGAGTATTCGCGCAGCGGGCGGTGGCACGGGCAGCCGCAGCAGCCAGGGAGTGGCAAAAGCGGCTGGATGAGGCTGAGGCCGAAGAGGCAGCGTTATGGGCACGGCCAGGCCCTCCGGAGCAGCCGCCGCTGCAAGCGCCTCCACCGCCCCCGTCGCCGCCCGCGCCGCCACCGCCACCGCCACCACCGTCGCCGCCCCGGGCCACCCACCACCGCCACCGCCACCACCGTCGCCGCCCCGGGCAGCAGCACCACCACCGCCACCACCGTCGCCCCCCGGGCAGCAGCACCACCACCGCCACCACCGTCGCCGCCCCGGGCAGAAGCACCACCACCGCCACCACCGTCGCCGCCCCGGGCAGCAACACCGCCACCGCCGCCACCGTCGCCGCCCCAGGCATCAACACCGCCGCCGCCACCACCGTCACCGCTGCAGGCAACATGGCCATTCCAGGCACCACGGCACGGAGCGGAGACACCTCCGCCTCCACCGCCGCCGTGGGTGCCAACGCCATCACCGTCGCCAGCAAAACGGCTCGGTGGGGAGGCGGAGTTCTGGGAGAAGGGGCCCTGGGTGTGGCCGACATCAGGAGGGCCAGCCGCGCAGCCGCCCAAAGTCGCCAGGCTGACGTCGTGCCCGGAGCCGCGGTCCCCACCAGCCAGGCCGTCAGTGAGCCGCCAGCATTCGGCGGACAGCAGCCGCTGGCAGGAGATGGCCGAGGAAGAGTGGCCGCCCAGGGTGGCAGCCGAGGCCAACAGGCAGCGGGAGAGAGCCCGTAGCAGCCGCTGGGCCAAACTCCTGGTGGTAGACGGCGTCCGCTACCGCATCCGGGTGTCAAACGGGGTGGTGAGAGTCCTGAGGGGCTAATAAAAGCCATTAATGGTTTTAAAGTGACAAACTGGTTTGTTTATTTACCTTTTGGAATAATGGGTTGCCGGACATAGGCAATAGGGACGGGGGCGCCGAGTCAGGCGGTCGATCGATAGTTGCGATCGATGGGTTAAGAAAATTGGTTATTTCTATGTTCAAAAATCCAAATGGCAACTTAAGACAACGAAAAGGCAACGACGATGGCAACACTGGAACCCACAATCGGTAAACGCGATCGTGGTGAGATTCCAGGGAGTTGCCGGACCGAGGGAATCGAAATGGTGACTTTTAGTTTGGGGAAATGTCTGGGCGGGAAAATTCGAATTCCACGCAGGGGAACGGGGAACTGTCTTGGGAATTGGGAACTGTCTGGGGAACTGGGAACTGGGAACTGTCTGGGGAACGGGGAACTGTCTGGGGAACAGGGAAACAGTCGGGGGAAATAATCTTTCAAGAAGCTGTATGCAAAAGTCTTTTAGGGAAACAGTCGCGGGAAAGTTCAAGTCTTTCAAGGAGCTGTACGAGTAAAGTCTTTTGGGAAAACAGTCTGGGGAAAGGTTAAGTCTTTCGGGGAACTGTCTGGGGAGCTTCTAACACGCAATTCAGGCGGGGAATTCGAGTAGTCTAAACATCAAGGGCGGGGAAAGTCACCACTTTCATTACGTTTCCGAAGGAAGGGGGAAATGTGAGGAGTCTTAAACTCCCCACAAATCCCGATGCAGGAGATCGGCCTAGCAACAGCGGAGGAGGCGAGAAAGCCGGAGAAATGAAGGGCATCCAGGTCAAACGGGAAACATTCGGACCTTGGACCCTCATATGGCAAGGGCAACGAGGTCATACGGTGAATTGGCGGACTTCGGACCCGCCCAAAGAGGACACACCGTGAATTAACGGTGCCTCGATGGACCTTGGACCCGCGCCCGGCAAGGGCAACGGGGTCATACGGTAAATTGGCGGACTTCGGACCTGCCTAAAGAGGACACACCGAGGGAAATAGCGGCACCTACAGCGCCTATAAAAAGGACGGCGCAAGCGCAGCTCGGGACAGTACGAGTGCGAGAATCAGAGCGAGTGCGTGAACGCGGAATAAGTAAACATCGAAACCGAAGTGCCCAAGGATCAAGATCGCAAAGTCGAGACGCCGAACGACGAAAAGTCTACAAGGCTGAGGCTACAACGCTGAGATCCAACGGTGCTAGGTCGTGGTAAAGTCAAGCTTAGGGAGTCCTTGCGCGGTGTCAGGCGATAAAGGTGGCTGGCGATAAGGCAGAACTTTGTTCAACCTGCTAGGCGATACACCTTGCCGACAAAGTCCAGGCTGAACTCCGGAAGCCAGGCGATAAAGGTGGCTAGGCGATAAGGCGTAACTTCGGTTCACCTGCTAGGCGATACACCTTGCCGGCCCCGGTAGGGAAGCTCGCATAACATCCAGGATCTTGGAGGAGTCGTCCCGATCTCAGTCACCCGGAACAGCAAGCCAAAGCAGCGCAGTAGCAGGCCAGGAGCGACGCAGCGGTAAGCCAGGAGCGACGCAGCAGCACGCCAGGAGCAGAGCAGCAGCGAGCCAGGAGCAACGCAGCAGGAGACAGCGACAACGGGCAGCAGAATCATAGCAATAAGGCTATATTTTAGAGAGTTAATAAACCAGCACCAACCTAATCATTTCTGGCGTTATCCTTTGGTCACGGGCGGTCACTCAATACAAATTTGGTGGAACGAACTCACAACCTCTCTGAGCTAGCCGCACGTTTACGTAGCGGGCAGAAATAAAGAAACAGGTCGTTACAATCCGTCAAATCCTCCTATACAAGTAAGGGTTCAGAATGGCTCCTCGTCCTCGCCCACGCACTTCCCAGACCCTTGTCAGCAGATGTTCTCGAGGTATAAAATCCTACCGCTGCCGAGTCTGCCAGGGTATACATCCGCTACGGAAATGCAACCGATTCCTGAGGCTCAGTTCAGAGAAGCGTCTCCGAGCAGTACTGGTGAACAAGTACTGCCACAATTGTTTGGCTCATCAGCATTCCGGAGGGAAATGTCGCAGTGACGACGTTTGCAAAAAATGTGGACAGGATCATCACACCTTGCTCCACATGCACGAGATGCCCGCGATAACTCGCCGATCGCCTTTCCACAGGGGCCAACAGCTACGAGACGGGCGCGCTCATCGACCCGTGTACCCCCGTGAGCAGTATCGATAGCTCGTTGGCAGAAGCTTTTCGGCTGCCGACCACGCAAGTTGGAGACGTACGAGTGTGCTCAACGACCATCCGGTCGAGGTCGGGCGATTTTAACATGGATATGGTCCTGAAGATCGACAACAGTCTGCGAATCCGAACACCAATTCGTGCGCTGAGCGATGAGGTTCGGGCCAAATTCGATACCATCCGACTAGCCGATGACCAGTTCCATCGTCCAGCCACCATCTCCCTGGTGTTGGGATCCGACGTGTACCCGGAAGTGATCCAACCCGGGTTTCTAAACCTTCAAGATGGGCTGCCCGTCGCTCAGAGCACGGCGTTTGGATGGATCGTGTCGGGAGCCTGCCGTCAGTCCTGATGTCTTGCTTCAAGGAACTCTCCCGCAGGGGGGGAGAATGTTCGCGCCAAAGCGGCGCTTCCAGTTTCGGGTGAACCGGCCCTGGAATCCTAACAGTCGAGAGAACAGTTTTTTCCAGATCTTCGCATCTCGTTCTCTCGCACTGTTAAGTGTCTCCACTCCGCTCTCCAAGCGGCTCTGGTAACATCCACCCCGTAGCTTTAAGTTAGTTCTAATCTACCAGTGTACGAAGAAAGAAGTGAAGTTGAACTAGTTTTGAAATAAATTCTACGTAAAGTGAAAAATAAATAATTTTCCTGGACTACATAAATCAACCCATTGGAGAGCCGCCCCACCACCAGTTCAATACTGATCAAGAAAATATAAACTCTATTGGGTTGGAAACGTGGCCTTCACTGCGTTACAAACTTCTGACCAAAATTATAATACCCTTTGCAAGGGTATAAAATCGGCATCGAACGTCTGTAGCGTCTGAGAAATTGTTTTATTTCCGATAAAAACTGTACACGGGTTTTTAGGAAATTACATTTCTGTAGGTTGAGTTCTAGTCCATATTCGCTGCAAGCTCCAATAACTTCTGTGATATTAAATACTGCCTTCTTTTAGTCTTACGCTGGCAAAACAACGTCGGCTACGAAAGGCAGAGTGATTCCTCTGCGGGTAAGTGTTTGGAAAATTGAATTTATGTTCCTTTAAAACACCTCAGGTGAGTTTGACAAGCCAAAGGGAACCTTAAGGAATTGGTACGCCGGCTTTAGGTCACCAATGAGGTATATTTTTTGCTGAAAGCCAATTTTCAAGTCATCGTGCTAAACATCATAGCTTCTTGCAAGCGATCAACCTAGTCGTCAATCAGGGCCAAGAAATAATTGTCTTTTACGATTAACTTATTTACACGCGCACTTCCTTATTTAGTCTGCGCAGACTCAAAAAAAAATTGTATAAGACTTCGCGTAAAATGTTAAATTTACTGCCTGTATCAAACAGGGCAATACAATAGAGTGGTTAATATTGCTTTCTTTACTGCTTTGTCAACTTGTGGACAGCTCTTAAAAATATATCCAAATTTGTTACATTTAAAACACTTTCTGCGGTTCTCTTTGTCACCACAATTATAGGAAAAGAAAAATCTTGTTTGACACCTTTTGTACCACTTTGCCCAGCTTGAGCTTAATAAAGGAACATTGTTTGTTGCAGACGTGTATTTTGTGACGCTGCGCGCACAAAACTAAATAAAATAAAGACTAGAAAAATGAAATGAAAGGAGCGTTTAATTCAAATTCAAACCAAGAACGCGCGCGCGCCAATGATCGCGCGCGTATGGGCACACTAGACCGAGAGAGATGGCCACACTTATGCCGGCAAATCCCACACTGGCGGCGGGCACACTAGATCTCGCCGAGCCCTATATAAGGCGGACCACGGGCCATAGAAGGTCACTTAGCAGCAGACCGTCTTCGGGTATAGAGGTAACTCCCCAGTGGTGGTAAGCAGCAAAGTCACTTTTGGTGGACTAGATCATTCGATCCAAGTCCGCTTATACATTGTAGTTAGTTCCCGTAATACTTCCTTCTCCCACCTCCCTTCTTAAGCCCGGCTCGGCTTGCCGACCCGAAAGTTTCACTAGGAGCCGTCTGATTTCAGGATCACACCTCCTTACAGCTCGGTTCACCGACCGCACTCTCTCTCTCTTGTGGCTGTCTTCAGGGTCCCAAGCAACTCTCTCTCTCTCTTGTGGCTGACTTCAGGGTCCCCAAGCAACTCTCTCTCTCTCTCTTGTGGCTGACTTCAGGGTCCCCAAGCAACATACTCTCTCTCTCTTGTGGCTGACTTCAGGGTCCCTAAGCAACTCTCTCTCTCTCTTGTGGCTGACTTCAGGGTCCCCAAGCAACTCTCTCTCTCTTTTGGCTGACTTCAGAGTCCCCAAGCAACCTACTATTATTTCAGGCTCTCTACGTGGCGACCAGTACCGGGGTCTATTCTTCGAGCAGCCGTAATCCCGTGCGGTGCCTTTCGAGCAGCGGGAAGACTCCCATCACCCGGCAGTCGGATTGGACGAAGGATGCGAAGCAGCAAGGGCGGCACACCGCCAGTCAGGAGAATCCGTTAGTCAGAATTAATCAAATGTCAAGAATCTTACTGAAATAAACCTAGTTATAATCAATTACTAAGTAATTTCCCACGACTTCTACTCTGGTCTGGGTCGGAACTCTCTTTCAGCAACCACGCCTGACACAAACAAATTCCTGTGACGAACCCTGGCCATCCCTGAGCCACCCGACAACGACAAACCGTCACAGTGGCGCCCAAACAGGGACATGTGGTTGCAAGAGATAAACCGACACCGGCGGAGTAATGTCGAGCTGGGTATATCTGGCACCAAAGAGCGAACTAACGAAATACACGGAAGAGTTCGGATTAGGAACGGCAGAAAGAAGTGAAGATTTAAGACGTTTGTTGGCAGCCTTCGCCAAAAAAACGGATCATACAGAAACAGTCAGACAAAGACTTGCAGAACTGACAGAAAAATTAAGGAGAGAAAAAAGCCCGGCAAAAGAAACAATTCCGGCGATCGTTGTAACCGGGGAAGAGAAGGGGAACAGCAACGCAGGCCCATCAGCT
Organism: Drosophila kurseongensis; assembly: GCA_018153305.1. Taxonomy (NCBI): domain Eukaryota; kingdom Metazoa; phylum Arthropoda; class Insecta; order Diptera; family Drosophilidae; genus Drosophila; species Drosophila kurseongensis. The sequence continues at coordinate 7,992,807 of JAECXX010000001.1, forward strand.
AGTACAACAGCTGGGATAATGGCCACCAAAGGAGCAAGTCTAAGTGACGAAATGGAAGAAAAGATAGAAAGAAAAATGGAGAGGAAAATGGAAACAGAAGTCATAGTTGGGGCAGTTCGGGCATCCGGTATCAAGGAACAAGAAACCCACTGGAGTTCCTAAGCAAAATGGAACAGTGGACAGGCGGATACGGAATCCGGGAGGACCAGCTGATACAGACGATGCCATTCATCCTGGAGGGGTCGCGAGCGATTGGTGGAACACCACGCCGACCAGGATCGTAAAGTGGACTCAGCTCAGAACGGAACTGCTGGAATACTTTTTGCCGCCGAGGTATGAGGAACAGTTAGAGACTCAGATTGCACAGATGAAACAGAGAGAAACGGAACCCGTAAGAGAATACGCAATGGGACTAAGAAAACTTATGGAATTCACAAAACTCTCAGAAGAAGCAAAACTGGACCGAGTATACAAAAACAGCAGAAATAAACCTAGTTATAATCAATTACTAAGTAATTCCCCACGACTTCTACTCTGGGCTGGGTCGGAACTCTCTTTCAGCAACTACGCCTGACACAAACAAATTCCTGTGACGAACCCTGGCCATCCCTGAGCCACCCGACAACGACAAACCGTCACAATTTATTGTGCTCCGGGAAAAAGTATTCAATTAAATCATACAAGTGCAGTGAATGGTTTAATAAATCTACTATAACGCGAAAAGACGCTTTCTGCGATGAAATCGCGAATGCTTATATTAATTGGTCAATTAATTAATACAAAATTTAACACTTAAAACTCCTATTAATTTGACCTCGAATACAATGAGTCTAAGCCAATGAGTCTAAACGACGTTCGCACACAACGACAACGTGAGCAAAACGAGAGACGGCTCTCAGTACAAAGAAATAACGCGTACTTCTCTTTCAAAGTTATCGCTCTGATCAAGTGCGGGCAATTACCCAAAACTTGACCGAATTCTTAAACGTAGCGAGCTCCCCCTCGCTACCATCGACGTCTCTGCAGCAAAAGAGCGCTGAATGTGCTCCAATGCAGGTATTCAATAACCTAAGCTCATCAGCAGTAACTACTATCGCAATTTCTTTAACAACGTCAACTGTAACAAGATTAACAACCGCAACTGTGTCAATGACATCATCAGCTAGCCGCGCAAATATTAATACGTCTGCCGATGCGCTGCCCGAAAAACAGAACAAAACAAAAACAATAAATGTGTTAAGCCGGCTGTGCAGACTGGTCTGGATCGCAACATCAAAATCAAAAGGAAGCTGAGCCCCTAAATTCTCAACGCAAAATAACCCGTGGCAATGCAAGCCTAGCTGCAATAGAAACGCCCATGAACTCAAACCGATTTAAAATCTTGGCAGACGCCTATGACGTTGAGGCGGCCGAATCTGCTGAAGTCGAGAAAAGGAAGCCAAATTTATATATATATATAAAAAGTTCCAATGTTCTTGTCAACAAAATTATCGAGCTTATTGGAAAGGATAACTTCCATATAATACACCTTGTACAGGGCAACATCCAATAGACAAAGGTTCAAATGAAGTCTGAAGAAAATTACAGAGTATTATCGAAATATCTTACCGAGAATAAAAATAACTTTTACACTTATTAGCTAAAAAGTAGCAAATGTCTGCAAGTCGTACTTAAGGGCATAGAGTTCGACGTAACGCCTGCAGAGATAACAAAGGCGCTGCAAGAGAAGGGATTTAGCGCTGAGGCAGTCTTCAATATCCTTAACAGGGATAGAAAGCCGCAGCCACCCTTAAAGGTTGAGCTCGAACCAGAAAATAAGCCCCTAAAGAAATACGAATTGCCGCCTATATACAATCTTCAGTTCCTGCTGCACCGCAGAATTACACCGCACAAACGCAATGGCCCGGTACAATGTGCAAACTGCCAAGAATATGGCCATACAAGGTCATACTCTTTTTTATTTTTTTTTTTTTTTTTAGTGGTGGTCTCAAGCATCGAAAGCCAGCTCGGAGCTGAGGTAGCTTGCCGAAGTCTGGGACTCTAACCCAGTAAAAACTCCACCCCCTCCCCGCTTCCCCGGCGGTACTGCCGTTAGGTATTACTTCGCCGGGGGGGGGAATGCCCTTAGGGCTCTCTAGGGTTCTATCCTATTGGAATTTCGCAGTCTTTCTGCGTTGCGCAGCTTTTTGAGTACTATTGTGGCCATATTGCATACTGCAGACCAATTTTCTTCTGAATCGAGCATAATGTCCACCTGGTTACAAGCGGCTGGCGTCCTCCCAGCCCTAATGCTCAGATCTCTTCGTTCATTTTCAAATCTCTGACAGACAAAAAACACGTGTTCTGCGTCTTCGTTATCCGACTCGAAGAGTGGACAGTGCGGATAACGTTCATGCTTAAATCTATTGAGATAGTATTTAAAGCATCCATGTCCTGTCAACAGTTGCGTTAAGTAGAAGTCCACATGTCCATGCTTCCGTCCCAGCCATCTCTGCAGTTCTGGGATAAGCTTATACGTCCATCGTCCTTTGCTACTTTGTGCCCACCTCTCTTGCCACTTCGCAGTGGTAAGTTCTCTGCACCTTTTCCGTAGGGATTCAGATGTTTCGATTTCTGTGCTACCTGCTCGGATCTCAACTGATTCCAATGCCAGCAGGTCAATCGGTATAACTCCAGATATTACCAACGCCGCGTCGTGGGATACCGTGCGGAACGCACAGCATACCCGCAGGGCACACAATCTTTGCACGGAGTCTGCATCTTGCATATAACTTTCATTTTTTGTGGCTCGGGCCCATATGGGAGCAGCATACATTAGCGTCGATGTGACAACGCTTACCAGTAATCTCCGACCTGGTTGCCTCGGTCCCCGAGTGTTTGCCATAATCCTCGAGATTGCGGCCGCGGTCCGACCTGCCCTGCCACTAGCGTACGCTAGATGTTCTTTGAAGGTTAGCCGGTGGTCAATCATGACACCCAAGTATGTTAGGCTTGGGCGTGATTTAATTGTGGCTTCTCCAATTTTGATAGTAGCCGTCTCTACTATCTGCCTGCTGCTTATCAGGACTGCTTCCGTCTTGTGCGCTGCCAAAGTGAGTCCCTTGGCGTCGAGCCATGCGCTTGCTCGTTCCCCAGCTTCGTTGCAGATTCTCTCTGCATCTGGTAGTTTCTTTGCAGTGACTACTATGGCTACATCATCGGCAAAGCCAATGAGTCGTGCCCCTTCGGGCATCGCGATCCTAAGGATCCCATCGTACATGGCATTCCACAACAAGGGGCCTAGGACTGATCCTTGTGGGACTCCCCTGCTGACCCTGTGTGTCGATTGCCCAGAATCAGTACCGTACAGGAGCAAACGGCCTTCAAAATAGCTCGCTATTACTCTCTGTATATACATTGGAACATTAAGATTTCTCAATGCATTTAGCGTGTGGTCCCAGCTAGCGGAGTTGAATGCGTTTTTAACATCCAGCGTTGCCGCTATGCAGTACTGCTTTGTGCCGTACAACCACCTTTTCCCCTCGATCGCTTTATCTGCGACTTCGCACAGTTTACCGACGACGTCGATGGTAGATAGCCCCTTTCGAAAACCATACTGCATCTCTGAGAGGCCGTTGGTTTCGTCGAGAGCACCTTCTAGCCGGGAGTGGATTATTCTTTCAAGAATTTTACCCACCGTGTCTAGCATGCAGAGTGGCCTATATGAAGAAGGCTCCTCCGCTGGCTTGTCCCCCTTTGGTATGAGTACCAGCCGCTGTATTTTCCTGCGACTAGGAAACACACTTTCTGTTAGGCATGCGTTATACATGTCAGCATACTCTTTTGTGTTTGCCTTAATAGTAATTTTAAGGACTTTATTCGGGATGACATCTGGTCCCGGTGCCTTGTCGTCCAGTATTGTCTTTAATACCCGGTGGACTTCTTCTGCACTTGTGAGCTTTATGCTCGCAGTATTCACGATCTGTGAGGCTCGCGCCATGCTCTCTTGCTCTGGGAATAGTGTTTCCACTATCCTCTTTAGGCCGGCTGGGCATGTCGGCGATGGCCTACTAAATACCCGAAGCCGTTTTGTGACGTGTTTATATGCGAAGCCCCATGGGTTAGAGTCTATTTCTTGGCATATATTATTAAGGCACCTGCGTTTGCTCTCTTTTATATTTTTTTCCAGGGCTCGTCTTCTTTCCCTGAAAAGTATTTGAAGTGACTCAAATTCGGGCCTTCCTCTTGAGCGTTGGTATGCGCGTCTTGCCCTGTGGCAGTCTTTCCTGGCTTCCGCAATGGATTGGTTCCACCAGTATGCAGGCCTTCTTCCTGATGGGTTTTTCCCCTTTCTCTGCATAGATGCATCACAGGCTAGCTTTGTGTAGTCTGCGATGTGGTTTGCCCGCTCTTTAGCTGAACCGCTAGTGGAGAGGTCCTCGGACAGCATCTGTACCATCTCCACGTCTAGCGTTTCTATTTTGTACCCTGGCACGGTCTTAGGAACCCGTGGTGGGCCATTTCTCGGTTTTATCGTGCAGATTATTGCTGCGTGGTCACTACCCATGTAGGTGTCACTAACCTCCCAGCTGGAGCTGAGGCCAATCCAGCGCTCGCGAATGTGAGGTCAATGATGGAACTGGTTCCGGCTCTAGAGAAGGTCGGTTTCGTTCCAGAGTTTAGCAGCACTATGTCAAGTGCGGCGAAGCTCTCTAGTAGTGCCTTTCCCCTCGCATTTGTTCGGGGGGAGCCCCAGTCGGTAGCCCTGCTATTACGGCTGGACGGTTTTCCCGGGCATCTTCTGCAATATCTTCGAGCACAGATATTGCCTGGGGAAGGCAATGGCTTTGCGGCAGGTAACAGCTATAGAAAGCTATACCATTCACATGGGCCCTAGCGAAACAATTTCCGCTTTTTTTCTTGCTAATCTGAAGCTTTTGATTTCCGCAGCTCCATATTGCCGACTTTTTGCTATTATTTGATAGCCATTCTCCAGAATTTTTTATTTCTGTATTGCTCACTTATGAGCGCAATGTCTACGTTTTCCTCGATGACATTTTGCTCCAGCAACGATTGGGCAACCTCACAATGGTTTAGGTTTATCTGAAGGAACTTCATTTACCCCTAAGCCCTTGCATAGCCCTCCCGAAGTGCGGGCATTTCCCACTCATGGTTGGGTGGTCGCAATATTTCTCCTTCTTGCGTTTGCATAGCATGCAGCAGGCCTTTGCCTTGCAGCCTCTAGCTTGGTGATCCTTTGCGCCGCAGTTGTAGCAACATTTTGAGCAGTCCTCCTGGATCCTGCAATTTCCTGCTATATGGCCAAACTCCATACACTTAAAACACCTTTTAGGTGTTATCTTTGGGCGGATTCTACACGAAGTCCATCCCAGCCTAATTTTTCCCTTCTCTATGAGCCGTCTCCCTATGTCGGGCATGGTTCTAAGTGTGGCGGTTCGGGTGCCCCCGTATGCCGCCCTTAGACTGACCTCCGCGGATTCTGGCAGCTCCACATCGAACTGTGATTTAACCGCACATAGTAGGTCCATTTTCTCGGTGATTTCGTCTATGTCCTTCACCTCGACTAGCATTGTCTCAGTCAGCGCTCTGACGTCAACATTGCTGCCCAGGACCGCCTTCATTGTGGTCTGAAGCATCGCGGTTTTAGGGTCAGACACCTTGTTAAGAAGGATTAGGAGTTCCCCCTTAGCTGTACGCCTAACAGCCTGTACGGCCTGTCCTAGCTCCTTCAGCTGCGGTTCAGCCTTAACCTTTTTAAGGATATCCGCATAGGACTCTCCAGTGGAGGTTGCGATCACTATCGCATCATTGCGAGGCGGTCGCAACCTGGGCTTCCTTTCCTTCCGCTTCACCTGTTGCCATTCCTCTGGCTTCTTCCCAGGTTTTTGGGGCTGGCTGGTCCTATCTTTCCCAGCATGTTTCCCCATTGTAGCACTGGCATCGCTTACCGGTGCCTTATGCATCGCCTTTTTTGCTAGTGCAGCTAGTGGTTTCCCAGTTTCTTGGCCCCTGGGTCGCTTGCTGTTTCCGCTCGCGAGCACTTCTGCACAGGTTTTTCTGGCTGTCTCCTTAGCTTTTTCGTGTTCTTCGATTATGCATTGCACAGCCGACAGAACTTCCCTCTGGAGGTAGTCGATTTCATCGACTATATCCCTCATGGGGTTTGTGATGGAGCGCTTTCCGTCCATTAGCTCAAGGTCAAGGTCAAGGTCATACTGTAAACTGCGCCCGGTGTGTGTAGTTTGTGTAGAGCTTCATGACTCCGCACACTGCCCAGCGAGCAAAGATGACTGCAACTCGAGAAAGTGCGGCAACTGCGGTGGCATTTACACTGCTAGCTACTGTAACGAACTGATTTTTACGGTCTGCTCGCTACGAGTAGCGGGCGGCTAGCTCAGAAGATGTGTGTTGTTCGTCCCACCAAATTTATATAAAAGTGACCGATTGCCTAGTGAGAACGTACAGAATGTTAGGATGTTTTTTTTTATCTTTATCTTGGCCCTCGGCCCGGGACTAATGGTGACATGCTGGTATCTTAACGCCTACTCCGATGAATCGTGGTTGCTCCACCGTCGCTCTCCGCTGCCTCGTTTCTCGCTGGTTCGGATTGCCTCCGTTGTCTTTGGCCTCGGGGCTGTGAGGGTCTAGGGATGCGTTACCGTTCCCAGACTAGGGTGAACAGGGACTGGGCTCTCAAAGCATACGCCTTTCGCAGCCACAGCCTCCTGTCCCTGGATCTGTCCCGGCCGGTCACACCAAACGCCTACACAGTTTGTACCTGACGGTTCAGGCATACGCCGCAAGGCCTGCAGTCCCTGTGGCATAACGCTAGGTTCAAAACGAACGCTTCCGCCCACGCCTCTTAGCCGTAGACTGAATACTTTTGAGTATGGTTTGCTTGTTGCTGGGCCTGCGATGACTGCTCGTCGTTTCTTGTGTCCTCAATGTCCTTGTTCTGCTCACGGCGCGATATCCTGGCTCCGTTATCTGCGTGCTCTTGCTGGACTAGGTGCAGCGGGTCTTTGGCTCTCGGGATTCGGTTAGCTGCCTTTCTAGGACTACCGTTGAACTACTGTGCTCTCGACGCATACGCCTCTCGAGACACCTGTGGTTCGGAGTAGCCTTCTTGGCTAGTCGCACCAGGGCCTGCACAATTTTCGCCTGACGGTTCAGGCGTACGCCGGAATTCGTCGAGGCAATTGTTTTCCCTTCCGAGCCCACGGTTCTTTGTCAAAGGACTCTTTTTGTTCAACTCTGCCGGACTCGCCGAGCAATACGCCAAGCTCAAATCGCGACAAGAATTGGAACAAAGCGCCTGGACTTAGCCGCGTGATGCCTCAGCTACCTGTTTCTCAGCTCGGAGACTTCAACTCTAAAGCCTAGTACTCAGATTGACAAACGAGTAAGCTAGCCTAAAAACTTTAATCTTTCCAGTGTGACCAACATTTTGAGAGTTCATCAGAATTAAACGTGCTACGGTCGTACTGTCAATCAGCGGGGTTTGTTGACAAGCAGTTAAAATTCAAATATCGTATTTGCGGGAAAGAGCCTTTAAGAGATATTACAACTGCCGCTGTACAAAGAAATTATTAAACAATACAATTTAAATTTAACAGTTGTTTTTTTTTATTAACTGATAATTTTTTGCGAATTTAAAGTTCATAGCTGCACTCTTATTATGTTTTTTCGTACAATTTTGACCTAAGAAACACTTTGCTCTGACAAAAGGCACCCCAGATAGTATTAATGTTATTTTGTTCTCACATGTAAACACCTGTAATCGACTTTTGCAGGTTTTTTAATTTTTCCGCTGCATTTTCTAAAATGTTCAGTGAGAAGCGCACGCCAAAAGATTAAATTTTGTATTCTTTTCGCTAGGGTTCACCCAAAGTTCATTTCAGCAGACTGGCAACGCTCTGAAATTTTGTGGTATTTTTTTCGTCGATCTGAGTACAGTGGTGAAAAAAAGGCCGGACGTAAAGTGAACGCCAGCTGTTTGCCTCTCGCTCTCTCTCATGACTGGCGTACAGTTTTCGTCGATCTGAGTACTAGGCTTAAGTCCCGAAAGTAAAATTTGCTAAAGACCACCAACAGGCCACTTCTATAAATATACAAATAAGTACTGGCAACCAACTTATACTAGCCGCCGTATACTGCCGCTATCATACGGCATACCGCTTCACTATAGCTGAAGATGAGTTTATGCAGTTTTTCAACTCAATAGGAGACTACTTTATAGCAGCAGGAGACTACAATGCCAAGCACACACACTGGGGATCACGTCTTGTGACTCCAAAAGGAAAGCAGCTCTATAATGCAATTCTTAAAGCCAAGAACAAGCTCGACTATGTTTTTTCTGGCAGACCAACATACTGGCCGGCAGACCCAAAGAAACTACCCGATTTAACAGACTTTGCGAGTACCAACAACATTCCTAAAAATCTGATAAGCGCCGAATGGCTTTCAGATTTTTCATCTAATCTCTCGCCTGTCCTGTTTAATCTCCTCCGACATCTAGGAACATTGGAACAATCGTCTTGGAACAATTGACTTCAAAGAAAACCAGTTGGGTTAAGTACAGGAAATATATTAGCCCACACATTGAGCTAAGTCCTCATCTCAACGATGAAGCCAACGTAGACAGCTTAGTTAATACACTGGAGCCTGCAGCTCGAGAAGAGTTAGAACACAAATTATTTGTATTACTAAAAGTTTTCCTTGAGAATAATCCAGCAGATACTCTACTCTAATACTATTAATAATATCAAGCAAACACTCTATAATACACTAATGCTATGAATAATATAGTCAAAAACGTAATCATGAGTAAAGTCCCTGGCGGGTTGTTCATGGCATTAGCCAGACACAATATTGAACTACTGAACTACTAAAAGTAGCCCAAAAGGAAGCTTGCTACGACATTACCTTTTCCAAAAATTAAAATTCAGAAATAAACTAGAACTATCATATTATTAGCATTTAAATAAAAAACCCCACATTTAGGAGAATAACTCAATACGACTCCATGAAAATAATATTTCTTTTTTTTGGGCATGGCGTGCCCTAACGCTTTAATTTCTAATAACTTGAAAAATGCATCGAAAGTTTGTTTTCGAAAAAAAGGATGCTTACTGTCAAACTGAACTCATTCAGCAAAGACTTTCAACGCACTTTACGAACTCAATAATTTTTGAACACATATATTTTCGCGACAGCTTTGAGTGATTTTTTGTCAAATATTAGTTTTTGCAATGCGTTCAAACCAATCAATACAGTCTTAAAAATGGCTTACCCAGACCTCAACTGGGATTTCATCACTTCCATCAAATTGTTTATATCGCGAAAACTAAGAGCCAAATGCGGCATCTCGACGGATTCTTTCTTTCGTTCCGGAAGAGTCTCTTGGGCTCTTTCATTCGTTTGAATTGACTGCCCCGTTGTTGCAATTACACTTTTAATTTCATCATTACTATTATTGTCGTTTTCGTCGTCATTCTCTTGATCAGATATCACACTCTCTGAGTTTTCCACTTTGATACCGGCGAGAAGTTTGTCAAACTGTAAATTGTGAAAAATGTGCAGTTGCGTTTTTTGCCACGTCGAAGTTTATGCTTAAAACTGCGCACACATATTGCTTTGAAAACTGCTTCATTTCTATTGTACCGAAAGCCAACAAAATCGCGTAAAAGGTCTGTCTCCTTTTTTTCGAAAACAAACTTTCGATGCATTTTTAAAGTTATTCGAAATTAAAGCGTTAAGGCTCGCCATGCTCAAAAAAGAAAATTAATATTTTATGTATTCGTATTGAGTTTTTCAGATTCTCCCAAATGTTGGGCTTTTTTATTTAAATGCTAAAGAAATTATATTTCTAGTTTATTTAAGACAATAATACCCTTTATCTTCTGAATTTTAATTTTTGCAAAATGTAATGTCGTAGTAAGCTACTATTTATGCTACTTTTATTAGTTCAGTAACCGTGGCAATATTGTGTCTGGCTAATGCCATGAACAACCTATCAGAGCTGTTTACAGGTCATAAAATTGGCGACTAGAGAAATAAATAAAAAGGAAAAACGGTGTGGCATCTTAAATGTAGCATAAGAAAAAAAATATGCCCATTTAAACGTAGCCTTATTGTGGCCGTTTCAATACAACCTAAGAAAATACGGAAAATATATAAAATAAAAAGTATCTTAAATGTATCTTAAAGCCTAGTGGACTATTAAGAATGCTGCTGATAAAGAACGCTTTACTTAACCTCATAATAACCTCAGGAAAAGACGAAATATTGACATACTCGGAGGTAGTAGTATCAATAAATCATCGCTAAGCCCTGTTGTCGACCATAAACGCCCTCAAGCTGCAGCCTCTGGCATGATCATACAATAAAATTCTTCAAATAATGAAGACTCTACCAACTTAGGGAAGAACAATAGCTTTGCTTTTTTGTCTGACGATGATGATTATGATACAATGACTTCCACTCCTATTAATGATTCAATCACTACCTCTAAACTTGGTCATGGATTGTCTGAGCCTGTTGAAGCAAACTTGCATTCGGTGTCCCCACGCAATGCCTCTTCTCAAGCTAAAACCAAAAAACGCGATCGCCGTCCTCCACCCTTCCTTTTGAGGGGAATCACTGATTTTAGGCACTTAGCCTTACTATTTTCTTTGGCCAATGGATTTCGCCTCAAAACAACTGGTAAATCTTCCTGACGGCAATGTTTACCGTGTAGTCCAGAAGCTTTTCAAGGATAATGGAATTCCTGTCAGCACTTTTCAGTTCAAAAATGAACGAGCCTTTCGAGTCAAAGGAATTCACGCTTTCACTGAAATAGCCGAAATTACTGCGAAACTGAAAGCTCTGGGGCACAACCCTCGGAATGTATTCAAGCCCCCTGGTGAAAATGGGATGGCGAACCGGGATATATTCTTTGTTGAACTGGAACCAGCTAGAAACAACAAAAATGTTATTGATATCCAGATAATTAACTACCAGATGGTTAAAGTGGAACCGAAGCTTTAGAGAAAGGGTCCTTTAAGGTGTTTCCGATGTCAAAAATTTGGATATTCTAAAAAATTTGTCTCACTCTTGCCAAAGTGTGCCAGATGTGCTGGTAACCATGAGATAAAAGACAAGGAGAGGTGCTTGGCCATAAATGAGGAACAACTCAAATGCATTAACTGTGGTTCTAATCATAGTACGTCCTCCCGTCGATGTCCTGCCTATTTAGAGGCTATTGAAAGACGTAAGCCCAATTGTTCTGTAGAGCGTAGACCAGCTCAAAAACGTACTTTTAAGCCTGCCATGCCCCGGTTCAAAATGCTTGCTTGGTTAACTTCGCGTCTTTCTGCATCCTCAAGTCAGACTTCGTTTAATTCATAAAAATGAAAAGACCCCTTTGATTGAACAACCTACTCAGGACAGGCTTCTGGAATTTATCGATGAATTAGGGAAGCAGCAAGAGGCTGCTGCGATAGCCAGGAACACATCATTGACATTTTAATGACACTCAAGGAAACATTTTACCGTTCATTCTTCCACATTAATACAAGTGTTCACTCTGCCAACATCCCTGATGATCGTGGTGGTGCTGCTGTCATCGTCAAATCCTGTTTAGATTATCACCTAAGCGCCACAATATCGGAGCCTCACCTGCAAGCAGTTGCCATAAGTTTGGCCACTGGGTTTGGCCGTCTACTGTCCACCTGGTCACCGCCTTTCTTGGAGGACTGCGTCTATTTGGCTCTACAGGTAGCCGCTCATTGGAGGGGATTGGAATGCGCACCACAGTTTCTGAGGGTGCCCTCGGGGAAACACCCTGATGTCAGTTATTGCTGACTCAAATATGCAGATTTTGGCTACTGGCGGACCCACTCATTTTCCTTGGATCAATGACCACCTCCCGATGGCCATTGATTTTGCAGTGTACAGAGGCATCCCGTGCAACCACCTTACTAACTCAGAGTGCCCGGGACTTTCCTCTGATCATATTCCGCTCCTGATATATTTTTGCGTGGCTGCCTATATAGCTGCAAAATCAAGGCTTTTTCCCCAGGGCTTGGATCTAAAAAGTTTCAGTGCGTAACTTACTGCTCTGACAGATTCCTTTGCTGAGGTCTTAGTTGAACAGATCCATCAAGCTGCCCCTCATCCTAGAAGTATACCTATTCCTCTTCCATCTTGGGCTTATTTTTTAAATTTCGTTGGCTAGAAATTGCTGCCTTGGCCAGAAAAGGACATGCACTTCGCCGTGTCTGGATGAGGACGAGGCATACCATCGCTATGGCAAGGTGGAAGGCTACTGTGTCACAGCTAAGAAAAGTCCTCCGTTCGGCCAAGTCAGAATTTTTTATGGACAAGCTCAGTGCACTTGATCCTAACCAGAATCACGGATTTGCGCTGTGGAAATGCACCCGCAACCTTAAAAGACAGCCGCTTCAGAAGTTTTCCCTTAAACGTAGTGATGGGACTTGGGCCCCCAGTGATTCCGAGATTGCTGAAGTATTTGCTGATGATCTTGAGAATCGCTTTACTCCATTTGAATTTGCAACAAGCCCTCCTGTTACTGTTCGTCCAGTAGACGAAGATGAGGTGCGTGATCATATAAAGCGACTGGTTACTACTAAAGCTCCTGGCATGGACGCGATTGATGGCAAAGTAGCAAAGGCTCTGCCTAGCTCTGTCATTGCACAGCTCTGTCTCCTCTTTAATGCTTGCCTGAACCTTGGTCAATTTCCATCACCATGGAAACGACCCTTAGTCACAATGGTGGCAAAAAAAGGAAAAGAACAGTAGTAGACTTCTAGCTATTAACGCCTTTGAAGACGCACTTCTGACCCACCAGTTTGGTTTCCGTAGTCGCCATTGTGCTATCGAGCAAGTGCACAGAGTAGTTAACCATGTTCTGGGTGCTTTCGAAGATCATACTGCTTACCGTTTTTCTCGACGTTCGACAGGCCTTTGACAGGGTTTGGCACGAAGAATTGTTCTACAATCTAATGCCGCTTTTGCCTGGAATCTCATTTTATCGTTCTTGGATAACAGGGAGTTTTGTGTAGATATTCAACGAGTTTCTTATGCGATTGCGTCAGCAGGTGAGGAAGTGTAACTTATTAAGTCAAAATGATTCGAACTATTTGCAAGAAAAATGCGCAGCTATTTTAAATTTGCGAAATGAGACCAATCAATTTCGCGCATATGTTGCGGATCAGTTATTACAGATTTCATGTGTGTTTAAGGCACCGATTGCAGTTGGAGGAAATACTGAGTCCATTGCTTTTATCTAATAAAAAAAGGGAGGCAATCGTTGCTTTCTCGGAAGACAGCTATACAACTCAATGTATTGAGACTGGGCATAGCAGTAAATAGAGCCAAAAAGTTGGAACCTTTTCCAAAGCGGAAAAATGTATTTATTTGTCTGTTTATTGATCCACATGTTAGGCCCGTTAAGCAACCAATACAAGGCATCCCAGGAGCCATTGAGGGCAAAGTAAACGAAGAGCTAGAATCGGCCTTATCTCAAGATATCATAGAGCCAGTACATGGACCGAGTGAATGGACGTTAAGTATTTCTCTCGACTGGGTTTGCAAAGTGCTTATCAACAACTCGAGTTGCATCCAAAGTGGTTAAGGTAGTAAAAGTTATCTTTAAGGAAAACAATATCTTTCTTAACAACAATAATTGTGTATGGAAAGCACAGCGACTTAAGTTCTTAGGGAATATTTTATCTGACACAGGTATTTCTTCTGATCCAGAGAAAGAATATGTAATTACCGCATTCAGGCCACCAAAGAATAAAGAAGAACTTCGGAGTTTCTTAGGCCTGGTCACTTACATGGGAAGGTTCTTGCCAGATTTGGCAGATACAACGGAACCATTGCAAAAGTTACTCAAGGCGGATGAAAAATTTCTGACGAACCAACTAGAACAGCAAGCATTTGACAAATTACAAATTAGAGTTTCAAGAGTTCCACAATTGGCATATTTTAACGTTATGTTAAAAACTCGTTTAATTGCTGATGCCAGTCCAGTAGCGCTGGGAGCGGTCTTAATACAATTTGATGTCGAAAACAATCCATTTATCACATCGTTTGCAAGTAAGAGTCTTTCTGATGTTGAGAAACGATATTCGCAAACGGATAAGGAAAGTCTGGCATTGGTATGGAACGTGGAAACATTTCATTACTATGTTGCTGGCTTGGAATTCGAGTTGGTAACTGACCATACACCAGTGGAAACGATTTTTAAACCAACTTCTAATCCTCCAGCTAGAATTGAGAGTTGGTTAGTATGTCTACAGTTATACCGTTTCCAGGTGATATATAAATATGGGAGGAAAATATTGCTGACTCGATCTCACGTTTATGTGACATTTCAAATACTAAATCATTTGATTGGGGTGGATTCTATTCCCACATCTTTAAATATATCCGAAAATTCCGAAATGAGTACAAGAGACGAGGAAGTACTAGATGCCCGGACAACGATTGCTGGAATTCTGCGACAACTAGACCATATCATCCATTTCGTCTGGAGCTGTTAAGTATTGGTAGTATTCTATTAAGAGGAAGTCGTCTGATCATCTAGCTCATGACGGACATCCTGTAGAAGTATCAGTGAAAAGTAGACTCAGATCAAAAGTATGGTCATAGTAGGTCAGATTGATTGGCCAAATATAAAACCCATAGAAAATCCCAACTTCCTAACTTTACAAACAGCAAAGTTATGGCATTTCTGATCAATCAGTTATATGGCGGCTATGGGATATAGTCCGATCCTTATGAAATTTAGTAGGTCAGATTGATTGGCCAAATATAAAACCCATTGAAAATCCCAAATTCCTAACTTTACAAACACCAAAGTTATGGCATTTCCGATCAATCAGTTATATGGCAGCTATAGGATATAGTCGTTCCGACTTATATACTGCGTGGTGTGCAAAGATTCATTTTGATATCTTTAATACTCAGAGACTAGTTTACGTAGAAACAGACAGACAGACGGACAGACAGACGTGGCAGTCTGTCACAGCGAGCGTTGCTAAGAGCATTCACACGTAATATTTGAATAATCGCGTGCAGTTGTGATATATCTACTGTGCTGTTTACAGGTCATTCCACATGGCATTAGTGTATTCACTTAGTCTTTGACTTTCAAAGTGAACGGTCGTGTTTTTGACGTGAAACTTCTTTAGGCGCGTTATGGATTTTCGGGGACGGAGTAAAACCAATTCATGACCGTAACGAAAAAGCGGGGTCCCGTGTCCCTCTCTCACCGCTGACGAACGATCATTCTCTCCTCTTTACAATTTTAATTTTCTTTCAGTAATTTAAAAATACATTTTAAATCCCTTCGCAAGTGAACTATAAATCTTGGTCCACTTTTGTAATAATACCTAAAAAATTGTCTTAATCTCGTAATTGTGTTCTGTGTTTTTTTTTTCTTGTAACCCCGTCGTTTCTCTTTTGTGCGTTGTTCGTCGTTTTTCGTAATGCTGTTTTTAGTGTTGCTTTTGCATGCACATGAACTAATTTACGCTCCCGCTCTCTCGCTCTCTTTGTTTTGAAAGTTTTAAGCGTGCAGTTTCTGCGCTCTTGCGGTTAATTTCAATTCGTTTTCTTGGTACAGTGCTTTCAATAGGTAAAATGAATAACAATAATTAAGTCTGCTTCTGCAAAAAATGCAGCCTCGTAATCTAATATGACTTGCTGGCTGTGTGAAAACATGGTGCACACCAAGTGCGCCGGTTTTACTGGCCGGACAAGTGATGACCTTTCAATGGGGCCTAATTTGCAGTTCTGTTGTGGTGCTTGTGTTGAGGCTGCGAACGAGATGAAATCGTTCATCCGCCATACTAAAGGCGGCCTGATGGCCTGATCAGCAGCTGACTGCAGCAAACCCTCATATGTTGCTAAGATCAGCAGCTAAAAAAGATTCGGTATCCGAACAATCCGTAATTCCGATTTGTCCGTAGTGGTTTCACAATTAGTCGATCCAACTTTCTCTCAAAATGTAGCTTCACCACCACCAGGGACTACTGAGTCCGGACAACCGGCTCAAGTTGGTTTTGCAGAAACAATTTCTGCTTCACCAAAATCCCTTTCAGTGGTTCCACTGTGGTTCCAAACAAATTTTCGTTTCTCGGCTTTCCTCCTGATTAAACATTTTTTGATGTATTGTCTTATATACAACACAAAACTAAAGCCGATTGTAATAGTGTAAAGGTGGAAAAGTTTAAGTTTTCTTATGCTAGAGACATTTCATCTTTCAAGATAACTGTCCCTAATGAGCTCTTTGAAGCCATAAGCTCGGAAAGAAAGGGCCCGCGGGAGTAAAACTTTCTAGTCGAGGCCAAACCAGTGTACCAATTTCAAAAAACTAACTTCTAACCTCCTTCTTTCCTATCAGATTGCAAGAGGTTTGCATAGCAAGCTCACTAAATTGTATTCCGATAGCCTTTCCTTTGCATCTCATATTATTGTGTTTACAGAAACCTGGTTAAAGCCGGAGATCTTTTGCTCGGAAGTTGTCCCTCTAGACGGGGAGGTGGAGTCTTAATTGGTGTTGATTCAAACCTCCCGTCTGAGGAGTTATTTTTTAATGAATTCAATACCATTGAATTTATTTGTGTAAAGTTATAGCTTCCTGGTAGCTCTATAGTTGTTTCCTGTTTAATAACACTAGTGCAGGATAGCTTTTCATGCACACAAAAATATAAAACTTAATTATTCTATGTAAGCTTTGTAATCAAACATGTTTACTTGAATTTAAACAACAATTAAGGAATAATACAAGTAAAGTAAAGTACAAATATGCGTGAAAAGTAACTATAAGGCTTTAAGATTTCGAGTTTAACAACAGTTTTTGAATATTACGGAAAATTTAATTATCTACAATAAGCTCAACAATTAATGTTGACCTTATGTTCTTATTGAGGCTTACTTTGCCAACTTTCAGAACTACCATCCAACTTTGGCAAAAGGGGCATGGAAGCTGCTGGCGTGTCTCTGTCATCGTGTTCTCCATTTTGCAGATCTCCTACTTCTGAAGGAACTAAACTACTTATAGAGGCATTATCCGTATACTCAGGGTTGCTTTTCTTCCGGTTATCTTTAAAAGGTTCACTGACACTGTTGCTTTTTTCGTCGTGAGATAATTCTATATTTGTAGGAGATGAATTCACACTACGGGTAGGTTTAGATAGGCGTCTCGTACTTTGATTTGGTGCAAGGAACCGTGGTTTTTCATCTTCTGTTATAGAGTGTAATAAACGTTCCACTTCGTCATCAAAAGTCTCACTCGAAAATGTTCCTGATTTACGACTCTTTTCCAACAAAGTAGCTTTTTTTGCCGTAAGATATAAAACCCTTTTAATTGCAATGTAGATCACATCAGATATAGCACGAACGGAATAATCAGGTACAAAGGATTGTCGAATTTTCGAATCCATATTTAAAGACTGCAAAGAACCCATTTGTGTTGGAGAGTCGATGACCACATTTGGCACCAACGCCTGAGTTCCAAAATAGGTAAGGGGGCCACTTTCAAACATAAGAGCTTCCTTGCCAATTGTGACTTCCACCCGACCCTCCAATATAAGTACAAAAAAGTCGACAGCTTTTCCTTGTGTGAAAATATAAAGGCTTGTGTCGTCTTTACTTTTTCCTTTTGTTTTTATATTGTGGAAAACGTCTTTATTAAGTAATCTTCTCAAAATGGGCTCCGAAATTACATCCTTTTTAAAGGCATCGACAGCAGTGCTTAAGTACTGAAAAGTAGCCAATGTTAATTGAGGAGAAATCCGAACGGTTTGCACTTCTCGACGTTCCGCAAAAAGCCGAAAAGTCTGCTTTTTTATATCGGTTTCGTCTGGTTTTTGTACGATTATCAACAAACACATCGGTTTCATCGACGATTTCAGCTTGAATCAGTTCTTCAATAACATCTTCCAGTGTAACCAAACCGACAGTTTCATAAAAAGGGTCTCCATCGCCCTCATTATTTACGCGATGAACAAAAGCGATGTGCCCTATTGTTCCTTCTTTAAATTGATTAAACATAATGTCTAAGGTATAATCTTCAAAAACGAAATGAACTGGATTTTGATAAAATTCGCATAGAGTTTTTAAAGGCGTGTTGTCATCGGTATCAACAAAAGCCAAATCTTTTATGTATAGCAACGTCACAATGTTTTTTCTATCGCCATCGTATACCGGAATACGTGAATAACCAGAATTCATAATTTCAGACACAGTTTCAAAATCAAGTAAAGAATCTAATGACAGCATGAAAGCATCATTTATGTGCGTCATAACATCAGCAACTGTTTTTTTACGTAATTCTAGAGCTCCAGATATGATGTTAACTTCATTTTTATCAAGATCGTTAACATCGTTAGTAACACGAACATGTTCTTTTAAACGTTCACGGTTGTAAACATTTCCAATTTCTTCGCCTAATAACTTATCAAGAATACGCGAAACTGGATAAGAGAGTGGTGCTGTTATAGCCATAACAGTTTTTGTTATTAAAATGGTCTTTGCTCCAATGGCCAAACCATGTCTTGAACAGACAGCCTGTGGCGTAATTTCACCAAAAAGTACAATGGCCAATGTGGAGAATATAACAGCAAACAGTCCAGAAGTTAAACCATCCAGCAGAATGGTAAAGGTTGAGTTAACCAACACATTACCCAAGAGTATACTGCACAATAGATAATTACCTTGATCTCGAACAGGTGCAATTTTTTATGCATATTTTTTTTCTTTTTCCGTACCAGTGTTCCGCAGTATCTTTAATTCTGTGCGGTCCATTGACATTAAGCCCAGGTTAAGTCCAGAGAATAAAGCCGAAAAGCACAGACATGTTACAATAATAAATATTGCCAACCACACTGGTAATAATGGTTTATGTGTTTTTATCTTCAAACAATTTGAATTTCCTTGATGCTCTAAAGGCTTCGTAGTTGCGGGTTTGCTATAATTGGTTGTTTTCTCAGCAGTTTTTGCACAAATATAAAATTCATTTATAAAAGAAGGAAATTTTACTGAGTACGTCGCTGAAAATCCATCGCTGGCCACTTCTATAGGGGTAAACAGGTCAGTAGATGGCTTTAGACATGCACCACCATAATCATTATTTTCGTTGGTAAACGTTATTGCAGTATTTTTTTGTAGTCCGCTACCAAAAACTCGAAAAGTTTGTTGCTTGTCTATTAACACACTTGGTATGCCGTTCTGTGCCTCAACTGTGTCATCTTCCAAACGAATGCCCACTATTCGAAATGAATTGGCTACGGAACGTGAACTTCCTGGATTTTGGGATGATGACACTAATTCAGATTTAAAGTTGTTAGTTTTCCATGGCAGAGTTTTGTTGTTTGTTTCTTCAGCAGAAGTTCCATTTACACCATTAGCAAAAAGAATAATTGTAATTAAAGAAGCAAAACAAGTGTTTTTCATCGTTCCAGAACCAAGCACCAAAAATGCACGGTCATTTTTTGCTAATTTTTCATTTTTAAACCTTTTTATGCTTTTAGCTTCTTGGACCAAACAATAAACAATTTTCAAAAGCTTTTCCAAGATTCTAATAATGCTGGCAAATGTTAAGTTTTCTGCCCATTTAGTCCGCTTTTGACTCTTGTAAAAATAATGTTTACTCTTTTCCATGCTCCGCTTTGGGTGTAAACGTTTACTATTTCTCACTATCACGTTTGTAAACACCGTATAATTTGACTCTTTGTTCGTGAAAATAAAAACGTCTTTACGTACTAAATAAAAAATACCAACACGTGAAATTCAACATAAGCAGAAGCAGAGCTCGAATGAAATTTTTTTTTCTTATACATAACTTGCTCATATATTCCGCCGTTGCCTGAACTTCCTGATTATTTAAGTCACCTTTCCGTTATTAAATAAGCTTTCCGATAGGGATCAGTTGGTAGTTCTAGGTGATTTAAATATACCTGGAGTTACTTGGTCCACTGAGGATGGATCGAATGTCTTACTACCTATAGCACAGCATGATTTTATTGACGGCCTGCTTGACATATCTTTATCTCAAGTAAACCATGTTCGAAATTCTTTAGGTCGCCTACTTGATTTGTGTTTTGTATCAAATCCTGAAGGTGTGATTCCGTCCAGAGTAGCACCACTCACGCAAGCTGAAGATCCATATCACCCTAAAATCGAACTTTCATTTGAAACGGGTAGAGTTATAGAAGCAAAATCAGAAAAATCATCCAAACGAATACATTGTTTTCGCAAGGCAGACTTTCTGAGGCTAAATAATTTTATTTCTGGCTTTAATTGGTCTGATCTTTACTTATGCAATAATATGTCCGATGCAGTTAATGTTTTTTACACTGCAATAAACTCATTTTTTAATTCCTGTGTTCCGTGGTACTATCCGTCAATTTCCAATAAATCACCTTGGTTTAGCAAGAGTTGACACACTTAAGAAATGTAAAGTCCAGACTTTTTAAGAAATATAAAAGTACCGGTTCTCAATCTGTTTTTACTAGATATTTAAGTGCTCGGTCAAGATTTACCGTGCTTAATGCTCAGTGTTATAATAGTTACTTAAACAGTTGTAAGGTCCCGTTCTCTCACGACCCGAAACAGTTTTATAATTTTGTTAACACCAAGCGTAAATCTAATTCTTTTCCTTCCTCGCTGTCGTTCGAAAACATGACGGCAACCACAGATCAGGCAATAGCCGATTTATTTGACCAATTTTTTCAAACGGCTTACTCTACTTTAGATTATTCATCACAGCCTTATTCTTACACCATATCCAAGTCAAACCTCATATTCTGTCCCACTTTAACAGAAAGCTCTCTTCTTTTGGATCTTCTTCGTATTCAGCCTGTTTATTCGCCAGGGCCCGATGGTATTCCTGTGCAAACCTCTTCACAAGTTGTGTACCTAATCTCTAGAAACTTCCCAATTCCCATATATTTGGAAGGAATCATTTGTTATTCCTCTTTTCAAAAAAGGTAACAAGTTAGAAGCCAGTAACTATAGAGGTATTCCTAAGTTGTCAGATATTCCTAAGCTTTTTGAAAAAATCATTACTCCTCATTTGCAGCACCTTTGTAGATCAATCATGTCTCCGTGTCAAAACGGATTTATAAAACGTAGATCCACAATCACAAACCTTCACTACATTTGTGATAAAAGGCTTCAATAGTAGTTTTCAAACAGACGTCATTTACACTGACTTTAGTAAAGCATTACTTCTGTACTTCTGTAAATCACTTATTTCTTGTTCAAAAACTTGACCTGTTAGGTTTTCCAGTTGATCAGCTTAAATGGTTTTCAAGTTATCTGAATGGCAGGCCATAAAGGGTCCTTTTTAAAAATTCAAGTCTTGAAATTCTCCGTGTTACCTCAGGTGTCCCACAAGGGAGCCATCTAGGTCCGTTACTTTTTACATTATTTATTAACGATCTTCCCTCAATTATAAGTCATTCTCGCGTACTTATGTACGCAGATGATGTTAAGTTGTGCCTGCAATATAAGGACTTTTCCTGCCATTTAGACTTGCAATCCGATCTAGATAATTTACTAAATTTAAACGCATCCAAGTGCAAGCTGATGACTTTTTATCGGGTCAATCCGATATACGCGACTTACACATTAAGTGGCAGCTCATTGGATAGAATAACTCTTGTAAACAATCTTGGTGTTCTTTTGGACCCTAAACTAAAATTTTCAAGCCATATTTCGTCCATAGTTAATAAAGTGCTTGGATTTATTAAAAGGTGGTCAAAAGAATTCGATGATCCCTATTTAACTAAAACTTAATTTATTTCGTTAGTCCGTACGATTCTGGAGTATGGATCTTCCGTCTGGAGTCCACAATACGGAATACATATTAGTCGTATTGAATCAGTACAAAAAAACTTTATTCTTTTTGCTTTACGTCGCCTAAACTGGGATGCAAATCTTAACTTACCTTCTTCTTATTCTAGTAGACTTCTGTTGATTAATTTACCCTCCCTAGCCAACCGTAGAACGATGCTTGGTACTGTCTTCATTTATAACCTTATACATGATGATATTGACTCCCCCGACTTGATAAGTCGGCTAAACTTTTCTGTGCCAAGTAGATTAACTAGAAATTATATTCCCCTAATTTTAAATCATTGTGAATCTAACTATGGCTTGCATGAGCCTAATAGACTATTTCCTATAATCTCAAATCTTGACTCTCTGCCGCTCCTAAAACGATTAATACTAGCTTCATTGGCACAAAATTGATCTTTCTATTACTTTTTTCCTCGGACTTTTACCTATATTTTTTTAACTCGCGTCTATCTTCTCGCGAATCGTGCCGTACGATACACGGCTGGTAAGTGGCCCCCTCGGTCGGTTGGGCGGGTAAGTAAGCCGTGGGACATCGCGAAAAAAAAAAAAAATAGCTTTAAAAAATCTAAATTTTTATTTTTGATTATAGATTTGTCTTGGAAATAATTCAAATGTTGCTCGAAAAAGAAAAACTCGATAGATGACTCCACTTATGAGGATGAAGTAGAAAAAAGAAAGCAAGAAAGGAAAGATTATGATAATCGATACTGAGAGAAACACCCACATAAGTCAGACTTGGCGAAACAAGCGAACAAAGATTATTGTAAACGATACAGAGATAAACGAAGAACGTTAAATTTATTATCAACTGACCAAACGTTTGTACAACAAAGTGTACCTTCTCAAATCGCTGGTCCATCTACCAGAGATGTGCCTTATGTACCTTAATGTTCAGGTTCAAACATACTCTGCTTTTCAACGAAATTCCTCTGCACAACGAGAATTTCAGAAAGATTTCGTTGCAAATGAATTCGGCCTTGCTTGTGATGTTTGCGACAGACTGTGGTTCAAAAAGGATTTGAGTTACTTACAAAATATAGATACGACTAAAAATATTGATTTTATAAGACCATTGCTTTCAAACACTGCTTCACCGGAAATTAAATTATGTTCAACTTGCAACGCAGCAATTAAAGAGCAACTTATTCCACCAATGTCTGTTTACAATGGATTCAAATATCTACCTGTTCCTGCATCTCTGAAAGACTTTCTTTTAGACTTGGTAACCGAAAGGTTAATATCTCCAAGAATTCCGTTCATGCAAATTCGTAGACTGCGACATGTACATGGTCAATATGGAATTTATGGACAGATCATTAATATTCCAATTGAAGTGAATGGTTAATGTGTTGCCAAGGCAAGTAGATGTTGATTATGCCATCACTGTTCATATTAAACAGAGATGCTGTGCCAATTTCTGCTCAAATATCATCAATACCACTGAACAACAACAAAACTATAGTGGCGAAAAGAAAACATTTTCCACTAGTTTCGGCTTTGGCTATGACGATACTTTTGATGCTATTGTTTATGAATACAGTCGTTCTCACTCAAGAGAATTGGTTTACGTAGCCTTATCAAGAGTAACTAATATAGAAGGTTTGTTCTTACTAACTAAAGAAGATACAGGAGCGAGCTGGAAATTTCATCATGACAGAGATCTACAACTCACCGAGATGATTTATCCATCGAACTAAAACGATTACATGACAATAACTTACAAACTGTTACTAAAACATTTATTTATTTCATTTCTACAAAAAAAGTGTTATTTGTGATAAAGGGCTTCATTAGTAGTTATCAAACGGACGTCATTTACACTGACTTTAGCTAAGCATTTGACTTTGTAAATCACTTACTTCTTGTTCAAAAACTTGAAATGTTAGGTTTTCCAGTTGATCTCCTTATATGGATCTCAAGTTACCTGAATGGCAGGTCACAAACCCTTTTGGTCAGAAGTTTGTAACGCAGTGAAGGAGACTTTTCCGACCCCATAAAGTATATATATTCTTGATCAGGATCAATAGGGGAGTCGATATAACCGTGTCCGTCTGTCTATCTGTTTCAATAACGTTTGCGAGCTCAGTTTAAAAGCTATCGATCTGAAACTTTCACAGTCGTCCTAAAACATGCGATCTATTGGCATGCATCTTTCCAAATCCTATTGTTTTATGCATACGTTGATCAGTGTAAAAGCGCGTGCCGATCGGACGACTCGGGTGAAATCGGTTAAAAATTGATGTTTTTCAAGATATTTCGCGCAGCTATGGACATGAATCTTTTTAAATCGCATTTTTTATGCATACCTTGATCAGGGTAAAAGAGCGTGCCGATCGGAAATCTATATAATATACATAATTTGATCAGGGTAAAAGTGCTTGCCTATCGGACGCCTATTTTGTAATAGGTAGTATTTATTATTATTTATTCCGTCATTAATTTAGTGTAGGATTAGATTACTTTAGTTTAGGCTTATTTTACTTTAGTTTAGGCTTATTTTACTTTAGTTTTAGCTTTAGTTCACTTTTGTATATCTCTTGTTTTTTGTATCCTCTTCCGTTGCGCTCTCATAACCAAGTGATCGCACTGCTCGCAGGCAGCTTGTTTTCAAGAGAGAGTAACCTGCCCTCTCAAGAGAGCGTAACTCAAGTAATAGTGTGACCAGAGCATACTTATATTAACTGTCCTGCTACAACTCGGCCGTCCTGACTTTGAGAAAGCCCTCCATCTCTTTCTTGATATTATATACTTTACAATATTTACAGTATTTACAATTTCTTCTATTTAGCTTACAGTCCATTAGTTAAAACATACACATATATAATATTATATCTTTATCCAGTGCCTAATATTATTTGCACTCCAAACGCCTTGATACGGATTACGAGATAACTGAAACCCGTCAATATCTTTAAGCAAATACCTGTCATTTTTTAATACTTTTTCAATTACATAAGGACCTTAATTCTTTGGAATGAGTTTTCTCGAGACACTCGCTGTACTATCAAAGTTTTTAACCATAACATAATCTCCTTCTTTATATTCTGTTGCACTTTTCTTTTTTGCATTGTAGTATTCTTCATTTTTCATTTGAGCCTTTCTCTGTGTTTCTTCTGCTTCTCTTCTAATGTTTTCTAAAGATTTTCTCACATCTTCTACCTCTTCTTCGTCTTCTAATTTTAACTTATCACATACTTCTCCTCTTTGTGTTATTCCAAATAATGTTTTACTCGGACGCTGCTTAATGCTGCTATGAATCGTATTATTCATTGAATACTCTACTTTTTCAATAACCCTATCCCAATGTAATCCCCTTTCCGGCTCTGTCAATTTTTCAATCATAGGTCCTAAGCTTCGATTAATTCGTTCAACTTGGCCATTATCCTGTGGCGAGCCCTTCGCGATTTTTATGTGCTTAACGTTACTATTTTCCATAAACTCTGCAAAATCAGAAGAAGTAAAACAACTCCCCCGATCAGATATTATACATTTCTGTTCAAACATGAACACGTCTAAATATAAGTATAGCAGGCACTTGTATAAAACAAGATATACACACAACATGTAAAATGACCTCCTGCGGAACGGTCACAAAATGTCATTGAGTACACATAAGTGCTATCAGGGTAGTTGTGATCTCCCTTATCGCACTTAAGAATGTTTTCCCAATTTAGGGGTAAACAAGACACTCCATGGGTTATTAGAAATAAGATAATAATCCCAATTATAAGATTTTATGAGCTCGTGCATGTCACATTGTAAATCGATCCAGAGCCAGAATTTACGATCTGTTACCTAAACCATGCGAGGGAACAGTTGTTTGCACTTGTAATCTGTAAGTGCAGACCACTTGAGCCTCCAAATATAATCACTTAAAAATGTTTCCTACACTACACAAAGGACTTGTGCGGGGGTCAAAATATAGCTCCCCCGCCCAGGGCAAAACAGATACGGTCTCTGCGTAGGCCATAGATAAGAATAGAATACGAATCACACCAATGTTACTTGTTAAGAAACTTCATGAAATAAAAACAGTTTGAAATTATAACTCAGCAAATGTAGACGTATTTTATTAGAACGCTCTAACATTTTGGTCCTTCGAGGCACTCTGTAGTTTTCCCCCACCAGTGGTAAGAGACTCAGAGTTTTTGAAACCAGCACCTTAGAGTCTGATTTGTTGCGAGTGCACGGTCAGCTAAAGGTTGCAAAACAAATAATACCCGTGTTTTCCCCCATCAGTGGTAAGAGACCGAGAATATAAAAATTCACAAGTTTGAATCTTGTTAAAAAAAAGATTACCAAGGCCAGGAACATTGGTTAATTGTTAAAAAAAAAGGTGTTCGGTTAAACGGGAACAGTGTTTTAAAAGGACGAACTCAATAGCTCGAACCTAAAGTGGTTACAACCAAAATAAATAAATAAACAACCACAACAACCAAGTCTCAACAACAACGACATCGAAGTAAAAACCAAATCTCGCCGACAAGTAACAACCAAATAAAGGACATCGAACCAACAACAACCAAGTCTCAACAACAACGACATCGAAGTAACAACCAAATCTCGCCGACAAGTAACAACCAAATAAAGGACATCGTAGCAGCAACAACCCAGTCTCAGCAACAACGACATCGAAGCCACAATCTCGCAGACGTCATCGAAGCAGCAGATAAGTTAACGTTTAAAAATATTTTTTCGTAACAAAACATATAAGAAATAGATTATAAGAATATAAGTATAAAAAGACCTAAATACCATATTTAAATATTAAAAAAAA
Organism: Drosophila kurseongensis; assembly: GCA_018153305.1. Taxonomy (NCBI): domain Eukaryota; kingdom Metazoa; phylum Arthropoda; class Insecta; order Diptera; family Drosophilidae; genus Drosophila; species Drosophila kurseongensis. Next base: position 8,019,460 of record JAECXX010000001.1, read on the forward strand.
AAAAATGTTGTCCGAAACCATTATAAAGCTCCTTGAAGCACAGGCAAGCTTAACAAGAGAAATTAGAGTAATTGAAGCAGGTCAATTAACAAGTGAAAGCATTTCAAAATTAGATAGCCTCAAAGCTAGATTTGTTGCAAATCATGCATCATTATTGAAATGTGGAGTAGTCGATCATGACTATTTTAACAAAAAAGTGTTTGAGGAGATTTGTAGGGTTGTTGAAAGCCTAAAAAATAAATTTGCAAATTTAAAAGTTGGTTCTGAAACCAAAATGGTAAAGGTAGCAGAGAGTGACCCAAACAAATTGGCGGAGGTGTTCGACCAAAATGTCGAACAATTAAACAATTATTTAAAGGAAACCATTAAGGAGCTCATTAAAGCTAGCCGTGAAGACTGCTTACTAAGAGCTAATAAAATAGAATTTTTATGGAATAGAACAAGCAGTAAAATAAAGGAGTTCTGCAAAAGATATGAACACAACATATCATTCGACGAAACCGTCGAAGAGTTAGAATTTGACGTTAAAAACGTGTTAGACATCCTAGACGAAAGGATAAAATCTTCCGATGTGAGCATAGGAAGTAATAATGGGGTATTGGTAAGGGATAGAGTTGATGACCTTCCCCTGTTACCAAAAATACAAGTTCCCACATTTTCTGGAGAAGGAAAAGAGTGGGACTTATTTTCTGAATTATTTAAAGAAATAATTCATAATAGAGATGATCTGAGCTCATCTCTAAAATTTAATTATTTGAAAACCGCTCTTAAAGGAGAGGCAAGGAGTATGGTTGCTCACTTGCTGACAGGTTCTGCCGAAAATTATACTGCCGCTTGGGAACTATTAACCAAGCGGTAAGAAAATAAGAGAAAAATATTCTCAGATCAGCTGAATCGTTTGATCGAGTTGCCCATTCTAGACAACGATTCAGCAAAACAGATTAAATGGTTTATTGATTCAATAAATGAATCAATTCATTTAATCAGAACAAAAGCAAATTTAAGTGAGGATGTTGATGTGATTTTCGCACACATTATCATCCGAAAATTCAACAGGGAAGCGCTTCAATTATACGAAACGCATAAAAAAAACTAAGGAAATTCAATTACTAGGCGATGTAATGGAATTTTTAGAGCAACGTGTGAGTTCTCTTAGCTCAACAATAAATGAGGAAAAGAAAGTTTTTAAAAAAGTGGTAAATACCACTGTTAAGGAAAGTTGTCTACTTTGTAAAATGGTTGGACACTTTGTAACAAATTGTTATAAGTTTAGGGGAATGAGTCCGATAGAAACAGGGGAGTTTATCAGAAAACAGCGCTTGTGCAACAGATGCTTTAAGCATTCTGTTTTCAAGAAGTGTAACTCGGAATATTTATGCTCAATTTGCAAAAAACCGCATCACACCATGCTCCATGTTTCGACTGAAAAAAGAGAAAAAGTAAACACCTGTGTTACTAAGGAACAAGCATTTCTAGCTACCGCATTGATTAAGGTAAAATCAAATAAAGGTGGCTATAAAAACCTAAGGGCATTAATTGATGGTGGATTGCAGTGCACCATTATCCAGAAGAAGCTGCGCAAATATTAAATTTATCTCGTAAACAAACTATCACCGAGGTTAGTGGAGTGTCCTGTTCAGACACTTGTACTTCAAAGCACAAAGTTAATTTAAGTATAAAGATGCGCGACAATACAAAAAATCCCCTGAATATTGAAGCTATCATTCTTCCAAAACTAATGAAGGCTTTACCGATCAAAACTTTAGATGTTGACAAGTCAAAGTGGACGAAATATACGTTGGCGGACCCTCACTTTAATAAACCAAGTAGGGTAGATATTATAATAGGAGTTGATTTATATCCCTATATAGTAAAAGATGGAGTAGTTAAAATAGACGGACTACTAGGACAGAACACTGAATTCGGATGGATTATATCTGGTTGTACAAAATCTAAAGGTACAAAATTAATTGTGGCTACTACTATGGAAGTAGGAGATTTAGAGAGTTTTTGGGAAATGGAAAATGATGATAATGACATTGAGGAAGAAATTTGCGAAAGACATTTCTTAGAGACCACTAAAATAGATAAAAATGGGAGATATTTGGTAAAAATTCCATTTAAAAATGAAAAAGAATTAGGAGACTCCAAAGCGCAAGCCATAGCGCGATTTTATAACTTAGAAAGAAAACTAAATAAAAATATAAAACTTAAAGAAAATTACATAAAATTCATGCATGAATATATTGACTTGGGACACATGATAGAGACCAAGAAAGAAGGAAAATATTATTTACCCCATCAAGGTGTTGTAAGGGAATCTAGCCTTACAACAAAATTAAGGGTAGTTTTCGATGCCTCAGCGAAAACTACAAACAATAAAAGTCTAAATGACATTATGTGGGTTGGACCAAGGGTCCAAAAAGATATCTTTGATATCATCGTCAAATGGCGTAAATGGCCATTTGTATTATCAGCGGACATTGAAAAAATGAGAGTGGTATGTGGTAAGCTTCATGGATTTGAAGATCAATGTAATACTGTCCTTAATAACACTCAACGACAGATTACAGATTTGGAAGAAAATAATAAACTTTTTATGACCCAAGATAGAAAGAGATTTAAGCGAGCTCCATTTGAGTTTATGGGCGCTCTCTATCACATATTGTTTGGTGTAATGGACGCTGAAGATAGGGAAAACCTAGAGAGCAACATGAAAAACCTCTTAGAGAATCAAGAAAATACGTCAGATTCAGTAAAAAGGCAAACTTCTGTTGTAGAGTCGACATTAAATATCCTTAAAAGAACAACGGATGAAGTCAACTCAAATTTTAGAAGCATGGATACGAGAATAGAAAATATAACACAGGTTTTAAAAGAAAGTTATTATGTTTATAAAGAGTCAATTAATTTCTTTATGGTAACTAAGCAGTTAGGTTCTTTAATTGAGGAATGCGAAAAGATTCAAGCTGGAGTTATTAACCTACTTATAGATATAAACCATGGTAGATTAAATCCAAATATATTGAAGCCTATGCAACTGAAATCCGAAATAGCTCGGATAAAGGATGCATTAATTGAGACTCTAGAACTACCAGGTAAAAGAACTGGAACGGAAATAAAGGAAATTTATACTTTATTAACGGCTAAGGGAATTTTTGTAGATAATAAACTAATTTTGAATGTAAAAATTCCTTTATTTGGTCGACACCCTTCCCATTTGTTTAGGGTAATGTTATATGTGAAGGTAACTGGCCTTGGAGTAGCGTAAATGACAATACGTGCGAAATAACCCCCTTTAAACCAAATAGTCATTCTAATTGTGTTTATAAAAAAATGACTTAAGAAAGTTCTTACTGGATCGAGTTACAAAAGAAAGGTAGTTGGATATTTAAGGTTTCAGAACCAACAAAGGCTAGGATACAATGTAATAATCTTCCACAAGAATTAATAGATCTTCCGGAGCAAGGAATTCTTACTATAGTATCAGGCTGCACTATAAGAACAGATGACAAAATATTAATAGCCCATTATAGTATTAAATCAGAAAATTATGAGCCAATAGCAGTTTCTTATGTAAGTAACATAAGTAAGACTCCAAGTATTGTTTGGAACCCATTAACATCACCTGTCATCAACCATAATGAAGAAATAAATAAATTAAGAAATGAATTAAAAGAAATAAGAGAAAATCATTAATAAATAAAAGGACTGAATTTTCATCATATTTCAGGCCACGCTGCCTTGATCATAGGATTAATAATCATGCTAGTTTTAATCCTGTATATGATAAGACGAATTAATGTAGCAAGGCGCATGCAAGCCATAGTTCTTCCTGGCCCTTAGCAGAATGTTCAAACATGAACACGTCTAAATATAAGTATAGCAGGCACTTGTATAAAACAAGATATACACACAACATGTAAAATGACCTCCTGCGGAACGGTCACAAAATGTCATTGAGTACACATAAGTGCTATCAGGGTAGTTGTGATCTCCCTTATCGCACTTAAGAATGTTTTCCCAATTTAGGGGTAAACAAGACACTCCATGGGTTATTAGAAATAAGATAATAATCCCAATTATAAGATTTTATGAGCTCGTGCATGTCACATTGTAAATCGATCCAGAGCCAGAATTTACGATCTGTTACCTAAACCATGCGAGGGAACAGTTGTTTGCGCTTGTAATCTGTAAGTGCAGACCACTTGAGCCTCCAAATATAATCACTTAAAAATGTTTCCTACACTACACAAAGGACTTGTGCGGGGGTCAAAATATAGCTCCCCCGCCCAGGGCAAAACAGATACGGTCTCTGCGTAGGCCATAGATAAGAATAGAATACGAATCACACCAATGTTACTTGTTAAGAAACTTCATGAAATAAAAACAGTTTGAAATTATAACTCAGCAAATGTAGACGTCTTTTATTAGAACGCTCTAACATTTCGGTCTGCTATATGCTCGAAAGTAATCAGTCAATGCACTTATCACCTCCTTTGTATTCATCGTCTTTGTTGTGTACAACCTAACAAACTTTGTGAACGCATCTACAACCGCGAATATATGTTTTTTTCGATCTGCTATTATCCACCGTCCCATAATGGTCTATATGAATGATCTCGAAAGGCTTATTACCTTTTGGTATACTATGTAAGTGTCGTCGAAAATACGAGCAAAGCCCCAAAAAACCATGTACTGCTTGCACCTTGCCTGGAATCGGAAAATTTTGTATAGCTTCTAAACCTTTACTGTCAGCTTTAATTCCATTATTCGAAATCAGGAAACCTCAATATTTAACCTTGTCTTGTAAAAATGTACATTTGTCCATTCTTAATTCTAACTTATTTTCTACTAATCTCCTAAATACTTCTACTAATACTTCTAAATGCTCTTATAAATTGTTGCTAGCAACTAAAATGTCGTCCATATCTCTCGATCACAATAATTTACTTGTTCACCAAAGTCTCTCACTTTCAAAATCTTCTAAAATATTTATACTCATAATTTCCTTTTCAAAGTTACCATAACAAACATCAATATTTAAGTTTCGATCTTCTAATAATGCAAAAGATTTACTGCTTAAACATTCCGAAAAATGTTCTCCTAACGTTTCGCCTCCCAAAGTTATATTCTCTAAGTTCTCGCTTTCCAAAATGCTACACTTTAAACTTTCTTTTCCCAATATTTCACTTCAAAATCTTTATTTTTCTAAGTTTTCATTTCCTAGCCTTTCTTCTTCTAAACTTTCAGTTCCCAAACTGTGAATTCCTAAACTCTCAATTCCTCAATTCCTCCTTTCACTTCCTACCCTCTTACTTCCTAACCTTTTACACTCGTACTGAGAATTTAACTAATTTGGTTTTACAGTATTATTATCCAATAAACTAATATTCGCGCTCTTATAGACTTGGGTTTCAATATTCTCAACAGTAATCACATTTAATGTTTCTAAATTCATTTCTAAATTGCATGCTTCCATAAAGTCTCTGCCCAGCACAATATTACAGCTCATAGATTCATTTGCCACCACAATTAAATTTAAAAAAATCTTTATTTCTTCTTTTAAAATGAAACATAATATTTTTCCATAACTATTCAATCGACTCTTGTTTAATCCATAAAAGTCACCTTCTTGCGGGTCTAATTTAATATTTTTGGGTACATAGGCATATTTTATGAATGATACTGGGCTTCCTGAATCTATTAAGCACTCTGTAATAATTGGCTGGTTAGGGTTTTCATAAAAAACAATTTTTAACAATCTTACATAATTATTAGCGCCAACCTTCTTGTTTTGGGGACATCCGCTGATGAAATGATCCACTGCCCCACATCCATAGCAGGATGTTCTCTTCGGTTTGATGCAAGCTCTTGCCCAGTGCTCTTTTCCAATGCAGTTATAGCAACGCGATTCCTTGCTTTGCCGGATCACTCCTCAACGTTTGCACCTTTTGCCCTCCAGGACCCCTTGCCGGCAGCATTATGTCAGCAAACGCTCTCAGCAGCCTTCCAGGGTTGTCGAAAAACTGCAACTTGGCCTGCGTACGCAATTTCGCTGCTAGAATGCCGACAATAAGGCCATCCAACAGCTCGTCATTTTCCATGTTGAGATCTCGGGCCAGCCTGCTTTTCTCTTCGAGACTTCTCGGACGGTTTCCACAGACGCGCCTCAAATTTGCGCCTCAAATCTGCTCTCGACTCGTTGCCGCCAAAAGCAAGCTGTAACTGGTTTACCAGCTCACTCGTCGGTCTTAAGACACGGGTTGCATTTGCGAGCAGCCACTGCAACGCCCTGCTTTTCAATTTGCCAATCAGTAGAACTCTGCTCTGTGTATCCGACAGCTTATACAACCTGGCTATATTGTCCCATTGGGAGACCCATGAGCGAACGGACATATTATCCGAAAAGTCCATTAAGACTTCCTTGGCCAAACAAAATCCCGCTGAAGTAAAATCGTCTCTTCTCCCTCTGCCAACACTCGTGCCGTTTTCGCCGTTAGCGTCGTTTTCCAGAATCTCGAAATTTCCAGAAATCTCGTTGGCGTCTCCTTCGTTTCTCTCTGCATCATTCGCCGAACCGTTGCTACAATCGCCGTCTCCCTCTAACAAGTTTCCGCCGCCATTCTCAGAAATGTAGCTTTTGGCGCCACCGTGTCGCGTGCTGCCAATTCTGCATACGCCTTTGGGATTGTTAAGAAAAATCTAATTTTTAGTGAAGGAGGAGGTTATTGTTTGATGGATAAGACTTGATTCTTAAGACTTTATAGAGCTTACATTTTATATGAGCTTTCGAGAACAAAGAAAAGTTCTTTGTTGAAGATTGGACTTTGCATTAGCCGAAATTTGGAAGGGTCAGCATTTCTAAGCTGTTGGTACATGGGTGAAATGTTTCGGTTATTGGTGATTTGTTATATCTGTTAATTCCAGCAGTAGCATGTGGCGCTCTAGAGCGCACAATATAATTAAATAAACATTAGGAAATATAAAGTATAATAATAAGCTTTGGTTAAGAGAAAAACATGAAGTTTAGATAATAAAAGCATGAAGCGAAATTCAAATAGTCAGGCGGGCGCGCCAAAAAGAGCTGGGCACACTTACCACCGACCACCTGGCCACACGCGCTAAGTCGCATGGCACGGGATTTTTCCGTTGTACGGCCACACTAATCGGGGCCAACGGGCATAAAAACGGGCACCAGTTGCCCACTCCAACTGACTCGACAACCGACAGCGATCGGAGAACTTGAGCCATACGCTTGGGTGTGAGCAACCTCTCTGGGAATTAATTGTGAAGTCTTTTTTTTGGATAGGGTCTAGTACTCCGTCCAAATACATTGTAGTTAGCTAACCTTCCCCTTCCTCCCTTTACCCACTCCCAGAAAGACCGACCGTCATCAGTGACAGACGATCTTGGGGATTCCACCACCCACTCCCGACTTTGAGGGACGAAGCCGCCATCAGTGGCAACCGACTCCAATCTCGAGCCATCACTCGGTTCACCGAGTCGATCACCCGCTCGGGTCCCATTCGACTCGCCGAGCTAACCTGGAAGACCTAAATGGCCTCCAAACTTTCTCTCATAACCTGGAAGACCTAAGTGGCCTCCAAGCTTCCTCTCATCACCTGGAAGACCTAAGTGGCCGACCTCAGTGGTTTCGGGACGTACCTACCTCGACGTAAGGGGAAACATATCCTGGCCTAGTCCAGAGGGGCCACGTGGCCGAGGCATACGCTCTGGCACAACCATATCTACCGGAGCATATCCGCCTCGTCGCACTATCTTCGTCCTAAACTCTGTAAAATGTAAGTTAAATAAACGTAATACCCTTCAATTTCACCTAACCCCGCACGTGTCATACTCTGGGAACCGGGTCCAAATCTAACAGCAACCACTCCTGACATAAATAAAAATGTTGGAAATAACACCTGGACACCGTTGAACTATCTCAGCACAGCAGGATCGTTACAATGCGCCCGAGACAGGTTAAAGTGGTTGTAAAGAGGAAGACGCCGGTAGAGAGTTATGTCGACCTGGGTGTACCTAGCAACAAAGGCGGATCTAATCGAGTACGCAGAGGAATTCGGATTGGACGCAACAGGAAAAGTGGAGGAACTGAGACAGATATTATCAGCATTCGTAAGGAACCCAGACCACACAGAGGAGATCAGGCCAAGGCTAGGAGAACTAACGCAGAAACACAGGAAGGAGAAAGGGTCGACGGAAGAAAGCAAAACACAGACAGAGGAACTCAACACGGTAGCAAACCAGATCGACTTACTGGTGAAGCAAATCAAAACACCAACGCGGTTAGACGTAAAGACACCAGACATGCCGGACAAAAAGGAACGGAAAATAGAGGTGAAAACCTTGGACCGAGTGCCGAGCTGGGGGATACGCTACCAGGGAACAACCAATCCCCTAGAATTCCTTAGCAAAATGGAGGAGTGTGACAAAGGCTACGGGATAGACGAAGACGCTTTGATTCAGACGATGTCCTTCATCCTGGAGGGAGTAGCAGTAGACTGGTGGAACACCACACCGAGTCAGATATGTACATGAGAGGAACTGAAGGAGGAACTATTGAAATATTTTCAACCACCCAGATACCAGGAACAGGTAGAGACACAAATTGCACAGCTGCGACGGCGAGATATGGAACTATCAAGGGAATACGCAATGAACCTCAGGAGGTTGATGAGATTCACTGAGTATTCGGAAGAATCAAAGTTGGCCCGTATCTACAAAAATTGTAGAAGCAAAATAAAACTCTATGCTAGACGGTCAGGACTCAAAACATTGACGGAATTCCTGAAGTTAGCCGAAGAAGTAGAAGAAATAGAGGCCATGGAAGGAACCCACCGACCGGTGGTAACAGGAACCCAGAACTTAACGTCAGATATCTGCATGAGATGCGGAGGAACAAGGCATACCACTAGAGCTTTCACAAACCCGCCGAGATTGTTCTGTTGGGTAAGCGGCAGAAACCGAACAAGAACAACGGAGTGTTGCAAAACCATGACGGAAAACGCCGGAGATCCGAGCAGATAGCGCTGGTAGCTCAGGACCAGAAACAACTACCAGCTACATGGGACCAATTAATGTGTGACGGATTCCAGATATTGGCCATAATAAAAATCGGAGCGGTAAAAGCGAAAGGGGTGGTAGATACGGGAGCATCACGTAGCGTGGTCAGTAGGAGAAGGTACAATGAGTTGAGAAAACATGGAAGATGGAGGAAAGCGAGGACAGAAATAACAATGGCAAACGGATAAAAATAAAAATCGGAGGGAGACTTCACAGCCAGAATACAATTCGCCGGAGAAGAATGCGAGTTGGATTTTCTAATTTGAAACCAAGTTACAGGAGGAATATTACTGGGAATGGACTTTCTGGCGAAGACACAGACAAGGATTCAATGCGGCAATCTGGAATTAGACATCTCAGAAGCGGATGAGTTACCAGAAGAGGAAAAAACCACGCAGACCTCAATCGAAACGGAACCAACGGAGGAGGAGATTTTTTTTTTCGCGCGGAGTCCCACGGCCCACCTACCCGCCCAACCGACCGAGGGGCGCAGCCGTGTATCGTACGGCACGATTCGCGATAGGATAGACGCGAGATAGGAAAATAAAGGTAAAGGTCCGGGGAAAAAAGTAATAGTTAGATCAATCTTGTGCCAATGAAGCAAGTAGTAATCGTTTTAGGAGCGGCAGAGAGTCAAGATTTGATATTACAGGAAAAAGTCTATTATAGTCAGAACATAATACTCTGAAAGGCTCATGCAAGGCATAGTTAGATCTACAATGATTTAAAATTAGGGGAATATAATTTCTAGTTAATCTACTTGGCACAGAAAAGTTTAGCCGACTTAACAAGTCGGGGCAGTCAATATCACCATGTATAAGGTTATAAATAAAGATAGTACCAAGCATCGTTCTACGGTTGGCTAGGGATGGTAAATTAATCAAAAGAAGTCTACTAGAATAAGAAGGTAAGATAAGATTTGCATCCCAGTTTAGGCGCCGTAAAGCAAAAAAGAAGGAAGTTTTTTTGTACAGATTCAATACGACCAATATGTATTCCGTATTGTGGACTCCAGACGGGAGACCCATACTCCAGAATCGGACGGACTAGCGAAATAAATAAAGTTTTAGTCAAATAAGGATCATCGAATTCTTTTGACCACCTTTTAATAAATCCAAGCACTCCTCTGGCTTTATTAACCATGGACGAAATGTGATTAGAAAATTTTAGTTTAGGGTCCAAGAGAACACCAAGATCGTTTACAAGAGTTATTCTATCCAAAGAGCTGCCACTTAACGTGTAAGTCGCGTATATCGGATTGGCCCGATAAAAAGTCATCAGCTTGCACTTGGAGCCGTTTAAATTTAGTAAATTATCTCGGCACCAGTTTTGAAAATTATCTAGATCGGATTGCAAGTCTAAATGGCAGGAAATGTCCTTATACTGCAGGCACAAATTAACATCATCTGCGTACATAAGTACGCGAGAATGACTTATAATTGAGGGAAGATCGTTAATAAATAATGTAAAAAGTAACGGACCCAGATGACTCCCTTGAGGGACACCGGAGGTAACACGGAGAATTTCAGAAATTGAATTTTTAAAAAGGACCCTTTGTGACCTACCATTTAGATAACTTGAAATCCATTTAAGCAGATCAACTGGAAAACCTAAAAGGTCAAGTTTATGAATAAGAAGTAAGTGATTTACAGAGTCAAATGCTTTACTAAAGTCAGTGTAAATAACATCTGTTTGAAAACTACTATTGAAGCCTTTTATCACAAATGTAGTGAGCTCTAGAAGGTTTGTAATTGTGAATCTACGTTTAATAAATCCGTGTTGACACGGAGAAATAATTGATCTGCAAAAGTGCTGCAAATGAGGAGTAATAATTTTTTCAAAAAGCTTAGGAATAGCTGACAACTTAGAAATACCTCTGTAGTTACTGGCTTCTAACTTGTTACCTTTTTTGAAAAGAGGAATAACAAATGATTCCTTCCAAATATTTGGGAATTGGGACGTTTCTAGAGATAAGGTAAACAACTTGTGAAGAGGTTTGCACAGGGCCTTAGCGCAATACCTAAGCACGCACCCAGGAATACCATCGGGCCCTGGCGAATAAACAGGCTTAATACGAAGAAGATCCAAAAGAAGAGAGCTTTCTGTTAAAGTGGGACAGAATATGAGGTTTGACTTGGGCATGGTGTAAGAATAAGGCTGAGATGAATAATCTAAAGTAGAGTAAGTCGTTTGAAAAAATTGGGCAAATATATCGGCTATTGCCTGATCTGTGGTTCCCGTCATGTTTTCGAACGACAGCGAGGAAGGAAGAGAATTAGATTTACGCTTGGTGTTAACAAAATTATAAAACTGTTTCGGGTCCTGAGAGAACTGGACCTTACAACGGTTTAAGTAACTATTATAACACTGAGCATTAAGCACGGTAAATCTTGACCGAGCACTTAGATATCTAGTAAAAACAGATTGAGAACCGGTATTTTTATATTTCCTAAAAAGTCTGGACTTTACATTTCTTAAGTGTGTCAACTCTTTGCTAAACCAAGGTGATTTATTGGAAGTTGACGGATAGTACCACGGAACACAGGAATTAAAAAATGAGTTTATTGCAGTATAAAAAACATTAACTGCATCGGACATATTATTGCATAAGTAAAGATCAGACCAATTAAAGCCAGAAATAAAATTATTAAGCCTCAGAAAGTCTGCCTTGCGAAAACAATGAATTCGTTTGGAATTTTCTGATTTTTCTGCTATAACTCTACCCGTATCAAATGAAAGTTCGATTGTTGGGTGATATGGATCTTCAGGTTGCGTGAGTGGTGCTACTCTGGACAGAAACACACCTTCAGGATTCGATACAAAACACAAATCAAGTAGGCGACCTAATGAATTTCGAACATGTTTACTTGAGATAGAGATATGTCAAGCAGGCCATCAATAAAATCATGTTGTGCTATAGGTAGTAAGACATTCGATCCATCCTCAGTGGACCAAGTAACTCCAGGTATATTAAAATCACCTAGAACTATCAACTGATCCCTATCGGAAAGCTTATTTGCAACGGACTTAATAACGGATAGGTGATTTAAATAATCAGGAAGTTCAGACAACGGCGGAATATAAGAGCAAGTTATGTATATAAAGTTACCAGGAAGCGATAACTTTACACAAATAAATTCAATGGTATTGAATTCATCAAAAAATAACTCCTCAGACGGGAAGTTTGAATCAACTCCAATTAAGACTCCACCTCCCCGTCTAGAGGGACGGTCATACCTATATATTGTGTACTTACCTGGAAAAACTTCGGAGCTAAAGATCTCCGGCTTTAACCAGGTTTCTGTGAACACAATAATATGAGATGCAAGGAAAGGCTATCAGAATACAATTTAGTGAGTTTGCTACGCAAACCTCTTGCATTCTGATAGGAAAGAAGGAGGTTAGAAGTTAGTTTTTTGAAATTGGTACACTGGTTTGGCCTCGACTAGGGAGTTTTACTCCTACGGGCCCCTTCTTCTTTATCTTAGCCTCGAACTCTTTTACAACCATATTATCCGGCCAAAAGTCGCCCGAGCATATGGCTTCAAAAAGCTCGTTAGGGACAGTTATCTTGAAAGATGAAATGTCTCTAGCATAAGAAAACTTAAACTTTTCCACCTTTACACTATTACAATCGGCTTTAGTTTTGTCTTGTATATAAGACAATACATCAGAAGATGTTTGATCAGGGGAAAGCCGAGAAACGAAAATTTGTTTCTTTAGTGGAACCACTAAAAGGGATTTTGGTGGAGCAGACATTGTTTCTGCAAAACCAACTTGAGCCGGTTGTCCGGACTCAGTAGTCCCTTGTGGTGGTGATACTACATTCTGAGAGATAGGTGGATCCACTAATTGTGAAACCACTACGGACAAATCGGAATTCTTAGAAGTCCCTGGTTGCATGCATTCTGTAACGGATTGTTCGGATACCGAATCTTTTTAGCTGCTGATCTTAGCAACATTTGAGGGTTTGCTGAAATCAGCTGCTGATCCGCCGGAATGCTCTGTTGTTCTTTTGATTTCGGTTGCGGGGTGTTCCCCTTTTGCTCCTTACCACCAGCGGCCTTTTTGCGCTTAGGGGACTCTTCTAATAGCTTACGACTATTAAACTGCGAGTCCAGCGCAGATAGGAGATTATCAGCTCGGCGAAAACTATCTCTTGCCACTCCGAAACAGCTAATCAGTCCCATCAGGCCGCCTTTAGTTTGGCGCATGAACGATTTCATCTCGTTCGCAACCTCGACACAAGCGTCACAACAAAACTGCAAATTGGGCCCCTTTGAAAGGTCATCACTTGTCCGGCCAGTAAAACCGGCGCACTTGGTGTGCACCATATTTTCACACAGCCAGCAAGTCATATTAGACTGGTCAGCCCTGATTACGAGGCTGCATTTTTTGCAGAAGCAGACTAAATTTTTATTATTCATTTTATTTATTTACCACTGTACCAAGAAAGCGAAATTGAAATTTATAAGCGAGCAGTTATAAGTACCGCAAGAGCGCAGAAACTGCACGCTTAGAACTTTCAAAAGCAAAGAGAGCAAGAGAGTGGGAGCGTAAATGAGTTAAAGTGCATGCACAAAAGAGAAACAGCGTGGATATAAATAGGATAGAAAACACAGATAAGAATTACGAAAAACTAAAACAATTTATTAGTATTAGATCAATTAGATCAACAAATTTCTGGAAAAACAGAGGCAAGTATTCGAGGGAATGAAGTTAAATAGTAATATTTCAACCCATAAGATTTAAATGAAGGATGATAGGCCAGTAAAACAAAGATACTACCCACGAAACCCAAAGCAGCAAGCGATAATCAACGAACATGTGGATGAATTGCTGGCATTGGGATTAATAGAACCATCTTATAGCCCATACAGCGCGCCAGTGGTGCCGGTAAAAAAAGAAAAACAACGAGTGGAGAATAAGTGTGGACTATCGGCTGCTGAACGAACGAACCGAAAAGAATGCTTATCCAGTACCAAGAATGGACTTTATCTTAAATCAGCTGGACCTAAAATCCGGGTATTGGCAGATACCAATGAAGGATCACAGTCGACAATATACAGCGTTCACCGTACCGGGACGGGGCTTATTCCAGTGGAAAGTGATGCCGTTTGGGCTCACAACCGCTCCGGCTACGTTCCAAAGAGCATTAGATACGGTCATAGGGCCAGAAATGGAGCCGTTCGCGTATCCGGACGACATCGTGGTCATTGGAAGGAACAAAAAAGAACACTTGGAGAAATTAAGGGAGGTGTTCAGACGACTACAAAACGCAAACCTAAAGATAAATGCGGAAAAGTGCCTTTTTTTCCAAACCGAGTTAAAATACTTGGGACGCATCGTGACCGACAAGGGCATCAGAACGGACCCAAAAAAAGTGGCAGCCATACGGAAATTACCAACACCGAAAAGCACAAAGGAGGTACACATTTTTTAGATATGACATCATGGTACAGGAAATTAATCCCTGGATGCACCGTAAAGGCAAGTGCACTACAAGAACTGGTAAAGAAAGGGAAAAAATTCGAATGGCAGACCCAACATTAAGAAGCGTTCGAACGGAAAAAGGAAAGCTTAACGATAGCACCGGTACTTGCATGCCCAGACTTTACAAAACAGTTCAAACTACAAACGGATGCAATTGACTTGGGAATAGGAGCAGTAATAACCCAGGAGGATGCCGAAGGGGTACATGTGATCTCGTACGCAAGCAGAAAAATAGTGCCTAGAAATCAACTGTAGCATCAATAAATACAAAATGTACCTGGAGGGCTACCGATTTGTAGTGGTAACGGACCATTTGGCGCTGAAATGGTTGGGCACTCGGATTACGACCATTCCAATTCGAGGTCAGATACCGAAAAGGAAAGTTGAACGCAGTACGCAGATGCTTTGTCCAGAGCACCAGCAGTGGAAGTAAAAATCGCAAGCAGTCAAGCCGATTGGGTGAAAGAAGCATACGAGAAGGTAAAAAAGGACCCAGGCAAAGGGGAATTGAAGATCGAAGGGGAAAGACTGTACCAAAAAGGCGGCAGCGAAAGGGACCTGCAACCATGGAAATTATGCATCTCGAAGAGCGAAATTCAAACGATGCTCCAAGAAAACTACTGCAACACATCGGCGGGACACCTGGGAATATTCAAGACTTTGAAAAGGATTAAGGAGAGATATTTTTGGCCCAGAATGCGGACGGACATCATAAAATTCGTAAAGGCTTGCGAGAGCTGCCAACGATACAAGTTGTCTCAACAAAAATCCGCTGGTAAAATGCTAAGTAAGATCACCAAAGCACCATGGGAAACATATGCGTATACTTCGTCGGACCACTACCACGCACAAAGCAT
This sequence comes from Drosophila kurseongensis, assembly GCA_018153305.1. NCBI lineage: Eukaryota > Metazoa > Arthropoda > Insecta > Diptera > Drosophilidae > Drosophila > Drosophila kurseongensis. Next base: position 8,034,897 of record JAECXX010000001.1, read on the forward strand.
GGGAACACCACACTAGTAGTGATAGTCGATAAATTCTCGAAATGAACCGAAGTAGCGGCGGTAAGGCAGGCAACGGCAGCGGCCTTCATTAAACTATTTCGGGAAAAGATAATCGCAAGACTTGGAGCACCAAGGACACTGGTATCCGCCAATGGGGTCCAGTTTACTGGAAAGAAAACAAAGCCCGCCATGGAGCAGTGGGGAATACAGCAACAATTCACCGCACCATATACGCCAAAACATAACCCAACCGAAAGGACGAACCGAACTATCAAAACCATGATATCACAAATGGCAGGGGAGGAAAAATGGGACGAGAATCCGTCAGAGCTAATGTTAGCATATAACAGCAGCACATCCGAGTCAACGGGATTTAGTCCACCACAATTACTGTATGGAAGGTATGGAAGGTATCTCCGCCTTCCGGGAACTCTATTCGAAAAGGTTACTAAAGAATCGAGACTAGCAACAGAAACAGTAGCAGCGAGGTGGAAACGACTACGAGGGATCGGAAGTGAAGCAATCCAGAATATGGAAGAGGCTGCGGAAACACAAAAATTCCATTACGATCTACGAAAGAGAGAATGAGAAACCAAGTGTGGGGCAGCTAGTCTTCTGCAAAACACCTTACCTATCAAACGCCGCGGAAAAGTTTAACTAGCGCCAAAATACGAGGGACCGTACAAAAGATACAAAAACCAAGAAATCGAAACGTGTATATATAGGCGACTTGAAAATATATATTCAAACTAACCAGGCATTAACAGACCTGGATGCGGGAAACTCATGTGACTTCTTATTCGTTTCAGGACACAAAAAAAACATGGACTAATTCCAACAGTCGAGCGAAAAATTCAAGGAGGACTGCAAGCGGCTGCAGCAGGCAAAAAGGGTAGCGCAACTGATAGCGGCCAGACCAGCGGACTGCGCTCGTCTCAAACCACCGATGTGCAGACTGGCGGGGCACGAAAACGGAGTCACGACCACGAAGGATGGCCATCTATAACCCCGACCACCGGCGCAACCATCCGCAGCCCGAGGTGTGACGCTCTAGAGCGCACAATATATTTAAATAAACATTAGGAACTATAAAGTATAATACTAAGCTTAGGTTAAGAGAAAAACATGAAGTTTAGATAATAAAATGAAGCGAAATTCAAATAGTCAGGTGGGCGCGCCAAAATGAAGAGTTGGGCACACTGACCACCGACCACCTGGCCACATGCGCTAAGTCGCATGGCACGGGATTTTGCCGTTGTACGGCCACAATAGTCGGGGCCAACGGGTATTAAAAAAGCACCGGTTGTCCACTCCAACTGACTCGACAACCGACAGCGATCGGAGAAGGTGAGCCTTACGCTTGGGTGTAAGCAACCTCTCTGGGAGTTAATTGTGAAGTCTTTTCTTTGGATACGGCCTAGTACCCCGTCCAAATACATTGTAGTTAGCTAACCTTCCCCTTCCTCCCTTTACCCACTCCCATAAAGACCGACCGTCATCAGTGACAGACGATCTTGGGGATTCCACCACCCACTCCCGACTTCGAGGGACGAAGCCGACATCAGAGGCGGCCGACTCCAATCTCGAGCTATCACTCGGTTCACCGAGTCGATCACCGGCTCGAGTCCCATTCGACTCGCCGAGCTAACCTTCGCAGACCCACAGTGGGGTGCGACTCGTCTCATAACCTGGAAGACCTAAGTGGCCTCCAAACTTTCTGTCATAACCTGGCCTCCAAACCCCTCTCGCATAACCTGGAAGACCTAAGCTTTCTCTCATCACCTGGAAGACCTAAGTGGCCTCCAAACCTTCTCTCACCATGGCAGACCTCAGTGCTTTTGGGACGTACCTACCTCGTACCTGGCCTAGTCCAGAGGGGCCACGTGGCCGAGGCATACGCTCCGGCACAACCATATCTACCGGAGCATACTTTCCGGCACAACCCATAACCGTCTTTCTCGCCTACAGGACGCCAACGCTGCGCAACTACCGAAGGACGACTAGTAGCGGCTCACGACCACGCTAGACGACAACGCCGACGTACGGACCCGCCTCGTCGCACTATCTTCGTCTTAAACTCTGTAAAATTTAAGTTGAATAAACGTAATACCCTTCAATTTCACCTAACCCCGCACGTGTCATACTCCGGGAACCGGGTCCAACTCTCACAGCAAACACTTCTGACATAAATAAAAATGTTGGAACGAACACTTCGACACCGTTGAACTATCTAAATACAGCAGGATCGGTACAAGCGATAGTTTATGCCTGACTTCTTGGTTTTATAAAGGTGAAAATGTTTGCATTTATTTTTGGATCGTCGGACCGTTCAAGGGGTTAATGTGTAATTGTTTACATTTGGTGGCTGGGGTTTTTGGTTCTTGTTCAAAGTGGGGGTGTTTTGGGCTATGTGTGCGTTTGCTTAACATAAGAGGGGATCTGAATATGACACTAAAAAAATTTTTATAAATTCTTTTAGATTATTAAGCTTCTTGGTGAATTTACTCTTAAACTTGTAAAACTGTCCATTATAAAAACAATCGTCCCTTTGATCTATGCCATCCTTTTTTAAAGATTTTTAAGAATTATTTATTGTAATGATTAAACTTTTACAGTAAACTGTGGCCGTTTAACTTATAAGATAAGTAAGATAAGTAAGAAGGAATTCGTGGTATGAATATTGTCTCTCGTTTAGAACGAACTGTGAAAATACCGGACTTGGGAGATTTCACTTGTAGTCTCAATTCACTGCATACATTTTGGAGACTTAAGATTTTTAGAAACATTATTGGTGTACCAACATTACTGGTAATAAACTGCAAAGAAATTCAATGGGATAATGAACACTATCTTCCACCTTAGTGACAGAGGTTATTGATTTGTATGTAACGTTCTTACCGTAAATTGGTTTTAAAAGCTAAAGATATTTTTTATTGAAAAAGATCTGTCATTTCATTAAGTTAAAATTCCTTTTTTTATTTAATGTCTACCATAGAATGTGATAGCAATAACAAAGTATTGGGGTTTTAATTTTCAAAATATATTTTTTAACAGGTTGCTGATAAGCAGTTTAAAGACAAAGTAGGAAGAAACGAAGACGGAAGCTAACTTCGGCAAGCCGAAGTTTTAATACCCTTGCAGACTTAGCCGAAATTGCTAAAATTGAAAAAGTAGCGAAAGAAGTAAGGTATACATAAATAAAGCTATGAGATATAGACGTCCTATCGGCAAGCGCTTTTACCCTGATCAAGGTAAGCGTAAATAAATAAGACTTGAAACAATTTATGTCAATAGGTTATACACTGCGCGAAATATTCTGACAACCATCAAATTTGGACCGGTTTCACCCTATTGTTCCTATGGGAGCTATAGGATATAGGCGTCCGATTGGCACGCGCTTTTACCCTGATCAAGGTATGCATAAAAAAATACGATTTGAAAAGATTCAAGTCAATAGCTTTTACACTGCGCGAAATATCATCAATTCTTGCAAGGTATATTCGATTGTTCCTATGGGAGCTATAGGATTTAGACGTCCGATCGGGGCAACTGAGCTCGCAAACGGTACAGACGGACAGACGGACATGACCTTATGGGGTCGGAAACTGGAGAGAAAGAAAGTAAAAGATTTTTAACAAGTCATCTAATTCGACGCGATTTTTCATTAGTTTCGCTATCGTACGACATGTTTATTCCGATCTTGTAGTAGCTGCAATAGACTCTTTTCTCGTCAGTGTCATCGCTGCGAAGCCATGCCTTGATACACATGACCCAGCGATGCTCCAACTTCTTTAACCCGTCTGAAAAATACGTTTTCTCGAGGTCTGCAAAATAGGCCTCTGTGGCGGCGACGACCTCCTCATTCGACGCAAATTTCTGTACAGCGAGTGACTTTTTCAAGTTAGGAAACAAAAAGATGTCACACGAGGCCAAATCTGGAGAATATGGTGGATGGGGTAGCAGTTCGTAGCCCAATTCGACCAATTTGGCCTTGGCGAGGGCGGAAGTGTGAGCCGGTGCGTTGTCATGATGAAAGAGCACTTTTTTTCTTCGCCAAATGGGGCAGTATTTTCTGCAATTCGGCGGCGAATCGGCCCAATTATTCGGCGTAGTACAGCCTTGTGACCGTTTTGCCCTTCTCCAGGTAGTCGATGTAGATCACACCTTGTCAATCCCAAAAACGGTGGCCATCACTTTTCCGGCCGATGGGACAGTCTTCGCTTTCTTCGGAGCAGGTTCGCCGGGTGAAGTCCACTGTTTCGACTGTTCCTTGGTTTCTGGTGTGTACCAGTGGATCCATGTTTCGTCCACGGTCGCGAAACGACGCAGAAACTCCTTCGGATTGCGCTAAAACAGCTTCAAACACTGCTCTGAAGTGGTCTCACGGTTGCGTTTGTTGTCCGGAGCAAACGCGGCACCCATCGCGTCGACAGCTTTTTCATGCCCAAATTTTATGCAGGATATGACCCACGCGGTCTTTTGACATGCCTGCTATCTCAGCTCTCTCGCGTATCTTCAATCGGCGGTCTGCCAATACGAGATCGTGGATTTTTGGCACGTTATCCTCCGTGGTAGCCGTTTTCAGGGCACCTCGGCGTGGCTCATCGACTCGTTAAGCCAATTTTTGACAGTCGCCATCGAAGGAGAAGAGTCACCGTACACAGCATTCAATCGACTCACAGACCGATATTGCTCTTTCTCCATTTTTCTAAAATCCGGGGACACGTCCGATTCCACACGCAGTCAAAACAAAACTACGAGTCCGATTGGCTGAAATTTCGACAGTAGCCGTCTACGATAATTTCTCTTGCGATAGTGACGCCATCGGGCAGTGGGGCTAAGTACTTATCGGACTGCCCTCGTATTCTTAATTAGGATCAATAGGGGAGTCGATATAGCCATGTCCGTCTGTCAGTCCGTCCGTCCGTCTGTCCGTCTGTTTCATTACCGTTTGCGAGCTCAGTTTAAAAGCTAGCAATCTGAAACTTTCACAGTCGTCCTAAAACATGTGTACGCAGATCCCGATCGGATGTCTATATCCTATAGCTCCCATAGGAACAATCGGATATAGCTTGCAAGAATGAAAGATATTTCGCGCAGTGTATGACATCCAGGATCTCCGAAGTACGGTTGGCGATAAAGGTCTTCAGCTTCGATGGGGTGTGCGACAGCCACGAAAGGACAATCGTGGAATCGCACCAAGCATGCACAACTATATCCTTGTGGTGCAAGCCTTCTTTAACAGCTCGGAGAAGGCGAGTCAGCAATAGCGCGCCACAGAGTTCCAGCCGAGGAAGACTTTGTTGCTTTAGTGGCGCAACGCGTTTTTTAGCTGCCATAAGTGACACCAAGCAGGTGCCGTCTGCGTTGCTTACACGGCTGTATATGACAGCGGCATATGCCTTTATAGATGCATCTGAAAATCCATGTAATTCGATTTTTCCCGATTCGTTGTGTACATAACGTGGAATCCTTGGGTTTGTTATATACTTGATATCGTCGCGACAGGTCTGCCACCACTCAGCCAGCTTCGGTGGGAGTTTTGAATCCCAGTCCAGGTCAAGTAGCCAGAGTTCTTGGAAAAGGATCTTGAACTGTACTACCACAGGCGCCAGAATACCTAGAGGATCAACAATTCGTGAGACATCTGACAATACTTGCCGCTTAGTAGCATCTGGCTCCGTAGAAAGTGAAGCTTTGTAGGACAGGACGTCGTCTTGGGGATTCCATAGCATTCCTAAAACTTTAACCGCTCTGGTTATTTGGAGCTCGGCTTGTCGGGTGTGGCTGATGACGCTGCTATTAGACAACCATTTGCCAAGCTCAAGCTTAGCCTTGGACATCAGCTGGATGAGTTCGTCGCGGCAGCTAAGTAGTTCGTCTTCAGTTTCAGCGCCGGTGAGGACATCGTCTACGTAAAAGTCCTCAAGCACAATTTTTGAGGCTGTGGGAAACTCATCCTGGTGGTCTCGCGCTAGTTGTTCCAGTACTCTGACAGCAAGAAACGGTGCACAGCTTGTTCCATAGGTGACTGTACAGAGTTGAAAATGTTGAAGAGAATCTTTCGGAGCTTCTCGCCATACGATCCGTTGGAAGTTGCGGTGCTGAGGGGCAACCCAGATCTGTCGAAACATTTTAACTATGTCCGCCGAAAACACAAACTTGTGCATTCGAAAGCGAAGGCATACATGAAAAAGGTTGCGTTGTATGCTGGGTCCGATGTGTAAGGCGTCATTTAGAGCGTGGCCGTTTACGTCTTCAAATGACCCGTCAAATACCACGCGCAGCTTTTTTCCTAGAACTGGGTGGTGTGGCATGTAAAATGTTTTGGCTGATGTATTGCATTCTTCAGGGGCCAGCTTACGCATATGACCTAGGCTTAGATACTCGTTCATAAATTTTGAATATTGCTTGCGTAGCTCCATATCACGCTGCAAACGACGTTCCACAGCATAGAAGCGTGAGACAGCGCCCTGCAGGCTGTCTCCGAACTCTTGGCATTCGTGTTTAAAAGGCAATTCAACGATGTATTTGCCGTCTGGGTCTCGGGAATGTGTGGTCAGAAAGTGCTGCTCCACCTTTTCGTGCGAAGGGTCTCGCTGTGTATGCTCAGTGTTAACCTCGATCTCCCAAAAGCGTTGAAGAGAGGCGTTTATGTCAACAGTAGTCATGAGCGTGTTGGCGGTTAATGGATGCGGCATTGCAACGGAAGTGATTATCCATCCAAAGATCGAGCTGATGGCAATAATATTTCCATCGGTGTCATATTTTTTATCACCTGACAAAACGGACCAAATTTGTTCATTTCCCAGTAATATGTCTACAGGTGAAGATGTGTTAAACGAAGTATCGGCTAACTGGAGTCCATCGTAGATCCTTAAAGCTGTTTCGTCAATGTCGTCCCGTTGAAGTGATGATGTGATTTTGCCCAGCACATGGGCTGTGACAACAATTGTATGCAGTGACACCATTGACTTGATATGCAGCGTTGCCAATCCTCTAGTAGTTTCGGCCTTGACGGAAGATATTCCGGAAACTAGAATTCTTGAGGGTGAACGTACGAGCCCAAGTGCGTTGACGCATCGTTCAGAAACGTAGGATAGCTCAGAGCCGCTATCCAAAAGCACACGGCAATTGTGTAAGTCCCTTTTGAGTTTTGGACATACACCAAAGCTGTGGGCAATGTGCTTCTTTTGAGTCCCGATGACTGTGTTAATGAGGTGCTGTTTTGCGTCTGGGCGACCAAAGTTGAGCTACATCCTGAAGTTTGAGGACTGGCCTGTGCAGTGTCCGCAGGAGCAACTGTCATGGAATCCATGTTTTCAGGATGTACAAGAGAATGATGACGGCCATTGCAGTGCTTGCACGAATGTTTCGATTGACATTGTGAAGATCGGTGGCCTGGGCGTAGACAATTGAAGCAAAGCGATTTTCCTTTCACAAAGGAGCGTCGATGTTCGGTGCTCAGATTTTGAAATTGAGAGCATCTATACAGCTGATGGTCAGCAGAGCCACACTTACCACAATTGCCACGGTTCACTGCAATAAGTGCGCGCTTTGCTCTGGCAGGCTTGTCCATGTGGCTGCCAGGATCGAGTTTGATTGCCGATGTAGCTTGGCTTAATTCAAAATCCTCGCAACGGTCATCAAGGAATTTAAACAAGTCTGTAACGGTTGGTGTCGCAGCGCCTCTGGTGTCCTCTATCCACTTTCTTCTAGAGTCGGGATCAATTTTAGCCAGTACAAGATGAATGACCCAGCAGTCACGGCTGGTCTCCCCAACTGCATCTAGCCCACGAATGATTTCGTTGGCGCCATCAGTAAGTTTGCGTAGATTAGATACCTCGACGTTGGGGGCAGTAGCCAGTCCCATGAAAGTGTCCAGTAAGGAGTTCACGATATGCCTTGGGTGATCATAGCGATCATTGAGGCGTTCCCAGGCTGAATCATAAGCTGATTCCGTAATGGACATGTGACTGAGAAGATTGGCCGCTTCACCAACTATAAAAGACTTTAGATAATGAAACTTCTGAATCTTTCCCAGGTGGGTCTTGTTGTGGACGGTGCTTTCGTAAATGTCCTTAAAGGCTGGCCATTCCTTGTAGTCTCCACCAAAGGGTTTGATGTGGATTTTCGGCAACGGGTTTTCAGTTAAACAAACTGCAGCAGGCGGCGGCGTGGCCAAGGTAGATGCTCCGTTCTGAGAAAGTCGCTGCAAGAACTCACTTTGCTGTTGCAGCAATGTGGCCATGTTGTGATCCGCTTGAGGTATGGCGCTTGGCTGAAGTTCGCTTTTTAACGACGCGAATAAGGTAAGCGCGCGCAGGTACTTCTCCTCATACGCTTGGAAGTCTTCAGTAGGATCCTCGAAACCCTCAACGTTATCGTACACGTGCATTTCGTCAGTGATCTCCTCAAGGCTTCTGAAGGCTTGATTTAGCCGTACCAGCATGGCATCGACTCCGGAGTAAGTGCTCTGTGGAGGTGGATTCTCAATGTAATTGACCAAGCGAGTTACGGTCGCCTTTAGCCGACCACGTGCTTGGGTAATGCGTTTAAGCGTCTGTTGTTCCATGGCGTGTAGATTTACTTAAAACAGTTTGTAGATGCGGAAGTAATCCGGCTCGAAGGACCAAACAATGATGGTGAATAGATCACGCTAAATGGTTTGTAAGACCAATGTTGACAGCTCGTGGTCAGGAGGAAGAGAGAGAGATATCAAAGTGAGACCAGACCATCTCAAGAAAGAATATCTTACATGCTAATAAATATACTAGATTATTGTAATTAGTAGTGAGGTTCCTCAACAAAAGCTATTGACATGAATCTTTTTAAATCGTATTTTTGTATGCATACCTTGAACAGGGTAAAAGCGCGTGCCGATCAGACGTCTATATCCTATAGCTCCCATAGGAACAATAGGGTGAAATGGGTCCAAAATTTGATGTTTTTCAGAATATTTCTCGCAGTGTGTTAGCTACTGACATACATTTTTCCAAGTCTTATTTATTTACGCATATCTTGATCAGGGTAAAAGCGCTTGCCGATCGGACGTCTATATCTTATAGCTTCCGTAGGAAAATTGTTAAAGGCTGCGAAAAAATCCCTTTTTTCTATTGTTATTTGACATTTGTGCAGTATAAAAGCCATTCACATGAAACTATGCAAATCTAGTTTATTTGTGTATACCATATTCCTTTCGCTACTTTTTCAATTTTAGCAATTTCGGCAAAGTCTGCAAAGGTATTAAATTTTCGGCTTGCCGAAGTTAGCTTCCGTCCTCGTTAAAAATACTTTTAAACAGATTCAAAAAATGCATTAAAGGAAACGTATGAACAAGACAAGACAATGTTTCATTGACCTGTTATTTCGCTGTTCAATTTTGGTTAATACAAATTTAAGAATAGTATATATATTTTTTTTTTTTCGCGAGGAGTCCCACGGCCTACCAAACGCTTAAACGACCGGGTGCTGTGTATCGTACAACACGATTCAGAGTAAGAGCATAACACTCTAAAAATGCTCATTCAAGTCACATCTATTTCTACAATGTTTTTATATTAGTTGAATATAGTATTTATAGACCAGCAAAATAAATAAAGTCTCGGTGACATAAGGATTATCGAAGAATAAAACCAAGCCCGAGACTATCTTTATTAACCCTGGTTAAAAGTTATCCCCTAAAACTCTGAGCCGTTTAAATGTAGTACATTTTTCCGGAACAGGTCTTAAAAGTTATTTAGATCGGATTGTAGGTCTAAATGGCAGGATATATTCTTATATTGCAGTAATAAGTACGCAAGAATGACTTTTAACTGAAAGAAGGTCGTTAAAAAATAATGGAAAACGAAGCGGACCAAGATGGCTCGGTTGTGGGACACTGAAGGAAACACGGAAAATTTTAGAGAATTAAAAAAATAAGGACTCTTTTGTGTTCTGTCACTCAGATAACTTAAAATCCATATAAGGAGATCAACTGAAAACCCTAACAGGTCAAGTTTTCGAACAGGAAGTAAGTTATGTACAAAGCTGCTTTACGACATTCAGTGTAATTGACGTCTGTTTGAGAAATAATTTTTGAAAAGCTTTATTCCAAATGAAGTGAGCTCCAACAGGTCATTAGTTGTGGAGGTCGTTCCCTCCCACCGTCAACATACAAAATTTAAGATATCAAATTTTGTGACGAAGCAATAAAAATTAAACTTATTAAACACGCCATTTAACATATTCTCGTTTGGCCTGCCTAAGCAAAGTAATAACGGCATTTTTATAGCAGCCTGCCAAATGAAATACTCCAAAAAATGTTAAAAAATTGTTTAAGTTGTTTCGATTGTTTGAAAACTCCTTAGGATAGGACCTTCATAACCGAACCGTTATATTATACAATTGTGTTTTTTTTTAGTGTTTTCATATTGAAATTTAAAAATAAAGCACAAAAGAGTGCACCACGAAGTATATTTCAATTTGAATTCATTTAATTAAATGGTTTGTAAAAGGTGTTTGAGTACCTTATTCCTAAAAGGTTTTTAAGAAAAGGTTAAGCAAGAAAATTAATTTGTAAAATTTTTTTTATTTGTGCTGGTTTTGATGACAATGTTTAACAAATTAAAGCATTTTAATTGATCAACCCATAACACGCCAAATGATCTAAGAAACAGTGCCTTTAGTGTGAGCTTTAATTTCTATTTTCTCTCGTTGTCGTTAATGATTATTTTTAAGTACTTTAAGTGTTAAATACTTAAAAATTATTTAAGCCCCAGCGCACAGCTTCTATGGACGCCAGAGGAGCATGCCACTAAAAACTTCAATTATTGATCAATCCATCGTTTGGGTTGCTTCTTTAGTTTATCCGATAACCTTCTCAATATATTTAGTTGGTGTTTTCATTCCATAGCCCAAAATTCTGGTGGACGCTGTGTTAAATAAAGTTTCACAGAAAGACGGTTATTTATTTGTTTAGGTCAGAGCGAAATAAACTTACGCGATGCAGTTGTAGTAGTTACTTATACCAACATAAGTGCACGACATCAAAGGATAATGGGTTCTGGTACTTAAATTAGAAACTTGTTTCTCTTTTTTAATTCCAGAACTTCTGCTCAATGCCATACTTAGTCTGTTTTGTTCGTAATTTGGTAAAAGCTCTCCGTTTCGTTTTCCATACCGGGATCCAAGAAAAAAACGATCGTTTCGTGGAACTATAATACGTCTGGACTTTAAGCTTTCTGTATTTGCTGTGCTTCCGGATGCAGTAATTTCGCTTGATCGGCCATAACGGCTACCCACGAAAAAAACTGTTCGTTTTTGAATTCCTGAAAAAGAGGGAGAATGTTAACAAAAAAGATATTATATTTGGATGTATCTACCGGAAATCGACAAATAAATTAATTTTAATTTCTCCACCCTGTCAATATGTAAAATCATATTTATTTTTGTTGCGACGCCCAACCTCGTAAAGTATTAAATTAGTTGTTAAGTTTTTAACTTTGTTAAAGTCTTTTTATAATGTTTATTGTGTATTCTTATTATTAAGTTTATTTCCGAAGATATCTTTATTTAGTTGATATGATAATAGATTTAGTTTAAATAAAAATTGCAGCCATGGAACAGGAACACCCAAGTTCAGCCCTGTCTAGTCGATTCGGTTAAATAACATATAGCCCTGACTATCGGCCAGTGCCAATGCTTAAGGCAGGTCACTGGTTTCGAGTAGCTCAACCGTTCGGATCAGTGGTAAGAGTCTTCTAGTTGCTTAGACGTAGCCAGTTGAAGTAGTCGCCAAGCGCGATTTGTCGACTTTGACTTTCACAGTACTGTTTTCCAAATTTGACATTGACTACATTGGCCCTGATTACGAAAGTTCCGGATCCGCTGCACCTTGGTTGGCGTCCGCTGGCTCGGCCATCGGTCCGGGGCTGCGTCGACTTGGAGTCGGACTTCGGAACGTTCCACTTCGTCACCCTGGCAAGCTTGTTGCAACACTATCTATTTTCGCACTGCCATTGCAGGGGAGTAAATAGTCGCCAGTAGCCACTAGCATATTCCAAAGGCTGGCTACACCATCAGCTACACTTTGGTATGCTTGGGTATTCCCATGGCCGACTGGCCCTCGAGACCAAGTCGCTTTCCGCGCCTGCGCTCCCAGTTGTTGTTCTCATTTTCTTATATTGGTGAGTAGTCGTTTATTTCCTGGTTAGTGCGATGAACGAATAAATATGTTTTTTGAACTAGTTCTGGATTTAATTGGTTCTAGTTTCCAATGTTTGTTTTTAAAAATACGTTGTTGTTGTTATTTTTGTTATTATTCCCCTTCCGTTTCTTTGTCAGGTTTGGACGTGCCGATTTAACTTCTCTTTTCTGGCCGTGCAAGGGCGGTGGTTACCTGCTACTCCTAGCGTTTACCTGTTTGCATCTTCTCGTTTGGTTGTTTTAGGTCTTAGCCGGTGGTGGCCATATGTTCATCCACATTTAAATGGTCCCTTGTATCATAGCGCCAGATTCTCCGCTAATCCTGCGATCGCTTTGGACAATTTGTGTTCTTTGATCAAAACACAATCTTCTATTTTTGGGTTGAACTGTATTCTCCTAAGGTTGTAGTGCCTTGCCTAGGCGGTTCTGTTTATATTTCGCCAAATCTAATATTTCCATGAGTTTAGCTTTGTTTTCTGTGATCGGTTTTCGTGACCTGACGTTTTCCCCATGTTCCCTCACCGAAAAGTGTCTTCGATTGTCTCGGCTTTCGTCCTTCCCATTTGCATTGTTTCGTAACGGTATACTGGTTGATCATTTTTTCTGCAGTGCGGTTGACTGTCTATATTTTCTTGCGGTGTTTATCCGTTGTTATTAAATTTGGTATTCTGAACCTGGCCACAAAAAGGCTTTTAAAAAGTGGCCGTTGCGGATAGCCTTAGCCCAAAGCTGAGTCCCTGAGTACGTTGTCGGTTGAAAGGTGAATAGTTATGTGGTATGATGAACTTTTAGCGGAAAATGATCTCTTATTTGGGATTGAGGAGGAGATGGCATAAAATGTAGATGAATACTGGACAAAGGCAGAGAGATCAACTAAAAGTGTTATTATAGAATTTTTAATCGACTCTTTTCTTTTTTTCGCTGACAATAATTCGACTGCTAAAGAAATTTTTCAAAAATTAGATTCCGTGTATGAACGTTAAAGTTTGGCCATGCAGCCTTCTGTGCGGAAGCAGTTATTAACGTTTAAATTTAATGGCGACACTCCTCTTATATTCATTTCAATAAATTTGACGAGTTGATCTGTGTTAATGGCATCAGGAGCAAAAGGCCAGAATATAAAAAAATAAGTCCAACTTTGTTTAACTTAACCTATTGGTTAACGGAGTTCCAGTTCATTATTAGGCCCTTCAGTTTGTTCACTCGAACACTGAAAATGCAAATAGCGTTGGAGGTTATAATATGCTATTTAGAGAAATTGGAATAAAATATTACGATCGAGGCCTGCAAACTACAAAGCATTTGTTTGATAAAAACAGTTTTTTAAAAGTCGTTGACCTATTTGCTGATCATTCAAACTCAACCGAAATTTAATATCATGAGATATCCTACGGATTGGCGGCAGAGGGGGGTAGATAGACGAAACACAGCCCGATCGTGTTACGATAAAGGGATAGCTAAGCTTGTGGAGCAGTGCGAACGGTTGACAGACGAACGTTGCAATTCATTATTATTACCCACGCATATTTAATATTATTATTATTATTTAATCTAGTTATGTGGGAGAAAGAATGAGCTTACCAAAAGCCACGCCAAATACGACGAGCTTGTGCCGGCCCAAGTCCTTTAAGACTGTGGCACAAATGCGTAACAATTCATTTACACAAAATTTCATTAAATAATAAAATAAAGGAATCGGTATCCATACATCTAACACCTGAAGGACACTTTATAGAAAGAAAATTATAAAAGTAATCATACATTAATCAATATATATGGGCTTATCATAAAATATTCGAGATTTTGTGGTTCCGAATACTGATAAATTTGGAATAAAAAGTTCTTTAATATGTGAAAATTTTACTGCATTGATTTCTTATGGGGAAATAATATAATTGTTTTTAAATAAATTTGTAGCAAGTTTAGGGTTTAAGCCGTTTCCATTATATAAGTCCCCAAAATTATGTAGGAACCCGATACAAGAGTAACTGTATGATGTCATCATTTCGCAAAAAGGATAACTTGTACCGATTTCTATCGAAAGAGCGGAAGGTGAGATCTTTTATACCGGTGGCTTGGCTTAGATACATTTTTCCCCTCTTTCTTGCTTAATGGCCCACTTTTGGGTTCTGCTATATGTATTTTTGTCCGACATTTGTTCTCGCCTATTGCCTCTTACCCTGCCACAGCCCGCGCAACTAACACTCTTGGAGATGCCAAAGTCCCTAAGCTATGTCCACTCAAACCATAGCATAAAAGACTTCCAGGCTTGACACAATTTTGGTGAAATGCTTGCTAAAACAAGAAATGGAACAAATGGCATGCCGAAGTTTATATACCCTTGCAGTTATTACAAAACGACTACACTTCGACATATTACTAAAAACAATGAAGCTATGTCGATTTTGAGCTGCATTTTGCCATCTTTTCTATGGCAGCAATATGATATTGTTGTCCGATTTTGATAAAACTATAGTAGTAATAGTATATAATTACTATATCTCAAAGAAATATTTTGATATAAGGAATATTTTGAATGATATTGATATATAAATAGAAAAACAGCAAAAAAATAAAATTGATTGGCCAAAAATAAAACCCATAGAAAATCCCAACTTCCTAACTTTAAAAACACAAAGTTATGGCATTTCCGATCGTTCAGTTATATGGCAGCTATAGGATATAGTCGGCCTATCCCAGCCGTTCCGGCTTATTTACCGCATGCAAAGGAAAGAAGGGTCTGTGCAAAGTTTCAATTCGATATCTTTAAAACTGAGAGACTAGTTCGCGTAGAAACAGACAGACGGACAGACAGACGGACATGGTTATATAAACTCAGGACTCGATCCTGATCAAGAAGATAAATACTTTATAGGGTCGGAGATATCTCTTTCACAGCGTTGCACACTTTTGGCCAAAATTATAATACCCTCTGCAAGGGTATTACAAATTAAGTTATACTTTTTATACCCTGGCAGAGGGTATTATAATTTTGGTCAGAAGTTTGTAACGCAGTGAAGGAGACGTTTCCGACCCTATAAAGTATATATATTCTTGATCGGGATCAATAGGGGAGTCGATATAGCCATGTCCGTCTGTCCGTCTGTCCGTCTGTTTCAATACCGTTTGCGAGCTCAGCTAAAAAGCTAGCGATCTGAAACTTTCACCCTCGTCCTAAAACATGTGTACGCAGATCAAGTTTGAAAATCGCCCCGATCGGACGTCTATATCCTATAGCTCCCATAGGAACAATCGGATATATCTTGCAAGAATTGATGATATTTCGCGCAGTGTAAGAGCTATTGACATGAATCTTTCCAAATCGTAATTTTTTATGCATACCTTTATCAGGGTAAAAGCGCGTGCCGATCGGACGTCTATATCCCATAGCTCCCATAGGAACAATCGGGTATATCTAGCAAGAATTGATGATATTTCGCGCAGTGTAAAAGCTATTGACATGAATCTTTCCAAATCGTATATTTTTATGCAAACCTTGATCAGGGTAAAACCGCGTGCCGATCGGACGTCTATATCCTATAGCTCCCATAGGAACAATAGGGTAAAATCGGTCCAAATTTGATGTTTTTTCAGAATATTTCGCGCAATGTAAAAGCTATTGCCATACATTTTTTCAAATCGTATTTTTTTATGCATTCCTTCATCAAGGTAAAAGCGCGTGCTGATCGGACGTCTATATCCTATAGCTCCCTTAGGAACAATAGGGTGGAATCGGTCAAAATTTGATGTTTTTTAGAATATTTCGCGCGGTGTATAAGCTATTGTCATACATACAGGGTAAAATCGGTCCAAATTTGATGTTTTTCAGAATATTTTGCGCAGTGTAAAAGCTATTGACATAAATTTTTTCAAGTCTAATTTATTTACGCATATCTTGATCAGGGTATAAGCGCTTGCCGATCGGACGTCTATATCTTATAGATTCCGTAGGAAAAATTGTTAAAGGCTCCGAAAATATCCCTTTTTCTTTTTTATATGACATTTTTGCAGTATAAAAGTTATTGACAGGACATAAATCTAGTTTATTTATGTATACCTTATTCCTTTCGCTACCTTTTCAATTTTAGCAATTTCGGCAAAGTCTGCAAGGGTATTAAAACTTCGGCTTGCCGAAGTTAGCTTCCGTCCTCGTTTACATTTTTTTTTCGATTGTTCCGATCCGGCTCGTTCCGACATACATATATACTACCTGCAATAGAAAGACAACTTTTGGAAAGTTTCGAGCTTTAAAACTGAGAAACTAGTTTGCGTAGAAACGGACAGACGGACATGGCTAGACCGTGATGCTGATCAGATGGTGATGCTGATCATGAACATATATCCTTTAGAGGGTCGGGAATGTCTCCTTTACTGCGGTGCAAACTTTTGACTGAAATTATAATACCCTCTGCAAGGGTATAAAAACAACGAAATTTTGGTGGCTAAAATTATAATTGGCAAAAAACGAAAGCGAAAACTAAAACGTCTGTGCGGCTCAATTCAATTTTAACGAATATCATTATATTGTCAAGATGCTAATTACGGGCCAGGATACATACAAAGTCGTACCAGGGTCCTCCACAGAAATATTTATGTATTTGCTGGGACAAACAGGTCGGGTGGCCAAATGGCCGGAGTTGTTGGACATGGGGTGATTACGAGGTGGAAGAGGGGTGCAGTTGAGCCGGTCCCGTGAGTCCGGGTGCCGACCGTTCCGCAGCCTTACCGGGATGTTGCCGAAACGGGCCCGTCCGCCGGGAGCCGTATCCAGATCAGATATAAATGTTTCGTTAAGTATTTTATTTCCCCTTTCTTACTCGGTCCTAACATAAATGGTTCCTAGCTCTAACTCCTATCTGTCTTACCGCCACAAGACCGGGTCCTCCTGTTCCTCCATCGTCATGGAGGCCCGCCCATCCACGGTGTCGGGGCCCCATGGGTCTCGTTGTCCTGGGCGGCCGGTAGTGGTGCCGCTAGGCTGGGCGCCGCTAAGTGGCGACCCTGCAGTTCCGTTCATCACCTATTAATCGATGAATCATCTTCAAAAATTCATCACTTTTGATGATTAATCGATGAATTTTCATACAAGTTAGTGATGAATTTAACATTGGCGGGTCCTAGGAGTTAATCAGTGAACAATTCATCACATTTTTCATCACTGTTTTAATCAGTAATTCATCACTCTTTAATCAGTAAGGCAGACTTTCTGAGGCTTAATAATTTTATTTCTGGCTTTAATTGGTCTGATCTTTACTTATGCAATAATATGTCCGATGCAGTTAATGTTTTTTATACTGCAATAAACTCATTTTTTAATTCCTGTGTTCCGTGGTACTATCCGTCAACTTCCAATAAATCACCTTGGTTTAGCAAAGAGTTGACACACTTAAGAAAATGTAAAGTCCAGACTTTTTAGGAAATATAAAAATACCGGTTCTCAATCTGTTTTTACTAGATATCTAAGTGCTCGGTCAAGATTTACCGTGCTTAATGCTCAGTGTTATAATAGTTACTTAATTTTGTTAACACCAAGCGTAAATCTAATTCTTTTCCTTCCTCGCTGTCGTTCGAAAACATGACGGGAACCACAGATCAGGCAATAGCCGATATATTTGCCCAATTTTTTCAAACGACTTACTCTACTTTAGATTATTCATCTCAGCCTTATTCTTACACCATGCCCAAGTCAAACCTCATATTCTGTCCCACTTTAACAGAAAGCTCTCTTCTTTTGGATCTTCTTCGTATTAAGCCTGTTTATTCGCCAGGGCCCGATGGTATTCCTGGGTGCGTGCTTAGGTATTGCGCTAAGGCCCTGTGCAAACCTCTTCACAAGTTGTTTACCTTATCTCTAGAAACGTCCCAATTCCCAAATATTTGGAAGGAATCATTTGTTATTCCTCTTTTCAAAAAAGGTAACAAGTTAGAAGCCAGTAACTACAGAGGTATTTCTAAGTTGTCAGCTATTCCTAAGCTTTTTGAAGAACATCATTACTCCTCATTTGCAGCACCTTTGCAGATCAATCATTTCTCCGTGTCAACACGGATTTATTAAACGTAGATCCACAATCACAAACCTTCTAGAGCTCACTACATTTGTGATAAAAGGCTTCAATAGTAGTTTTCAAACAGATGTCATTTACACTGACTTTAGTAAAGCATTTGACTCTGTAAATCACTTACTTCTTATTCATAAACTTGACCTTTTAGGTTTTCCAGTTGATCTGCTTAAATGGATTTCAAGTTATCTAAATGGCAGGTCACAAAGGGTCCTTTTTAAAAATTCAATTTCTGAAATTCTCCGTGTTACCTCCGGTGTCCCACAAGGGAGCCATCTGGGTCCGTTACTTTTTACATTATTTATTAACGATCTTCCCTCAATTATAAGTCATTCTCGCGTACTTATGTACGCAGATGATGTTAAGTTGTGCCTGCAGTATAAGGACATTTCTTGCCATTTAGACTTGCAATCCGATCTAGATAATTTTCAAAACTGGTGCCGAGATAGTTTACTAAATTTAAACGGTTCCAAGTGCAAGCTGATGACTTTTTATCGGGCCAATCCGATATACGCGACTTACACGTTAAGTGGCAGCTCTTTGGATAGAATAACTCTTGTAAACGATCTTGGCGTTCTCTTGGACCCTAAACTAAAATTTTCTAATCACATTTCGTCCATGGTTAATAAAGCCAGAGGAGTGCTTGGATTTATTAAAAGGTGGTCAAAAGAATTCGATGATCCTTATTTGACTAAAACTTCATTTATTTCGCTAGTCCGTCCGATTCTGGAGTATGGGTCTCCCGTCTGGAGTCCACAATACGGAATACATATTGGTCGTATTGAATCTGTACAAAAAAACTTCCTTCTTTTTGCTTTACGGCGCCTAAACTGGGATGCAAATCTTATCTTACCTTCTTATTCTAGTAGACTTCTTTTGATTAATTTACCATCCCTAGCCAACCGTAGAACGATGCTTGGTACTATCTTTATTTATAACCTTATACATGGTGATATTGACTGCCCCGACTTGTTAAGTCGGCTAAACTTTCTGTGCCAAGTAGATTAACTAGAAATTATATTCCCCTAATTTTAAATCATTGTAGATCTAACTATGCCTTGCATGAGCCTTTCAGAGTATTATGTTCTGACTATAATAGACTTTTTCCTGTAATATCAAATCTTGACTCTCTGCCGCTCCTAAAACGATTAATACTTGCTTCATTGGCACAAGATTGATCTAACTATTACTTTTTTCCCCGGACCTTTACCTTTATTTTCCTATCTCGCGTCTATCCTATCGCGAATCGTGCCGTACGATACACGGCTGCGCCCCTCGGTCGGTTGGGCGGGTAAGTGGGCCGTGGGACTCCGGAAAAAAAAAAAAAAAAAAAATTCAGTACTCTTCAATCAGTAATTCATCACTTTTTTAACAGTAATTCATCACTCTTTAATCAGCATTTAAAGGGTATATATATATATATAGTTGAACATGTATGTATATTTGTGAGGGCTGTTAATTAAGTCCCTCACAATATATTTAGACAAATTTCTCAGAGCCTAGCTTAAAGAAGGTTGGAGAAGACGGTGCGACTTCGGCGAGAGCGAGACAGAACTTTATTTTGCTCCCGCCTTCGCCCTAAAATAACCAACTTTTGAATGGCCCGGACCGTTCTCCCCTGCGTGCCTGGCGACTTTTCTCCCCTGGAGAATTTGTTGGGGCGGCCGGTTGTCATCGGCCACGATGACGAGATCTTCCTCGAGGATTTTCGGTTGCTGCTGGTGCCACGTGCCCCTCATTTTCAGGCCCAGGACAAATTCCCGGGACCATCGCCGCCAGAAAGTTTGCCTGGCTGACGAGACAAGCCGCCATCGCCGCAAGCAACTGAGACCCTCCTGGTCCGAGGTCCGGAGTGCTGGTGTGGCGGCCCGCCGTCATTAGGTGCCCGGTAGTCAGCGCCACTCCGTCGCTTGGGTCGTTGCTGATCGTTCCGAGCGGCCGGGAGTTCATCACTGCCTCAATTCCCACGAGGACTGTCCCCAGCTCTTCAGCGCTTAGGAGCGCGCTGCCCACCGCTCGTAGGAGTAGGTGCTTGGCAGTTTTGACACCTTCCTCCCATAGTCCGCCGCTGTGCGGCCATATATAGCAAATGGGCGGAGAACATGGAGACGATCTGCCGGTAAATTTTCCCTAATTTGTGTCATTAGTCCAGGCTTGCACTTAAAGCAGCGTATGCATGATCGAACTATCTGACTACAGACCTCCTGAGCGTTTACTATATAAATACGCTGACGAAGGAGACTAACAAGTGCTCGTGGACCAACATAAAAATTGGAATGGTAAAGATGCCGAACATTGCTCTGTACAAACTCGGAGCGTTTTGTGAACAATAATGGAAACTTGGCATCGTATAATATAGTCGCCCCCAACTCGCAACAACGAAAAGTAACACCAAGTCCCCTTGTCTTCATGGATGAATGGATTCAATCGCTGAAGACTTGGGTCAACACTGGAGTCTCTAGGAATTTTTCCCTTTCTTCATGATACTCGTGCTTCTGTAATATCTTAATTGTATTAATTAATTGTAATTTTTAGAAAAGCTTCATTATATTCAGTCGGCGACAAAGTTTTTTCAAATACTATACTTTTGTCTTTGCATTTTCTTATGAAGCGGAACATATAAACGAATAACGAATAATAAGTTTAAGGTGTGACGAAAATCCTTCGATGACATCTACCAAAACCAAATTTCTTACAGCAAAGGTCAGTGCGACCGCAGCCTTTCTCGATTCTAGTAATGGGACTTCTTCATCTAGGTCAAAGTCAGCATTTTGGGGCCAGTTTTAATCTTCCTCTTTCAAATACGCTGGTCTAGTAAGCCATATCGACTGTATGATTTCGTCGACGTCACAACCTCTTGATCTAATATATGCTGGGTTCTGTTTCGTTGCCGCAGTGTAGCTTCACCACCTCACCACTCCTGAATCTCCGCAACTCTATTCGGATCAAATGAAGCGAAACTTGAAAATTCGACCAAAAACAATTCGTTCGATTGGTACCTTTAATAGGGGCTTGATTCTGTGGCAGAGATCTGCGAGAAGGTGATTGGCACATAACTCAAGCCTTGAGAGTGTCTTAGTCTTGAACGGTGCTACTTTAAACTTTGAAGTCAACAACGATATTTATTTTAAACTTTTCCAGTTTTGCTACGAATGTATACGCAAGCTCAATAAGCTCTTAAGGATGCGTCAGCAAAGGCATGTAGTTGGACCGGTGACATCGGATCGGTTACATAGACCGGGGAATAGATATTTCTTCTAATTTAGACAGTGTCATTTATATCATATTCCATGCTGATTCCAAATGCATAGGAATCGACTCTTCCTAATCTAACTTATTTAGCCAAAATTCCTGCAGCAGGATATTTCCTTTAATTACAATAGAACTAGAGGGTTATTACCTCGGTCAAACATCATGGATGTCACTGATAGTATGTTCCGTTTTGTTGCTAGGAGACCCATGACAGCAGTGCCAATTTGGAACTTGAAGGCATCTTTGTTAGGCAGCAACGATATTCTTAACGCCTTAGTTGACTCTGAGTCCGAGATGGGTATGGATTTAACTTTCAGATGCGGTAACGTCATGTGAGTTTGAAAACCACTTTGTCAATTCCAAACCTGCAGTTTAAAGAACCTGAGATACTGCAGACTTAAGAGTCTTTAACTCCTCTACGCATGCAGCACCAGTCAACATATCATCGACATAAAAGTCGGATCCAATAACTTTAGCTGCTCTAGGAGAAGAAAGTTTGGCAGACTCACTTAACCTTTCTAAACACGGAATAGCCAAAAATGGGACTGGTCCAGTACCATATGTTACGGTGTTAAGCTTGTATAATCTTAAGGACTCAGAGGGGTCTCTTCTCCACACTATAAGTTGAAACTGTCTATCGCTTTATTTACCATCACTCGGCGATACATTTTCTTTGCATCGGCGGTCAGGGCGAACCTATGCAGCCGGAAGTGCAGTAACGTTGAGTACAACTTATCTTGGATTGTCGGCCCAATCATCAAAATGTTATTTAGGGACTTCTGAGTTGACGATTTACAAGACGCATCGAAAACTACACGTAACTTGGTTGACGTATTTTGGGGTCTCAGAACACATTGATGTGGGATAACATAATGTGGAGCAGAAGAAAGTTTATCTGTATGAGACATATGACCTAAGTAAGGTACTCCTCCATAAATTCTAAGTGCATTTTGTTCATCTCAGGGTCTCGAGACAACCTTCTTTTAAGCGACAAAAACCGCCGTCTTGCCTAATTTGTCCAACAGCTAATAATTGGAAAAATGATTCTGCTCCTATTAACATATTTATTATTTGTGGCTTGTAGAATTTTCTAGGTAGGTTCTTTTGAATTTTCCAGTCACTGATTTTAACGACTGGTCAGGATGGTATCCTGATATTGATTTTAAAATCAAAAAATCGAACGAAAACTCAATACCATTTATACGAGACTTAACCATTGTATGTACCTTTTTCTTAACTTCAGAATTGGACTCGCCTATACCAAGTACACGACTCCTTTTTACGGATCTTTAAACGGTGAGCAAGGCCCTCTGTTATAAAATCAGTTTGGGACCCAGAGTCAAGAATGGCTCGGGCCCAAATATATTCACCGTTTTTGGTTCGTTTACTTACGAACGACGTGGGTAAAATCATCTTGTCCAATGATGTCGCATGCGTAACATGTGACGTGGAAGGCTGATCTTTAATTAAAGAGCGAGAAAGAATCTTTTGGGCTGGTGGCAACTCTGAACTGTTTTCGGAAACTGTATATCCATGCAGTAAAACGTGATGCGAGCAGCCACAAACTTGTCATTTATTAAATTTGCATTTAGAAACATTGTGACCCTTTCGCATACAATTGATACATAAGGAAGCAGATTTTACAAAGTCGAACCTTTGCCTTACCGAAAGACGACCAAAAGGACCACAGTTTGCTAGGATATGGTCTCCTGCATTGCAATAGCTACAACTTTACTGGAATTTACTGTTGGACGAAGAACAAGAAAATGATCTACGATTATGCGGCTCGCTCGACATAACTTTATCTTGGTTTCGTCGATTCTTCAGCGGATAAATGCTGATATCGGCGGCTTAACATTTATTCAAAATCGGTCCAAAGCGGTAACCTTGAAGACCTTGCCGTCTTCAAGGCTGAGATAAGCGACATTATTTTTGCCTTGGTTATTATTAAAAGCTCTTCAAACTTCCATCTTCTTAATCTTCTATCTGTTCTTGTAATTGATTTGCCTTAATAATTGAAGCATTTAAAATATCTAGCCGACAATTTAATTCTACCTCTAGAATCGGAATCTAGCCGGCTTCTAGTCGATCATTTAATCGGCGGATGCTCATCACTATTTTTTTGAGCTTGGTTTTAAGGTCAGCAAGAAGTTGGCTTATCTGGACTCATTTTTAAAATTTATTAATATATATAAACCACAAAAATAAAAAAAATATATAAAAAAAAAAAAATTATAAAGAATATTGTAAGTGAATAAAATAAATATATTTTAGAACAGGATAATATTGTTCAAATTAAAACGACCACGAACATGTTAAATAAATTTTCGAAGCAAAAACAAGACTAAATAATAATTCAATTATATTTCTAAATTTGTTCGAAAAAATGATTTCAAAAATTATTCACAATGAAAACGACGAAAAACAAATATTAATAATATCAATAATATAACACAATTAAATGTTGCATCCAACGGCGGTCCAAATAGGTAATGTAATGTGTATGGGTTAGTGTACATGTATATAATAAATGTTAATATCATTTTATTTATTTATTAAAAATAAATTCACAATAAATGCACATCTAGCTCTACTATATTATCGATATTATCTGTGCCAAGAATTGAAAGGGAGGTGCAATTTTTCAGCACCAGACCATAAACAATTAAATGGTTTTGCTTATAAACTCTAGCTTTTAATTTTTTGCACAAATACCTTAGGTTCTGCGTTAGGTTCTTTTATTCCAGCTGCCACTTTTCTCTTGCACATCGAGCAATCGCACAGCATCCCTCTGGCAGCAGTACTTCGTCGGATTAACAGGGTTTTTCGCGACCGGCTCTATAAATTGAGCAGGAGCTGCTGTCTATTTTGGCTACTAACACCAACACGCCGCGGCTACTAACACCAACACGCCGCGGCTACTAACACCAACACGCCGCGGGCAACAATATATTGCACTTTGCAATTTGTTTGCAAGAACAATTTACTTGCACTTTATTTTATGTTTGTGTCACTGTCACTGATGTTGCCTTTAAATTAATTATTTTAGTGTCCACACGGGGGCGCCATGAAAAATTAGATAGTTTTCTAAACAAAAGACAAAAAACAACGAAATTTTGGTGGCTAAAATTATAATTGGCAAAAAACGAAAGCGAAAACTGAAAGGTATGTGCTGCTCAACTCAATTTCAACAAATAAAATTCTCTATTTAGACAAATTTCTTAGAGCCTAGCTTAAAGAAGGTTGAGAGCGAAAGATAACTTTATTGTGCTCACGCCTTCGCCGTAATCTAACTTACACTACTTCAAATTTTTTCAACTTCATATAAAACTGTATGCTGAACTGACGTTAATAGATGATGTATGTGTAGTTTCCAAAGACTTTAAATGTCCTATCGGTTAATTAGTAAAATGAAGAGCAATGTAAATAAAAACCAATTTGCGAAGCAGATTGTGTCAACCTGCAAAGAACTATCGATAATAAAGTCTTGTAGTCCCTGCATTCAGCCCTGCTCGCCTTGGATTCCATCAGATGACTATGTTAAGCTCGAATAAAAAATAAAAGGCAACCAAGAAACATACATTAATTACAAGTAAACAATTTTTGTATGAAATAAGATATCGAATGTGTTGATTTGTGAAACATAACTTTTATTTAGCAAAACGGAGGTTTAAATAAAATGTGTTTGGAAAACTTTTAAAAAATCAAATGTTAACGGTTGTTTACGAAAAAATAATATATGTGCTAAACAAATTTGTAAATAAGCATTTGTAAACAAGCATTTGTTGAAGTCCAATCGCATGTAAAAATCGTCTTTGACTTTCAAAGTGAACGGTCGTGTTTTTTTCAGCGCTTCGAATTTTGTATTTTGTTTTCGTTTATTCCCATCGGTGGGTTTTATCAAAACAATTTTTAACTTTCTTCCGGTTATTTAAACATAAATTTAAACTCCGTTCGCTTCGCGAGTGCACTTTGTATTTAATACTAATAAATTGTCTTAGTTTTCGTAATTCTTATCTGTGTTTTCATCTTATATCCCCGCCGTTTCTCTTTTGTGCATGCACTTTAACTCATTTACGCTCCCACTCTCTAGCTCTCTTTGCTTTGAAAGTTCTAAGCGTGCAGTTTCTGCGCTCTTGCGGTACTTATAACTGCTCGCTTATAAATTTCAATTCGCTTTCGTGGTACAGTGGTCCCAATAAATAAAATGAATAAAACAAATTTAGTCTGCTTCTGCAAAAAATGCAGCCTCGTAATCAGGGCTGACCCGTCTTATATGACTTGCTGGCTGTGTGAAAGTATGGTGAACACCAAGTGAGCCGCTTTTACTGGCCGAACAAGTGATGACCTTTCAAAGGGGCCCAATTTGCAGTTTTGTTGTGACGCTTGTGTCGAGGTTGCGAACGAGATGAAATCGTTCATGCGCCAAACTAAAGGCGGCCTGATGGGGCTGATTAGCTGTTTCGGTGTTGCTAGAGATAGTTTTCGCCGAGCTGATGATCTCCTCTCTGCGCTGGACTCGCAGTTTAATAGTCGTAAGCTATTAGAAGAGTCCCCTAAGCGCGAAAAGGCCGCTGGTGGTAAGGAGGAAAAGGGGATCACCCCGCAACCGATATCAAAAGAACAACAGAGCATTCCGGCGGATCAGCAGCTGATTTCAGCAAACCCTCAAATGTTACTAAGATCAGCAGCTAAAAAAGATTCGGTGTCCGAACAATCCGTTACAGAATGCATGCAACCAGGGACTTCCAAGAATTCCGATTTGTCCGTAGTGGTTTCACAATTAGTGGATCCACCTATCTCTCAGAATGTAGCATCACCACCACAAGGGACTGTGGTTGGTTTTGCAGAAACAATGTCTGCTCCACCAAAATCCCTTTCAGTGGTTCCACTAAAGAAACAAATTTTCGTTTCTCGGCTTTCCCCTGATCAAACATCTTCTGATGTATTGTCTTTTATACAAGACAAAACTAAAGCCGATTGTAATAGTGTAAAGGTGGAAAAGTTTAAGTTTTCTTATGCTAGAGACATTTCATCTTTCAAGATAACTGTCCCTATTGAGCTTTGCTCGGGCGACTTTTGGCCGGATAATATGGTTGTAAAAGAGTTCGAGGCTAAGATAAAGAAGAAGGGGCCCGTGGGAGTAAAACTTCCTAGTCGAGGCCAAACCAGTGTACCAATTTCAAAAAACTAACTTCTAACCTCCTTCTTTCCTATCAGAATGCAAGAGGTTTGCGTAGCAAACTCACTAAATTGTATTCCGAAAGCCTTTCCTTTGCATCTCATATTATTGTGTTCACAGAAACCTGGTTAAAGCCGGAGATCTTTAGCTCCGATGTTTTTCCAGGTAAGTATACAATACTTATCCCTCTAGACGGGGAGGTGGAGTCTTAATTGGAGTTGATTCAAACCTCCCGTCTGAGGAGTTATTTTTTGATGAATTCAATACCATTGAATTTATTTGTGTAAAGTTATCGCTTCCTGGTAACTTTATAAATAACTTACTCATATATTCCGCCGTTGTCTGAACTTCCTGATTATTTAAATCACCTATCCGTTATTAAGTCCGTTGCAAATAAGCTTTCCGATAGGGATCAGTTGATAGTTCTAGGTGATTTTAATATACCTGGAGTTACTTGGTCCACTGAGGATGGATCGAATGTCTTACTACCTATAGCACAGCATGATTTTATTGATGGCCTGCTTGACATATCTCTATCTCAAGTAAACCATGTTCGAAATTCATTAGGTCGCCTACTTGATTTGTGTTTTGTATCAAATCCTGAAGGTGTATTTCTGTCCAGAGTAGCACCACTCTTGCAACCTGAGGATCCATATCACCCAACAATCGAACTTTCATTTGATACGGGTAGAGTTATAGAAGAAAAATCAGAAAAATCCAAACGAATACATTGTTTTCGCAAGGCAGACTTTCTGAGGCTAAATATTATTTCTGGCTTTAATTTGTCTGATCTTCACTTATGCAATAATATGTCCGATGCAGTTAATGTTTTTTACACTGCAATAAACTCATTTCTTAATTCCTGTGTTCCGTGGTACTATCCGTCAACTTCCAATAAATCACCTTGGTTTAGCAAAGAGTTGACACACTTAAGAAATGTAAAGTCCAGACTTTTTAGGAAATATAAAAATACCGGTTCTCAATCTGTTTTTACTAGATATTTAAGTGCTCGGTCAAGATTTACCGTGCTTAATGTTCAGTGTTATAATAGTTAATTAAACCCTTGCAAGGTCCAGTTCTCTCAGGACCCGAAACAGTTTTATAATTTTGTTAACACCAAGCGTAAATCTAATTCTTTTCCTTCCTCGCTGTCGTTCGAAAACATGACGGCAACCACAGATCAGGCAATAGCCGATTTATTTGCCCAATTTTTTCAAACGACTTACTCTACTTTAGATTATTCATCTCAGCCTTATTCTTACACCATATCCAAGTCAAACCTCTTATTCTGTCCCACTTTAACAGAAAGCTCTCTTCTTTTGGATCTTCTTCGTATTAAGCCTGTTTATTCGCCAGGGCCCGATGGTATTCCTGGGTGCGTGCTTAGGTATTGCGCTAAGGCCCTGTGCAAACCTCTTCACAAGTTGTTTACCTTATCTCTAGAAACCTCCCAATTCCCAAATATTTGGAAGGAATCATTTGTTATTCCTCTTTTCAAAAAAGGTAACAAGTTAGAAGCCAGTAACTACAGAGGTATTTCTAAGTTGTCAGCTATTCCTAAGCTTTTTGAAGAACATCATTACTCCTCATTTGCAGCACCTTTGCAGATCAATCATTTCTCCGTGTCAACACGGATTTATTAAACGTAGATCCACAATCACAAACCTTCTAGAGCTCACTTCATTTGTGATAAAAGGCTTCAATAGTAGTTTTCAAACAGACGTCATTTACACTGACTTTAGTAAAGCATTTGACACTGTAAATCACTTACTTCTCATTCAAAAACTTGACCTTTTAGGTTTTCCAGTTGATCTGCTTAAATGGATTTCAAGTTATCTGAATGGCAGGTCACAAAGGGTCCTTTTTAAAAATTCAATTTCTGAAATTCTCCGTGTTACCTCCGGTGTCCCACAAGGGAGCCATCTGGGTCCGTTACTTTTTACATTATTTATTAATGATCTTCCCTGAATTATAAGTCATTCTCGCGTACTTATGTACGCAGATGATGTTAAGTTGTGCCTGCAGTATAAGGACATTTAGACTTGCAATCCGATCTAGATAATTTTCAAAACTGGTGCCGAGATAATTTACTAAATTTAAACGCATCCAAGTGCAAGCTGATGACTTTTTATCGGGTCAATCCGATATACGCGACTTACACATTAAGCGGCAGCTCTTTGGAAAGAATAACTCTTGTAAACGATCTTGGCGTTCTCTTGGACCCTAAACTAAAATTTTCTAATCACATTTCGTCCATGGTTAATAAAGCCAGAGGAGTGCTTGGATTTATTAAAAGGTGGTCAAAAGAATTCGATGATCCTTATTTGACTAAAACTTTATTTATTTCGTTAGTCCGTCTGATTCTGTAGTATGGATCTCCCGTCTGGAGTCCGCAATACGGAATACATATTGGTCGTATTGCCTTCTTATTCTAGTAGACTTCTTTTGATTAATTTACCATCTTTATTTATAACCTTTAAAAAAAATTTTTAAATGCTTCAAATCAAATCACTTACCGGAGCTTGCAGATCGACAAACGAGTACGCTAGCGTAAAAACTTTAATCTTTCCAGTGTGACCAAAATTTCGAGAGTTCATCAGAATAATAATAGCTTATTAATATGGCCTAGTACTCAGATCGACGAAAACTGTACGCCAGTCATGAGAGAGAGCGAGAGGCAAACAGCTGGCGTTCACTTTATGTCAATCCTTTTTTTCACCTCTGTACTCAGATCGACGAAAAAAATACCAGAAAATTTCATTGCGTTGCCAGTCTGCTGAAATGAACTTTGGGTGAACCCTAGCGAATAGGATACAAAATTTAATCTTTTGGCGTGCGCTTCTCACAGAACATTTTAGAAAATGCAGGGGAAAAATTAAAAAACCTGCAAAAGTCGATTACAGGTGTTTACAAAATAACATTAATACTATCTGGGGTGCATCTACTATCATAATGATACCGAAGCCCGGAAAAATCCACACATCTTTCTACAGACCAATTAGTTTATTATCGTGTCTGTCTAAATTGTTCAAAAAACAAGAGAGAACGCTATAGTCGGGTGCCCCGACTATCAGATACCCGTTACTCAGGTAAAGGGAGTGCGAGGGAGATGGAGATAAAAACTTTGATCACGCATAACTTTTTAACGAATGGTCCGATTTGAAAAATTTCTTCTACATTTCGATAGGTATTGATAAACACAATAAAACTGCATTTTTACTTTTCCGAAATATTTAAATTTTTAAAATCGTATATTAGCGATTGTGGGCGTCAGAGGGGGCGTGGCACCATTTTGAAACAAACTTGCGCTGCGTAGGAACTCCTAAAATCTACATGCAAAACGCCAATCTTCTAGCTTTTATAGTTTCCGAGATCTCAGCGTTCATACGGACAGACAGACGGACAGACGGACAGACAGACGGACAGACGGACAGACGGTCATGGCTAGATCGACTCGGCTAGTGATCCTGAACAAGAATATATATACTTTATAGGGTCGGAAACGCTTCCTTCTACCTGTTACATACTTTTGCACGAATACAATATACCCTTTTACTCTACGAGTAACGGGTATAAAAATTATTAACCGAGTCGCCTAAACGTAAAAAAGCCAGTTTAACCGCCGTTAATATGATTGTGGAATCCACCCCAAATCCGAACTTGGTAGCAGTTTCTGCTGACACAGGGGTAAATGAACCAACTGTGCCTATGGATACAGCTAGTTCGGATGGAACCTCCAGAATAAAATCTACTGTACTGCCTAAGTCAAAGAAAACCGTACCTACAGGTACAGTAGGCACCGTTCCTGGTTCTCAGCCCAATGTGGTTCAGACTGCTGCTGGGGGGCGTAAGAAACTTTCAGTTGTTCCACAAAGGAAGCAATTATTTGTTTCTAGATTCACCCCAGATACTACATCTGAGGATGTTTTGGAATTTATACGTGAAAAATTCCCATCCGAGGATATTGCAGTTGAACAATTTCGATTTTCTTACGCTTTTAAAATATTTGCTCCGCCTGATGTGTTTAATGTGTTACTTTCTGAAAGTTTTTGGCTTAATGATGATTTAGTAATTAAAGAATTTGTTCCAAATAAACCGAGAACAAATAACAGGCCTTCCACTGGGCCAAAAAACTAAAAAGTTTATTCTTGGCGTATCAAAATGTTAGGGGACTAAATATGAAGCTTCACAAGCTTTTTGCCGACTCCTCTGCATTTACCGAAGATATTTTGGCTTTTACGGAAACTTGGCTAAAACCAGAGATATCTGACTCTGAAGTTCTGTCAAATAACTTTAATACTTATAGGACCGATCGCTCCTCACGTAGGGGGGCGGTGTACTGATTGCCGTTACCTCTAGCCTAACATCCGAAAGAATTCTCACTCATATCCCTAACGAAATTGAATTTGTAAGTGTGAAAGTTTCCTTGCCATCTTTATCTATTTTTGTTACATGTTCCTATATTCCACCTGGCTCTGATCTAGTAATTTATGAGCACCATCTGTCCGCAATAAAATCCGTAATATCCCTTCTTTCTAATAGAGACCTTTTGATTGTTTTGGGTGACTTTAATCTACCTGATATTTCTTGGTCTCCTCCCACTGACTCACTTGTCGCTATACCTTTATCTGCCAATGATTTTGTAGATGGCCTTTTAGAATTATCGTTACAGCAAGTAAACTTTATACGAAATTCTTTAAATAGACAATTAGATCTTGTGTTTGTTTCAGACCCGTCCGAGGTCACGGTATGTAGAATTGACGCTCTTGTTGTACCTGAAGACCGATATCATCCAACAATGGAATTGACAATTTGCCTCCCCTGCTCTGATACCCTCTCTCCTTTAGTGTCCCCAACTAAAATGAGATGTTTTCGTAAATGTGACTATAATAAACTTAACGATATGATTTCTCATTATAATTGGACAGACTTGTACAATTGTACAGACATTAATAGTGCCACTGAACTATTCTATGTAGCGTTAAATACTTTTTTTAATGAATGCGTTCCTGATAGGTTTCCTTTAAACCTAAACAGGCCTCCTTGGTTTACCAATGCGCTTCAAAGACTTAAAAACCTTAAATCAAATACTTATAAAAAGTATAAAAAATCGGGTAAGCCATCAGATTTTTCGAAATATGTAGTGGCTCGTTCGGATTTTAATGTTCTCAACAGTCATTGCTATTCTATGTATCTAAATCGATGTAAATTTGAATTTTCAAATGATCCGAAACAGTTTTACAACTTTGTTAATGCCAAGCGTAAGTCATCGGCATTGCCTTCATCGGTACGTCTAAACTCAACGGAGGCATCGACGGATTCCGACATTGCTGATTTATTTGCTGAGTTTTTCCAAACCACTTATAGTTCGACAGCTTGGTCAAATTCTAACTACCCTAATCCCTTAAATAGGGCAAATTGTATTTTTACCCCTTTAATTACTGAAAACTCTCTCTTAATAGATTTAGAAACAACAACGCCGACTTATTCTCCCGGTCCAGATGGACTTCCTGGATGTGTGCTCAAGTTTTGTGCGTCAACCATTTGCAAGCCGATTCTTAAACTTTTTAATTTGTCTATTTCATCATCAGTTTTTCCAACTATCTGGAAGGACTCTTTTATTATTCCACTTCATAAAAAGGGTGCGAAGGCTGATGCCAAGAATTATAGAGGTATTTCCAAATTGTCGGCAATTCCTAAAGCATTTGAACGTATTATCACTTCTCATTTGCAACATTTATGTTCCTCGCTTATATCACCGTGTCAGCATGGTTTTGTTAAGCGAAGATCGACCACCACCAACCTTCTTGAATTGTCATCTATTGTAATAAATGGATTTCAGAAAAAAATGCAGACTGACGTTATATATACAGATTTTAGTAAGGCCTTTGACTCCGTCAACCACTCTCTTCTCTTATTCAAATTAGATCTGCTTGGGTTTCCTGGTAATCATTAACTTGGATTTCAAGTTACTTGAATGGTAGGACTCAGAGGGTTATATTCAAGAATTCTGTTTCAAAATTGATCTACGTGACATCTGGAGTCCCTCAGGGAAGTCATCTAGGGACTTTGCTGTTTACTTTGTTCATCAACGATCTTCCCTCTATCATAACACATTCTCGTGTACTAATGTATGCTGATGATGTTAAGCTTTGTTTATCATATAATGATATAGCGTCGGGACTTAACTTACAGTCAGATATTGATTGTTTTCATGAATGGTGTGAGTACAACCTTTTAAAGTTGAACTACCTTAAATGCAATGTTATGAATTTTTATAGGGGTACTCCTACGTTTATTAGTTATTCTCTTGAAAATAGTTCACTCGACCGTATATATTCAGTAAACGATTTAGGTGTTCTTCTGGACCCTAAACTTAAATTTGACTGCAACATAATGTCCACTGTTAATAAAGCCATGAGTGTTCTTGGCTTTATAAAGCGTTGGTCAAAAGAATTTGATGACCCTTATACGACCAAATTATTATTTACCTCCCTTGTCCGTCCTATTTTGGAATATTGTTCGTCGGTTTGGAGTCCACAATATCAAGTGCACATTGACCGTATGGAGTCGGTACAAAAAAAGTTTCTTCTATTTGCCCTTCGTAGTTTGAACTGGGATCAAAACGTAAGGCTACCTTCCTACCAGAGTAGATTACTGTTGCTTAATTTACCTACTCTTGTAAATCGTAGAAAAATGCTTGGTACTATTTTTATGCATAATCTTATAAGAGGTGATATTGATTCTGCAGAACTTGTAAACCGCCTAACTTTCAATGTTCCTGTTAGACTAACACGAAATTATATCCCTCTAAATTTGCCACGATGTTCATCAAATTTTTGTCTGCACGAGCCCTTTCGCGTTCTATGTAATACTTATAACAACCTTTATCAACTAATTTGCATTTCCACTTCTATCCCGTTATTAAAAACTAATATTTTAACTCATTTGCTTTTCTCTTAATTGTGCCTTTTATTTTCACTTGTGTCTTGTCTCTACTTAATTTATGTATTTTCCTCGCGAACTCGCATTTTTGCCCAAATTGATAACAGGGCCCGCGCGTAACAAGCACGTGCTTGGTGTCGTTGGGCCACTTGTTTGTACTGCTCGTAGTGCATTAACGTCCATCAGAAAAAAAAAAAAAAAATCCGACCTACAAAATTTTATAAGGATCGGCCGACTATATCGTACAGCCGCCATATAACTGATTGATCGGAAATGCCCTTACTTTGCTTTTTTAAAAGTTAGAGAGTTGGGATTTTCTATGGGTTTTATTTTTCCCAATCAATCCCACCTACCAAATTTCACAAGGATCGGCCGACTATATCCAACAGCCGCCATATAACTGATTGATCGGAAAAGCCTTAACTTTGGTGTTTGTAAAGTTAGGAAGTTGGGACTTTCTAAGGGTTTTATTTTTGGCCAATCAATCTGACTTACCAAATTTCATAGGGATCGGCCGACTATATCCCACAGCCGCCATACAACTGAACGATTGGAAATGCCATAACTTTGGTGTTTGTAAAGTTAGGAAGTTGGGGTTTACTATGGGTTTTATTTTTCCCAAGCAATCCGACCTACCGAATTTCATAATGATCGGCCGACTATATTCTACAGCCGCAATATAACTGATTGATCGGAAATGCCCTTACTTTGGTGTTTGTAAAGTTAGAAAGTTGGGATTTTCTATGGGTTTTATTTTTGGCCAAAGGTTAGAAAGTTGGGATTTTCTATGGGTTTTATTTTTCCCAATCAATCCGACCTACCAAATTGCATAAGGATCGGTTAGAAAGTTGGGATTGTCTATGGGTTTTATTTTTCCCAATCAATCCGACCTACCAAATTTCATAAGGATCGGCCGACTATATCCTACAGCCGCCATATAACTGATTGATCGGAAAAGCCATTACTTTGGTGTTTGTAAAGTTACGAAGAAGGTACTTTCTATCGATTTTATTTTTGGCCAATTAATCTGACCTACCAAATTTCATAAGGATCAGCCGACTATATCCTGTAGCTGCCATATAACTGAACGATCGGAAATGCCCTTACTTTAGTGTTTCTAAAGTTAGAAAGTTGGGGTTTTCTATGGGTTTTGTTTTTCCCAATCAATCCGACCTGCCAAATTACATAAGGATCACCCGACTATATCCTATAGCTGCCATATAACTGAGCGATTGGAAATGCCATAACTTTGGTGTTTGTAAAGTTAGAAAAATTGGGATTTTCTATGGGTTTTATTTTTTCCGATTGATTGGGAAACAAAATTTCATAAGGATCGGCCGACTATATCGTACAGACGCCATATAACTGATTGATCGGAAATGCCCTTACTTTAGTGTTTCTAAAGTTAGAAAGTTGGGACTTTCAATGGGTTTTATTTTTGGCCAATCAATCCGACCTACCAAATTTCATAAGGATCGCCCGACTATATCCTATAGCTGCCATATAACTTAACGATTGGAAATGCCATAACCTTGGTTTTTGTAAAGTTAGGAAGTTGGGATTCTCAATGGGTTTTATTTTTCCCAATC
The DNA here is from genome assembly GCA_018153305.1 of Drosophila kurseongensis. Classification (NCBI taxonomy): domain Eukaryota; kingdom Metazoa; phylum Arthropoda; class Insecta; order Diptera; family Drosophilidae; genus Drosophila; species Drosophila kurseongensis. Next base: position 8,070,110 of record JAECXX010000001.1, read on the forward strand.
AATCCTAGCTACCAAATTTCATAAGGATCGGCCGACTATATCCTATAGCAGCCATATAACTTAGCGATTGGAAATGCCATAACTTTGGTGTTTGTAAAGTAAGAAAAATTGGGATTTTCAATGGGTTTAATTTTTCCCGATTGATTGGGATACAAAATTTCATAAGGATCGGCCGACTATATCGTACAGCCGCCATATAACTGATTGATCGGATATGCCCTTACTTTAGTGTTTCTAAAGTTAGAAAGTTGGGACTTTCAATGGGTTTTATTTTTGGCCAATCAATCCGACCTCCCAAATTTCATAAGGATCGCCCGACTATATCCTATAGCTGCCATATAACTTAACGATTGGAAATGCCATAACCTTGGTGTTTGTAAAGTTGGAAAGTTGGGATTTTCTATGGGTTTTATTTTTTCCAATCAATCCGACCTACCAAATTTCATAATCGGCCGATTGGGATCGGCCGACTATATCCTACAGCCGCCATTTAACTAATTGATCGGAAAAGCCATAACTTTGGTGTTTGTAAAGATACGACGATGGTACTTTCTATGGGTTTTATTTTTGGACAATTAATCCTACCTACCTACCAAATTTCATAATTTCAATCAGTCTGACCCAACCAAATATCATAAGGATCGGCCGACTATATCCTATAGCTCCCATATAACTGAACGATTGGAAATGCCATAACTTTCGTGTTTGTAAAGTTAGGAAGTTGGGGTTTTATATGGGTTTTATTTTTGGCCAATCAATCCGACCTACTAAATTGCATAGGGATCGGCCGACTATATCTCAAAGCCGCCATATAACTGAACGATTGGAAATGCCATAACTTTGGTGTTTGTAAAGTAAGAAAGTTGGGATTCAATCAATCCGACCTACCAAATTTCATAAGGATCGGCCGACTATATCCCACAGCCGCCAAATAACTGATTGATCGGAAAAGCCATAACTTTGGTGTTTGTAAAGTTAGAAAGTTGGGACTTTCAATGGGTTTTATTTTTGGCCAATCAATCCGACCTACCAAATTTCATAAGGATCGCCCGACTATATCCTATAGCTGCCATATAACTTAACGATTGGAAATGCCATAACCTTGGTGTTTGTAAAGTTGGAAAGTTGGGATTTTCATGGGTTTTATTTTTCCCAATCAATCCGACCTACCAAATTTCATAATCGGCCGATTGGGATCGGCCGACTATATCCTACAGCCGCCATTTAACTAATTGATCGGAAAAGCCATAACTTTGGTGTCTGTAAAGATACGACGATGGTACTTTCTATGGGTTTTATTTTTGGACAATTAATCCTACCTACCTACCAAATTTCATAATTTCAATCAGTCTGACCCAACCAAATATCATAAGGATCGGCCGACTATATCCTATAGCTCCCATATAACTGAACGATTGGAAATGCCATAACTTTGGTGTTTGTAAAGTTAGGAAGTTGGGGTTTTATATGGGTTTTATTTTTGGCCAATCAATCCGACCTACTAAATTTCATAGGGATCGGCCGACTATATCTCAAAGCCGCCATATAACTGAACGATTGGAAATGCCATAACTTTGGTGTTTGTAAAGTAAGAAAGTTGGGATTCAATCAATCCGACCTACCAAATTTCATAAGGATCGGCCGACTATATCCCACAGCCGCCATATAACTGATTGATCGGAAAAGCCATAACTTTGGTGTTTGTAAAGTTAGAAAGTTGGGATTTTATTTGGGTTTTATTTTTGGCCAATCAATCCGACCTACCAAATTTCATAGGGATCGGCCGACTATATCTTAAAGCCGCCATATAACTGAACGATTGGAAATTCCTTAACTTTGGTGTTTGTAAAGTTAGAAAGTTGGAATTTTCTATGGGTTTTATTTTTCCCAATCAATCCGACCAACCAAATTTCATAAGCATCGGCTGAACGATTGGAAATGCCATAACTTTGGTGTTTGTAAATTTAGGAAGTTGGGACTTTTTATGGGTTTTATTTTTGGCCAATCAAGGATCGGCCGACTATATCCTACAGCCGCCAAATATCTGATTGATCACAAAATGCCCTTACTTTGGTGTTTGTAAAGTAAGAAAGTTGGGATTTTCTATGGGTTTTATTTTTCCCAATCAATCCGACCTACCAAATTTCATAAGGATAGCTCGACTATATCCTATGGCTGCCATATAACTTAACGATTGGAAATGCCATAACTTTGGTGTTTGTAAAGTTAGGAAGTTGGGGTTTTCTATGGGTTTTATTTTTCCCAATAAATCCGACCTACCGAATTTCATAATGCTCGGCGGACTATATCCTACAGCCGCCATATAACTGATTGATCGGAAAATCCTTAACTTTGGTGTTTTTATACTTAGGAAGTTGGGATTTTCAATGGGTTTTATTTTTGGCCAAAGGTTAGAAAGTTGGGATTTTCTATGGGTTTTATTTTTCCCAATCAATCCGACCTACCAAATTTCATAAGGATCGGTTGGAAAGTTGGGATTTTCTATGGGTTTTATTTTTCCCAATCAATCCGACCTACCAAATTTCATAAGGATCGGCCGACTATATCCTACAGCCGCCATATAACTGAACGATCGGAAATGCCCTTACTTTAGTGTTTCTAAAGTTAGAAAGTTGGGATTTTCTATGGGTTTTATTTTTCCCAATCAATCCGACCTACCAAATTTCATAAGGATCGGTTGGAAAGTTGGGATTTTCTATGGGTTTTATTTTTCCCAATCAATCCGACCTACCAAATTTCATAAGGATCGGCCGACTATATCCTACAGCCGCCATATAACTGATTGATCGAAAAAAGCCATTACTTTGGTGTTTGTAAAGTTACGAAGATGGTAATTTCTATGGATTTTATTTTTGGCCAATTAATCTGACCTACCAAATATCATAAGGATCAGCAGACTATATCCTATAGCTGCCATATAACTGAGCGATTGGAAATGCCATAACTTTGGTGTTTGTAAAGTTTGAAAAATTGGGATTTTCTACGGGTTTTATTTTTCCCAATCAATCCGACCTACTAAATTACATAAGGATCACTCGACTATATCCCATAGCTTCCATATAACTGAGCGATTGGACATGCCTTAACTTTGGTGTTTGTAAAGTTAGGAAGTTGGGACTTTCTAAGGGTTTTATTTTTGGCCAATCAATCCGACCTACCAAATTTCATAGGGATCGGCCGACTACATCCTACAGCCGCCATACAACTGAACGATTGGAAATGCCATAACTTTGGTGTTTGCAAAAATAGAAAGTTGGGAATTTCTATGGGTTTTATTTTTCCTAATCAATCCGACCTACCAAATTTAACTGATATAACTGATTGATCGGAAAAGCCTTAACTTTGGTGTTTGTAAAATTAGGAAGTTGGGACTTTCTATGGGTTTTATTTTTGGCCAATCAATCCGACCTACCAAATTTCATAGGGATCGGCCGACTACATCCTACAGCAGCCATATAACTGATTGATCGGAAATGCCCTTACTTTGGTGTTTGTAAAGTTAGAAAGTTGGGAATTTCTATGGGTTTTATTTTTCCTAATCAATCCGACCTACCAAATTTCATAAGGATCGGCCGACTACATCCTACAGCCGCCATATAACTGATTGATCGGAAAAGCCTTAACTTTGGTGTTTGTAAAATTAGGAAGTTGGGACTTTCTATGGGTTTTATTTTTGGCCAATCAAGGATCGGCCGACTATATCCTACAGCAGCCATATAACTGATTGATCGGAAATGCCCTTACTTTGGTGTTTGTAAAGTTAGAAAGTTGGGATTTTCTTTGGATTTTATTTTCCCCAATCAATCCGACCTACCAAATCTCATAAGGATCGGCCGACTATATCCTTCAGCCGCCATATAACTGATTGATCGGAAAAGCCATAACTTTGGTGTTTGTAAAGTTAGGAAGTTTGGACTTTCTATGGGTTTTATTTTCGGCCAATCAATATAATTTGTAAAGTTAGAAAGTTGGGATTTCAATCCGACCTACCAAATCTCATAAGGATCGGCCGACTATATCCTACAGCAGCCATATAACTGATTGATCGGAAAAGCCATAAATTTGGTGTTTGTAAAGTTAGGAAGTTGGGACTTTCTATGGGTTTTATTTTTGGCCAGTCAATCCGACCTACAAAATTTCATAAGGATCGGCCGACTATATCCTACAGCCGCCATATAACTGATTGATCGGAAAAGCCATAACTTTGGTTTTTGTAAAGGTAGGAAGTTTGGACTTTCTATGGGTTTTATTTTTGGCCAATCAATCCGACGTACCAAATTTCATAAGGATCGGCCGCCTTTCATGGCCCGTAGCGCCATCTAACGGATGACTTTGGAACAGCTGGCCAAGGTGCTAATTCGAGCGAAAAACATACAAGAAGGCATATTTATATTAAGTTGTTTAGCTGAGTAACGGATATCTAATAGGCGAGGCACTCGACTAAAGCGTTCTCTCTTGTTTAAGTTAGAAAGTTGGAATTTTCTATGGGTTTTATTTTTCCCAATCAATCCGACCCACCAAATTTCATAAGGATCGGCCGACTATATCCTACAGCCGCCATAAAACTGAACGATTGGAAATGCCATGACTTTGGTGTTTGTAAAGTTAGAAAGTTGGGGTTTTCTTTGGATTTTATTTTCCCCAATCAATCCGACCTACCAAATCTCATAAGGATCGGCCGACTATATCCTACAGCCGCCATATAACTGATTGATCGGAAAAGCCATAACTTTGGTGTTTGTAAAGTTCGGAAGTTGGGAATTTCTACGGGTTTTATTTTTGGCCAATCAATCCAACCTACCAAATTTTATAAGGATCGGCCGACTATATTCTACAGCCGCCATATAACTGATTGATCAGAAACGCCTTAACTTTGGTGTTTGTAACGTTAGGAAGTTGTGACTTTCTATGGGTTTTATTTTTGGCCAATCAATCCGACCTACTAAATTTCATAAGGATCGGCCGCTATATCCTACAGCCGCCGTAAAACTGAACGATTGGAAATGCCATAAGTTTGGTGTTTGTAAAAGTAAAATGTTGGGATTTTCTATGGGTTTTATTTTTCCCAATCAATCCGACCTACCAAATATCATAAGGAAATGCCATGACTTTGGTGTTTGTAAAGTTAGCAAGCTTGGACTTTCTATGGGTTTTTTTTTTCCCAAACAATCCGACCTACCAAATTTCAAAGGGATCGGCTGACTATATCCCACAGCCGCCATAAAACTGAACGATGGGAAATGCCATGACTTTTGTGTTTGTAAAGTTAGAAAGTTGGGACTTTCTATGGGTTTTATTTTCCCCAATCAATCCGACCTACCAAATCTCATAAGGATCAGCCGACTATATCCTACAGCCGCCATATAACTGATTGATCGGAAAAGCCAAAACTTTGGTGTTTGTAAAGTTAGGAAGTTTGGACCTTCTATGGGTTTTATTTTTGGCCAATCAATCCAATTTGTAAAGTTAAAAAGTTGGGATTTTCTATGAGTTTTATTTTCCCCAATCAATCCGACCTACCAAATTTCATAAGGATCGGCCGACTATATCCTTCAGCCGCCATATAACTGATTGATCGGAAAAGCCATAACTTTGGTGTTTGTAAAGTTAGGAAGTTTATACTTTCTATGGGTTTTATTTTTGGCCAATCAATCCGACCTATCAAATTTCATAAGGATCGGCCGACTATATCCTACAGCCGCCATATAACTGATTGATCGGGAAGGCCATAACTTTGGTGTTTGTTAAGTTAGGAAGTTGGGATTTTTTATAGGTTTTATATAAGGATCGGCCGACTATATCCCAGCCGCCATATAACTGATTGATCGGAAGAGCCATAACTTTGGTGTTTGTAAAGTTAGGAAGTTGGGACTTTCCATGGGTTTTATTTTTGGCCCATCAATCCGACCCACCAAATTTCATAAGGATCGGCCGACTATATCCCACAGCCGCCATAAAACTGAACGATTGGAAATGCCATTACTTTGGTGTTTTTAAAGTTAGATAGTTGTGATTTTCTATGTGCTTTTTTTCCCAATCAATCCTACCTACCAAATTTCATAAGGATCGGCCGACTATATTCTACAGCCGCCATATAGCTGATTGATCGGAAAAGCCTTAACTTTGGTGTTTGTAAAGTTAGGAAAATTGGATTTTTTGTAGGTTTTAAATTTGGCCAATCAATCCGACCTACCAAATATCATAAGGATCGGCCGACTATATCCCATAGCTACCATATAACTGAACGATTGGAAATGCCATAACTTTGGTGTTTGTAAAGTTAGGAAGTTTGGACTTTCTACAGGTTTTATTTTTGGCCAATCATCCAACCTACCAAATTTCATAAGGATCGGAGGACTATATCCTACAGCCGCCATAAAACTGAACGATTGGAAATGCCATGACTTTGCTGTTTGTAAAGTTAGAAAGTTGGGCTTTTCTATGGGTTTTATTTTCCCCAATCAATCCGATCTACCAAATATCATAAGGATCGGCCGACTATATCCTACTGCCGCCATATAACTGATTGATCGGAAAAGCCATAACTTTGGTGTTTGTAAAGTTCGGAAGTTGGGAATTTCTACGGGTTTTATTTTTGGCCAATCAATCCAACCTATCAAATTTCATAAGGATCGGCCGACTATATCCTACAGCCGCCATTAAAATGAACGATTGGAAATGCCATAACTTTGGTGTTTTTATACCCGTTACTCGCAGAGTAAAAGGGTATTTTGTATTCGTGCAAAAGTATGTAACAGGTAGAAGGAAGCGTTTCCGACCCTATAAAGTATATATATTCTTGTTCAGGATCACTAGCCGAGTCGATCTAGCCATGTCCGTCTGTCCGTATGTCCGTCTGTCTGTCCGTATGAACGCTGAGATCTCGGCAACTATAAAAGCTAGAATATTGGCATTTTGCATGCAGATTTTAGGAGTTCATACGCAGCGCAAGTTTTTTTTCAAAATGGTGCCACGCCCCCTCTGACGCCCACAAGCCACAAGCTGTGGCCACAGTTTTGATTCTATTATGAAAATTTTAATTGATATGTATTTGTTTCGTCAATACCTATCGATTGGCCTAATAAAAGTTTGCCACGCCCACTCTAACGCCCAAAAACCTATTAAACGCTTAAGCCTGGCTAGCGCCTACATTTCCGCCTTTCATGGCCCGTAGCGCCATCTAACGGATGACTTTGGAACAGCTGGCCAAGGTGCTAATTCGAGCGGCGAAAAACATACAAGAAGGCATATTTATATTAAGTTGTTTAGCTGAGTAACGGATATCTAATAGTCGAGGCACTCGACTAAAGCGTTCTCTCTTGTTTAAGTTAGAAAGTTGGGATTTTCTATGGGTTTTATTTTTCCCAATCAATCCGACCCACCAAATTTCATAAGGATCGGCCGACTATATCCTACAGCCGCCATAAAACTGAACGATTGGAAATGCCATGACTTTGGTGTTTGTAAAGTTAGAAAGTTGGGATTTTCTTTGGATTTTATTTTCCCCAATCAATCCGACCTACCAAATCTCATAAGGATCGGCCGACTATATCCTTCAGCCGCCATATAACTGATTGATCGGAAAAGCCATAACTTTGGTGTTTGTAAAGTTAGGAAGTTTGGACTTTCTATGGGTTTTATTTTCGGCCAATCAATATAATTTGTAAAGTTAGAAAGTTGGGATTTTCTATGGGTTTCATTTTCCCCAATCAATCCGACCTACCAAATCTCATAAGGATCGGCCGACTATATCCTACAGCAGCCATATAACTGATTGATCGGAAAAGCCATAAATTTGGTGTTTGTAAAGTTAGGAAGTTGGGACTTTCTATGGGTTTTATTTTTGGCCAGTCAATCCGACCTACAAAATTTCATAAGGATCGGCCGACTATATCCTACAGCCGCCATATAACTGATTGATCGGAAAAGCCATAACTTTGGTTTTTGTAAAGGTAGGAAGTTTGGACTTTCTATGGGTTTATTTTTGGCCAATCAATCCGACCTACCAAATTTCATAAGGATCGGCCGCCTTTCATGGCCCGTAGCGCCATCTAACGGATGACTTTGGAACAGCTGGCCAAGGTGCTAATTCGAGCGAAAAACATACAAGAAGGCATATTTATATTAAGTTGTTTAGCTGAGTAACGGATATCTAATAGTCGAGGCACTCGACTAAAGCGTTCTCTCTTGTTTAAGTTAGAAAGTTGGGATTTTCTATGGGTTTTATTTTTCCCAATCAATCCGACCCACCAAATTTCATAAGGATCGGCCGACTATATCCTACAGCCGCCATAAAACTGAACGATTGGAAATGCCATGACTTTGGTGTTTGTAAAGTTAGAAAGTTGGGGTTTTCTTTGGATTTTATTTTCCCCAATCAATCCGACCTACCAAATCTCATAAGGATCGGCCGACTATATCCTTCAGCCGCCATATAACTGATTGATCGGAAAAGCCATAACTTTGGTGTTTGTAAAGTTAGGAAGTTTGGACTTTCTATGGGTTTTATTTTTGGCCAATCAATCCAATTTGTAAAGTTAGAAAGTTGGGATTTTCTATGGGTTTCATTTTCCCCAATCAATCCGACCTACCAAATCTCATAAGGATCGGCCGACTATATCCTACAGCCGCCATATAACTGATTGATCGGAAAAGCCATAACTTTGGTGTTTGTAAAGTTCGGAAGTTGGGAATTTCTACGGGTTTTATTTTTGGCCAATCAATCCAACCTACCAAATTTTATAAGGATCGGCCGACTATATTCTACAGCCGCCATATAACTGATTGATCAGAAACGCCTTAACTTTGGTGTTTGTAACGTTAGGAAGTTGTGACTTTCTATGGGTTTTATTTTTGGCCAATCAATCCGACCTACTAAATTTCATAAGGATCGGCCGCTATATCCTACAGCCGCCGTAAAACTGAACGATTGGAAATGCCATAAGTTTGGTGTTTGTAAAAGTAAAATGTTGGGATTTTCAATGGGTTTTATTTTTCCCAATCAATCCGACCTACCAAATATCATAAGGAAATGCCATGACTTTGGTGTTTGTAAAGTTAGCAAGCTTGGACTTTCTATGGGTTTTTTTTTTCCCAAACAATCCGACCTACCAAATTTCAAAGGGATCGGCTGACTATATCCCACAGCCGCCATAAAACTGAACGATGGGAAATGCCATGACTTTTGTGTTTGTAAAGTTAGAAAGTTGGGACTTTCTATGGGTTTTATTTTCCCCAATCAATCCGACCTACCAAATCTCATAAGGATCAGCCGACTATATCCTACAGCCGCCATATAACTGATTGTTCGGAAAAGCCATAAATTTGGTGTTTGTAAAGTTAGGAAGTTGGGACTTTCTATGGGTTTTATTTTTGGCCAGTCAATCCGACCTACAAAATTTCATAAGGATCGGCCGACTATATCCTACAGCCGCCATATAACTGATTGATCGGAAAAGCCATAACTTTGGTTTTTGTAAAGGTAGGAAGTTTGGACTTTCTATGGGTTTTATTTTTGGCCAATCAATCCGACCTACCAAATTTCATAAGGATCGGCCGACTATATCCTACAGCCGCCGTAAAACTGAACGATTGGAAATGCCATAACTTTGGTGTGTGTAAAGTTAGGAAGTTTGGACTTTCTATGGGTTTTATTTTTCCCAATCAATCCGACCTAACAAATTTCATAAGGATCGGCCGACTTTATCCCACAGCCGCCATAAAACTGAACGATTGGAAATGCCATGACTTTGGTGTTTGTAAAGTTAGAAAGTTGGGATTTTCAATGGGTTTTATTTTCACCAATCAATCTGACCTACCAAATCTCATAAGGATCGGCCGACAATATCCTTCAGCCGCCATATAACAGATTGATCGGAAAAGCCATAACTTTGGTGTTTGTAAAGTTCGGAAGTTGGGAATTTCTACGGGTTTTATTTGGCTTTTCTATGGGTTTTATTTTTCCCAATCAATCCTACCTAACAAATTTCATAAGGATCGGCCGACTATATCCTACAGCCGCCATATAACTGATTGATCGGAAAAGCCTTAACTTTGGTGTTTGTAAAGTTATGGAGTTGAGACTTTCTATGGGTTTTATTTTTGGCCAATCAATCCGACCTACCAAATATCATAAGGATCGGCCGACTATATCCTATAGCTACCATATAACTGAACGACTGGAAATGCAATAACTTTGGTGTTTGTAAAGTTCGGAAGTTGGGAATTTCTACGGGTTTTATTTGGCTTTTCTATGGGTTTTATTTTTGCCAATCAATCCGATCTACCAAATTTCATAAGGATCGGCCGACTATATCCTACAGCCGCCATATACCTGATTGATCGAAAAAGCCATAACTTTGGGGTTTGTAAGGTTAGGAAGTTGGGACTTTCTATGGGTTTTATTTTTGGCCAATCAATCCGACCTACCAAATCTTATAAGGATCGGCCGACTATATCCTACAGCCATAACTTTGGTGTTTGTAAGGGACTAATGCCATAACTTTGGTGTTTGCAAAGATAGAAAGTTGGGATTTTCTATGGGTTTTATTTTTCCCAATCAATCCGACCTACCAAATTTCATAAGGATCGGCCGACTATATTCTACAGCCGCCATATAACTGAACGATTGGAAATGCCATTACTTTGGTGTTTGTAAAGATAGAAAGTTGGGATTTTCTATATGTTTTAGTTGTCCCAATCAATCCGACCTACCAAATTTCATGAGGATCGACTATATTCTACAGCCGCCATTTAACTGATTGATCGGAAAAGCCTTGACTTTGGTGTTTGTAAAGTTAGGAAGTTGGGACTTTTTATGGGTTTTACTTTTGGCCAATCAATCCGACCTAGCAAATTTCATAAGGATCGGCCGACTATATCCTATAGTTACCATATAACTGAAAGATTGGAAATGCCATAACTTTGGTGTTTGTAACGTTAGAAAGTTGGGATGTCCTATGGGTTTTATTTTTCCCAATCAATCCGACCTACCAAATTTCATAAGGATCGGCCGACTATATCCTATAGCTACCATATAACTGAACGATTGGAAATGCCATAACTTTGGTGTTTGTAAAGATAGAAAGTTGGGATGTCCTATGGGTTTTATTTTTCCCAATCAATCCGACCTACCAAATTTCATAAGGATCGCCCGACTATATCCTACAGCCGCCATATACATAACTGATTGATCGGAAAAGCCATAACGTTGGTGTTTGTAAAATTAGGAAGTTGGGACTTTCTATGGGTTTTATTTTTGGCCAATCAATCCGACCCACAAACTTTCATAAGGCTCGGCCGACTATATCCTACAGCCGCAATAAAACTGAACGATTGGAAATGCCACAACTTTGGGGTTTGTAAAGGTAAAAAGGTGGAATTTTCAAAGGGTTTTATTTTTCCCAATCATTCCGACCTACCAAATTTCATAAGGATCGCCCGACTACATCCTACAGCCGCCATATAACTGATTGATCGGAAAAGCCATAACGTTGGTGTTTGTACAGCCGCCATAAAACTGAACGATTGGAAATGCCATAACTTTGGTGTTTGTAAAGTTAGAAAGTTGGGATTTTCTATGGGTTTAATTTTTCCCAATAAATCCGACCTACCAAATTTCATAAGGATCGGCCGACTATATCCTACAGCCGCTATAAAACTGACCGATTGGAAATGCCATAACTTTGGTGTTTGTAAAGTTAAAATTAAGATTTTCTATGGATTTTATTTTTCTCAATTAATCCGACCTACCAAATTTCATAAGGATCGGCCGACTATATCCTACAGCCGGCATATAACTGATTGATCGGAAAAGCCTTAACTTTGGTGTTTGTAAAGTTAGGAAGTTGGGATTTTCTATGGGTTTTACATATGGCCAATAAATCCGACCTAGCAAATATCAAAAGGATCGGCCGACTATATCCTATAGCTACCATATGACTGAACGACTGGAAATGCCATAACTTTGGTGTTTATAAAGATAAAAAGTTGGGGTTTTCTATGGGTTTTATTTTTCCCAATCAATCCTACCAACCAAATTTCATAAGGATCGGCCGACTATATCCTACAGCCGCCATAAAACTGATCGATTGGAAATGCCATTACTTTGGTGTTTGTAAAGATAAAAAGTTGGGGTTTTCTATGGGTTTTATTTTTCCCAATCAATCCGACCTACCAAATTTCATGAGGATCGGCCGACTATATTCTACAGAAGCCATATAACTGAGTGATCGGAAAAGCCTTGACTTTGGTGTTTGTAAAGTTAGGAAGTTGGGACTTTTTATGGGTTTTACTTTTGGCCAATCAATCCGACCTAGCAAATATCATAAGGATCGGCCGACTATATCCTATAGCTACCATATAACTGAAAGATTGGAAATGCCATAACTTTGGTGTTTGTAACGTTAGAAAGTTGGGATGTCCTATGGGTTTTATTTTTCCCAATCAATCCGACCTACCAAATTTCATAAGGATCGCCCGACTATATCCTACAGCCGCCATATAACAGATTGATCGGAAAAGCCATAACTTTGGTGTTTGTAAAGTTAGGAATTTCTACGAGTTTTATTTTTGGCCAATCAATCCGACCCACAAACTTTCATAAGGATCGGCCGACTATATCCTACAGCAGCAATAAAACTGAACGATTGGAAATGCCATAACTTTGGGGTTTGTAAAGGTAAAAAGGTGGGATTTTCCATAGGTTTTAGTTTTCCCAATCAATCCGACCTACCAAATTTCATAAGAATCGGCCGACTATATTCTACAGCCGCCATATAACTGATTGAGCGGATAAGCCTTGACTTTGGTGTTTGTAAAGTTAGAAAGTTGGCATTTTCTATGGGTTTAATTTTTCCCAATCAATTCGACCTACAAAATTTCATAAGGATCGGCCGACTATATCCTACAGCCGCCATATAACTGATTGATCGGAAAAGCCATAACTTTGGTTTTTGTAAAGTTAGAGAGTTGGGACTTTCTATGGGTTTTATTTTTGGGCAATCAATACGACCTACCAAATATCATAAGGATCGGCCGACTATATCCTATAGCTACCTATAACTGAACGATTGGAAAAGCCATAACTTTGGTGTTTGTAAAGTTAGGACTTTCCATGGGTTTTCCATCAATTGGCAATCAATCCGACCTACCAAATATCATAAGGATGGGCCGACTATTTCCTTTAGCTACCTATAACTGAACGATTGGAAATGCCATAACTTTGGTGTTTGTAAAGATAGAAAGTTGGGATTTTCTATGGGTTTCAGTTTTCCCAATCAATCCGACCTACCAAATTTCATAAGGATCGGCCGACTATATCCTACAGCCGCCATATAACTGATTGTTCGGAAAAGCCATAACTTTGGTGTTTGTAAAGTTAGGGAGTTGGGACTTTCTATGGGTTTTATTTTTGGGCAATCAATACGACCTACCAAATATCATAAGGATCGGCCGACTATATCCTATAGCTACCTATAACTGAACGATGGGAAATGCCATAATTTTGGTGTTTGTAAAGTTAGAAAGTTGGGATTTTCTATGGTTGATGTTTTTCGCAATCCATCCGACCTACCAAATTTCATAAGGATCGGCCGACTATATCCTACAGCCGTCATATAACTGATTGATCGGAAAAGCCATAACTTTGGTGTTTGTAAAGTAAGGGAGTTGGGATTTTCTATGGGTTTTAATTTTTCCCAATCAATCCTTCCTACCAACTTTTTAAAGGGATCGGCCGACAAAATCCTACAGCCGCCATATAACTGATTGATCGGAAAAGCCATAACTTTGGTGTCTGTAAAGTTAGGAAGTTGGGACTTTCTATGGGTTTTATTTTTGGCCAATCAATCCGTCCTACAAAATTTCATAAGGATCGGCCGACTATATCCTACAGCCGCCATAAAAATGAAAGATTGAATATGCCATAGCTTTGGGGTTTGTAAAGGTAAAAAGTTGGGATTTTCAATGGGTTTTATTTTTCCCAATCAATCCGACCTACCAAATTTCATAAGGATCGGCCGACTATATCCTACAGCCTCAATTTAACTGGTTGATCGGAAAAGCCATAACTTTGGTGTTTGTAAAGTTAGGAAGTTTAGGATTTTTTATAGGTTTTATATTTGGCCAATCAATCCGACCTACCAAATATCATAAGGATCGGCCGACTATATCCCATAGCTACCATATAACTGAACGATTGGAAATGCCATAACTTTGGTGTTTGTAAAGTTCGAAAGTTGAGATTTTCTATGGTTTTTATTTTTCCCAATCAATTCGACCTACGAAATTTCATAAGGATCGGCCGACTATATCCTACAGCCGCCATATAACTTATTGTTCGGAAAAGCCATAACTTTGGTGTTTGTAAAGTTAGGGAGTTGGGACTTTCTATGGGTTTTATTTTTGGGCAATCAATCCGACCTACAAAATTTCATAAGGATCGGCCGACTTTATCCTACAGCCGCCATAAAACTGAACGATTGGAAATGCCATAACTTTGGGGTTTGTAAAGGTAAAAAGTTGGGATTTTCAATGGGTTTTATTTTTCCCAATCAATCCGACCTACCAAATTTCATACGGATCGGCCGACTATATCCTACAGCCGCCATATAACTGATTGATCGGAAAAGCCATAACTTTTGTGTTTGTAAAGTTAGGAAGTTGGGATTTTTTATGGGTTTTATATATGGCCAATCAATCCGACCTACCAAATATCATAAGGATCGGCCGACTATATCCTATAGCTACCATATAACTGAACGATTGGAAATGCCATAACTTTGGTGTTTGTAACGTTAGAAAGTTGGGATTTTCCATGGGTTTTAGTTTTCCCAATCAATCCGACCTACCAAATTTCATAAGGATCGGCCGACTATATCCTATAGCTACCATATAACTGAACGATTGGAAATGCCATAACTTTGGTGTTTGTAACGTTAGAAAGTTGGGATTTCCTATGGGTTTTATTTTTCCCAATCAATCCGACCTACCAAATTTCATAAGGATCGGCCGACTATATACTATAGCTACCATATAACTGAACGATTGGAAATGCCATAACTTTGGTGTTTTTAAAGATAGAAACTTGGGATTTGCTATGGGTTTTAGTTTTCCCAATCAATCCGACCTACCAAATATCATAAGGATCGGCCGACTATATCCTATAGCTACCTATAACTGAACGATTGGAAATGCCATCATTTTGGTGTTTGTAAAGTTAGAAAGTTGGGATTTTCTATGGTTGTTATTTTTCCCAATCAATCCTTCCTACCACATTTCATAAGGATCGGCCGACTATATCCTACAGCTGCCATATAACTGATTGATCGGAAAAGCCATAACTTTGGTGTTTGTAAAGTTAGGAAGTTGGGATTTTCTATGGGTTCTAATTTTTCCCAATCAATCCTTCCTACAAAATTTCATAAGGATCGGCCGACTATATCCTTCAGCCGCCAAAAAACTGATTGATCGGGACAGCCATAACTTTGGTGTTTGTAAAGTTAGGGAGTTGGGACTTTAGAAGGGTTTTATTTTTGGGCAATCAATCCGACCTACCAAATATCATAAGGATCGGCCGACTATATCCTATAGCTACCAATAACTGAACGATTGGAAATTCCATAACTTTGGTGTTTGTAACGTTAGAAAGATGGAATTTTCTAGGGGTTTTATTTTTCCCAATGAATCCGACCTACCAAATTTCAAAAGGATCGTCCGACTATATCCTATAGCTACCATATAACTGAACGATTGGAAATGCCATAACTTTGGTGTTTGTAAGGTTAGGGAGTTGGGACTTTCTATGGGTTTTTTTTATGGGCAATCAATCCGACCTATCAAATATCATAAGGATCGGCCGACTATATCCTATAGCTACCTATAACTGAACGATTGAAAATCCCATAATTTTGGTGTTTGTAAAGTTAGGACTTTCCATGGGTTTTCAATCAATTGGCAATCAATCCGACCTACCAAATATCATAAGGATCGGCCGACTATTTCCTTTAGCTACCTATAACTGAACGATTGGAAATGCCATAATTTTGGTGTTCGTAAAGTTAGAAAGTTGGGATTTTCTATGGTTTTCTCGGCCGACTATATCCTATAGCTACCTATAACTGAGCGATTGGAAATGCCATAACTTTGGTGTTTGTAAAGATAGAAAGTTGGGATTTTCCATGGGTTTTAGTTTTCCCAATCAATCCGACCTACCAAATTTCATAAGGATCGGCCGACTATATCCTATAGCTACCATATAACTGAACGATTGGAAATGCCATAACTTTGGTGTTTGTAACGTTAGAAAGTTGTGATTTCCTATGGGTTTTATTTTTCCCAATCAATCCGACCTACCAAATTTCATAAGGATCGGCCGACTATATACTATAGCTACCATATAACTGAACGATTGGAAATGCCATAACTTTGGTGTTTTTAAAGATAGAAACTTGGGATTTGCTATGGGTTTTAGTTTTCCCAATCAATCCGACCTACCAAATATCATAAGGATCGGCCGACTATATCCTATAGCTACCTATAACTGAACGATTGGAAATGCCATCATTTTGGTGTTTGTAAAGTTAGAAAGTTGGGATTTTCTATGGTTGTTATTTTTCCCAATCAATCCTTCCTACCACATTTCATAAGGATCGGCCGACTATATCCTACAGCTGCCATATAACTGATTGATCGGAAAAGCCATAACTTTGGTGTTTGTAAAGTTAGGAAGTTGGGATTTTCTATGGGTTCTAATTTTTCCCAATCAATCCTTCCTACCAAATTTCATAAGGATCGGCCGACTATATCCTTCAGCCGCCAAATAACTGATTGATCGGGACAGCCATAACTTTGGTGTTTGTAAAGTTAGGGAGTTGGGACTTTAGAAGGGTTTTATTTTTGGGCAATCAATCCGACCTACCAAATATCATAAGGATCGGCCGACTATATCCTATAGCTACCAATAACTGAACGATTGGAAATTCCATAACTTTGGTGTTTGTAACGTTAGAAAGATGGAATTTTCTAGGGGTTTTATTTTTCCCAATGAATCCGACCTACCAAATTTCAAAAGGATCGTCCGACTATATCCTATAGCTACCATATAACTGAACGATTGGAAATGCCATAACTTTGGTGTTTGTAAGGTTAGGGAGTTGGGACTTTCTATGGGTTTTTTTTATGGGCAATCAATCCGACCTATCAAATATCATAAGGATCGGCCGACTATATCCTATAGCTACCTATAACTGAACGATTGAAAATCCCATAATTTTGGTGTTTGTAAAGTTAGGACTTTCCATGGGTTTTCAATCAATTGGCAATCAATCCGACCTACCAAATATCATAAGGATCGGCCGACTATTTCCTTTAGCTACCTATAACTGAACGATTGGAAATGCCATAATTTTGGTGTTCGTAAAGTTAGAAAGTTGGGATTTTCTATGGTTTTCTCGGCCGACTATATCCTATAGCTACCTATAACTGAGCGATTGGAAATGCCATAACTTTGGTGTTTGTAAAGATAGAAAGTTGGGATTTTCTATGGGTTTCAGTTTTCCCAATCAATCCGAGCTACCAAATTTCATAAGGATCGGCCGACTATATCCTACAGCCGCCATATAACTGATTGATCGGAAAAGCCATAACTTTGGTGTTTGTAAAGTTAGGAAGTTGGGATTTTTTATAGGTTTTATATTTGGCCAATCAATACGACCTACCAAATATCATAAGGATCGGCCGACTATATCCTATAGCTACCTATAACTGAACGATGGGAAATGCCATAATTTTGGTGTTTGTAAAGTTAGAAAGTTGGGATTTTCTATGGTTGTTATTTTTCGCAATCAATTCGACCTACCAAATTTCATAAGGATCGGCCGACTATATCCTACAGCCGTCATATAACTGATTGATCGGAAAAGCCATAACTTTGGTGTTTGTAAAGTAAGGGAGTTGGGATGTTCTATGGGTTTTAATTTTTCCCAATCAATCCTTCCTACCAACTTTTTAAAGGGATCGGCCGACAAAATCCTACAGCCGCCATATAACTGATTGATCGGAAAAGCCATAACTTTGGTGTCTGTAAAGTTAGGAAGTTGGGACTTTCTATGGGTTTTATTTTTGGCCAATCAATCCGACCTACAAAATTTCATAAGGATCGGCCGACTATATCCTACAGCCGCCATAAAACTGAAAGATTGAATATGCCATAGCTTTGGGGTTTGTAAAGGTAAAAAGTTGGGATTTTCAATGGGTTTTATTTTTCCCAATCAATCCGACCTACCAAATTTCATTAGGATCGGCCGACTTTATCCTACAGCCGCCATAAAACTGAAAGATTGGAAATGCCATAACTTTGGGGTTTGTAAAGTAAAAAAGTTGCCATTTTCAAGGGGTTTTATTTTTCCCAATCAATCCGACCTACCAAATTTCATACGGATCGGCCGACTATATCCTACAGCCGCCATATAACTGATTGATCGGAAAAGCCATAACTTTTGTGTTTGTAAAGTTAGGAAGTTTGGATTTTTTATGGGTTTTATATATGGCCAATCAATCCGACCTACCAAATATCATAAGGATCGGCCGACTATATCCCATAGCTACCATATAACTGAACGATTGGAAATGCCATAACTTGTTAGTGTTTTTATTTTTCCCAATCAGTCCGACCTACGAAATTTCATAAGGATCGGCCGACTATATCCTACAGCCGCCTTATAACTGATTGATCGGAAAAGCCATAACTTTGGTGTTTGTAAAGTTAGGAAGTTGGGACTTGCTATGGGTTTTATTTTTGGGCAATCAATCCGACCTACCAAATATCATAAGGATCGGCCGACTATATCCTATAGCTACCTATAACTGAACGATTGGAAATTCCATAACTTTGGTGTTTGTAACGTTAGAAAGTTGGAATTTTCTAGGGGTTTTATTTTTCCCAATTAATCCGACCTACCAAATTTCAAAAGGATCGTCCGACTATATCCTATAGCTACCATATAACTGAACGATTGGAAATGCCATAACTTTGGTGTTTTTAAAGATGGAAACTTGGGATTTTCTATGGGTTTTAGTTTTCCCAATCAATCCGACCTACCAAATATCATAAGGATCGGCCGACTATATCCTATAGCTACCTATAACTGAACGATTGAAAATCCCATAATTTTGGTGTTTGTAAAGTTAGAAAGTTGGGATTTTCTATGGTTGTTATTTTTCCCAATCAATCCTTCCTACCAAATTTCATAAGAATCGGCCGACTATATCCTACAGCCGCCTTATAACTGATTGATCGGAAAAGCCATAACTTTGGGGTTTGTAAAGTTAGGAAGTTGGGATTTTCTATTGGTTTTATATGAGGCCAATCAATCCGACCTACCAAATATCATAAGGATCGGCAGACTATATCCTATAGCTACCATATAACTGAACGATTGGAAATGCCATAACTTTGGTGTTTGTAACGTTAGAAAGTTGGGATTTCCTATGGGTTTTATTTTTCCCAATCAATCCGACTTACCAAATTTCATAAGGATCGGCCGACTATATCCTATAGCTACCATATAGCTGAACGATTGGAAATGCCATAACTTTGGTGTTTGTAAAGATAGAAAGTTGGGATTTTCTATGGGTTTTTGTTTTCCCAATCAATCCGACCTACCAAATTGCATAAGGATCGGCCGGCTATATCCTACAGTCGCCATATAACTGATTGATCGGAAAAGCCATAACTTTGGTGTTTGTAAAGTTAGGAAGTTGGGACTTTCTATGGGTTTTATTTTTGGGCAATCAATCCGACCTACCAAATATCATATGGATCGGCTGACTATATCCTATAGCTACCTATAACTGAACGATTGGAAATGCCATAATTTTGGTGTTTGTAAAGTTTGAAAGTTGGGATTTTCTATGGTTGTTATTTTTCCCAATCAATCCTTCCTACCAAATTTCATAAGGATCGGCCGACTAGATCCTATAGCTACCATATAACTGAACGATTGGAAATGCCATAACTTTGGTGTTTGTAACGTTAGAAAAATGGGATTTCCAATGGGTTTTATTTTTCCCAATCAATCCGACCTACCAAATTTCATAAGGATTGTTCGACTATATCCTATAGCTACCATATAACTGAACGATTGGAAATTCCATAACATTGGTGTTTGTAACGTTAGAAAGTTGGAATTTTCTAGGGGTTTTATTTTTCCCAATTAATCCGACCTATAAAATTTCATAAGGATCGGCCGACTATATCCTATAGCTACCATATAATTGAACGATTTGAAATGCCATAACTTTGGTGTTTGTAAAGATAGGATGTTGGGATTTTCTATGGGTATTAGTTTTCCCAATCAATCCGACCTACCAAATTTAATAAGGATCGGCCGACTATATCCTACAGTCGCCATATAACTGATTGATCGGAAGAGCTATAACTTTGGTGTTTGTAAAGTTAGGGAGTTGGGACTTTCTATGGGTTTTATTTTTGGGCAATCAATCCGGCCTACCATATATCATAAGGATCGGCTGACTATATCCTATAGCTACCTATAACTGAACGATTGGAAATGCCATAATTTTCGTGTTCGTAAAGTTAGGAAGTTGGGACTTTCTATGGGTTTTATTTTTGGCCAATCGATCCGACCTACCAAATTTCATAAGGATCGGCCGACTATATCCTACAGCCGCCATATAACTGATTGATCGGAAAAGCCATAACTTTGGTGTTTGTAAAGTTAGGAATTTGGGGCTTTCTTTTATTTTTGGCCAATTGATCGGACTTACCAAATTTCATAAGGATCGGCCGACTATATCCTATAGCTACCAAATAACTGAACGATTGGAAATGCCATTACTTTGGTGTTTGTAAAGTTAGGGAGTTGGGACTTTCTTTGGGTTTTATTTTTGGGCAATCAATCCGACCTAAAAAATTTCATAAGGATCGGCCGATTATATCCTACAGCCGCCATATAACTGATTGATCGGAAAAGCCATAACTTTGGTGTTTGTAAAGTTAGGAAGTTGGGACTTTCTATGGGTTTTATTTTTGGGCAATCAATCCGACCTACCAAATATCATAAGGATCGGCTGACTATATCCTATAGCTACCATATAACTAAACGATTGGAAATGCCATAACTTTGGTGTTTGTAAGGTTAGAAATTTGGGATTTTATATGGGTTTTATTTTTCCTAATCAATCCGACCTACCAAATTTCATAAGGATCGGCCGACTATATCCTATAGCTACCAAATAACTGAACGATTGGAAATGCCATTACTTTGGTGTTTGTAAAGTTAGGGAGTTGGGACTTTCTTTGGGTTTTATTTTTGGGCAATCAATCCGACCTTAAAAATTTCATAAGGATCGGCCGACTATATCCTACAGCCGCCATAAAACTGAAAGATTGGAAATGCCATAACTTTGGGGTTTGTAAAGGTAAAAAGTTGGGATTTTCAATGGGTTTTATTTTTCCCAATCAATCCGACCTACCAAATTTCATAAGGATCGGCCGACTATATCCTACAGCCGCCATATAACTGATTGATCGGAAAAGCCATAACTTTGGTGTTTGTAAAGTTAGGAAGTTGGGATTTTTTAAAGGTTTTATATTTGGCAAATCAATCCGACCTACGAAATATCATAAGGATCGGCCGACTATATCCCATAGCTACCATATAACTAAACGATTGGAAATGCCATAACTTTGGTGTTTGTAAGGTTAGAAATTTGGGATTTTATATGGGTTTTATTTTTCCTAATCAATCCGACCTACCAAATTTCATAAGAATCGGCCGACTATATCCTATAGCTACCATATAACTGAACGATTGGAAATGCCATAACTTTGGTGTTTGTAAAGATAGAAAGTTGGGATTTTCTATGGGTTTTAGTTTTCCCAATCAATCCGACCTACCAAATTTCATAAGGATCGGCCGACTATATCCTATAGCTACCATATAACTGAACGATTGGAAATGCCATAACTTTGGTGTTTGTAACGTTAGAAAGTTGGGATTTCCAATGGGTTTTATTTTTCCCAATCAATCCGACCTACCAAATTTCATAAGGATCGGCCGACTATATCCTATAGCTACCATATAACTGAACGATTGGAAATTCCATAACTTTGGTGTTTGTAACGTTAGAAAGTTGGAATTTTCTAGGGGTTTCATTTTTCCCAATTAATCCGACCTACCAAATTTCATAAGGATCGGCCGACTATATCCTATAGCTACCATATAACTGAACGATTTGAAATGCCATAACTTTGGTGTTTGTAAAGATAGGAAGTTGGGATTTTCTATGTGTTTTAGTTTTCCCAATCAATCCGACCTACCAAATTTCATAAGGATCGGCCGACTATATCCTACAGCCGCCATATAACTGATTGATCGGAAAAGCCATAACTTTGGTGTTTGTAAGGTTAGGAAGTTGGGATTTTTTAAAGGTTTTATATTTGGCCAATCAATCCGACCTACGAAATATCATAAGGATCGGCCGACTATATCCCATAGCTACCATATAACTAAACGATTGGAAATGCCATAACTTTGGTGTTTGTAAGGTTAGAAATTTGGGATTTTCTATGGGTTTTATTTTTCCCAATCAATCCGACCTACCAAATTTCATAAGGATCGGCCGACTATATCCTATAGCTACCATATAACTGAACGATTGGAAATGCCATAACTTTGGTGTTTGTAAAGATAGAAAGTTGGGATTTTCTATGGGTTTTAGTTTTCCCAATCAATCCGACCTACCAAATTTAATAAGGATCGGCCGACTATATCCTATAGCTACCATATAACTGAACGATTGGAAATGCCATAACTTTGGTGTTTGTAACGTTAGAAAGTTGGGATTTCCAATGGGTTTTATTTTTCCCAATCAATCCGACCTACCAAATTTCATAAGGATCGGCCGACTATATCCTATAGCTACCATATAACTGAACGATTGGAAATTCCATAACTTTGGTGTTTGTAACGTTAGAAAGTTGGAATTTTCTAGGGGTTTTATTTTTCCCAATTAATCCGACCTACCAAATTTCATAAGGATCGGCCGTCTATATCCTATAGGTACCATATAACTGAACGATTTGAAATGCCATAACTTTGGTGTTTGTAAAGATAGGAAGTTGGGATTTTCTATGGGTTTTAGTTTTCCCAATCTATCCGACCTACCAAATTTCATAAGGATCGGCCGACTATATCCTACAGCCGCCATATAACTGATTGATCGGAAAAGCCATAACTTTGGTGTTTGTAAGGTTAGGAAGTTGGGATTTTTTAAAGGTTTTATATTTGGCCAATCAATCCGACCTACGAAATATCATAAGGATCGGCCGACTATATCCCATAGCTACCATATAACTAAACGATTGGAAATGCCATAACTTTGGTGTTTGTAAGGTTAGAAATTTGGGATTTTCTATGGGTTTTATTTTTCCCAATCAATCCGACCTAGCAAATTTCATAAGGATCGGACGACTATATCCTATAGCTACCATATAACTGAACGATTGGAAATGCCATAACTTTGGTGTTTGTAAAGATAGAAAGTTGGGATTTTCTATGGGTTTTAGTTTTCCCAATCAATCCGACCTACCAAATTTAATAAAGATCGGCCGACTATATCCTACAGTCGCCATATAACTAATTGATCGGAAAAGCCATAACTTTGGTGTTTGTAAAGTTAGGGAGTTGGGACTTTCTATGGGTTTTATTTTTGGGCAATCAATCCGGCCTACCAAATATCATAAGGATCGGCTGACTATATCCTATAGCCACCTATAACTGAACGATTGGAAATGCCATAATTTTGGTGTTTGTAAAGTTAGAAAGTTGGAATTTTCTATGGTTGTTATTTTTCCCAATCAATCCGACCAAACAAATTGCATAAGGATCGGCCGACTATATCCTACAGCCGCCATATAACTAATTGATCGGAAAAGCCATAACTTTGGTGTTTGTAAAGTTAGGGTGTTGGGACCTTCTATGGGTTTTATTTTTGGGCAATCAATCCGACCTACCAAATATCATAAGGATCGGCCGACTATATCCTATAGCTACCTATAACTGAACGATTGGAAATGCCATCATTTTGGTGTTTGTAAAGTTAGAAAGTTGGGATTTTCTATGGTTGTTATTTTTCCCAATCAATCCTTCCTACCAAATTTCATAAGGATCGGCCGACTATATCCTACAGCTGCCATATAACTGATTGATCGGAAAAGCCATAACTTTGGTGTTTGTAAAGTTAGGACTTTCTATGGGTTTTCAATCAATTGGCAATCAATCCGACCTACCAAATATCATAAGGATCGGCCGACTATATTCTTTAGCTACCTATAACTGAACGATTGGAAATGCCATAATTTTGGTGTTTGTAAAGTTAGAAAGTTGGGATTTTCTATGGTTGTTATTTTTCCCAATCAATCCGACCAAACAAATTGCATAATGATCGGCCGACTATATCCTACAGCCGCCATATAACTGATTGATCGGAAAAGCCATAACTTTGGTGCTTGTAAAGTTAGGAAGTTGGGACTTTCTAAGGGTTTTATTTTTGGGTAATCAATCCGACCTACCAAATATCATAAGGATCGGCCGACTATATCCTATAGCTACCTATAACTGAACGATTGGAAATTCCATAACTTTGGTGTTTGTAACGTTAGAAAGTTGGAATTTTCTAGGGGTTTTATTTTTCCCAATTAATCCGACCTACCAAATTTCATAAGGATCGGCCGTCTATATCCTATAGGTACCATATAACTGAACGATTTGAAATGCCATAACTTTGGTGTTTGTAAAGATAGGAAGTTGGGATTTTCTATGGGTTTTAGTTTTCCCAATCTATCCGACCTACCAAATTTCATAAGGATCGGCCGACTATATCCTACAGCCGCCATATAACTGATTGATCGGAAAAGCCATAACTTTGGTGTTTGTAAGGTTAGGAAGTTGGGATTTTTTAAAGGTTTTATATTTGGCCAATCAATCCGACCTACGAAATATCATAAGGATCGGCCGACTATATCCCATAGCTACCATATAACTAAACGATTGGAAATGCCATAACTTTGGTGTTTGTAAGGTTAGAAATTTGGGATTTTCTATGGGTTTTATTTTTCCCAATCAATCCGACCTACCAAATTTCATAAGGATCGGACGACTATATCCTATAGCTACCATATAACTGAACGATTGGAAATGCCATAACTTTGGTGTTTGTAAAGATAGAAAGTTGGGATTTTCTATGGGTTTTAGTTTTCCCAATCAATCCGACCTACCAAATTTAATAAGGATCGGCCGACTATATCCTACAGTCGCCATATAACTAATTGATCGGAAAAGCCATAACTTTGGTGTTTGTAAAGTTAGGGAGTTGGGACTTTCTATGGGTTTTATTTTTGGGCAATCAATCCGGCCTACCAAATATCATAAGGATCGGCTGACTATATCCTATAGCTACCTATAACTGAACGATTGGAAATGCCATAATTTTGGTGTTTGTAAAGTTAGAAAGTTGGAATTTTCTATGGTTGTTATTTTTCCCAATCAATCCGACCAAACAAATTGCATAAGGATCGGCCGACTATATCCTACAGCCGCCATATAACTAATTGATCGGAAAAGCCATAACTTTGGTGTTTGTAAAGTTAGGGTGTTGGGACCTTCTATGGGTTTTATTTTTGGGCAATCAATCCGACCTACCAAATATCATAAGGATCGGCCGACTATATCCTATAGCTACCTATAACTGAACGATTGGAAATGCCATCATTTTGGTGTTTGTAAAGTTAGAAAGTTGGGATTTTCTATGGTTGTTATTTTTCCCAATCAATCCTTCCTACCAAATTTCATAAGGATCGGCCGACTATATCCTACAGCTGCCATATAACTGATTGATCGGAAAAGCCATAACTTTGGTGTTTGTAAAGTTAGGACTTTCTATGGGTTTTCAATCAATTGGCAATCAAACCGACCTACCAAATATCATAAGGATCGGCCGACTATATTCTTTAGCTACCTATAACTGAACGATTGGAAATGCCATAATTTTGGTGTTTGTAAAGTTAGAAAGTTGGGATTTTCTATGGTTGTTATTTTTCCCAATCAATCCGACCAAACAAATTGCATAATGATCGGCCGACTATATCCTACAGCCGCCATATAACTGATTGATCGGAAAAGCCATAACTTTGGTGTTTGTAAAGTTAGGAAGTTGGGACTTTCTAAGGGTTTTATTTTTGGGTAATCAATCCGACCTACCAAATATCATAAGGATCGGCCGACTATATCCTATAGCTACCTATAACTGAACGATTGGAAATTCCATAACTTTGGTGTTTGTAACGTTAGAAAGTTGGAATTTTCTAGGGGTTTTATTTTTCCCAATTAATCCGACCTACCAAATTTCAAAAGGATCGTCCGACTATATCCTATAGCTACCATATAACTGAACGATTGGAAATGCCATAACTTTGGTGTTTTTAAAGATAGAAACTTGGGATTTTCTATGGGTTTTAGTTTTCCCAATCAATCCGACCTACCAAATATCATAAGGATCGGCCGACTATATCCTATAGCTACCTATAACTGAACGATTGAAAATCCCATAATTTTGGTGTTTGTAAAGTTAGAAAGTTGGGATTTTCTATGGTTGTTATTTTTCCCAATCAATCCTTCCTACCAAATTTCATAAGGATCGGCCGACTATATCCTACAGCCGCCTTATAACTGATTGATCGGAAAAGCCATAACGTTGGGGTTTGTAAAGTTAGGAAGTTGGGATTTTTTATTGGTTTTATATGAGGCCAATCAATCCGACCTACCAAATATCATAAGGATCGGCCGACTATATCCTATAGCTACCATATAACTGAACGATTGGAAATGCCATAACTTTGGTGTTTGTAACGTTAGAAAGTTGGGCTTTCCTATGGGTTTTATTTTTCCCAATCAATCCGACCTACCAAATTTCATAAGGATCGGCCGACTATATCGTATAGCTACCATATAACTGAACGATTGGAAATGCCATAACTTTGGTGTGTGTAAAGATAGAAAGTTGGGATTTTCTATGGGTTTTAGTTTTCCCAATCAATCCGACCTACCAAATTTCATTAGGATCGGCCGACTATATCCTAAAGCTACCATATAACTGAACGATTGGAAATGCCATAACTTTGGTGTTTGTAACGTTAGAAAGTTGGGATTTCCTATGGGTTTTATTTTTCCCAATCAATCCGACCTACCAAATTTCATAAGGATCGGCCGACTATATCCTATAGCTACCATATAGCTGAACGATTGGAAATGCCATAACTTTGGTGTTTGTAAAGATAGAAAGTTGGGATTTTCTATGGGTTTTTGTTTTCCCAATCAATCCGACCTACCAAATTGCATAAGGATCGGCCGGCTATATCCTACAGTCGCCATATAACTGATTGATCGAAAAAGCCATAACTTTGGTGTTTGTAAAGTTAGGAAGTTGGGATGTTTTATAAGTTTTATATCTGGCCAATCAATCCGACATACCAAATATCATAAGGATCGGCCGACTATATCCTATAGCTACCATATAACTGAACGATTGGAAATGCCATAACTTTGGTGTTTGTAAGGTTAGAAATTTGGGATATTCTATGGGTTTTATTTTTCCCAATCAATCCGACCTACCAAATTTCATAAGGATCGGCCGACTAGATCCTATAGCTACCATATAACTGAACGATTGGAAATGCCATAACTTTGGTGTTTGTAACGTTAGAAAGTTGGGATTTTCTATGGTTGTTATTTTTCCCAATCAATCCTTCCTACCAAATTTCATAAGGATCGGCCGACTATATCCTACAGCTGCCATATAACTGATTGATCGAAAAAGCCATAACTTTGGTGTTTGTAAAGTTAGGAAGTTGGGATGTTTTATAAGTTTTATATCTGGCCAATCAATCCGACATACCAAATATCATAAGGATCGGCCGACTATATCCTATAGCTACCATATAACTGAACGATTGGAAATGCCATAACTTTGGTGTTTGTAAGGTTAGAAATTTGGGATATTCTATGGGTTTTATTTTTCCCAATCAATCCGACCTACCAAATTTCATAAGGATCGGCCGACTAGATCCTATAGCTACCATATAACTGAACGATTGGAAATGCCATAACTTTGGTGTTTGTAACGTTAGAAAGTTGGGATTTTCTATGGTTGTTATTTTTCCCAATCAATCCTTCCTACCAAATTTCATAAGGATCGGCCGACTATATCCTACAGCTGCCATATAACTGATTGATCGAAAAACCCATAACTTTGGTGTTTGTAAAGTTAGGAAGTTGGGATGTTTTATAAGTTTTATATCTGGCCAATCAATCCGACATACCAAATATCATAAGGATCGGCCGACTATATCCTATAGCTACCATATAACTGAACGATTGGAAATGCCATAACTTTGGTGTTTGTAAGGTTAGAAATTTGGGATATTCTATGGGTTTTATTTTTCCCAATCAATCCGACCTACCAAATTTCATAAGGATCAGCCGACTACATCCTACAGCCGCCATATAACTGATTGATCGGAAAAGCCATAACTTTGGTGTTTGTAAAGTTAGGGAGTTGGGACTTTTTATGGGTTTTATTTTTGGGCAATCAATCCGACCTACCAAATATCATAAGGATCGGCCGACTATATCCTATAGCTACCTATAACTGAACGATTGGAAATCCCATAATTTTGGTGTTTGTAAAGTTAGAAAGTTGGGATTTTCTATGGTTGTTATTTTTCCCAATCAATCCGACCTACCAAATTTCATAAGGATCGGCCAACTATATCCTACAGCCGCCTTATAACTGATTGATCGGAAAAGCCTTAACTTGGGTGTTTGTAAAGTTAGGAAGTTGGGATTTTTTATAGGTTTTATATTTGGCCAATCAATCCGACCTACCAAATATCATAAGGATCGGCCGACTATATCCTACAGCTACCATATAACTGAACGATTGGAAATGCCTTAACTTTGGTGTTTGTAAAGATAGAAAGTTGGGATTTTCTATGGGTTTTAGTTTTCCCAATCAATCCGACCAACCAAATTTCATAAGGATCGGCCGACTATATCCTATAGCTACCATATAACTGAACGATTGGAAATGCCATAACTTTGGTGTTTGTAAGGTTAGAAATTTGGGATATTCTATGGGTTTTATTTTTCCCAATCAATCCGACCTACCAAATTTCATAAGGATCAGCCGACTACATCCTACAGCCGCCATATAACTGATTGATCGGAAAAGCCATAACTTTGGTGTTTGTAAAGTTAGGGAGTTGGGACTTTTATGGGTTTTATTTTTGGGCAATCAATCCGACCTACCAAATATCATAAGGATCGGCCGACTATATCCTATATCTACCTATAACTGAACGATTGGAAATCCCATAATTTTGGTGTTTGTAAAGTTAGAAAGTTGGGATTTTCTATGGTTGTTATTTTTCCCAATCAATCCGACCTACCAAATTTCATAAGGATCGGCCAACTATATCCTACAGCTGCCATATAACTGATTGATCGAAAAAGCCATAACTTTGGTGTTTGTAAAGTTAGGAAGTTGGGATGTTTTATAAGTTTTATATCTGGCCAATCAATCCGACATACCAAATATCATAAGGATCGGCCGACTATATCCTATAGCTACCATATAACTGAACGATTGGAAATGCCATAACTTTGGTGTTTGTAAGGTTAGAAATTTGGGATATTCTATGGGTTTTATTTTTCCCAATCAATCCGACCTACCAAATTTCATAAGGATCGGCCGACTAGATCCTATAGCTACCATATAACTGAACGATTGGAAATGCCATAACTTTGGTGTTTGTAACGTTAGAAAGTTGGGATTTTCTATGGTTGTTATTTTTCCCAATCAATCCTTCCTACCAAATTTCATAAGGATCGGCCGACTATATCCTACAGCTGCCATATAACTGATTGATCGAAAAAGCCATAACTTTGGTGTTTGTAAAGTTAGGAAGTTGGGATGTTTTATAAGTTTTATATCTGGCCAATCAATCCGACATACCAAATATCATAAGGAACGATTGGAAATCCCATAATGTTGGTGTTTGTAAAGTTAGAAAGTTGGGATTTTGTATGGTTGTTATTTTTCCCAATCAATCCGACCTACCAAATTTCATAAGGATCGGCCAACTATATCCTACAGCCGCCTTATAACTGATTGATCGGAAAAGCCTTAACTTGGGTGTTTGTAAAGTTAGGAAGTTGGGATTTTTTATAGGTTTTATATTTGGCCAATCAATCCGACCTACCAAATATCATAAGGATCGGCCGACTATATCCTATAGCTACCATATAACTGAACGATTGGAAATGCCATAACTTTGGTGTTTGTAAAGATAGAAAGTTGGGATTTTCTATGGGTTTTAGTTTTCCCAATCAATCCGACCTACCAAATTTCATAAGGATCGGCCGACTAGATCCTATAGCTACCATATAACTGAACGATTGGAAATGCCATAACTTTGGTGTTTGTAACGTTAGAAAGTTGGGATTTCCAATGGGTTTTATTTTTCCCAATCAATCCGACCTACCAAATTTCATAAGGATTGTTCGACTATATCCTATAGCTACCATATAACTGAACGATTGGAAATTCCATAACCTTGGTGTTTGTAACGTTAGAAAGTTGGAATTTTCTAGGGGTTTTATTTTTCCCAATTAATCCGACCTACCAAATTTTATAAGGATCGGCCGACTATATCCTACAGCCGCCATAAAACTGAAAGATTGGAAATGCCATAACTTTGGTGTTTGTAAAGTTAGGAATTTGGGGCTTTCTTTTATTTTTGGCCAATTGATCGGACTTACCAAATTTCATAAGGATCGGCCGACTATATCCTATAGCTACCATATAACTGAACGATTTGAAATGCCATAACTTTGGTGTTTGTAAAGATAGGAAGTTGGGATTTTCTATGGGTTTTAGTTTTCCCAATCAATCCGACCTACCAAATTTCATAAGGATCGTTCGACTATATCCTACAGCCGCCATATAACTGATTGATCGGAAAAGCCATAACTTTGGTGTTTGTAAGGTTAGGAAGTTGGGATTTTTTAAAGGTTTTATATTTGGCCAATCAATCCGACCTACGAAATATCATAAGGATCGGCCGACTATATCCCATAGCTACCATATAACTAAACGATTGGAAATGCCATAACTTTGGTGTTTGTAAGGTTAGAAATTTGGGATTTTCTATTGGTTTTATTTTTCCCAATCAATCCGACCAAACAAATTGCATAAGGATCGGCCGACTATATCCTACAGCCGCCATAAAACTGAAAGATTGGAAATGCCATAACTTTGGTGTTTGTAAAGTTAGGAATTTGGGGCTTTCTTTTATTTTTGGCCAATTGATCGGACTTACCAAATTCCATAAGGATCGGCCGACTATATCCTATAGCTACCATATAACTGAACGATTGGAAATGCCATAACTTTGGTGTTTGTAAAGATAGAAAGTTGGGATTTTCCATGGGTTTTAGTTTTCCCAATCAATCCGACCTACCAAATTTAATAAGGATCGGCCGACTATATCCTACAGTCGCCATATAACTGATTGATCGGAAAAGCCATAACTTTGGTGTTTGTAAAGTTAGGGAGTTGGGACTTTCTATGGGTTTTATTTTTGGGCAATCAATCCGGACTACCAAATATCATAAGGATCGGCTGACTATATCCTATAGCTACCTATAACTGAACGATTGGAAATGCCATAATTTTGGTGTTTGTAAAGTTAGAAAGTTGGAATTTTCTATGGTTGTTATTTTTCCCAATCAATCCGACCAAACAAATTGCATAAGGATCGGCCGACTATATCCTACAGCCGCCATATAACTGATTGATCGGAAAAGCCATAACTTTGGTGTTTGTAAAGTTAGGGTGTTGGGACTTTCTATGGGTTTTATTTTTGGGCAATCAATCCGACCTACCAAATATCATAAGGATCGGCCGACTATATCCTATAGCTACCTATAACTGAACGATTGGAAATGCCATCATTTTGGTGTTTGTAAAGTTAGAAAGTTGGGATTTTCTATGGTTGTTATTTTTCCCAATCAATCCTTCCTACCAAATTTCATAAGGATCGGCCGACTATATCCTACAGCTGCCATATAACTGATTGATCGGAAAAGCCATAACTTTGGTGTTTGTAAAGTTAGGACTTTCTATGGGTTTTCAATCAATTGGCAATCAATCCGACCTACCAAATATCATAAGGATCGGCCGACTATATTCTTTAGCTACCTATAACTGAACGATTGGAAATGCCATAATTTTGGTGTTCGTAAAGTTAGGAAGTTGGGACTTTCCATGGGTTTTATTTTTGGCCAATCGATCCGACCTACCAAATTTCATAAGGATCGGCCGACTATATCCTACAGCCGCCATATAACTGATTGATCGGAAAAGCCATAACTTTGGTGTTTGTAAAGTTGGGAACTTGGGGCTTTCTTTTATTTTTGGCCAATTGATCGGACCAAATTTCATAAGGATCGGCCGACTATATCCTATAGCTACCATATAACTGAACGATTGGAAATGCCATAACTTTGGTGTTTGTAAAGATAGAAAGTTGGGATTTTCTATGGGTTTTATTTTTCCTAATCAATCCGACCTACCAAATTTCATAAGGATCGGCCGACTATATCCTATAGCTACCATATAACTGAACGATTGGAAATGCCATAACTTTGGTGTTTGTAAAGATAGAAAGTTGGGATTTTCTATGGGTTTTAGTTTTCCCAATCAATCCGACCTACCAAATTTCATAAGGATCGGCCGACTATATCCTATAGCTACCATATAACTGAACGATTGGAAATGCCATAACTTTGGTGTTTGTAACGTTAGAAAGTTGGGATTTCCAATGGGTTTTATTTTTCCCAATCAATCCGACCTACCAAATTTCATAAGGATCGGCCGACTATATCCTATAGCTACCATATAACTGAACGACTGGAAATTCCATAACTTTGGTGTTTGTAACGTTAGAAAGTTGGAATTTTCTAGGGGTTTTATTTTTCCCAATTAATCCGACCTACCAAATTTCATAAGGATCGGCCGACTATATCCTACAGTCGCCATATAACTGATTGATCGGAAAAGCCATAACTTTGGTGTTTGTAAAGTTAGGGAGTTGGGACTTTCTATGGGTTTTATTTTTGGGCAATCAATCCGGCCTACCAAATATCATAAGGATCGGCTGACTATATCCTATAGCTACCATATAACTGAACGATTGGAAATGCCATAACTTTGGTGTTTGTAAAGATAGAAAGTTGGGATTTTCTATGGGTTTTAGTTTTCCCAATCAATCCGACCTACAGAATTTAATAAGGATCGGCCGACTATATCCTACAGTCGCCATATAACTGATTGATCGGAAAAGCCATAACTTTGGTGTTTGTAAAGTTAGGGAGTTGGGACTTTCTATGGGTTTTATTTTTGGGCAATCAATCCGGCCTACCAAATAAAGTTAGGGAGTTGGGACTTTCTATGGGTTTTATTTTTGGGCAATCAATCCGGCCTACCAAATATCATAAGGATCGGCTGACTATATCCTATAGCTACCTATAACTGAACGATTGGAAATGCCATAATTTTGGTGTTTGTAAAGTTAGAAAGTTGGAATTTTCTATGGTTGTTATTTTTCCCAATCAATCCGACCAAACAAATTGCATAAGGATCGGCCGACTATATCCTACAGCCGCCATATAACTGATTGATCGGAAAAGCCATAACTTTGGTGTTTGTAAAGTTAGGGTGTTGGGACTTTCTATGGGTTTTATTTTTGGGCAATCAATCCGACCTACCAAATATCATAAGGATCGGCCGACTATATCCTATAGCTACCTATAACTGAACGATTGGAAATGCCATCATTTTGGTGTTTGTAAAGTTAGAAAGTTGGGATTTTCAATGGGTTTTATTTTTCCCAATCAATCCGACCTACCAACTTTCATAAGGATCGGCCGACTATATCCTACAGCCGCCATATAACTGATTGATCGGAAAAGCCATAACTTTGGTGTTTGTAAAGTTAGGAAGTTGGGATTTTTTAAAGGTTTTATATTTGGCCAATCAATCCGACCTACGAAATATCATAAGGATCGGCCGCCTATATCCCATAGCTACCATATAACTAAACGATTGGAAATGAAATACCTTTCGTGTTTGTAAGGTTAGAAATTTGGGACTTTCTATGGGTTTTATTTTTGGGCAATCAATCCGACCTACCAAATATCATAAGGATCGGCCGACTATATCCTAAAGCTACCTAAAACTGAACGATTGGAAATCCCATAATGTTGGTATTTGTAAAGTTAGAAAGTTGGGATTTTCTATGGTTTTTATTTTTCCCAATCAATCCGACCTACCAAATTTCATAAGGATCGGCCGACTATATCCTATAGCTACCATATAACTGAACGATTGGAAATGCCATAACTTTGGTGTTTGTAAAGATAGAAAGTTGGGATTTTCTATGGGTTTTAGTTTTCCCAATCAATCCGACCTACCAAATATCATAAGGATCGGCCGACTATATCCCATAGCTACCATATAACTGAACGATTGGAAATGCCATAACTTGTAAGTGTTTTTATTTTTCCCAATCAATCCGACCTACGAAATTTCATAAGGATCGGCCGACTATATCCTACAGCCGCCATATAACTTATTGATCGGAAAAGCCATAACTTTGGTGTTTGTAAAGTTAGGGAGTTGGGACTTTCTATGGGTTTTATTTTTGGGCAATCGATCCGACCTACAAAATTGCATAAGGATCGGCCGACTTTATCCTACAGCCGCCATAAAACTGAAAAATTGGAAATGCCCTAACTTTGGGGTTTGTAAAGGTAAAAAGTTGGGATTTTCAATGGGTTTTATTTTTCCCAATCAATCCGACCTACCAAATATCATAAGGATCGGCAGAGTATATTCCATAGCTACCATATAACTGAACGATTGGAAATGCCATAACTTTGGTGTTTGTAAGGTTAGAACTTTGGGATTTTCTATGGGTTTTATTTTTCCCAATCAATCCGACCTACCAAATTTCATAAGGATCGGCCGACTATATCCTTCAGCCGCCATATAACTGATTGATCGGAAAAGCCATAACTTTGGTGTTTGTAAAGTTAGGAAGTTGGGACTTTCTATGGGTTTTATTTTTGGGCAATCAATCCGACCTCATAAGGATCGGCCGACTATATCCTACAACTGTAAAGGTAAAAAGTTGGGATTTTCAATGGGTTTTATTTTTCCCAATCAATCCGACCTACCAAATTTCATAAGGATCGGCCGACTTTATCCTACAGCCGCCATATAACTGATTGATCGGAAAAGCCATAGCTTTGGTGTTTGTAAAGTTAGGAATTTGGGGCTTTCTTTTATTTTTGGCCAATTGATCGGACTTACCAAATTTCATAAGGATCGGCCGACTATATCCTATAGCTACCAAATAACTGAACGATTGGAAATGCCATAACTTTGGTGTTTGTAAAGTTAGGGAGTTGGGACTTTCTATGGATTTTATTTTTGGGCAATCAATCCGACCTACCAAATATCATAAGGATCGGCTATATGGTTGTTATTTTTCCCTATCAATCCTTCCTACCAAATTTCATAAGGATCGGCCGACTGTATCCTACAGCTGCCATATAACTGATTGATCGAAAAAGCCATAACTTTGGTGTTTGTAAAGTTAGGAAGTTGGGATATTTTCTAAGTTTTATATTTGGCCAATCAATCCGACCTACCAAATTTCATAAGGATCGGCCGACTACATCCTACAGCCGCCATATAACTGATTGATCGGAAAAGCCGTAACTTTGGTGTTTGTAAAGATAAGAAGTTGGGATTTTTTATAGGTTTTATATTTGGCCAATCAATCCGACCTACCAAATATCGTAAGGATCGGCCGAGTATATCCCATAGCTACCATATAACTGAACGATTGGAAATGCCATAACTTTGGTGTTTGTAAGGTTAGAAATTTGGGATTTTCTATGGGTTTTATTTTTCCCAATCAATATGACCTACCAAATTTCATAAGGATCGGCCGACCATATCCTACAGCCGCCATATAACTGATTGATCGGAAAAGCCATAACTTTGGTGTTTGTAAAGTTAGGAAGTTGGGACTTTCTATGGGTTTTATTTTTGGGCAATCAATCCGACCTAAAAAAATTTCATAAGGATCGGCCGACTATATCCTACAGCCGCCATAAAACTGAAAGATTAGAAATGCCATAACTTTGGGGTTTGTACAGGTAAAAAGTTGGGATTTTCAATGGGTTTTATTTTTCCCAATCAATCCGACCTACCAAATTTCATAAGGATCGGCCGACTATATACTACAGCCGCCATATAACTGATTGATCGGAAAAGCCATAACTTTGGTGTTTGTAAACTTAGGAAGTTGGGATTTTTTATTGATTTATATTTGGCCAATCAATCCGACTTACGAAATATCATAAGGATCGGCCGACTATATCCCATAGCTACCATATAACTAAACGATTGGAAATGCCATAACTTTGGTGTTTGTAAGGTTAGAAATTTGGGATTTTCTATGGGTTTTATTTTTCCCAATCAATCCGACCTACCAAATTTCATAAGGATCGGCCGACTATATCCTACAGCCGCTATATAACTGATTGATCGGAAAAGCCATAACTTTGGTGTTTGCAAAGTTAGGGAGTTGGGACTTTCTATGGGTTTTATTTTTGGGCAATCAATCCGACCTACCAAATATCATAAGGATCGGCCGACTATATCCTATAGCTACCTATAACTGAACGATTGGAAATCCCATAATGTTGGTGTTTGTAAAGATAGAAAGTTGGGATTTTCTATGGTTTTTATTTTTCCCAATCAATCCGACCTACCAAATTTCATAAGGATCGGCCGACTATATCCTATAGCTACCATATAACTGAACGATTGGAAATGCCATAACTTTGGTGTTTGTAAAGATAGGAAGTTGGGACTTTCTATGGGTTTTATTTTTGGGCAATCAATCCGACCTACAAAATTTCATAAGGATCGGCCGACTTTATCCTACAGCCGCCTTAAAACTGAAAAATTGGAAATGCCATAACTTTGGGGTTTGTAAAGGTAAAAAGTTGGGATTTTCAATGGGTTTTATTTTTCCCAATCAATCCGACCTACCAAATATCATAAGGATCGGCCGAGTATATCCAATAGCTACCATATAACTGAACGATTGGAAATGCCATAACTTTGGTGTTTGTAAGGTTAGAAATTTGGGATTTTCTATGGGTTTTATTTTTCCCAATCAATCCGACCTACCAAATTTCATAAGGATCGGCCGACTATATCCTACAGCCGCCATATAACTGATTGATCGGCAAAGCCATAACTTTGGTGTTTGTAAAGTTAGGAAGTTGGGACTTTCTATGGGTTTTATTTTTGGGCAATCAATCCGACCTACCAAATATCATAAGGATCGGCCGACTATATCCCATAGCTACTATATAACTGAACGATTGGAAATGCCATAACTTGTAAGTGTTTTTATTTTTCCCAATCAATCCGACCTACGAAATTTCATAAGGATCGGCCGACTATATCCTACAGCCGCCATATAACTTATTGATCGGAAAAGCCATAACTTTGGTGTTTGTAAAGTTAGGGAGTTGGGACTTTCTATGGGTTTTATTTTTGGGCAATCAATCCGACCTACAAAATTTCATAAGGATCGGCCGACTTTATCCTACAGCCGCCTTAAAACTGAAAAATTGGAAATGCCATAACTTTGGGGTTTGTAAAGGTAAAAAGTTGGGATTTTCAATGGGTTTTATTTTTCCCAATCAATCCGACCTACCAAATATCATAAGGATCGGCCGAGTATATCCAATAGCTACCATATAACTGAACGATCGGAAAAGCCATAGCTTTGGTGTTTGTAAAGTTAGGAATTTGGGGCTTTCTTTTATTTTTGGCCAATTGATCGGACTTACCAAATTTCATAAGGATCGGCCGACTATATCCTATAGCTACCAAATAACTGAACGATTGGAAATGCCATAACTTTGGTGTTTGTAAAGTTAGGGAGTTGGGACTTTCTATGGATTTTATTTTTGGGCAATCAATCCGACCTACCAAATATCATAAGGATCGGCTATATGGTTGTTATTTTTCCCTATCAATCCTTCCTACCAAATTTCATAAGGATCGGCCGACTGTATCCTACAGCTGCCATATAACTGATTGATCGAAAAAGCCATAACTTTGGTGTTTGTAAAGTTAGGAAGTTGGGATATTTTCTAAGTTTTATATTTGGCCAATCAATCCGACCTACCAAATTTCATAAGGATCGGCCGACTACATCCTACAGCCGCCATATAACTGATTGATCGGAAAAGCCGTAACTTTG
The DNA here is from genome assembly GCA_018153305.1 of Drosophila kurseongensis. Taxonomy (NCBI): domain Eukaryota; kingdom Metazoa; phylum Arthropoda; class Insecta; order Diptera; family Drosophilidae; genus Drosophila; species Drosophila kurseongensis. The sequence goes on from JAECXX010000001.1 coordinate 8,108,628, forward strand.
GTGTTTGTAAAGATAAGAAGTTGGGATTTTTTATAGGTTTTATATTTGGCCAATCAATCCGACCTACCAAATATCATAAGGATCGGCCGAGTATATCCCATAGCTACCATATAACTGAACGATTGGAAATGCCATAACTTTGGTGTTTGTAAGGTTAGAAATTTGGGATTTTCTATGGGTTTTATTTTTCCCAATCAATATGACCTACCAAATTTCATAAGGATCGGCCGACTATATCCTACAGCCGCCATATAACTGATTGATCGGCAAAGCCATAACTTTGGTGTTTGTAAAGTTAGGAAGTTGGGACTTTCTATGGGTTTTATTTTTGGGCAATCAATCCGACCTACCAAATATCATAAGGATCGGCCGACTATATCCCATAGCTACTATATAACTGAACGATTGGAAATGCCATAACTTGTAAGTGTTTTTATTTTTCCCAATCAATCCGACCTACGAAATTTCATAAGGATCGGCCGACTATATCCTACAGCCGCCATATAACTTATTGATCGGAAAAGCCATAACTTTGGTGTTTGTAAAGTTAGGGAGTTGGGACTTTCTATGGGTTTTATTTTTGGGCAATCAATCCGACCTACAAAATTTCATAAGGATCGGCCGACTTTATCCTACAGCCGCCTTAAAACTGAAAAATTGGAAATGCCATAACTTTGGGGTTTGTAAAGGTAAAAAGTTGGGATTTTCAATGGGTTTTATTTTTCCCAATCAATCCGACCTACCAAATATCATAAGGATCGGCCGAGTATATCCAATAGCTACCATATAACTGAACGATCGGAAAAGCCATAGCTTTGGTGTTTGTAAAGTTAGGAATTTGGGGCTTTCTTTTATTTTTGGCCAATTGATCGGACTTACCAAATTTCATAAGGATCGGCCGACTATATCCTATAGCTACCAAATAACTGAACGATTGGAAATGCCATAACTTTGGTGTTTGTAAAGTTAGGGAGTTGGGACTTTCTATGGATTTTATTTTTGGGCAATCAATCCGACCTACCAAATATCATAAGGATCGGCTATATGGTTGTTATTTTTCCCTATCAATCCTTCCTACCAAATTTCATAAGGATCGGCCGACTGTATCCTACAGCTGCCATATAACTGATTGATCGAAAAAGCCATAACTTTGGTGTTTGTAAAGTTAGGAAGTTGGGATATTTTCTAAGTTTTATATTTGGCCAATCAATCCGACCTACCAAATTTCATAAGGATCGGCCGACTACATCCTACAGCCGCCATATAACTGATTGATCGGAAAAGCCGTAACTTTGGTGTTTGTAAAGATAAGAAGTTGGGATTTTTTATAGGTTTTATATTTGGCCAATCAATCCGACCTACCAAATATCATAAGGATCGGCCGAGTATATCCCATAGCTACCATATAACTGAACGATTGGAAATGCCATAACTTTGGTGTTTGTAAGGTTAGAAATTTGGGATTTTCTATGGGTTTTATTTTTCCCAATCAATCCGACCTACCAAATTTCATAAGGATCGGCCGACTATATCCTACAGCCGCCATATATCTGATTGATCGGCAAAGCCATAACTTTGGTGTTTGTAAAGTTAGGGAGTTGGGACTTTCTATGGGTTTTATTTTTGGGCAATCAATCCGACCTACCAAATATCATAAGGATCGGCCGACTATATCCTATAGCTACCTATAACTGAACGATTGGAAATCCCATAATGTTGGTGTTTGTAAAGTTAGAAAGTTGGGATTTTCTATGTTTTTTATTTTTTCCAATCAATCCGACCTACCAAATTTCATAAGGATCGGCCGACTATATCCTATAGCTACCATATAACTGAACGATTGGAAATGCCATAACTTTGGTGTTTGTATAGATAGAAAGTTGGGATTTTCCATGGGTTTTAGTTTTCCCAATCGATCCGACCTACCAAATTTTATAAGGTTCGGCCGACTATATCCTATAGCTACCATATAACTAAACGATTGGAAAGGCCATAACTTTTAGGTGTTTTTATTTTTCCCAATCAACCCGACCTACGAAATTTCATAAGGATCGGCCGACTACATCCTACAGCCGCCATATAACTTATTGATCGGAAAAGCCATAACTTTGGTGTTTGTAAAGTTAGGGAGTTGGGACTTTCTATGGGTTTTATTTTTGGGCAATCAATCCGACCTACAAAATTTCATAAGGATCGGCCGACTTTATCCTACAGCCGCCTTAAAACTGAAAAATTGGAAATGCCATAACTTTGGGGTTTGTAAAGGTAAAAAGTTGGGATTTTCAATGGGTTTTATTTTTCCCAATCAATCCGACCTACCAAATATCATAAGGATCGGCCGAGTATATCCAATAGCTACCATATAACTGAACGATTGGAAATGCCATAACTTTGGTGTTTGTAAGGTTAGAAATTTGGGATTTTCTATGGGTTTTATTTTTCCCAATCAATCCGACCTACCAAATTTCATAAGGATCGGCCGACTATATCCTACAGCCGCCATATAACTGATTGATCGGCAAAGCCATAACTTTGGTGTTTGTAAAGTTAGGAAGTTGGGACTTTCTATGGGTTTTATTTTTGGGCAATCAATCCGACCTACCAAATATCATAAGGATCGGCCGACTATATCCAATAGCTACTATATAACTGAACGATTGGAAATGCCATAACTTGTAAGTGTTTTTATTTTTCCCAATCAATCCGACCTACGAAATTTCATAAGGATCGGCCGACTATATCCTACAGCCGCCATATAACTTATTGATCGGAAAAGCCATAACTTTGGTGTTTGTAAAGTTAGGGAGTTGGGACTTTCTATGGGTTTTATTTTTGGGCAATCAATCCGACCTACAAAATTTCATAAGGATCGGCCGACTTTATCCTACAGCCGCCTTAAAACTGAAAAATTGGAAATGCCATAACTTTGGGGTTTGTAAAGGTAAAAAGTTGGGATTTTCAATGGGTTTTATTTTTCCCAATCAATCCGACCTACCAAATATCATAAGGATCGGCCGAGTATATCCAATAGCTACCATATAACTGAACGATTGGAAATGCCATAACTTTGGTGTTTGTAAGGTTAGAAATTTGGGATTTTCTATGGGTTTTATTTTTCCCAATCAATCCGACCTACCAAATTTCATAAGGATCGGCCGACTATATCCTACAGCCGCCATATAACTGATTGATCGGCAAAGCCATAACTTTGGTGTTTGTAAAGTTAGGAAGTTGGGACTTTCTATGGGTTTTATTTTTGGGCAATCAATCCGACCTAAAAAATTTCATAAGGATCGGCCGACTATATCCTACAGCCGCCATAAAACTGAAAGATTGGAAATGCCATAACTTTGGGGTTTGTAAAGGTAAAATGTTTGGATTTTCAATGGGTTTTATTTTTCCCAATCAATCCGACCTACCAAATTTCATAAGGATCGGCCGACTATATCCTACAGCCGCCATATAACTGATTGATCGGAAAAGCCATAACTTTGGTGTTTGTAAAGTTAGGGAGTTGGGACTTTCTATGGGTTTTATTTTTGGGCAATCAATCCGACCTACCAAATATCATAAGGATCGGCCGACTATATCCTATAGCTACCTATAACTGAACGATTGGAAATCCCATAATGTTGGTGTTTGTAAGGTTAGAAATTTGGGATTTTCTATGTTTTTTATTTTTTCCAATCAATCCGACCTACCAAATTTCATAAGGATCGGCCGACTATATCCTATAGCTACCATATAACTGAACGATTGGAAATGCCATAACTTTGGTGTTTGTATAGATAGAAAGTTGGGATTTTCCATGGGTTTTAGTTTTCCCAATCGATCCGACCTACCAAATTTTATAAGGATCGGCCGACTATATCCTATAGCTACCATATAACTGAACGATTAGAAATGCCATAACTTGTAAGTGTGTTTATTTTTCCCAATCAATCCGACCTACGAAATTTCATAAGGATCGGCCGACTACATCCTACAGCCGCCATATAACTTATTGATCGGAAAAGCCATAACTTTGTAAAGTTAGGGAGTTGGGACTTTCTATGGGTTTTATTTTTGGGCACTCAATCCGACCTACCAAATATCATAAGGATCGGCCGACTATATCCCATAGCTACCATATAACTGAACGATTGGAAATGCCATAACTTGTAAGTGTTTTTATTTTTCCCAATCAATCTGACCTACGAAATTTCATAAGGATCGGCCGACTTTATCCTACAGCCGCCATAAAACTGAAAAATTGGAAATGCCATTACTTTGGGGTTTGTAAAGGTAAAAAGTTGGGATTTTCAATGGGTTTTAGTTTTCCCAATCGATCCGACCTACCAAATTTCATACGGATCGGCCGACTATATCCTACAGCCGCCATATAACTGATTGATCGGAAAAACCATAACTTTGGTGTTTGTAAAGTTAGGAAGTTGGGATTTTTTATAGGTGTTATATATGGCCAATCAATCCGACCTACCAAATATCATAAGGATCGGCCGACTATATCCCATAGCTACCATATAACTGAACGATTGGAAATGCCATAACTTTGGTGTTTGTAAAGTTAGAAAGTTGGGATTTTCTATGGTTTTTATTTTTCCCAATCAATCCGACCTACCAAATTTCATAAGGATCGGCCGACTATATCCTACAGCCGCCAAATAACTGATTGATCGGAAAAGCCATAACTTTGGTGTTTGTAAAGTTTGGAAGTTGGGATTTTTTATTGATTTATATTTGGCCAATCAATCCGACCTACCAAATATCATAAGGATCGGCCGACTATATCCTATAGCTACCATATAACTGAACGATTGGAAATGCCATAACTTTGGTGTTTGTAACGTTAGAAAGTTGGGATTTCCTATGGGTTTTATTTTTCCCAATCAATCCGACCTACCAAATTTCATAAGGATCGCCCGACTATATTCTATAGCTACCATATAACTGAACGATTGGAAATGCCATAACTTTGGTGTTTGTAAAGATAGAAAGTTGGGATTTTCTATGGGTTTTAGTTTTCCCAATCAATCCGACCTACCAAATTTCATAGAGATCGCCCGACTATATCCTATAGCTACCATATAACTGAACGATTGGAAATGCCATAACTTTGGTGTTTGTAACGTTAGAAAGTTGGGATTTCCTATTGGTTTTATTTTTCCCAATCAATCCGACCTACCAAATTTCATAAGGATCGGCCGACTATATCCTATAGCTACCATATAACTGATCGATTGGAAATGCCATAACTTTGGTGTTTGTAAAGATAGAAAGTTGGGATTTTCTATGGGTTTTAGTTTTCCCAATCAATCCGACCTACCAAATATCATAAGGATCGGCCGACTATATCCTATAGCTACCTATAACTGAACGATTGGAAATGCCATCATTTTGGTGTTTGTAAAGTTAGAAAGTTGGGATTTTCTATGGTTGTTATTTTTCCCAATCAATCCTTCCTACCACATTTCATAAGGATCGGCCGACTATATCCTACAGCTGCCATATAACTGATTGATCGGAAAAGCCATAACTTTGGTGTTTGTAAAGTTAGGGAGTTGGCACTTTATAAGGGTTTTATTTTTGGGCAATCAATCCGACCTACCAAATATCATAAGGATCGGCCGACTATATCCTATAGCTACCTGATGGTGAATAGATCACGCTAAATGGTTTGTAAGACCACTTTCAAATTGGGTTGATAGAAAAATGCTTAATTAGTTCACAATAAGAATTTACGCTTTATTACATGTTGACAGCTCGTGGTCAGGATGAAGAGAGAGAGAAATATCAAAGTGAGACCAGACCATCTCAAGAAAGAATATCTTACATGCTAATAAATATACTAGATTATTGTTATTAGTAATGAGGTTCCCCAACATCCCGGCCCACCCTGAAACTAAGTTTCTGAATTAGGCGGGATGGCAATTTTAGAAATGGGTCTAACAAGTTCTCCTTATGAAGTTCGCAGCTTTACGGCGCGTACCAGCCCGTCCTTGCCTGGATAGACCTCAATAATGCGCGCCAAAGTCCAAGCGGCGGGGGTGTATTTGAATCCTTGATGATCGCCATATCCCCAGTAGCAATGTTCGTCCTCTCCGTATTCCACTTAGGGCGTTGTTGAAGTGTAGGGTATGTTCTCCTGATGCCATCTCTTCCAAAAGCCTTGTAGCATTGCCTGTACATTTTGCCAGTAATCCAGTCGGCTAACTGCTATGTGGCCAAGATCGCCCTCTGGAACTGATGTATAAGGGCGTCCAATCAGCAAGTGTGCGGGTGACAAGTAGGAAACTTCGATGTCTGACGTAGCGAAGAGTAGGCGTGAATTGACGACGGATTCAATTTGAGCCAGAAGGGTGTGCATTTGCTCAAATGTGAGGATCGAATTACCGATGACACGACGCAGATGAAGCTTTACGGAGCGAACAGCTGATTCCCATTTTCCGCCCCAGTGGGGTGCGTGCGGTGGTATAAAACTCCATTTGATACCCTCGCTGGCCAACGCTTGGGTTACTTGAGTGTTATGCTGCTGCGACAGGATGAGCGTATACATTTCGTCTAACGCCTTCTTTGCTCCCACAAAGTTGCGACCGTTGTCGCTGTAGATGTGGGTACATTTGCCTCGACGGGAGATAAAACGACGAAGAGCAGCAAGAAATGTCTCCGTGCTAAGATCTGTAGCCAATTCCAAGTGAGTTGCGGAGGTCACTAGGCAGACGAATAGGCAAATGTATCCCTTTTCCTTTCGTGGATTCCGTCCCTTGTGCACTTTGAGTAGAAGCGGTCCGGCGTAGTCGCACCCAGTATTTTCGAATGGGTATGCTTGACGTACCCGAACAGCTGGCAAGTCCGCCATGTATTGATCAGTTGTTTTGTGGCGTTGGCGAAAACATTTGTGACAAGCATGTGTAAGCTTGCGAATCATGTTGCGTGCGCCAACTATCCAATACTGTTGGCGAACGATGACGAAAAGTGCTGTCACACCTGGGTGAAGATGTATCCTGTGCTCGTGTTCCAAAATAAGCAGAGAAATGCGATGATGTTTCGGCAGAATAATTGGATGCTTGACTTCCTCCGGTAGTAGCAAGTTTGAGAGGAGCCCACCTACACGAAGCAGGCCGTTCTTGCAAATTATGGGTGAGAGTGTTCGAAGTGTTGACGAATTTGACACAGCTTTTCCCCTTTGCAATAGGTGTAGATCGGATGAGAAGCTTCCTTGAGCCTGCCTTAGACAATAAATGCGGGCCTCGCTGATTTCCTCAAACGTGAGTGTGGGGTTTGACGGAATCGGTTTCTTTCTTCTTCGATGCATAAACCGTAAAACATAAGCAGTGCAGCGAATCAGCTTGGTCCAGGAAGAAATGCGAAACGATAGACACTCAATCGGGGACGCTTCAGGTTCAGATTCCATACGGCTGGATAGTGAAGAGGATTTCAGCCCATCCATTATGGTCGTGTCCAAAATTGTGTTGGAATTGTTGCCACTACGCAGCTTTGAAGCAAGAAGATCGTTGAGGTGTAGCCAATGTGGACCCTTCCACCACAGCTCATAGCTCATGAGATTGGCTGCTAGCATTCCCCTCGATGCGCAATCGGCAGGGTTATCCTTTGAGCCAACGTGATGCCATGCGCTGCGTGGTATGACATCCAGGATCTCCGAAGTACGGTTGGCGATAAAGGTCTTTCGCCACGAAAGGACAATCGTGGAATCGCACCAAGCATGCACAACTATATCCTTGTGGTGCAAGCCTTTTTTAACAGCTCGGAGAAGGCGAGTCAGCAATAGCGCGCCACAGAGTTCCAGCCGAGGAAGACTTTGTTGCTTTAGTGGCGCAACGCGTGTTTTAGCTGCCATAAGTGACACCAAGCAGGTGCCGTCTGCGTTGCTTACTCGGCTGTATATGACAGCGGCCTTTATAGATGCATCTGAAAATCCATGTAATTCGATTTTCCCCGATTCGTTGTGTACATAACGTGGAATCCTTAGGTTTGTTATATACTTGATATCGTCGCGACAGGTCTGCCACCACTCAGCCAGCTTCGGTGGGAGTTTGGAATCCCAGTCCAGGTCAAGTAGCCAGAGTTCTTGGAAAAGGATCTTGAACTGTACTACCACAGGCGCCAGAATACCTAGAGGATCAAAAATTCGTGAGACATCTGACAATACTTGCCGCTCAGTAGCATCTGGCTCCGTAGAAAGTGAAGCTTTGTAGGACAGGACGTCGTCTTGGGGATTCCATAGCATTCCTAAAACTTTAACCGCTCTGGTTATTTGGAGCTCGGCTTGTCGGGTGTGGCTGATGACGCTGCTGTTAGACACCCATTTGCCAAGCTCAAGCTTAGCCTTGGACATCAGCTGGATGAGTTCGTCGCGGCAGCTAAGTAGTTCGTCTTCAGTTTCAGCGTCGGTGAGGACATCGTCTACGTAAAAGTCCTCAAGCACAATTTTTGAGGCTGTGGGAAACTCATCCTGGTGGTCTCGCGCTAGTTGTTCCAGTACTCTGACAGCAAGAAACGGTGCACAGCTTGTTCCATAGGTGACTGTACAGAGTTGAAAATGTTGAAGAGGATCTTTCGGAGCTTCTCGCCATACGATCCGTTGAAAGTTGCGGTGCTGAGGGGCAACCCAGATCTGTCGAAACATTTTAACTATGTCCGCCGAAAACACAAACTTGTGCATTCGAAAGCGAAGGCATACATGAAAAAGGTTGCGTTGTATGCTGGGTCCGATGTGTAAGGCGTCATTTAGAGCGTGGCCGTTTAAGTCTTCAAATGACCCGTCAAATACCACGCGCAGCTTTTTCCCTAGAACTGGGTGGTGTGGCATGTAAAATGTTTTGGCTGATGTATTGCATTCTTCAGGGGCCAGCTTACGCATATGACCTAGGCTTAGATACTCGTTCATAAATTTTGAATATTGCTTGCGTAGCTCCATATCACGCTGCAAGCGACGTTCCACAGCATAGAAGCGTGAGACAGCGCCCTGCAGGCTGTCTCCGAACTCTTGGCATTCGTGTTTAAAAGGCAATTCAACGATGTATTTGCCGTCTGGGTCTCGGGAATGTGTGGTCAGAAAGTGCTGCTCCACCTTTTCGTGCGAAGGGTCTCGCTGTGTATGCTCAGTGTTATCCTCGATCACCCAAAAGCGTTGAAGAGAGGTGTTTATGTCAACAGTAGTCATGAGCGTGTTAGCGGTTAATGGATGCGGCATTGCAACGGAAGTGATTATCCATCCAAAGATCGAGCTGATGGCAATAATATTTCCATCGGTGTCATATTTTTTATCACCTGACAAAACGGACCAAATTTGTTCATTTCCCAGTAATATGTCTACAGGTGAAGATGTGTTAAACGAAGTATCGGCTAACTGGAGTCCATCGATTTCTATGGGTTTTAGTTTTCCCAATCAATCCGACCTACCAAATATCATAAGGATCGGCCGACTATATCCTATAGCTACCTGATGGTGAATAGATCACGCTAAATGGTTTGTAAGACCACTTTCAAATTGGGTTGATAGAAAAATGCTTAATTAGTTCACAATAAGAATTTACGCTTTATTACATGTTGACAGCTCGTGGTCAGGAGGAAGAGAGAGAGAAATATCAAAGTGAGACCAGACCATCTCAAGAAAGAATATCTTACATGCTAATAAATATACTAGATTATTGTTATTAGTAATGAGGTTCCCCAACATCCCGGCCCACCCTGAAACTAAGTTTCTGAATTAGGCGGGATGGCAATTTTAGAAATGGGTCTAACAAGTTCTCCTTATGAAGTTCGCAGCTTTACGGCGCGTACCAGCCCGTCCTTGCCTGGATAGACCTCAATAATGCGCGCCAAAGTCCAAGCGGCGGGGGGTGTATTTGAATCCTTGATGATCGCCATATCCCCAGTAGCAATGTTCGTCCTCTCCGTATTCCACTTAGGGCGTTGTTGAAGTGTAGGGTATGTTCTCCTGATGCCATCTCTTCCAAAAGCCTTGTAGCATTGCCTGTACATTTTGCCAGTAATCCAGTCGGCTAACTGCTATGTGGCCAAGATCGCCCTCTGGAACTGATGTATAAGGGCGTCCAATCAGCAAGTGTGCGGGTGACAAGTAGGAAACTTCGATGTCTGACGTAGCGAAGAGTAGGCGTGAATTGACGACGGATTCAATTTGAGCCAGAAGGGTGTGCATTTGCTCAAATGTGAGGATCGAATTACCGATGACACGACGCAGATGAAGCTTTACGGAGCGAACAGCTGATTCCCATTTTCCGCCCCAGTGGGGTGCGTGCGGTGGTATAAAACTCCATTTGATACCCTCGCTGGCCAACGCTTGGGTTACTTGAGTGTTATGCTGCTGCGACAGGATGAGCGTATACATTTCGTCTAACGCCTTCTTTGCTCCCACAAAGTTGCGACCGTTGTCGCTGTAGATGTGGGTACATTTGCCTCGACGGGAGATAAAACGACGAAGAGCAGCAAGAAATGTCTCCGTGCTAAGATCTGTAGCCAATTCCAAGTGAGTTGCGGAGGTCACTAGGCAGACGAATAGGCAAATGTATCCCTTTTCCTTTCGTGGATTCCGTCCCTTGTGCACTTTGAGTAGAAGCGGTCCGGCGTAGTCGCACCCAGTATTTTCGAATGGGTATGCTTGACGTACCCGAACAGCTGGCAAGTCCGCCATGTATTGATCAGTTGTTTTGTGGCGTTGGCGAAAACATTTGTGACAAGCATGTGTAAGCTTGCGAATCATGTTGCGTGCGCCAACTATCCAATACTGTTGGCGAACGATGACGAAAAGTGCTGTCACACCTGGGTGAAGATGTATCCTGTGCTCGTGTTCCAAAATAAGCAGAGAAATGCGATGATGTTTCGGCAGAATAATTGGATGCTTGACTTCCTCCGGTAGTAGCAAGTTTGAGAGGAGCCCACCTACACGAAGCAGGCCGTTCTTGCAAATTATGGGTGAGAGTGTTCGAAGTGTTGACGAATTTGACACAGCTTTTCCCCTTTGCAATAGGTGTAGATCGGATGAGAAGCTTCCTTGAGCCTGCCTTAGACAATAAATGCGGGCCTCGCTGATTTCCTCAAACGTGAGTGTGGGGTTTGACGGAATCGGTTTCTTTCTTCTTCGATGCATAAACCGTAAAACATAAGCAGTGCAGCGAATCAGCTTGGTCCAGGAAGAAATGCGAAACGATAGACACTCAATCGGGGACGCTTCAGGTTCAGATTCCATACGGCTGGATAGTGAAGAGGATTTCAGCCCATCCATTATGGTCGTGTCCAAAATTGTGTTGGAATTGTTGCCACTACGCAGCTTTGAAGCAAGAAGATCGTTGAGGTGTAGCCAATGTGGACCCTTCCACCACAGCTCATAGCTCATGAGATTGGCTGCTAGCATTCCCCTCGATGCGCAATCGGCAGGGTTATCCTTTGAGCCAACGTGATGCCATGCGCTGCGTGGTATGACATCCAGGATCTCCGAAGTACGGTTGGCGATAAAGGTCTTTCGCCACGAAAGGACAATCGTGGAATCGCACCAAGCATGCACAACTATATCCTTGTGGTGCAAGCCTTTTTAACAGCTCGGAGAAGGCGAGTCAGCAATAGCGCGCCACAGAGTTCCAGCCGAGGAAGACTTTGTTGCTTTAGTGGCGCAACGCGTGTTTTAGCTGCCATAAGTGACACCAAGCAGGTGCCGTCTGCGTTGCTTACTCGGCTGTATATGACAGCGGCCTTTATAGATGCATCTGAAAATCCATGTAATTCGATTTTCCCCGATTCGTTGTGTACATAACGTGGAATCCTTAGGTTTGTTATATACTTGATATCGTCGCGACAGGTCTGCCACCACTCAGCCAGCTTCGGTGGGAGTTTGGAATCCCAGTCCAGGTCAAGTAGCCAGAGTTCTTGGAAAAGGATCTTGAACTGTACTACCACAGGCGCCAGAATACCTAGAGGATCAAAAATTCGTGAGACATCTGACAATACTTGCCGCTCAGTAGCATCTGGCTCCGTAGAAAGTGAAGCTTTGTAGGACAGGACGTCGTCTTGGGGATTCCATAGCATTCCTAAAACTTTAACCGCTCTGGTTATTTGGAGCTCGGCTTGTCGGGTGTGGCTGATGACGCTGCTGTTAGACACCCATTTGCCAAGCTCAAGCTTAGCCTTGGACATCAGCTGGATGAGTTCGTCGCGGCAGCTAAGTAGTTCGTCTTCAGTTTCAGCGTCGGTGAGGACATCGTCTACGTAAAAGTCCTCAAGCACAATTTTTGAGGCTGTGGGAAACTCATCCTGGTGGTCTCGCGCTAGTTGTTCCAGTACTCTGACAGCAAGAAACGGTGCACAGCTTGTTCCATAGGTGACTGTACAGAGTTGAAAATGTTGAAGAGGATCTTTCGGAGCTTCTCGCCATACGATCCGTTGAAAGTTGCGGTGCTGAGGGGCAACCCAGATCTGTCGAAACATTTTAACTATGTCCGCCGAAAACACAAACTTGTGCATTCGAAAGCGAAGGCATACATGAAAAAGGTTGCGTTGTATGCTGGGTCCGATGTGTAAGGCGTCATTTAGAGCGTGGCCGTTTAAGTCTTCAAATGACCCGTCAAATACCACGCGCAGCTTTTTCCCTAGAACTGGGTGGTGTGGCATGTAAAATGTTTTGGCTGATGTATTGCATTCTTCAGGGGCCAGCTTACGCATATGACCTAGGCTTAGATACTCGTTCATAAATTTTGAATATTGCTTGCGTAGCTCCATATCACGCTGCAAGCGACGTTCCACAGCATAGAAGCGTGAGACAGCGCCCTGCAGGCTGTCTCCGAACTCTTGGCATTCGTGTTTAAAAGGCAATTCAACGATGTATTTGCCGTCTGGGTCTCGGGAATGTGTGGTCAGAAAGTGCTGCTCCACCTTTTCGTGCGAAGGGTCTCGCTGTGTATGCTCAGTGTTATCCTCGATCACCCAAAAGCGTTGAAGAGAGGTGTTTATGTCAACAGTAGTCATGAGCGTGTTAGCGGTTAATGGATGCGGCATTGCAACGGAAGTGATTATCCATCCAAAGATCGAGCTGATGGCAATAATATTTCCATCGGTGTCATATTTTTTATCACCTGACAAAACGGACCAAATTTGTTCATTTCCCAGTAATATGTCTACAGGTGAAGATGTGTTAAACGAAGTATCGGCTAACTGGAGTCCATCGATTTCTATGGGTTTTAGTTTTCCCAATCAATCCGACCTACCAAATATCATAAGGATCGGCCGACTATATCCTATAGCTACCTATAACTGAACGATTGGAAATGCCATCATTTTGGTGTTTGTAAAGTTAGAAAGTTGGGATTTTCTATGGTTGTTATTTTTCCCAATCAATCCTTCCTACCACATTTCATAAGGATCGGCCGACTATATCCTACAGCTGCCATATAACTGATTGATCGGAAAAGCCATAACTTTGGTGTTTGTAAAGTTAGGGAGTTGGCACTTTATAAGGGTTTTATTTTTGGGCAATCAATCCGACCTACCAAATATCATAAGGATCGGCCGACTATATCCTATAGCTACCTGATGGTGAATAGATCACGCTAAATGGTTTGTAAGACCACTTTCAAATTGGGTTGATAGAAAAATGCTTAATTAGTTCACAATAAGAATTTACGCTTTATTACATGTTGACAGCTCGTGGTCAGGAGGAAGAGAGAGAGAAATATCAAAGTGAGACCAGACCATCTCAAGAAAGAATATCTTACATGCTAATAAATATACTAGATTATTGTTATTAGTAATGAGGTTCCCCAACATCCCGGCCCACCCTGAAACTAAGTTTCTGAATTAGGCGGGATGGCAATTTTAGAAATGGGTCTAACAAGTTCTCCTGATGAAGTTCGCAGCTTTACGGCGCGTACCAGCCCGTCCTTGCCTGGATAGACCTCAATAATGCGCGCCAAAGTCCAAGCGGCGGGGGGTGTATTTGAATCCTTGATGATCGCCATATCCCCAGTAGCAATGTTCGTCCTCTCCGTATTCCACTTAGGGCGTTGTTGAAGTGTAGGGTAGGTACTCCTGATGCCATCTCTTCCAAAAGCCTTGTAGCATTGCCTGTACATTTTGCCAGTAATCCAGTCGGCTAACTGCTATGTGGCCAAGATCGCCCTCTGGAACTGATGTATAAGGGCGTCCAATCAGCAAGTGTGCGGGTGACAAGTAGGAAACTTCGATGTCTGACGTAGCGAAGAGTGGGCGTGAATTGACGACGGATTCAATTTGAGCCAGAAGGGTGTGCATTTGCTCAAATGTGAGGATCGAATTACCGATGACACGACGCAGATGAAGCTTTACGGAGCGAACAGCTGATTCCCATTTTCCGCCCCAGTGGGGTGCGTGCGGTGGTATAAAACTCCATTTGATACCCTCGCTGGCCAACGCTTGGGTTACTTGAGTGTTATGCTGCTGCGACAGGATGAGCGTATACATTTCGTCTAACGCCTTCTTTGCTCCCACAAAGTTGCGACCGTTGTCGCTGTAGATGTGGGTACATTTGCCTCGACGGGAGATAAAACGACGAAGAGCAGCAAGAAATGTCTCCGTGCTAAGATCTGTAGCCAATTCCAAGTGAGTTGCGGAGGTCACTAGGCAGACGAATAGGCAAATGTATCCCTTTTCCTTTCGTGGATTCCGTCCCTTGTGCACTTTGAGTAGAAGCGGTCCGGCGTAGTCGCACCCAGTATTTTCGAATGGGTATGCTTGACGTACCCGAACAGCTGGCAAGTCCGCCATGTATTGATCAGTTGTTTTGTGGCGTTGGCGAAAACATTTGTGACAAGCATGTGTAAGCTTGCGAATCATGTTGCGTGCGCCAACTATCCAATACTGTTGGCGAACGATGACGAAAAGTGCTGTCACACCTGGGTGAAGATGTATCCTGTGCTCGTGTTCCAAAATAAGCAGAGAAATGCGATGATGTTTCGGCAGAATAATTGGATGCTTGACTTCCTCCGGTAGTAGCGAGTTTGAGAGGCGCCCACCTACACGAAGCAGGCCGTTCTTGCAAATTATGGGTGAGAGTGTTCGAAGTGTTGACGAATTTGACACAGCTTTTCCCCTTTGCAATAGGTGTAGATCGGATGAGAAGCTTCCTTGAGCCTGCCTTAGACAATAAATGCGGGCCTCGCTGATTTCCTCAAACGTGAGTGTGGGGTTTGACGGAATCGGTTTCTTTCTTCTTCGATGCATAAACCGTAAAACATAAGCAGTGCAGCGAATCAGCTTGGTCCAGGAAGAAATGCGAAACGATAGACACTCAATCGGGGACGCTTCAGGTTCAGATTCCATACGGCTGGATAGTGAAGAGGATTTCAGCCCATCCATTATGGTCGTGTCCAAAATTGTGTTGGAATTGTTGCCACTACGCAGCTTTGAAGCAAGAAGATCGTTGAGGTGTAGCCAATGTGGACCCTTCCACCACAGCTCATAGCTCATGAGATTGGCTGCTAGCATTCCCCTCGATGCGCAATCGGCAGGGTTATCCTTTGAGCCAACGTGATGCCATGCGCTGCGTGGTATGACATCCAGGATCTCCGAAGTACGGTTGGCGATAAAGGTCTTTCGCCACGAAAGGACAATCGTGGAATCGCACCAAGCATGCACAACTATATCCTTGTGGTGCAAGCCTTTTTTAACAGCTCGGAGAAGGCGAGTCAGCAATAGCGCGCCACAGAGTTCCAGCCGAGGAAGACTTTGTTGCTTTAGTGGCGCAACGCGTGTTTTAGCTGCCATAAGTGACACCAAGCAGGTGCCGTCTGCGTTGCTTACACGGCTGTATATGACAGCGGCATATGCCTTTATAGATGTATCTGAAAATCCATGTAATTCGATTTTCCCCGATTCGTTGTGTACATAACGTGGAATCCTTAGGTTTGTTATATACTTGATATCGTCGCGACAGGTCTGCCACCACTCAGCCAGCTTCGGTGGGAGTTTGGAATCCCAGTCCAGGTCAAGTAGCCAGAGTTCTTGGAAAAGGATCTTGAACTGTACTACCACAGGCGCCAGAATACCTAGAGGATCAAAAATTCGTGAGACATCTGACAATACTTGCCGCTCAGTAGCATCTGGCTCCGTAGAAAGTGAAGCTTTGTAGGACAGGACGTCGTCTTGGGGATTCCATAGCATTCCTAAAACTTTAACCGCTCTGGTTATTTGGAGCTCGGCTTGTCGGGTGTGGCTGATGACGCTGCTGTTAGACACCCATTTGCCAAGCTCAAGCTTAGCCTTGGACATCAGCTGGATGAGTTCGTCGCGGCAGCTAAGTAGTTCGTCTTCAGTTTCAGCGTCGGTGAGGACATCAAGCACAATTTTTGAGGCTGTGGGAAACTCATCCTGGTGGTCTCGCGCTAGTTGTTCCAGTACTCTGACAGCAAGAAACGGTGCACAGCTTGTTCCATAGGTGACTGTACAGAGTTGAAAATGTTGAAGAGGATCTTTCGGAGCTTCTCGCCATACGATCCGTTGAAAGTTGCGGTGCTGAGGGGCAACCCAGATCTGTCGAAACATTTTAACTATGTCCGCCGAAAATACAAACTTGTGCATTCGAAAGCGAAGGCATACATGAAAAAGGTTGCGTTGTATGCTGGGTCCGATGTGTAAGGCGTCATTTAGAGCATGGCCGTTTAAGTCTTCAAATGACCCGTCAAATACCACGCGCAGCTTTTTCCCTAGAACTGGGTGGTGTGGCATGTAAAATGTTTTGGCTGATGTATTGCATTCTTCAGGGGCCAGCTTACGCATATGACCTAGGCTTAGATACTCGTTCATAAATTTTGAATATTGCTTGCGTAGCTCCATATCACGCTGCAAGCGACGTTCCACAGCATAGAAGCGTGAGACAGCGCCCTGCAGGCTGTCTCCGAACTCTTGGCATTCGTGTTTAAAAGGCAATTCAACGATGTATTTGCCGTCTGGGTCTCGGGAATGTGTGGTCAGAAAGTGCTGCTCCACCTTTTCGTGCGAAGGGTCTCGCTGTGTATGCTCAGTGTTATCCTCGATCTCTCAAAAGCGTTGAAGAGAGGTGTTTATGTCAACAGTAGTCATGTCAACGGAAGTGATTATCCATCCAAAGATCGAGCTGATGGCAATAATATTTCCATCGGTGTCATATTTTTTATCACCTGACAAAACGGACCAAATTTGTTCATTTCCCAGTAATATGTCTACAGGTGAAGATGTGTTAAACGAAGTATCGGCTAACTGGAGTCCATCGTAGATCCTTAATGCTGTTTCGTCAATGTCGTCCCGTTGAACTGATGATGTGATTTTGCCCAGCACATGGCTGCGACAACAATTGTATGCAGTGACACCATTGACTTGATATGCAGCGTTGCCAATCCTCTAGTAGTTTCGGCCTTGACGGAAGATATTCCGGAAACTAGAATTCTTGAGGGTGAACGTGCGAGCCCAAGTGCGTTGACGCATCGTTCAGAAACGTAGGATAGCTCAGAGCCGCTATCCAAAAGCACACGGCAAATTGTGTAAGTCCCTTTTGAGTTTTGGACATACACCAAAGCTGTGGGCAATGTGCTTCTTTTGAGTCCCGATGACTGTGTTAATGAGGTGCTGTTTTGCGTCTGGGCGACCAAAGTTGAGCTACATCCTGAAGTTTGAGGACTGGCCTGTGCAGTGATCCGCAGGAGCAACTGTCATGGAATCCATGTTTTCAGGATGTACAAGAGAATGATGACGGCCATTGCAGTGCTTGCACGAATGTTTCGATTGACATTGTGAAGATCGGTGGCCTGGGCGTAGACAATTGAAGCAAAGCGATTTTCCTTTCACAAAGGAGCGTCGATGTTCGGTGCTCAGATTTTGAAATTGAGAGCATCTATACAGCTGATGGTCAGCAGAGCCACACTTACCACAATTGCCACGGTTCACTGCAATAAGTGCGCGCTTTGCTCTGGCAGGCTTGTCCGTGTGGCTGCCAGGATCGAGTTTGATTGCCGATGTAGCTTGGCTTAATTCAAAATCCTCGCAACGGTCATCAAGGAATTTAAACAAGTCTGTAACGGTTGGTGTCGCAGCGCCTCTGGTGTCCTCTATCCACTTCCTTCTAGAGTCGGGATCAATTTTAGCCAGTACAAGATGAATGACCCAGCAGTCACGGCTGGTCTCCCCAACTGCATCTAGCCCACGAATGATTTCGTTGGCGCCATCAGTAAGTTTGCGTAGATTAGATACCACGCCGTTGGGGGCAGTAGCCAGTCCCATGAAAGTGTCCAGTAAGGAGTTCACGATATGCCTTGGGCGATCATAGCGATCATTGAGGCGTTCCCAGGCTGAATCATAAGCTGATTCCGTAATGGACATGTGACTGAGAAGATTGGCCGCTTCACCAACTATAAAAGACTTTAGATAATGAAACTTCTGAATCTTTCCCAGGTGGGTCTTGTTGTGGACGGTGCTTTCGTAAATGTCCTTAAAGGCTGGCCATTCCTTGTAGTGTCCACCAAAGGGTTTGATGTGGATTTTCGGCAACGGGTTTTCAGTTAAACAAACTGCAGCAGGCGGCGGCGTGGCCAAGGTAGATGCTCCGTTCTGAGAAAGTCGCTGCAAGAACTCACTTTGCTGTTGCAGCAATGTGGCCATGTTGTGATCCGCTTGAGGTATGGCGCTTGGCTGAAGTTCGCTTTTTAACGACGCGAATAAGGTAAGCGCGCGCAGGTACTTCTCCTCATACGCTTGGAAATCTTCGGTAGGATCCTCGAAACCCTCAACATTATCGTACACGTGCATTTCGTCAGTGATCTCCTCAAGGCTTCTGAAGGCTTGATTTAGCCGTACCAGCATGGCATCGACTCCGGAGTAAGTGCTCTGTGGAGGTGGATTCTCAATGTAATTGACCAAGAGAGTTACGGTCGCCTTTAGCCGACCACGTGCTTGGGTAAGGCGTTTAAGCGTCTGTTGGTCCATGGCGTGCAGATTTACTTAAAACAGTTTGTAGATGCGGAAGTATTCCGCCTCTCGAAGGACCAGACAATGATGGTGAATAGATCACGCTAAATGGTTTGTAAGACCACTTTCAAATTGGGTTGATAGAAAAATGCTTAATTAGTTCACAATAAGAATTTACGCTTTATTACATGTTGACAGCTCGTGGTCAGGAGGAAGAGAGAGAGATATCAAAGTGAGACCAGAACATCTCAAGAAAGAATACCTTACATGCTAATAAATATACTAGATTATTGTAATTAGTAGTGAGGTTCCTCAACACTACCTATAACTGAACGATTGGAAATTTCATAACATTGGTGTTTGTAACGTTAGAAAGTTGGAATTTTCTAGGGGTTTTATTTTTCCCAATTAATCCGACCTACCAAATTTCATAAGGACCGTCCGACTATATCCTATAGCTACCATATAACTGAACGATTGGAAATGCCATAACTTTGGTGTTTGTAAAGTTAGGGAGTTGGGACTTTCTATGGGTTTTATTTTTGGGCAATCAATCCGACCTACCAAATATCATAATGATCGGCCGACTATATCCTATAGCTACCTATAACAGAACGATTGGAAATCCCATAATTTTGGTGTTTGTAAAGTTAGAAAGTTGGGATTTTCTATGGTTGTTATTTTTCTCAATCAATCCGACCTACCAACTTTCATAAGGATCGGCCGACTATATCCTACAGCCGCCATATAACTGATTGATCGGAAAAGCCATAACTTTGGGGTTTGTAAAGTTAGGAAGTTGGGATTTTTGTTGGTTTTATATTTGGCCAATCAATCCGACCTACCAAATATCATAAGGATCGGCCGACTATATCCTATAGCTACCATATAACTGAACGATTGGAAATGCCATAACTTTGGTGTTTGTAACGTTAGAAAGTTGGGATTTCCTATGGGTTATATTTTTCCCAATCAATCCGACCTACCAAATTTCATAAGGATCGGCCGACTATATCCTATATCTACCATATAACTGAACGATTGGAAATGCCATAACTTTGGTGTGTGTAAAGATAGAAAGTTGGGATTTTCTATGGGTTTTAGTTTTCCCAATCAATCCGACCTACCAAATTTCATTAGGATCGGCCGACTATATCCTAAAGCTACCATATAACTGAACAATTGGAAATGCCATAACTTTGGTGTTTGTAACGTTAGAAAGTTGGGATTTCCTATGGGTTTTATTTTTCCCAATCAATCCAACCTACCAAATTTCATAAGGATCGGCCGACTATATCCTATAGCTACCATATAGCTGAACGATTGGAAATGCCATAACTTTGGTGTTTGTAAAGATAGAAAGTTGGGATTTTCTATGGGTTTTAGATTTCCCAATCAATCCGACCTACCAAATTTAATAAGGATCGGCCGACTATATCCTACAGTCGCCATATAACTGATTGACCGGAAAAGCCATAACTTTGGTGTTTGTAAAGTTAGGGAGTCCGACCTACAAAATTTCATAAGGATCGGCCGACTTTATCCTACAGCCGCCATAAAACTGAAAGATTGGAAATGCCATAACTTTGGGGTTTGTTAAGGTAAAAAGTTGGGATTTTCAATGGGTTTTATTTTTCCCAATCAATCCGACCTACCAAATTTCATACGGATCGGCCGACTATATCCTACAGCCACCATATAACTGATTGATCGGAAAAGCCATAACTTTGGTGTTTGTTAAGTTAGGAAGTTGGGATTTTTTATAGGTTTTATATATGGCCAATCAATCCGACCTTCCAAATATCATAAGGATCGGCCGACTATATCCCATAGCTACCATATAACTGAACGATTGGAAATGCCATAACTTTGGTGTTTGTAAAGTTAGAAAGTTGGGATTTTCTATGGTTTTTATTTTTCCCAATCAATCCGACCTACCAAATTTCATAAGGATCGGCCGACTTTATCCTACAGCCGCCAAATAACTGTTTGATCGGAAAAGCCATAACTTTGGTGTTTGTAAAGTTAGGAAGTTGGGATTTTTTATTGATTTATATTTGGCCAATCAATCCGACCTACCAAATATCATAAGGATCCGCCGAGTATATCCTATAGCTACCATATAACTGAACGATTGGAAATGCCATAACTTTGGTGTTTGTAACGTTAGAAAGTTGGGATTTCCTATGGGTTTTATTTTTCCCAATCAATCCGACCTACCAAATTTCATAAGGATCGGCCGACTATGTGTGGTGTTTGTAAAGTTAGGGAGTCCGACCTACAAAATTTCATAAGGATCGGCCGACTTTATCCTACAGCCGCCATAAAACTGAAAGATTGGAAATGCCATAACTTTGGTGTTTGTAAAGATAGAAAGTTGGGATTTTCTAAGGGTTTTAGATTTCCCAATCAATCCGACCTACCAAATTTAATAAGGATCGGCCGACTATATCCTACAGTCGCCATATAACTGATTGACCGGAAAAGCCATAACTTTGGTGTTTGTAAAGTTAGGGAGTCCGACCTACAAAATTTCATAAGGATCGGCCGACTTTATCCTACAGCCGCCATAAAACTGAAAGATTGGAAATGCCATAACTTTGGGGTTTGTTAAGGTAAAAAGTTGGGATTTTCAATGGGTTTTATTTTTCCCAATCAATCCGACCTACCAAATTTCATACGGATCGGCCGACTATATCCTACAGCCACCATATAACTGATTGATCGGAAAAGCCATAACTTTGGTGTTTGTAAAGTTAGGAAGTTGGGATTTTTTATTGGTTTTATATATGGCCAATCAATCCGACCTTCCAAATATTATAAGGATCGGCCGACTATATCCTATAGCTACCATATAACTGAACGATTGGAAATGCCATAACTTTGGTGTTTGTAAAGATAGAAAGTTGGAATTTTCTATGGGTTTTAGTTTTCCCAATCAATCCGACCTACCAAATTTCATAAGGATCGGCCGACTATATCCTATAGCTACCATATAACTGAACGATTGGAAATGCCATAACTTTGGTGTTTGTAAAGATAGAAAGTTGGGATTTCCTATGGGATTTATTTTTCCCAATCAATCCGACCTACCAAATTTCATAAGGATCGGCCGACTATATCCTATAGCTACCATATAACTGAACGATTGGA
Organism: Drosophila kurseongensis; assembly: GCA_018153305.1. Taxonomy (NCBI): domain Eukaryota; kingdom Metazoa; phylum Arthropoda; class Insecta; order Diptera; family Drosophilidae; genus Drosophila; species Drosophila kurseongensis. The sequence goes on from JAECXX010000001.1 coordinate 8,130,723, forward strand.
AATGCCATAACTTTGGTGTTTGTAAAGATAGAAAGTTGGGATTTTCTATGGGTTTTAGTTTTCCCAATCAATCCGACCTACCAAATATCATAAGGATCGGACGACTATATCCTATAGCTACCTATAACTGAACGATTGGAAATGCCATCATTTTGGTGTTTGTAAAGTTAGAAAGTTGGGATTTTCTATGGTTGTTATTTTTCCCAATCAATCCTTCCTACCACATTTCATAAGGATCGGCCGACTATATCCTACAGCTGCCATATAACTGATTGATCGGAAAAGCCATAACTTTGGTGTTTGTAAAGTTAGGAAGTTGGGATTTTCTATGGGTTTTAATTTTTCCCAATCAATCCTTCCTACCAAATTTCATAAGGATCGGCCGACTATATCCTACAGCCGCCATATAACTGATTGATCGGGAAAGCCATAACTTTGGTGTTTGTAAAGTTAGGGAGTTGGGACTTTATAAGGGTTTTATTTTTGGGCAATCAATCCGACCTACCAAATATCATAAGGATCGGCCGACTATATCCTATTGCTACCTATAACTGAACGATTGGAAATTCCATAACATTGGTGTTTGTAACGTTAGAAAGTTGGAATTTTCTAGGGGTTTTATTTTTCCCAATTAATCCGACCTACCAAATTTCATAAGGATCGTCCGACTATATCCTATAGCTACCATATAACTGAACCATTGGAAATGCCATAACTTTGGTGTTTGTAAAGTTAGGGAGTTGGGACTTTCTATGGGTTTTATTTTTGGGCAATCAATCCGACCTACCAAATATCATAAGGAACGGCCGACTATATCCTATAGCTACCTATAACTGAACGATTGGAAATCCCATAATTTTGGTGTTTGTAAAGTTAGAAAGTTGGGATTTTCTATGGTTGTTATTTTTCTCAATCAATCCGACCTACCAAATTTCATAAGGATCGGCCGACTATATCCTACAGCCGCCTTATAACTGATTGATCGGAAAAGCCATAACTTTGTAAAGTTAGGAAGTTGGGATTTTTTGTTGGTTTTATATTTGGCCAATCAATCCGACCTACCAAATATCATAAGGATCGGCCGACTATATCCTATAGCTACCTATAACTGAACGATTGGAAATGCCATCATTTTGGTGTTTGTAAAGTTAGAAAGTTGGGATTTTCTATGGTTGTTATTTTTCCCAATCAATCCTTCCTACCAAATTTCATAAGGATCGGCCGACTATATCCTACAGCCGCCATATAACTGATTGATCAGGAAAGCCATAACTTTGGTGTTTGTAAAGTTAGGGAGTTGGGACTTTATAAGGGTTTTATTTTTGGGCAATCAATCCGACCTACCAAATATCATAAGGATCGGCCGACTATATCCTATTGCTACCTATAACTGAACGATTGGAAATTCCATAACATTGGTGTTTGTAACGTTAGAAAGTTGGAATTTTCTAGGGGTTTTATTTTTCCCAATTAATCCGACCTACCAAATTTCATAAGGATCGTCCGACTATATCCTAAAGCTACCATATAACTGAACGATTGGAAATGCCATAACTTTGGTGTTTGTAAAGTTAGGGAGTTGGGACTTTCTATGGGTTTTATTTTTGGGCAATCAATCCGACCTACCAAATATCATAAGGATCGGCCGACTATATCCTACAGCCGCCATATAACTGATTGATCGGGAAAGCCATAACTTTGGTGTTTGTAAAGTTAGGGAGTTGGGACTTTATAAGGGTTTTATTTTTGGGCAATCAATCCGACCTACCAAATATCATAAGGATCGGCCGACTATATCCTATTGCTACCTATCACTGAACGATTGGAAATTCCATAACATTGGTGTTTGTAACGTTAGAAAGTTGGAATTTTCTAGGGGTTTTATTTTTCCCAATTAATCCGACCTACCAAATTTCATAAGGATCGTCCGACAATATCCTATAGCTACCATATAACTGAACGATTGGAAATGCCATAACTTTGGTGTTTGTAAAGTTAGGGGAGTTGGGACTTTCTATGGGTTTTATTTTTGGGCAATCAATCCGACCTACCAAATATCATAAGGATCGGCCGACTATATCCTACAGCCGCCATATAACTGATTGATCGGGAAAGCCATAACTTTGGTGTTTGTAAAGTTAGGGAGTTGGGACTTTATAAGGGTTTTATTTTTGGGCAATCAATCCGACCTACCAAATATCATAAGGATCGGCCGACTATATCCTATAGCTACCTATAACTGAACGATTGGAAATCCCATAATTTTGGTGTTTGTAAAGTTAGAAAGTTGGGATTTTCTATGGTTGTTATTTTGCTCGATCAATCCGACCTACCAAATTTCATAAGGATCGGCCGACTATATCCTACAGCCGCCTTATAACTGATTGATCGGAAAAGCCATAACTTTGTAAAGCTAGGAAGTTGGGATTTTTTGTTGGTTTTATATTTGGCCAATCAATCCGACCTACCAAATATCATAAGGATCGGCCGACTATATCCTATAGCTACCATATAACTGAACGATTGGAAATGCCATAACTTTGGTGTTTGTAACGTTAGAAAGTTGGGATTTCCAATGGGTTTTATTTTTCCCAATCAATCCGACCTACCAAATTTCATAAGGATCGGCCGACTATATCCTATAGCTACCATATAACTGAACGATTGGAAATGCCATAACTTTGGTGTGTGTAAAGATAGAAAGTTGGGACTTTCTACGGGTTTTAGTTTTCCCAATCAATCCGACCTACCAAATTTCATTAGGATCGGCCGACTATATCCTATAGCTACCATATAACTGAACGATTGGAAATGCCATAACTTTGGTGTTTGTAAAGATAGAAAGTTGGGATTTTCTATGGGTTTTAGTTTTCCCAATCAATCCGACCTACCAAATATCATAAGGATCGGCCGACTATATCCTATAGCTACCTATAACTGAACGATTGGAAATGCCATCATTTTGGTGTTTGTAAAGTTAGAAAGTTGGGATTTTCTATGGTTGTTATTTTTCCCAATCAATCCTTCCTACCAAATTTCATAAGGATCGGCCGACTATATCCTACAGCCGCCATATAACTGATTGATCAGGAAAGCCATAACTTTGGTGTTTGTAAAGTTAGGGAGTTGGGACTTTATAAGGGTTTTATTTTTGGGCAATCAATCCGACCTACCAAATATCATAAGGATCGGCCGACTATATCCTATTGCTACCTATAACTGAACGATTGGAAATTCCATAACATTGGTGTTTGTAACGTTAGAAAGTTGGAATTTTCTAGGGGTTTTATTTTTCCCAATTAATCCGACCTACCAAATTTCATAAGGATCGTCCGACTATATCCTAAAGCTACCATATAACTGAACGATTGGAAATGCCATAACTTTGGTGTTTGTAAAGTTAGGGAGTTGGGACTTTCTATGGGTTTTATTTTTGGGCAATCAATCCGACCTACCAAATATCATAAGGATCGGCCGACTATATCCTACAGCCGCCATATAACTGATTGATCGGGAAAGCCATAACTTTGGTGTTTGTAAAGTTAGGGAGTTGGGACTTTATAAGGGTTTTATTTTTGGGCAATCAATCCGACCTACCAAATATCATAAGGATCGGCCGACTATATCCTATTGCTACCTATCACTGAACGATTGGAAATTCCATAACATTGGTGTTTGTAACGTTAGAAAGTTGGAATTTTCTAGGGGTTTTATTTTTCCCAATTAATCCGACCTACCAAATTTCATAAGGATCGTCCGACAATATCCTATAGCTACCATATAACTGAACGATTGGAAATGCCATAACTTTGGTGTTTGTAAAGTTAGGGAGTTGGGACTTTCTATGGGTTTTATTTTTGGGCAATCAATCCGACCTACCAAATATCATAAGGATCGGCCGACTATATCCTACAGCCGCCATATAACTGATTGATCGGGAAAGCCATAACTTTGGTGTTTGTAAAGTTAGGGAGTTGGGACTTTATAAGGGTTTTATTTTTGGGCAATCAATCCGACCTACCAAATATCATAAGGATCGGCCGACTATATCCTATAGCTACCTATAACTGAACGATTGGAAATCCCATAATTTTGGTGTTTGTAAAGTTAGAAAGTTGGGATTTTCTATGGTTGTTATTTTGCTCGATCAATCCGACCTACCAAATTTCATAAGGATCGGCCGACTATATCCTACAGCCGCCTTATAACTGATTGATCGGAAAAGCCATAACTTTGTAAAGCTAGGAAGTTGGGATTTTTGTTGGTTTTATATTTGGCCAATCAATCCGACCTACCAAATATCATAAGGATCGGCCGACTATATCCTATAGCTACCATATAACTGAACGATTGGAAATGCCATAACTTTGGTGTTTGTAACGTTAGAAAGTTGGGATTTCCAATGGGTTTTATTTTTCCCAATCAATCCGACCTACCAAATTTCATAAGGATCGGCCGACTATATCCTATAGCTACCATATAACTGAACGATTGGAAATGCCATAACTTTGGTGTGTGTAAAGATAGAAAGTTGGGACTTTCTACGGGTTTTAGTTTTCCCAATCAATCCGACCTACCAAATTTCATTAGGATCGGCCGACTATATCCTATAGCTACCATATAACTGAACGATTGGAAATGCCATAACTTTGGTGTTTGTAAAGATAGAAAGTTGGGATTTTCTATGGGTTTTAGTTTTCCCAATCAATCCGACCTACCAAATATCATAAGGATCGGCCGACTATATCCTATAGCTACCTATAACTGAACGATTGGAAATGCCATCATTTTGGTGTTTGTAAAGTTAGAAAGTTGGGATTTTCTATGGTTGTTATTTTTCCCAATCAATCCTTCCTACCAAATTTCATAAGGATCGGCCGACTATATCCTACAGCCGCCATATAACTGATTGATCAGGAAAGCCATAACTTTGGTGTTTGTAAAGTTAGGGAGTTGGGACTTTATAAGGGTTTTATTTTTGGGCAATCAATCCGACCTACCAAATATCATAAGGATCGGCCGACTATATCCTATTGCTACCTATAACTGAACGATTGGAAATTCCATAACATTGGTGTTTGTAACGTTAGAAAGTTGGAATTTTCTAGGGGTTTTATTTTTCCCAATTAATCCGACCTACCAAATTTCATAAGGATCGTCCGACTATATCCTAAAGCTACCATATAACTGAACGATTGGAAATGCCATAACTTTGGTGTTTGTAAAGTTAGGGAGTTGGGACTTTCTATGGGTTTTATTTTTGGGCAATCAATCCGACCTACCAAATATCATAAGGATCGGCCGACTATATCCTACAGCCGCCATATAACTGATTGATCGGGAAAGCCATAACTTTGGTGTTTGTAAAGTTAGGGAGTTGGGACTTTATAAGGGTTTTATTTTTGGGCAATCAATCCGACCTACCAAATATCATAAGGATCGGCCGACTATATCCTATTGCTACCTATCACTGAACGATTGGAAATTCCATAACATTGGTGTTTGTAACGTTAGAAAGTTGGAATTTTCTAGGGGTTTTATTTTTCCCAATTAATCCGACCTACCAAATTTCATAAGGATCGTCCGACAATATCCTATAGCTACCATATAACTGAACGATTGGAAATGCCATAACTTTGGTGTTTGTAAAGTTAGGGAGTTGGGACTTTCTATGGGTTTTATTTTTGGGCAATCAATCCGACCTACCAAATATCATAAGGATCGGCCGACTATATCCTACAGCCGCCATATAACTGATTGATCGGGAAAGCCATAACTTTGGTGTTTGTAAAGTTAGGGAGTTGGGACTTTATAAGGGTTTTATTTTTGGGCAATCAATCCGACCTACCAAATATCATAAGGATCGGCCGACTATATCCTATAGCTACCTATAACTGAACGATTGGAAATCCCATAATTTTGGTGTTTGTAAAGTTAGAAAGTTGGGATTTTCTATGGTTGTTATTTTGCTCGATCAATCCGACCTACCAAATTTCATAAGGATCGGCCGACTATATCCTACAGCCGCCTTATAACTGATTGATCGGAAAAGCCATAACTTTGTAAAGCTAGGAAGTTGGGGATTTTTTGTTGGTTTTATATTTGGCCAATCAATCCGACCTACCAAATATCATAAGGATCGGCCGACTATATCCTATAGCTACCATATAACTGAACGATTGGAAATGCCATAACTTTGGTGTTTGTAACGTTAGAAAGTTGGGATTTCCTATGGGTTTTATTTTTCCCATTCAATCCGACCTACAAAATTTCATAAGGATCGGCCGACTATATCCTATAGCTACCATATAACTGAACGATTGGAAATGCCATAACTTTGGTGTTTGTAAAGTTAGGGAGTTGGGACTTTCTATGGGTTTTATTTTTGGGCAATCAATCCGACCTACCAAATATCATAAGAATCGGCCGACTATATCCTATAGCTACCTATAACTGAACGATTGGAAATCCCATAATTTTGGTGTTTGTAAAGTTAGAAAGTTGGGATTTTCTATGGTTGTTATTTTTCTCGATCAATCCGACCTACCAAATTTCATAAGGATCGGCCGACTATATCCTACAGCCGCCTTATAACTGATTGATCGGGAAAAGCCATAACTTTGTAAAGTTAGGAAGTTTGGATTTTTTGTTGGTTTTATATTTGGCCAATCAATCCGACCTACCAAATATCATAAGGATCGGCCGACTATATCCTATAGCTACCATATAACTGAACGATTGGAAATGCCATAACTTTGGTGTTTGTAACGTTAGAAAGTTGGGATTTCCTATGGGTTTTATTTTTCCCAATCAATCCGACCTACAAAATTTCATAAGGATCGGCCGACTATATCCTATAGCTACCATATAACTGAACGATTGGAAATGCCATAACTTTGTGTGTGTAAAGATAGAAAGTTGGGACTTTCTATGGGTTTTAGTTTTCCCAATCAATCCGACCTACCAAATTTCATTAGGATCGTCCGACTATATCCTAAAGCTACCATATAACTGAACGATTGGAAATGCCATAGCTTTGGTGTTTGTAACGTTAGAAAGTTGGGATTCCCTATGGGTTTTATTTTTCCCAATCAATCCAACCTACCAAATTTCATAAGGATCGGCCGACTATATCCTATAGCTACCATATAGCTGAACGATTGGAAATGCAATAACTTTGGTGTTTGTAAAGATAGAAAGTTGGGATTTTCTATGGGTTTTAGTTTTCCCAATCAATCCGACCTACCAAATTTAATAAGGATCGGCCGACTATATCCTACAGTCGCCATATAACTGATTGATCGGAAAAGCCATAACTTTGGTGTTTGTAAAGTTAGGGAGTTGGGACTTTCTATGGGTTTTATTTTTAGGCAATCAATCCGACCTACCAAATATCATAAGGATCGGCTGACTATATCCTATAGCAACCTATAACTGAACGATTGGAAATGCCATAATTTTGGTGTTTGTAAAGTTAGAAAGTTGGGATTTTCTATGGTTGTTATTTATCCCAATCAATCCTTCCTACCAAATTTCATATGGATCGGCCGACTATATCCTACAGCTGCCATATAACTGATTGATCGAATAAGCCATAACTTTGGTGTTTGTAAAGTTAGGAAGTTGGGATGTTTTATAAGTTTTATATTTGGCCAATCAATCCGACCTACCAAATATCATAAGGATCGGCCGACTATATCCTATATCTACCATATAACTGAACGATTGGAAATGCCATAACTTTGGTGTTTGTAAGGTTAGAAATTTGGGATTTTCTATGGGTCTTATTTTTCCCAATCAATCTTTCCTACCAAATTTCATAAGGATCGGACGACTATATCCTACAGCCGCCATATAACTGATTGATCGGGAAAGCCATAACTTTGGTGTTTGTAAAGTTAGGGAGTTGGGACTTTATAAGGGTTTTTTTTTTGGGCAATCAATCCGACCTACCAAATATCATAAGGATCGGCCGACTATATCCTATAGCTACCTATAACTGAACGATTGGAAATCCCATAATTTTGGTGTTTGTAAAGTTAGAAAGTTGGGATTTTCTATGGTTGTTATTTTGCTCGATCAATCCGACCTACCAAATTTCATAAGGATCGGCCGACTATATCCTACAGCCGCCTTATAACTGATTGATCGGAAAAGCCATAACTTTGTAAAGCTAGGAAGTTGGGATTTTTTGTTGGTTTTATATTTGGCCAATCAATCCGACCTACCAAATATCATAAGGATCGAACGATTGGAAATGCCATAACTTTGGTGTTTGTAACGTTAGAAAGTTGGGATTTCCTATGGGTTTTATTTTTCCCATTCAATCCGACCTACAAAATTTCATAAGGATCGGCCGACTATATCCTATAGCTACCATATAACTGAACGATTGGAAATGCCATAACTTTGGTGTTTGTAAAGTTAGGGAGTTGGGACTTTCTATGGGTTTTATTTTTGGGCAATCAATCCGACCTACCAAATATCATAAGAATCGGCCGACTATATCCTATAGCTACCTATAACTGAACGATTGGAAATCCCATAATTTTGGTGTTTGTAAAGTTAGAAAGTTGGGATTTTCTATGGTTGTTATTTTTCTCGATCAATCCGACCTACCAAATTTCATAAGGATCGGCCGACTATATCCTACAGCCGCCTTATAACTGATTGATCGGAAAAGCCATAACTTTGTAAAGTTAGGAAGTTTGGATTTTTGTTGGTTTTATATTTGGCCAATCAATCCGACCTACCAAATATCATAAGGATCGGCTGACTATATCCTATAGCTACCATATAACTGAACGATTGGAAATGCCATAACTTTGGTGTTTGTAACGTTAGAAAGTTGGGATTTCCTATGGGTTTTATTTTTCCCAATCAATCCGACCTACAAAATTTCATAAGGATCGGCCGACTATATCCTATAGCTACCATATAACTGAACGATTGAAATGCCATAACTTTTGGTGTGTGTAAAGATAGAAAGTTGGGACTTTCTATGGGTTTTAGTTTTCCCAATCAATCCGACCTACCAAATTTCATTAGGATCGTCCGACTATATCCTAAAGCTACCATATAACTGAACGATTGGAAATGCCATAGCTTTGGTGTTTGTAACGTTAGAAAGTTGGGATTCCCTATGGGTTTTATTTTTCCCAATCAATCCAACCTACCAAATTTCATAAGGATCGGCCGACTATATCCTATAGCTACCATATAGCTGAACGATTGGAAATGCAATAACTTTGGTGTTTGTAAAGATAGAAAGTTGGGATTTTCTATGGGTTTTAGTTTTCCCAATCAATCCGACCTACCAAATTTAATAAGGATCGGCCGACTATATCCTACAGTCGCCATATAACTGATTGATCGGAAAAGCCATAACTTTGGTGTTTGTAAAGTTAGGGAGTTGGGACTTTCTATGGGTTTTATTTTTAGGCAATCAATCCGACCTACCAAATATCATAAGGATCGGCTGACTATATCCTATAGCAACCTATAACTGAACGATTGGAAATGCCATAATTTTGGTGTTTGTAAAGTTAGAAAGTTGGGATTTTCTATGGTTGTTATTTATCCCAATCAATCCTTCCTACCAAATTTCATATGGATCGGCCGACTATATCCTACAGCTGCCATATAACTGATTGATCGAATAAGCCATAACTTTGGTGTTTGTAAAGTTAGGAAGTTGGGATGTTTTATAAGTTTTATATTTGGCCAATCAATCCGACCTACCAAATATCATAAGGATCGGCCGACTATATCCTATATCTACCATATAACTGAACGATTGGAAATGCCATAACTTTGGTGTTTGTAAGGTTAGAAATTTGGGATTTTCTATGGGTCTTATTTTTCCCAATCAATCTTTCCTACCAAATTCCATAAGGATCGGACGACTATATCCTACAGCTGCCATATAACTGATTGATCGGAAAAGCCATAACTTTGGTGTTTGTAAAGTTAGGACTTTCTATGGGTTTTCAATCAATTGGCATCAATCCGACCTACCAAATATCATAAGGATCGGCCGACTATATTCTTTAGCTACCTATAACTTGAACGATTGGAAATGCCATAATTTTGGTGTTCGTAAAGTTAGGAAGTTGGGACTTTCTATGGTTGTTATTTTTCCCAATCAATCCTTCCTACCAAATTTCATATGATCGGCCGACTATATCCTACAGCCGCCAATAACTGATTGATCGGAAAAGCCTTAACTTTGGTGTTTGTAAAGTTAGGAATTTGGGGCTTTCTTTTATTTTTGGCCAATTGATCCGACTTACCAAATTTCATAAGGATCGGCCGACTATATCCTATAGCTACCATATAACTGAACGATTGGGAATGCCATAACTTTGGTGTTTGTAAGGTTGGAAATTTGGGATTTTCTATGAGTTTTATTTTTCCCAATCAATCCGACCTACCAAATTTCATAAGGATCGGCCGACTATATCCTACAGCCGCCATATAACTGATTGATCGGAAAAGCCATAACTTTGGTGTTTGTAAAGTACGGGAGTTGGGACTTTCATGGGTTTTATTTTTGGGTAATCAATCCGACCTACCAAATATCATAAGGATCGGCCGACTATATACTATAGCTACCTATAACTGAACGATTGGAAATCCCATAATTTTGGTGTTTGTAAAGTTAGAAAGTTGGGATTTTCTATGGTTGTTATTTTTCCCAATCAATTGAACTACCAAATTTCATAAGGATCGGCCAACTATATCCTACAGCCGCCTTATAACTGATTGATCGGAAAAGCCATAACTTGGGTGTTTGCAAAGTTATCAAGTTGGGATTTTTATAGGTTTTATATTTGGCCAATAAATCCGACCTACCAAATATCATAAGGATCGGCCGACAATATCCTATAGCTACCATATAACTGAACGATTGGAAATGCCACAACTTTGGTGTTTGTAACGTTAGAAAGTTGGGATTTTCTATGGGTTTTAGTTTTCCCAATCAACCGACCTACCAAATTTCATAAGGATCGGCCGACTATATCCTATAGCTACCATATTACTGAACGATTGGAAATGCCATAACTTTGGTGTTTGTAAAGATAGAAAGTTGGGATTTTCTATGGGTTTTAGTTTTCCCAATCAATCCGACCTACCAAATTTAATAAGGATCGGCCGACTATATCCTACAGTCGCCATATAACGATTGATCGGAAAAGCCATAACTTTGGTGTTTGTAAAGTTAGGGAGTTGGGACTTTCTATGGGTTTTATTTTTGGGCAATCAATCCGACCTACCAAGTATCATAAGGATCGGCTGACTATATCCTATAGCTACCTATAACTGAACGATTGGAAATCCCATAATTTTGGTGTTTGTAAGTTAGAAAGTTGGGATTTTCTTTGGTTGTTATTTTTCCCAATCAACTCCTTCCTACCAAATTTCATAAGGATCGGCCGACTATATCCTACAGCTACCATATAACTGAACGATTGGAAATGCCATAACTTTGGTGTTTGTAAGGTTAGGAAGTTGGGATGTTTTATAAGTTTTATATCTGGCCAATCAATCCGACCTACCAAATATCATAAGGATCGGCCGACTATATCCTATAGCCACCATATAACTGAACGATTGGAAATGCCATAACTTTGGTGTTTGTAACGTTAGAAAGTTGGGATTTCAATGGGTTTTATTTTTCCCAATCAATCCGACCTACCAAATTTCATAAGGATCGGCCGACTATATCCTATAGCTACCATATAACTGGAACGATTGGAAATGCCATAACTTTGGTGTTTGTAAGGTTAGAAATTTGGGATTTTCTGGGTTTTATTTTTCCCAATCAATCCGACCACCAAATTTTATAAGGATCGGCTGACTATATCCTACAGCCGCCATAAAACACCAATGTTACGGCATTTCCTATCGTTCAGTTATATGGTATCTATAGGATATAGTCGGCCGATCCTTATGATATTTGGTAGGTCGGATTGATTGGCCAAAAATAAAACCTTTAAAAAATCCCAACTTCCTAACTTAACAAACACCAAAGTTATGGCTTTTCCGATCAATCAGTTATATGGCAGCTGTAGGATATAGTCGGCCGATCCTTATGAAATTTGGTAGGAAGGATTGATTGGGAAAAATAACAACCATAGAAAATCCCAACTTTCTAACTTTACAAACACCAAAATTATGGCATTTCCAATCGTTCAGTTATAGGTAGCTATAGGATATAGTCGGCCGATCCTTATGATATTTGGTAGGTCGGATTGATTGCCAATTGATTGAAAACCCATAGAAAGTCCCAACTCCCTAACTTTACAAACACCAAAGTTATGGCATTTCCAATCGTTCAGTTATATGGTAGCTATAGGATACAGTCGGCCGATCCTTATGAAATTTGGTAGGTCGGATCGATTGGCCAAAAATAAAACCCATAGAAAGTCCCAACTTCCTAACTTTACAAACACCAAAGTTATGGCTTTTCCGATCAAACAGTTATATGGCGGCCGTAGGATATAGTCGGCCGATCCTTATGAAATTTGGTAGGTCGGATTGATTGGGAAAAATAAAACCCATAGAAAATCCAAACTTTTTAACCTTACGAACACCCAAGTTCAGTTATAGGTAGCTATAGGATATAGTCGGCCGATCCTTATGATATTTGGTAAGTCGGATCGATTGGCCAAAAATAAAACCCATAGAAGCCCCAACTTCCTAACTTTACAAACACCAAAGTTATGGCTTTTCCGATCAATCAGTTATATGGCAGCTGTAGGATATAGTCGGCCGATCCTTATGAAATTTGGTAGGAAGGATTGATTGGGAAAAATTGGGAAAAATAAAAACCATAGAAAATCCCAACTTTCTAACTTTACAAACATCAAAATTATGGCTTTTCCGATCAATCAGTTATATGGCAGCTGTAGGATATAGTCGGCCGATCCTTATGAAATTTTGTAGGAAGGATTGTTTGGGAAAAATAACAACCATAGAAAATCCCAACTTTCTTTCTTTACAAACACCAAAATTATGGCATTTCCAATCGTTCAGTTATATGGTAGCTATAGGATACAGTCGGCCGATCCTAATGATATTTGGTAGGTCGGATTGATTGCCAATTGATTGAAAACCCATAGAAAGTCCCAACTTCCTAACTTTACAAACACCAAAGTTATGGCTTTTCCGATCAAACAGTTATATGGCGGCCGTAGGATATAGTCGGCCGATCCTTATGAAATTTGGTAGGTCGGATTGATTGGGAAAAATAAAACCCATAGAAAATCCAAATTTTTTAACCTTACGAACACCCAAGTTCAGTTATAGGTAGCTATAGGATATAGTCGGCCGATCCTTATGATATTTGTTAAGTCGGATCGATTGGCCAAAAATAAAACCCATAGAAGCCCCAACTTCCTAACTTTACAAACACCAAAGTTATGGCTTTTCCGATCAATCAGTTATATGGCAGCTGTAGGATATAGTCGGCCGATCCTTATGAAATTTGGTAGGAAGGATTGATTGGGAAAAATTGGGAAAAATAACAACCATAGAAAATCCCAACTTTCTAATTTTACAAACATCAAAATTATGGCATTTCCAATCGTTCAGTTATAGGTAGCTATAGGATATAGTCGGCCGATCCTAATGATATTTGGTAGGTCGGATTGATTGCCAATTGATTGAAAACCCATAGAAAGTCCCAACTCCCTAACTTTACAAACACCAAGGTTATGGAATTTCCAATCGTTCAGTTATATGGTAGCTATAGGATACAGTCGGCCGATCCTTATGAAATTTGGTAGGTCGGATTGATTGGGAAAAATAAAACCCATAGAAAATCCCAAATTTCTAACCTTACAAACACCAAAGTTATGGCATTTCCAATCGTTCAGTAATAAAGTATCTATAGGATATAGTCGGCCGATCATTATGAAATTTGGTAGGTCGGATCGATTGGCCAAAAATAAAACCCATAGAAAGTCCCAACTTCCTAACTTTACAAACACCAAAGTTATGGCTTTTCCGATCAAACAGTTATATGGTGGCCGAAGGATATAGTCGGCCGATCCTTATGAAATTTGGTAGGTCGGATTGATTGGGAAAAATAAAACCCATAGAAAATCCAAACTTTTTAACCTTACAAACACCAAAATTATGGCATTTCCAATCGTTCAGTTATAGGTAGCTTAAGGATATAGTCGGCCGATCCTTATGATATTTGGTAGGTCGGATTGATTGCCAATTGATTGAAAACCCATAGAAAGTCCTAACTTTACAAACACCAAAGTTTGGCTTTTCCGATCAATCAGTTATATGGCGGCTGTAGGATATAGTCGGCCGATCCTTATGAAATTTGGTAGGAAGGATTGATTGGGAAAAATTGGGAAAAATAACAACCATAGAAAATCCCAACTTTCTAACTTTACAAACATCAAAATTATGGCATTTCCAATCGTTCAGTTATAGGTAGCTATAGGATATAGTCGGCCGATCCTAATGATATTTGGTAGGTCGGATTGATTGCCAATTGATTGAAAACCCATAGAAAGTCCCAACTCCCTAACTTTACAAACACCAAAGTTATGGCATTTCCAATCGTTCAGTTTTATGGCGGCTGTAGGATATAGTCGGCCGATCCTTATGAAATTTGGTAGGTCGGATTGATTGGGAAAAATAAAACCCATAGAAAATCCCAAATTTCTAACCTTACAAACACCAAAGTTACGGCATTTCCTATCGTTCAGTTATAGGTAGCTAAATGATATAGTCGGCCGATCCTTATGATATTTGGTAGGTCGGATTGATTGGCCAAAAATAAAACCCATAAAAAATCCCAACTTCCTAACTTAACAAACACCAAAGTTATGGCTTTTCCGATCAATCAGTTATATGGCAGCTGTAGGATATAGTCGGCAGATCCTTATGAAATTTGGTAGGAAGGTTTGACTGGGAAAAATTAAAACCATAGAAAATCCCAACTTTCTAACTTTACAAACACCAAAATTATGGCATTTCCAATCGTTCAGTTATAGGGAGCTAGAGGATATAGTCGGCCGATCCTTATGATATTTGGTAGGTCGGATTGATTGCCAATTGATTGAAAACCCATAGAAAGTCCCAACTCCCTAACTTTACAAACACCAAAGTTATGGCATTTCCAATCGTTCAGTTATATGGTAGCTATAGGATACAGTCGGCCGATCCTTATGAAATTTGGTAGGTCGGATTGATTGGGAAAAATAACAACCATAGAAAATCCCAACTTTCTAACTTTACAAACACCAAAATTATGGCATTTCCAATCGTTCAGTTATAGGTAGCTATAGGATATAGTCGGCCGATCCTTATGATATTTGGTAGGTCGGATTGATTGCCAATTGATTGAAAACCCATAGAAAGTCCCAACTCCCTAACTTTACAAACACCAAAGTTATGGCATTTCCAATCGTTCAGTTATATGGTAGCTATAGGATACAGTCGGCCGATCCTTATGAAATTTGGTAGGTCGGATTGATTGGGAAAAATAAAACCCATTGAAAATCCCAAATTTCTAACCTTACAAACACCAAAGTTACGGCATTTCCTATCGTTCAGTTATATGGTATCTATAGGATATAGTCGGCCGATCCTTATGATATTTGGTAGGTCGGATTGATTGGCCAAATATAAAACCTTTAAAAAATCCCAACTTCCTAACTTAACAAACACCAAAGTTATGGCTTTTCCGATCAATCAGTTATATGGCAGCTGTAGGATATAGTCGGCCGATCCTTATGAAATTTGGTAGGAAGGATTGATTGGGAAAAATAACAACCATAGAAAATCCCAACTTTCTAACTTTACAAACACCAAAATTATGGCATTTCCAATCGTTCAGTTATAGGTAGCTATAGGATATAGTCGGCCGATCCTTATGATATTTGGTAGGTCGGATTGATTGCCAATTGATTGAAAACCCATAGAAAGTCCCAACTCCCTAACTTTACAAACACCAAAGTTATGGCATTTCCAATCGTTCAGTTATATGGTAGCTATAGGATACAGTCGGCCGATCCTTATGAAATTTGGTAGGTCGGATTGATTGGGAAAAATAAAACCCATAGAAAATCCCAAATTTCTAACCTTACAAACACCAAAGTTACGGCATTTCCTATCGTTCAGTTATATGGTATCTATAGGATATAGTCGGCCGATCCTTATGATATTTGGTAGGTCGGATTGATTGGCCAAATATAAAACCTTTAAAAAATCCCAACTTCCTAACTTAACAAACACCAAAGTTATGGCTTTTCCGATCAATCAGTTATATGGCAGCTGTAGGATATAGTCGGCCGATCCTTATGAAATTTGGTAGGAAGGATTGATTGGGAAAAATAACAACCATAGAAAATCCCAACTTTCTAACTTTACAAACACCAAAATTATGGCATTTCCAATCGTTCAGTTATAGGTAGCTATAGGATATAGTCGGCCGATCCTTATGATATTTGGTAGGTCGGATTGATTGCCAATTGATTGAAAACCCATAGAAAGTCCCAACTCCCTAACTTTACAAACACCAAAGTTATGGCATTTCCAATCGTTCAGTTATATGGTAGCTATAGGATACAGTCGGCCGATCCTTATGAAATTTGGTAGGTCGGATTGATTGGGAAAAATAAAACCCATAGAAAATCCCAAATTTCTAACCTTACAAACACCAAAGTTATGGCATTTCCAATCGTTCAGTTATATGGTATCTATAGGATATAGTCGGCCGATCCTTATGATATTTGGTAGGTCGGATTGATTGGCCAAATATAAAACCTTTAAAAAATCCCAACTTCCTAACTTAACAAACACCAAAGTTATGGCTTTTCCGATCAATCAGTTATATGGCAGCTGTAGGATATAGTCGGCCGATCCTTATGAAATTTGGTAGGAAGGATTGATTGGGAAAAATAACAACCATAGAAAATCCCAACTTTCTAACTTTACAAACACCAAAATTATGGCATTTCCAATCGTTCAGTTATAGGTAGCTATAGGATATAGTCGGCCGATCCTTATGATATTTGGTAGGTCGGATTGATTGCCAATTGATTGAAAACCCATAGAAAGTCCCAACTCCCTAACTTTACAAACACCAAAGTTATGGCATTTCCAATCGTTCAGTTATATGGCAGCTATAGGATACAGTCGGCCGATCCTTATGAAATTTGGTAGGTCGGATTGATTGGGAAAAATAAAACCCATAGAAAATCCCAAATTTCTAACCTTACAAACACCAAAGTTACGGCATTTCCAATCGTTCAGTTATATGGTATCTACAGGATATAGTCGGCCGATCCTTATGATATTTGGTAGGTCGGATTGATTGGCCAAATATAAAACCTTTAAAAAATCCCAACTTCCTAACTTAACAAACACCAAAGTTATGGCTTTTCCGATCAATCAGTTATATGGCAGCTGTAGGATATAGTCGGCCGATCCTTATGAAATTTGGTAGGACGGATTGATTTGCCAATTGATTGAAAACCCATAGAAAGTCCCAACTTCCTAACTTTACAAACACCAAAGTTATGGCATTTCCAATCGTTCAGTTATATGGTAGCTATAGGATATAGTCGGCCGATCCTTATGAAATTTGGTAGGTCGGATTGATTGGCCAAAAATAAAACCCATAGAAAATCCCAACTTCCTAACTTTACAAACACCAAAGTTATGGCATTTCCAATCGTTCAGTTATATGGTAGCTATAGGATATAGTCGGCCGATCCTTATGAAATTTGGTAGGTCGGATTGATTGGCAAAAATAAAACCCATAGAAAATCCCAAATCCCTAACTTTACAAACACCAAAGTTATGGCATTTCCAATCGTTCAGTTATATGGTAGCTATAGGATACAGTCGGCCGATCCTTATGAAATTTGGTAGGTCGGATCGATTGGCCAAAAATAAAACCCATAGAAAGTCCCAACTTCCTAACTTTACAAACACCAAAGTTATGGCTTTTCCGATCAAACAGTTATATGGCGGCCGTAGGATATAGTCGGCCGATCCTTATGAAATTTGGTAGGTCGGATTGATTGGGAAAAATAAAACCCATAGAAAATCCAAACTTTTTAACCTTACGAACACCCAAGTTCAGTTATAGGTAGCTATAGGATATAGTCGGCCGATCCTTATGATATTTGGTAAGTCGGATCGATTGGCCAAAAATAAAACCCATAGAAGCCCCAACTTCCTAACTTTACAAACACCAAAGTTATGGCTTTTCCGATCAATCAGTTATATGGCGGCTGTAGGATATAGTCGGCCGATCCTTATGAAATTTGGTGGTCGGATCAATTGGCCAAAAATAAAATCCATAGAAAGTCCCAACTAAAGTCCTAACTTTACAAACACCAAAGCTATGGCTTTTCCGATCAATCCGTTAAATGGTGTTATTATGAAATTTGATAGGTCGGATTGATTGGGAAAAATAACAACCATAGAAAATCCCAACTTTCTAACTTTACAAACACCAAAATTATGGCATTTCCAATCGTTCAGTTATAGGTAGCTTAAGGATATAGTCGGCCGATCCTTATGATATTTGGTAGGTCGGATTGATTGCCAATTGATTGAAAACCCATAGAAAGTCCTAACTTTACAAACACCAAAGTTATGGCTTTTCCGATCAATCAGTTATATGGCGGCTGTAGGATATAGTCGGCCGATCCTTATGAAATTTGGTAGGAAGGATTGATTGGGAAAAATTGGGAAAAATAACAACCATAGAAAATCCCAACTTTCTAACTTTACAAACATCAAAATTATGGCATTTCCAATCGTTCAGTTATAGGTAGCTATAGGATATAGTCGGCCGATCCTTATGATATTTGGTAGGTCGGATTGATTGCCAATTGATTGAAAACCCATAGAAAGTCCTAACTTTACAAACACCAAAGTTATGGCTTTTCCGATCGTTCAGTTATATGGCGGCTGTAGGATATAGTCGGCCGATCCTTATGAAATTTGGTAGGTCGGATTGATTGGGAAAAATAAAACCCATAGAAAATCCCAAATTTCTAACCTTACAAACACCAAAGTTATGGCATTTCCAATCGTTCAGTTATATGGTAGCTATAGGATATAGTCGGCCGATCCTTATGAAATTTGGTAGGTCGGATTGATTGGCCAATTAAATGAAAACCCATAGAAAGTCCCAACTAGTCCTAACTTTACAAACACCAAAGTTATGGCTTTTCCGATCAATCCAGTTAAATGGTAGCTATAGGTATAGTCGGCCGATCCTTATGAAATTTGGTAGGTCGGATTGATTGGCCAAAAATAAAACCCATAGAAAATCCCAACTTCCTAACTTTACAAACACCAAAGTTATGGCATTTCCAATCGTTCAGTTATATGGCAGCTATAGGATATAGTCGGCCGATCCTTATGAAATTTGGTAGGTCGGATTGATTGGCCAAAAATAAAACCCATAGAAAATCCCAACTTCCTAACTTTACAAACACCAAAGTTATGGCATTTCCGATCAATCAGTTATATGGCGGCTATAGGATATAGTCGGCCGATCCTTATGAAATTTGGTAGGTCGGATTGATTGGCCAAAAATAAAACCCATAGAAAATCCCAACTTCCTAACTTTACAAACACCAAAGTTATGGCATTTCCGATCAATCAGTTATATGGCAGCTATAGGATATAGTCGGCCGATCCTTATGAATTTGGTAGGTCGGATTGATTCCAATGTTAAACCAAAGGAAAGAATGTCCTAACTTTCAACCCGATATCTTTAAAACTGAGAGACTAGTTTGCGTAGAAACAGACGGACGGACAGACAGATGGACAGGACGGTATGGCTATATAAATCAGGAGGTGATCCTGATCAAGAATATATATACTTTATAGGGTCGGAGATGTCTCCTTCACTGCGTTGCACACTTTTGACCAAAATTATAATACCCTCTGCAAGGGTATAAAAATAACATCCATAGAAAATCCCAACTTTCTAACTTTACAAACATCAAAATTATTTCATTTCCAATCGTTCAGTTATAGGTAGCTATAGGATATAGTCGGCCGATCCTTATGATATTTGGTAGGTCGGATTGATTGCCAATTGATTGAAAACCCATAGAAAGTCCCAACTCCCTAACTTTACAAACACCAAAGTTATGGCTTTTCCGATCAATCAGTTATATGGCAGCTGTAGGATATAGTCGGCCGATCCTTATGAAATTTGGTAGGAAGGATTGATTGGGAAAAATAATAACATCCATAGAAAATCCCAACTTTCTAACTTTACAAACATCAAAATTATTTCATTTCCAATCGTTCAGTTATAGGTAGCTATAGGATATAGTCGGCCGATCCTTATGATATTTGGTAGGTCGGATTGATTGCCAATTGATTGAAAACCCATAGAAAGTCCCAACTCCCTAACTTTACAAACACCAAAGTTATGGCATTTCCCATCGTTCAGTTTTATGGTAGCTGTAGGATATAGTCGGCCGATCCTTATGAAATTTGGTAGGTCGGATTGATTGGGAAAAATAAAACCCATAGAAAATCCCAACTTTCTAACTTTACAAACACCAAAGTTATGGCATTTCCAATCGTTCAGTTATATGGTAGCTATAGGATATAGTCGGCCGATCCTTATGATATTTGGTAGGTCGGATTGATTGCCAATTGATTGAAAACCCATAGAAAGTCCCAACTCCCTAACTTTACAAACACCAAAGTTATGGCATTTCCAATCGTTCAGTTATATGGTAGCTATAGGATACAGTCGGCCGATCCTTATGAAATTTGGTAGGTCGGATTGATTGGGAAAAATAAAACCCATAGAAAATCCCAAATTTCTAACCTTACAAACACCAAAGTTATGGCATTTCCAATCGTTCAGTTATATGGTATCTATAGGATATAGTCGGCCGATCCTTATGATATTTGGTAGGTCGGATTGATTGGCCAAATATAAAACCTATAAAAAATCCCAACTTCCTAACTTAACAAACACCAAAGTTATGGCTTTTCCGATCAATCAGTTATATGGCAGCTGTAGGATATAGTCGGCCGATCCTTATGAAATTTGGTAGGAAGGATTGATTGGGAAAAATAACAACCATAGAAAATCCCAACTTTCTAACTTTACAAACACCAAAATTATGGCATTTCCAATCGTTCAGTTATAGGTAGCTATAGGATATAGTCGGCCGATCCTTATGATATTTGGTAGGTCGGATTGATTGCCAATTGATTGAAAACCCATAGAAAGTCCCAACTCCCTAACTTTACAAACACCAAAGTTATGGCATTTCCAATCGTTCAGTTATATGGTAGCTATAGGATACAGTCGGCCGATCCTTATGAAATTTGGTAGGTCGGATCGATTGGCCAAAAATAAAACCCATAGAAAATCCCAAATTTCTAACCTTACAAACACCAAAGTTATGGCTTTTCCTATCGTTCAGTTATATGGCAGCTATAGGATATAGTCGGCCGATCCTTATGAAATTTGGTAGGTCGGATTGATTGGGAAAAATAAAACCCATAGAAAATCCAAACTTTTTAACCTTACGAACACCCAAGTTCAGTTATAGGTAGCTATAGGATATAGTCGGCCGATCCTTATGATATTTGGTAAGTCGGATCGATTGGCCAAAAATAAAACCCATAGAAGCCCCAACTTCCTAACTTTACAAACACCAAAGTTATGGCTTTTCCGATCAATCAGTTATATGGCAGCTATAGGATACAGTCGGCCGATCCTTATGAAATTTGGTAGGTCGGATCGATTGGCCAAAAATAAAACCCATAGAAAGTCCCAACTAAAGTCCTAACTTTACAAACACCAAAGCTATGGCTTTTCCGATCAATCCGTTAAATGGTGTAATTATGAAATTTGATAGGTCGGATTGATTGGGAAAAATAACAACTAACTTTACAAACACCAAAATTATGGCATTTCCAATCGTTCAGTTATAGGTAACTTAAGGATATAGTCGGCCGATCCTTATGATATTTGGTAGGTCGGATTGATTGCCAATTGATTGAAAACCCATAGAAAGTCCTAACTTTACAAACACCAAAGTTATGGCTTTTCCGATCAATCAGTTATATGGCGGCTGTAGGATATAGTCGGCCGATCCTTATGAAATTTGGTAGGAAGGATTGATTGGGAAAAATTGGGAAAAATAACAACCATAGAAAATCCCAACTTTCTAACTTTACAAACACCAAAATTATGGCATTTCCAATCGTTCAGTTATAGGTAGCTATAGGATATAGTCGGCCGATCCTAATGATATTTGGTAGGTCGGATTGATTGCCAATTGATTGAAAACCCATAGAAAGTCCCAACTCCCTAACTTTACAAACACCAAAGTTATGGCATTTCCAATCGTTCAGTTTTATGGCGGCTGTAGGATATAGTCGGCCGATCCTTATGAAATTTGGTAGGTCGGATTGATTGGGAAAAATAAAACCCATAGAAAATCCCAAATTTCTAACCTTACAAACACCAAAGTTACGGCATTTCCTATCGTTCAGTTATATGGTATCTATAGGATATAGTCGGCCGATCCTTATGATATTTGGTAGGTCGGATTGATTGGCCAAATATAAAACCTATAAAAATCCCAACTTCCTAACTTTACAAACATTAAAGTTATGGCTTTTCCGATCAATCAGTTATATGGCGGCTGTAGGATATAGTCGGCCGATCCTTATGAAATTTGGTAGGAAGGATTGATTGGGAAAAATAACAACCATAGAAAATCCCAACTTTCTAACTTTACAAACACCAAAATTATGGCATTTCCAATCGTTCAGTTATAGGTAGCTATAGGATATAGTCGGCCGATCCTTATGATATTTGGTAGGTCGGATTGATTGCCAATTGATTGAAAACCCATAGAAAGTCCCAACTCCCTAACTTTACAAACACCAAAGTTATGGCATTTCCAATCGTTCAGTTATATGGTAGCTATAGGATACAGTCGGCCGATCCTTATGAAATTTGGTAGGTCGGATCGATTGGCCAAAAATAAAACCCATAGAAAATCCCAAATTTCTAACCTTACAAACACCAAAGTTATGGCATTTCCAATCGTTCAGTTATATGGTATCTATAGGATATAGTCGGCCGATCCTTATGATATTTGGTAGGTCGGATTGATTGGCCAAATATAAAACCTATAAAAAATCCCAACTTCCTAACTTAACAAACACCAAAGTTATGGCTTTTCCGATCAATCAGTTATATGGCAGCTGTAGGATATAGTCGGCCGATCCTTATGAAATTTGGTAGGAAGGATTGATTGGGAAAAATAACAACCATAGAAAATCCCAACTTTCTAACTTTACAAACACCAAAATTATGGCATTTCCAATCGTTCAGTTATAGGTAGCTATAGGATATAGTCGGCCGATCCTTATGATATTTGGTAGGTCGGATTGATTGCCAATTGATTGAAAACCCATAGAAAGTCCCAACTCCCTAACTTTACAAACACCAAAGTTATGGCATTTCCAATCGTTCAGTTATATGGTAGCTATAGGATACAGTCGGCCGATCCTTATGAAATTTGGTAGGTCGGATTGATTGGGAAAAATAAAACCCATAGAAAATCCCAAATTTCTAACCTTACAAACACCAAAGTTACGGCATTTCCTATCGTTCAGTTATATGGTATCTATAGGATATAGTCGGCCGATCCTTATGATATTTGGTAGGTCGGATTGATTGGCCAAATATAAAACCTATAAAAAATCCCAACTTCCTAACTTAACAAACACCAAAGTTATGGCTTTTCCGATCAATCAGTTATATGGCAGCTGTAGGATATAGTCGGCCGATCCTTATGAAATTTGGTAGGAAGGATTGATTGGGAAAAATAACAACCATAGAAAATCCCAACTTTCTAACTTTACAAACACCAAAATTATGGCATTTCCAATCGTTCAGTTATAGGTAGCTATAGGATATAGTCGGCCGATCCTTATGATATTTGGTAGGTCGGATTGATTGCCAATTGATTGAAAACCCATAGAAAGTCCCAACTCCCTAACTTTACAAACACCAAAGTTATGGCATTTCCAATCGTTCAGTTATATGGTAGCTATAGGATACAGTCGGCCGATCCTTATGAAATTTGGTAGGTCGGATTGATTGGCCAAAAATAAAACCCATAGAAAATCCCAAATTTCTAACCTTAACAAACACCAAAGTTATGGCATTTCCAATCGTTCAGTTATATGGTAGCTATAGGATATAGTCGGCCGATCCTTGTGAAATTTGGTAGGTCAGATTGATTGGCCAAATATAAAACCTATAGAAAATCCCAACTTCCGATCAATCAGTTATATGGCAGCTGTAGGATATAGTCGGCCGATCCTTATGAAATTTGGTAGGAAGGATTGATTGGGAAAAATAACAACCATAGAAAATCCCAACTTTCTAACTTTACAAACACCAAAATTATGGCATTTCCAATCGTTCAGTTATAGGTAGCTATAGGATATAGTCGGCCGATCCTTATGATATTTGGTAGGTCGGATTGATTGCCAATTGATTGAAAACCCATAGAAAGTCCCAACTCCCTAACTTTACAAACACCAAAGTTATGGCATTTCCAATCGTTCAGTTATATGGTAGCTATAGGATACAGTCGGCCGATCCTTATGAAATTTGGTAGGTCGGATCGATTGGCCAAAAATAAAACCCATAAAAATCCCAACTTTCTAACTTTACAAACACCAAAGTTACGGCATTTCCTATCGTTCAGTTATATGGTATCTATAGGATATAGTCGGCCGATCCTTATGATATTTGGTAGGTCGGATTGATTGCCAATTGATTGAAAACCCATAGAAAGTCCCAACTCCCTAACTTTACAAACACCAAAGTTATGGCATTTCCAATCGTTCAGTTTTATGGTAGCTATAGGATACAGTCGGCCGATCCTTATGAAATTTGGTAGGTCGGATTGATTGGGAAAAATAAAACCCATTGAAAATCCCAAATTTCTAACCTTACAAACACCAAAGTTACGGCATTTCCTATCGTTCAGTTATATGGTATCTATAGGATATAGTCGGCCGATCCTTATGAAATTTGGTAGGTCGGATTGATTGATTCCTAACTTTACAAACACCAAAGTTATGGCTTTTCCGATCAATCAGTTATATGGCAGCTGTAGGATATAGTCGGCCGATCCTTATGAAATTTGGTAGGAAGGATTGATTGGGAAAAATAACAACCATAGAAAATCCCAACTTTCTAACTTTACAAACACCAAAATTATGGCATTTCCAATCGTTCAGTTATAGGTAGCTATAGGATATAGTCGGCCGATCCTTATGATATTTGGTAGGTCGGATTGATTGCCAATTGATTGAAAACCCATAGAAAGTCCCAACTCCCTAACTTTACAAACACCAAAGTTATGGCATTTCCAATCGTTCAGTTATATGGTAGCTATAGGATACAGTCGGCCGATCCTTATGAAATTTGGTAGGTCGGATCGATTGGCCAAAAATAAAACCCATAGAAAATCCCAAATTTCTAACCTTACAAACACCAAAGTTATGGCATTTCCAATCGTTCAGTTATATGGTATCTATAGGATATAGTCGGCCGATCCTTATGATATTTGGTAGGTCGGATTGATTGGCCAAATATAAAACCTATAAAAAATCCCAACTTCCTAACTTAACAAACACCAAAGTTATGGCTTTTCCGATCAATCAGTTATATGGCAGCTGTAGGATATAGTCGGCCGATCCTTATGAAATTTGGTAGGAAGGATTGATTGGGAAAAATAACAACCATAGAAAATCCCAACTTTCTAACTTTACAAACACCAAAATTATGGCATTTCCAATCGTTCAATTATTGGTAGCTATAGGATATAGTCGGCCGATCCTTATGATATTTGGTAGGTCGGATTGATTGCCAATTGATTGAAAACCCATAGAAAGTCCCAACTCCCTAACTTTACAAACACCAAAGTTATGGCATTTCCAATCGTTCAGTTATATGGTAGCAATAGGATACAGTCGGCCGATCTTTATGAAATTTGGTAGGTCGGATCGATTGGCCAAATATAAAACCCATAGAAATTCCCAAATTTCTAACCTTACAAACACCAAAGTTATGGCATTTCCAATCGTTCAGTTATATGGTATCTATAGGATATAGTCGGCCGATCCTTATGATATTTGGTAGGTCGGATTGATTGGCCAAATATAAAACCTATAAAAAATCCCAACTTCCTAACTTAACAAACACCAAAGTTATGGCTTTTCCGATCAATCAGTTATATGGCAGCTGTAGGATATAGTCGGCCGATCCTTATGAAATTTGGTAGGAAGGATTGATTGGGAAAAATAACAACCATAGAAAATCCCAACTTTCTAACTTTACAAACACCAAAATTATGGCATTTCCAATCGTTCAATTATTGGTAGCTATAGGATATAGTCGGCCGATCCTTATGATATTTGGTAGGTCGGATTGATTGCCAATTGATTGAAAACCCATAGAAAGTCCCAACTCCCTAACTTTACAAACACCAAAGTTATGGCATTTCCAATCGTTCAGTTATATGGTAGCTATAGGATACAGTCGGCCGATCCTTATGAAATTTGGTAGGTCGGATTGATTGGCCAAAAATAAAACCCATAGAAAATCCCAAATTTCTAACCTCACAAACACCAAAGTTATGGCATTTCCAATCGTTCAGTTATATGGTATCTATAGGATATAGTCGGCCGATCCTTATGATATTTGGTAGGTTGGATTGATTGGCCAAATATAAAACCTATAAAAAATCCCAACTTCCTAACTTAACAAACACCAAAGTTATGGCTTTTCCGGTCAATCAGTTATATGGCAGCTGTAGGATATAGTCGGCCGATCCTTATGAAATTTGCTAGGGAGGATTGATTGGGAAAAATAACAACCATTGAAAATCCCAACTTTCTAACTTTACAAACACCAAAATTATGACATTTCCAATAGTTCAGTTATAGGTAGCTATAGGATATAGTCGGCCGATCCTTATGATATTTGGTAGGTCGGATTGATTGCCAATTGATTGAAAACCCATAGAAAGTCCCAACTCCCTAACTTTACAAACACCAAAGTTATGGCATTTCCAATCATTCAGTTATATGGTAGCTATAGGATACAGTCGGCCGATCCTTATGAAATTTGGTAGGTCGGATCGATTGGCCAAAAATAAAACCCATAGAAAATCCCAAATTTCTAACCTTACAAACACCAAAGTTATGGCATTTCCAATCGTTCAGTTATAGGTAGCTTTAGGATATAGTCGGCCGATCCTTATGAAATTTGGTAGGTCGGATTGATTGGGAAAAATAAAACCCATAGAAAATCCCAACTTTTTAACCTTACGAACACCCAAGTTCAGTTATAGGTAGCTATAGGATATAGTCGGCCGATCCTTATGATATTTGGTAGGTCGGAACTCGGTCCCAACTCCCTAACTTTACAAACACCAAAGTTATGGCATTTCCAATCGTTCAGTTATATGGTAGCTATAGGATACAGTCGGCCGATCCTTATGAAATTTGGTAGGTCGGATCGATTGGCCAAAAATAAAACCCATAGAAAGTCCCAACTTCCTAACTTTACAAACACTAAAGTTATGGCTTTTCCGATCAAACAGTTATATGGCGGCCGTAGGATATAGTCCGTAGGATATAGCCGATCCTTTTGATATTTGGTAGGTCGGATTGATTGCCAATTGATTGAAAACCCATAGAAAGTCCCAACTCCCTAACTTTACAAACACCAAAGTTATGGCATTTCCAATCGTTCAGTTATATGGTAGCTATAGGATACAGTCGGCCGATCCTTATGAAATTTGGTAGGTCGGATCGATTGGCCAAAAATAAAACCCATAGAAAGTCCCAACTTCCTAACTTAACAAACTCCAAAGTTATGGCTTTTCCGATCAAACAGTTATATGGCGGCCGTAGGATACAGTCGGCCGATCCTTATGAAATTTGGTAGGGAGGATTGATTGGGAAAAATAACAACCATGGAAAATCCCAACTTTTTAACCTTACGAACACCCAAGTTCAGTTATAGGTAGTGAAAAAACTTATTACGGTTTTGTATTAATAAAAACGCGACTTGGTGGATCTTTAACGATTTTAATAACGACGAAGAGAGTGACGAAAGGGAGTGGTTTGGATCGAGTTCGATTTAACACTGACATTTAATTTCAATATATAGACGCTTAAACCTAACTTAACGAAGGGGCGAGAGACGGGGCGAATTCGCGAGAGCGATTAAATCTTTATTGGGCTCCCGCTCCCGCCTTACACTATTTAACAAATTTCAGCGCAAAGTGCGCGAACACCGCCCCCTCTGAAGGACCGCCGTCTTCAGCATGCCACAGGCAGCACCGCCAGCCTATGGACCGCTCGCCGATACGTCCCATCCTTCGTCTTCACGTCCGCCACTCGGACCTTGCCATCAGCGCCGACGTGCACCGCTACGATCCGCCCGATCATCCACTGCTGCGGCGGAAGGTTGTCCTCGGCGACGACGACGAGAGCTCCCACGTCGACGTTTGGAACCTCCTGGTGCCACTTGTTTTTTGCCTGGAGGCTCGAGACGTACTCCCGGGACCAACGCTGCCAAAACCTGTGCCTGAGAGACGAGACACTGCGCCATCGTCGTAAGCAGGTTGGGCTGACTTGATCCGGGAGCGCTGCTGAGGGTGGAGCTAGGAGGGGACCGCCGATCAGGAGATGGCCTGGGCTTAGGGCTTTGCCGTCGTTGGGATCCGTGCTGATCGCTCCGAGGGGCCTGGAGTTAAACAAAAATCAACACCACAGATATTGAAAGGGCGGAGAGCTCGAAGTCTGTCTGATGGCAAGTTCCCCATGATTTGCGTCAAGAGTTGCGGCTTGCACTGAAAGCAACGAACGCAAGAACGAACTGTTCTGCGGCAAACTTCCTGCGCATTAACCAACCATATCTTTTCTCGCAACAGACTTACGAGAGCTCGAGGGCCAGCATGACAATTTGTAACGTGCAGGTATGACACGTACGTTTTAACAAACTGTGAGCCTTTCGACAACAACAACGGGAATTTGGCTTCGTACGGGATAGGAGCATTCAATATCCGACCCCCAACTCGCAGCAATGTCGAGGAACACCAATCTAATATTTTCTCCTGAAGAAAAGGGCTTAGTTTTTGTATATTCGTTGCTACCGACACTTTTTTACACCTTTGAATAAACCGTAAGACCCACACGAAAACCCTTAGAAGCCTTATGTGCGACGAAAAGGATTCTATTTTCTGAAGCACATAATTGGGCTCTGGAATTACTACAAGCGCCAATGCTGATTTGCGTAATTCCATCGACACGACATCAGCAGGTACTTCGAAGTGTCGAATTACGGGCCAATCTTTTTCTGCATCGAGCAAAAACGGCGGCCCAGCGAACCAAATGGAAGCTGTAAGTTCCTCAACGTCACATCCCCGTGACACAATGTCCGCTGGGTTTACATTCGTGGGGACATGTCTCCAGATTGCTTTTTCCGACCACTCTTGAATCTCCGCAACTCGGTTTGAGACAAAAACTGACAACGACGAAGGATGCGTTTTGATCCAATGCAAAGTGATCTCCGAATCCGTCCAGAGGAACACTTTTGTAATCGGAAAATTAAGCAATGGTCTTACACGATTATAAAGATCCGCAAGAAGGTGAGCTGCGCACAACTCAAGGCGAGGCAAAGTTTTCGTCTTGAGGGGAGCTACTTTGGATTTTGCTGTCAATAAAGATATTTTTAAACCTTCAGCGGTACTAGTGCGAACGTAGATGCAAGCTCCATATGCTCGCATGGAAGCGTCAGCGAAACCATGTATTTCTGCTGGGACTTTGGCGTCTGTATGAACGAATCGCGATACCTTGATCTTGGGCAGCTGCAACAGCGTTCCCTTAAAGGCTTCCTAAGATGTCTGCAGTTGCATCGGCAGCGACTCGTCCCAGTCTAACTTTCGAAGCCACAGTTCCTGCAACAACATTTTTGCCCTAGTCACTAGAGGACACAATAGGCCAAGCGGATCGAAAAGTCGGGCAGTCACCGACAGTATGTTTCGTTTTGTCGCACGAAGATCCAGGAAAGAGTCATCCAACCGAAATTGAAAGTAATCTTTACCCGGCAACCAAACCACGCCAAGGGTTTTAGTTACGTCTGAGTCTGCCGTTAGCGGCATGACAGCGCTTTCAGATGCGGACAACTCTGGGCAGTTAGAAAACCACTTTGCCAATTCAAATCCTGCCTCTTGCAATACCTGAGAAACTTCGTCTCGAAGGCTTAGCAGGTCCTCAACGCATTTGGCGCCAGTCAACAAATCGTCAACATAAAAGTCATTCTGAATGACCTTAGCGGCTTTTGGACACGAATCCTGCGCGATCTCTCCAAGCCGCATTAAACACCGAATCGCCAGATAGGGTGCTGGCGAAGTTCCATAAGTCACGGTGTTCAGCTTGAAGATTTTTAGAGACTCAGATAGATCTCGTCTATACACTATGAGCTGAAAGTTTCGGTCAGCTTCGTCAACCATTACTTGACGATACATCTTTTTTACGTCTGCTGCAAGCGCAAACTTGTGCAGTCTGAACCGAAGAAGGGTCGAATACAGCTCCTCTTGAATGGTGGGGCCAACCATCAAGATGTCATTCAACGCGACCTGCGTCGATGTACGGCTCGAGGCGTCGAATACCACTCTCAACTTTGTCGAGGTGCTTTGAGGTCGCAGCACGCATTGGTGCGGAATGAAATAGTGCGAACTGTCTGGAATTTTATTGTTAGTGGAAGACATGTGGCCCATGGCTTCATATTCTTCCATGAATTCCAGATACATCTTTTTTAAAGAAGGATCTTGGGATAATCTCCTTTCAAGCGACAAAAATCTACGTTTCGCAACTTCATATGATGAACCAAGAGTGTTTGGGTCAGATTTGAACGGCAAACGAACCGAAAATCTTCCGGACGACAATCTTTGAGTATTTTTCTCAAAGTGTTGCTCACACAGTTGCTGCTCAGGAGTATGGACCTTGGCCTTGGGCGGCAAGTCCTCCACAGACCAAAATTTCTGCAGGGTTGTGTCTATTGACTCCAACACTTCCTCCTGGCAGCTGAGATGTACCAACTTTTCAGCATTTCTTATTTTTTCTGAGGCACATCTCCCTGACACTATCCAGCCGAGAACTGTTTTTTGCAAAATGAGAAACTCAGGCCCTTGCTTTATCTGGCCGACTGACAATAGTTCAAAGAACGAGTCTGCGCCTATAAGCATGTCTATTTTTTGGGGCTTGAAGAAGAATGGATCTGCCAATTGAATATTTTCAGGCACCCTCCAGCCGCTGGT
The DNA here is from genome assembly GCA_018153305.1 of Drosophila kurseongensis. NCBI lineage: Eukaryota > Metazoa > Arthropoda > Insecta > Diptera > Drosophilidae > Drosophila > Drosophila kurseongensis. Next base: position 8,162,123 of record JAECXX010000001.1, read on the forward strand.
GTTCACCGTTTGATCCGGATGATAACCAGAAATATTTTTTAGTATGTAAAATTCGGGCGACTTGACTATCGTATGTATTTTTTTGGTTGCTTGAGCATTAGTTCCACCAATGCCCCGCAAGCTCAAACACACGTCCTCTCTTCTAATCTTAAGTCTCTGAGCGAGCTCGTCGGTCACAAAATTTACTTGTGAACCAGAATCGAGCAACGCTCGAGCCAAAACTAATTCGCCACTTTTTGTTTGGACGCTCACGATGGCAGTGGCAAGAATAACTCTATCCGATGCAGTCGCATGCAAAGCATGCGAAGTGGATGGAGTATTCTGCAAGAGCGTGGGCTGAGGAGGAGGTGGCAACGCGAGATTTGATGGCGAATAAATGTGCAGCAATGTGTGGTGTGAGGACTTACACACCCTGCATCTCTTCGATTTGCATCTTTTTACCGTGTGGCCCTTGCGGAGGCAGTTAATGCACAAGGGAGCCTTTTTTGTGAAATCGAATCTTTGCTGAACTGTTAGGGCAGCAAAAGCAGTGCAATTTCCTACTTGATGTTCTGCTGAGGTGCAAAACACACATACTTCGCGGTCGTCCATGGCAGCAACAAACGAAAAACTCCTGTTTCCATTCTTCTTTGGATTAGCCTGGCTCTGCTGAACAATTTTTGGCTTACACGCTTCTTCGGCAACCATATGCTGATAGCGCTTGTTCAGGGCCGACTCACACTCGCTCCAAAGAGAAAGCGAGGTATAATCTAATTGTTCTTCCCATTTTCTTTTAGTTCCTGCATCGACTTTGCCCATTACTAGATGGATGAGGATGGCATTCGTAATACGTTTGTCATCCCCAATGGACAAAAAGAGAATCGTACAGCGCTGTGACTGTGTCGATCAGGTTTCTCAAGGCGGTAGCTGATGGCTGGGAAATCTTTGGCAGATTAAACAGTGTCGATATATTGTCAAAGAATATTAAACAATCGTTATCGTACACCCGCCTTAGGCTAGCCAGAGCTTTTGGATAATTATCCGCGGTAACTTGGAATGCCCTGACTGTTCCTAGCGCGTCTCCAGCCAAACACGATATTAGATGGTTGAATTTTTCGATATCGTGCAGCGTGTCATCTTTGTCAACAAAAGTTTCGAAAAGGCTTATAAAATTTTTAAATTCGGAATGTTTTCCGCTGAAGGTTGGAAGAGCGACGCTCGGCAAACGGCATTGGGGTGTGCGCGTTACCGGCGGAGCGGAATTGTCAACGCTCTTACGCTTTGTTTCCGCAATTAGGGAAATTAGCAACGATTTTGCTATTATCGCAGTCTCTTCGAACTCTTCGCGGTACTCATCATCTCCATCTTTCGCTTCAATTTTATTTTGTATAAGCGAAGCATTTTCGATGTGCGTATTTAGGATTTCTAATCGACATTCCAACTCAACCGTATTTAAAGAGAATAGACCCTCATTTAAATATCTTTGCGTTCGCTCTATACTCCTCATATATCCATCTCGTTGGTTTTTCAACTCTTCGATTTCCTGGTTGTTACTTTCTGATTTTGGCATTTTTTTTTTTTTTTTTAAATTTAATTTAATTTATTTTTTTTTTTTAAATTATATGAAAGTGTGTACAAAAAATTTTGTTTTTAAATTTATTAAATTTAAATAATAATAACCAACGAGAGGAATAAGCTGAACGCAAGCAGTGTAGGGGAGTTATTTAAAATGAATTAAAGAATTAATTTAAGGAATCCTAAATTATTTAATAATTCAATATAATATGCCGAGCGCACGTAGTGTAGGGGAGCACACGCCAAGCTCAAACACCAAAAAACGAACAAACGTTTAGGCAGCGGCAACGCTTGCACCGTTCCAGCGATCGAAAACGACGAAAGAGAACTCGAAAGAACGGGCTGCGCTGTCTGTGTGTGTGTGTATGTGTGTACGGCTGGCGGTGCTCAACTCAACGGAGGATGATGCACTGACCGATAACTAAGGGCAACGAATATATAAACCTGACGCTTAAAAGTGCGGGAAATGGCGAAAAGCGAGGGAAATTTGAAGAAAATGCGCGGCAGAAAATCTATACCTGCTTGGCCAATTTTGGGCATGAGACTTCCTTTTTTTCCATTTTAACAGCAGCAAGAGGGAGGGTTCAGCAGACTTCCAACGCAGTTCCAAAAGAAAACTAAAAAATTTGATTCCGTACCGACGCGAGTTTTTTGTTTTTTATTTTTTGTGAAAATTAAGATCGCGAAAAATCCAACTATCACGTCGGGGTCACCATGAAAAAACTTAATACGGTTTTGTATTAATAAAAACGCGACTTGGTGGATCTTTAACGATTTTAATAACGACGAAGAGAGTGACGAAAGGGAGTGGTTTGGATCGAGTTCGGCTTAACACTGACATTTAATTTCAATATATAGACGCTTAAACCTAACTTAACGAAGGGGCGAGAGACGGGGCGAATTCGCGAGAGCGATTAAATCTTTATTGGGCTCCCGCTCCCGCCTTACACTATTTAACAAATTTCAGCGCAAAGTGCGCGAACAGGTAGCTATAGGATATAGTCGGCCGATCCTTATGATATTTGGTAGGTCGGATTGATTGCCAATTGATTGAAAACCCATAGAAAGTCCCAACTCCCTAACTTTACAAAAACCAAAGTTATGGCATTTCCAATCGTTCAGTTATATGGTAGCTATAGGATACAGTCGGCCGATCCTTATGAAATTTGGTAGGTCGGATCGATTGGCCAAAAATAAAACCCATAGAAAGTCCCAACTTCCTAACTTAACAAACACTAAAGTTATGGCTTTTCCGATCAAACAGTTATATGGCGGCCGTAGGATATAGTCCGTAGGATATAGCCGATCCTAATGATATTTGGTAGGTCGGATTGATTGCCAATTGATTGAAAACCCATAGAAAGTCCTAACTTTACAAACACCAAAGTTATGGCTTTTCCGATCAATCAGTTATATGGCGGCTGTAGGATGTAGTCGGCCGATCCTTATGAACTTTGGTAGGAAGGATTGATTGGGAAAAATTAAAACCCATAGAAAGTCCCAACTCCCTAACTTTACAAACACCAAAGTTATGGCATTTCCATCGTTCAGTTATATTGTAGCTATAGGATATAGTCGGCCGATCCTTATGAAATTTGGTAAACATTATGGCATTTCCAATCGTTCTGTTATATTGTAGCTATAGGATATAGTCGGCCGATCCTTATGAAATTTGGTAAAAATTATGGCATTTCCAATCGTTCAGTTATATGGTAGCTATAGGATACAGTCGGCCGATCCTTATGAAATTTGGTAGGTCGGATCGATTGGCCAAAAATAAAAACCCATAGAAAGTCCCAACTTTCTAACTTTACAAACACCAAAGTTATGGCTTTTCCGATCAATCAGTTATATGGCGGCTGTAGGATATAGTCGGCCGATCCTTATGAAATTTGGCAGGAAGGATTTATTGGGAAAAATTAAAACCCATAGAAAATCCCAACTTCCTAACTTTACAAACACCAATATTATGACATTTCCAATCGTTCAGTTATAGGTAGCTATAGGATATAGTCGGCCGATCCTTATGATATTTGGTAGGTCGGATTGATTGCCAATTGATTGAAAACCCATAGAAAGTCCCAACTCCCTAACTTTACAAACACCAAAGTTATGGCATTTCCAATCGTTCAGTTATATTGCAGCTATAGGATATAGTCGGCCGATCCTTATGAAATTTGGTAAGTCGGATCGATTGGCCAAAAATAAAACCCATAGAAGCCCCAACTTCCTAACTTTACAAACACCAAAGTTATGGCTTTTCCGATCAATCAGTTATATGGCGGCAGTAGGATATAGTCGGCCGATCCTTATGAAATTTGGTAGGTCGGATCGATTGGACAAAAATAAAATCCATAGAAAGTTCAAAATTTCTAACTTTACAAACACCAAAGTAATGGCTTCTCCGATCAATCCGTTAAATGGTGTTATTATGAAATTTGGTAGGTCGGATTGATTGGGAAAAATAACAACCATAGAAAATCCCAACTTTCTAACTTTATAAACACCAAAATTATGGCATTTCCAATCGTTCAGTTATAGGTAGCTAAAGGATATAGTCGGCCGATCCTTATGATATTTGGTAGGTCGGATTGATTGCCAATTGATTGAAAACCCATAGAAAGTCCCAACTCCCTAACTTTACAAACACAAAGGATATAGTCGGCCGATCCTTATGATATTTGGTAGGTCGGATTGATTGCCCAAAAATAAAACCCATAGAAAGTCCCAACTCCCTAACTTTACAAACACCAAAGTTATGGCATTTCCAATCGTTCAGTTATATTGTAGCTATAGGATATAGTCGGCCGATCCCTATGAAATTCAGGTAAAGATTGATTGGCATTTCCAATCGTTCAGTTATAGGTAGCTAAAGGATATATTCGGCCGATCCTTATGATATTTGGTAGGTCGGATTGATTGCCAATTGATTGAAAACCCATAGAAAGTCCTAACTTTACAAACACCAAAGTTATGGCTTGTCCGATCAATCAGTTATATGGCGGCTGTAGGATATAGTCGGCCGATCCTTATGAACTTTGGTAGGAAGGATTGATTGGAAAAAATTTAAAACCCATAGAAAGTCCCAACTCCCTAACTTTACAAACACCAAAGTTATGGCATTTCCAATCGTCCAGTTATATTGTAGCTATAGGATAAAGTCGGCCGATTCTTATGAAATTTGGTAAAAATTATGGCATTTCCAATCGTTCAGTTATATTGTAGCTATAGGATATAGTCGGCCGATCCTTATGAAATTATGTAGGTCGGATTGATTGCCAATTGATTGAAAACCCATAGAAAGTCCTAACTTTACAAACACCAAAGTTATGGCTTTTCCGATCAGTCGGCCGATCCTTATGAACTTTGGTAGGAAGGATTGATTGGGAAAAATTAAAACCCATAGAAAGTCCCAACTCCCTAACTTTACAAACACCAAAGTTATGGCATTTCCATGGTTCAGTTATATTGTAGCTATAGGATATAGTCGGCCGATCCTTATGAAATTTGGTAAACATTATGGCATTTCCAATCGTTCTGTTATATTGTAGCTATAGGATATAGTCGGCCGATCCTAATGAAATTTGGTAAAAATTATGGCATTTCCAATCGTTCAGTTATATGGTAGCTATAGGATACAGTCGGCCGATCCTTATGAAATTTGGTAGGTCGGATCAATTGGCCAAAAATAAAAACCCATAGAAAGTCCCAACTTTCTAACTTTACAAACACCAAAGTTATGGGTTTTCCGATCAATCAGTTATATGGCGGCTGTAGGATATAGTCGGCCGATCCTTATGAAATTTGGCAGGAAGGATTTATTGGGAAAAATTAAAACCCATAGAAAATCCCAACTTCCTAACTTTACAAACACCAAAATTATGACATTTCCAATCGTTCAGTTATAGGTAGCTATAGGATATAGTCGGCCGATCCTTATGATATTTGGTAGTTCGGATTGATTGCCAATTGATTGAAAACCCATAGAAAGTCCCAACTCCCTAACTTTACAAACACCAAAATTATGGCATTTCCAATCGTTCAGTTATATTGCAGCTATAGGATATAGTCGGCCGATCCTTATGAAATTTGGTAAGTCGGATCGATTGGCCAAAAATAAAACCCATAGAAGCCCCAACTTCCTAACTTTACAAACACCAAAGTTATGGCTTTTCCGATCAATCAGTTATATGGCGGCTGTAGGATATAGTCGGCCGATCCTTATGAAATTTGGTAGGTCGGATCGATTGGCCAAAAATAAAATCCATAGAAAGTTCAAAATTTCTAACTTTACAAACACCAAAGTTATGGCTTCTCCGATCAATCCGTTAAATGGTGTTATTATGAAATTTGGTAGGTCGGATTGATTGGGAACAAGAAAGGAAAGCTAACTTCGGGCGGAGCCGAAGTTGAAATACCCTTGCAGAATATTCCGAATTATATTCTCCAAAATTATTCATATGATGCATTTATAACACTCATAAAAAATCCCAACTTTCTAACTTTAAAAACACCAAAGTTATGGCATTTCCAATCGTTCAGTTAAGTGGCGGCTATAGGATATAGTCGGCCGATCCCTATGAAATTTATTGGGTCAGATTGATTGGCCAAATATAAAACCCATAGAAAATCCCAACTTCCTAACTTTACAAATCCCAAAGTTATGGCATTACCGATCAATCAGTTATATGGCAGCTATAGGATATAGTCGGCCGATCCTTATGAAATTTGGTAGGTCGGATTGACTGGCCAAATAAAATACCCATAGGACATCCCAACTTCCTAACTTAACAAACACTAAAGTTATGGCATTTCCGATCAATCAGTTATATGGCAGCTATAGGATATAGTTGTCCGGTCCTGGCCGTTCCGACTTATATACTGCGTGCAAAGGATCGAAGGCTGTGTGCAAAGTTTCAATTCGATATCTTTAAAACTGAGAGACTAGTTCGCGTAGAAACAGACAGACGGACAGACGGACATGGCTATATCAACTCAGGAGGTGATCCTGATCAAGAATATATATACTTTATAGGGTCGGAGATGTCTCCTTCACTGCGTTGAACACTTTTGACCAAAATTATAATACCCTCTGCAAGGGTATAAAAATAACAACCATAGAAAATCCCAACTTTCTAACTTTACAAACACCAAAATTATGGCATTTCCAATCGTTCAGTTATAGGTAGCTAAAAGATATAGTCGGCCGATCCTTATGATATTTGGTAGGTCGGATTGATTGCCAATTGATTGAAAACCCATAGAAAGTCCCAACTCCCTAACTTTACAAACACAAAGGATATAGTCGGCCGATCCTTATGATATTTGGTAGGTCGGATTGATTGCCCAAAAATAAAACCCATAGAAAGTCCCAACTCCCTAACTTTACAAACACCAAAGTTATGGCATTTCCAATCGTTCAGTTATATTGTAGCTATAGGATATAGTCGGCCGATCCCTATGAAATTCAGTAAAAATTATGGCATTTCCAATCGTTCAGTTATAGGTAGCTAAAGGATATATTCGGCCGATCCTTATGATATTTGGTAGGTCGGATTGATTGCCAATTGATTGAAAACCCATAGAAAGTCCTAACTTTACAAACACCAAAGTTATGGCTTGTCCGATCAATCAGTTATATGGCGGCTGTAGGATATAGTCGGCCGATCCTTATGAACTTTGGTAAGGATTGGAAGGATTGATTGGAAAAAATTTAAAACCCATAGAAAGTCCCAACTCCCTAACTTTACAAACACCAAAGTTATGGCATTTCCAATCGTTCAGTTATATTGTAGCTATAGGATATAGTCGGCCGATCCCTATGAAATTCAGTAAAAATTATGGCATTTCCAATCGTTCAGTTATAGGTAGCTAAAGGATATATTCGGCCGATCCTTATGATATTTGGTAGGTCGGATTGATTGCCAATTGATTGAAAACCCATAGAAAGTCCTAACTTTACAAACACCAAAGTTATGGCTTGTCCGATCAATCAGTTATATGGCGCCTGTAGGATATAGTCGGCCGATCCTTATGAACTTTGGTAGGAAGGATTGATTGGAAAAAATTTAAAACCCATAGAAAGTCCCAACTCCCTAACTTTACAAACACCAAAGTTATGGCATTTCCAATCGTCCAGTTATATTGTAGCTATAGGATAAAGTCGGCCGATTCTTATGAAATTTGGTAAAAATTATGGCATTTCCAATCGTTCAGTTATATTGTAGCTATAGGATATAGTCGGCCGATCCTTATGAAATTATGTAGGTCGGATTGATTGCCAATTGATTGAAAACCCATAGAAAGTCCTAACTTTACAAACACCAAAGTTATGGCTTTTCCGATCAGTCGGCCGATCCTTATGAACTTTGGTAGGAAGGATTGATTGGGAAAAATTAAAACCCATAGAAAGTCCCAACTCCCTAACTTTACAAACACCAACTCCCTAACTTTACAAACACAAAGGATATAGTCGGCCGATCCTTATGATATTTGGTAGGTCGGATTGATTGCCCAAAAATAAAACCCATAGAAAGTCCCAACTCCCTAACTTTACAAACACCAAAGTTATGGCATTTCCATCGTTCAGTTATATTGTAGCTATAGGATATAGTCGGCCGATCCTTATGAAATTTGGTAAACATTATGGCATTTCCAATCGTTCTGTTATATTGTAGCTATAGGATATAGTCGGCCGATCCTAATGAAATTTATACAAAATTATGGCATTTCCAATCGTTCAGTTATATGGTAGCTATAGGATACAGTCGGCCGATCCTTATGAAATTTGGTAGGTCGGATCAATTGGCCAAAAATAAAAACCCATAGAAAGTCCCAACTTTCTAACTTTACAAACACCAAAGTTATGGGTTTTCCGATCAATCAGTTATATGGCGGCTGTAGGATATAGTCGGCCGATCCTTATGAAATTTGGCAGGAAGGATTCGTCCAGTTATATCGTCCAGTTATATTGTAGCTATAGGATAAAGTCGGCCGATTCTTATGAAATTTGGTAAAAATTATGGCATTTCCAATCGTTCAGTTATATTGTAGCTATAGGATATAGTCGGCCGATCCTTATGAAATTATGTAGGTCGGATTGATTGCCAATTGATTGAAAACCCATTGAAAGTCCCTAACTTTACAAACACCAAAGTTTCATGTCTTTTCCGGATATAGTCGGCCGATCCTTATGAACTTTGGTAGGAAGGATTGATTGGGAAAAATTAAAACCCATAGAAAGTCCCAACTCCCTAACTTTACAAACACCAAAGTTATGGCATTTCCATCGTTCAGTTATATTGTAGCTATAGGATATAGTCGGCCGATCCTTATGAAATTTGGTAAACATTATGGCATTTCCAATCGTTCTGTTATATTAAACCTATAGGATAAAGTCGGCCGATCCTAATGAAATTTCACCAAAGTTATGGCATTTCCAATCGTTCAGTTATATGGTAGCTATAGGATACAGTCGGCCGATCCTTATGAAATTTGGTAGGTCGGATCGATTGGCCAAAAATAAAACCCATAGAAAGTCCCAACTTTCTAACTTTACAAACACCAAAGTTATGGCTTTTCCGATCAATCAGTTATATGGCGGCTGTAGGATATAGTCGGCCGATCCTTATGAAAGTTGGTAGGAAGGATTGATTGGGAAAAATTAAAACCCATAGAAAATCCCAACTTTCTAACTTTACAAACACCAAAATTATGGCATTTCCAATCGTTCAGTTATAGGTAGCTATAGGATATAGTCGGCCGATCCTTATGATATTTGGTAGGTCGGATTGATTGCCAATTGATTGAAAACCCATAGAAAGTCCCAACTCCCTAACTTTACAAACACCAAAGTTATGGCATTTCCAATCGTTCAGTTATATTGCAGCTATAGGATATAGTCGGCCGATCCTTATGAAATTTGGTAGGTCGGATCGATTGGCCAAAAATAAAACCCATAGAAAGTCCCAACTTCCTAACTTTACAAACACCAAAGTTATGGCTTTTCCGATCAATCAGTTATATGGCGGCTGTAGGATATAGTCGGCCGATCCTTATGAAATTTGGTAGGTCGGATCGATTGGCCAAATATAAAATCCATAGAAAGTTCAAAACTTTCTAACTTTACAAACACCAAAGTTATGGCTTTTCCGATCAATCCGTTAAATGGTGTTTATTTATGAAATTTGGTAGGTCGGATTGATTGGGAAAATAAAACCCAAGAAAATCCTAACTTCGGGCAAACACCAAGTAAATATCTTTTGCAGAATATTCCGAATTATATTCTCCAAAATTATTCGATATGATTGCATTCTTAACACCCATAAAAAATCCCAACTTCCTAATTTTAAAAACACCAAAAGTTATGGCATTTCCGATAGTTCAGTTATATGGCAGCTGTCGGATATTGTCGGCCGACCCTTATGAAATTTGGTACTTCGGATTGGTTGGTCAAAAATAAAACCCATAGAAAATCCCAACTTCCTAACTTTACAAACCCCAAAGTTATGGCATTTCCGATCAATCAATTATATGGCGGCTATAGGATATAGTCGGCAGATCCTTATGAAATTTGGTAGGTCGGATTGATTGGCCAAATATAAAACCCATAGGACATCCCAACTTCCTAACTTTACAAACACCAAAGTTATGGCATTTCCGATCAATCAGTTATATGGCAGCTATAGGATATAGTCGGCCGATCCTTATGAAATTTCGACTTATATACTGCTTGCAAAAATAAATCGAAGGTTTGGAAAGTTTCAATTCGATATCTTTAAACACAAAGTTATGTAGATTAGTTCGTTATTGGTAGAAACGGACAGACGGGACAGACGGACATTGGCTAGGTATCAACTCAGGAGGTGATCCTGATCAAGAATATATATACTTTATAGGGTCGCAGATGTCTCCTTCACTGCGTTGAACACTTTTGACCAAAATTATAATACCCTCTGCAAGGGTATAAAAATAACAACCATAGAAAATCCCAACTTTCTAACTTTACAAACACCAAAATTATGGCATTTCCAATCGTTCAGTTATAGGTAGCTAAAGGATATAGTCGGCCGATCCTTATGATATTTGGTAGGTCGGATTGATTGCCAATTGATTGAAAACCCATAGAAAGTCCCAACTCCCTAACTTTACAAACACCAAAGTGTTCGATAATCAGTTATATGGCCGATCCTTATGATATTTGGTAGGTCGGATTGATTACTCAAAAATAAAACCCATAGAAAGTCCAAACTCCCTGACTTTACAAACACCAAAGTTATGGCATTTCCAATCGTTCAGTTATATTGTAGCTATAGGATATAGAATCGCCGAACTTTCTGAAATTACAGAACACCAAAATTATGGCATTTCCAATCGTTCAGTTATAGGTAGCTAAAGGATATATTCGGCCGATCCTTATGATATTTGGTAGGTCGGATTGATTGCCAATTGATTGAAAACCCATAGAAAGTCTCAACTCCCTAACATTACAAACACCAAAGTTATGGCATTTCCAATCGTTCAGTTATATGGTAGCTATGGGATACAGTCGGCCGATCCTTATGAAATTTGGTAGGTCGGATCGATTGGACAAAAATAAAACCCATAGAAAGTCCCAACTTTCTAACTTTACAAACACCAAAGTTATGGCTTTTCCGATCAGATTGATTGCCAATTGATTGAAAACCCATAGAAAGTCCCAACTCCCTAACTTTACAAACACAAAGGATATAGTCGGCCGATCCTTATGATATTTGGTAGGTCGGATTGATTGCTCAAAAATAAAACCCATAGAAAGTCCCAACTCCCTAACTTTACAAACACCAAAGTTATGGCATTTCCAATCGTTCAGTTATATTGTAGCTATAGGATATAGTCGGCCGATCCTTATGAAATTTGGTAGGTCGGATCGATTGAAAAATTAAAACCAGTAGAAAGTAACTGGCTAACTTTACAAACGTTCAAAGTTATAGGTTCGATTATATGGCGGCTGTAGGATATAGTCGGCCGATCCTTATGAACTTTGGTAGGTCGGATTGATTGGAAAAATTAAAACCCATAGAAAGTCCCAACTCCCTAACTTTACAAACACCAAAGTTATGGCATTTGCAATCGTTCAGTTATATTGTAGCTGTAGGATATAGTCGCCGATCCTTATGAAATTTGGTAGGTCGGATCGATTGGCCAAAAATAAAATCCATAGAAAGTCCCAACTTCCTAACTTTACAAACACCAAAGCTATGGCTTTTCCGATCAATCAGTTATATGGCGGCTGTAGGATATAGTCGGCCGATCCTTATGAAATTTGGTAGGTCGGATCGATTGGCCAAAAATAAAATCCATAGAAAGTCCCAACTTCCTAACTTTACAAACACCAAAGCTATGGCTTTTCCGATCAATCCGTTAAATGGTGTTATTATGAAATTTGGTAGGTCGGATTGATTGGGAAAAATAACAACCATAGAAAATCCCAACTTTCTAACTTTACAAACACCAAAATTATGGCATTTCCAATCGTTCAGTTATAGGTAGCTAAAGGATATAGTCGGCCGATCCTTATGATATTTGGTAGGTCGGATTGATTGCCAATTGATTGAAAACCCATAGAAAGTCCTAACTTTACAAACACCAAAGTTATGGCTTTTCCGATCAATCAGTTATATCCTTATGAAATTTGGTAGGTCGGATTGATTGGCCAAAAATAAAACCCATAGAAAGTCCCAACTCCCTAACTTTACAAACACCAAAGTTATGGCATTTCCAATCGTTCAGTTATATGGCAGCTATAGGATATAGTCGGCCGATCCTTATGAAATTTGGTAGGTCGGATCGATTGGCCAAAAATAAAACCCATAGAAAGTCCCAACTTCCTAACTTTACAAACACCAAAGTTATGGCTTTTCCGATCAATCAGTTATATGGCGGCTGTAGGATATAGTCGGCCGATCCTTATGAAATTTGGTAGGTCGGATCGATTGGCCAAAAATAAAATCCATAGAAAGTCCAAAATTTCTAACTTTACAAACACCAAAGTTATGGCTTTTCCGATCAATCCGTTAAATGGTGTTATTATGAAATTTGGTAGGTCGGATTGATTGGGAAAAATAACAACCATAGAAAATCCCAACTTTCTAACTTTACAAACACCAAAATTATGGCATTTCCAATCGTTCAGTTATAGGTAGCTAAAGGATATAGTCGGCCGATCCTTATGATATTTGGTAGGTCGGATTGATTGGGAAAAATAACAACCATAGAAAATCCCAACTTTCTAACTTTACAAACACCAAAATTATGGCATTTCCAATCGTTCAGTTATAGGTAGCTAAAGGATATAGTCGGCCGATCCTTATGATATTTGGTAGGTCGGATTGATTGCCAATTGATTGAAAACCCATAGAAAGTCCTAACTTTACAAACACCAAAGTTATGGCTTTTCCGATCAATCAGTTATATGGCGGCTGTAGGATATAGTCGGCCGATCCTTATGAAATTTGGTAGGAAGGATTGATTGGGAAAAATTAAAACCCATAGAAAATCCCAACTTTCTATCCTTACACCAAAAGTTATGGCATTTCCAATCGTTCAGTTTTATGGCGGCTGTAGGATATAGTCGGCCGATCCTTATGAAATTTGGTAGGTCGGATTGATTGGGAAAAATAAAACCCATAGAAAATCCCAACTTTCTAACTTTACAAACACCAAAATTATGGCATTTCCAATCGTTCAGTTATAGGTAGCTATAGGATATAGTCGGCCGACCCTTATGATATTTGGTAGGTCGGAACTCGGTCCCAACTCCCTAACTTTACAAACACCAAAGTTATGGCATTTCCAATCGTTCAGTTATATGTTAGGATATAGTCCCATCCTTATGAAATTTGGTAGGTCGGATTGATTGGAAAATAAAACCCATAGAAAATCCCAACTTTCTAACTTTACAAACATCAATATTATGGCATTTCCAATCGTTCAGTTATAGGTAGCTATAGGATATAGTCGGTCGATCCTTATGATATTTGGTAGGTCGGATTGATTGCCAATTGATTGAAAACGTATAGAAAATCCCAACTCCCTAAACTTTACAAACACCAAAGTTATGGCATTTCCAATCGTTCAGTTTTATGGCGGCTGTAGGATATAGTCGGCCGATCCTTATGAAATTTGGTAGGTCGGATTGATTGGGAAAAATAAAACCCATAGAAAATCCCAACTTTTTAACTTTACAAACACCCAAGTTCAGTTATAGGTAGCTATAGGATATAGTCGGCCGATCCTTATGATATTTGGTAGGTCGGATTGATTGCCAATTGATTGAAAACCCATAGAAAGTCCTAACTTTACAAACACCAAAAGTATGGCTTTTCCGATCAATCAGTTATATGGCGGCTGTAGGATATAGTCGGCCGATCCTTATGAAATTTGGTAGGAAGGATTGATTGGGAAAAAATCAAACCCATAGAGAATCCCAACTTCCTAACTTTACAAACACCAAAATTATGGCATTTCCAATCGTTCAGTTATAGGTAGCTATAGGATATAGTCGGCTGATCCTTATGATATTTGGTATGAACTTCCTAACTTAACAAACACCAAAGTTATGGCTTTTCCGATCAATCAGTTATATGGCCGCTGTAGGATATAGTCGGCCGATCCTTATGAAATTTGGTAGGAAGGATTGATTGGGAAAAATTACAACCATAGAAAATCCCAACTTTCTAACTTTACAAACACCAAAATTATGGCATTTCCAATCGTTCAGTTATAGGTAGCTAAAGGATATAGTCGGCCGATCCTTATGATATTTGGTAGGTCGGATTGATTGCCAATTGATTGAAAACCCATAGAAAGTCCTAACTTTACAAACACCAAAGTTATGGCTTTTCCGATCAATCAGTTATATGGCGGCTGTAGGATATAGTCGGCCGATCCTTATGAAATTTGGTAGGAAGGATTGATTGGAAAAAATTAAAACCCATAGAAAGTCCCAACTCCCTAACTTTACAAACACCAAAGTTATGGCATTTCCAATCGTCCAGTTATATTGGTAGCTATATGAATTTGGTAGGTCGGTCGATTGGGAAAAAACCTTATGAAATTTTACAAACCCAAAATTATGGCATTTCCAATCGTTCAGTTATAGGTAGCTAAAGGATATAGTCGGCCGATCCTTATGATATTTGGTAGGTCGGATTGATTGCCAATTGATTGAAAACCCATAGAAAGTCCTAACTTTACAAACACCAAAGTTATGGCTTTTCCGATCAATCAGTTATATGGCGGCTGTAGGATATAGTCGGCCGATCCTTATGAACTTTGGTAGGAAGGATTGATTGGAAAAAATTAAAACCCATAGAAAGTCCCAACTCCCTAACTTTACAAACACCAAAGTTATGGCATTTCCAATCGTCCAGTTATATTGCAGCTATAGGATATAGTCGGCCGATCCTTATGAAATTTGGTAGGTCGGATCGATTGGCCAAAAATAAAACCCATAGAAAGTCCCAACTTCCTAACTTTACAAACACCAAAGTTATGGCTTTTCCGATCAATCAGTTATATGGCGGCTGTAGGATATAGTCGGCCGATCCTTATGAAATTTGGTAGGTCGGATCGATTGGCCAAAAATAAATTCCATAGAAAGTCCCAACTTCCTAACTTTACAAACACCAAAGTTATGGCTTTTCCGATCAATCCGTTAAATGGTGTTATTATGAAATTTGGTAGGTCGGATTGATTGGGAAAAATAACAACCATAGAAAATCCCAACTTTCTAACTTTACAAACACCAAAATTATGGCATTTCCAATCGTTCAGTTATAGGTAGCTAAAGGATATAGTCGGCCGATCCTTATGATATTTGGTAGGTCGGATTGATTGCCAATTGATTGAAAACCCTTAGAAAGTCTTCCCAAACCCAAAGTTCTCTTTTCAATCTTTACAAACACAAAGGATATAGTCGGCCGATCCTTATGATATTTGGTAGGGCGGATTGATTGCCCAAAAATAAAACCCATAGAAAGTCCCAACTCCCTAACTTTACAAACACCAAAGTTATGGCATTTGCAATCGTTCAGTTATATTGTAGCTGTAGGATATAGTCGGTCGGATTGATTGGGAAATGAAATTCATAGAAATAACTTTCAAACCCAAAATTATGGCATTTCCAATCGTTCAGTTATAGGTAGCTAAAGGATATAGTCGGCCGATCCTTATGATATTTGGTAGGTCGGATTGATTGCCAATTGATTGAAAACCCATAGAAAGTCCTAACTTTACAAACACCAAAGTTATGGCTTTTCCGATCAATCAGTTATATGGCGGCTGTAGGATATAGTCGGCCGATCCTTATGAACTTTGGTAGGAAGGATTGATTGGAAAAAATTAAAACCCATAGAAAGTCCCAACTCCCTAACTTTACAAACACCAAAGTTATGGCATTTCCAATCGTTCAGTTATATGGTAGCTATAGGATAAAGTCGGCCGATCCTTATGAAATTTGGTAGTGGATTATTGGCATTTCCAATCAATTCAGTTATATTGGTAGCTATAGGATATAGTCGGCCGATCCTTATGAAATTTGGTAGGTCGGATTGATTGCCAATTGATTGAAAACCCATAGAAAGTCCCAACTCCCTAACTTTACAAACACCAAAGTTATGGCATTTCCAATCGTTCAGTTATATGGTAGCTATAGGATACAGTCGGCCGATCCTTATGAAATTTGGTAGGTCGGATCGATTGGACAAAAATAAAACCCATAGAAAGTCCCAACTTTCTAACTTTACAAACACCAAAGTTATGGCTTTTCCGATCAGATTGATTGCCAATTGATTGAAAACCCATAGAAGTCCAACTCTAACTTTACAAACACAAAGGATATAGTCGGCCGATCCTTATGATATTTGGTAGGTCGGATTGATTGCCCAAAAATAAAACCCATAGAAAGTCCCAACTCCCTAACTTTACAAACACCAAAGTTATGGCATTTCCAATCGTTCAGTTATATTGTAGCTATAGGATATAGTCGGCCGATCCTTATGAAATTCAGTAAAAATTATGGCATTTCCAATCGTTCAGTTATAGGTAGCTAAAGGATATATTCGGCCGATCCTTATGATATTTGGTAGGTCGGATTGATTGCCAATTGATTGAAAACCCATAGAAAGTCCTAACTTTACAAACACCAAAGTTATGGCTTTTCCGATCAATCAGTTATATGGCGGCTGTAGGATATAGTCGGCCGATCCTTATGAACTTTGGTAGGAAGGATTGATTGGAAAAAATTAAAACCCATAGAAAGTCCCAACTCCCTAACTTTACAAACACCAAAGTTATGGCATTTCCAATCGTTCCAGTGTTATATTGTATTGTAGGTAGGATTAAGTTGGCAAGATTACTTATAGAAATAATTCCTAATTTACAAACAAAATTATGGCATTTCCAATCGTTCAGTTATATTGTAGCTATAGGATATAGTCGGCCGATCCTTATGAAATTATGTAGGTCGGATTGATTGCCAATTGATTGAAAACCCATTGAAAGTCCCAACTCCCTAACATTACAAACACCAAAGTTATGGCATTTCCAATCGTTCAGTTATATGGTAGCTATAGGATACAGTCGGCCGATCCTTATGAAATTTGGTAGGTCGGATCGATTGGACAAAAATAAAACCCATAGAAAGTCCCAACTTTCTAACTTTACAAACACCAAAGTTATGGCTTTTCCGATCAATCAGTTATATGGGGGCTGTAGGATATAGTTGGCCGGATTGATTGGGAAAAATAAAACCCAAGTTCAGTTATAGGTAGCTATAGGATATAGTCGGCCGATCCTTATGATATTTGGTAGGTCAGATTGATTGCCCAAAAATAAAACCCATAGAAAGTCCCAACTCCCTAACTTTACAAACACCAAAGTTAAGGCATTTCCAATCGTGCAGTTATATTGTAGCTATAGGATATAGTCGGTCGATCCTTATGAAATTTGGTAGGTCGGATCGATTGGCCAAAATAAAACCCATAGAAAGTCCCAACTTCCTAACTTTACAAACACCAAAGTTATGGCATTTCCAATCGTTCAGTTTATAGGTAGCTAAAGGATATAGTCGGCCGATCCTTATGAAATTTGGTAGGTCGGATTGATTGGGAAAAATAACAACCATAGAAAATCCCAACTTTCTAACTTTACAAACACCAAAATTATGGCATTTCCAATCGTTCAGTTATAGGTAGCTAAAGGATATAGTCGGCCGATCCTTATGATATTTGGTAGGTCGGATTGATTGCCAATTGATTGAAAACCCATAGAAAGTCCTAACTTTACAAACACCAAAGTTATGGCTTTTCCGATCAATCAGTTATATGGCGGCTGTGGGATATAGTCGGCCGATCCTTATGATATTTGGTAGGAGAGATTGATTGGAAAAACTTAAAACCCATAGAAAATCCCAACTTTCTATCTTTACAAACACCAAAGTTATGGCATTTCCAATCGTTCTGTTATATGGCGGCTGTAGGATATAGTCGGCCGATCCTCATGAAATTTGGTAGGTCGGATTGATTGGGAAAAATAAAACCCATAGAAAATCCCAACTTCCTAACTTTACAAACACCAAAATTATGGCATTTCCAATCGTTCAGTTATATGGCAGCTATAGGATATAGTCGGCCGATCCTTATGAAATTTGGTAGGTCGGATTGATTGCCAATTGATTGAAAACCCATAGAAAGTCCCAACTCCCTAACTTTACAAACACCAAAGTTATGGCATTTCCAATCGATCAGTTATATGGTAGCTGTTATTCCCGATATTTAAATTTGGTGGTATATGATTGGAAAAATAAAACCCATAGAAAATCCCAACTTCCTAACTTTAAAAACACCAAAATTATGGCATTTCCAATCGTTCAGTTATAGGCAGCTATAGGATATAGTCGGCCGATCCTTATGAAATTTGGTAGGTCGGATTGATTGCCAATTGATTGAAAACCCATAGAAAGTCCCAACTCCCTAACTTTACAAACACCAAAGTTATGGCATTTCCAATCGTTCAGTTATATGGCGGCTGTAGGATATAGTCGGCCGATCCTCATGAAATTTGGTAGGTCGGATTGATTGGGGAAAAATAAAACCCATAGAAAATCCCAACTTTTTAACTTTACAAACACCAAAGTTTGGTTTCCAATCGTTCAGTTATAGGTAGCTATAGGATATAGTCGGCCGATCCTTATGATATTTGGTAGGTCGGATTGATTGCCAATTAATTGAAAACCCATAGAAAGTCCAACTTTAACTTTACAAACACCAAAGTTATGGCTTTTCCGATCAATCAGTTATATGGCGGCTGTAGGATATAGTCGGGCGATCCTTATGAAAGTTGGTAGGAAGGATTGATTGGGAAAAATTAAAACCCATAGAAAATCCCAACTCCCTAACTTTACAAACACCAAAGTTATGGCATTTGCAATCGTTCAGTTATATGGTAGCTATAGGATATAGTCGGCCGATCCTTATGAAATTTGGTAGGTCGGATTGTTGAAAATAAACCCATAGAAAGTCCCAACTCCCTAACTTTACAAACACCAAAGTTATGGCATTTCCAATCGTTCAGTTATATGGTAGCTATAGGATATAGTCGGCCGATCCTTATGATATTTGCTAGGTCGGATTGATTGCCAATTAATTGAAAACCCATAGAAAGTCCCAACTCCCTAACTTTACAAACACCAAAGTTATGGCATTTCCAATCGTTCAGTTATATGGTAGCTATAGGATACAGTCGGCCGATCCTTATGAAATTTGGTAGGTCGGATCGATTGGACAAAAATAAAACCCATAGAAAGTCCCAACTTTCTAACTTTACAAACACCAAAGTTATGGCTTTTCCGATCAATCAGTTATACGGCGGCTGTAGGATATAGTCGGCCGATCCTTATGATATTTGGTAGGTCGGATTGATTGGGAAAAATAACAACCATAGAAAATCCCAACTTTCTAACTTTACAAACACCAAAATTATGGCATTTCCAATCGTTCAGTTATAGGTAGCTAAAGGATATAGTCGGCCGATCCTTATGATATTTGGTAGGTCGGATTGATTGCCAATTGATTGAAAACCCATAGAAAGTCCTAACTTTACAAACACCAAAGTTATGGCTTTTCCGATCAATCAGTTATATGGCGGCTGTAGGATATAGTCGGCCGATCCTTATGAAATTTGGTAGGAAGGATTGATTGGGAAAAATTAAAACCCATAGAAAATCCCAACTTTCTATCTTTACAAACACCAAAGTTATGGCATTTCCAATCGTTTATAGTCGGCCGATCCTTATGAAATTTGGTAGGTCGGATTGATTGGGAAAAATAAAACCCATAGAAAATCCCAACTTTCTAACTTTACAAACACCAAAATTATGGCATTTCCAATCGTTCAGTTATAGGTAGCTATAGGATATAGTCGGCCGATCCTTATGATATTTGGTAGGTCGGATTGAATGCCAATTGATTGAAAACCCATAGAAAGTCCCAACTCCCTAACTTTACAAACACCAAAGTTATGACATTTCCAATCGTTCAGTTATATGGGGTAGGTATCCCATATGAATTTGGTAGGTCGGTTGATTGAATGGTAAAACCCATAGAAAATCCCAACTTTCTAACTTTACAAACATCAATATTATGGCATTTCCAATCGTTCAGTTATAGGTAGCTATAGGATATAGTCGGTCGATCCTTATGATATTTGGTAGGTCGGATTGATTGCCAATTGATTGAAAACGTATAGAAAGTCCCAACTCCCTAACTTTACAAACACCAAAGTTATGGCATTTCCAATCGTTCAGTTTTATGGCGGCTGTAGGATATAGTCGGCCGATCCTTATGAAATTTGGTAGGTCGGATTGATTGGGAAAAATAAAACCAATAGAAAATCCCAACTTTTTAACTTTACAAACACCAATTTGGCTTTCCAATCGTTCAGTTATAGGTAGCTATAGGATATAGTCGGCCGATCCTTATGATATTTGGTAGGTCGGATTGATTGCCAATTGATTGAAAACCCATAGAAAGTCCTAACTTTACAAACACCAAAGTTATGGCTTTTCCGATCAATCAGTTATATGGCGGCTGTAGGATATAGTCGGCCGATCCTTATGAAATTTGGTAGGAAGGATTGATTGGGAAAAAATCAAACCCATAGAGAATCCCAACTTCCTAACTTTACAAACACCAAAATTATGGCATTTCCAATCGTTCAGTTATAGGTAGCTATAGGATATAGTCGGCTGATCCTTATGATATTTGGTAGGTCGATTGATTGGCCAAAATAAAACCCATAGAAAGTCCCAACTTCCTAACTTAACAAACACCAAAGTTATGGCTTTTCCGATCAATCAGTTATATGGCCGCTGTAGGATATAGTCGGCCGATCCATATGAAATTTGGTAGGAAGGATTGATTGGGAAAAATAACAACCATAGAAAATCCCAACTTTCTAACTTTACAAACACCAAGTTATGGCATTTCCAATCGTTCAGTTTTATGGCGGCTGTAGGATAAAGTCGGCCGATCCTTATGAAATTTGGTAGGTCGGATTGATTGGGAAAAATAAAACCCATAGAAAATCCCAACTTCCTAACTTTACAAACACCAAAATTATGTTATTTCCAATCGTTCAGTTATAGGTAGCTATAGGATATAGTCGGCTGATCCTTATGATATTTGGTATGAACTTCCTAACTTAACAAACACCAAAGTTATGGCTTTTCCGATCAATCAGTTATATGGCGGCTGTAGGATATAGTCGGCCGATCCTTATGAAATTTGGTAGGAAGGATTGATTGGGAAAAATTAAAACCCATAGAAAATCCCAACTTTCTAACTTTACAAACACCAAGTTATGGCATTTCCAATCGTTCAGTTTTATGGCGGCTGTAGGATAAAGTCGGCCGATCCTTATGAAATTTGGTAGGTCGGATTGATTGGGAAAAATAAAACCCATAGAAAATCCCAACTTCCTAACTTTACAAACACCAAAATTATGTTATTTCCAATCGTTCAGTTATAGGTAGCTATAGGATATAGTCGGCTGATCCTTATGATATTTGGTATGAACTTCCTAACTTAACAAACACCAAAGTTATGGCTTTTCCGATCAATCAGTTATATGGCCGCTGTAGGATATAGTCGGCCGATCCTTATGAAATTTGGTAGGAAGGATTGATTGGGAAAAATAACAACCATAGAAAATCCCAACTTTCTAACTTTACAAACACCAAAATTATGGCATTTCCAATCGTTTAGTTATAGGTAGCTATAGGATATAGTCGGCCGATCCTTATGAAATTTGTTAAAAATTATGGCATTTCCAATCGTTCAGTTATAGGTAGCTAAAGGATATAGTCGGCCGATCCTTATCATATTTGGTAGGTCGGATTGATTGCCAATTGATTGAAAACCCATAGAAAGTCCTAACTTTACAAACACCAAAGTTATGGCTTTTGCGATCAATCAGTTATATGGAGGCTGTAGGATATAGTCGGCCGATCCTTATGAAATTTGGTAGGAAGGATTGATTGGGTAAAATTAAAACCCATAGAGAATCCCAACTTCCTAACTTTACAAACACCAAAATTATGGCATTTCCAATCGTTCAGTAATAGGTAGCTATAGGATATAGTCGGCCGATCCTTATGATATTTGGTAGGTCGGATCGATTGTCCAAAAATAAATTCCATAGAAAGTCCCAACTTCCTAACTTAACAAACACCAAAGCTATGGCTTTTCCGATCAATACGTTAAATGGTGTTATTATGAAATTTGGTAGGTCGGATTGATTGGGAAAAATAACAACCATAGAAAATCCCAACTTTCTAACTTTACAAACACCAAAATTATGGCATTTCCAATCGTTCAGTTATAGGTAGCTAAAGGATATAGTCGGCCGATCCTTATGATATTTGGTAGGTCGGATTGATTGCCAATTGATTGAAAACCCATAGAAAGTCCTAACTTTACAAACACCAAAGTTATGGCTTTTCCGATCAATCAGTTATATGGCGGCTGTAGGATATAGTCGGCCGATCCTTATGATATATGGTAGGAAGGATTGATTGGGAAAAATTAAAACCCATAGAAAATCCCAACTTTCTATCTTTACACCAAAAGTTATGGCATTTCCAATCGTTCAGTTTTATGGCGGCTGAAGGATATAGTCGGCCGAACCTTATGCAATTTGGTAGGTCGGATTGATTGATTCCTAAGTTTACAAACACCAAAATTATGGCATTTCCAATCGTTCAGTTATAGGTAGCTATAGGATATAGTCGGCCGATCCTTATGATATTTGGTAGGTCGGATTGATTGCCAATTGATTGAAAACCCATAGAAAGTCCCAACTCCCTAACTTTACAAACACCAAAGTTATGGCATTTCCAATCGTTCAGTTTATATATAGGATTAGCCCATCCTAAGATTGATAGGTGGATTGATTGGTAAAAAATAGAAAATCCCAACTTTCTAACTTTACAAACATCAATATTATGGCATTTCCAATCGTTCAGTTATAGGTAGCTATAGGATATAGTCGGTCGATCCTTATGATATTTGGTAGGTCGGATTGATTGCCAATTAATTGAAAACGTATAGAAAGTCCCAACTCCCTAACTTTACAAACACCAAAGTTATGGCATTTCCAATCGTTCAGTTTTATGGCGGCTGTAGGATATAGTCGGCCGATCCTTATGAAATTTGGTAGGTCGGATTGATTGGGAAAAATAAAACCCATAGAAAATCCCAACTTTTTAACTTTACAAACCCAAATTGGCTTTCCAATCGTTCAGTTATAGGTAGCTATAGGATATAGTCGGCCGATCCTTATGATATTTGGTAGGTCGGATTGATTGCCAATTGATTGAAAACCCATAGAAAGTCCTAACTTTACAAACACCAAAGTTATGGCTTTTCCGATCAATCAGTTATATGGCGGCTGTAGGATATAGTCGGCCGATCCTTATGAAATTTGGTAGGAAGGATTGATTGGGAAAAAATCAAACCCATAGAGAATCCCAACTTCCTAACTTTACAAACACCAAAATTATGGCATTTCCAATCGTTCAGTTATAGGTAGCTATAGGATATAGTCGGCTGATCCTTATGATATTTGGTATGAACTTCCTAACTTAACAAACACCAAAGTTATGGCTTTTCCGATCAATCAGTTATATGGCCGCTGTAGGCTATAGTCGGCCGATCCTTATGAAATTTGGTAGGAAGGATTGATTGGGAAAAATAACAACCATAGAAAATCCCAACTTTCTAACTTTACAAACACCAAAATTATGGCATTTCCAATCGTTTAGTTATAGGTAGCTATAGGATATAGTCGGCCGATCCTTATGATATTTGGTAGGTCGGATTGATTGCCAATTGATTGAAAACCCATAGAAAGTCCTAACTTTACAAACACCAAAGTTATGGCTTTTCCGATCAATCAGTTATATGGCGGCTGTAGGATATAGTCGGCCGATCCTTATGAAATTTGGTAGGAAGGATTGATTGGGAAAAATTAAAACCCATAGAAAACCCCAACTTTCTATCTTTACAAACACCAAGTTATGGCATTTCCAATCGTTCAGTTTTATGGCGGCTGTAGGATAAAGTCGGCCGATCCTTATGAAATTTGGTAGGTCGGATTGATTGGGAAAAATAAAACCCATAGAAAATCCCAACTTCCTAACTTTACAAACACCAAAATTATGGCATTTCCAATCGTTCAGTTATATGGTAGCTATAGGATATAGTCGGCCGATCCTTATGATATTTGGTAGGTCGGATTGAATAGCCAATTGATTGAAAACCCATAGAAAGTCCCAATTCCCTAACTTTACAAACACCAAAGTTATGGCATTTCCAATCGTTCAGTTATAATGATAGCCCATTTATGATATTTGGTAGGTCGGATTGATTGGGAAAATAAAACCCATAGAAAATCCCAACTTTCTAACTTTACAAACATCAATATTATGGCATTTCCAATCGTTCAGTTATAGGTAGCTATAGGATATAGTCGGTCGATCCTTATAATATTTGGTAGGTCGGATTGATTGCCAATTAATTGAAAACGTATAGAAAGTCCCAACTCCCTAACTTTACAAACACCAAAGTTATGGCATTTCCAATCGTTCAGTTTTATGGCGGCTGTAGGATATAGTCGGCCGATCCTTATGAAATTTGGTAGGTCGGATTGATTGGGAAAAATAAAACCCATAGAAAATCCCAACTTTTTAACTTTACAAACACCCAAGTTCAGTTATAGGTAGCTATAGGATATAGTCGGCCGATATTTGGTAGGTCGGATTGATTGCCAATTGATTGAAAACCCATAGAAAGTCCTAACTTTACAAACACCAAAGTTATGGCTTTTCCGATCAATCAGTTATATGGCGGCTGTAGGATATAGTCGGCCGATCCTTATGAAATTTGGTAGGAAGGATTGATTGGGAAAAAATCAAACCCATAGAGAATCCCAACTTCCTAACTTTACAAACACCAAAATTATGTTATTTCCAATCGTTCAGTTATAGGTAGCTATAGGATATAGTCGGCTGATCCTTATGATATTTGGTATGAACTTCCTAACTTAACAAACACCAAAGTTATGGCTTTTCCGATCAATCAGTTATATGGCCGCTGTAGGATATAGTCGGCCGATCCTTATGAAATTTGGTAGGAAGGATTGATTGGGAAAAATAACAACCATAGAAAATCCCAACTTTCTAACTTTACAAACGCCAAAATTATGGCATTTCCAATCGTTTAGTTATAGGTAGCTATAGGATATAGTCGGCCGATCCTTATGATATTTGGTAGGTCGGATTGATTGCCAATTGATTGAAAACCCATAGAAAGTCCTAACTTTACAAACACCAAAGTTATGGCTTTTCCGATCAATCAGTTATATGGCGGCTGTAGGATATAGTCGGCCGATCCTTATGAAATTTGGTAGGAAGGATTGATTGGGAAAAAATCAAACCCATAGAGAATCCCAACTTCCTAACTTTACAAACACCAAAGTTATGGCATTTCCAATCGTTCAGTTTTATGGCGGCTGTAGGATAAAGTCGGCCGATCCTTATGAAATTTGGTAGGTCGGATTGATTGGGAAAAATAAAACCCATAGAAAATCCCAACTTCCTAACTTTACAAACACCAAAATTATGGCATTTCCAATCGTTCAGTTATAGGTAGCTATAGGATATAGTCGGCCGATCCTTATGATATTTGGTAGGTCGGATTGAAAGCCAATTGATTGAAAACCCATAGAAAGTCCCAAATCCCTAACTTTACAAACACCAAAGTTATGACATTTCCAATCGTTCAGTTATATGGTAGTCCCGATTTATGAAATATGGTAGGGATTGATATGGCCAAAAATAAAACCCATAGAAAATCCCAACTTTCTAACTTTACAAACACCAAAATTATGGCATTTCCAATCGTTCAGTTATAGGTAGCTATAGGATATAGTCGGTCGATCCTTATGATATTTGGTAGGTCGGATTGATTGCCAATTAATTGAAAACCCATAGAAAGTCCCAACTCCCTAACTTTACAAACACCAAAGTTATGGCATTTCCAATCGTTCAGTTATATGGCGGCTGTAGGATATAGTCGGCCGATCCTTATGAAATTTGGTAGGTCGGATTGATTGGGAAAAATAAAACCCATAGAAAATCCCAACTTTTAACTTTACAAACACCAAAGTTATGGCATTCCCAAGTTCAGTTATAGGTAGCTATAGGATATAGTCGGCCGTTATGATATTTGGTAGGTCGGATTGATTGCCAATTGATTGAAAACCCATAGAAAGTCTCCTAACTTTACAAACACCAAAGTTATGGCTTTTCCGATCAATCAGTTATATGGCGGCTGTAGGATATAGTCGGCCGATCCTTATGAAATTTGGTAGGAAGGATTGATTGGGAAAAAATCAAACCCATAGAGAATCCCAACTTCCTAACTTTACAAACACCAAAATTATGTTATTTCCAATCGTTCAGTTATAGGTAGCTATAGGATATAGTCGGCTGATCCTTATGATATTTGGTATGAACTTCCTAACTTAACAAACACCAAAGTTATGGCTTTTCCGATCAATCAGTTATATGGCCGCTGTAGGATATAGTCGGCAGATCCTTATGAAATTTGGTAGGAAGGATTGATTGGGAAAAATTAAAGCCATAGAAATTATGGCATCTCCAATCGTTCAGTTATAGGTAGCTATAGGATATAGTCGGCCGATCCTTATGATATTTGGTAGGTCGGATTGATTGCCAATTGATTGAAAACCCATAGAAAGTCCCAACTCCCTAACTTTACAAACACCAAAGTTATGGCATTTCCAATCGTTCAGTTATATGGTAGCTATAGGATACAGTCGGCCGATCCTTATGAAATTTGGTAGGTCGGATTGATTGCCCAAAAATAAAACCCATTGAAAGTCCCAACTCCCTAACTTTACAAACACTAAAGTTATGGCATCTTTACAAACACCAAAGTTATGGCATTTCCAATCGTTCAGTTTTATGGCGGCTGTAGAATAAAGTCGGCCGATCCTTATGAAATTTGGTAGGTCGGATTGATTGGGAAAAATAAAACCCATAGAAAATCCCAACTTTCTAACTTTACAAACATCAATATTATGGCATTTCTAATCGTTCAGTTATAGGTAGCTATAGGATATAGTCGGTCGATCCTTATGATATTTGGTATGTCGGATTGATTGCCCAAAAATAAAACCCATAGAAAGTCCCAACTCCCTAACTTTACAAACACCAAAGTTATGGCATTTCCAATCGTTCAGTTTTATGGCGGCTGTAGGATATAGTCGGCCGATCCTTATGAAATTTGGTAGGTCGGATTGATTGGGAAAAATAAAACCCATAGAAAATCCCAACTTTTTAACTTTACAAACACCAAAATTATGGCATTTCCAATCGTTTAGTTATAGGTAGCTATAGGATATAGTCGGCCGATCCTTATGATATTTGGTAGGTCGGATTGATTGCCAATTGATTGAAAACCCATAGAAAGTCCCAACTCC
The DNA here is from genome assembly GCA_018153305.1 of Drosophila kurseongensis. NCBI lineage: Eukaryota > Metazoa > Arthropoda > Insecta > Diptera > Drosophilidae > Drosophila > Drosophila kurseongensis. The sequence continues at coordinate 8,189,780 of JAECXX010000001.1, forward strand.
CAAACTTTACAAACACCAAAGTTATGGCATTTCCAATCGCAACTCCCTAACTTTACAAACACTAAAGTTATGGCATTTCCAATCGTTCAGTTATATTGTAGCTATAGGATATTGTCGGCTGATCCTTAAGAAATTTGGTAAGTCGGATCGATTGGCCAAAAATAAAACCCATAGAAGCCCCAACTTCCTAACTTTACAAACACCAAAGTTATGGCTTTTCCGATCAATCAGTTATATGGCGGCTGTAGGATATAGTCGGCCGATCCTTATGAAATTTGGTAGGTCGGATCGCTTGGCCAAAAAAAAAAGCCATAGAAAGTCCCAACTCCCTAACTTTACAAACACCAAAGTTATGGCATTTCCAATCGTTCAGTTTTATGGCGGCTGTAGGATATAGTCGGCCGATCCTTATGAAATTTGGTAGGTCGGATTGATTGGGAAAAATAAAACCCATAGAAAATCCCAACTTTCTAACTTTACAAACACCAAAATTATGGCATTTCCAATCGTTCAGTTATAGGTAGCTATAGGATATAGTCGGCCGATCCTTATGATATTTGGTAGGTCGGATTGATTGCCAATTGATTGAAAACCCATAGAAAGTCCCAACTCCCAAACTTTACAAACACCAAAGTTATGGCATTTCCAATCGCAACTCCCTAACTTTACAAACACTAAAGTTATGGCATTTCCAATCGTTCAGTTATATTGTAGCTATAGGATATTGTCGGCCGATCCTTATGAAATTTGGTAGGTCGGATTGATTGGCCAAAAATAAAACCCATAGAAAGCCCCAACTTCCTAACTTTACAAACACCAAAGTTATGGCTTTTCCGATCAATCAGTTATATGGCGGCTGTAGGATATAGTCGGCCGATCCTTATGAAATTTGGTAGGTCGGATTGATTGGCCAAAAATAAAACCCATAGAAAGTCCCAACTTCCTAACTTTACAAACACCAAAGCTATGGCTTTTCCGATCAATCCGTTAAATGGTGTTATTATGAAATTTGGTAGGTCGGATTGATTGGGAAAAATAACAACCATAGAAAATCCCAACTTTCTAACTTTACAAACACCAAAATTATGGCATTTCCAATCGTTCAGTTATAGGTAGCTAAATGATATAGTCGGCCGATCCTTATGATATTTGGTAGGTCGGATTGATTGCCAATTGATTGAAAACCCATAGAAAGTCCTAACTTTACAAACATATGGCGGCTGTAGGATATAGGATTTGGTAGGTCGGATTGATTGGGAAAAATAAAACCCATAGAAAATCCCAACTTTCTAACTTTACAAACATCAATATTATGGCATTTCCAATCGTTCAGTTATAGGTAGCTATAGGATATAGTCGGCCGATCCTTATGATATTTGGTAGGTCGGATTGATTGCCAATTGATTGAAAACCCATAGAAAGTCCCAACTCCCTAACTTTACAAACATATGGCGGCTGTAGGATATAGAATTTGGTAGGTCGGATTGATTGGGAAAAATAAAACCCATAGAAAATCCCAACTTTCTATCTTTACAAACACCAAAGTTATGGCATTTCCAATCGTTCAGTTTTATGGCGGCTGTAGGATAAAGTCGGCCGATCCTTATGAAATTTGGTAGGTCGGATTGATTGGGAAAAATAAAACCCATAGAAAATCCCAACTTCCTAACTTTACAAACACCAAAATTATGGCATTTCCAATCGTTCAGTTATAGGTAGCTATAGGATATAGTCGGCCGATCCTTATGATATTTGGTAGGTCGGATTGAAAGCCAATTGATTGAAAACCCATAGAAAGTCCTAACTTTACAAACACCAAAGTTATGGCTTTTCCGATCAATCAGTTATATGGCGGCTGTAGGATATAGTCGGCCGATCCTTATGAAATTTGGTAGGTCGGATTGATTGGGAAAAATAAAACCCATAGAAAATCCCAACTTTTTAACTTTACAAACACCCAAGTTCAGTTATAGGTAGCTATAGAATATAGTCGGCCGATCCTTATGATATTTGGTAGGTCGGATTGATTGCCAATTGATTGAAAACCCATAGAAAGTCCTAACTTTACAAACACCAAAGTTATGGCTTTTCCGATCAATCAGTTATATGGCGGCTGTAGGATATAGTCGGCCGATCCTTATGAAATTTGGTAGGACGGATTGATTGGGAAAAATAAAACCCATAGAAAATCCCAACTTCCTAACTTTACAAACACCAAAATTATGGCATTTCCAATCGTTCAGTTATATGGTAGCTATAGGATATAGTCGGCTGATCCTTATGATATTTGGTAGGTCGGATTGATTGGCAAAAATAAAACCCATAGAAAGTCCCAACTTCCTAACTTTACAAACACCAAAGTTATGGCTTTTCCGATCAATCAGTTATATGGCAGCTGTAGGATATAGTCGGCCGATCCTTATGAAATTTGGTAGGAAGGATTGATTGGGAAAAATAACAACCATAGAAAATCCCAACTTTCTAACTTTACAAACACCAAAATTATGGCATTTCCAATCGTTTAGTTATAGGTAGCTATAGGATATAGTCGGCCGATCCTTATGATATTTGGTAGGTCGGATTGATTGCCAATTGATTGAAAACCCATAGAAAGTCCTAACTTTACAAACACCAAAGTTATGGCTTTTCCGATCAATCAGTTATATGGCGGCTGTAGGATATAGTCGGCCGATCCTTATGAAATTTGGTAGGAAGGATTGATTGGGAAAAATTAAAACCCATAGAAAACCCCAACTTTCTATCTTTACAAACACCAAGTTATGGCATTTCCAATCGTTCAGTTTTATGGCGGCTGTAGGATAAAGTCGGCCGATCCTTATGAAATTTGGTAGGTCGGATTGATTGGGAAAAATAAAACCCATAGAAAATCCCAACTTCCTAACTTTACAAACACCAAAATTATGGCATTTCCAATCGTTCAGTTATAGGTAGCTATAGGATATAGTCGGCCGATCCTTATGATATTTGGTAGGTCGGATTGAAAGCCAATTGATTGAAAACCCATAGAAAGTCCCAAATCCCTAACTTTACAAACACCAAAGTTATGACATTTCCAATCGTTCAGTTATATGGTAGCCCATAGATATATGGTAACCCATAGAAAATCCCAACTTTCTAACTTTACAAACATCAATATTATGGCATTTCCAATCGTTCAGTTATAGGTAGCTATAGGATATAGTCGGTCGATCCTTATGATATTTGGTAGGTCGGATTGATTGCCAATTAAATGAAACCCATCAATCAGTTTTATGGCGGCTGTAGGATATAGTCGGCCGATCCTTATGAAATTTGGTAGGTCGGATTGATTGGGAAAAATAAAACCCATAGAAAATCCCAACTTTTTAACTTTACAAACACCCAAGTTCAGTTATAGGTAGCTATAGGATATAGTCGGCCGATCCTTATGATATTTGGTAGGTCGGATTGATTGCCAATTGATTGAAAACCCATAGAAAGTCCTAACTTTACAAACACCAAAGTTATGGCTTTTCCGATCAATCAGTTATATGGCGGCTGTAGGATATAGTCGGCCGATCCTTATGAAATTTGGTAGGAAGGATTGATTGGGAAAAAATCAAACCCATAGAAAATCCCAACTTCCTAACTTTACAAACACCAAAATTATGTTATTTCCAATCGTTCAGTTATATGGTAGCTATAGGATATAGTCGGCTGATCCTTATGATATTTGGTAGGTCGGATTGCTTGCCAAACTTAAAACCCATAGAAATCCCAAACTTCCTAACTTTTCCGATCAATCAGTTATATGGCGGCTGTAGGATATAGTCGGCCGATCCTTATGAAATTTGGTAGGAAGGATTGATTGGGAAAAATAACAACCATAGAAAATCCCAACTTTCTAACTTTACAAACACCAAAATTATGGCATTTCCAATCGTTCAGTTATAGGTAGCTATAGGATATAGTCGGCCGATCCTTATGATATTTGGTAGGTCGGATTGATTGCCAATTGATTGAAAACCCATAGAAAGTCCTAACTTTACAAACACCAAAGTTATGGCTTTTCCGATCAATCAGTTATATGGCGGCTGTAGGATATAGTCGGCCGATCCTTATGAAATTTGGTAGGAAGGATTGATTGGGAAAAATTAAAACCCATAGAAAACCCCAACTTTCTAACTTTACAAACACCAAAGTTATGGCATTTCCAATCGTTCAGTTATATGGCGGCTGTAGGATAAAGTCGGCCGATCCTTATGAAATTTGGTAGGTCGGATTGATTGGGAAAAATAAAACCCATAGAAAATCCCAACTTCCTAACTTTACAAACACCAAAATTATGGCATTTCCAATCGTTCAGTTATATGGTAGCTATAGGATATAGTCGGCCGATCCTTATGATATTTGGTAGGTCGGATTGAATTAGCCAATTGATTGAAAACCCATAGAAAGTCCCAACTCCCTAACTTTACAAACACCAAAGTTATGGCATTTCCAATCGTTCAGTTATATGGTAGCTATAGGATATAGTCGGCCGATCTTATGAAATTTGGTAGGTCGGATTGATTGGAAAAATAAAACCCATAGAAAATCCCAACTTTCTAACTTTACAAACACCAATAGTTATGGCATTTCCAATCGTTCAGTTATAGGTAGCTATAGGATATAGTCGGCCGATCCTTATGATATTTGGTAGGTCGGATTGATTGCCAATAAATTGAAAACCTATAGAAAGTCCCAACTCCCTAACTTTACAAACACCAAAGTTATGGCATTTCCAATCGTTCAGTTATATGGCGGCTGTAGGATATAGTCGGCCGATCCTTATGAAATTTGGTAGGTCGGATTGATTGGGAAAAATAAAACCCATAGAAAATCCCAACTTTTTAACTTTACAAACACCCAAGTTTCAGTTCAGTTATAGGTAGCTATAGGATATAGTCGGCCGATATTTGGTAGGTCGGATTGATTGCCAATTGATTGAAAACCCATAGAAAGTCCTAACTTTACAAACACCAAAGTTATGGCTTTTCCGATCAATCAGTTATATGGCGGCTGTAGGATATAGTCGGGCGATCCTTATGAAAGTTGGTAGGAAGGATTGATTGGGAAAAATTAAAACCCATAGAAAATCCCAACTTCCTAACTTCACAAACACCAAAATTATGGTTATTTCCAATCGTTCAGTTATAGGTAGCTATAGGATATAGTCGGCCGATCCTTATGATATTTGGTAGGTCGGATTGACTTGGCCAAAAAATAAAACCCTCCCTAACTTTACAAACACCAAAGTTATGGCTTTTCCGATCAATCAGTTATATGGCGGCTGTAGGATATAGTCGGGCGATCCTTATGAAAGTTGGTAGGAAGGATTGATTGGGAAAAATTAAAACCCATAGAAAATCCCAACTTTCTATCTTTACAAACACCAAAATTATGGCATTTCCAATCGTTCAGTTATAGGTAGCTAAAGGATATAGTCGGCCGATCCTTATGAAATTTGGTAGGTCGGATTGATTGCCAATTGATTGTAAACCCATTGAAAGTCCCAACTCCCTAACTTTACAAACACCAAAGTTATGGCATTTCCAATCGTTCAGTTATATGGTAGCTATAGGATACAGTCGGCCGATCCTTATGAAATTTGGTAGGTCGGATTGATTGCCCAAAAATAAAACCCATTGAAAGTCCCAACTCCCTAACTTTACAAACACTAAAGTTATGGCATCTTTACAAACACCAAAGTTATGGCATTTCCAATCGTTCAGTTTTATGGCGGCTGTAGAATAAAGTCGGCCGATCCTTATGAAATTTGGTAGGTCGGATTGATTGGGAAAAATAAAACCCATAGAAAATCCCAACTTTCTAACTTTACAAACATCAATATTATGGCATTTCCAATCGTTCAGTTATAGGTAGCTATAGGATATAGTCGGCCGATCCTTATGATATTTGGTAGGTCGGATTGATTGCCCAAAAATAAAACCCATAGAAAGTCCCAACTCCCTAACTTTACAAACACCAAAGTTATGGCATTTCCAATCGTTCAGTTATATGGCGGCTGTAGGATATAGTCGGCCGATCCTTATGAAATTTGGTAGGTCGGATTGATTGGGAAAAATAAAACCCATAGAAAATCCCAACTTTCTAACTTTACAAACACCAAAATTATGGCATTTCCAATCGTTCAGTTATAGGTAGCTATAGGATATAGTCGGCCGATCCTTATGAAATTTGGTAGGTCGGATTGATTGCCAATTGATTGAAAACCCATAGAAAGTCCCAATCAAACTTCAACACAAGTTATGGATTCAACTCCCTAACTTTACAAACACCAAAGTTATGGCATTTCCAATCGTTCAGTTATATTGTAGCTATAGGATATAGTCGGCCGATCCTTATGAAATTTGGTAGGTCGGATCGATTGGCCAAAAATAAAACCCATAGAAAGCCCCAACTTCCTAACTTTACAAACACCAAAGTTATGGCTTTTCCGATCAATCAGTTATATGGCGGCTGTAGGATATAGTCGGCCGATCCTTATGATATTTGGTAGGGCGGATTGATTGCCCAAAAAAAAAACCCATAGAAAGTCCCAACTCCCTAACTTTACAAACACCAAAGTTATGGCATTTCCAATCGTTCAGTTTTATGGCGGCTGTAGGATATAGTCGGCCGATCCTTATGAAATTTGGTAGGTCGGATTGATTGGGAAAAATAAAACCCATAGAAAATCCCAACTTTTTAACTTTACAAACACCAAAATTATGGCATTTCCAATCGTTTAGTTATAGGTAGCTATAGGATATAGTCGGCCGATCCTTATGATATTTGGTAGGTCGGATTGATTGCCAATTGATTGAAAACCCATAGAAAGTCCCAACTCCCTAACTTTACAAACACCAAAGTTATGGCATTTCCAATCGTTCAGTTTTATGGCGGCTGTAGGATATAGTCGGCCGATCCTTATGAAATTTGGTAGGTCGGATTGATTGGAAAAAATAAAACCCATAGAAAATCCCAATTTTTTAACTTTACAAACACCCAAGTTCAGTTATAGGTAGCTATAGAATATAGTCGGCCGATCCTTATGATATTTGGTAGGTCGGATTGATTGGCAATTGATTGAAAACCCATAGAAAGTCCCAACTTTACAAACACCAAAGTTTGGCTTTTCCGATCAATCAGTTATATGGCGGCTGTAGGATATAGTCGGCCGATCCTTATGAAATTTGGGGGGTCGGATTGATTGGCCAAAAATAAAAACCATAGAAAATACCAACTACCTAACTTTACAAACACCAAAATTATGGCATTTCCAATCGTTCAGTTATATGGTAGCTATAGGATATAGTCGGCCGATCCTTATGATATTTGTAGGTCGGATTGATTGCCAAAAATAAAACCCATAGAAAGTCCCAACTCTACTTAACAAACACCAAAGTTATGGCTTTTCCGATCAATCAGTTATATGGCAGCTGTAGGATATAGTCGGCCGATCCTTATGAAATTTGGTAGGAAGGATTGATTGGGTAAAATAACAACCATAGAAAATCCCAACTTTCTAACTTTACAAACACCAAAATTATGGCATTTCCAATCGTTTAGTTATAGGTAGCTATAGGATATAGTCGGCCGATCCTTATGATATTTGGTAGGTCGGATTGATTGCCAATTGATTGAAAACCCATAGAAAGTCCCAACTCCCTAACTTTACAAACACCAAAGTTATGGCATTTCCAATCGTTCAGTTATATGGTAGCTATAGGATATAGTCGGCCGATCCTTATGAAATTTGGTAGGTCGGATCGATTGGCCAAAAATAAAATCCATAGAAAGTCCCAACTTCCTAACTTTACAAACACCAAAGCTATGGCTTTTCCGATCAATCAGTTATATGGCGGCTGTAGGATATAGTCGGCCGATCCTTATGAAATTTGGTAGGTCGGATCGATTGGCCAAAATAAAATCCATAGAAAGTCCCAACTTCCTAACTTTACAAACACCAAAGCTATGGCTTTTCCGATCAATCCGTTAAATGGTGTTATTATGAAATTTGGTAGGTCGGATTGATTGGGAAAAATAACAACCATAGAAAATCCCAACTTTCTAACTTTACAAACACCAAAATTATGGCATTTCCAATCGTTCAGTTATAGGTAGCTAAAGGATATAGTCGGCCGATCCTTATGATATTTGGTAGGTCGGATTGATTGCCAATTGATTGAAAACCCATAGAAAGTCCTAACTTTACAAACATATGACGGCTGTAGGATATAGTCGGCCGATCCTTATGAAATTTGGTAGGAAAGATTGATTGGGAAAAATTAAAACCCATAGAAAATCCCAACTTTCTATCTTTACAAACACCAAAGTTATGGCATTTCCAATCGTTCAGTTTTATGGCGGGTGTAGGATAAAGTCGGCCGATCCTTATGAAATTTGGTAGGTCGGATTGATTGGGAAAAATAAAACCCATAGAAAATCCCAACTTTCTAACTTTACAAACACCAAAGTTATGGCATTTCCAATCGTTCAGTTATAGGTAGCTATAGGATATAGTCGGCCGATCCTTATGAAATTTGGTAGGTCGGATTGATTGCCCAAAAATAAAACCCATAGAAAGTCCCAACTCCCTACAAACACCAAAGTTATGGCATTTCCAATCGTTCGGTTATATTGTAGCTATAGGATATAGTCGGCCGATCCTTATGAAATTTGGTAGGTCGGATCGATTGGCCAAAAATAAAACCCATAGAAAGTCCCAACTTCCTAACTTTACAAACACCAAAGTTATGGCTTTTCCGATCAATCAGTTATATGGCGGCTGTAGGATATAGTCGGCCGATCCTTATGAAATTTGGTAGGTCGGATCGATTGGCCAAAAATAAAACCCATAGAAAGTCCCAACTTCCTAACTTTACAAACACCAAAATGATGGCATTTCCAATCGTTCAGTTATAGGTAGCTAAAGGATATAGTCGGCCGATCCTTATGATATTTGGTAGGTCGGATTGATTGCAAATTGATTGAAAACCCATAGAAAGTCCTAACATTACAAACACCAAAATTATGGCTTTTCCGATCAATCAGTTATATGGCAGCTGTAGGATATAGTCGGCCGATCCTTATGAAATTTGGTAGGAAGGATTGATTGGGAAAAATAACAACCATAGAAAATCCCAACTTTCTAACTTTACAAACACCAAAATTATGGCATTTCCAATCGTTCAGTTATAGGTAGCTATAGGATATAGTCAGCCGATCCTTATGATATTTGGTAGGTCGGATTGATTGCCCAAAAATAAAACCCATAGAAAGTCCCAACTCCCTAACTTTTTAAAAACCAAAGTTATGGCTTTTCCGATCAATCACTTATATGGGGACTGTAGGATATAGTCGGCCGATCCTTATTAAATTTGGTAGGTCGGATTGATTGGGAAAACTAAAACCCATAGAAAATCCCAACTTTCTATCTTTACAAACACAAAAGTTATGGCATTTCCAATCGTTCAGCTATATGGTAGCTATAGGATATAGTCGGCCGATCCTTATGAAATTTGGTAGGTCGGATTGATTGCCCAAAAATAAAACCCATAGAAAGTCCCAACTCCCTAACTTTACAAACACTAAAGTTATGGCATTTCCAATCGTTTAGTTATATTGTAGCTATAGGATATTGTCGGCCGATCCTTATGAAATTTGGTAAGTCGGATCGATTGGCCAAAAATAAAACCCATAGAAGCCCCAACTTCCTAACTTTACAAACACCAAAGTTATGGCTTTTCCGATCAATCAGTTATATGGCGGCTGTAGGATATAGTCGGCCGATCCTTATGAAATTTGGTAGGTCGTATTGATTGGCCAAATACCAAAACCCATAGAAAATCCCAACTTTTAACTTTACAAACACCAAAGTTATGGCATTTCGATCGTTCAGTTATATGGTAGCTTTAGGATATAGTCGGCCGATCCTTATGAAATTTGGTAGGTCGGATCGATTGGCAAAAATAAAATTGATTGAAACCCATATTAAAGTAACTTCCTAACTTTACAAACACCAAAGTTATGGTTTTCCGATCAATCAGTTATATGGCGGCTGTGGATTAGTCGATCCTTATGAAATTTGGTAGGGAGTCGGATTGATTGGGAAAAATAACAACCATAGAAAATCCCAACTTTCTAACTTTACAAACACCAAAATTATGGCATTTCCAATCGTTCAGTTATAGGTAGCTAAATGATATAGTCGGCCGATCCTTATGATATTTGGTAGGTCGGATTGATTGCCAATTGATTGAAAACCTATAGAAAGTCCTAACTTTACAAACAGCAAAGTTATGGCTTTTCCGATCAATCAGTTATATGGCGGCTGTAGGATATAGTCGGCCGATCCTTATGAAATTTGGTAGGAAGGATTGATTGGAAAAAATTAAAACCCATAGAAAATCCCAACTTTCTATCTTTACAAACACCAAAGTTATGGCATTTCCAATCGTTCAGTTTTATGGCGGCTGTAGGATAAAGTCGGCCGATCCTTATGAAATTTGGTAGGTCGGATTGATTGGGAAAAATAAAACCCATAGAAAATCCCAAATTTCTAACCTTACAAACACCAAAGTTATGGCATTTCCAATCGTTCAGTTATATGGTAGCTATAGGACATAGTCGGCCGATCCTTATGATATTTGGTGGGTCGGATTGATTGGCCAAATATAAAACCTATAAAACATCCCAACTTCCTAACTTTACAAACACCAAAGTTATGGCTTTTTCGATCAATCAGTTATATGCAGCTGTAGGATATAGTCGGCCGATCCTTATGAAATTTGGTAGGAAGAATTGATTGGGAAAAATAACAACCATAGAAAATCCCAACTTTTTAACTTTACAAACACCCAAGTTCAGTTATAGGTAGCTATAGGATATAGTCGGCCGATCCTTATGATATTTGGTAGGTCGGATTGATTGGGAAAACTAAAACCCATAGAAAGTACCAACTCCCTAACTTTACAAACACCAAAGTTATGGCATTTCCAATCGTTCAGTTATATGGTAGCTATAGGATATAGTCGGCCGATCCTTATGATATTTGGTAGGTCGGATTGATTGCCCAAAAATAAAACCCATAGAAAGTCCCAACTCCCTTACTTTACAAACACCAAAGTTATGGCATTTCCAATCGTTCAGTTATTTGGTAGCTATAGGATATAGTCGGCCGATCCTTAAGAAATTTGGTAAGTCGGATCAATTGGCCAAAAATAAAAGAAAGTCCCAAATTCCTAACTTTACAAACACCAAAGTTATGGCTTTTCCGATCAATCAGTTATATGGCGGCTGTAGGATATAGTCGGCCGATCCTTATGAAATTTGGTAGGTCGGATCGATTGGCCAAAAATAAAACCCATAGAAAGTCCCAACTTCCTAACTTTACAAACACCAAAATGATGGCATTTCCAATCGTTCAGTTATAGGTAGCTAAAGAATATAGTCGGCCGATCCTTATGATATTTGGTAGGTCGGATTGATTGCAAATTGATTGAAAACCCATAGAAAGTCCTAACATTAAAACACCAAAATTATGGCTTTTCCGATCAATCAGTTATATGGCAGCTGTAGGATATAGTCGGCCGATCCTTATGAAATTTGGTAGGAAGGATTGATTGGGAAAAATAACAACCATAGAAAATCCCAACTTTCTAACTTTACAAACACCAAAATTATGGCATTTCCAATCGTTCAGTTATAGGTAGCTATAGGATATAGTCAGCCGATCCTTATGATATTTGGTAGGTCGGATTGATTGCCCAAAAATAAAACCCATAGAAAGTCCCAACTCCCTAACTTTTTAAAAACCAAAGTTATGGCTTTTCCGATCAATCAGTTATATGGCGACTGTAGGATATAGTCGGCCGATCCTTATTAAATTTGGTAGGTCGGATTGATTGGGAAAACTAAAACCCATAGAAAATCCCAACTTTCTATCTTTACAAACACCAAAGTTATGGCATTTCCAATCGTTCAGCTATATGGTAGCTATAGGATATAGTCGGCCGATCCTTATGAAATTTGGTAGGTCGGATTGATTGGGAAAAATAAAACCCATAGGAAATCCCAACTTTCTAACGTTACAAACACCAAAGTTATGGCATTTCCAATCGTTCAGTTATATGGTAGCTATGGGATATACTCGACCGATCCTTATAATATTTGGTAGGTCGGATTGATTGGCCAAATATAAAACCTATAAACAAGAGAGAACGCTATAGTCGGGTGCCCCGAGTATCAGATACCCGTTACTCAGGTATAGGGAGTGCGAGGGAGATGGAGATAGAAACTTTGATCACGAATAACTTTTTAACGAATGGTCCGATTTGAAAATTTTCTTCTACATTTCGATAGGTATTGATAAACACAATAAAACTGCATTTTTACTTTTCCGAAATATTTAAATTTTTAAAATCGTATATAAGCGATTGTGGGCGTTAAAGGGGGCGTGGCACCCTTTTGAAACAAACTTGCGCTGCGTAGGAACTCCTAGAATCTACATGCAAAATGCCAATCTTCTAGCTTTTATAGTTTCCGAGATCTCAGCGTTCATACGGACAGACAGACAGACAGACGGACAGACAGACAGACAGACGGACAGACGGACAGACGGTCATGGCTAGATCGACTCGGCTAGTGATCCTGAACAAGAATATATATACTTTATAGGGTCGGAAACGCTTCCTTCTACCTGTTAAATACTTTTGCACGAATACAATATACCCTTTTACTCTACGAGTAACGGGTATAAAAATCCCAACTTCCTAACTTTACAAACACCAAAGTTATGGCTTTTCCGATCAATCAGTTATAAGGCGGCTGTAGGATATAGTCGGCCGATCCTTATGAAATTTGGTAGGTCGGATTGATTGGGAAAAATAACAACCATAGAAAATCCCAACTTTCTAACTTTACAAACACCAAAATTATGGCATTTCCAATCGTTCAGTTATAGGTAGCTATAGGATATAGCCAGCCGATCCATATGATATTTGGTAGGATTGGTTGCCCAAAAATAAAACCCATAGAAAGTCCCAACTTCCTAACTTTACAAACACCAAAGTTATGGCTTTTCCGATCAATCAGTTATATGGCGACTGTAGGATATAGTCGGCCGATCCTTATTAAATTTGGTAGGTCGGATTGATTGGGAAAACTAAAACCCATAGAAAATCCCAACTTTCTATCTTTACAAACACCAAAGTTATGGCATTTCCAATCGTTCAGCTATATGGTAGCTATAGGATATAGTCGGCCGATCCTTATGAAATTTGGTAGGTCGGATTGATCGGGAAAAATAAAACCCATCAATCAGTTATATGGCGACTGTAGGATATAGTCGGCCAATCCTTATGAAATTTGGTAGGTCGGATTGATTGGGAAAAATAAAACCCATAGAAAATCCCAACTTTCTATCTTTACAAACACCAAAGTTATGGCATTTCCAATCGTTCAGCTATATGGTAGCTATAGGATATAGTCGGGCGATCCTTATGAAATTTGGTAGGTCGGATTGATTGGGAAAAATAAAACCCATAGGAAATCCCAACTTTCTAACGTTACAAACACCAAAGTTATGGCATTTCCAATCGTTCAGTTATATGGTAGCTATAGGATATAGTCGGCCGATCCTAATGAAATTTGGTAGGTCGGATTGATTGGGAAAACTAAAACCCATAGAAAATCCCAACTTTCTATCTTTACAACCACAAAAGGTATGGCATTTCCTATCGTTCAGTTATATGGTAGCTATAGGATATAGTCGGCCGATCCTTATGAAATTTGGTGGGTCGGATTGATTGGGAAAAATAAAACCCATAGGAAATCCCAACTTTCTAACGTTACAAACACCAAAGTTGTGGCATTTCCAATCGTTCAGTTATATGGTAGCTATAGGATATAGTCGGCCGATCCTTATTAAATTTGGTAGGTCGGATTGATTGGGAAAACTAAAACCCATAGAAAATCCCAACTTCCTAACTTTACAAACACCAAAGTTATGGCTTTTCCGATCAATCAGTTATAAGGCGGCTATAGGATATAGTCGGCCGATCCTTATGAAATTTGGTAGGTCGGATTAATTGGGAAAAATAAAACCCATAGGAAATCCCAACTTTCTAACGTTACAAACACCAAAAATTATGGGATTTCCAATCGTTCAGTTATAGGTAGCTATAGGATATAGTCGGCCGATCCTTATGATATTTGGTAGGTCGGATTGATTGCCCAAAAATAAAAACCATAGAAAGTCCCAACTCCCTAACTTTACAAACACCACAGTTATGGCTTTTCCGATCAATCAGTTATAAGGCGGCTGTAGGATATAGTCGGCCGATCCTTATTAAATTTGGTAGGTCGGATTGATTGGGAAAAATTAAGCCCATAGAAAATCCCAAATTTCTAACCTTACAAACACCAAAGTTATGGCATTTCCAATCGTTCAGTTATATGGTAGCTATAGGATATAGTCGGCCGATCCTTATGATATTTGGTAGGTCGGATTGATTGGCCAAATATAAAACTTATAAAATATCCCAACTTCCTAACTTTACAAACACCAAAGTTATGGCTTTTCCGATCAATCAGTTATATGGCGGCTGTAGGATATAGTCGGCCGATCCTTATGCAATTTGTTTGGTCGGATTGATTGGGAAAAATTAAGCCCATAGAAAATCCCAAATTTCTAACCTTACAAACACCAAAGTTATGGCATTTCCAATCGTTCAGTTATATGGTAGCTATAGGATATAGTCGGCCGATCCTTATGATATTTGGTAGGTCGGATTGATTGGCCAAATATAAAACTTATAAAACATCCCAACTTCCTAACTTTACAAACACCAAAGTAATGGCTTTTTCGATCAATCAGTTATATGGCAGCTGTAGGATATAGTCGGCCGATCCTTATGAAATTTGATAGGAAGGATTGATTGGGATAAATAACAACCATAGAAAATCACAACTTTCTAACTTTACAAACACCAAAATTATGGCATTTCCAATCGTTCAGTTATAGGTAGCTATAGGATATAGTCAGCCGATCCTTATGATATTTGGTAGGTCGGATTGATTGCCTTAAAATAAATCCCATAGAAAGTTCCAACTCCCTAACTTTACAATCACCAAAGTTATGGCTTTTCCGATCAATCACTTATATGGCGACTGTAGGATATAGTCGGCCGATCCTTATTAAATTTGGTAGGTCGGATTGATTGGGAAAACTAAAACCCATAGAAAATCCCAACTTTCTATCTTTACAAACACCAAAGTTATGGCATTTCCAATCGTTCAGCTATATGGTAGCTATAGGATATAGTCGGCCGATCCTTATGAAATTTGGTAGGTCGGATTGATTGGGAAAAATAAAACCCATAGGAAATCCCAACTTTCTAACGTTACAAACACCAAAGTTATGGCATTTCCAATCGTTCAGTTATATGGTAGCTATAGGATATAGTCGGCCGATCCTTATGATATTTGGTAGGTCGGATTGATTGGCCAAATATGAAACCAATAAAAAATCCCAACTTCCTAACTTTACAAACCCCAATGTTATGGCTTTTCCGATCAATCAGTTATAAGGCGGCTGTAGGATATAGTCGGCCGATCCTTATGAAATTTGGTAGGTCGGATTGATTGGGAAAAATAACAACCATAGAAAATCCCAAATTTCTAACCTTACAAACACCAAAGTTATGGCATTTCCAATCGTTTAGTTATATGGTAGCTATGGGATATAGTCGGCCGATCCTTATGATATTTCGTAAGTCGGATTGACTGGCCAAATATAAAACCTTTAAAAAATCCCAACTTCCTAACTTTACAAACACCAAAGTTATGGCTTTTCCGATCAATCAGTTATATGGCGGCTGTAGGATTTAGTCGGCCGATCCTTATTAAATTTGGTAGGTCGGATTGATTGGGAAAACTAAAACCCATAGAAAATCCCAACATTCTATCTTTACAAACACCAAAGTTATGGCATTTCCAATCGTTCAGTTATATGGTAGCTATAGGATATAGTCGGCCGACCCTTATGAAATTTGGTAGGTCGGATTGATTGGGAAAAATAAAACCCATAGGAAATCCCAACTTTCTAACGTTACAAACACCGAAGTTATGGCATTTCCAATCGTTCAGTTATATGGTAGCTATAGGATATAGTCAGCCGATCCATATGATATTTGGTAGGATTGATTGCCCAAAAATAAAACCCATAGAAAGTCCCAACTTCCTAACTTTACAAACACCAAAGTTATGGCTTTTCCGATCAATCAGTTATATGGCGACTGTAGGATATAGTCGGCCGATCCTTATTAAATTTGGTAGGTCGGATTGATTGGGAAAACTAAAACCCATAGAAAATCCCAACTTTCTATCTTTACAAACACCAAAGTTATGGCATTTCCAATCGTTCAGCTATATGGTAGCTATAGGATATAGTCGGCCGATCCTTATGAAATTTGGTAAGTCGGATTGATTGGGAAAAATAAAACCCATCGGAAATCAAAACTTTCTAACGTTACAAACACCAAAGTTATGGCATTTCCAATCGTTCAGTTATATGGCGACTGTAGGATATAGTCGGCCGATCCTTATCAAATTTGGTAGGTCGGATTGATTGGGAAAACTAAAACCCATAGAAAATCCCAACTTTCTATCTTTACAAACACCAAAGTTATGGCATTTCCAATCGTTCAGCTATATGGTAGCTATAGGATATAGTCGGGCGATCCTTATGAAATTTGGTAGGTCGGATTGATTGGGAAAAATAACAACCATAGAAAATCCCAACTTTCTAACTATACAAACACCAAAATTATGGGATTTCCAATCGTTCAGTTATATGGTAGCTATAGGATATAGTCGGCCGATCCTTATGATATTTGGTAGGTCGGATTGATTGCCCAAAAATAAAACCCATAGAAAGTCCCAACTCCCTAACTTTACAAACACCAAAGTTATGGCTTTTCCGATCAATCAGTTATATGGCGGCTGTAGGATATAGTCGGCCGATCCTTATGAAATTTGGTAGGTCGGATTGATTGGGAAAAATTAAGCCCATAGAAAATCCCAAATTTCTAACCTTACAAACACCAAAGTTATGGCATTTCCAATCGTTTAGTTATATGGTAGCTATGGGATATAGTCGGCCGATCCTTATGATATTTCGTAGGTCGGATTGATTGGCCAAATATAAAACCTTTAAAAATCCCAACTTCCTAACTTTACAAACACCAAAGTTATGGCTTTTCCGATCAATCAGTTATATGGCGGCTGTAGGATGTAGTCGGCCGATCCTTATGAAATTTGGTAGGTCGGATTGATTGGGAAAAATAAATGGAAAATCCCAAATTTCTAACCTTACAAACACCAAAGTTATGGCATTTCCAAACGTTCAGTTATATGGTCGCTATGGGATATACTCGGCCGATCCTTATGATATTTGGTAGGTCGGATTGATCGGCCAAATATAAAACCTATAAAAAATCCCAACTTCCTAACTTTACAAACACCAAAGTTATGGCTTTTCCGATCAATCAGTTATATAGCGGCTGTAGGATGTAGTCGGCCGATCCTTATGAAATTTGGTAGAAAGGATTGATTGGGAAAAATAACAACCATATAGCCGATCCTTATGATATTTGGTAGGTCGGATTGATTGCCCAAAAATAAAATCCATAGAAAGTCCCAACTCCCTAACTTTACAAACACCAAAGTTATGGCATTTCCAATCGTTCAGTTATTTGGTAGCTATAGGATATAGTCGGCCGATCCTTATAAAATTTGGTAAGTCCGATCAATTGGCCAAAAATAAAAGAAAGCCCCAAATTCCTAACTTTACAAACACCAAAGTTATGGCTTTTCCGATCAATCAGTTATATGGCGGCTGTAGGATATAGTCGGCCGATCCTTATGAAATTTGGTAGGTCGGATCGATTGGCCAAAAATAAAACCCATAGAAAGTCCCAACTTCCTAACTTTACGAACACCAAAATGATGGCATTTCCAATCGTTCAGTTATAGGTAGCTAAAGAATATAGTCGGCCGATCCTTATGATATTTGGTAGGTCGGATTGATTGCCAATTGATTGAAAACCCATAGAAAGTCCTAACCTTACAAACACCAAAGTTATGGCTTTTCCGATCAATCAGTTATATGGCAGCTGTAGGATATAGTCGGCCGATCCTTATGAAATTTGGTAGGAAGGATTGATTAGGAAAAATAACAACCATAGAAAATCCCAACTTTCTAACTTTACAAACACCAAAATGATGGCATTTCCAATCGTTCAGTTATAGGTAGCTATAGGATATAGTCGGCCGATCCTTATGATATTTGGTAGGTCGGATTGATTGCCCAAAAATAAAAGAAAGCCCCAAATTCCTAGGTCGGATTGATTGGGAAAAATAAAACCCATAGGAAGTCCCAACTTTCTAACGTTACAAACAACAAAGTTATGGCATTTCCAATCGTTCAGTTATATGGTAGCTATAGGATATAGTCGGCCGATCCTTATGAAATTTGGTAGGTCGGATTGATTGGGAAAACTAAAACCCATAGAAAATCCCAACCTTCTATCTTTACAAACACCAAAGTTATGGCATTTCCAATCGTTCAGTTATATGGTAGCTATGGGATATACTCGGCCGATCCTTATGATATTTGGTAGGTCGGATTGATTGGCCAAATATAAAACCTATAAAAAATCCCAACTTCCTAACTTTACAAACACCAAAGTTATGGCTTTTCCGATCAATCAGTTATATGGCGGCTGTAAGATATAGTCGGCCGATCCTTATGAAATTTGGTAGGTCGGATCGATTGGCCAATAGGATTATTATCGATTAGCTATAGGATATAGTCGGCCGATCCTTATGATATTTGGTAGGTCGGTTTGATTGCCCAAAAATAAAAGAAAGCCCCAAATTCCTAGGTCGGATTGATTGGGAAAAATAAAACCCATAGGAAATCCCAACTTTCTAACGTTACAAACACCAAAGTTATGGCATTTCCAATCGTTCAGTTATATGGTAGCTATAGGATATAGTCGGCCGATCCTTATGAAATTTGGTAGGTCGGATTAATTGGGAAAACTAAAACCCATAGAAAATCCCAACTTTCTATCTTTACAAACACCAAAGTTATGGCATTTCCAATCGTTCAGTTATATGGTAGCTATAGGATATAGTCGGCCGACCCTTATGAAATTTGGTAGGTCGGATTGATTGGGAAAAATAAAACCCATAGGAAATCCCAACTTTCTAACGTTACAAACACCAAAGTTATGGCATTTCCAATCGTTCAGTTATATGGTAGCTATAGAATATACTCGGCCGATCCTTATGATATTTGGTAGGTCGGATTGATTGGGAAAAATAACAACCATAGAAAATCCCAACTTTCTAACTTTACAAACACCAACATTATGGGATTTCCAATCGTTCAGTTATAGGTAGCTATACTATATAGTCGGCCGATCCTTATGATATTTGGTAGGTCGGATTGATTGCCCAAAAATAAAACCCATAGAAAGTCCCAACTCCCTAACTTTACAAACCCCAAAGTTATGGCTTTTCCGATCAATCAGTTATATGGCGGCTGTAGGATATAGTCGGCCGATCCTTATGAAATTTGGTAGGTCGGATTGATTGAAAAAAAATAACAACCATAGAAAATCCCAACTTTCTAACTTTACAAACACCAACATTATGGGATTTCCAATCTTTCAGTTATAGGTAGCTATACTATATAGTCGGCCGATCCTAAAACCCATAGAAAATCCCAAATTTCTAACCTTACAAACACCAAAGTTATGGCATTTCCAATCGTTTAGTTATATGGTAGCTATGGGATATAGTCGGCCGATCCTTATGATATTTCGTAGGTCGGATTGATTGGCCAAATATAAAACCATTAAAAAATCCCAACTTCCTAACTTTACAAACACCAAAGGTATGGCTTTTCCGATCAATCAGTTATATGGCGGCAGTAGGATATAGTCGGCCGATCCTTATGAAATTTGGTAGGTCGGATTGATTGGGAAAAATAAAACCCATTGAAAATCCCAACTTTTTACCTTTACAAACCCCAAAGTTATGGTATTTCCAATCTTTCAGTTTTATGGCGGCTGTAGGATATAGTCGGCCGATCCTTATGAAATTTTTTAGGTCGGATTGATTGCCCAAAAATAAAACTCATAGAAAGTCCCAACTTCCTAACTTTACAAACACCAAAGTTATGGCTTTTCCTATCAATCAGTTATATGGCGGCTGTAGGATAAAGTCGGCCGATCCTTATGAAATTTGGTAGGTCGGATTGATTGGGAAAAATAAAACCCATGGAAAATCCCAAATTTCTAACCTTACAAACACCAAAGTTATGGCATTTCCAAACGTTCAGTTATATGGTAGCTATGGGATATACTCGGCCGATCCTTATGATATTTGGTAGGTCGGATTGATTGGCCAAATATAAAACCTATAAAAAATCCCAACTTCCTAACTTTACAAACACCAAAGTTATGGCTTTTCCGATCAATCAGTTATATGGCGGCTGTAGGATATAGTCGGCCGATCCTTATGAAATTTGGTAGGTCGGATTGATTGGCCAAATATAAAACTTAGAAAACATCCCAACTTCCTAACTTTACAAACACCAAAGTTATGGCTTTTTCGATCAATCAGTTATATGGTAGCTGTAGGATATAGTCGGCCGATCCTTATGAAATTTGGTAGGAAGGATTGATTGGGAAAAATTACAACCATATAGCCGATCCTTATGATATTTGGTAGGTCGATTGATTGCCCAAAAATAAAATCCATAGAAAGTCCCAACTCCCTAACTTTACAAACACCAAAGTAATGGCATTTCCAATCGTTCAGTTATTTGGTAGCTATAGGATATAGTCGGCCGATCCTTATGAAATTTGGTAAGTCCGATCAATTGGCCAAAAATAAAAGAAAGCCCCAAATTCCTAACTTTACAAACACCAAAGTTATGGCTTTTCCGATCAATCAGTTATATGGCGGCTGTAGGATATAGTCGGCCGATCCTTATGAAATTTGGTAGGTCGGATCGATTGGCCAAAAATAAAACCCATAGAGAGTCCCAACTTCCTAACTTTACGAACACCAAAATTATGGCATTTCCAATCGTTCAGTTATAGGTAGCTAAAGAATATAGTCGGCCGATCCCTATGATATTTGGTAGGTCGGATTGATTGCCAATTGATTGAAAACCCATAGAAAGTCCTAACTTTACAAACACCAAAGTTATCGCTTTTCCGATCAATCAGTTATATGGCAGCTGTAGGATATAGTCGGCCGATCCTTATGAAATTTGGTAGGAAGGATTGATTGGGAAAAATAACAACAATAAAAAATCCCAACTTTCTAACTTTACAAACACCAAAATGATGGCATTTCCAATCGTTCAGTTATAGGTAGCTATAGGATATAGTCGGCCGATCCTTATGATATTTGGTAGGTCGGATTGATTGCCCAAAAATAAAACCCATAGAAAGTCCCAACACCCTAACTTTACAAACACCAAAGTTATGGTTTTTCCGATCAATCAGTTATATGGCGGCTGTAGGATATAGTCGGCCGATCCTTATGCAACTTGTTTGGTCGGATTGATTGGGAAAAATAACAACCATAGAAAATTCCAACTTTCTAACTTTACAAACACCAAAATTATGGCATTTCCAATCGTTCAGTTATAGGTAGCTATTGGATATAGTCAGCCGATCCTTATGATATTTGGTAGGTCGGATTGATTGCCCAAAAATAAAACCCATAGAAAGTCCCAACTCCCTAACTTTACAAACACCAAAGTTATGGCTTTTCCGATCAATCAGTTATATGGCGACTGTAGGATATAGTCGGCCGATCCTTTTTAAATTTGGTAGGTCGTATTGATTGGGAAAACTAAAACCCATAGAAAATCCCAACTTCCTATCTTTACAAACACCAAAGTTATGGCATTTCAAATCGTTCAATTATATGGTAGCTATAGGATATAGTCGGCCGATCCTTATGAAATTTGGTAGGTCGGATTAATTGGGAAAAATAAAACCCCTAGAAAATTCCAACTTTCTAACGTTACAAACACCAAAGTTATGGAATTTCCAATCGTTCAGTTATATGGTAGCTATAGGATATAGTCGGCCGATCCTTATGAAATTTGGTAGGTCGGATTGATTGGGAAAAATAAAACCCATTGGAAATCCCAACTTTCTAACGTTACAAACACCAAAGTTATGGCATTTCCAATCGTTCAGTTATATGGTAGCTATAGGATATAGTCGGCCGATCCTTATGAAATTTGGAAGGTCGGATTGATTGGGAAAACTAAAACCCATAGAAAATCCCAACTTTCTATCTTTACAAACACCAAAGTTATGGCATTTCCAATCGTTCAGTAATATGGTAGCTATAGGATATAGTCGGCCGATCCTTATGAAATTTGGTAGGTCGGATTGATTGGGAAAAATAAAACCCATAGGAAATCCCAACTTTCTAACGTTACAAACACCAAAGTTATGGCATTTCCAATCGTTCAGTTATATGGTAGCTAAAGGATATAGTCGGCCGATCCTTATGATATTTGGTAGGTCGGATTGATTGGCCAAATATAAAACCTAAAAAAATCCCAACTTCCTAACTTTACAAACACCCAAGTTATGGCTCTTCCGATCAATCAGTTATAAGTCGGCTGTAGGATATAGTTGGCCGATCCTTATGAAATTTGGTAGGTCGGATTGATTGGGAAAAATAACAACCATAGAAAATCCCAACTTTCTAACTTTACAAACACCAAAGTTACGGCCGATCCTTATGATATTTGATAGGTCGGATTGATTGCCCAAAAATAAAACCCACAGAATGTCCCAACTCCCTAACTTTACAAACACCAAAGTTATGGCTTTTCCGATCAATCAGTTATATGGCGACTGTAGGATATAGTCGGCCGATCCTTTTTAAATTTGGTAGGTCGGATTGATTGGGAAAACTAAAACCCATAGAAAATCCCAACTTCCTATCTTTACAAACACCAAAGTTATGGCATTTCAAATCGTTCAGTTATATGGTAGCTATAGGATATAGTCGGCCGATCCTTATGAAATTTGGTAGGTCGGATTAATTGGGAAAAATAAAACCCCTAGAAAATTCCAACTTTCTAACGTTACAAACACCAAAGTTATGGAATTTCCAATCGTTCAGTTATATGGTAGCTATAGGATATAGTCGGCCGATCCTTATGAAATTTGGTAGGTCGGATTGATTGGGAAAAATAAAACCCATTGGAAATCCCAACTTTCTAACGATACAAGCACCAAAGTTATGGCATTTCCAATCGTTCAGTTATATGGTAGCTATAGGATATAGTCGGCCGATCCTTATGAAATTTGGTAGGTCGGATTGATTGGGAAAACTAAAACCCATAGAAAATCCCAACTTTCTATCTTTACAAACACCAAAGTTATGGCATTTCCAATCGTTCAGTAATATGGTAGCTATAGGATATAGTCGGCCGATCCTTATGAAATTTGGTAGGTCGGATTGATTGGGAAAAATAAAACCCATAGGAAATCCCAACTTTCTAACGTTACAAACACCAAAGTTATGGCATTTCCAATCGTTCAGTTATATGGTAGCTAAAGGATATAGTCGGCCGATCCTTATGATATTTGGTAGGTCGGATTGATTGGCCAAATATAAAACCTATAAAAAATCCCAACTTCCCAACTTTACAAACACCCAAGTTATGGCTCTTCCGATCAATCAGCTATAAGGCGGCTGTAGGATATAGTTGGCCGATCCTTACGAAATTTGGTAGGTCGGATTGATTGGGAAAAATAACAACCATAGAAAATCCCAACTTTCTAACTTTACAAACACCAAAATTATGGGATTTCCAATCGTTCAGTTATAGGTAGCTATAGGATATAGTCAGCCGATCCTTATGATATTTGGTAGGTCGGATTGATTGCCCAAAAATAAAACCCATAGAAAGTCCCAACTCCCGTACTTTACAAACACCAAAGTTATGGCTTTTCCGATCAATCAGTTATATGGCGGCTGTAGGATATAGTCGGCCGATCCTTATGAAATTTGGTAGGTCGGATTGATTGGGAAAAATAACAACCATAGAAAAATCCAACTTTCTAACTTTACAAACACCAAAATTATGGCATTTCCAATCGTTCAGTTATATGGTAGCTATAGGATATAGTCGGCCGATCCTTATGATATTTGGTAGGTCGGATTTATTGGCCAAATATAAAACTTATAAAACATCCCAAATTCCTAACTTTACAAACACCAAAGTTATGGCTTTTTCGATCAATCAGTTATATGGCAGCTGTAGGATATAGTCGGCCGATCCTTATGAAATTTGGTAGGAAGGATTGATTGGGAAAAATAACAACCATATAGCCGATCCTTATGATATTTGGTAGGTCGGATTGATTGCCCAAAAATAAAATCCATAGAAAGTCCCAACTCCCTAACTTTACAAACACCAAAGTTATGGCATTTCCAATCGTTCAGTTATATGGTAGCTATAGGATATAGTCGGCCGATCCTTATGAAATTTGGTAAGTCCGATCAATTGGCCAAAAATAAAAGAAAGCCCCAAATTCCTAACTTTACAAACACCAAAGTTATGGCTTTTGCGCTCAATCAGTTATATGGCGGCTGTAGGATATAGTCGGCCGATCCTTATGAAATTTGGTAGGTCGGATCGATTGGCCAAAAATAAAACCCATAGAAAGTCCCAACACCCTAACTTTACAAACACCAAAGTTATGGCTTTTCCGATCAATCAGTTATATGGCGGCTGTAGGATATAGTCGGCCGATCCTTATGCAATTTGTTTGGTCGGATTGATTGGGAAAAATAACAACCATAGAAAAATCCAACTTTCTAACTTTACAAACACCAAAATTATGGCATTTCCAATCGTTCAGTTATAGGTAGCTATAGGATATAGTCAGCCGATCCTTATGATACTTGGTAGGTCGGATTGATTGCCCAAAAATAAAACCCATAGAAAGTCCCAACTCCCTAACTTTACAAACACCAAAGTTATGGCTTTTCCGATCAATCAGTTATATGGCGACTGTAGGATATAGTCGGCCGATCCTTATTAAATTTGGTAGGTCGGATTGATTGGGAAAACTAAAACCCCAAGAAAATCCCAACTTCCTATCTTTACAAACACCAAAGTTATGGCATTTCAAATCGTTCAGTTATATGGTAGCTATAGGCTATAGTCGGCCGATCCTTATGAAATTTGGTAGGTCGGATTCATTGGGAAAAATAAAACCCCTAGAAAATTCCAACTTTCTAACGTTACAAACACCAAAGTTATGGAATTTCCAATCGTTCAGTTATATGGTAGCTATAGGATATAGTCGGCCGATCCTTATGAAATTTGGTAAGTCCGATCAATTGGCCAAAAATAAAAGAAAGCCCCAAATTCCTAACTTTACAAACACCAAAGTTATGGCTTTTGCGCTCAATCAGTTATATGGCGGCTGTAGGATATAGTCGGCCGATCCTTATGAAATTTGGTAGGTCGGATCGATTGGCCAAAAATAAAACCCATAGAAAGTCCCAACACCCTAACTTTACAAACACCAAAGTTATGGCTTTTCCGATCAATCAGTTATATGGCGGCTGTAGGATATAGTCGGCCGATCCTTATGCAATTTGTTTGGTCGGATTGATTGGGAAAAATAACAACCATAGAAAAATCCAACTTTCTAACTTTACAAACACCAAAATTATGGCATTTCCAATCGTTCAGTTATAGGTAGCTATAGGATATAGTCAGCCGATCCTTATGATATTTGGTAGGTCGGATTGATTGCCTTAAAATAAATCCCATAGAAAGTCCCAACTCCCTAACTTTACAAACACCAAAGTTATGGCTTTTCCGATCAATCACTTATATGGCGACTGTAGGATACAGTCGGCCGATCCTTATTAAATTTGGTAGGTCGGATTGATTGGGAAAACTAAAACCCATAGAAAATCCCAACTTTCTATCTTTACAAACACCAAAGTTATGGCATTTCCAATCGTTCAGCTATATGGTAGCTATGGGATATAGTCGGCCGATCCTTATGAAATTTGGTAGGTCGGATTGATTGGGAAAAATAAAACCCATAGGAAATCCCAACTTTCTAACGTTACAAACACCAAAGTTATGGCATTTCCAATCGTTCAGTTATATGGTAGCTATAGGATATAGTCGGCCGATCCTTATGAAATTTGGTAGGTCGGATTGATTGGGACAACTAAAACCCATAGAAAATCCCAACTTTCTATCTTTACAAACACCAAAGTTATGGCATTTCCAATCGTTCAGTTATATGGTAGCTATAGGATATAGTCGGCCGATCCTTATGATATTTGGTAGGTCGGATTTATTGGCCAAATATAAAACCTATAAAAAATCCCAACTTCATAACTTTACAAACACCCAAGTTATGGCTTTTCCGATCAATCAGTTATAAGGCTGCTGTAGGATATAGTTGGCCGATCTTTATGAAATTTGGTAGGTCGGATTGATTGGGAGAACTAAAACCCATAGAAAATCCCAACTTTCTATCTTTACAAACACCAAAGTTATGGCATTTCCAATCGTTCAGTAATATGGTAGCTATAGGATATAGTCGGCCGATGCTTATGAAATTTGGTAGGTCGGATTGATTGGGAATAATAAAACAAATAGGAAATCCCAACTTTCTAACGTTACAAACACCAAAGTTATGGCATTTCCAATCGTTCAGTTATATGGTAGCTATAGGATATAGTCGGCCGATCCTTATGAAATTTGGTAGGAAGGATTGATTGGGAAAAATAACAACCATAGAAAATCCCAACTTTCTAACTTTACAAACACCAAAATTATGGGATTTCCAATCGTTCAGTTATAGGTAGCTATAGGATATAGTCAGCCGATCCTTATGATACTTGGTAGGTCGGATTGATTGCCCAAAAATAAAACCCATAGAAAGTCCCATCTTCATAACTTTACAAACACCCAAGTTATGGCTTTTCCGATCAATCAGTTATAAGGCGGCTGTAGGATATAGTTGGCCGATCTTTATGAAATTTGGTAGGTCGGATTGATTGGGAAAACTAAAACCCATAGAAAATCCCAACTTTCTATCTTTACAAACACCAAAGTTATGGCATTTCCAATCGTTCAGTAATATGGTAGCTATAGGATATAGTCGGCCGATCCTTATGAAATTTGGTAGGTCGGATTGATTGGGAATAATAAAACAAATAGGAAATCCCAACTTTCTAACGTTACAAACACCAAAGTTATGGCATTTCCAATCGTTCAGTTATATGGTAGCTATAGGATATAGTCGGCCGATCCTTATGATATTTGGTAGGTCGGATTTATTGGCCAAATATAAAACCTATAAAAAATCCCAACTTCATAACTTTACAAACAACCAAGTTATGGCTTTTCCGATCAATCAGTTATATGGCGACTGTAGGATATAGTCGGCCGATCCTTATTAAATTTGGTAGGTCGGATTGATTGAGAAAACTTAAACCCATAGAAAATCCCAACTTTCTATCTTTACAAACACCAAAGTTATGGCATTTCCAATCGTTCAGCTATATGGTAGCTATAGGATATAGTCGGCCGACCCTTATGAAATTTGGTAGGTCGGATTCATTGGGAAAAATAAAACCCATAGGAAATCCCAACTTTCTAACGTTACAAATACCAAAGTTATGGCATTTCCAATCGTTCAGTTATATGGTAGCTGTAGGATATAGTCGGCCGATCCTTATGAAATTTGGTAGGAAGGATTGATTGGGAAAAATAACAACCATGGAAAATCCCAACTTTTTAAGTTAACAAACACCCAAGTTCAGTTAGAGGTAGCTATAGGATATAGTCGGCCGATCCTTATTATATCTGGTAGGTCGGATTGATTGCCCAAAAATAAAATCCATAGAAAGTCCCAACTCCCTAACTTTACAAACACCAAAGTTATGGCATTTCCAATCGTTCAGATATTTAGTTAGAAATCCCAAATTTCTAACCTTACAAACACCAAAGTTATGGCTTTTCCGATCAATCAGTTATATGGCGGCTGTAGGATATAGTCGGCCGATCCTTATGAAATTTGGTAGGTCGGATTGATTGGGAAAAATAAAACCCATAGAAAATCCCAAATTTCTAACCTTACAAACACCAAAGTTATGGCATTTCCAATCGTTCAGTTATATGGTAGCTATAGGATATAGTCGGCCGATCCTTATGAAATTTGGTAGGTCGGATTGATTGGGAAAAATAAAACCCATTGGAAATCCCAACTTTCTAACGTTACAAACACCAAAGTTATGGCATTTCCAATCGTTCAGTTATATGGTGGCTATAGGATATAGTCGGCCGATCCTTATGATATTTGGTAGGTCGGATTGATTGGCCAGATATAAAACTTATAAAACATCCCAACTTCCTAACCTTACAAACACCAAAGTTATGGCATTTCCAATCGTTCAGTTATATGGTAGCTGTAGGATATAGTCGGCCGATCCTTATGAAATTTGGTAGGAAGGATTGATTGGGAAAAATAACAACCAAAGAAAATCCCAACTTTCTAACTTTACAAACACCAAAATTATGGGATTTCCAATCGTTCAGTTATAGGTAGCTATAGGATATAGTCAGCCGATCCTTATGATACTTGGTAGGTCGGATTGATTGCCCAAAAATAAAACCCATAGAAAGTCCCAACTCCCTAACTTTACAAACACCAAAGTTATGGCTTTTCCGATCAATCAGTTATATGGCGACTGTAGGATATAGTCGGCCGATCCTTATTAAATTTGGTAGGTCGGATTGATTGGGAAAACTAAAACCCATAGAAAATCCCAACTTTCTATCTTTACAAACACCAAAGTTATGGCATTTCCAATCGTTCAGTAATATGGTAGCTATAGGATATAGTCGGCCGATCCTTATGAAATTTGGTAGGTCGGATTGATTGGGAAAACTAAAACCCATAGAAAATCCCAACTTTCTAACGTTACAAACACCAAAGTTATGGCATTTCCAATCGTTCAGTTATATGGTAGCTATAGGATATTGTCGGCCGATCCTTATGATATTTGGTAGGTCGGATTTATTGGCCAAATATAAAACCTATAAAAAATCCCAACTTGATAACTTTACAAACACCCAAGTTATGGCTTTTCCGATCAATCAGTTATAAGGCGGCTGTAGGATATAGTTGGCCGATCCTTATGAAATTTGGTAGTTCAATTGATTGGGAAAAATAACAACCATAGAAAATCCCAACTTTCTAACTTTACAAACACCAAAATTATGGGATTTCCAATCGTTCAGTTATAGGTAGCTATAGTATATAGTCGGCCGATCCTTATGATATTTGGTAGGTCGGATTGATTACCCAAAAATAAAACCCATAGAAAGTCCCAACTCCCGTACTTTACAAACACCAAAGTTATGGCTTTTCCGATCAATCAGTTATATGGCGGCTGTAGGATATAGTCGGCCGATCCTTATGAAATTTGGTAGGTCGGATTGATTGGGAAAAATAAAACTCATAGAAAATCCCAAATTTCTAACCTTACAAACACCAAAGTTATGGCATTTCCAATCGTTCAGTTATATGGTAGCTATAGGATATAGTCGGCCGATCCTTATGAAATTTGGTAAGTCGGATCAATTGGCCAAAAATAAAAGAAAGCCCCAAATTCCTAACTTTACAAACACCAAAGTTAAGGCTTTTCCGATCAATCAGTTATATGGCGGCTGTAGGATATAGTCGGCCGATCCTTATGAAATTTGGTAGGAAGGATTGATTGGGAAAAATAACAACCATAGAAAGTCCCAACTTCCTAACTTTACGAACACCAAAATTATGGCATTTCCAATCGTTCAGTTATAGGTAGCTAAAGAATATAGTCGGCCGATCCTTATGATATTTGGTAGGTCGGATTGATTGCCAATTGATTGAAAACCCATAGAAAGTCCTAACTTTACAAACACCAAAGTTATGGCTTTTCCGATCAATCAGTTATATGGCAGCTGTAGGATATAGTCGTCCGATCCTTATGAAATTTGGTAGGAAAGATTGATTGGGAAAAATAAGACCCATAGAAAATCCCAAATTTCTAACCTTACAAACACCAAAGTTATGGCATTTCCAATCGTTCAGTTATATGGTAGATATAGGATATAGTCGGCCGATCCTTATGATATTTGGTAGGTCGGATTGATTGGCCAAATATAAAACTTATAAAACATCCCAACTTCCTAACTTTACAAACACCAAAGTTATGGCTTATTCGATCAATCAGTTATATGGCAGCTGTAGGATATAGTCGGCCGATCCATATGAAATTTGGTAGGAAGGATTGATTGGGAAAAATAACAACCATAGAAAGTCCCAACTTCCTAACTTTACGAACACCAAAATTATGGCATTTCCAATCGTTCAGTTATAGGTTGCTATAGGATATAGTCAGCCGATCCTTATGATATTTGGTAGGTCGGATTGATTGCCTAAAAATAAAACCCATAGAAAGTCCCAACTCCCTAACTTTACAAACACCAAAGTTATGGCTTTTCCGATCAATCAGTTATATGGCGACTGTAGGATATAGTCGGCCGATCCTTATTAAATTTGGTAGGTCGGATTGATTGGGAAAACTAAAACCCATAGAAAATCCCAACTTTCTATCTTTACAAACACCAAAGTTATTGCATTTCCAATCGTTCAGCTATATGGTAGCTATAGGATATAGTCGGCCGATCCTTATGAAATTTGGTAGGTTGGATTGATTGGGAAAAATAAAACCCATAGGGAATCCCAACTTTCTAACGTTACAAACACCAAAGCTATGGCATTTCCAATCGTTCAGTTATATGGTAGCTTTAGGATATAGTCGGACGATCCTAATGAAATTTGGTAGGTCGGATTGATTGGGAAAACTAAAACCCATAGAAAGTCCCAACTTTCTATCTTTACACACACCAAAGTTATGGCATTTCCAATCGTTCAGTTATATGGTAGCTATAGGATATAGTCGGCCGATCCTTATGAAATTTTGTAGGTCGGATTGATTGGGAAAAATAAAACCCATAGGAAATCCCAACTTTCTAACGTTACAAACACCAAAGTTATGGCATTTCCAATCGTTCAGTTATATGGTAGCTATAGGATATAGTCGGCCGATCCTTATGATATTTGGTAGGTCGGATTGATTGGCCAAATATAAAACCAACAAAAAATCCAAACTTCCTAACTTTACAAAGTTATGGCTTTTCCGATCAATCAGTTATAAGGCGGCTGTAGGATATAGTCGGCCGATCCTTATGAAATTTGGTAGGTCGGATTGATCGAGAAAAATAACAACCATAGAAAATCCCAACTTTCTAACTTTACAAACACCAAAATTATGGGATTTCCAATCGTTCAGTTATAGGTAGCTATAGGATATAGTCGGCCGATTCTTATGATATTTGGTAGGTCGGATTGATTGCCCAAAAATAAAACCCATAGAAAGTCCCAACTCCCTAACTTTACAAACACCAAAGTTATGGCATTTCCAATCGTTCAGTTATATGGTAGCTATAGGATATAGTCGGCCGATCCTTATGAAATTTTGTAGGTCGGATTGAATGGGAAAAATAAAACCCATAGGAAATCCCAACTTTCTAACGTTACAAACACCAAAGTTATGGCATTTCCAATCGTTCGATCCTTATGATATTTGGTAGGTCGGATTGATTGGCCAAATATAAAACCAACAAAAAATCCCAACTTCCTAGCTTTACAAAGTTATGGCTTTTCCGATCAATCAGTTATAAGGCGGCTGTAGGATATAGTCGGCCGATCCTTATGAAATTTGGTAGGTCGGATTGATCGAGCAAAATAACAACCATAGAAAATCCCAACTTTCTAACTTTACAAACACCAAAATTATGGGATTTCCAATCGTTCAGTTATAGGTAGCTATAGGATATAGTCGGCCGATCCTTATGATATTTGGTAGGTCGGATTGATTGCCCAAAAATAAAACCCTTATAAAGTCCCAACTCCCTAACTTTACAAACACCAAAGTTATGGCTTTCCCGATCAATCAGTTATATGGCGGCTGTAGGATATAGTCGTCCGATCCTTATGAAATTTGGTAGGAAAGATTGATTGGGAAAAATAAGACCCATAGAAAATCCCAAATTTCTAACCTTACAAACACCAAAGTTATGGCATTTCCAATCGTTCAGTTATATGGTAGATATAGGATATAGTCGGCCGATCCTTATGATATTTGGTAGGTCGGATTGATTGGCCAAATATAAAACTTATAAAACATCCCAACTTCCTAACTTTACAAACACCAAAGTTATGGCTTATTCGATCAATCAGTTATATGGCAGCTGTAGGATATAGTCGGCCGATCCATATGAAATTTGGTAGGAAGGATTGATTGGGATAAATAACAACCATAGAAAATCCCAACTTTCTAACTTTACAAACACCAAAATTATGGCATTTCCAATCGTTCAGTTATAGGTTGCTATAGGATATAGTCAGCCGATCCTTATGATATTTGGTAGGTCGGATTGATTGCCTAAAAATAAAACCCATAGAAAGTCCCAACTCCCTAACTTTACAAACACCAAAGTTATGGCTTTTCCGATCAATCAGTTATATGGCGACTGTAGGATATAGTCGGCCGATCCTTATTAAATTTGGTAGGTCGGATTGATTGGGAAAACTAAAACCCATAGAAAATCCCAACTTTCTATCTTTACAAACACCAAAGTTATTGCATTTCCAATCGTTCAGCTATATGGTAGCTATAGGATATAGTCGGCCGATCCTTATGAAATTTGGTAGGTTGGATTGATTGGGAAAAATAAAACCCATAGGGAATCCCAACTTTCTAACGTTACAAACACCAAAGCTATGGCATTTCCAATCGTTCAGTTATATGGTAGCTTTAGGATATAGTCGGACGATCCTAATGAAATTTGGTAGGTCGGATTGATTGGGAAAACTAAAACCCATAGAAAGTCCCAACTTTCTATCTTTACACACACCAAAGTTATGGCATTTCCAATCGTTCAGTTATATGGTAGCTATAGGATATAGTCGGCCGATCCTTATGAAATTTTGTAGGTCGGATTGATTGGGAAAAATAAAACCCATAGGAAATCCCAACTTTCTAACGTTACAAACACCAAAGTTATGGCATTTCCAATCGTTCAGTTATATGGTAGCTATAGGATATAGTCGGCCGATCCTTATGATATTTGGTAGGTCGGATTGATTGGCCAAATATAAAACCAACAAAAAATCCAAACTTCCTAACTTTACAAAGTTATGGCTTTTCCGATCAATCAGTTATAAGGCGGCTGTAGGATATAGTCGGCCGATCCTTATGAAATTTGGTAGGTCGGATTGATCGAGAAAAATAACAACCATAGAAAATCCCAACTTTCTAACTTTACAAACACCAAAATTATGGGATTTCCAATCGTTCAGTTATAGGTAGCTAAAGAATATAGTCGGCCGATCCTTATGATATTTGGTAGGTCGGATTGATTGCCAATTGATTGAAAACCCATAGAAAGTCCTAACTTTACAAACACCAAAGTTATGGCTTTTCCGATCAATCAGTTATATGGCAGCTGTAGGATATAGTCGTCCGATCCTTATGAAATTTGGTAGGAAAGATTGATTGGGAAAAATAAGACCCATAGAAAATCCCAAATTTCTAACCTTACAAACACCAATGTTATGGCATTTCCAATCGTTCAGTTATATGGTAGATATAGGATATAGTCGGCCGATCCTTATGATATTTGGTAGGTCGGATTGATTGGCCAAATATAAAACTTATAAAACATCCCAACTTCCTAACTTTACAAACACCAAAGTTATGGCTTATTCGATCAATCAGTTATATGGCAGCTGTAGGATATAGTCGGCCGATCCATATGAAATTTGGTAGGAAGGATTGATTGGGATAAATAACAACCATAGAAAATCCCAACTTTCTAACTTTACAAACACCAAAATTATGGCATTTCCAATCGTTCAGTTATAGGTTGCTATAGGATATAGTCAGCCGATCCTTATGATATTTGGTAGGTCGGATTGATTGCCTAAAAATAAAACCCATAGAAAGTCCCAACTCCCTAACTTTACAAACACCAAAGTTATGGCTTTTCCGATCAATCAGTTATATGGCGACTGTAGGATATAGTCGGCCGATCCTTATTAAATTTGGTAGGTCGGATTGATTGGGAAAACTAAAACCCATAGAAAATCCCAACTTTCTATCTTTACAAACACCAAAGTTATTGCATTTCCAATCGTTCAGCTATATGGTAGCTATAGGATATAGTCGGCCGATCCTTATGAAATTTGGTAGGTTGGATTGATTGGGAAAAATAAAACCCATAGGGAATCCCAACTTTCTAACGTTACAAACACCAAAGCTATGGCATTTCCAATCGTTCAGTTATATGGTAGCTTTAGGATATAGTCGGACGATCCTAATGAAATTTGGTAGGTCGGATTGATTGGGAAAACTAAAACCCATAGAAAGTCCCAACTTTCTATCTTTACACACACCAAAGTTATGGCATTTCCAATCGTTCAGTTATATGGTAGCTATAGGATATAGTCGGCCGATCCTTATGAAATTTTGTAGGTCGGATTGATTGGGAAAAATAAAACCCATAGGAAATCCCAACTTTCTAACGTTACAAACACCAAAGTTATGGCATTTCCAATCGTTCAGTTATATGGTAGCTATAGGATATAGTCGGCCGATCCTTATGATATTTGGTAGGTCGGATTGATTGGCCAAATATAAAACCAACAAAAAATCCAAACTTCCTAACTTTACAAAGTTATGGCTTTTCCGATCAATCAGTTATAAGGCGGCTGTAGGATATAGTCGGCCGATCCTTATGAAATTTGGTAGGTCGGATTGATCGAGAAAAATAACAACCATAGAAAATCCCAACTTTCTAACTTTACAAACACCAAAATTATGGGATTTCCAATCGTTCAGTTATAGGTAGCTATAGGATATAGTCGGCCGATTCTTATGATATTTGGTAGGTCGGATTGATTGCCCAAAAATAAAACCCATAGAAAGTCCCAACTCCCTAACTTTACAAACACCAAAGTTATGGCATTTCCAATCGTTCAGTTATATGGTAGCTATAGGATATAGTCGGCCGATCCTTATGAAATTTTGTAGGTCGGATTGAATGGGAAAAATAAAACCCATAGGAAATCCCAACTTTCTAACGTTACAAACACCAAAGTTATGGCATTTCCAATCGTTCAGTTATATGGTAGCTATAGGATATAGTCGGCCGATCCTTATGATATTTGGTAGGTCGGATTGATTGGCCAAATATAAAACCAACAAAAAATCCCAACTTCCTAGCTTTACAAAGTTATGGCTTTTCCGATCAATCAGTTATAAGGCGGCTGTAGGATATAGTCGGCCGATCCTTATGAAATTTGGTAGGTCGGATTGATCGAGCAAAATAACAACCATAGAAAATCCCAACTTTCTAACTTTACAAACACCAAAATTATGGGATTTCCAATCGTTCAGTTATAGGTAGCTATAGGATATAGTCGGCCGATCCTTATGATATTTGGTAGGTCGGATTGATTGCCCAAAAATAAAACCCTTATAAAGTCCCAACTCCCTAACTTTACAAACACCAAAGTTATGGCTTTCCCGATCAATCAGTTATATGGCGGCTGTAGGATATAGTCGGCCGATCCTTATGATATTTGGTAGGTCGGATTGATTGCCCAAAAATAAAACCCATAGAAAGTCCCAACTCCCTAACTTTACAAACACCAAAGTTATGGCATTTCCAATCGTTCAGTTATATGGTAGCTATAGGATATTGTCGGACGATCCTTATGAAATTTGGTAGGTCGGATTAATTGGGAAAAATAAAACCCCTAGAAAATTCCAACTTTCTAACGTTACAAACACCAATGTTATGGAATTTCCAATCGTTCAGTGATAGGTAGCAATAGGATATAGTCGGCCGATCCTTATGATATTTGGTAGGTCGGATTGATTGCCCAAAAATAAAACCCTTATAAAGTCCCAACTCCCTAACTTTACAAACACCAAAGTTATGGCTTTCCCGATCAATCAGTTATATGGCGGCTGTAGGATATAGTCGGCCGATCCTT
This sequence comes from Drosophila kurseongensis, assembly GCA_018153305.1. NCBI lineage: Eukaryota > Metazoa > Arthropoda > Insecta > Diptera > Drosophilidae > Drosophila > Drosophila kurseongensis. The sequence continues at coordinate 8,226,082 of JAECXX010000001.1, forward strand.
ATGATATTTGGTAGGTCGGATTGATTGCCCAAAAATAAAACCCATAGAAAGTCCCAACTCCCTAACTTTACAAACACCAAAGTTATGGCATTTCCAATCGTTCAGTTATATGGTAGCTTTAGGATATAGTCGGACGATCCTTATGAAATTTGGTAGGTCGGATTAATTGGGAAAAATAAAACCCCTAGAAAATTCCAACTTTCTAACGTTACAAACACCAATGTTATGGAATTTCCAATCGTTCAGTTATAGGTAGCAATAGGATATAGTCGGCCGATCCTTATGATATTTGGTAGGTCGGATTGATTGCCCAAAAATAAAACCCTTATAAAGTCCCAACTCCCTAACTTTACAAACACCAAAGTTATGGCTTTCCTGATCAATCAGTTATATGGCGGCTGTAGGATATAGTCGGCCGATCCTTATGAAATTTGGTAGGAAGGATTGATTGGGAAAAATAACAACCATAGAAAATCCCAACTTTCTAACTTTACAAACACCAAAATGATGGCATTTCCAATCGTTCAGTTATAGGTAGCTATAGGATATAGTCGGCCGATCCTTATGATATTTGGTAGGTCGGATTGATTGGGAAAACTAAAACCCATAGAAAATCCCAACTTTCTATCTTTACAAACACCAAAGTTATGGCATTTCCAATCGTTCAGTTATATGGTAGCTATAGGATATAGTCGGCCGATCCTAATGAAATTTGGTAGGTCGGATTGATTGGGAAAACTAAAACCCGTAGAAAGTCCCAACTTTCTATCTTTACACACACCAAAGTTATGGCATTTCCAATCGTTCAGTTATATGGTAGCTATAGGATATAGTCGGCCGATCCTTATGAAATTTGGTAGGTCGGATTGATTGGGAAAAATAAAACCCATTGGAAATCCCAACTTTCTAACGTTACAAACACCAAAGTTATGGCATTTCCAATCGTTCAGTTATATGGTAGCTATAGGATATAGTCGGCCGATCCTTATGATATTTGGTAGGTCGGATTGATTGGCCAAATATAAAACCAACAAAAAATCCCAACTTCCTAGCTTTACAAAGTTATGGCTTTTCCGATCAATCAGTTATAAGGCGGCTGTAGGATATAGTCGGCCGATCCTTATGAAATTTGGTAGGTCGGATTGATCGAGCAAAATAACAACCATAGAAAATCCCAACTTTCTAACTTTACAAACACCAAAATTATGGGATTTCCAATCGTTCAGTTATAGGTAGCTATAGGATATAGTCGGCCGATCCTTATGATATTTGGTAGGTCGGATTGATTGCCCAAAAATAAAACCCTTATAAAGTCCCAACTCCCTAACTTTACAAACACCAAAGTTATGGCTTTCCCGATCAATCAGTTATATGGCGGCTGTAGGATATAGTCGGCCGATCCTTATGATATTTGGTAGGTCGGATTGATTGCCCAAAAATAAAACCCATAGAAAGTCCCAACTCCCTAACTTTACAAACACCAAAGTTATGGCATTTCCAATCGTTCAGTTATATGGTAGCTATAGGATATTGTCGGACGATCCTTATGAAATTTGGTAGGTCGGATTAATTGGGAAAAATAAAACCCCTAGAAAATTCCAACTTTCTAACGTTACAAACACCAATGTTATGGAATTTCCAATCGTTCAGTGATAGGTAGCAATAGGATATAGTCGGCCGATCCTTATGATATTTGGTAGGTCGGATTGATTGCCCAAAAATAAAACCCTTATAAAGTCCCAACTCCCTAACTTTACAAACACCAAAGTTATGGCTTTCCCGATCAATCAGTTATATGGCGGCTGTAGGATATAGTCGGCCGATCCTTATGATATTTGGTAGGTCGGATTGATTGCCCAAAAATAAAACCCATAGAAAGTCCCAACTCCCTAACTTTACAAACACCAAAGTTATGGCATTTCCAATCGTTCAGTTATATGGTAGCTTTAGGATATAGTCGGACGATCCTTATGAAATTTGGTAGGTCGGATTAATTGGGAAAAATAAAACCCCTAGAAAATTCCAACTTTCTAACGTTACAAACACCAATGTTATGGAATTTCCAATCGTTCAGTTATAGGTAGCAATAGGATATAGTCGGCCGATCCTTATGATATTTGGTAGGTCGGATTGATTGCCCAAAAATAAAACCCTTATAAAGTCCCAACTCCCTAACTTTACAAACACCAAAGTTATGGCTTTCCTGATCAATCAGTTATATGGCGGCTGTAGGATATAGTCGGCCGATCCTTATGAAATTTGGTAGGAAGGATTGATTGGGAAAAATAACAACCATAGAAAATCCCAACTTTCTAACTTTACAAACACCAAAATGATGGCATTTCCAATCGTTCAGTTATAGGTAGCTATAGGATATAGTCGGCCGATCCTTATGATATTTGGTAGGTCGGATTGATTGGGAAAACTAAAACCCATAGAAAATCCCAACTTTCTATCTTTACAAACACCAAAGTTATGGCATTTCCAATCGTTCAGTTATATGGTAGCTATAGGATATAGTCGGCCGATCCTAATGAAATTTGGTAGGTCGGATTGATTGGGAAAACTAAAACCCGTAGAAAGTCCCAACTTTCTATCTTTACACACACCAAAGTTATGGCATTTCCAATCGTTCAGTTATATGGTAGCTATAGGATATAGTCGGCCGATCCTTATGAAATTTGGTAGGTCGGATTGATTGGGAAAAATAAAACCCATTGGAAATCCCAACTTTCTAACGTTACAAACACCAAAGTTATGGCATTTCCAATCGTTCAGTTATATGGTAGCTATAGGATATAGTCGGCCGATCCTTATGATATTTGGTAGGTCGGATTGATTGGCCAAATATAAAACCAACAAAAATCCCAACTTCCTAGCTTTACAAAGTTATGGCTTTTCCGATCAATCAGTTATAAGGCGGCTGTAGGATATAGTCGGCCGATCCTTATGAAATTTGGTAGGTCGGATTGATCGAGCAAAATAACAACCATAGAAAATCCCAACTTTCTAACTTTACAAACACCAAAATTATGGGATTTCCAATCGTTCAGTTATAGGTAGCTATAGGATATAGTCGGCCGATCCTTATGATATTTGGTAGGTCGGATTGATTGCCCAAAAATAAAACCCTTATAAAGTCCCAACTCCCTAACTTTACAAACACCAAAGTTATGGCTTTCCCGATCAATCAGTTATATGGCGGCTGTAGGATATAGTCGGCCGATCCTTATGATATTTGGTAGGTCGGATTGATTGCCCAAAAATAAAACCCATAGAAAGTCCCAACTCCCTAACTTTACAAACACCAAAGTTATGGCATTTCCAATCGTTCAGTTATATGGTAGCTATAGGATATTGTCGGACGATCCTTATGAAATTTGGTAGGTCGGATTAATTGGGAAAAATAAAACCCCTAGAAAATTCCAACTTTCTAACGTTACAAACACCAATGTTATGGAATTTCCAATCGTTCAGTGATAGGTAGCAATAGGATATAGTCGGCCGATCCTTATGATATTTGGTAGGTCGGATTGATTGCCCAAAAATAAAACCCTTATAAAGTCCCAACTCCCTAACTTTACAAACACCAAAGTTATGGCTTTCCCGATCAATCAGTTATATGGCGGCTGTAGGATATAGTCGGCCGATCCTTATGATATTTGGTAGGTCGGATTGATTGCCCAAAAATAAAACCCATAGAAAGTCCCAACTCCCTAACTTTACAAACACCAAAGTTATGGCATTTCCAATCGTTCAGTTATATGGTAGCTTTAGGATATAGTCGGACGATCCTTATGAAATTTGGTAGGTCGGATTAATTGGGAAAATAAAACCCCTAGAAAATTCCAACTTTCTAACGTTACAAACACCAATGTTATGGAATTTCCAATCGTTCAGTTATAGGTAGCAATAGGATATAGTCGGCCGATCCTTATGATATTTGGTAGGTCGGATTGATTGCCCAAAAATAAAACCCTTATAAAGTCCCAACTCCCTAACTTTACAAACACCAAAGTTATGGCTTTCCTGATCAATCAGTTATATGGCGGCTGTAGGATATAGTCGGCCGATCCTTATGAAATTTGGTAGGAAGGATTGATTGGGAAAAATAACAACCATAGAAAATCCCAACTTTCTAACTTTACAAACACCAAAATGATGGCATTTCCAATCGTTCAGTTATAGGTAGCTATAGGATATAGTCGGCCGATCCTTATGATATTTGGTAGGTCGGATTGATTGGGAAAACTAAAACCCATAGAAAATCCCAACTTTCTATCTTTACAAACACCAAAGTTATGGCATTTCCAATCGTTCAGTTATATGGTAGCTATAGGATATAGTCGGCCGATCCTAATGAAATTTGGTAGGTCGGATTGATTGGGAAAACTAAAACCCGTAGAAAGTCCCAACTTTCTATCTTTACACACACCAAAGTTATGGCATTTCCAATCGTTCAGTTATATGGTAGCTATAGGATATAGTCGGCCGATCCTTATGAAATTTGGTAGGTCGTATTGATTGGGAAAAATAAAACCCATTGGAAATCCCAACTTTCTAACGTTACAAACACCAAAGTTATGGCATTTCCAATCGTTCAGTTATATGGTAGCTATAGGATATAGTCGGCCGATCCTTATGATATTTGGTAGGTCGGATTGATTGGCCAAATATAAAACCAACAAAAAATCCCAACTTCCTAACTTTACAAAGTTATGGCTTTTCCGATCAATCAGTTATAAGGCGGCTGTAGGATATAGTCGGCCGATCCTTATGAAATTTGGTAGGTCGGATTGATTGAGAAAAATAACAACCATAGAAAATCCCAACTTTCTAACTTTACAAACACCAAAATTATGGGATTTCCAATCGTTCAGTTATAGGTAGCTATAGGATATAGTCGGCCGTTCCTTATGATATTTGGTAGGTCGGATTGATTGCCCAAAAATAAAACCCATAGAAAGTCCCAACTCCCTAACTTTACAAACACCAAAGTTATGGCATTTCCAATGGTTCAGTTATATGGTAGCTATAGGATATAGTCGGACGATCCTTATGAAATTTGGTAGGTCGGATTAATTGGGAAAAATAAAACCCCTAGAAAATTCCAACTTTCTAACGTTACAAACACCAATGTTATGGAATTTCCAATCGTTCAGTTATAGGTAGCAATAGGATATAGTCGGCCGATCCTTATGATATTTGGTAGGTCGGATTGATTGCCCAAAAATAAAACCCTTATAAAGTCCCAACTCCCTAACTTTACAAACACCAAAGTTATGGCTTTCCCGATCAATCAGTTATATGGCGGCTGTAGGATATAGTCGGCCGATCCCTATGAAAGTTTGTAGGAAGGATTGATTGGGAAAAATTAAAACCCATAGAAAATCCCAACTTCCTATCTTTACAAACACCAAAGTTATGGCATTTCCAATCATTCAGTTTTATGGCGGCTATAGGATATAGTCGGCCGATCCTTATGAAATGTGGTAGGAAGGATTGATTGGGAAAATAACAACCATAGAAAATCCCAACTTTCTAACTTTACAAACACCAAAATGATGGCATTTCCAATCGTTCAGTTATAGGTAGCTATAGGATATAGTCGTCCGATCCTTATGATATTTGGTAGGTCGGATTGATTGGGAAAACTAAAAACCCATAGAAAATCCCAACTTTCTATCTTTACAAACACCAAAGTTATGGCATTTCCAATCGTTCAGTTATATGGTAGCTATAGGATATAGTCGGCCGATCCTTATGAAATTTGGTAGGTCGGATTGATTGGGAAAAATAAATCCCATAGGAAATCCCAACTTTCTATCTTTACAAACACCAAAGTTATGGCATTTCCAATCGTTCAGTTATATGGTAGCTATAGGATATAGTCGGCCGATCCTTATGAAATTTGGTAGGTCGGATTGATTGGGAAAACTAAAAACCCATAGAAAATTCCAACTTTCTATCTTTACAAACACCAAAGTTATGGCATTTCCAATCGTTCAGTTATATGGTAGCTATAGGATATAGTCGGCCGATCCTTATAATATTTGGAAGGTCGGATTGATTGGCCATATATAAAACCAATAAAAATCCCAACTTCCTAACTTTACAAACACCAAAGTTATGGCTTTTCCGATCAATCAGTTATATGGTGGCTGTAGGATATAGTCGGCCGATCCGTATGAAATTTGGTAGGTCGGATTGATTGGGAAAATAAAACCCATTGAAAATCCCAACTTTTACCTTAACAAACCCCAAAGTTATGGCATTTCCAATCTTTCAGTTTTATGGCGGCTGTAGGATAAAGTCGGCCGATCCTTATGAAATTTTGTAGGTCGGACTCCCTAACTTTACAAACACCAAAGTTATGGCTTTTCCGGTCAATCAGTTATATGGCGACTGTAGGATATAGTCGGCCGATCCTTATTAAATTTGGTAGGTCGGATTGATTGGGAAATCTAAAACCCTTAGAAAATCCCAACTTTCTATCTTTACAAACACCAAAGTTATGGCATTTCCAATCTTTCAGTTTTATGGCGGCTGTAGGATAAAGTCGGCCGATCCTTATGAAATTTTGTAGGTCGGACTCCCTAACTTTACAAACACCACACATAGTCGGCCGATCCTTATGAAATTTGGTAGGTCGGATTGATTGGGAAAAATAAAACCCATAGGAAATCCCAACTTTCTAACGTTACAAACACCAAAGTTATGGCATTTCCAATCGTTCAGTTATATGGTAGCTATAGGATATACTCGGCGGATCCTTATGATATTTGGTAGGTCGGATTGATTGGCCAAATATAAATCAATAAAAATCCCAACTTCCTAACTTTACAAACACCAAAGTTATGGCTTTTCCGATCAAACAGTTATTTGGCGGCTGTAGGATAAAGTCGGCCGATCCTTATGAAATTTGGTAGGTCGGATTGATTGGGAAAAATAAAAACCATAGAAAATCCCAACTTTCTAACTTTACAAACACCAAAGTTATGGCATTTCCAATCGTTCAGTTATATGGTAGCTATGGGATATAGTCGGCCGATCCTTATGATATTTGGAAGGTCGGATTGATTGGCCATATATAAAACCTATAAAAATCCCAACTTCCTAACTTAACAAACACCAAAGTTATGGCTTTTCCGATCAATCAGTTATATGGTGGCTGTAGGATATAGTCGGCCGATCCGTATGAAATTTGGTAGGTCGGATTGATTGGGAAAAATAAAACCCATTGAAAATCCCAACTTTTTACCTTAACAAACCCCAAAGTTATGGCATTTCCAATCTTTCAGTTTTATGGCGGCTGTAGGATAAAGTCGGCCGATCCTTATGAAATTTTGTAGGTCGGACTCCCTAACTTTACAAACACCAAAGTTATGGCTTTTCCGGTCAATCAGTTATATGGCGACTGTAGGATATAGTCGGCCGATCCTTATTAAATTTGGTAGGTCGGATTGATTGGGAAATCTAAAACCCATAGAAAATCCCAACTTTCTATCTTTACAAACACCAAAGTTATGGCATTTCCAATCGTTCAGCTATATGGTAGCTATAGGATATAGTCGGCCGATCCTTATGAAATTTGGTAGGTTGGATTGATTGGGAAAAATAAAACCCATAGGAAATCCCAACTTTCTAACGTTACAAACACCAAAGTTATGGCATTTCCAATTGTTCAGTTATATGGTAGCTTTAGGATATAGTCGGCCGATCCTAATGAAATTTGGTAGGTCGGATTGATTGGGAAAACTAAAACCCATAGAAAATCCCAACTTTCTATCTTTACACACACCAAAGTTATGGCATTTCCAATCGTTCAGTTATATGGTAGATATAGGATATAGTCGGCCGATCCTTATGAAATTTGGTAGGTCGGATTGATTGGGAAAAATATAACCCATAGGAAATCCCAACTTTCTAACGTTACAAACACCAAAGTTATGGCATTTCCAATCGTTCAGTTATATGGTAGCTATAGGATATAGTCGGCCGATCCTTATGATATTTGGTAGGTCGGATTGATTGGCCAAATATAAAACCAACAAAAAATCCCAACTTCCTAACTTTACAAACCCCAAAGTTATGGCTTTTCCGATCAATCAGTTATATGGCGGCTGTAGGATATAGTCGGCCGATCCTTATGAAAGTTGGTAGGTCGGATTGATTGAGAAAAAATAACAACCATAGAAAATCCCAACTTTCTAACTTTACAAACACCAAAATTATGGGATTTCCAATCGTTCTGTTATAGGTAGCTATAGGATATAGTCGGCCGATCATTATGATATTTGGTAGGTCGGATTGATTGCCCAAAAAATAAAACCCATAGAAAGTCCCAACTCCCTAACTTTACAAACACCAAAGTTATGGCATTTCCAATCGTTCAGTTATATGGTAGCTATAGGATATAGTCGGACGGTCCTTATGAAATTTGGTAGGTCGGATTAATTGGGAAAAATAAAACCCCTAGAAAATTCCAACTTTCTAACGTTACAAACACCAATGTTATGAAATTTCCAATCGTTCAGTTATAGGTAGTGTTGAGGAACCTCACTACTAATTACAATAATCTAGTATATTTATTAGCATGTAAGGTATTCTTTCTTGAGATGTTCTGGTCTCACTTTGATATTTCTCTCTCTCTTCCTCCTGACCACGAGCTGTCAACATGTAATAAAGCGTAAATTCTTATTGTGAACTAATTAAGCATTTTTCTATCAACCCAATTTGAAAGTGGTCTTACAAACCATTTAGCGTGATCTATTCACCATCATTGTCTGGTCCTTCGAGAGGCGGAATACTTCCGCATCTACAAACTGTTTTAAGTAAATCTGCACGCCATGGACCAACAGACGCTTAAACGCCTTACCCAAGCACGTGGTCGGCTAAAGGCGACCGTAACTCTCTTGGTCAATTACATTGAGAATCCACCTCCACAGAGCACTTACTCCGGAGTCGATGCCATGCTGGTACGGCTAAATCAAGCCTTCAGAAGCCTTGAGGAGATCACTGACGAAATGCACGTGTACGATAATGTTGAGGGTTTCGAGGATCCTACCGAAGATTTCCAAGCGTATGAGGAGAAGTACCTGCGCGCGCTTACCTTATTCGCGTCGTTAAAAAGCGAACTTCAGCCAAGCGCCATACCTCAAGCGGATCACAACATGGCCACATTGCTGCAACAGCAAAGTGAGTTCTTGCAGCGACTTTCTCAGAACGGAGCATCTACCTTGGCCACGCCGCCGCCTGCTGCAGTTTGTTTAACTGAAAACCCGTTGCCGAAAATCCACATCAAACCCTTTGGTGGACACTACAAGGAATGGCCAGCCTTTAAGGACATTTACGAAAGCACCGTCCACAACAAGACCCACCTGGGAAAGATTCAGAAGTTTCATTATCTAAAGTCTTTTATAGTTGGTGAAGCGGCCAATCTTCTCAGTCACATGTCCATTACGGAATCAGCTTATGATTCAGCCTGGGAACGCCTCAATGATCGCTATGATCGCCCAAGGCATATCGTGAACTCCTTACTGGACACTTTCATGGGACTGGCTACTGCCCCCAACGGCGTGGTATCTAATCTACGCAAACTTACTGATGGCGCCAACGAAATCATTCGTGGGCTAGATGCAGTTGGGGAGACCAGCCGTGACTGCTGGGTCATTCATCTTGTACTGGCTAAAATTGATCCCGACTCTAGAAGGAAGTGGATAGAGGACACCAGAGGCGCTGCGACACCAACCGTTACAGACTTGTTTAAATTCCTTGATGACCGTTGCGAGGATTTTGAATTAAGCCAAGCTACATCGGCAATCAAACTCGATCCTGGCAGCCACACGGACAAGCCTGCCAGAGCAAAGCGCGCACTTATTGCAGTGAACCGTGGCAATGGTGGTAAGTGTGGCTCTGCTGACCATCAGCTGTATAGATGCCTCAATTTCAAAATCTGAGCACCGAACATCGACGCTCCTTTGTGAAAGGAAAATCGCTTTGCTTCAATTGTCTACGCCCAGGCCACCGATCTTCACAATGTCAATCGAAACATTCGTGCAAGCACTGCAATGGCCGTCATCATTCTCTTTGTACATCCTGAAAACATGGATTCCATGACAGTTGCTCCTGCGGACACTGCACAGGCCAGTCCTCAAACTTCAGGATGTAGCTCAACTTTGGTCGCCCAGACGCAAAACAGCACCTCATTAACACAGTCATCGGGACTCAAAAGAAGCACATTGCCCACAGCTTTGGTGTATGTCCAAAACTCAAAAGGGACTTACACAATTTGCCGTGTGCTTTTGGATAGCGGCTCTGAGCTATCCTACGTTTCTGAACGATGCGTCAACGCACTTGGGCTCGCACGTTCACCCTCAAGAATTCTAGTTTCCGGAATATCTTCCGTCAAGGCCGAAACTACTAGAGGATTGGCAACGCTGCATATCAAGTCAATGGTGTCACTGCATACAATTGTTGTCGCAGCCATGTGCTGGGCAAAATCACATCATCAGTTCAACGGGACGACATTGACGAAACAGCATTAAGGATCTACGATGGACTCCAGTTAGCCGATACTTCGTTTAACACATCTTCACCTGTAGACATATTACTGGGAAATGAACAAATTTGGTCCGTTTTGTCAGGTGATAAAAAATATGACACCGATGGAAATATTATTGCCATCAGCTCGATCTTTGGATGGATAATCACTTCCGTTGACATGACTACTGTTGACATAAACACCTCTCTTCAACGCTTTTGAGAGATCGAGGATAACACTGAGCATACACAGCGAGACCCTTCGCACGAAAAAGGTGGAGCAGCACTTTCTGACCACACATTCCCGAGACCCAGACGGCAAATACATCGTTGAATTGCCTTTTAAACACGAATGCCAAGAGTTCGGAGACAGCCTGCAGGGCGCTGTCTCACGCTTCTATGCTGTGGAACGTCGCTTGCAGCGTGATATGGAGCTACGCAAGCAATATTCAAAATTTATGAACGAGTATCTAAGCCTAGGTCATATGCGTAAGCTGGCCCCTGAAGAATGCAATACATCAGCCAAAACATTTTACATGCCACACCACCCAGTTCTAGGGAAAAAGCTGCGCGTGGTATTTGACGGGTCATTTGAAGACTTAAACGGCCATGCTCTAAATGACGCCTTACACATCGGACCCAGCATACAACGCAACCTTTTTCATGTATGCCTTCGCTTTCGAATGCACAAGTTTGTATTTTCGGCGGACATAGTTAAAATGTTTCGACAGATCTGGGTTGCCCCTCAGCACCGCAACTTTCAACGGATCGTATGGCGAGAAGCTCCGAAAGATCCTCTTCAACATTTTCAACTCTGTACAGTCACCTATGGAACAAGCTGTGCACCGTTTCTTGCTGTCAGAGTACTGGAACAACAGCGCGAGACCACCAGGATGAGTTTCCACAGCCTCAAAAATTGTGCTTGATGTCCTCACCGACGCTGAAACTGAAGACGAACTACTTAGCTGCCGCGACGAACTCATCCAGCTGATGTCCAAGGCTAGCTTGAGCTTGGCAAATGGGTGTCTAACAGCAGCGTCATCAGCCACACCCGACAAGCCGAGCTCCAAATAACCAGAGCGGTTAAAGTTTTAGGAATGCTATGGAATCCCCAAGACGACGTCCTGTCCTACAAAGCTTCACTTTCTACGGAGCCAGATGCTACTGAGCGGCAAGTATTGTCAGATGTCTCACGAATTTTTGATCCTCTAGGTATTCTGGCGCCTGTGGTAGTACAGTTCAAGATCCTTTTCCAAGAACTCTGGCTACTTGACCTGGACTGGGATTCCAAACTCCCACCGAAGCTGGCTGAGTGGTGGCAGACCTGTCGCGACGATATCAAGTATATAACAAACCTAAGGATTCCACGTTATGTACACAACGAATCGGGGAAAATCGAATTACATGGATTTTCAGATACATCTATAAAGGCATATGCCGCTGTCATATACAGCCGTGTAAGCAACGCAGACGGCACCTGCTTGGTGTCACTTATGGCAGCTAAAAACACGCGTTGCGCCACTAAAGCAACAAAGTCTTCCTCGGCTGGAACTCTGTGGCGCGCTATTGCTGACTCGCCTTCTCCGAGCTGTTAAAAAGGCTTGCACCACAAGGATATAGTTGTGCATGCTTGGTGCGATTCCACGATTGTCCTTTCGTGGCGAAAGACCTTTATCGCCAACCGTACTTCGGAGATCCTGGATGTCATACCACGCAGCGCATGGCATCACGTTGGCTCAAAGGATAACCCTGCCGATTGCGCATCGAGGGGAATGCTAGCAGCCAATCTCATGAGCTATGAGCTGTGGTGGAAGGGTCCACATTGGCTACACCTCAACGATCTTCTTGCTTCAAAGCTGCGTAGTGGCAACAATTCCAACACAATTTTGGACACGACCATAATGGATGGGCTGAAATCCTCTTCACTATCCAGCCGTATGGAATCTGAACCTGAAGCGTCCCCGATTGAGTGTCTATCGTTTCGCATTTCTTCCTGACCAAGCTGATTCGCTGCACTGCTTATGTTTTACGGTTTATGCATCGAAGAAGAAAGAAACCGATTCCGTCAAACCCCACACTCACGTTTGAGGAAATCAGCGAGGCCCGCATTTATTGTCTAAGGCAGGCTCAAGGAAGCTTCTCATCCGATCTACACCTATTGCAAAGGGGAAAAGCTGTGTCAAATTCGTCAACACTTCGAACACTCTCACCCATAATTTGCAAGAACGGCCTGCTTCGTGTAGGTGGGCGCCTCTCAAACTCGCTACTACCGGAGGAAGTCAAGCATCCAATTATTCTGCCGAAACATCATCGCATTTCTCTGCTTATTTTGGAACACGAGCACAGGATACATCTTCACCCAGGTGTGACAGCACTTTTCGTCATCGTTCGCCAACAGTATTGGATAGTTGGCGCACGCAACATGATTCGCAAGCTTACACATGCTTGTCACAAATGTTTTCGCCAACGCCACAAAACAACTGATCAATACATGGCGGACTTGCCAGCTGTTCGGGTACGTCAAGCATACCCATTCGAAAATACTGGGTGCGACTACGCCGGACCGCTTCTACTCAAAGTGCACAAGGGACGGAATCCACGAAAGGAAAAGGGATACATTTGCCTATTCGTCTGCCTAGTGACCTCCGCAACTCACTTGGAATTGGCTACAGATCTTAGCACGGAGACATTTCTTGCTGCTCTTCGTCGTTTTATCTCCCGTCGAGGCAAATGTACCCACATCTACAGCGACAACGGTCGCAACTTTGTGGGAGCAAAGAAGGCGTTAGACGAAATGTATACGCTCATCCTGTCGCAGCAGCATAACACTCAAGTAACCCAAGCGTTGGCCAGCGAGGGTATCAAATGGAGTTTTACTACCGCACGCACCCCACTGGGGCGGAAAATGGGAATCAGCTGTTCGCTCCGTAAAGCTTCATCTGCGTCGTGTCATCGGTAATTCGATCCTCACATTTGAGCAAATGCACACCCTTCTGGCTCAAATTGAATCCGTCGTCAATTCACGCCCACTCTTCGCTACGTCAGACATCGAAGTTTCCTACTTGTCACCCGCACACTTGCTGATTGGACGCCCTTATACATCAGTTCCAGAGGGCGATCTTGGCCACATAGCAGTTAGCCGACTGGATTACTGGCAAAATGTACAGGCAATGCTACAAGGCTTTTTGGAAGAGATGGCATCAGGAGTACCTACCCTACACTTCAACAACGCCCTAAGTGGAATACGGAGAGGACGAACATTGCTACTGGGGATATGGCGATCATCAAGGATTCAAATACACCCCCGCCGCTTGGACTTTGGCGCGCATTATTGAGGTCTATCCAGGCAAGGACGGGCTGGTACGCGCCGTAAAGCTGCGAACTTCATCAGGAGAACTTGTTAGACCCATTTCTAAAATTGCCATCCCGCCTAATTCAGAAACTTAGTTTCAGGGTGGGCCGGGATGTTGGGGGAACCTCATTACTAATAACAATAATCTAGTATATTTATTAGCATGTAAGATATTCTTTCTTGAGATGGTCTGGTCTCACTTTGATATTTCTCTCTCTCTTCCTCCTGACCACGAGCTGTCAACATGTAATAAAGCGTAAATTCTTATTGTGAACTAATTAAGCATTTTTCTATCAACCCAATTTGAAAGTGGTCTTACAAACCATTTAGCGTGATCTATTCACCATCAGGTAGCTATAGGATATAGTCGGCCGATCCTTATGATATTTGGTAGGTCGGATTGATTGCCCAAAAATAAAACCCTTATAAAGTGCCAACTCCTAACTTTACAAACACCAAAGTTATGGCTTTTCCGATCAATCAGTTATATGGCAGCTGTAGGATATAGTCGGCCGATCCTTATGAAATGTGGTAGGAAGGATTGATTGGGAAAATAACAACCATAGAAAATCCCAACTTTCTAACTTTACAAACACCAAAATGATGGCATTTCCAATCGTTCAGTTATAGGTAGCTATAGGATATAGTCGGCCGATCCTTATGATATTTGGTAGGTCGGATTGATTGGGGAAAAACTAAAACCCATAGAAATCGATGGACTCCAGTTAGCCGATACTTCGTTTAACACATCTTCACCTGTAGACATATTACTGGGAAATGAACAAATTTGGTCCGTTTTGTCAGGTGATAAAAATATGACACCGATGGAAATATTATTGCCATCAGCTCGATCTTTGGATGGATAATCACTTCCGTTGCAATGCCGCATCCATTAACCGCTAACACGCTCATGACTACTGTTGACATAAACACCTCTCTTCAACGCTTTTGGGTGATCGAGGATAACACTGAGCATACACAGCGAGACCCTCGCACGAAAAAGGTGGAGCAGCACTTTCTGACCACACATTCCCGAGACCCAGACGGCAAATACATCGTTGAATTGCCTTTTAAACACGAATGCCAAGAGTTCGGAGACAGCCTGCAGGGCGCTGTCTCACGCTTCTATGCTGTGGAACGTCGCTTGCAGCGTGATATGGAGCTACGCAAGCAATATTCAAAATTTATGAACGAGTATCTAAGCCTAGGTCATATGCGTAAGCTGGCCCCTGAAGAATGCAATACATCAGCCAAAACATTTTACATGCCACACCACCCAGTTCTAGGGAAAAAGCTGCGCGTGGTATTTGACGGGTCATTTGAAGACTTAAACGGCCACGCTCTAAATGACGCCTTACACATCGGACCCAGCATACAACGCAACCTTTTTCATGTATGCCTTCGCTTTCGAATGCACAAGTTTGTGTTTTCGGCGGACATAGTTAAAATGTTTCGACAGATCTGGGTTGCCCCTCAGCACCGCAACTTTCAACGGATCGTATGGCGAGAAGCTCCGAAAGATCCTCTTCAACATTTTCAACTCTGTACAGTCACCTATGGAACAAGCTGTGCACCGTTTCTTGCTGTCAGAGTACTGGAACAACTAGCGCGAGACCACCAGGATGAGTTTCCCACAGCCTCAAAATTGTGCTTGAGGACTTTTCGTAGACGATGTCCTCACCGACGCTGAAACTGAAGACGAACTACTTAGCTGCCGCGACGAACTCATCCAGCTGATGTCCAAGGCTAAGCTTGAGCTTGGCAAATGGGTGTCTAACAGCAGCGTCATCAGCCACACCCGACAAGCCGAGCTCCAAATAACCAGAGCGGTTAAAGTTTTAGGGAATGCTATGGAATCCCCAAGACGACGTCCTGTCCTACAAAGCTTCACTTTCTACGGAGCCAGATGCTACTGAGCGGCAAGTATTGTCAGATGTCTCACGAATTTTGATCCTCTAGGTATTCTGGCGCCTGTGGTAGTACAGTTCAAGATCCTTTTCCAAGAACTCTGGCTACTTGACCTGGACTGGGATTCCAAACTCCCACCGAAGCTGGCTGAGTGGTGGCAGACCTGTCGCGACGATATCAAGTATATAACAAACCTAAGGATTCCACGTTATGTACACAACGAATCGGGGAAAATCGAATTACATGGATTTTCAGATGCATCTATAAAGGCCGCTGTCATATACAGCCGAGTAAGCAACGCAGACGGCACCTGCTTGGTGTCACTTATGGCAGCTAAAACACGCGTTGCGCCACTAAAGCAACAAAGTCTTCCTCGGCTGGAACTCTGTGGCGCGCTATTGCTGACTCGCCTTCTCCGAGCTGTTAAAAAAGGCTTGCACCACAAGGATATAGTTGTGCATGCTTGGTGCGATTCCACGATTGTCCTTTCGTGGCGAAAGACCTTTATCGCCAACCGTACTTCGGAGATCCTGATGTCATACCACGCAGCGCATGGCATCACGTTGGCTCAAAGGATAACCCTGCCGATTGCGCATCGAGGGGAATGCTAGCAGCCAATCTCATGAGCTATGAGCTGTGGTGGAAGGGTCCACATTGGCTACACCTCAACGATCTTCTTGCTTCAAAGCTGCGTAGTGGCAACAATTCCAACACAATTTTGGACACGACCATAATGGATGGGCTGAAATCCTCTTCACTATCCAGCCGTATGGAATCTGAACCTGAAGCGTCCCCGATTGAGTGTCTATCGTTTCGCATTTCTTCCTGGACCAAGCTGATTCGCTGCACTGCTTATGTTTTACGGTTTATGCATCGAAGAAGAAAGAAACCGATTCCGTCAAACCCCACACTCACGTTTGAGGGAAATCAGCGAGGCCCGCATTTATTGTCTAAGGCAGGCTCAAGGAAGCTTCTCATCCGATCTACACCTATTGCAAGAGGGGAAAAGCTGTGTCAAATTCGTCAACACTTCGAACACTCTCACCCATAATTTGCAAGAACGGCCTGCTTCGTGTAGGTGGGCTCCTCTCAAACTTGCTACTACTGGAGGAAGTCAGCATCCAATTATTCTGCCGAAACATCATCGCATTTCTCTGCTTATTTTGGAACACGAGCACAGGATACATCTTCACCCAGGTGTGACAGCACTTTTCGTCATCGTTCGCCAACAGTATTGGATAGTTGGCGCACGCAACATGATTCGCAAGCTTACACTGCTTGTCACAAATGTTTTCGCCAACGCCACAAAACAACTGATCAATACATGGCGGACTTGCCAGCCGTTCGGGTACGTCAAGCATACCCATTCGAAAATACTGGGTGCGACTACGCCGGACCGCTTCTACTCAAAGTGCACAAGGGACGGAATCCACGAAAGGAAAAGGGATACATTTGCCTATTCGTCTGCCTAGTGACCTCCGCAACTCACTTGGAATTGGCTACAGATCTTAGCACGGAGACATTTCTTGCTGCTCTTCGTCGTTTTATCTCCCGTCGAGGCAAATGTACCCACATCTACAGCGACAACGGTCGCAACTTTGTGGGAGCAAAGAAGGCGTTAGACGAAATGTATACGCTCATCCTGTCGCAGCAGCATAACACTCAAGTAACCCAAGCGTTGGCCAGCGAGGGTATCAAATGGAGTTTTATACCACCGCACGCACCCCACTGGGGCGGAAAATGGGAATCAGCTGTTCGCTCCGTAAAGCTTCATCTGCGTCGTGTCATCGGTAATTCGATCCTCACATTTGAGCAAATGCACACCCTTCTGGCTCAAATTGAATCCGTCGTCAATTCACGCCTACTCTTCGCTACGTCAGACATCGAAGTTTCCTACTTGTCACCCGCACACTTGCTGATTGGACGCCCTTATACATCAGTTCCAGAGGGCGATCTTGGCCACATAGCAGTTAGCCGACTGGATTACTGGCAAAATGTACAGGCAATGCTACAAGGCTTTTGGAAGAGATGGCATCAGGAGAACATACCCTACACCTTCAACAACGCCCTAAGTGGAATACGGAGAGGACGAACATTGCTACTGGGGATATGGCGATCATCAAGGATTCAAATACACCCCCGCCGCTTGGACTTTGGCGCGCATTATTGAGGTCTATCCAGGCAAGGACGGGCTGGTACGCGCCGTAAAGCTGCGAACTTCATAAGGAGAACTTGTTAGACCCATTTCTAAATTGCCATCCCGCCTAATTCAGAAACTTAGTTTCAGGGTGGGCCGGGATGTTGGGGAACCTCATTACTAATAACAATAATCTAGTATATTTATTAGCATGTAAGATATTCTTTCTTGAGATGGTCTGGTCTCACTTTGATATTTCTCTCTCTTCCCTCCTGACCACGAGCTGTCAACATGTAATAAAGCGTAAATTCTTATTGTGAACTAATTAAGCATTTTTCTATCAACCCAATTTGAAAGTGGTCTTACAAACCATTTAGCGTGATCTATTCACCATCAGGTAGCTATAGGATATAGTCGGCCGATCCTTATGATATTTGGTAGGTCGGATTGATTGCCCAAAAATAAAACCCTTATAAAGTGCCAACTCCCTAACTTTACAAACACCAAAGTTATGGCTTTTCCGATCAATCAGTTATATGGCAGCTGTAGGATATAGTCGGCCGATCCTTATGAAATGTGGTAGGAAGGATTGATTGGGAAAAATAACAACCATAGAAAATCCCAACTTTCTAACTTTACAAACACCAAAATGATGGCATTTCCAATCGTTCAGTTATAGGTAGCTATAGGATATAGTCGGCCGATCCTTATGATATTTGGTAGGTCGGATTGATTGGGAAAACTAAAACCCATAGAAATCGATGGACTCCAGTTAGCCGATACTTCGTTTAACACATCTTCACCTGTAGACATATTACTGGGAAATGAACAAATTTGGTCCGTTTTGTCAGGTGATAAAAATATGACACCGATGGAAATATTATTGCCATCAGCTCGATCTTTGGATGGATAATCACTTCCGTTGCAATGCCGCATCCATTAACCGCTAACACGCTCATGACTACTGTTGACATAAACACCTCTCTTCAACGCTTTTGGGTGATCGAGGATAACACTGAGCATACACAGCGAGACCTTCGCACGAAAAGGTGGAGCAGCACTTTCTGACCACACATTCCCGAGACCCAGACGGCAAATACATCGTTGAATTGCCTTTTAAACACGAATGCCAAGAGTTCGGAGACAGCCTGCAGGGCGCTGTCTCACGCTTCTATGCTGTGGAACGTCGCTTGCAGCGTGATATGGAGCTACGCAAGCAATATTCAAAATTTATGAACGAGTATCTAAGCTTAGGTCATATGCGTAAGCTGGCCCCTGAAGAATGCAATACATCAGCCAAAACATTTTACATGCCACACCACCCAGTTCTAGGGAAAAAGCTGCGCGTGGTATTTGACGGGTCATTTGAAGACTTAAACGGCCACGCTCTAAATGACGCCTTACACATCGGACCCAGCATACAACGCAACCTTTTCATGTATGCCTTCGCTTTCGAATGCACAAGTTTGTGTTTTCGGCGGACATAGTTAAAATGTTTCGACAGATCTGGGTTGCCCTCAGCACACGCAACTTTCAACGGATCGTATGGCGAGAAGCTCCGAAAGATCCTCTTCAACATTTTCAACTCTGTACAGTCACCTATGGAACAAGCTGTGCACCGTTTCTTGCTGTCAGAGTACTGGAACAACTAGCGCGAGACCACCAGGATGAGTTTCCTACAGCTCCTCAAAAATTGTGCTTGAGGACTTTTACGTAGACGATGTCCTCACCGACGCTGAAACTGAAGACGAACTACTTAGCTGCCGCGACGAACTCATCCAGCTGATGTCCAAGGCTAAGCTTGAGCTTGGCAAATGGGTCTAACAGCAGCGTCATCAGCCACACCCGACAAGCCGAGCTCCAAATAACCAGAGCGGTTAAAGTTTTAGGAATGCTATGGAATCCCCAAGACGACGTCCTGTCCTACAAAGCTTCACTTTCTACGGAGCCAGATGCTACTGAGCGGCAAGTATTGTCAGATGTCTCACGAATTTTTGATCCTCTAGGTATTCTGGCGCCTGGTAGTACAGTTCAAGATCCTTTCAAGAACTCTGGCTACTTGACCTGGACTGGGATTCCAAACTCCCACCGAAGCTGGCTGATGGCAGACCTGTCGCGACGATATCAAGTATATAACAAACCTAAGGATTCCACGTTATGTACACAAACGAATCGGGGAAAATCGAATTACATGGATTTTCAGATGCATCTATAAAGGCCGCTGTCATATACAGCCGAGTAAGCAACGCAAACGGCACCTGCTTGGTGTCACTTGTGGCAGCTAAAACACGCGTTGCGCCACTAAAGCAACAAAGTCTTCCTCGGCTGGAACCTGTGGCGCGCTATTGCTGACTCGCCTTCTCCGAGCTGTTAAAAAGGCTTGCACCACAAGGATATAGTTGTGCATGCTTGGTGCGATTCCACGATTGTCCTTTCGTGGCGAAAGACCTTTATCGCCAACCGTACTTCGGAGATCCTGGATGTCATACCACGCAGCGCATGGCATCACGTTGGCTCAAAAGGGATAACCCTGCCGATTGCGCATCGAGGGGAATGCTAGCAGCCAATCTCATGAGCTATGAGCTGTGGTGGAAGGGTCCACATTGGCTACACCTCAACGATCTTCTTGCTTCAAAGCTGCGTAGTGGCAACAATTCCAAACAATTTTGGACACGACCATAATGGATGGGCTGAAATCTCTTCACTATCCAGCCGTATGGAATCTGAACCTGAAGCGTCCCCGATTGAGTGTCTATCTGTTTCGCATTTCTTCCTGGAC
Source organism: Drosophila kurseongensis (assembly GCA_018153305.1). Taxonomy (NCBI): domain Eukaryota; kingdom Metazoa; phylum Arthropoda; class Insecta; order Diptera; family Drosophilidae; genus Drosophila; species Drosophila kurseongensis. The sequence goes on from JAECXX010000001.1 coordinate 8,246,800, forward strand.
CAAGCTGATTCGCTGCACTGCTTATGTTTTACGGTTTATGCATCGAAGAAGAAAGAAACCGATTCCGTCAAACCCCACACTCACGTTTGAGGAAATCAGCGAGGCCCGCATTTATTGTCTAAGGCAGGCTCAAGGAAGCTTCTCATCCGATCTACACCTATTGCAAAGGGGAAAAGCTGTGTCAAATTCGTCAACACTTCGAACACTCTCACCCATAATTTGCGAAGAACGGCCTGCTTCGCGTAGGTGGGCTCCTCTCAAACTTGCTACTACCGGAGGAAGTCAAGCATCCAATTATTCTGCCGAAACATCATCGCATTTCTCTGCTTATTTTGGAACACGAGCACAGGATACATCTTCACCCAGGTGTGACAGCACTTTTCGTCATCGTTCGCCAACAGTATTGGATAGTTGGCGCACGCAACATGATTCGCAAGCTTACACATGCTTGTCACAAATGTTTTCGCCAACGCCACAAAACAACTGATCAATACATGGCGGACTTGCCAGCTGTTCGGGTACGTCAAGCATACCCATTCGAAAATACTGGGTGCGACTACGCCGGACCGCTTCTACTCAAAGTGCACAAGGGACGGAATCCACGAAAGGAAAAGGGATACATTTGCCTATTCGTCTGCCTAGTGACCTCCGCAACTCACTTGGAATTGGCTACAGATCTTAGCACGGAGACATTTCTTGCTGCTCTTCGTCGTTTTATCTCCCGTCGAGGCAAATGTACCCACATCTACAGCGACAACGGTCGCAACTTTGTGGGAGCAAAGAAGGCGTTAGACGAAATGTTTACGCTCATCCTGTCGCAGCAGCATAACACTCAAGTAACCCCCGCGTTGGCCAGCGAGGGTATCAAATGGAGTTTTATACCGCACGCACCCCACTGGGGCGGAAAATGGGAATCAGCTGTTCGCTCCGTAAAGCTTCATCTGCGTCGTCATCGGTAATTCGATCCTCACATTTGAGCAAATGCACACCCTTCTGGCTCAAATTGAATCCGTCGTCAATTCACGCCTACTCTTCGCTACGTCAGACATCGAAGTTTCCTACTTGTCACCCGCACACTTGCTGATTGGACGCCCTTATACATCAGTTCCAGAGGGCGATCTTGGCCACATAGCAGTTAGCCGACTGGATTACTGGCAAAATGTACAGGCAATGCTACAAGGCTTTTGGAAGAGATGGCATCAGAGAACATTACCCTACACTTCAACAACGCCCAAGTGGAATACGGAGAGGACGAACATTGCTACTGGGATATGGGGATCATCAAGGATTCAAATACACCCCCCGCCGCTGGACTTTGGCGCGCATTATTGAGGTCTATCCAGGCAAGGACGGGCTGGTACGCGCCGTCAAAGCTGCGAACTTCATAAGGAGAACTTATTAGACCCATTTCTAAAATTGCCATCCCGCCTAATTCAGAAACTTAGTTTCAGGTGGGCCGGGATGTTGGGGAACCTCATTACTAATAACAATAATCTAGTATATTTATTAGCATGTAAGATATTCTTTCTTGAGATGGTCTGGTCTCACTTTGATATTTTCTCTCTCTTCCTCCTGACCACGAGCTGTCAACATGTAATAAAGCGTAAATTTCTTATTGTGAACTAATTAAGCATTTTTCTATCAACCCAATTTGAAAGTGGTCTTACAAACCATTTAGCGTGATCTATTCACCATCAGGTAGCTATAGGATATAGTCGGCCGATCCTTATGATATTTGGTAGGTCGGATTGATTGCCCAAAATAAACCCTTATAAAGTGCCAACTCCCTAACTTTACAAACACCAAAGTTATGGCTTTTCCGATCAATCAGTTATATGGCAGCTGTAGGATATAGTCGGCCGATCCTTATGAAATGTGGTAGGAAGGATTGATTGGGAAAAAATAACAACCATAGAAAATCCCAACTTTCTAACTTACAAACACCAAAATGATGGCATTTCCAATCGTTCAGTTATAGGTAGCTATAGGATATAGTCGGCCGATCCTTATGATATTTGGTAGGTCGGATTGATTGGGAAAACTAAAACCCATAGAAAATCCCAACTTTCTATCTTTACAAACACCAAAGTTATGGCATTTCCAATCGATCAGTTATATGGTAGCTATAGGATATAGTCGGCCGATCCTTATGAAATTTGGTAGGTCTGATTGATTGGGAAAAATAAAACCAATAGGAAATCCCAACTTTCTAACGTTACAAACACCAAAGTTATGGCATTTCCAATCGTTCAGTTATATGGTAGCTATAGGATATAGTCGAGCGATCTCTATGAAATTTGGTAGGTCGGTTGATTGGGAAAACTAAAACCCATAGAAAATCCCAACTTTCTATCTTTACAAACACCAAAGTTATGGCATTTCCAATCGTTCAGTTATATGGTAGCTATAGAATATAGTCGGGCGATCCTTATGAAATTTGGTAGGTCGGATTGATTGGGAAAAATAAAACCCATAGGAAATCCCAACTTTCTAACGTTACAAACACCAAAGTTATGGCATTTCCAATCGTTCAGTTATATGGTAGCTATAGGATATAGTCGGCCGATCCTTATGATATTTGGTAGGTCGGATTGATTGGCCAAATATAAATCAATAAAAAATCCCAACTTCCAAACTTTACAAACACCAAAGTTATGGCTTTCCGATCAATCAGTTATTTGGCGGCTGTAGGATAGTCGGCCGATCCTTATGAAATTTGGTAGGTCGGATTGATTGGGAAAAATAAAAACCATAGAAAATCCCAACTTTCTAACTTTACAAACACCAAAAGTTATGGCATTTCCAATCGTTCAGTTATATGGTAGCTATGGGATATAGTCGGCCGATCCTTATGATATTTGGTAGGTCGGATTGATTGGCCAATATAACACCTATAAAAAATCCCAACTTTCTAACTTTACAAACACCAAAGTTATGGTTTTTCCGATCAATCAGTTATATGGCGGCTGTAGGATATAGTCGGCCGATCCGTATGAAATTTGGTAGGTCGGATCGATTGGGAAAACTAAAACCCATGGAAAATCCCAACTTTTTACCTTTACAAACCCCAAAGTAATGGCATTTCCAATTTTTCAGTTTTATGGCGGCTGTAGGATAAAGTCGGCCGATCCTTATGAAATTTCGTAGGTCAGATTGATTGGGAAAAATAAAAACACTTACAAGTTATGGCATTTTCAATCGTTCAGTTATATGGTAGCTATGGATATAGTCGGCCGATCCTTATGATATTTGGTAGGTCGGATTGAGTGCCCAAAATAAAACCCATAGAAAGTCCCAACTCCCTAACTTTACAAAGTTATGGCTTTTCCGATCAATAAGTTATATGGCGGCTGTAGGATGGGAGTCGGCCGATCCTTATGAAATTTCGTAGGTCGGATTGATTGGGAAAAATAAACACACTTACAAGTTATGGCATTTCTAATCGTTCAGTTATATGGTAGCTATAGGATATAGTCGGCCGATCCTTATGAAATTTGGTAGGTCGGATCGATTGGGGAAAATCTAAAACCCCATGGAAAATCCCAACTTTCTATCTTATACAAACACCAAAGTTATGGCATTTCCAATCGTTCAGTTATATGGTAGCTATAGGATATAGTCGGCCGATCCTTATGAAATTTGGTAGGTCGGATTGATTGGAAAAAATAAAAAACATAGAAAATCCCAAATTTCTAACCTTACAAACACCAACATTATGGGATTTCCAATCGTTCAGTTATAGGTAGCTATAGGATATAGTCGGCCGATCCTTATGATATTTGGTAGGTCGGATTGATTGCCCAAAAATAAAACCCATAGAAAGTCCCAACTCCCTAACTTTACAAACACCAAAGTTATGGCTTTTCCGATCAATCAGTTATATGGCGGCTGTAGGATATAGTCGGCCGATCCTTATGAAATTTGGTAGGTCGGATTGATTGGGAAAAATAAAACCCATTGAAAATCCCAACTTTTTACCTTTACAAACCCCAAAGTTATGGCATTTCCAATTTTTCAGTTTTAAGGCGGCTGTAGGATAAAGTCGGCCGATCCTTATGAAATTTTGTAGGTCGGATTGATTGCCCAAAAATAAAACCCATAGAAAGTCCCAACTCCCTAACTTTACAAACACCAAAGTTATGGCTTTTCCGATCAATAAGTTATATGGCGGCTGTAGGATGTAGTCGGCCGATCCTTATGAAATTTGGTAGGTCGGGTTGATTGGGAAAAATAAAAACACTTAAAAGTTATGGCCTTTCCAATCGTTTAGTTATATGGTAGCTATAGGATATAGTCGGCCGAACCTTATAAAATTTGGTAGGTCGGATTGATTGGAAAACTAAAACCCATGGAAAAATCCCAACTTTCTATCTATACAAACAACCAAAGTTATGGCATTTCCAATCGTTCAGTTATATGGTAGCTATAGGATATAGTCGGCCGATCCTTATGAAATTTGGTAGGACGGATTGATTGGAAAAAATAAAAAACATAGAAAATCCCAACTTTCTAACTTTACAAACACCAACATTATGGGATTTCCAATCGTTCAGTTATAGGTAGCTATAGGATATAGTCGGCCGATCCTTATGATATTTGGTAGGTCGGATTGATTGCCCAAAAATAAAACCCATAGAAAGTCCCAACTCCCTAACTTTACAAACACCAAAGTTATGGCTTTCCGATCAATCAGATATATGGCGGCTGTAGGATATAGTCGGCCGATCCTTATGAAATTTGGTAGGTCGGATTGATTGGGAAAAATAAAACCCATAGAAAATCCCAAATTTCTAACCTTACAAACACCAAAGTTATGGCATTTCCAATCAATCGTTTATATGGTAGCTATGGGATATAGTCGGCCGATCCTTATGATATTTCGTAAGTCGGATTGATTGGCCAAATATAAATCAATAAAAAATCCCAACTTCCTAAGTTTACAAACACCAAAGTTATGGCTTTTCCGATCAATCAGTTTATATGGCGGCTGTAGGTATATAGTCGGCCGACCTTATGAAATTTGGTAGGTCGGATTGATTGGGAAAAATAAAACCCATTGAAAATCCCAACTTTTTACCTGTACAAACCCCAAAGTTATGGCATTTCTAATCTTTCAGTTTTATGGCGGCTGTAGGATATAGTCGGCCGATCCTTATGAAATTTTTTAGGTCGGATTGATTGCCCAAAAATAAAACCCATAGAAAGTCCCAACTTCCTAACTTTACAAACACCAAAGTTATGGCTTTTCCGATCAATCAGTTATATGGCGGCTGTAGGATATGTCGGCCGATCCTTATGAAATTTGGTAGGTCATATTGATTGGGAAAAATAAAACCCATAGAAAATCCCAAATTTCTAACTTTACAAACACCAAAGTTAGTGGCTTTTCCAATCGTTCAGTTATATGGTAGCTATGGGATATACTCGGCCGATCCTTATGATATTTGGTAGGTCGGATTGATTGGCCAAATATAAAACCTATAAAAATCCCAACTTCTTATCTTTACAAACACCAAAGTTACGGCTTTTCCGATCAATCAGTTATATGGCGGCTGTAGGATGTAGTCGGCCGATCCTTATGAAATTTGGTAGGTCGGATTGATTGGCCAAATATAAAACTTAGAAAATATCCCAACTTCCTAACTTTACAAACACCAAAGTTATGGCTTTTCGATCAATCAGTTATATGGCTGTAGGATACAGTCGGCTGATCCTTGAAATTTGGTAGGAAGGATTGATAGGGAAAATAACAACCATATAGCCGATCCTTATGATATTTGGTAGGTCGGATTGATTGCCCAAAAATAAAATCCATAGAAAGTCCCAACTCCCTAACTTTACAAACACCAAAGTTATGGCATTTCCAATCGTTCAGTTATTTGGTAGCTATAGGATATAGTCGGCCGATCCTTATGAAATTTGGTAAGTCGGATCAATTGGCCAAAAAATAAAGAAAGCCCCAAATCCCTAACTTTACAAACACCAAAGCTATGGCTTTCCGATCGTTCAGTTATATGGTAGCTATTGGATATAGTCGGCCGATCCTTATGATATTTGGTAGGTCGGATTGATTGGGAAAAAATAAAACCAGCTGAAAATCCCTACTTTTACCTTTACAAACCCCAAAGTTATGGCATTTCCAATTTTTCAGTTTTATGGCGGCTGTAGGATAAAGTCGGCCGATCCTTATGAAATTTTGTAGGTCGGATTGATTGCCCAAAAATAAAACCCATAGAAAGTCCCAACTCCCTAACTTTACAAACACCAAAGTTATGGCTTTTCCGATCAATAAGTTATATGGCGGCTGTAGGATATAGTCGGCCGATCCTTATGAAATTTCGTAGGTCGGATTGATTGGGAAAAATAACAAACACTTACAAGTTATGGCATTTCCAATCGTTCAGTTATATAGTAGCTATGGGATATAGTCGGCCGATCCTTATGATATTTGGTAGGTCGGATTGATTGCCCAAAAATAAAACCCATAGAAAGTCCCAACTTCCTACTTTACAAACACCAAAGTTATGGCTTTGCCGATCAATCAGTTATATGGCGGCTGTAGGATATAGTCGGCCGATCCTTATGAAATTTGGTAGGTCAGATTGATTGGGAAAAATAAAACCCATAGAAAATCCCAAATTTCTAACTTTACAAACACCAAAGTTATGGCATTTCCAATCGTTCAGTTATATGGTAGCTATGGGATATAGTCGGCCGATCCTTATGAAATTTGGTAGGTCGGATTGATTGGGCAAATATAAAACCCATAGAAAATCCCAACTTCTTATCTTTACAAACACCAAAGTTACGGAATTTCCAATCGTTCAGTTATATGGCGGCTATAGGATATAGTCGGCCGATCCTTATGAAATTTGGTAGGTCGGATTGATTGGCCAAAAATAAAACCCAGAGAAATATCCCAACTTCCCTAACTTTACAAACACCAAAGTTATGGCTTTTTCGATCGTTCAGTTATATGGTAGCTGTAGGATACAGTCGGCCGATCCTTATGAAATTTGGTAAGGTCGGATTGTGGAAAAATAAAACCCCATAGAAAATCCCAACTCCCTAACTTTACAAACACCAAAGTTATGGCATTTCCAATCGTTCAGTTATTTGGTAGCTATAGGATATAGTCGGCCGATCCTTATGAAATTTGGTAAGTCGGATCAATTGGCCAAAAATAAAAGAAAGCCCCAACATCCTAACTTTACAAACACCAAAGTTATGGCTTTTTCCGATCATTCAGTTATATGGTAGCTATTGGATACTGCTCATCCCTTATGATATTTGGTAGGTCGGATTGATTGGGAAAAATAAAACCCATTGAAAATCCCAACTTTTTACCTTTACAAACACCAAAGTTATGGCATTTCCAATTTTTCAGTTTTAAGGCGGCTGTAGGATAAAGTCGACCGATCCTTATGAAATTTTGTAGGTCGGATTGATTGCCGAAAAATAAAACCCATAGAAAGTCCCAACTTCCTAACTTTACAAACACCAAAGTTATGGCTTTTCCGATCAATAAGTTATATGGCGGCTGTAGGATATAGTCGGCCTATCCATGAAATTTGGTAGGTCGGATTGATTGGGAAAAATAAAAACTTTACAACAGCAAAGTTGTGGCATTTCCAATCGTTCAGTTATATAGTAGCTATAGGATATAGTCGGCCGATCCTTATGATATTTGTAGGTCGGATTGATTGCCCAAAAATAAAAACCCATAGAAAGTCCCAACTTCCTAACTTTTAAACACCAAAGTTATGGCTTTGCCGATCAATCAGTTATATGGCGGCTGTAGGATATAGTCGGCCGATCCTTATGAAATTTGGTAGGTCGGATTGATTGGGGAAAAATAAACCCATAGAAAATCCCCAAATCCCTAACCTTACAAACACCAAAGTTATGGCATTTCCAATCGTTCAGTTATATGGTAGCTATTGGATATACTGCGGCCGATCCTTATGATATTTGGTAGGTCGGATTGATTGGGAAATAAAACCCATTGAAAATCCCAACTTTTTACCTTTTACAAACCCCAAAGTTATGGCATTTCCAATTTTTCAGTTTTAAGGCGGCTGTAGGATAAAGTCGGCCGATCCTTATGAAATTTTGTAGGTCGGATTGATTTGCCCAAAAATAAAACCCCTAGAAAGTCCCAACTTCCTATCTTTACAAACACCAAAGTTATGGCATTTCCAATCGTTCAGTTATATGGTAGCTATAGGATATAGTCGGCCGATCCTCGAAATTTGGTAGGTCGGATTGATTGGGAAAAATAAAACCATAGAAACTCCCAACTTTCTCCCATCTTTACAAACACCAACATTATGGGATTTCCAATCGTTCAGTTATAGGTAGCTATAGGATATAGTCGGCCGATCCTTATGATATTTGGTAGGTCGGATTGATTGCGCCAAAAAATAAAACCCATAGAAAGTCCCAACTTCTAACTTTTCAAACACCAAAGTTATGGCTTTTCCGATCAATCAGTTATATAGCGGCTGTAGGATATAGTCGGCCGATCCTTATGATATTTGGTAGGTCAGATTGATTGGGACAAATAAAACCCATAGAAAATCCCAAATTTCTAACCTTACAAACACCAAGTTATGGCATTTCCAATCGTTTAGTTATATGGTAGCTATGGGATATAGTCGGCCGATCCTTATGATATTTCGTAAGTCGGATTGATTGGCCAAATATAAATCAATAAAAAATCCCAACTTCCTAAGTTTACAAACACCAAAGTTATGGCTTTTCCGATCAATCAGTTATATGGCGGCTGTAGTATATAGTCGGCCATCTTTATGAAATTTGGTAGGTCGGATTGATTGGGAAAAATAAAACCCATTGAAAATCCCAACTTTTTACCTGTACAAACCCCAAAGTTATGGCATTTCTAATCTTTCAGTTTTTTATGGCGGCTGTAGGATATAGTCGGCCCGATCCTTATGAAATTTTTTAGGTCGGATTGGTTGGGCAAAAAAAAACCCATAGAAAGTCCCAACTTCCTAACTCTTACAAACACCAAAGTTGGGGCTTTCCGATCAATCAGTTATATGGCGGCTGTAGGATATGGTCGGCCGATCCTTATGAACTTTGGTAGGTCATATTGATTGGGAAAATAAAACCCCATAGAAAATCCCAAATTCCTAACCTTACAAACACCAAAGTTATGGCATTTCCAATCGTTCAGTTATATGGTAGCTATGGGATATACTCGGCCGATCCTTACGATATTTGGTAGGTCGGATTGATTGGGAAATATAAAACCTATAAAAAATCCCAACTTCTTATCTTTACAAAAACCCAAAGTTACGGCTTTTCCGATCAATCAGTTATATGGCGGCTGTAGGATGTAGTCGGCGATCCTTATGAAATTTGGTAGGTCGGATTGATTGGCCAAATATAAAACCCTTAGAAAATATCCCAACTTCCTAACTTTACAAACACCAAAGTTATGGCTTTTCGATCAATCAGTTATATGGCGGCTGTAGGATACAGTCGGCCGATCCTTATGAAATTTGGTAGGACGGATTGATAGGGAAAAATAACAACCATATAAACGATCCTTTTATAATATTTTGTTGGTGGATTGCCAAAAATAAAACCATAGAAAGTCCCAACTCCTAACTTTACAAACACCAAAGTTATGGCATTTCCAATCGTTCAGTTATTTGGTAGCTATAGGATATAGTCGGCCGATCCTTGCGAAATTTGGTAAGTCGGATCGATTTGGCGAAAAATAAAGCCCAAAAACTTCCTACTACCAAACACCAAAGCTGTCGGCTTTTCCGATCAATCAGTTATATGGCGGCTGTGGGGGATAAGTAGTCGGCCGATCCTTATGAAATTTGGTAGGTCGGATTGATTGGGAAAAAAATAAAAACCCATAGAAAAGTCCCAACTTCCTACCTTTACAAACACCAAAGTCATCTCTCCGATCGATCAGTTATATGGTGGCTATAGGATATAGTCGGCTGATCCTTATGATATTTGGTAGGTCGGATTGATTGGCCAAAACTAAAACCCTAGAAAATCCCAAAGTCCTAACCTTACAAACATTAAAGTTCTTGGCTTTTCCAATCTCAGTCAATATGGTGGCTATAGGAATATACTCGGCCGATCCTTATGATATTTGGTGGGTCGGTTGATTGGGAAAAATAAAAAACCTTAAAATCCCAACTTTTTACCTTTTACAAACACCAAAGTTATGGCATTTCCAATTTTTCAGTTTTATGGGATTGCTATGGGATATAGTCGGCCGATCCTTATGCTATTTTGTAGGTCGGATCGATTGGCCAAAATATAAAACCCTAGAAAAAATCTAACTCCCTAACTTTACAAACACCAAGTTATGGCTTTTCCGATCAATAAGTTATAGCGGCTGTAGGATATAGTCGGCCGATCCTTATGAAATTTCGTAGGTCGGATTGATTGGGGAAAAAATAAAAACACTTACAAGTTATGGCATTTCCAATCGTTCGGTTATATGGTAGCTATGGGATATAGTCGGCCAAGTCCTTATGATATTTAGTAGGTCAGTTGATTGAGGAAAACTAAAACCATAGAAAAAATCAACTTTCTATCTTTACAAACACCAAAAAGAAGTTATGGCATTTCCAATCGTTCCAGTTATATGGTAGCTATAGGATATAGTCAATGATCCTTATATAAAATTTGGTAGGTCGGATTGATTGGGGAAAAATAAAAACCATAGAAAATCCCAAACTTTCTAACTTTACAAATACCAACATTATGGGATTTCCAATCGTTCCAGTTTTAGGTAGCTTTAGGATATAGTCGGCCGATCCTTATGATATTTGGTAGGTCGGATTGATTGCCCAAAAATAAAACCCATGAAAGTCCCAAATTTCTTGCTTACCAAAGCGAGATATTCATTTCCAATCGTTTAGTTATATGGTAGCTATAGGATATATTGGCCGATCCTTATGATATTTCGTAGGTCGGATTGATTGGCCAAATATAAAACCTTTAAAATCAACTTCCTAACTTTACAAACACCAAAAGTTATGGCTTTTCCGATCAATCAGTTATGGCGGCTGTAGGATATAGTCGACCGATCCTTATGAAAGTTGGTAGGTCGGATTGATTGGAAAAATAAAACCCATTGAAAATCCCAACTTTCTAACTTTACAAACACCAAAATGATGGCATTTCAATCGTTCAGTTATAGGTAGCTATAGGATATAGTCGGCCGATCCTTATGATATTTGGTAGGTCGGATTGATTGCCCAAAAATAAAACCCATAGAAAGTCCCAACACCCTAACTTTACAAACACCAAAGTTATGGCTCCCGCGATCAATCAGTTATATGGCGGCTGTAGGATATAGTCGGCCGATCCTTATGCAATTTGTTTGGTCAGTTGTTGGGAAAAATAACAACCATAGAAAATTCCAACTTTCTAACTTTACAAACACCAAAATTATGGCATTTTCCAATCGTTCCGGTTATAGGTAGCTATAGGATATAGTCAGCCGATCCTTATGATATTTGGTAGGCCGGATTGATTGCCAAAAATAAAACCCATAGAAAGTCCAACTCCCCCTAACTTTATTTGGTAGGCCAGTTGATTGCCCAAGAAATAAAGCCCATAGAAAGTCCCAACTCCCTAACTTTCGAAACACCAAAAAGTTATGGCTTTTCCGATCAATCAGTTATATATGGCGACTGTACAGGATATAGTCGGCCGATCCTTATTAAATTCTGTGGGAGGTCGGATTGATTGGGAAAACTAAAAACCCATAGAAAATCCCAACTTTCTATCTTTACAAACACCAAAGTTATGGCATTTCCAATCGTTCAGTTATATGGTAGCTATAGGATATAGTCAGCCGATCCTTATATGATATTTGGTAGGCCGGATTGATTGCCCAAAAATAAAACCCATAGAAAGTCCCAACTCCCTAACTTTACAAACACCAAAGTTATGGCTTTTCCAGTCAATCAGTTATATGGCGACTGTAGGATATAGTCAATGATCCTTATATGAAATTTGGTAGGTCGGATTAGGTGGAAAAGAAGCCCTAGAAAATTCCAACTTTCTAACGTTACAAACGCAAAGTTATGGAATTTCCAGTCGTTCAGACATATGGTAGCTATAGGATATAGTCGGCTGATCCTTATGGAAATTTGGTAGGTCCGGATTGATTGGGAAAAATAAAAACCATTGGAAATCCCAACTTTCTAACGTTACAAACACCAAAGTTATGGCGTTTCAATCGTTCCCGATATATGGTAGCTATAGGATATAGTCGCTTGATCCATATGAAATTTGGTAGGTCCGGATTGATTAGAGCTTAAAACCCATAGAAAATCCCAACTTTCTATCTTTACAAACACCAAAAAGATTATGGCATTTCCAATCGTTCAGTTATATGGTAGCTATAGGATACTCGTCGGCCGATCCTTATGAAATTTATGGTAGGTCGGATTGATTAGGAAAAAATAAAAACCATAGAAAATCCCAACTTTCTATCTTTACAAACACACACCAAAGTTATGGCATTTCCAATCGTTCAGTTATATGGTAGCTATAGGATATGGTCAGCCGATCATATATGAAATTTGGTCCGATCAATTGGCCAAAAATAGGGGAAAGCCCCAAGTTCCCAACTTTACAAACACCAAAGTTATGGCTTTCCCGATCAATCAGTTATATTATGGCTGTAGGATATAGTCAGCCGATCCATACTCAATTTGGTAGGTCGGATCGATTGGCCAAGAAAAAACCGCTGGAAGGTCCCCAACTTCCTAACTTTACGAACACCAAAAATTATGGCATTTCCAATCGTTCGGTTATAGGTAGCTAAAGAATATAGTCGGCCGATCCTTATGATATTTGGTAGGTCGGATTGATTGCCAATTGATTGAAAACCCCATAGAAAGTCCTAACTTTACAAACACCAAAGTTATGGCTTTTCCGATCAATCAATATATATGGCGGCTGTAGGATATAGTCGGCCGATCCTTATGAAATTGGTAGGAAGGATTGGGAAAAATAACAACCATAGAAAATCCCAACTTTCTAACTTTACAAACACCAAAATGATGGCATTTCCAATCGTTCAGTTATAGGTAGCTATAGGATATAGTCGGCCGATCCTTATGAAATATTTGGTAAGGTCCGGATTGATTGCCCAAAAATAAAACCCATAGAAAGTCCCAACACCTAACTTTACAAACACCAAAGTCTGGCTTTTCCGATCAATCAGTTATATGGCGGCTGTAGGATATAGTCGATACGATCCTTATGCAATTTGTTTGGTCAGTTGATTGGGAAAAACCAACCATAGAAAATTCCAACTTTCTAACTTTACAAACACCAAGTATATGGCATTTCCAATCGTTCAGTTATAGGTAAGCTTCTTGGATATAAATAAATGATCCTTATGATATTTGGTAGGTCCGGATTGATTGCCCAAAAAATAAAACCCATAGAAAGTCCCAACTCCTAACTTTACAAACACCAAAGTTATGGCTTTTCCGATCAATCAGTTATATGGCGACTGTAGGATATAGTCATGCGATCATATTAAATTTGGTAGGTCGGATCCCAGTTGGGAAAACTAAAACCCAATCAACTTTCTATCTTTACAAACACCAAAGTTATGGCATTTCCAATCGTTCCAGTTATATGGTAACTATAGGATATAGTCTGGCCGATCCTTATGGAATTTGGTAAGTCCGATCAATTGGCCAAAAGAAATAAAAGAAAGCCCCCAAATTCCTAACTTTACAAACACGCAAAGTTATGGCATTTCCAATCTTTCAGTTTATGGCGGCTGTAGGATATAGTCGGCCGATCCTTATGCAATTTGTTTGGTCCGGATTGATTGGGAAAAATAAAATAATGAAAATCCCAAATTTCTAACTTACAAGCACCCAGTTATGGCATTTCCAATCGTTTAGTTATATGGTAGCTATGGGATATAGTCGGCCGATCACTTATGATATTTCGTAGGTCGGATTGATTGGCCAAATATAAAACTATTCAAAAATCCCAACTTCCTAACCCTGCAAACACCAAGTTATGGCTTTTCCGATCAATATTCGGTATGGCGGCTGTAGGATATAGTCCGAACGATCCTTATGAAGCCCGGTAGGTCGGATTGATTGGGAAAACTAAAACCCATAGAAAATCCCAACTTCCTATCTTTACAAACACCAAAGTTATGGCATTTCAGGAATCGTTCAGTTATATGGTAGCTATAGGATATAAGTCGGCCGATCCTTATGAAATTTGGTAAGTCCGATCAATTGGCCAAGAAAATAAAAGCCCCCAAATTCCTAACTTTACAAACACCAGTCTATGGCATTTCCAATCTTTCAGTTTATGGCTGTAGGATATAGTCGGCCGATCCATATAAAATTTGGTAGGTCGGATAATTGGGAGAAAAATAAAACCCTAGAAAATTCCAACTTTTCTAGCGTTACAAACAACCAAGGTTATGGAATTTCCAATCGTTCAGGATTATGGTAGCTATAGGATATAGTCGAACAATCCTTATGAAATTTGGTAGGTCCGGATTGATTGGGAAAAAATAAAACCTGTTAGAAATCCCAACTTTCTAACGTTACAAACACCAAAGTTATGGCATTTCCAGATCGTTCGGTTATATGGTAGCTATAGGATCTAGTCGGCCGATCCTTAGGTTGAAATTTGGTAGGTCCAGTTGATTGGAAAACTAAAACCATAGAAAATCCCAACTTTCTATCTTTACAAACATACCAAAGTTATAGCGTGCAATCGTTCAGTTATATATGGTAGCTATAGGATATAGTCGGCCGATCCTTATGATATTTGGTAGGTCGGATTGATTGGCCAAATAGGAAACCTATAAAAAATCCCCCAACTTCCTAACTTTACAAACACCCAAGTTAAGGCTTTCCGATCAATCAGTTACTCGTGGCTGTTAGGATATAGTTGGCCGATCCTTATGAAATTTGGTAGGTCGGATTGATTGGGAAAATAACAACCATACAAAATCAACTTTCTAACTTTACAAACACCAACATTATGGGATTTCCAATCGTTCCTTATGATATTTGGTATGTCGGATTGATTGGCCAGATATAAAACTTATAAAACATCCCAACTTCCTAACTTTACAAACACCAAGTTATGGCTTTTTCGATCAATCAGTTATATCCAAGCTTAGTAGGATATAGTCTGGCCGATCCTTATGAAATTTGGTAGGAAGGATTGATTGGGAAAAATAACAACCATAGAAAATCCCAACTTTCTAACGTTACAAACACCAAAGTTATGGCATTTCCAATCGTTCAATATATGGTAGCTATAGGATCTAGTCGGCCGATCCTTATGAAATTTGGTAGGTCGGATTGATTGGGAAAAATAAACCCATGAAGTCTCCCAAATTTCTAACCTTACAAACACCAAAGTTATGGCATTTCCAATCGTTCAGTTATATGGTAGCTTATAGGATATAGTCGGCCGATCCTTATGATGGTATGTCGGATTGATTGGCCAGATATAAAACTTATAAAACATCCCAACTTCCTAACTTTACAAACACACCAAAGTTATGGCTTTTTTC